>CAKXYN010000003.1:19125000-20375000 GCA_935064755.1 Tragelaphus eurycerus
TCATTGAGGAAGTTCACTTAAGGGTCTTTGAGCAAAGATTATGACTTTAGAATTTTGGAGTGGGGAGAGATTTATAATCATCTCATTCTCTTCTGCAGTGCCCACTCCTCTACTGGATCCGTATTTCTGAATCATCTCTCAGAATCCACTGCCGTATAGCATGCTCTGTTTCAAAAGCGTGTCTTTTGATTTTACGCTCTACATGCTGGTTTTTTTTTTTTTTTTTTCCCCTTTCTGTTTTGCTATAGTGCTTATAATGTTTATACAGCTGCTTTGAGAGCTAAATATGCAATCAGTGTGATGCAATCATGTTCATTGCTTATCAAGGGAGGGAGAAAATGCCAACTTGAATTTTATACAGTTCTCAAAAGCTCCATGATGCAAAATGCTAAGTTCACTTACTTGATGTGATCTTAATTGGAATCACAAGGGAAATTGGAATGTACATGAAGTTTAGCTTTTTGTGTTTTTAATAGCACTGTTTGGCTGAGATTAGACCATCTACCTCTGGTTACCCAAATGATGAAGAGCTTGTATTTCTTGAAGTTTGCTGGAAATGGAATAACATATCACAGTATTTTTCTGGCCTTTTCTGTTCTGCTGTTTCATATGAGATTTTTATTTTATGGGCTATATTTTGAGAATGTTTGAGAATATATATATATACAGAAATAGTCATTCATATTCATTATTCATTAGTAACTGACAATATTTATTTATTCACTTGTTTAATAAAACTTTTGTTCATTTAGAAAATATTTGCTCAGCCCAAGCCAAATGACACTTTTGATAGACACAGGAGATGAACAAATGAATAAGACTAAATCTTGTTTTCAAGATCTCATCATAGTTGGAGAGAGGGAACAAGTAAACTGTGGGGCAGGTCCTGGGATAGAGATATGTAAAGTTATTTAGGGTACAGACAAGAATACATACATATCCTGGAGATGGTCACTAGATTTAAAATATAATGTTGAATTTTATCAGAGTGTGGAGAAAGGATGGCCTTAGGAGTCAAAGATAAATTCAAGTATAAAATTCAAGTTGGCATTTTCTCCCTTCCTTGATAAGAAAGGAGCATGATTGCATCACACTGGTTGCATATTTGTGAAACAAACAGGCTAGATGACAGTAGTACATTAAACAGATGAGAGACTCAAAGCACAGGCCAGTAAGTGACCTGCCCAAGAGTACACAGCTAAGAACTGGGACAGGTATTGAAACTATGTGGGGTTCTTTTAGCATTTTTAAAATTTTTATTTGTTTATTTTTAGCTGTCTTGGGTCTTCTTTGCTACAGGGGCTTTTCTCTAGTTGCGGTGAGCATGGGCTACTCTCTATTAATAGTTACAGTGCACAGGCTTCTCACTTTGGTGGCTTTTCTTGTTGCAGAGCACAGGCTCTAGGGCACGCAGTCTGAAGTAGTTTTGGCACATGGGCTCAACATTTATGGCTCCCAGGCTTTAAAGAGCAAGCTCAGTAGTTATGGCCCATGGGCTTATTTGCTCTGCGGCATGTGGGATCTTCCTGAATCAGGGATAGAACTTTTGTCTCCTGCATTAGCAGGCAGATTCTTTACCACTGAGCCACTAGGGAAGTCCAAGACTATGTTTCTTGATGCTTGGTCTGTCTACTCTCCTCCAATGTCCTCCATCTCTCAGATCAGATCAGATCAGATCAATCGCTCAGTCATGTCCGACTCTTTGCAGCCCCATGAACTGCAGCACTCCAGGCCTCCCTGTCCATCACCAACTCCCGGAGGTCACTCAGACTCACATCCATTGAGTCAGTGATGCCATCCAGCCATCTCATCCTCTGTCGTCCTCTTTTCCTCCTGCCCCCAATCCCTCCCAGCATCAGAGTCTTCTCCAATGAGTCAACTCTTTGCATGAGGTGGCCAAAGTACTGGAGTTTCAGCTTTAGCATCATTCCTTCCAAAGAAATCCCAGGGCTGATCTCCTTCAGAATGGACTGGTTGGATCTCCTTGCAGTCCAAGGGACTCTCAGGAGTCTCCTCCATCCCTAGTGATAGTTAATTGTCTCCAATGTGGAGAAGTGCTTCCCCAAAAGGGGCAACTTATAACCCATCAGGAGCATTCAGTGGGGTGTGGTAGTGACAGTAGCTTCCATGTCCTGAAACAAAGCTTAATAAAAGATTCTCTTCTAGCTATTAACCACTCTTACTCCCTCTTTCTTCATTTTAAGATGCACTGTGACCTTGAAAAGGCATTGAAACTAAAAATATTTGAGTAATCTACTTGTGCATAAATTGCTTTCTAATATTTCTTAGAAATTCTTGGTTAAAAATGCTTTCTTTGTATTTTAGAAGGTGATATATTAAACAGTGTGTTTTAAATAGTGCTTATTCTATCCTGGATTGGGAGATTTGTAGCTCTGTAGGCTGGATGTTTGATAACACAAGGGCATCATGTGGCTAGTTTTATTTCTTGGTTGGTTTCCCTACCCAAAGGTCATGGTCAGAAGTAGATTTATGTGGAAACAAAAACAACTGTCCATCAGCCAATGAATAAACAAAATATATTCATATTTGGCCAAATAAAGTGATGTTACATGCTATAACATAGATAAACCTTGAAAACATGCTAAGTGAAAGAAGACAGTCATAAAAGGCCATACATCATATGATTTCACTAGTATGAAATGTTCAGAGCAGTGAAATCTATAAAGGCAAAATGGATTCACAGTTGCTTAGGAATGGGAAGGAGAGGAGATGGGGAAATGGGTGTGATAGCCAATATTTTTTTTTAGGTGATTAAAATGTTTTAAAATTTTGGTGGCAAAATTTGCATATATCTGAATAAAAACCATTGAATTGGAAACTTTAAATAAGTGAAATGCATGGTCTATAAATTATATCTCAAATAGAACTAGCTTTAAAAAAAGTAGATTTATAACAACATAGGATTCTCTCTTTTGTGCTCCATCAAAATGAGAACTGCCTTGACAGTCTTGGTCATTATGACATCATCACCTTAGCCAAGGACTGAACAGTGGATCATGCTGACTATAGAACCCTTTCCCTGAAAATCACAAAACCCCACAGTCTTTTCCTTAAATAAATAGCCCTTTTCATTGAACTCCTGAAGCATTCAGTTCAAACGTCAGACCTACACAATTTTATTGCCATTATCTCTTCCCTTGTCAGTTTTCTGTGATCATGAATGTATTCAAGGCAAGAGAGATTTCTTATTTGTCTTTGAATCCCTGGCAGCAAAAATTGGGCTTATAGCAAGTAAGTTCCCCATAAAAATGGAAGAAGGAAGAAAGAAAGGTGAGAGGAAGGAGTAAGGGAGGACTGCCTTGATATTTCATCAGGAGTCCCGGAATTCTTGAACACCTGGAGCAGAACATATGTCTTGTACATGTGGTTCTGCATCAGACTCCTGTGATGAGGACTTCAACCAGCATGAGATGGAGGGATGGATTGGACACAAGTTGAATTTTTGCACCTCTGTGGAAGAATAGTGAATGCCATCAGAATATCTGAATTTAAGCTAAATTTAAGCTAATTTAATCTTGGTTTATAATCAGTATAACATTATTCTTTAATCACTGTCTATTAGCAGTTTACATTATGAATCCCAGCATATGTATTTCCCTTGGTCATTTAGAAACTAAAGTCCAGGAAGCTAATTCTTCATGTCTTATCTGACTCCCAAAGTATGGAGACTTTTTCTCTAAACAGTCAGGTGAAGGACATCATTAAATGAATTCTCAGACTTTCCTGGCAGCTCAGGGGATAAGAATCTGCCTGCCAATGCAGGGGACATGGTTTCAATCCCTGGTCCAGGTATACCCCACATGCCATGGAATAACCAAGCCTGTGTGCCACAACTACTGAACCCATGCTCCAGGGCCTGTGAGCCATAGCTACTGAGCCCGCATGCCCTAGAATCTGTCCTCCACAACAAGAAAAGCCACCGCAATGAGAATCCCGCACACCACAGCTAGAGACTAGCCCTTGCAACTAGAGAAAAGCCCATGCAGCAAAGACCCAGCACAGCTAAAAACATATAATAAATAAAAAAATTTTAAAAAGACAGCCTGTATTGAAGAAGCTATAAAAATAAATAAATAAAATTTTAAAATAATAAAACCTTTAAAAATTAATTCTCAAGGAAATTTGACACTTTGTGACAAGTTTTAATAGTGAGGTTAGGTCAGTATTTTTCTTTAATCCATCATTAAGTAAACAACCTGATTCTTCACACACTAGAATTCCAGCTACTTCATGTATGAATCTGTAGCCTAGGCTATTTTGTGGTATTGACATAAAAGAAAACATTTACCTAGAAGAACTTTTGCATAAAAACTTTTGCATCTTCAGTACAAAGAGATCAAGTTATTGCATCTATAATTCCTGTGGGCATCCGTGGCCAGGTACAAAAAAGGAATGCCATGTCATGGTATGCATGAGTGAGTCAAACACTGCTAAGTTCATTTTGGTCCATGCCAAAATATAAATCGCCATTACCATTAAGCATTAAGCACTTACTAAGTGACTCCTTATGTACAATGTCAGAGAGTAGGTTTTACAGCTGGAATTTTGGCTTGCTATGACTTTATATTTCCTCTTGGGCAGGGCAGCTAAAAACTGAATAAGAAATTTGGTTGTTACCTACAAAGAAACCTATTTAGCAAGGACAACAGGAGCGAAAATGTGTCACATTTTCTAAGGAGCATTTCTTTTGGAAATCTGAAGCAAATTATTCAGTGGAGAATATGGACTTGAAAGTAGGATTTGGGAGCATTGGAACTGCTGTATTAGTTCTCTACTAGGGAATTTGATCCAGTGGAGAGAAACTGTGATGGCTCAGATCCAAGAATTATGGATGCTATTTCCAGAGCTTCCAAAAACTCAGCAAGGCTGGCTTCACTGTGCCTGGGGCAAGGCCAGCCTCAGGGCAATGTGAGGCCACACTGGGTGTCCTGAGGTGGCCTCATGTGTGTGTGGAAAATTGTCCTCTGCAAGCTCATGGGTTTCACTATTGGGCAGCTCTTCAATCGACCAGGTTTCTCAACTGATGACATGTGATGGCGACGTTGGGGAGAAAGCGAAAGTCAGAACAGGCAGGTTTATTTTGAATCCTCTTTCGCCTCACTAGCTTCTCCGCATTCATTCATTTGATTTACACATATTTACTGGGCAGCTACTATGTGTCAGATGCTGTCATAAGACCTGGGGGTAGAGTGAAGCATGAAAACATCTCTTCCATGGGACTTATTCCCTGGTGGAGAAGGTGTGCCCCTGTGGACCAAAGAGTGAGAGTCTTCACTCCTTCCCTGGGACAGAGCTTTTCTAGTTTTCTGCAGCTGCCCATGGATTTTTCTAATTGAACATTTTCTTGGCCAGAGGGATTCACATAAATGAGAAAATGACATAATATATAAGTGAGAATGCTTACTTCAAAATTAGCACAATCAAGTTCTCATCCTGAAGAATAAAATCTTGTCCCTGACATCCTTTGGTGATAAACAATGAACATAGGCTCCAGAGTCTGACTTTCTTTTGGTTTGAATCCTGACTCTGACACTTACTAACTACATGTTAGAAGGTATGTTCTATAGCCTGAATATTTGTGTCCTCTCCAAATGCATATGGTAAAACCTATTTCCCCAATGTGATGTCATTTGGAAGTGGGGCCTTTGGGAGATGATTAGGTTGTGAGGGTGGAGCCCTTGTGAATGGAATTAGTGCCTTATAAAAGAGAGCTTCCTTGTTCCCTTCTGCCACGTGAGGACACAAAGAGAAGATGGAAATCTATGAACCAGGGACTGTCTCACCAGACACCAAATCTACCTTGACCTTGGACTTCCCAAACTCCAGAACCATCACTGGTGGGTATTTGTTGTTGATAAGCCACCCAGTCTGTTTTGTTAATGGCACTCTAAAAGGATGAAGACAAAAAGTTGCTCAAATTATCTGAGTCTCACCCTCCTTATGCTTATAGCTATCTCCCAGAGTATTTGAGCTTCCATAGTGGCTCAATCGGAGAAGGCAATGGCACCCCACTACAGTACTCTTGCCTGGAAAATCCCCATGAACAGAGGAGCCTGGTGGGCTACAGTCCATGGGGTCGCTGAGGGTCGGACACGACTGAGCGACTTCACTTTTATTTTTCACTTTCATGCATTGGAGAAGGAAATGGCACCCCACTCCAGTGTTCTTGCCTGGAGAATTCCAGGGATGGGGGAGTCTAGGGGGCTGCCATCTATGGGGTCGCACAGAGTCGGACACGACTGAAGCGACTTAACAGCGGCAGGAGCAGTGGCTCAGTAGTAAAGAAACTAGCTGCCAAGCAGAAGATTCAGGTTCGTTCTCTGGGTCAGAAAAATGCCCTGGAGGAGGAAATGGCAACCAGCTCCAGTAATTTTGCCTGGAAAATCCCATGAACAGAGGAGCCTGACGGGCTACAGTCCATGGGGAAGTGGAGTCAGACACAACTCAGTGACTAAAAACAACTACATAGAGTACTTGTGAAATATAAATGAAGTTGTGCATACAAAGTACATATTGTACATTTTCTCCTTCATTTTTCAACTTAGCTTATTATAGATAGGCTTGCTTAGGATATGCCCAAGCTGTCTCACCAGGCTTGTGCCCTCAGCTCCTTTCTAACTTCCTCAGGGTAGAAGCCCTGTTCTGTACATCATTCTCTTTCCTCCTGTGTCCTCTCCAGTGGTTCTACACAAGGTAGGGGACAGGAAGTGCTGACTGCTGCTGAGAAAATGAATTGGATGTCATTTACACTGACTTGGTATTGCTGAGAAGAGCACACGTGGAGTGTAATGTCGCCTCACCTCCCATCTGCCTTACTTCTGTCCATGCTGCTAAGTCTTTTCAGTCGTGTCCAACTCTGTGCGACCCCATAGATGGCAGCCCACCAGGCTCCACAGTCCCTGGGAGTCTCCAGGCAAGAACACTGGAGTGGATTGCCATTTCCTTCTCCAATGCATGAAAGTGAAAAGTGAAAGAGAAATTGTTCAGTCGTGTCTGACTCTTAGCAACCCCATGGACTGCAGTCCACCAGGCTCCTCCCTCCATGTGACTTGCCAAGCAAGAGTACTGGAGTGGGATGCCATTACCTTCTCCAACTTCTGTCCATAGTCCCTGAATTTTCCCCATCATCCTGAGGCCAGACCTCAGGCACTTCTGGTTCTCTCCTTTCATTTGTTGAAAAACAATTGAACTCCAATGATTAAGTCTTAGGAATTATCCCTCTGTCCTGTCTCTTGCAATGTATTGTGTCTTTTTTTCCACCATCACCTCCCCCGTCCTGAATTTGATAATTTTATGACATTTCTTAGTAGAAGTACTTGCCTCTAATTTCAATTATGGATGCTGAATATTTGGTTTCTCTCTCTCTCTTTTTTTCTTTCTAAAGATTTTTTTTTCTTTTATAAACCTTTATTTTCAAAAATTTCTAAAATGCACATGAAATATTTTTAAAATAAAATACTCTTTGATAAGTTT
The DNA here is from genome assembly GCA_935064755.1 of Tragelaphus eurycerus. Classification (NCBI taxonomy): domain Eukaryota; kingdom Metazoa; phylum Chordata; class Mammalia; order Artiodactyla; family Bovidae; genus Tragelaphus; species Tragelaphus eurycerus. Next base: position 19,132,495 of record CAKXYN010000003.1, read on the forward strand.
CAATAAATGATTATCAAAAATCATTGACACTACTTTTTTCAGTAAGAGGCAAAACTGACAAAGTTAAAATAGGTAGACAAGCATGATTTGTTACTCTGCCTGCAGAAGGGGATTCTGAGCAGTGTGGTGCAGGCCACACCAGGCTCCCCCAGGTCAGGGCCCTGCCTGTAATGTGGACCATTTTTAAAGTCTTTACTGAGTTTGTTATATTGCTTCTGTTTTATGTTTTGGTTTTTTGGCCCCAGGGTATAATTGAACCCACACTCTCTGAATTGGAAGGTGATGGCTTAACCACTGGACTGCCAAGGAAGTCCCTGAATATTTGGTTTTCATCTATTGACTTAGAGCAAGCAGGAGCCATTTTACTGTCATATAACAGATATATATTAATGGGGAGATCCTATTGCCTATAAATCCCAAGAAGGGGAACATAATCAGTGAGGGCAGCATATCTGAGAATTGTCCTGAAACCTCTCCCTCATCTATGTTCATAAACTAGGAAAGCGCATTCAACCTGTGGTTCATTATCCAAAGCGAGTGGACATCTGCCATATACTGCCATGTTCAGGAATCACTTTTCCAAACTTGTATATGATATTACTGTGTCAAACAAACAAAACATAAGTTTTAAGTGAAGATTTGTACAACGACATTGAACTGATCCGAGCTCAAGAAGACACCTTTGACTTTGCTCTTTCAAATGTCTGAAGCCCTAGTCCCAGTGAGAATAAAGCACTCGAACGAAATCTGTTTTTCTCCTAGCTTAATTCATATTGATGTTTATTTATTGGTTCATTCATTTGATCTTATAAGCGTGTTGTCCCCATGCTGCTGCTAAGTCTGCTAAGTCGCTTCAGTCGTGTCCGACTCTGTGCGACCCCACAGACGGAAGCCCACCAGGCTCCCCCTTCCCTGGGATTCTCCAGGCAAGAACACTGGAGTGGGTTGCCATTTCCTTCTTCAATGCATGAAAGTGAAAAGTGAAAGTGAAGTCGCCCAGTCGTATCCGACTCCCAGCGACCCCATGGACTGGAGCCTACCAGGATCCCCCGTCCATGGGATTTTCCAGGCAAAAGTACTGGGGTGGGGTGCCATTGCCTTCCCCGTGCTTGACTGCAAATAAGAAACATCTAGGAAACTTTTACAATAAAGTTTACCCTGTACTTTTGGAAAAGATAAAATAACAGGGAGTGGACTTATCCTCCTGGGTGAAACAAGTAAAAAGTAGAACAACAATATATTTAAAAGGGCATTTAAAACATCAGATGTCAGATAATGAAGGATGGTCATTACTGAGATGGAACATAAATGAGATGATCTTTACTTACTGCCTGGAGAAAGTTTCAGGATATGGCACAGGTGGCGGGGGAGGCTAGGCAGAGCCCTACAATCTTCCTAATTCCAGAGCTGGAATTAGAATGTCAGGAATGCCAACAGAGATATAGTCTGGAGTAGAGAATACAGAATGGAAGAGGCTCCAGGGAGAGAGAGTCCTAGAGATCAGACAGAATTTCTGGAGCATTCAGTTGAATACTGATCAGAGCAAGAATATAAAGAAATGATCCATGACTGGGGAACTATATTAAAAGATTACAAGAAACAGTATCCAGAGTACACAAAGGTGTGGAAACGATATCAGTCCACAATAACCAAAGTGGAAAACCTCATACTTCAGGGAGAATTGGTTATACTACTAAGAATGATCTTAGCTCAGTAGTGGGAAAAAATGAACTATAGACTAAAATACAGTGCTAGTCCCATCTAACAAAGCTTAAAAGCTTTCCAAGAGGATCAGACTGTTTTCAAGTGATTTAATTGGGTCCCAAAACAGAAGTCTAGAATATTTATGACTATGAAAATAAACTGAACCCAACAAAATACAAGGCAAAATGTTTGGCATCCAGTCAAATATTACCATTCATGCAAAGAAGCCAGAAAAATACTACCGATGCTGAACAGAGCAATCAATCAATTAAAACTGAACCAATAATGAGACAGAAGATAGAGTCAGAAGACAAAAACATTAAAACAGTTGTTGTAATTGATTCCATATGTTCAGGAAGCTGGAAAAATGATTGAACATGGACTCACATCCATCGAGTCAGTGATGCCACCCAGCCATCTCATCCTCTGTTGTCCCCTTCTCCTCCTGCCCCCAATCCCTCCCAGCATCAGAGTCTTCTCCAATGAGTCAACTCTTCGCATGAGGTGGCCAAAATACTGGAGTTTCAGCTTTAGCATCATTCCCTCCAAAGAAATCCCAGGGCTGATCTCCTTCAGAATGGACTGGTTGGCTCTCCTTGCAGTCCAAGGGACTCTCAAGAGTCTTCTCCAACACCATAGTTCAAAAGCATCAATTCTTCGGCGCTCAGCCTTCTTCACAGTGCAACTCTCACATCCATACATAACTACAGGAAAGACCATAGCCTTGACTAGGCGAACCTTTGTTGGCAAAGTGATGTCTCTGCTTTTGAATATGCTATCTAGGTTGGTCATAACTTTCCTTCCAAGGAGTAAGCGTCTTTTAATTTCATGGCTGCAGTCACCATCTGCAGTGATTTTGGAGCCCAGAAAAATAAAGTCTGACACTGTTTCCACTGTTTCCCCATCTATTTCCCATGTAGTGATGGGACCAGATGCCATGATCTTCGTTTTCTGAATGTTGAGCTTTAAGCCAACCTTTTCACTCTCCACTTTCACTTTCATCAAGAGGCTTTTGAGTTCCTCTTCACTTTCTGCCATAAGGGTGGTGTCATCTGCATATCTGAGGTTATTGATATTTCTCCCAGCAATCTTGATTCCAACTTGTGTTTCTTCCAGTCCAGCATTTCTCATGATGTACTGTACATATAACTTAAATAAACATGGTGACAATATACAGCCTTGATGTACTCCTTTTCCTATTTGGAACCAGTCTGTTGTAGAGACAAACAAGTAGAGAGTAAAGATATACAAAAGTCCCAAATAGAACTACTAGAAACAAAAGCTATAATATCTTGGAAGAGAGACACACTGTATGAAATAGTAGAATATTAAATATTGCAGAAGAAAAGATTAGGCAACTTAAAGACTTAGAAATAATAACTTTGCAAAATGAAATAGAGAAAAATATTGAAAAAATGAGTAGAGTATCAGTAATTTTATAAGTCAATAATATAGTTTTATTAATTTTAAGCAGTCAAAAAAATTGGAATCTATGGTGGTATGACATATTTGAAGAATAATGGGCAAAACTTTTACAAATTTGCTGAAAATCATGAGCCACAAATGCAAAAAACTCAATTAATCTTAAGCACAAGGAATGTGTGGAAAAGTACATCAAGGAAAGTGAAAAATTAAATCACTTAAAATCAATGATAAAGTAAAAATTCAAATGCAGTCAGAGAAATATGTACATTATGAAAGAAGAACAGCTGTAAGAATGACAGCAGATTTTTCTCAAAAATAAGACAAGCAGGAGGAGATCAGGATAGCATTGCTTAACTGTCTTTTTTAGAAAAATCTAGATCATGTTACACAATAAAAACATATTTTTTTAAAAAGTGAATAAAAATATCTTTTTGAGGATAGAAAAGCTGAATCAACCACCAACTGACCTTCAATTATAAGAAATATTAAAGGAAGCCCATCAAGTACAAGGAAAACAACACCAGATGAAAACCTGAAGCTACACAAACTAAGATAAGACATCAGAAAATGGTAACAACTTGGGTAAATATAAAGTTGTTGCTCTGCCACTTGTATCTCTTCAAAAGATAATTTTGTGCTTTAAGAAAAAGTTATAATATTTGTATTATAAAAAAGGATTATATGACAAGAACTCAAAGGCTGGAATTGAAAAAATAGAAGTACACTTATTTAGGTTTTTAATATTTTACATGAAATAACTTCATTTTAATACATAACATGATGAGTTTAATTGTTTAAGTTATAACCTCTAAAACAACCAGTAAAATAACATAACCAGTCATAAGCAACAAGTAAACAGATGAGAAAAGAATTACTCATAAAAATATACAAAAAAATCCTGGAGACTGATGATTGTGATGGTTGCACAACAATGTGAAAACATTTAATGTCATTGAACTATACACTTAAAAATAGTTCAAAAAGTAAATTTTATGCTATATATATATATATATTATACTACAATAAGGCAAAAGGAAGTAACTTTGAGTTATGACTTTGAATTAGGAAAGGGTTTTTTAAATATAAACTGAAAACATAATCCAAAAAAGAAAAAAAAATTTGATAATCAAAATTGAGAGTGTTTGTTCTTTTAAAGGTCAGTGTTGAGTCAAGCCACAGGCTGAAAATAATTTCTTATTACATATCTGATAAAGAAGTGGTACTTGGAATATATAAAGAACTCTTAAGATCCTATAGTAAGAAAGTAAACAATTAAATATGAGCTAAATATTTGAATTAAAACTTTACCAGAGAAAGTACATTGGTTAAAAAAAAAAAAACATGAAAAGATGCTCAACATTATTAGACATTGGGAAAATGCAAATAAAAACCACAACGAGCTAATTCCACACACCTGTTAGATTGTCTAAACTTGGCAAGGATGTAGAGGAACCGAAACTGTCATACACTGCTTGTGGGAATTTAAATTGATATAAATGCTTTATAAACACTTTGCCTGTTTCTTAAAAAGTTAAATATACAGTGCTCATATGATACAAATATTCTAAGTATTTACCTAAGTGAAAGCATATATCCATATAAGATGTATACACAAATGTTCTCAATGGCTTTAATTGTGATAACCTCAAACTAGAAAAATCTAAATGAAGGTGATTAATATATTCAGCATCTTGATTGTGGATGGCTTCATGAGTGTAACCATATGTGAAATCTTAAACTGTACACTTTATAAACACTTGCAGTTTATTGTACATCAATTACAGCTCAACAAAACTGTTAAATATAATTATTCCTATTATATAACCCAAACGATTTGTTGAATTTTGGGGAACTCCTAAATTAGACCACTCTGGACCATCATGACTTTAATGGTATCATATGAGCTACTTTTCAGCTTAATTATATGAAGAATGCTGCATGAAATTCAGAAAATCTACCTATTGTCCTCAAGGAATTTGAAGTGGCACTCAAGAGACCATGTTGGGCTGCACCCCACAGACCTACAAGCCCTGAAATAACCTAGCCTCAGGACAGAAGGAAAGAGCTCAGAGTCAGTGACAAACATCAATCAATTGGTTAGGGGATCATACACATCTTAAGCAAGGTCCTGAACATCCTGGTATTTGGCAGACAAAGGCAGGACATGGCAGCAGTCATTGCTACTGGAAGGAGGGGGAGGTTACCAGTTGCAGGGGAAATTGATGTCAAGTTGGCGCATCGGTTACCAGGGAAATCAGCAGAGGTGTATGCTTCTCATAGCCCCCTGCAGTTAAGAACCATCTGGGAGCAAGTATTTCCCTTTGATAAGCTAGCATAGTGGAGCCATTCTGAATCAAAGATTAGAACAGTCACTAGCTGAGGCCAGGGGCAAGATAGGGGGAAAGGGGAAAGCATATAGGCAGTTATTGATTAGGCTCTATGTTTAAGATGGAAGATCAGTCATGTGAGTAAGGTATAGGTGAAACAGGGATTGGTTGAGCAGGGAATGAACAGAGAACAAGAGAACCACCATCTTGAGTAGCCTGATAGTACAGACCAGTATTCATTTATTCCTATGGATGGAAGAGCCTGGTGGGCTACACCCCATGGGGTCACAAAGAGTTGGACATGACTAAGCAACTACACACACACACACACACACACACACACATTCATTTATTCACCTAAGTCCAATCCTTTACTGGGTGTTGTGGACTGAAAGATGAATAGGAAATAGTATTTGGGGTCTACCACCAATTATTATAACAGGTGTATGATATATATGTAGTAATATATGCAAAAGGTGCCAATAGAGTACATCAGAAACTACTTAGGCCAACTTGGCAGCGCAGTGAAGTGTTCCTAGTGTGAAATCTAAGCTGAAAATTAATGGAGTCAGCCAGACAACTATTGGGTAGATTACAGGTGCATTACATATAAAGGAAACAGTATGTATAGATCAGAGGCTAGAGAGAGAATGGAATTGGGGAGAAATACAAGAGATTCAGTATGACTGCGAGCTACTGCTAAGTCGTTTCAGTCGTGTCTGACTCTGTGCGACCCCATAGACAGCAGCCCACCAGGCTTCCCAGTCCCTGGGATTCTCCAGGCAAGAACACTGGAGTGGGTTGCCATTTCCTTCTCCAGTGCATGAAAGTGGAAAGTGAAAAGTGAAAGTGAAGTCGCTCAGTCGTGTCTGACCCTCAGCGACCCCATGGACTACAGCCTTCCAGGGTCCTCCATCCATGGAATTTTCCAGACAAGAGCGCTGGAGTCGGGTACTATTGCCTTCTCCTGACTGCGAGCTAGAGAGTGGGTTTTAAGAGGAACTAAGAGTGACGGAAAGCCATTAAGAGCTTTTATTAGGGAAGTAATATGTGTAAGATGTTGTAGGAAAAAAAAAATCATTCTGCAATGAATACTACTGAAGGCAATACTAGATACAGGAAGTCCAGTTAGGACCATAACATAATAATAAAATTTAAAATGATGTGGCTGGAAACTAAGATAGTGAAAGTGATATTTGAGATATGAATAATTTGAGAGTGATTTATTGGTTTCTATTGTGAGAAACTGAATCGAAGAATATAAGAGGAGACGTTTTTATGGGAAAGATGGTAAGTTTGATTCTAAACATTTTGCGTATTCCTGCAACACTCTAATATGTAATACAGGAAAGCAGCTTCAACAATATCCATGATTTCTTTTCTCAAAAATAAGAGCCTGTTGTGAATAACCTTAATGTCATTGCTTGTTAATCTGAGCCAGTAATACAGACAACCTACTTTGGTTATTTTCCTTATTGTGCTATAAATTTGAAATATCTCAAAATTTAAATTAAAACATGAAAAAACATACAATAGTTTACTATGATAAACTTTAAGTCCCTCTGCTATAATTTAACTAAAACCTGGATAAATTAGCAAGCTAAACTTTTAAGTTCCCTAACTTTAAAGATACTACCTGGACTCGCAAAAGAGCAAGGCAAAATTTTAAGCCGCACTCTAAAGGTTGTTTTTAAGGAAACTAGTGCCAGGGCTTGGGGATCTAACAACTAATCCTGGGATTTAATGCAAACTGAATATAAGACCTCCTCTTCATTATTTGGAAGGCCTCAGAAAGGACTAAAGAGGTTGACAGATGCAAACCCTAATACTTCCTGGAAGAAATTGACCCCAACATTTAGTTCACAGGATTCTCACAGATTAAATTCAATAAAAGTGTAGTTCATAACACAAAATACATCACAAGAAAATGAAACACTATAAATAACAGTGAGCAAAAACAACAACAGATTTACACCCCCAAGTACTTCTCATATCAGAATTACCAGATAATAACATTTATACATAAAAAGTTAAAAGAAATAAACTATTAAATTTTGAGAAATGAGTAAAGAGCAAAAGTCTATCAAAAACAATCCTGCATATTTGCAAAAAAGTACTCCCAAAAGAATATTTCTGTTAAAACCAATAGAATAGGATTGAGATTCAGAAACAAACCCAACCACATATTGGAATCAGATATACGATAAAAGTGATACTTTAATCACTAAAGCAAAAGGGATATCTTTAATAAAGGGTGGAAAATATAAAATTAGATACAAGTCATGTCAAGTACCAAGAAAAGTTTAATTGGATCAGAGATATAAAAAATAAAAATAAATAAGGATTAGAATAAAACATGGTTGAATTTTCTTTAATTCTTATTTAATAAAATAAAATACTGATAAATTTAAAAATTCATCTACATAAACCTTTAAAAATTATTATATAACAAAAAAATTAGCAAAGTGAAAAAAGAAATGACTAACTGGGAGAACATTTGTATAACATAAATCATGGAGAAAGGCTTGATATCTTTAAAAGAAATGAATTTTTAATTGATGGGAAAAGGCCAGAAATACCAAAAAAAGATAGGCAAAGATCCAAAGTAACACATCATAACGCCAGATATAAAAATGGTTCTTACACATACAAAACAAGCCTTCTTTGAAAGCACAGTGATGAAATTACAGACAGTAATTTGGCAATTATCTCACAAACCTACATGTTCATTTACTCTTTGATCCCACAGTCTCACTACAGGAATTTAACCCAAAGATTATTTACAGCAATATTAAAATGTATTTACACAATGACCTCACGAACCATTATTTTTAAAGGTAAAATTTGGGAAACAACTTAAATGTCCAAGAGGGGAAATTAGCTGAGTAAGCTAAGGTATATACACACAATGGAGTAATACATAACTGAGCAACATAATGAAGGAGATCTTGTTAAGCTGATATGGAGTAATTGCAGGAGGTATTTTAAGTGAAGAAAGCAGAAATGCAAAATATCATATATCATATATAATATGCTGTGTTTTGGTAGGAAAGAAGGGGAAACAAGAAAAAAATGTACATGTATCTGCTTATTTTTACACTCAAAAAAAGAACCACATGAAATAAAAACCAGAAGTTAATAAAGTTGGTTACTTACAAGAGGTGGATGTATTTTGAGATAAAAGGGATACAGAATAGGGACATCCCTGATGGTCCAGTGGTTAGGACTGTGCTTCTAATGAGGGAAGTATGGGTTTGATTCCTCATAAGGGAACTAGAATCCCACATGCCAAGTGGTGTGACCAAGCAGTTTAAAAATTAAAAAGATTTTTTTTTTAAAAAAAGAAATATAGGTTAGAGTGACACATTGCTGAGTGTACTTTTTTGATTAGTGTTGATTTTCAGAAGCAAGTTCGTTATCTACATATTAAAAATCAATCAACAAATATTTGTTGTTCTTCAGTCACTCAGTCTTGTCCAGCTCTTTGTGACCCGATGGACTACAGCATACCAGGCTTCCCTGGTAGTAAAGAAGAAGAAAAATTAAACTATGAAAAAGTTAAAAAAAAAACCCACTTTGTTTTATATGAGTATCATAATTCACTGAGGGATAAATCTACAAAAGAGAAAGTAATCCAAGTAACCCAAAGTATTTGTTTGTGGGATAGGTTTTCAAAGAATTGGAAAATGCTGAACTGTTTTTAGTAGATTTCTTTTTTATAATGTAGATTTAAGGCAATTCTGATATCATTTACAATGTATTAAATTGACCAAAAGGATAAGTGCATCAGAGTTGCTGTGGATGAAAAGACATGGAAAAAGGAAATGGGGAAGGGAAGAAAGAGCCCTGGAGGATGGATTAGAATGGGAGATATTGTAAACTCATGAGTTCTAAAATATTTGCATGTATGTGTATATGCAAATACATGTACATGGGCCTGCCTGCTAAGTCTCTTAGTCGTGTCTGACTCTTTGCAGCCCCATGGACTGTAGCCTGTCAGACTCCTCTGTACATGAGATTTCCTAGGCAAGAACCCTGGAGTGGATTCCCATGCTCTCTTCCAGGGGATCTTCCTGACTCAGGGATTAAACCCAGGTATCTTATGTCTTCTGCATTGGCAGGTGGATTCTTTACCACTAGTGCCACTTGGGAAGCCCATAGATGTGCATGTATATATGTAAATATGTGTATATATATGTTTATACACGCATATATTTTCCAGTACTAGTACTATTCATTGAATGGTTCTTTTAGTAAAGACACCTTAATAACAATGAGCATGCCTAATGCCCCAAGATTGATCTCTAATACTACCAAAGCTAACCAGGAATCCACAGAGGAATATATGACTCCATGGCTGGTCCAGAGTAAAGATAAGCCTAGAACATCTTGTGTCAGAAAGATGAGAATTAGTCAAAAACTTATGGAGGCATGTCTCAAAGACATAGAAACCCATAATGAAGCCTTCAATGACCTAATATGGCATAATTTTAGCAATAGCAAAAAAATTATGAATTCATAATTCATATTTATAATAAATAAATGGTGAAGATGATAGGTAGAAAGGAGAGTTCTTGCCCTCAGTAGAAGGCTGAGGGCTAAATAGTGAATGTGGAGAGTACTGGAAGTGGAAAATCATCTTTCTGCAACCATCATAGTAAAGATCAGTTCAGGTGAGCATCAATGGATGCCAAATATGGGGAAAATACTGATGAAGAGCAGAATATGCACGTGGTCTTAAAACTTCCCTTCACCGGCTGCTTATTCATTACAAGAGAGAAAAATAGTAACTGTGCACTTGAGATATCAGACAACACCTTGACTGTGTGATGGAATTATGTACCTCACCAATGAGTAGGTAGAGACCATGTCCCTTCAGGTGTGATACCTCAGGAGGACTCAGTGTCATTCACATCATATTCTGACCAGGAATATAGTCAGGATATACTCATGAGGAAATGCCAGACAAAGACCAAATGAGGAGTGTTCTGTTAAAAAGATCAAAAGGTACTTCATCCTTCAAAAATATCAACAAGATAAATAAAGGCTTTGGAGATGTTCCAGATATGAAGTGACCTTACAAACACGACAACTGCATGCAATATCTGATCTTAAACTGGTTCTTGTACTGGAGGGAAAAAACACTAATAAAGGAAATTATTGGGTTAATTGATAAAATTAAAATATAAATAGTAGATTAGATTAAATATTCATTACTATTAAGTATACTGAAGTTGATAATTACAGTGCAACTACATAGGAAAATTTCTTATTATTGGAAAATTCATATTTAAGTACTTAGAAAAGGGCCAGTATATGTTCAGTTTACTTTTAAATTGTTCAGAAACACACATATGCATAGACAGATGGATGGATAGACAGATGATAGATGAATACATACATATATACAAAGATATGTAGATACATAGACAGAAATATATGCCATTGTCAAATATATATATGAGAAAAACATAAAAATATATATATTTGTATATAAAAAGAAATTTCTATATTTGTATATAATACAAATTTGCATATTTGTATATAAAAAGGAGGAAGAGATGATAGAAGAGAAGGAAGGAGAATAATGAGACAGACAGAAAATGAGATAAAATGTTAACAATAGGAGAATCTGGGTAAAAGATATATGAGTTGCCTTTTTTTTTTCCCGGTCTTGTAATTTTCTCTAAGTCTGAAATTATTTCCAAATAAAAAGTATTATAAAACTCTTGACTCCTCAAATGAAATATTGGGATAAACTTAAAATAAAATTTACCTCATCAAAAAGAAATAAAACAACTTGAATATCAGATGGGGAAGTGCTTCCTGATACAGGGTAAGAGGTGAGATCACTGTGGTGTTGGCTGTGGTTGGTGTGGGCTGAGGGTGACTCTGCAGATTGGCTCTGGATGGGAAGATGAAGGACAGATATCAGAGCAGATTCAGGGTCCCCTATACACTAGTAACGCAGAAGCCCACAGCCAAGTTCTTGGGTTTTTTTCACTATGGTGTTCTTCCTAAGCCTTTCCTGTCTGACAAGCCCTGAAGTGTTCAGTGAGGTGCCAGGTTTGTCCTTGGGGGCTCCAGGACACATCCATATAGGGTTAGTTTGGCTTTGATGAATTTTCTGAGGTTGGCAAAGTTACTTCATGCCCTGAATACCCTAATCTCAACATTTCTTTATTTTTCCATTAAGCTCCTTGAAAATATAAGAAATTCTTCAGATGCTAAGGTGGCATGGGTGCTGTGGACACACCTCAGATACCTTCACGCAAGCCTCCAGGTCCCCCACTTCAGCGAAAGAAAGACTCTCCCTTAATGCACCCATCAGAGACTATTTCTTTGCAAAACTGATGGCACTATTAAAATCATTAAGAAGACAGGCTGTCAGCCAGTCTGTTTAAGTCTTAATCAGGCTCTATCACTTACTGACTGGAAGACATTAGGAAGGTTACTTTCCTGTTCCTTACTTCACTTACAAGTAAGAGTATAAATACTATATTGTGAGGTTTGAACAAGTAATGCTATACAACACTTATCCCAAAAAGATAGAAAAGATTGAATACATTTAGTCATTTAGATTTAATATCCTCTTAGCTAAATCCTTTAACTGGTGAGAGTTTAGGCTCCTCTTTCATAGCTGTATTTTGAATTGTACCTGTTTTTTATTCTCTTTTGTCTCATCCTTTCAGTGTCCCTCATAAACTCTAAAGTTGACTAAGCTATATTCTTGGTTAAGTCTCTAACCTTTGAACCCATATCCACGCATCCTCAAACACATGCATGTACACAAGCTAGACTGCAAAAAACCATCTGATGCACAAAATAGAGCCTTTTCTAGATTAATCAGGACTATGCTGTCTCTATAAAGAAGACAGTGGCAACCAACTCCAGTGCTCTTGCTTGGAGAATCCCACGGATGGAGAAGCCTGGTAGGCTGCAGTCCATGGGGTTGCTAAGAGTCGGACACAACTGAGCAACTTCACTTTCACTTTTCACTTTCATGCATTGGAGAAAGAAATGGCAACCCACTTCAGTGTTCTTGCCTGGAGAATCCCAGGGACGGCAGAGCCTGGTGGGCTGCAGTCTATGGGGTCGCACAGAGTCGGACACGACTGAAGTGACTTAGCAGCAGCAGCATGCTGTCTCTAGTCAGAGAACACAGGATTATAGGCAGAATGAGCAGTGATTTAAAAGGTCCAGAAGGCTCTCTTGATCCCAAGCATTCATCTAACATGCTGAAATCCCTGATTCATTAATAACATTTTATTAAGAAGATTGATATTTAGTTGAGTTAAGGGAGGAACATATTGGGAGAGATTTGTGGCTTCTGTTGGGGTCCCAATCATAATTCTGCCCTGCCTTAACCTCTCTGTGACCTAGTTTCATCAACTGTAAAAGAGAAGACCTATATCAATGACTCAGTAGAGTCATACAGGTAAAGAACTTTGAAAAAAACCATGTCATGATCCTATGTAAGTATGATCTAGGTCTTCCCAGTTGGTACTAGTGGTAAAGAACCCAGCTTGCCAAGGCAGGAGAAAAAATATACAGATTTTTTTTTTCAAGGAACAAATTGTCATATATACCATGAAGGGAAAAGAAAATTTGAGAGAAAAAGTAGGATGGAAGGTGGTGAGTGTATGTGTGGGGGTGCAGAGGTATGGGGGTTTGACCATCAAAAATGGCTTCTCTGAGGAGGAAGCATTTGACTTCCCTCTTGGAGGAGGCCTCATTAAGGAGAAGCCATTTACTGGGGCTCTCCAGGTGGTACTAGTAGTAAAGAAACCATCTGCCAATAAAGGAGACATAAGAGACACAGGTTCCATCCCGAGGTCAGAAAGATCCCCTGGAGGAGGGCATGGCAACCCACTCCATTACTCTTGCCTGGAGAGTCCCATGTACAGAGGAGCCTGGTGGGCTATCGTCCATAGAGTCGCAAAGAGTCCGACATGACTGAAGCGACTCAGCATGCGTACATGCACTGAAAATGAGAGGAGCCGTCCAGAAACAGGGGACAGCCTGCGTGGAGAGTCTAGAGTGAACGACGGCTGTCCAGCGGACCTGGCGTAGTGGGTGAGCCTGTGCATGGCCTGCAATGAAGGCAGAAGTCAGATCATGCAGGGCCCAGCTGGAGATGGGAGAAGTTCAGATTTGACTTTATGAGCCCTGTGAAGTCATTGCAAGTCTTTAGGCAAGACAGTTACATATTCCAATTTACTTTTTCAGATGCTCTCACTGACTGCCATATAAAAGTATACTGGCCTGGAGACAAGACAGAACACAGGCAGATTAAACCCTTTTCCAAGGGATTTGGCTGCTGTATTCTCTGAACTGAAGAGACCACCCAGGCAGTGGTCTGTTTGGTCACCCATACAAAATGCATCCCTCTGTATTTCAAGGAACCTGTCCAAAGCCTTCTGTACTCTTTGGGCTTGGATCATTGATGTTCCATTGGGGCTGGGAGGGACAGCAAGTTTTGACTTTTGAATAATGTCTTGTGCCTTGTAACATATGGCTTTGATCTATCTGAATGGAAATCTCGGTCTGTTTATCTGACATCATTATTACCATCTCTTTGGCACTCGAGATGTAAATTACGTTCTGATGAATTTTTTCCTTTTAATTTTACAATCAGCTTGTCTTAATATTTTATTATTAATAAGACTTGATCTTCTATTCCATAAGTGGAAATTTGAAGAAAGAATTCCAATTTTGAAAATCCTTTTTATACTGAGATTAACTAAATGCTCAATTGTTTGGCCAAATTGTTGAGGTTTAGTTGGTTTGCTTGTTTGCATTTGAAAAACTATATGTTGGAATATCTGGATCTACAGCTTCCATTAATTAGTTTGACTGTTTTGTCCATTTATTTTTTTTTTTCTTTTTGCCTATCAGGTGTTACACAGATAGGTTTGATGTATTGAGTATCTATTGACCCCTATTCTGTCTCTAAGCGACTGTATGAATTTGGACCTCTGAGACTGTCACCTATTTCAACTGTGACCATTTAAGTCCTAATAACCCATAGTTTGTATGAGTGTTTTGTATACTGGAGGACATAGCATTGTTTCTTTTTGTTATTATTTTATGTGTCAGTTGGGTTCTGTCAGTATCAGAGGCCAAGATGGAGTTAGGACTACAGAAGTTGTATTGGAGAATAGGACCTGTAAAAGGAAAGGAGAGGAAGCAGAAATAGTGTGATATGTCATCACACTTGGTGTAGTCCTGATGAAGTTCTGCCAGTCCAGTTCCAGGCTTCGGACCAATGATTGATCCTTAAAAGAATTCTACAATTTGGGGCAGAAATGGTCAGATCTTGAATCACCATCTTGCTCAGTCATTGGCTGAAATTCTCCTCAAGAAGAGCATGACCTCATGTGAAAAGTCGAAGTGGACCCTGAAGGCACAAACAATCTGATGATGGGCAGCCAATCCTTCCTGCTGGGCAGCTCCTTCATGAGATGCAGAGTATACATCTCTTTGCCTTCCACAGAGAAAGTGCCTCCCTCCATGTGTCAGAGAACCTTGTGTCCTGTGAAGTCCTTGTCTGTGCACACGAGAGAATAGCTCCTTCTTTTTACCTAAAGCAAACGTGGAAGACAGAGGTTAATGGAACAAACTACAGTCCTTATGTGGAGAAGGCAATGGTACCCCACTCCAGTACTCTTGCCTGCAAATCCCATGGATGGTGGAGCCTGGTAGGCTGCAGTCCATGGGGTCACTAAGAGTCAGACACGACTGAGTGATTTCACTTTGACTTTTCACTTTCACACATTGGAGAGACTGCTGTTGGCCCAAGCGCCACAACTGCTCACTCTTCTTCTCTCCAATATCCATTCTAACGTGCCCACATCCTCTTCCACCACCTCTGCTGGTCTTAGTGGCTGACATGGTCATGTGACTCAAACTCTCATTTCTGAGAGGTCTGAGATCCCGCTCAGCCAGAGTGGTCTTGTTTATTTATTCTCAGTCACAGTTAGGCAGGAAAGAACTAAAAAGCCCCCCAAGTGGGTCACCTGAGCTCCCCATGGATTCCCTCCCCCTCCCCGCCAGGGTACAAGAGCAGCCCAACTTCTCTCCCAACAAAGATGTGTATAGTCAAATCTATGGGTTTTCCAGTAATCATGTATGGATGTGAGAGTTGGACCATAAAGAAGGCTGAGCCCTGAAAAACTGGTGCTTTTGAGCTGTGGTGCTGGAGAAGACTCTTGAGAGTCCCTTGGATAGCAAGGAGATCAAACCAGTCAATCCTAAAGGAAATCAATCCTGAAATTTCATTGGAAGGACTGATGCTGAAGCTGAAGCTCCAATATTTTGGCCACCTGATGCAAAGAGCCAACTAACTGGAAAAGATGTTAATGCTGGGAAAGATTGAAGGCAAGAGGAGAAGGGGATGACAAAGGATGAAATGGTTAGATGGCATCACTGATTCAATGCATGTAAGTTTGAACAAGCTCAGGGAGACAGTGGACAGGGAACCCTGGCGTGCTGCAATCCATGGGGTCGCAAAGAGTTGGACATGGCTTAGCAACCGAACAATAACAATCTCTTTGCTGATTAGGCTCACTTACTGCTAGTGAGTCTTCTTTTGCCTGCCAGTCCCTTAGCACAAGGGACCCAAGATGCCTGGCAGCAATAAGGACTTCTAATGCTTTAGTCAAGTAGGACCTGCATACAGAAGCAAGAAACACAAAGACTCTCAGTCAATTTCTAGGAGTCATGGTAAGTGGGTTCACCTCTCATGCCTTGGTTCTCAAATCCACATATCCTTTCTATTGTGAACCTAGTGCCATATAACGGAGAAGGCAATGGCACCCCACTCCAGTACTCTTGCCTGGAAAACCCCATGGACAGAGGAGTCTGGTGGGCTGCAGTCCATGGGGTCGCTAGGAGTCGGACATGACTGAGCGACTTCACTTTCACTTTTCGCTTTCATGCATTGGAGAAGGAAATGGCAACCCACTCCAGTGTTCTTGCCTGGAGAGTCCCAGGGACGGTGGAGCCAGGTAGGCTGCTGTCTCTGGGGTTGCACAGAGTCAGACAGGACTGAAGTGACTTAGCAGCAGTAGCAGTGCCATATAAACCTTGTGATTCTTTGTAAATATTGCATCCTGAAGAACAATGTCCAGTTTTCATAGGGTTTTGACTCTGGGCTGGCACTGCATCTGTGACTTCAGAAGGCCTTTACAATGCTCCGTGAGACTGGCATCTTCAGGATGGTGTACTTTGTGATGCCGCTAATGGATCCCAAAGACTTGAATCCCCTTCCACATCTCCATCACTATAAAGTGGGTTCTCTGGTCAAATACTACCTTGTATGGGATTCTACCCCTCTGAACCAAATATTCTAGGAGCCCCAAAATAGTGGTGTTAGCTGAGGACCTGCAAGCAGAAAAGGCAAATTCATACTTTGAATAGGTATCTAATCCTATTGGATCTAATTTAATAAATTTACCACTGACTGGTCTCTTGATCTCCTCAAAGAATAGGAACATGTTAGGAGCTTTAAACTGATCTTTGTTGCAAATAGGTTAGACATTCACAGGTAGCAATAAACTGACCTTGGTCAATGGGAAACTGTGCTATTGATTCCATACATATTAATGGCCTGCATCTCTGCATTCATGGCCATTTCATTCATCTGTTCATTGTGCCAACACTGGAGTAGTTGTTGACTGGCAAATACCAGTTGCCCAAGTTATTTTTTCAATTTGGTTGTTAAATGCCTCACTCATGGTAGATACTTTCTAGTAGGCTTTAATATATAATTTTAAGAAATACTCTTCAAACTTGGTGTCCTCTCTAATATAGCCATCCTCACATCTCTACTCCTGATGTTTTTGATTCCAGTCTTTTGCTTTTCAAGATCTGGACCCTCTGGCCAGGTCATTCAACACTGCTCATGGAGTTTTGGGGTTTTTTTCCCTCTCACTTCTACCTCTCAAGGACTCACTGAATAAGGATTATAATGTAGCCAACATTAAATTTTTAAAAATATTTATTTATTTATTTGTTTATGTTTGGCTGTGCTCAGTCTTCATTGCATGGGCTTGCCTTTAGTTGTGGAGAACAGGGGCTACTCCCTAGTTGCAGCGTGCAGGATTTTCATTGCGATGGCTTCTCTTGTTGTGGAACTCGAGCCCTACAGCATGTAGGCGTCGGTAGTTGCTGCATGTGGGCTCGGCACTTGCACATCGTGGGCTCCAGAGGGCAGGCTCAGTAGCCTCAGCACATGGACCCAGTTGCCCTGCAACACGTAGGATCTTCCTGGACCAGGGTTCAAACTGGCATCCCCTGCATTGCAAGGCAGACTCTCAACCACTGCACCACGAGGGAAGTCAGATGGTGTGGCCCAAGTGGCAGAGTTACTTGTATCATGGTCTGAGTCCTATGGAGAGGCTTTTAATGCCCCGGATGCTACAAAAACCCAAGAGCCACTGTATCACCCAGTATTGCAGCTATATCAATATTCCTAGGTATCTAATGTGTTGCCTCCAGATACCAAAAAGTCCTGTTAGGAATTATACATACCTCTTTGTAAAAGTAAACACAGAGTGCAACAATTTCTCTTTCATTTTAGACAGGATGATTCTACATGCCCCTGGCCAGGAGAGTTCCACAAATGCTTTAATGAAGTGGCAGTTCTATGAATTATTACAGCATTTATCTCCCACTCTCTTAGTCCCTAGGTCTGGAATACACGCCCTCCAGGGTATTAGACATCCTTATCCTCAGTGTGAGTTTCTGCAAGATTCCCAGATGGTCCAGAGATCTTTACATGATACTGCAGCAGAGAGCTGCAAGAGTTAGCAAAAGTATTACCATAGGGAAAACAATAAACATACACACACACACACACACACACACACACACACACACACACACACATAGTTTTATGTTCTGCATGAATGCAAACTATTTCTGAAAGCCCTTTCACTGTTAAGATAGAAAAGAACACACTTGCCAAATCACTGGATGCCCATCATATACCTGTGGCCATATTTATCTGTTCTCGCAAAGAGAATTCACATAGCAGGTAGCTTCAACAGGTCGAGCCTACAACAGACAATAGAGTCACTTTCCAGAACCTATGCAAATTCTGCAAGGGCTAGATTTTTGAGTTTAACAGTGACTACCACCTTACAATATTTAACCCGAAACCTTAATAAATGCCTTTTTATTCGATCTTGATTTCTGACTTCTTGATCAAGTACCCTTAAAATCTAGTCCCATGTGGACTGACCTGATCCCTGAAAGTACTGGGGTGATCAAACATTCTACTTTGCCTAGGACTGCTCTGTTTTTCAAAGAAGGTGATGGCACCCCACTCCAGTACTCGTGCCTGGAAAATCCCGTGGACAGAGCCGCCTGGTAGGCTGCAGTCCATGGGGTCGCGAAGAGTCTGACATGACTGAGCGACTTCACTTGACTTTCACTTTCATGCATTGGAGAAGGAAATGGCAACCCACTCCAGTGTTCTTGCCTGGAAAACCCCAGGAACGAAGGGGTGGGCTGCTGTCTATGGGGTTGCACAGAGTCAGACACGACTGAAGTGAGTTAGCAGCAGCAGCTGTTTTTAGCACAGAAAGTCCTTCATCGCAGGCTATTTGCCAGCCTTGGGCAAACCAGCACATTTGATTGCCCAACATTCACTATTTTTTACAACTCCTCTAGGATAAAATCTCTTTTTTGTCATCACTAGCATGTTTCCGATTATGTTATGTTGTGACAACCCTGTTCATTGGCCTGAAGGCCAGGATCGTACATGGCAATTTTTAAAGGAAGCACTTTTATATGGCTTTTAGAGAAAAAGATCTCTTATTTTCTCCCATAGTGGGGAAATTTTTGCCTGTTAAGAAGAATACCCGCTTCTACAGACTCAAATTATTCAGAGTGTGTGGATTCTTCAGGAGAATCACCCGTATGACCTCTGCCCATGTGTCAGGGATTTAGGTTTTTCCAACCAGGGCTTGAAGTTTGTCTTACCAGACTTCCCTTTTAAAAAATTGTTTTTATTGGAGTATAGTTGATTTACATTGTTTTGTTAGTTTTACGTATACAGCAAAGTGAATCAGCTATCAGATCAGATCAGATCAGTCACTCAGTCATGTCCGACTCTTTGCGACCCCATGAATCGCAGCACGCCAGGCCTCCCTGTCTATCACCAACTCCCGGAGGTCACTCAGACTCACGTCCATCGAGTCAGTGATGCCATCCAGCCATCTCATCCTCTGTTGTCCCCTTCTCCTCCTGCCCCCAATCCCTCCCAGCATCAGAGTCTTCTCCAATGAGTCAACTCTTCACATCAGGTGGCCAAAGTACTGGAGTTTCAGCTTTAGCATCAGTCCTTCCAAAGAACACCCAGGGCTGATCTCCTTCAGAATGGACTGGTTGGATCTCCTTGCAGTTCAAGGGACTCTCAAGAGTCTTCTCTAACACCACAGTTCAAAAGCATCAATTCCTCGGTGCTCAGCCTTCTTCACAGTCCAGCTCTCACATCCATACATGACCACAGGAAAAACCATAGCCTTGACTAGACAAACCTTTGTTGGCAAAGTAATGTCTCTGCTTTTGAATATGCTATCTAGGTTGGTCATAACTTTCCTTCCAAGGAGTAAGCGTCTTTTAATTTCATGGCTGCAGTCACCATCTGCAGTGATTTTGGAGCCCAGAAAAAGAAAGTCTGACACTGTTTCCACTGTTTCCCCATCTATTTCCCATGAAGTGATGGGACCAGATGCCATGATCTTCGTTTTCTGAATGTTGAGCTTTAAGCCAACCTTTGCACTCTCCACTTTCACTTTCATCAAGAGGCTTTTTAGTTCCTCTTCACTTTCTGCCATGAGGGTGGTGTCATCTGCATATCTGAGGTTATTGATATTTCTCCCAGAAATCTTGATTCCAACTTGTGTTTCTTCCAGTCCAGCGTTTCTCATGATGTACTCTGCATATAAGTTGTACATATATCTCCCCTTTTCACAGACTTGTCTTCAATGAACTTTCAGCAGTCTTCAAATTTCAGCTTCTCTGATTGTTACTTGCAAAGATGGGCACGATAAAGGACAGAAATGGTGTGGACCTAACAGAAGCAGAAGATATTAAGAAGAGGTGGCAAGAATACACAGAAGAACTGTACAAAAAAGAGCTTCATGACCCAGATAATCATGATGGTGTGATCACTGACCTAGAGCCACACATCTTGGAATGTGAAGTCAAGTGGGCCTTAGAAAGCATCACTACGAACAAAGCTAGTGGAGCTGATGGAATTCCAGTGGAGCTATTCCAAATCCTGAAAGATGATGCTGTGAAAGTGCTGCACTCAATATGCCAGCAAATTTGGAAAACTCAGCAGTGGCCACAAGATTGGAAAAGGTCAGTTTTCATCCCAATCCCAAAGAAAGGCAATGCCAAAGAGTGCTCAAACTACCGCACAATTGCACTCATCTCACACGCTAGTAAAGTAATGCTCAAAATTCTCCAAGCCAGGCTTCAGCAATATGTGAACCGTGAACTTCCTGATGTTCAAGCTGGTTTTAGAAAAGGCAGAGGAACCAGAGATCAAATTGCCAACATCCGCTGGATCATTGAAAAAGCAAGAGAGTTCCAGAAAAACATCTATTTCTGCTTTATTGACTATGCCAAAGTCTTTGACTGTGTAGATCACAATAAACTATGGAAAATTCTGAAAGAGATGGGAATACCAGACCACCTGATCTGCCTCTTGAGAAATCTGTATGCAGGTCAGGAAGCAACAGTTAGAACTGGTCATGGAACAACAGACTGGTTCCAAATAGGAAAAGGAGTACGTCAAGGCTGCGTATTGTCACCATGTTTATTTAACTTATATGCAGAGTACATCATGAGAAATGCTGGACTGGAAGAAACACAAGTTGGAATCAAGATTGCTGGGAGAAATATCAATAACCTCAGATATGCAGATGACACCACTCTTATGGCAGAAAGTGAAGAGGGGCTAAAAAGCCTCTTGATGAAAGTGAAAGTGGAGAGTGAAAAGGTTGGCTTAAAGCTCAACATTCAGAAAACGAAGATCATGGCATCTGGTCCCATCACTGCATGGGAAATAGATGGGGAAACAGTGGAAACAGTGTCAGACTTTCTTTTTCTGGGCTCCAAAATCACTGCAGATGGTGACTGCAGCCATGAAATTAAAAGACGCTTACTCCTTGGTAGGAAAGTTATGACCAACCTAGATAGCATATTCAAAAGCAGAGATATTACTTTCCCAACAAAGGTTCGCCTAGTCAAGGCTATGGTCTTTCCTGTGGTATGTATGGATGTGAGAGCTGGACTGTGAAGAAGGCTGAGCACCGAAGAATTGATGCTTTTGAACTGTGGTGTTGGAGAAGACTCTTGAGAGTCCCTTGGACTGCAAGAAGATCCAACCAGTCCATTCTAAAGGAGATCAGCCCTGGGTGTTCTTTGGAAGGAATGATGCTAAAGCTGAAACTCCAGTATTTTGGCCACCTCATGCGAAGAGTTGACTCATTGGAGAAGACTCTGATGCTGGGAGGGATTGAGGGCAGGAGGAGAAGGGGATGACAGAGGATGAGATGGCTGGATGGCATCACTGACTTGATGGGTGTGAGTCTGAGTGACCTCCGGGAGCTGGTGATGGATAGGGAGGCCTGGCGTGCTGCGGTTCATGGGGTCGCAAAGAGTCAGACACGACTGAGCGACTGATCTGATCTGATCTGATCTGATTGTTACAGACTGGATTTGATTTCACGCTCTGCTCACCATCACATGAGAGGAGGGGATTTTCTCGAGCTGCCCAGGAGACTCTGGTTTTCACGTTTAGTTTTTAGTTGTTTCCATTGTTAATTGTCCTCAGTGTCTTATTACCCACATGCAGGCCATACATGCAACTTAGTAACAGTCATTCAACATCATTATTCTTATCACAAATATACATTTGTAGGTGTATTTTGTAAATTAATATTTATAAATTTCGATTATTATTATTTCACTTCATAAAAATCACCAACACTTCTGTATGTTCCAATGCTTAAAATCATTCCACCAGCCTGTTCTCCCAAGATACCAGCGATGAAGTTTAAATATTTAGGTCACTACCTTGCCCCAGGCCATCTGTGCTCTACCTGCCACTCAGGGAGAGTCCTCCTTACCTATGCTCCAGTCTCTTACCCTCATCTTCATGCCTGCTTTCTCAGAAAACCTCTAGTGCCAACTGTGCGAGGGAAGGAGTGTTCGAGATAGAACTAGGAGTTAGATCTATTGCGGAGTAGAGGAATATCACCTATGAAAGGAAAAGGAAGGGAAGAGGCTTGTGCAGGGAAACTGCCAGAGTGCAATGCTGTCCTAACTGTCAGCCCAGTGAGGAGCTCTGGAGCAAAGCTTGCTCACTGGGAGAGTCTTGCATACAGCTGAATATCTGTCTTGTGAATTTGGCTCATGGCTGCCCTGAGAAGAACATGGCCTCAACTGCCACTGCTTTGCTCTATGCTCAATTGAGAGTCACCCCAAAGAAATGACCTTGGCTTGAAAACTGTAACAGATCCCGAAGGTATGTCTGCAGGCAGCCAGCTAACTGCATGCCTTACAGCTTGTCAGAAGGTCTGTTCTCGAAGAGGAATCTGAGCAGCACATCTCCATACCCACTGTAAAAATCATAAACACCTACAGTCAAAAGGAACCTTGAAGAATCTTTGCTTTCCACTAATTATAAGATTTGCCATTAGTCTGTGTACCTCCATGAAACAAACAAAAAACAACACACCCAGTCATCAGAGACCATCAATTTTAATTGCATGCCATTTCAAAGGTGTTAAAATCCAGAAAACAACACATTGAACAGATGAAATGTGGTACTTACTTTACTTTTTGTTAACCTTTCAGAGAAGGAAATGTACTTCTGTGTTGTTAACCCCTTGAGTCTTTGGTACAGGAGTTTAGTCCAATATCATCCTGAATTGTGAAAGAAGCCCAACTCCATTTCTTCTTTTTTCTATTTTCCGTGGTGCACATGGAGATGAAATAATCAGCATCATCCTCTGAAAAATAGCCTTCCTGGATCACCTCAAGTTGTTCACATTGCTCCTCTTCACCTCTGCTCAGAATACATAGCATTGAGAGATTAAACAGAAAAAAAAAGGAATACAGAACATAACCAAAGTAAAAAAATGCACAAACACTTCACCACTGGTTATTAAAATTAACACAGCCATTTTGGAAAATAGTAAGGAGTGTCTATAAGAGATGAAGCTATGTATACCCTATGATCTAGTGGTCTTCTCCCACTTACATCAGATCAGATCAGATCAGATCAGTCGCTCAGTCGTGTCCGACTCTTTGCGACCCCATGAACTGCAGCACGCCAGGCCTCCCTATCCATCACCAGCTCTCGGAGGTCACTCAGACACACATTCATCGAGTCAGTGATGCCATCCAGCCATCTCATCCTCTGTCGTCCCCTTCTCCTCCTGCCCCCAATCCCTCCCAGCATCAGAGTCTTCTCCAGTGAGTCAACTCTTCGCATGAGGTGGCCAAAATACTTGAGTTTCAGCCTTAGCATCATTCCTTCCAAAGAAATCCCAGGGCTGATCTCCTTCAGAATGGACTGGTTGGATCTCCTTGCAGTCCAAGGGACTCTCAAGAGTCTTCTCCAACACCAAACAAAAATATGCCAAAAGGCAGATACAGGAATGATAAAACAGCATTACCCATCATAGCTCCAAACTGAAAGCAATCCAGATTAATCCTTTGACAGTAGAATAGGTAAACTGATAAAATAGAAAGCATCAATGAATTAAACCTCTGAAAAATGTGAAAATGTGGATAAATTCCAGGAAAAGTAGATGTAAAGAGGACATGTAGTGATATGATTCTATTCATAAAACACAAAAATAGGAAAAAAGAAATTTATAGTGTTTGAAGTCAGGATAATTGTTAGTGTTGAGAGAAAGACAAAAGCAGTGAACAAGAGGTACCTTGAAGATAACAAATTCTGCTTCAGGGCTGATTCTCTCTGTCTTGATGTGTACTATATTCACTCTGTGAGGACTTCCCTGGCAGCCCAGTAGTTAAGACTCCACTTACACGATAAGGGGGCGCAGACTCGATCTTTAATCAGGGATCTAAGATCCCACAAGCCTGCTGTGTGATGTGACTTTCTATAAAAAGAACTTCCCTCTTCACTTTGTGAAATTGTATCTAGTTGTACCTTTATTTTGCCATAGATATAAAAAAATCCTACTTACCTTAATGATTTCATATTTTGCTAAAGATGTGTATTTTACTTTAATAAGAAGTTTACAGTGAAGTGAAATAAATGACGCTCATATGACTAAGGCCAAACTCTGGTGGCTCAGATGGTAAAGCATCTAAGATTTGTTAAAGCTAAGGACCTGAAGGGTTCTTGACAGATGTGTGTGATATTATTTTACATTTTCTCACATGCCGAAAAATATCCTTATAAAAAGTCCAAAAAGAACTTGAAGGTCGTGACAAGTCAGTTCTAAGCCTTCTCCATCCTGTTGCTTACTGATAAGAGGTTCATTGATTGGACATAAAACAAGTGCTCAAGTTGAAAGTAAAAGTATGAAAAAATTATCATTCAAGTTCCAACCAAAGAAAAGATGATATGACTGTATTTATTAAAATAGACTTTAGGTCAAACAACCAACTACAGATTAAAAAGGTCATTTTTGAATCATGGACATTTTGGTTAAGTGGTAAGATATGAAATTAAAACTGTATGGCTGAAAGCAGAGCTAAAAATACATAAAGAAAAAAAAAACTTCAAAGAAATCCACATTTATCTAAAATAAATGATAGAGTATCTAGACTAAAATATCTATAGCAAACTATGAAATCATGACAGAACATTAAAATCTTCTGTACTGTAATTAGATAGCATATTCAAAAGCAGAGACATTACTTTGCCAACAAATGTTTGTCTAATCAAGGCTATGGTTTTTCCTGTGGTCAGGTATGGATGTGAGAGCTGGACTGTGAAGAAGGCTGAGCACCGAAGAATTGATGCTTTTGAACTGTGGTGTTGAAGAAGACTCTTGAGAGTCCCTTGAACTGTAAGGAAATCCAACCAGTCCATTCTAAAGGAGATCAGCCCTGGGTGTTCTTTGGAAGGAATGATGCTAAAGCTAAAACTCCAGTACTTTGGCCACCTCATGTGAAGAGTTGACTCATTGGAAAAGAGTCTGATGCTGGGAGGGATTGGGGGCAGGAGGAGAAGGGGATGACAGAGGATGAGATGGCTGGATGCCATCACTGACTCGATGGATGTGAGTCTGAGTGAACTCCGGGAGTTGGTGATGGACAGGGAGGCCTGGTGTGCTGCGATTCATGGGGTCGCAAAAGAGTCAGACACGACTGAGCGACTGAACTGAACTGAACATAGCAAACTTAGGAGAGGCAAGTAAAGCAATTCTGAGGGCAAACTCTAACCTTAACTTATATATTGGAAAAATAAAGACTAAATGAGTTAATAAATCATCTGAAGTTCTGAGAAAAATAGCAACATAACTCCAAATATAGCCAATGGAAGAATATTTTTAATAAGAGTTAAAATAAACCAAATAGAAAGCACAGATAAAGTTCAGAGCTTACTAGTTAATACTAACCAAGATTTAGTTCTTTGAAAAGATTAATAAGGCTACAAAACTTTAGCAAAATTTATTCCATAGTGTAAGCACAATAGGTATTAAAATGAAAAGTGCTGTAGGCATTAAAGAGACAATAAAGGATAATGTGAATAAATGATAGCATTCATTTGAAAATTTAGATAAAGTACACAAATTAATAACTTGCAAAAGCAAAGCAAACTGACAAATAGAAAGTCTAAAACTTTAGAACTATAAAAGAAATAAAATTACTCATCAAAAATTTTTTTCTTTCTACAAACTCCTGGCCCATGTAGCTTCATGAAAGAATTCCATCAAATATTCAAAGATCAGATAATTCCAGTTTTATCCAAGCTCCTCAAGGATAGGATTGAAGTCAGTTCAGTTCAGTTCAGTCGCTCAATCGTGTCTGACTCTTTGTGACCCCGTGAACCGCAGCATGCAAGGCCTCCCTGTCCATCACCAACTCACGGAGTCCACCCAAACCCATGTCCATTGAGTTGGTGACACCATCCAACCATCTCATCCTCTGTCATCCCCTTCTCCTCATGCCCTCAATCTTTCCCAGCATCAGAGTCTTTTCCAATGAGTCAGCTCTTCACATCAGGTGGCCAAAGTATTGGAGTTCCAGCTTTAGCATCAGTTCTAACAGTGAACACCCAGGACTAATCTCCTTTAGGATGGACTGGTTGAATCTCTTTGCAGTCCAAGGGACTCTCAAGAGTCTTCTCCAACACCACAGTTCAAAAGCATCAATTCCTCGGCGCTCAGCCTTCTTCACAGTCTAACTCTCACATCCATACATGACCACAGGAAAAACCATAGCCTTGACTAGACGGACCTTTGTTGGCAAAGTAATGTCTCTGCTTGTGAATATGCTATCTAGGTTGGTCATAACTTTCCTTCCAAGGAGTAAGCTGTAATTTCATGGCTGCAGTCACCATCTGTAGTGATTTTGGAGCCCAGAAAAATAAAGTCTGACACTGTTGTCACTGTTTCCCCATCTATTTCCCATGAAGTGATGGGACCAGATGCCATGATCTTCGTTTTCTGAATGTTGAGCTTTAAGCCAACTTTTTCACTCTCCTCCTTCACTTTCATCAAGAGGCTCTTTAGTTCTTCACTTTCTGCCATAATGGTGGTGTCATCTGCATATCTGAGGTTATTGATATTTCTCCTGGCAATCTTAATTGCAGCTTGTGCTTCCTCCAGCCCACAATTTCTCATGATGTACTCTGCATAGAAGCTAAATAAGCAAGGTGATAATATACAAGATTTAATTCATGAGTTTAGAATTAAAATTGTAGAGATGTTGTCTCCCCTAAGCATATGACAATTTCAGTTAAAATGCCAACTGTAGTCTTTGAGTCAGTTGTGAAACTAAGTTAAAATTGTTACAGAAGTATACAGTGCTGGGAATAAGCAAGACAGTTTAAAGAAGAAATTGTGAGCCCTGTCCTACCAGATATCAAGACATGTTATGTGTATGTGCTCAGTCATGTCTGATTCTGACTCTTTGAGACTTCAAGGGCTGTAACCCACCAGACTCCTCTGTCCATGGGATCTTTCAGATAAGAATACTGGAGCAGGTTGCCATTTCGTCCTCTAGGGGATCTTCCCAGCCCAGGGTTCAAACCCATATCTCTTATGTCTCCTACATTGGCAGGCAGGTTCTTTACCACTAGCACCACTTGGGAAGCCCCATAATAACAGATTAGTCAGACGTAGGTTTCATGTATCTGGACCCTTGTTTTATGACAGATACTATAGCAGAACAACTGTTGTAAGGATGGACTTTTGGCAAATTGTATTGGCACAATTGAGTATCCATTTTGAAAACTTACACTATACAAAAACATCAAATCTAGATGAAATAAATACAATCATAAAGGACAAAGGTATGAAATTTTTAAAATATAATATAGGATAGTACTTTCATAATTCACAGCAGGGAAAATATTTTTAAAGCAGATGTAAGAAACATAAGCCATGTAGAAATATTACAAACATTATTATAAATTTAAGAAATTTTGCTCATCAAGAGATATTAAAAGGATGCGAATACAAGCTACAAAGCAGAAAATGTTCTAAAATATATCCAAAAAATCACTACTATCCAAAATATACAAAGAACTATGAATTAATAAGACAAGAAAACTGATGGAAAAGTAGACAGAAGAATTGAATCAATATTTCACAAAGGAGGACATTTTAATGACAAGTAAATATACAAAGAAAGGCTTAAAACATCAGTATACTCTGAAAAATGAAAACTAAATCCACAAATATAGGCTATGGCATACCCTTCAAGTTGGCAAAAATATAAATATCTGACAATACCAAGTGTTGGGATAGATAGAAACTCTAATCTACCACTGGTGAGAATATGAATTATACTTGAGAGCATGAATTATACCAATACTTTATCCATTTTGGAAAATGACTGGAAATTGTTTATTAAATTTATACACGTACATTCCTAGCTACCAGCAATTCCATTCCTGGCAAGAATGTTTGTAACATCATTATTAGTAATTGTCAAAAACGATAAACATCACAAATAAGCATCAATAAGAGAATGGATAATTTGTGGTATTTTTTAAAGGACAATTATAGCTATATACCTAAACATGGATAAATCATACATATAATATTAAATGAAAGACACATGGAATGAAAGAACACATTTGATGTGATTCTATTTATAAAATTATTATAAGCAGGAGTGTAAATAATATTTATGAAAGATGCATACCTAGGCAGTAAAAGCATTTAAAAAAAAAAAAGAAGAAGCAAAGAAAAGATTATCAGAAAAGGCAGAGCACTCATTATTCATGGGGAAGGGGATGGGGGAGAGCCGCGTGGGAGGGTCACAGAATGAGTTTTTTTAATTACTATAAATATTTTCTTAACCTGGATGGTGACAGCACAGGGGGTAATTTTAATATTATTATTTAAAATGTATATATTATAATGCATTTTTGGTGTATATGTTTCTAAAATTACAAAAAAAAAAGATAAGTGAAAATTCCAGGAAGTTGGGTCTTGATAAGATAAGACTTTGGACTCTTCCTTAAAATGAACTGTGATCTGACACCATAGCCAACTTCCAAAGAGTAAGAAGTTAAGTCAAAAAAGCCATTCATTTCCTCCTCACAGCATCACTATTGTTTGACTGGATTACCTGGACACTGCTGCTTTCTAGAGTTACAGCCCTTTGATCAGATCAGATCAGATCAGATCAGTCGCTCAGTCGTGTCCGACTCTGCGACCCCATGAATCGCAGCACACCAAGCCTCCCTGTCCATCACCAACTCCCAAAGGTCACTGAGACTCATGTCCATCGAGTCAGTGATGCCATCCAGCCATCTCATCCTCTGTTGTCCCCTTCTCCTCCTGCCCTCAATCTCTCCCAGCATCAGAGTCTTCTCCAATGAGTCAACACTTCCCATGAGGTGGCGAAAGTACTGGAGTTTCAGCTTTAGCATCATTCCTTCCAAAGAAATCCCAGGGCTGATCTCCTTCAGAATGGACTGGTTGGATCTCCTTGCAGTCCAAGGGACTCTCAAGAGTCTTCTCCAACACCACAGTTCAAAAGCATCAATTCTTCGGCGCTCAGCCTTCTTCACAGTTCAACTCTCACATCCATACATGACCACAGGAAAAACCATAGCCTTGACTAGACGAACCTTTGTTGGCAAAGTAGTGTCTCTGCTTTTGAATATGCTATCTAGGTTGGTCATAACTTTCCTTCCAAAGAGTAAGCGTCTTTTAATTTCATGGCTGCAGTCACCATCTGCAGTGATTTTGGAGCCCAGAAAAAGAAAGTCTGACACTGTTTCCACTGTTTCCCCATCTATTTCCCATGAAGTGATGGGACCGGATGCCATGATCTTCGTTTTCTGAATGTTGAGCTTTAAGCCAACCTTTTCACTCTCCACTTTCACTTTCATCAAGAGGCTTTTTAGTTCCTCTTCACTTTCTGCCATAAGGGTGGTGTCATCTGCATATCTGAGGTTATTGATATTTCTCCCAGCAATCTTGATTCCAGCTTGTGTTTCTTCCAGTCCAGCGTTTCTCATGATGTACTCTGCATATAAGTTAAATAAACAGGGTGACAATATGCAGCCTTGACGTACTCCTTTTCCTATTTGGAACCAGTCTGTTGTTCCATGACCAGTTCTAACTGTTGCTTCCTGACCTGCATATAGATTTCTCAAGAGGCAGATCAGGTGGTCTGGTATTCCCATCTCTTTCAGAATTTTCCACTGGGTGTCAAATAAAGGTGTCAAGACATTATTAGAAAATCAATTTAATAAGAGAGAGCAGTAAGGATGTATATTTCACCCAAGCAGTGTGGGAAATCTTTTTGCAGGTTTTGTTGTTGTTGTTTTAACAGAAGACATATTTACCTATCAAGAACAAATTAAAGTATTACCTGGTGAAATGATAATGTAATATCTACATTTTTCAAGACTTTTCTAAATAAAACCAGCTTTTTCTTTTATGTACCTTCTATTTACCAAATCCTCCTAGTGAGTGAAATTTGTTCAGTGGTGTCCAACCCTTTGTGATCCCCCCATGGACTATACACTCCATGGAATTCTCCAGGTCAGAATACTGCAGTGGGTAGTAGTTCCCTTCTTCCAGGCATCTTCCCAACCCAAGGATCAAAGCCAGGTCTCCCACATTGCAGGCAGATTCTTTACCACTCAAATATGGAAGAAACTGAATACTAAGTGAGGACTTTCAGTGAATTGCTCCTTATTGAACAGGGTGGATCAGCTTAAATATAGTTGTCTTTAAATAATACTTTAAACTTATTTTTTAATAATTTTGAGTCACTTCTAATTATTGTTTGCTTAAGGTCTGTTTTGTATGTTTTCATTCACGTATGACTTTTTGTGACTCATGGACTGTAGCCCACCAGGCTCCTTGTGCCATGAAATTTTCCAGGCAAGAATACTGGAGTGGGTTGCTATTCCTTCTCCAGGGCATCTTCCTGACCCAGGGATCAAAGATACATCTCTTGTGGCTCCTGCATTGGCCGGCAGATTCGTTATCACTGTGCCACCTGGGAAGCTCCTCTTTTGTATAACACACTATGAAAATTTCCAAGAGAGAGGGTACACTACCCATATTGTTCTCTATATTCTCAGCTCTTAGAAACAAAGACCTAACACAGTAAATATTTGTCAAATGATAATAAAAGAAAACAAATGAATATATTAATGAATGAACATCTAATATAACAATCATTGGCTCCTTTACACAGCTGCAGATTCAGGATTCAGTAATGTCCCTTTTCTGATTGCTTTCCAGACTTTTAGAATGAATGAGAATATGCGTCTACTGAAAGTACAGAAAATGTTGTTAGAAAGAATTCTTTGCCCTTCAAATTACAGTGGCAAGAATCTCTTAGAATAACTGAATTCCCTAGGAGAGTCACTTGGAAGTTTCTGAGAAGTTGACTGAATGGGCTATAAAGATCAAAGCAGTATCTTTCCTCATAAAAATGGCAGTCAAAAAAGGGGGCACAGTAAATCCACATATTTATCAGAACCCACATCAAGTAAAATTTCCACCCAATACCAACCTAGATTCACAATGTTCACTTCTACATGTGAAAGTCTAGCTATATCTGGCTTTTAAACTCACAAACTAATATTGAAATAAGAGATCGTTTGAACAAAAAAATTCACAGACATAATTACTTTATGCATTCATAGCCTTCAGTTCAGTTCAGTTCAGTTCAGTTGCTCAGTCATGTCCGACTCTGTGACCCCATGAATCGCAGCATACCAGGCCTCCCTGTCCATCACCAACTCCCGGAGGTCACTCAGACTCACATCCATCGAGTCAGTGATGCCATCCAGCCATCTCATCCTCTGTCGTCCCCTTCTCCTCCTGCCCCCAATCCCTCCCAGCATCAGACTCTTTTCCAATGAGTCAACTCTTCGCATGAGGTGGCCGAAATACTGGAGTTTCAGCTTTAGCCTCATTCCTTTCAAAGAACACCCAGGGCTGATCTCTTTAGAATGGACTGGTTGGATCTCCTTGCAGTCCAAGGGACTCTCAAGAGTCTTCTCCAACACCACAGTTCAAAAGCATCAATTCTTCAGTGCTCAGCTTTCTTTACAGTCCAACTCTCACATCCATACATGACTACTGGAAAAACCATAGCCTTGACCAGACGGACCTTTGTTGACAAAGTAATGTCTCTGCTTGTGAATATGCTATCTAGGTTGTCATAACTTTTCTTCCAAGGAGTAAGCGTCTTTTAATTTCATGGCTGCAGTCACCATCTGCAGTGATTTTGGAGCCCAGAAAAATAAAGTCTGACACTGTTTCCCCATCTATTTCCCATGAAGTGATGGGACCGGATGCCATGATCTTCATTTTCTGAATGTTGAGCTTTAAGCCAACTTTTTCACTCTCCACTTTCTCTTTCATCAAGAGGCTTTTGAGTTCCTCTTCACTTTCTGCCATAAGGGTGGTGTCATCTGCATATCTGAGGTTATTGATATTTCTCCAATAATCAAAATTATTGATAATTTTGATTTCAACTTGTTCTTCTTCCTGCCCAGTGTTTCTCGTGATGTACTCTGCATATAAGTTAAATAAACAGGGTGACAATATACAGCCTTGACATACTCCTTTTCCTCTTTGGAACCAGTCTGTTGTTACATGTCCAGTTCTAACTGTGGCTTCCTGACCTGCATATAGGTTTCTCAAGAGACAGGTCAGGTGGTCTGGTATTCTCATCTCTTTCAGAATTTTCCACAGTTTATTGTGATCTACACAGTCAAAGGCTTTGGCATAGTCAATAAAGCAGAAATAGATGTTTTTCTGGAACTCTCTTGCTTTTTCCATGAGCCAGCGGATGTTGGCAGTTTGATTTCTGGTTCCTCTGCCTTTTCTAAAGCCAGCTTGAACATCTGGAAGTTCACGGTTCACATATTGCTGCTCTAAAGCAAACATTAACCTTAGCACAGACAATTTGCAAGATATTTTATTGGTTATAGTCACATCTTTGTGGTTGGGAATTAACTGCAGGAAAGTCATTTTAAATTTTAAAATTCTATATTTTAGAAGATTCTAAAAGAATTATAATTGTAATACTGGTTCACACAGTAACTAGTTATGATTAAGTAGGGCCTAAATCAATGAAAACTTACATTTATAAAATGTTTATTAATATGCAAAACATTTTCACATTTACTTATTTGATTACAATGCTGTGAAGTAGCTGAATCCTAAGATGTTAGATTTCCCAGAATCAAACAGAATTTAAGTGGTAGAGCAAGGGTCTTTGAGATGCCATGGACTGTAGCCCACCAGGCTCCTCTATCCATGGGATTTTCCAGGCAAAAATACTGAGTGGCTAGCCATTTCCTTCTCCAGGGGATCTTCCTCAGACAGGGATTGAACTTGGGTTTCCTGCATTGCAGGCAGGTTCTTTATCAACTGAGTCACCAGGGAAGCCAAAGATCCCTCCTTTTCTTGAGTTGGTTAAATGTGTCGGATGATGTCTTACTCCATGCTTCTTCCTAACATCTCTCTTAAAGAGGCCTAAGAGATGTCCTGCTGTCAAATCATGATTGAATTATTCAGTGCCTTTCAGTTGCTCAGTCGTGTCTGACTCTTTGCAACCCCACGTCGTGTTTCTCTTGACTGAAATTGCAACTGATAAGGCTTTGGTGTAATTGGAAATATTTTCTTTTGTTTGCTTGTTTCATTGCAGCGAGAATCTGGGAAGAAGTGGGCAGCTGGAAGCAGAAGCCAGTAACCTGGAAGGAGAAAAGGATTCACAACACACCACTGGGTACTTCTGGGGTGTGACAAGATGAGGAAGGGGGTCTGGTGGAAGGGTTTGATGTGGGAGCATGATAATGTCACAGAAGTAGCTGTTGTGTTATACCACATTCAAAATAACATTCAAAGCCCACATACTACAGGCTAACTTGCCAGTAATCTGAGATAGAAGTACATTAATCCAATTACTTTCCTGGCACCCCAAACCACTTACTACCTACATGCTTTTAGTAGCTCAAATAGCTCCAGGGCTAAAATGATAAAATGTGTCCCAGAATAAACAAGTCTCACATTAGGGCACTGTGAGTCTCCAGGGGAGGTCTTTATGGCCGCAGGCCATGTTTCCTTATGAAAAGGAATAAACGAGCTCCTAGATTACACACTTCTTCCTTCTCTGACCTGTTGTTTAACATAAAAGATAAAACTTTTTTCCCCATTCATGAGGTAACAGTTGTTGCTATCCTCACACACAATCTTTCTGCCATCCTAAGATTTGTAGATGACCCACGTGTGGATGTAAACAATTTCAGGTGACTATATTTGTAAACACCATTGTATTAGATATTGAGGGTGATAGGTACTATGTAGGGATAAATTAAAATTCCAGAATTGGAAGAAAAAAATGTTGAAAAGCCATTTGGTCCAAATTTTCCTTCTTGTAGATGAATAGCTAAAATATTTAAAAATGATCTTGATCTATCCTTTTAAAAATACAGAATTTTAAAATTAGAAAAGACTCTGAGTTACAAAGAGACTAAATCTTTAATCACAAGGAAAAAAAACTGTATGGTGATAGTAGACTTACTGTGTTGATCATTTTGCAATAAATACGATACATATGTTAAATCATTGTTTTATGCTTGAAACAAATATAATGTTCTATGTCAATTACATTTCAATAGGGAAAAAAGTGGAGAAAAAGACCTAAAAATGAGATGGCTATTCATTTGTGTTTTGCTTACTAATGCCAATCAGTTTATAGTGATAATCTGCATTTTGATGAAAATCAGACTTGTCTGGTCTTAGGAGGAAAGGTCACCATGATGGATGGGTTGTTAATGGCTATCCTCTACTTGACTATTTTAAATTTAAAACATAAACAACATTATCATATGATCACATAGAGTGACAACTGGAATAACTCATGTTCTATTTCTTAGTTTTACAATCAGGATGCCATCATCATTTGTTTCTAACCTACTGTTCAAATTGTAATGTGCACTCAACAGAGGTTGGAGACACAAATCCAATGGAAGAGAACATCAAGATTCTGCTGCTGCTAAGTCGCTTCAGTCGTGTCCGACTCTGTGCGACCCCATAGACGGCAGCCCACCAGGCTCCCCCGTCCCTGGGATTCTCCAGGCAAGAACACTGGAGTGGGTTGCCATTTCCTTCTCCAATGCGTGAAAGTGAAGTCGCTGAGTCTTGTCCGACTCTTAGCGACCCCATGGACTGCGGCCCACCAGGCTCCTCTGTCCATGGGATTTTCCAGGCAAGAGTACTGGGGTACCATCACACAATTGTTTCAAAGTAAATATGTCGGTGAGTCCACAACGGGAGTCCTCCAAAGTAAATTCCACATTATTTTAGAATACAGTACAATGTCTATAGGGTTTTCCAGATGGTGCTAGTGGTAAAGAATCCACCTGCCAATGCAGCATATGTAAGAGACTGAGACGTGCGTTCGATCCCTAGGTTGGGAAGATTGCCCTAAAGGAGGGCCTGGCAACCACTCCAGTATTCTTGCCTGGAGAATCCAACAGACACGACTGACGTGACTTAGCACACATGCACAATGTCTATAAAAGAATAACTATTTATAGTAAATAAATAAGAAAAATTAACTAATGTGAAGCTTAAAGTATATTTATTATTAAAATAAAACAATAACTGCTGCAAATATTTAGAACTTACGAAGGATGTTTTCAGGAAAGACACATTTTATCACTGAACTTTTTTTTTTAGCATTGCTTGTTCTCAGTAATAATAAATGAGAAAGCAGTATTTTGTCAGTTTTATTGTTGCTCTGGTAGTGGCTGTAGACAATGCACCCCCTTAGTGCTGACCTCTGTGCAGACAGCTCTCACTGCCCACATTGCACACTTCCAAGGTATCAGTGCAGATATTTACCCCTCTGATGTTTTATAAACCTCCCCATTTTGTGAACCCCAGTGAAATGAACTGTGTACGGACTCCAGGAGTTGGTGATGGACAGGGAGGCCTGGCGTGCTGCGGTTCATGGGGTCGCAAAGAGTGGGACATGACTGAGCGACTGAACTGAACTGAACTGAAGTGACAGTAAAAGTAGCTTGGATTTACATTTCAATCACTTGATTCAAAGAACAATCTAATTTGTTGAACAATTCACATTTTCCCTATCCTGAAATTACGCCCCTGTCAAACATAAAGTTTCTGTTTAAATATAGATGTATTTCTATGCCTCTTTTTATTTTAATTAGTCAGTATGTCTATTTCTATGTCAATGCTGGTTGGCTTAATTAATGGTTCTATAACTATCCTGGTATCAAGTAGAACGGGTGATAGTCATGATTTTTTCCCCTTCAAATTTGTACTGAATTTTATTGATCCCAATTTTCTTCATTAAAATTTTTAGGATCAGCCTGTCTATTTCCATTGAGACACGTATTGAGATTTTTTTTTTTATTGAAATTTGTTACAATTTATAGATCACTTTGGAGAAGGAAATGGCAACCCACTCCAGTACTCTTGCCTGGAAAATCCCATGGACAGAGGAGCCTGGTAGGCTGCAGTCCATGGGGTTGCTAAAGGTCGGACACGACTGAAGCGACTTCACTTTCACTTTTCACTTTCATGCATTGGAGAAGTAAATGGCAGCCCACTCCAATGTTATTGCCTGGAGAATCCCAGGGATGGGGGACCCTGGTGGGCTGCTGTCTATGGGGTCGCACAGAGTCGGACACGACTGAAGCGACTTAGCAGCAGACTTAGCAGCGTAGATCACTTTAGCAGGAATTAATACTAAATTAGCTTTTCCCCCTTACATGAATTCACTATATTTCTCCTTTGTTTCTATTAACATCTTTCAAACATATTTTCTATTTCTCCATAAACACATGACTATGTTTTTCTTGAATAGATTTTTAGATGTCATATATTTTTTCGCTTGTAACCTTTTAATGCTTAGTTTCATTTATATAGTGAAATTTATTTTGGTGCATCAGTTTTATGTTGTACAATATTACCAAGTTCTCTTATTAATTCTAGTATCATATTAGTAAAATCTTAAAATTTTGTATGCAAACAATTATATAATCAGTGAATAATATGCAAGTTTTTCCTTCTTAGTCAGTCTTTTCCCCTTTTAATTATTTTTTTTGTTTATGTATGTCTATATATCTGCTTGTCTCATGGCTCTGGCTAGACCCTCCTAAATAATGTCAGATAGAAATGGTGCTATTGAAAATTCATATCATGTTCCTGATTGTATTTAATGGGAATGTCTTTAACATTTCTCCATTAATCATAATGTTAGCAGAAGTTTTTAAATAAACGCCTTTATCAGATTCAGTTCAGTCACTCAGTCATGTCTTACTCTTTGTGACCCCATGAAACGCAGCACACCAGGCCTCGCTGTCTATCACCAACTCCCTGAATTCACCCAAACTCATGTCCATCGAGTCGGTGATGCCATCCAGGCATCTCATCCTCTGTCGTCCCCTTCTCCTCCTGCCTTCAATCTTTCCCAGCATCAGGGTCTTTTCAAATGAGTCAGCTCTTCGCATCAGATAGTGGAAGTATTGGAGTTTCAGCTTCAACATCAGTCCTAACAGTGAACACCCAGGACTGATCTCCTTTAGGATGGACTGGTTGGATCTTCTTGCAGTCCAAGGGACTCTCAAGAGTCTTCTCCAACACCATAGTTCAAAAGCATCAATTCTTCGGCACTCAGCTTTCTTCACAGTCCAACTCTCACATCCATACATGACCAGAGGAAAAACCATAGCCTTGACTAGATAGACCTTTGTTGACAAAGTAATGTCTCTGCTTTTCAACACACTGTCTAGGTTGGTTATAACTTTCCTTCCAAGGAGTAAGCATCTTTTAATTTCATGGCTGCAGTCACCATCTGCAGTGATTTTGGAGCCCAGAAAAATAAAGTTAGCCACTCTTTCCTCTGTTTCCCCATCTATTTGCCATGAAGCGATGGGACCAGATGCCATAATCTTAGTTTTCTGAATGTCGAGCTTTAAGCCAACTTTTTCACTCTCCTCTTCTACTTTCATCAGGAGGCTCTTTACTTCTTCTTTGGTTTCTGCCATAAGGGTGGTGTCATCTGCATATCTGAGGTTCTTGATATTTCACCCAGAAATCTTGATTCCAGCTTGTGCTTCTTCCAGCCCAGCGTTTCTCAAGATGTACTCTGCATATAAGCTAAATAAGCAGGGTGACAATATTAAATAATTGGTTATTCTTGTTTGTGTAAAAGTTCTTTTTGTTCTTCTAAGTCATGGATACTATTTATATTAGAAGTTTGGGATTAACATATACACATTATTATAGACAAAACTGGTAGTCAACAAGGACCTACTGTATAGTACAGGGAACTCTACTCAATATTCTGTAATAACCTATATGGCAAAATAATCTGAAAAAGAATGGATATTTGTATATATATATATAAAACTGAATCATTTTGCTGTACACCTGAAACTAACACAACTTTTTTAATCAGCAATAGTTCAATATAAATAAATTTTTTAAAATGTTCAATTATATATATCCTTGTTGAACACAAAGTTCTTATTAAAATATGAATTTCAATAAGATTTAAAATGCCAAATACTAATTTTATGAACTAGACTTACGTATTTATTCTATTACCAATTAACAGTAATTTATTCAGACAAAATATATTTCAATTGGCAGTTATAAAACATGTAGTGACATTCTTCTCCAGTAATGCACTTACAAATCTTTTCTGATTTATTTTTCTCTATAATATTATCAATTTTTCTTATATACTTTCTGCAGCTTATTGGTGGTTTAGTCACTAAGTCGTGTCTGTCTCTTGTGACCCCATGGACTGTAGCCCACCAGGCTCCTCAGTCCATGGGATTTCCCAGGCAAGAATACTGGAGTGGATTGCCATTTCCTTCTCCAGGGGATCTTCCCAACCCAGAAATCGAACCCAGGTCTCCTTCATTGCAGGCAGATTCTTTACCAACTGAGCTATGAGGGAAGGCCTTGTAGTTTATTATTTAAGGCATTATGCTTTTTCTTGTATAGAAAATACCAAAATTATCATATATTAATTTTATTCAAAAATTTTTTTCTGAGTTCTTTTTTTCCCCACAGCATTTGATTTTTTTAAATTACTTTATAATATTGTATTGGTTTTGCCATACATCAACATGAATCCGCCATGGATGTACACATATTCCCCATCCTGAACCCCCCTCCCACCTCCCTCCCTGTACCATCCCTCTGGGTCATCCCAGTGCACCAGCCCCAAGCATCCTGTATCCTGCATTGAACCTGGACTGGTGATTCGTTTCATATATGATACTATACATGTTTCAATGCCATTTTCCCAAATCATCACACCCTCACCCTCTCCCACAGAGTCCAAAAGACTGTTTATACATCTGTGTCTCCTTTGCTATCTCACATACAGGTTTATTGTTACAATCTTTCTAAATTCCATATATATGCGTTAGTATACTGTATTGGTGTTTTTCTTTCTGGCTTACTTCACTCTGTTCAATAGGCTCCAGTTTCATCCACCTCATTAGAACTGATTCAAATATATTCATTTTAATGGCTGAGTAATACTCCATTGTGTATATGTGCCACAGCTTTCTTATCCATTCATCTGCTGATGGACATCTAGGTTGCTTCCATGTCCTGGCTATTAAAAACAGTGCTGCGATAAACACTGGGGTACGCCACCGGCGCACTAAGAGCACCTCAGTGGCTGCGACCGGCACACTAAGCATGGCCAAGAGGAGCTACCCCACTACCGAGGTCAGGAAGGGTGGCGGTGAGGAGATACCCCTCCTCCAAGTTCAGAAAGGACAGAGGTGAGGACGGGCACACTAAGCGCGGCCGAGAGGAGCTACCCCACGACTGAGGTCAGGAAGGGCGGTGGTGAGGAGATACCTCCTCCAAGGTCAGGAAGGGTGGCGGTGAGAAGAGACCCCTCATCCAAGGTAAGGTGCGATGGCTGTGCTTTGCTGGAGCAGCCGGGAAGAGATATGCCACGCCCAAGGTAAGAGAAACCCAAGAAAGATGGTAGGTATTGCAAGAGGGCATCAGAGGGCAAACACACTGAAACCATACTCACAGAAAACTAGTCAATCTAATCACACTAGGATCACAGCCTTGTCTAACTCAATGAAACTAAGCCATGCCCGTGGAGCAACCCAGGATGGGCGGGTCATGGTGGAGAGATCTGACAGGGTGTGGTCCACTGGAGAAGGGAATGGCAAACCACTTAAGTATTCTTGCCTTGAGAACCCCATGAACACTATGAAAGGCAAAATGATAGGATACTGAAAGAGAAACTCCTCAGGTCAGTAGGGGCCCAATATGCTACTGGAGATCAGTGGAGAAATAACTCCAGAAAGAATGAAGGGATGGAACCAAAGCAGAAAGAATACCCAGCTGTGGATATGTCTGGTGATAGAAACAAAGTCTGATGCTGTAAAGAGCAATATTGCATAGGAACTTGGAATATCAGGTCCATGAATCAAGACAAATTGGAAGTGGTCAAATAAGAGATGGCAAGAGTGAATGTCGACATTCTAGGAATTAGCGAACTCAAATGGACTGGAATGGGCGAATTTAACTCAGAGGACCATTATATCTACTACTGCGGGCAGGAATCCCTCAGAAGAAATGGAGTGGCCATCATGGTCAACAAAAGAGTCCGAAATGCAGTACTTGGATGCAGTCTCAAAAACGACAGAATGATCTCTGTTCATTTCCAAGGCAAACCATTCAATGTCACAGTAATCCAAGTCTATGCCCCAACCAGTAACGCTAAAGAAGCTTAACGGTTCTATGAAGACCTACAAGACCTTTCAGAACTAACACCCAAAAAAGATGTCCTTTTCATTATAGGGGACTGGAATGCAAAAGTAGGAAGTGAAGAAACACCTGGAGTAACAGGCAAATTTGGCCTTGGAATACGGAATGAAGCAGGGCAAAGACTAATAGAGTTTTGCCAAGAAAATGCACTGGTCATAGCAAACACTCTCTTCCAACAACACAAGAGAAGACTCTACACATGGACATCACCAGATGGTCAACACTGAAATCAGATTGATTATGTTCTTTGCAGCCAAAGATGGAGAAGCACTATACACTCAGCAAAAACAAGACCAGGAGCTGACTGTGGCTCAGACCATGAACTCCTTATTGCCAAATTCAGACTGAAATTGAAGAAAGTAGGGAAAACCACTAGACCATTCAGGTATGACCTAAATCAAATCCCTTATGAGTATGCAGTGGAAGTGAGAAATAGATTTAAGGGCCTAGATCTGATAGATAGAGTGCCTGATGAACTATGGAATGAGGTTCGTGACATTGTACAGGAGACAGGGATCAAGACCATCCCCATGGAAAAGAAATGCAAAAAAGCAAAATGGCTGTCTGGGGAGGCCTTACAAATAGCTGTGAAAAGAAGAGAAGCGAAAAGCAAAGGAGAAAAGGAAAGATATAAACATCTGAATGCAGAGTTCAAAAGAATAGCAAGAAGAGGTAAGAAAGCCTTCTTCAGTGATCAATGCAAAGAAATAGAGGAAAACAACAGAATGGGAAAGACTAGGGATCTCTTCAAGAAAATCAGAGATACCAAAGGAACATTTCATGCAAAGATGGGCTCGATAAAGGACAGAAATGGTATGGACCTAACAGAAGCAGAAGATATTAAGAAGAGGTGGCAAGAATACACAGAAGAACTGTACAAAAAAGAGCTTCATGACCCAGATAATCATGATGGTGTGCTCACTGACCTAGAGCCAGATATCTTGGAATGTGAAGTCAAGTGGGCCTTAGAAAGCATCACTACGAACAAAGCCAGTGGAGGTGATGGAATTCCAGTGGAGCTATTCCAAATCCTGAAAGATGATGCTGTGAAAGTGCTGCACTCAATATGCCAGCAAATCTGGAAAACTCAGCAGTGGCCACAAGATTGGAAAAGGTCAGTTTTCATCCCAATCCCAAAGAAAGGCAATGCCAAAGAATGCTCAAACTACCACACAATTGCACTCATCTCACATGCTAGTAAAGTAATGCTCAAAATTCTCCAAGCCAGGCTTCAACAATATGTGAACCGTGAACTTCCTGATGTTCAAGCTGGTTTTAGGAAAAGGCAGAGGAACCAGAGATCAAATTGCCAACATCTGCTGGATCATGGAAAAAGCAAGAGAGTTCCAGAAAAACATCTATTTCGGCTTTATTGACTATGCCAAAGCCTTTGACTGTGTAGATCACAATAAACTGTGGAAAATTCTGAAAGAGATGGGAATACCAGATCACCTGACCTGCCTCTTGAGAAATTTGTATGCAGGTCAGGAAGCAACAGTTGGAACTGGACATGGAACAACAGACTTGTTCCAAATAGGAAAAGGAGTACGTCAAGGCTGTATATTGTCACCATGTTTATTTAACTTATATGCAGAGTACATCATGAGAAACCCTGGACGGAAGAAACACAAGTTGGAATCAAGATTGCTGGGAGAAATATCAATAACCTCAGATATGCAGATGACACCACCCTTATGGCAGAAAGTGAAGAGGAACTCAAAAGCCTCTTGATGAAAGTGAAAGTGGAGAGTGCAAAGGTTGGCTTAAAGCTCAACATTCAGAAAACGAAGATCATGGCATCTGGTCCCATCACTTCATGGGAAATAGATGGGGAAACAGTGTCAGACTTTATTTTTCTGGGCTCCAAAATCACTGCAGATGGTGACTGCAGCCATGAAATTAAAAGACGCTTACTCCTTGGAAGGAAAGTTATGACCAACCTAGATAGCATATTCAAAACCAGAGACATTACTTTGCCAACAAAGGTTCACCTAGTCAAGGCTATGGTTTTTCCTGTGGTCATGCATGGATGTGAGAGCTGGACTGTGAAGAAGGCTGAGCACTGAGGAATTGATGCTTTTGAACTGTGGTGTTGCAGAAGACTCTTGAGAGTCCCTTGGACTGCAAGGAGATCCAACCAGTCCATTCTGAAGGAGATCAGCCCTGGGATTTCTTTGGAAGGACTGATGCTAAAGCCGAAACTCCAGCATTTTGGCCACCTCATGCGAAGAGTTGACTCATTGGAGAAGACTCTGATGCTGGGAGGGATTGGGGGCAGGAGGAGAAGGGGACGACAGAGGATGAGATGGCTGGATGGCATCACTGACTCGATGGATGTGAGTCTGAGTGACCTCCGGGAGTTGATGATGAACAGGGAGGCCTGGCATTCTGCGATTCATGGGGTCGCAAAGAGTCGGACACGACTGAGCGACTTATCTGATCTGACACATGGCTCTCAGTTCTGGTTTCCTCAATGTGTACGCCCAGTAGTGGGATTGCTGGGTCATAAGGCAGTTCTATTTCCAGCTTTTTAAGGAATCTCCACACTGTTCTCGATAGTGGCTGTACTAGTTTGCATTCCCACCAACAGTGTAATTCTTTTTATCCTCACCCTCTCCAGCATTTATTGCTTGTAGACTTTTGGATAACAGCCATTCTGAATGGCATGAAATGGTACCTCATTGTGGTTTTGATTTGCATTTCTCTGATAATGAGTGATGTTGAGCATCTTTTCATGTGTTTGTTAGCCATCTGTATGTCTTCTTTGGAGATATGTCTGTTTAGTTCTTTGGCCTTTTTTTTTTTTTTTTTTTTGATTGGGTCGTTTATTTTTCTGGAATTGAGCTGCAGGAGTTGCTTGTATATTTTTGAGATTAGTTCTTTGTCAGTTGCTTCATTTGCTATTGTTTTCTTCCATTCTGAAGGCTGTCTTTTCACTTTGCTTATAGTTTCCTTTGTTGTGCAGAAGCTTTTTAATTTTCATTAGGTCCCATTTGTTTATTTTTGCTTTGATTTCCAATATTCTGGGAAGTGGGTCATAGAGGATCTTGCTGTAATTTATGTCGGAGAGTGTTTTGCCTGTGTTCTCCTCTAGGAGTTTTATAGTTTCTGGTCTTACGTTTAGCTCTTTAATCCATTTTGAGTTTATTTTTGTATATGGTGTTAGAAAGTGCTCTAGTTTCATTCTTTTACAAGTGGTTGACCAGTTTTCCCAGCACCACTTGTTAAAGAGATTGTCTTTAATCCATTGTATATTCTTGCCTCCTTTGTCAAAGATAAGGTGTCCATATGTGTGTGGATTTATCTCTTAACTTTCTATTTTGTTCCATTGATCTATATTTCTGTCTTTGTGCCAGTACCATACTGTCTTGATGACTGTGGCTTTGTAGTAGAGCCTGAAGTCAGGCAGGTTGATTCCTCCAGTTCCATTCTTCTTTCTCAAGATTGCTTTGGCTATTTGAGGTTTTTTGTATTTCATACAAATTGTGAAATTATTTGTTCTAGCTCTGTGAAGAGTACCGTTGGTAGCTTGATAGGGATTGCATTGAATCTATAGATTGCTTTGGGTAGTATACTCATTTTCACTATACTAATTCTTTCGATCCATGAACATGGTCTTTTTCTCCATCTATTAGTGTCCTCTTTGATTTCTTTCACCAGTGTTTTATAGTTTTCTATATATAGGTCTTTAGTTTTTTAGGTAGATATATTCCTAAGTATTTTATTCTTTTCGTTGCAATGGTGAATGAAATTGTTTCCTTAATTTCTTTTTCTATTTTCTCATTATTAGTGTATATGAATGCAAGGGATTTCTGTGTATTGATTTTATATCCTGCAACTTTACTATATTCATTGATTAGCTCTAGTAATTTTCTGGTGGAGTCTTTAGGCTTTTCTATATGGAGGATCATATCATCAGCAAACTGAGAGTTTTACTTCTT
This sequence comes from Tragelaphus eurycerus, assembly GCA_935064755.1. Lineage (NCBI taxonomy): Eukaryota > Metazoa > Chordata > Mammalia > Artiodactyla > Bovidae > Tragelaphus > Tragelaphus eurycerus. Next base: position 19,177,402 of record CAKXYN010000003.1, read on the forward strand.
TTCCAATTTGAATTTCTTTTATTTCTTTTTCCGCTCTGATTGCTGTGGCCAAACTTCCAAAACTATGTTGAATAGTAGTAGTGAAAGTGGCACCCTTGTATTGTTCCTGACTTTAGGGGAAATGCTTTCAATTATTCACCATTGAGGATAATATTTGCTGTGGGTTTGTCATATATAGCTTTTATTGTGTTGAGGTATGTTCCTTCTACTCCTGCTTTCTGGAGAGTTTCTGAGTTCTAATATATTAAAAAAAGCTATGTATATACTTTTCTGAATCTTCTGAGGTCATTTTAGAATTGTCTCTTTTAATCTTTAATTGTGGTGAATGATAATAATTAATTTTCCTGTATGAAATCAACTTTGCAGTCCCTATCATGGTATATCTATAAATTTCCAGATCAGGTTTGCAGATATTCAAGATGCATAATCCTAAGTAACATACCTTTATCAATGTCTTTTCTTCTACTTTCTTCATTTCAACACCAAAGTTATAATAGTAATATAAAATTATTTGAGAAGACTTCCTTATTTTTCTATATTGTGAAAAACTTATACAAACTTTGGAAGCAGCTATTCTTTAAATGTTAATAAAACATGTTTTATGACCCTCTGAGCTTGGTATCTTTTTAAGGATAGGTTTTGATTATCAATTATATTTATTTAGTGTGTATAGTACCATTAAGTTTATCAATTATTTTATTGAGTACTTTCTTTTTCAAGAAACTATCTATGTTTTAAAATGTATTATCATAAGGTTGTTCATGTTTTATTATTTAATTTCTATTCCACCTAAACAGATATTCCTCCTTTTATTTTTTCTCCAGTTCTTTTTTGGTTACTGTTGAAATAAACATTACAGATATAACTGAGGTTACCTATATTTCCATTCCTCGTCCCATACACTTCTGCTCTGCTAGAGACAATCACTATTATGGGTGATTGGTCCATGTATTTTTATGTATTTTTGACATTGGTATATTTAATTTTTTCAAATTGAGGTAAAATACACATAATATGAAATTTACCAAAGTATATATTTCAATGGTATTAAGTAAATTCACACTGCTATCCTACCATCACCATTATTCATGTCAAAAACTTCCATCCTATACAACTGCAACCCCACATCCATTAAATGATAACTCGCCATTTCCTTCCTTCCATTCCTGGCAACCACTATTCTACTTTCTGACTATTAATGTGTATGTTCCATTTGTTCATTCCTAATATTATTTAGCCTACTTTCTCTTTTTCTCAATCAATTTTGCCACAGAATCATCATATTTTCAGTATTTAGAGCAAACTAATTTTGGTTTGTAGATCTCCATTTTGTGTTTATTTTATATTTTAATATTGAGTATTGATTTCTTATTTATTTTATTTGAGTTCATTCTTGTTTAACTTCTAAAGTTAAATGTTTATTTAAACACTTTCTTCTTTTTCAATATATGTGTATAGAGGCTGTGCATTTTAAAGAATTGTTTTTTATAGATCATACAAGTGACTATGTTTTTTTTTTGCTTCAGTAATTTTAATGATTTTTTTAAATGTGTATGCATATTTTTATTATGTGTGATTTTTATCCACAAAGTTGGGATAGAAATAAATTTCATATTCTTGATTTCTAATTTAATTTATGGACAAAAAAGCAATATGGTTCAAACACATTCTATGAAATATGTTGAGAATAGCTTTCCAGCTTATTAAGCTACCAAGTTTCATAAACATTCTGAGTATATTTCAAGAGATTGTTTATTTTGCATTTGTTAATATACATCCTATATATATATCCATTAGACCAGCCTTGGTAATTGTGTCAATTGAATCTTCATCAGTTCAGTCACTCAGTTGTGTCGGACTCTTTGTGACCCCATGAACCGCAGCATGCCAGGCCTCCCTGTCCATCACCAACTCCTGGAGTTTACTCAGACTCACGTCCATCGAGTCTGTGATGCCATCCAGCCATCTTATCGTCTGTCGTCCCCTTCTCCTCCTGCCTCCAATCCCTCCCAGCATCAGAGTCTTTTCCATGAGTCAACTCTTTGCATGAGGTGGCCAAAGTACTGGAGTTTCAGCTTTAGCATCAGTCCTTCCAAAGAAATCCCAGAGCTGAACTCCTTCAGAATGGACTGGTTGGATCTCCTTGCAGTCCAAGGAACTCTCAAGAGTCTTCTCCAACACCACAGTTCAAAAGCATCAATTCTTCGGCTCTCAGCCTTCTTCACAGTCCAACTCACACAACCATACATGACCACAGGAAAAACCATAGCCTTGACTAGATGGACCTTTGTTGGCAAAGTAATGTCTCTGCTTTTGAATATGCTATCTAGAATGGTCATAACTTTCCTTCCAAGGAGTAAGCGTCTTTTAATTTCATGGCTGCAGTCACCATCTGCAGTGATTTTGGAGCCCAGAAAAATAAAGTCTGACACTGTTTCCACTGTTTCCCCATCTATTTCCCATGAAGTGATGGGACCGGATGCCATGATCTTCATTCTGAATGTTGAGCTTTAAGCCAATTTTTTCAGTCTCCACTTTCACTTTCATCAAGAGGCTTTTTAGTTCCTCACTTTCTGCCATAAGGGTGGTGTCATCTGCATATCTGAGGTTATTGAATATTTCTCCTGGCAATCTTGATTCCAGCTTGTGTTTCTTCCAGCCCAGCGTTTCTCATGATGTACTCTGCATATAAGTTAAATAAGCAGGGTGACAAAATACAGCCTTGACGTACTCCTTTTCCTATTTGGAACCAGTCTGTTGTTCCATGTCCAGTTCTAACTGTTGCTTCTAATTCTGTCAGTTTTTCCTAACAGTAACTGAGAAAAGTACTACAGTTTTAATATTTCTTATCAGGATGTGGGCCTTAGGAAGCATTACTACGAACAAAGTTAGGAGAAGTAATGGAATTCCAGCTGAGCTACTTCAAATCCTAAAAGATGATGCTGTTGAAGTGCTGAACTCAATATGCCAGCAAATTTGGAAAACTCAGCAGTGGCCACAGGACTGAACAAGGTCAGTTTTCATTCCAATCCCAAAGAAGGGCAATGCCAAAGAATATTCGAACTACTGCACAATTGTGTTCATTTCATATGCTAACAAATTCATGCTCAAAATACTTCAAGCTAGGCTTCAACAGTAAGTGAATCAAGAACTTCAGATGTACAAGCTGGATTTATAAAAGGCAGAGGAACCAGAGTTCAAATTGCCAACATCCTTCGGATCATAGAAAAAGCAAGAGAATTCAAGAAAAACATCTGCTTCATTGACTACATTAAAGCCTTTGACTGTGTGGATCACAACAAACTGTAGAAAATTGTTAAGAGATTGGAATACCAGACTACCTTACCCACCTCCTGAGAAACCTGTATGCAAGTCAAGAAGCAACAGTTAGAACTGGACATAGAACAACAGACTGGTTCCAAATTGGGAAAGGAGTAGGTCAAATTTGTATATTGTCACCCTGCTTATTTAACTCATATTCACAGTACATCATGTGAAATGTAGCACTGGATGAAGCACAAGCTGGAATCAAGTTTGCTGGGAGAAATATCAATAACCTCAGATACACAGATGAAACCATCCTAATGGCAGAAAGTGAAGAGGAAATAAAAAGCCTCTTGATGAAGGTGAAATAAGAGAGTGAAAAAGTTGGCTTTAAACTCAACATTCAAAAAACTAAGATCATGACATCCGGCCCCATCACTTCATGGCAAGTAGATGAGGAAACAATGGAAACAGTGACAGATTTTATTTTCTTGGGCTCCAAAATCATGGCGACTGTGACTGCAGTCATGAAATTAAAAGACACTTGATCCTTGGAAGTAAAGCTATGACAAACCTAGTCAGTGTATTAAAAAGCAGAGACAACACTTTGCTGACAAAGGTCTATACATCCAAAGCTATGGTTTTTCCCAGTAGTCCTGTATGAATATGAGAGTTGGACCATAATGAAGGCTGAGAGCTAAAGAATTGATGCTTTCAAACTGTGGTGTTGGAGAAGACTCTTGAGAGTCCTTTGGACAGCAAGGAGATCAAAGCTGTTAATCCTAAAGGAAATTGAACCTGAATATTCACTGGAAGAACTGATGCTGAAGCTGAAGCCCCAGTACTTTGGCCACCTGATGTGAAGAGACAACTCACTGGAAAATATTCTGATGCTGGGTAAGACTGAGGGCAGGAGGAGAAGTAGGAGGCAGAGGATGAGATTGTTGGATGGCATCATCAACTCAATGTACATGAGTTTGAGCATACTCCGGGAGATACTGAAAGAGGGAAGCCTGGTGTGCAGCAGTCCATGGGGTGACAAAGAGTCGCACATAACTGACTGAACAATAACAGCACATGAATATTTATAAATAAACTCATACATGTGTAGATATATTTGTTGTTTATTATTTAGTCATTAAGTTGTGTCTGACTCTTTGAGACCCCATGGACTATAGCCTGCCAGGCTCCTCTGTCCACGTGGTTTCCCAGGCAAGAGCACTGGAGTAGGTTGCTATTCAGTCCTCCAGGGGATCTTCCTGACCGAAGGATTGAACCCAGGTCTCTTCACTGCTGAGTCACTGGGAAAGCCCCCGTACAGATATATAGATATATATTCATATAAATATATGAAAATGAAAGTGTTAGTCACTCAGTCGTGTACAACTCTTTGCAATCTCATGGACTGCAGCCGCCAGGCTCCTGTGTCCATGGAATTTTCCAGGCAAGAATCCTGGAGTGGGTTGCCACTTCCTCCTCCAGATGATCTTCACAACCCAAGCATCGAAGCATTACAGGAGAAAGAGACAGAGATAGATGTCGATATAGATATATGAGGGACTTCCCCGGTGGCTCAGTGGTAAAGAATCCATCTTCATTGCAGGAGACACAGGAGTTACAGGTTCAATCCCTGGGTCAGGAAGGGTCCTACCCCCCTGCAGGAGGGTATGGCAATCTACTCTGGTATCCTTCCCTAGAGAATTCCACTGATAGAGGAGCCTGGTGGGCTACAGTCCTTAGGGTCATAAAGAGTTGGACAAGACTGAAGTAACTTAGCACGCACGCATAGATATATGAAGGTTATATATATGAATATTATATATATTACAAATATATATAAATATAAAATAAATATATGAAGGTTATAATATATACTTGTAATATATATATATATTTTTTTTCCTCAACTACTGACAGAGTTATATTCTGATACTGCTACTGCTAAGTCGCTTCAGTCGTGTCCGACTCTGTGCGACCCCATAGAAGGAAGCCCACCAGGCTCCCCCGTCCCTGGGATTCTCCAGGCAAGAACAGTGGAGTGGGTTGCCATTTCCTTCCCCAATGCATGAAAGTGAAAAGTAAAAGTGAAGTCGCTCAGTCGTGTCCGACTCTTAGCGACCCCATGGACTGGAGCCTACCAGGATCCTCCGTCCATGGGATTTTCCAGGCAAAAGTACTGGGGTGGGGTGCCATCGCCTTCCCCGATATTCTGATAAACGCTTCTTAAATTCAAAATGTATGTAATACATGTAATGTACAGAACATCATAGCTTTGCCAGACCTATCTTAAACATGCTCAGAACACTGATATTAGCCTAGAGTTGGGTAAAATCTGACACAGAGCCTATTTTACAATTAAGTGTTGAATATCTCATGTAATTTATTGAAAGTTGTACTGGAAGTGAAAAAAGAATAGTTATACGGTTACAGAATTGTTGTAAGTGTATTGGGTGTTTATCTTCATGATTGCCCAGTTGACTGAGAGCTGAAGCTCACCATTTCTGTCCAGCATCATGAAAGTGTTGTACTACATATTGCTGGCCTGGAAAAAATTCAAACTTCAAAGTAGAGTCTCTACTAAATGCGTATTGCTTTTTCTTATCACTTTCACACCACCATAAAGAGCAAAAATTGTAAGGTTGTGACTCACTCTCTAGTTCTCTCTATATATAAATTTTTAGAGGTTTTTTTTTTTTTTAGGTCATTCTCCTAATATACTTTTATAAGCATACTTTTGATTTCACATTTTATCACTTTAACTATATTAAGTATGTTCGTTTAAACCCTATATTCAATTATTTTAATGTTTGATATATTTGTGAGTCTGATGCTATAGTCTGTCATTTCTGCTAACCCTCACTCATGATACCTGTCTCTCAAGATTTTTTTTTTTTTCACATCACAAATCAGTAAAATTTTACTGCAGGATTTCTTAGGTTAAAAAAGTATTTTTCTATATATAATAATTTTGTCTATTGCACAAGCATAAGATCACTATCAACTTTGGGTCATATTTAACTAAAATAAGTCCTTAATTTTTTGTACCATGTACATAGTATAAATCTAAGTGCCAAACTAATACAAAGAGTGGGCTTCCTAGGTGGTGCTAGTGGTAAAGAACCCACCTGCTAATGCTTGTCAGGAAGATCCCTTGGAAGAGGGCATGACAACCTACTCCAGTATTCTTGCCTGGGAAATCCCATGGACAGAGGACCCTGGAGGGCTACAGTCCATAGGATCTCAAAGAGTCAGACATGACTTAGTGACTAAGCACAATGTGAAGAACAGATTATTGTTAGGATTTCTCAAGAGACAGTTATAGTCCTTTCATCAGGAACAAGTCAGACAAATTTTCCCCCTTCGTTCTTTTTTTCTGGTCTCTTCCTTCACTAAGGGTATAACCCAGTGATTTACAACAGGGATGCTTCTACTTCCTCAGGTTATTTTTGGACATATGTAGAGCCAGTTTCGGGGAAGGCAGTGGCACCCCACCCCAGTACTCTTGCCTGGAAAATCCCATGGACGGAGGATCCTGGTAGGCTCCAGTCCATGGAGTCGCTAAGAGTCGGACACGACTGAGCGACTTCACTTTCACTTTTCACTTTCATGCATTGGAGAAGGAAATGGCAACCCAGTCCAGTATTCTTGCCTGGAGAATCCCAGGGACGGGGGAGCCTGGTGAGCTTCCGTCTATGGGGTCGCACAGAGTCGGACACGACTGAAGCGACTTAGCAGCAGCAGCAGAGCCAGTTTTGGTTAGGGAATACTACTGACATTTACTGGGTAGAGCCCAAGAATAGAATATTAGATACTCTGTAATAAACAGAAGAAGATAGTACAACAAAAATTCACTACTCACAGATTTTTAAAAAATTGTTTAGTATTATTTGATCTTAACGGCAACCCACTCCTGTGTTCTTGCCTGGAGAATCCCGGGGACGGGGAGCCTGGTGGGCTGCCGTCTAAAGGGTCACATAGAGTCGGACAAGACTGAAGCCACTTAGCAGCAGCAGCAGCAGCATGTAACTTAATTATACATATAAACCTAAAGGATTTTTTGGTCACTATTTTAAACTGTTTTCATATTTTTGTGGGACCCAGCTTTCATATTAATCATTATTTTACTTTGTTAAGAACTTCACCAAGAATGAGTCATCATTTCAGAAAATCATTACCCATAGAAATTCTGTTCATGAGCCTAGAGTAATTTGTATCAGTCACAGTTGTAACCTTCAAGTTACTTAAAGTAACTTGTATTTAGTCATAGCTATAACTTTTACAGTGAGTTAATAGGTAACTGTAAGTAACTGATGACTTTTTTATGACTTCCAGTATAGCCTTACTCATAGTCTATGTAGTTAAATGCATCTTAATTTACTATCATTTGTTTTCTCTTTATTTCTTGTCTATTTTTTTGGCTAGGATGATTTTTATTTTTTAATTTTTATTTTATATTGGAGTATAGTTGATTAATAATGTGCTAGTTTCAAGTGTAGGCTTTTCTGGTGACTCAGTGATAAAGATTTGCCTGCCAGTGAAGGAGACTTGGGTTCAATCCCTGGCTCAGGAAGATCTCTTGGAGAAGGAAATGGCAACCAACTCCAGTATTCCTGCCTGGGAGATTCCAAGGTCAGAGGAGCCTGGCGGGCTACCAACCATGGGGTTGCAAAAGAGTCGTACACAACTTAGCAACTAAACAAGTTTCAGGTGTACAGTAAAGTGATGCAATTATAAATATACATGTATCTATTCAGAGAAGGCAATGGCACCCCACTCCAGTACTCTTGCCTGGAAAATCCCACGGATGGAGGAGCCTGGTAGGCTGCAGTCCATGGGGTCACTAAGAGTCAGACACGACTGAGCGACTTCACTTTCACTTTTCACTTCCATGCATTGGAGAAGGAAATGGCAACCCACTCCAGTGTTCTTGCCTGGAGAATCCCAGGGACGGGGAGCCTGGTGGGCTGCCATCTCTGGGGTCGCACAGAGTTGGACATGACTGAAGCGACTTAGCAGCAGCAGCATTCTTTTTAAATTATATAAGTTATAAGATTGATTTTATTTCAGAATAACAAAGGGGATTATAAACTAGGGAAAAAAAGATGTAGTTTCTGATAGTTTTGTGAATCACTGAAGCAGCTCTTCAGGGGCTTTCAGATGAATATAGGTAATTTAGATTCTACTTCCCACCTGGAAAATCCAAAGCTTAAAAACAAAGCTCTAAGTCATTAGGGGTGACAATAAATCACTGGATTTATGTTCCTGTTTTGTTTCTCTTCTCCAAATGTGTGTTAGCCATTCAGTCATGTCTGACTCTTTGCAACCGCATAAACTGCAGCCTGTCAGGCTCCTTTGTCCATGGGATTCTCCAGGCAAGAACACTGGAATGAGTTGCCCTGCCCTCCTCCAGGGGAATCTTCCTGACCCAGGGATTGAACCTTAGTCTCTTATGTCTTCTGCATTGGCAAGCACGTTTTTTTTTACCACTAGCACCACCTGGGAAGGAGTTTCCTTAAAAGCTTGTCAGATCAACCATAAAGTGAAAGCGAAGTCGCTCAGTGGTGTCCGACTCTTTGCAACCCCATGGACACCAGGTTCCTCCGTCCATGGGATTTTCTAGGCAAGAGTACTGGAGTGGGTTGCCTTTTCCTTCTCCAGGGAACTTCCCGACCCAGGGATCGAACCCAGGTCTCCCGCATTGTAGACAGACGCTTTCCATCTGAGCTGATAAATTATTGACTTAATTTGGGTTTCCCAGGTGGTGCTAGTGGTAAAGAATCTGCCGGCCAATGCAGTAGATGTCAGAAAATTGGGTTGGACCATGGGTCAGGAAGACACCCTGGAGGAGGGCATGGCAACCCACTCCAGTATTCTTGCCTGGAGAATCCCATGGACAGAGGAGTCTGGCAGGTTATAGTCCATGAGTTTACAAAGAATCAGACATGACTGAGTTCACACAAACACATATATTTAAGTTAGGATTTGCATCTGTTAGTGAGATGACAGTGTCTCTTTGTCTTACAAGATTATTCCCATTGTCAAAGCAAAATGTATATTTAAACACTTCATAAAATATAAAGTCTTAAATAAGTGAAAGCAATTGATAGTGATAATGTCCCTGTAGCTTAATGATTTACACAAGGATCCTCAAGAACAAAACTTGACAAAACTATAAAATGCAAGTTTCCTTATCTGGGATACTCACCATTAAATGGTCTCCTAGCTTTGAACCTGTACCCTCTTCCACATAACCATATAACACTGTGAAAAGTATTGAATATTAGCAAGAGAAACAACTGATTTTGAGGAAAACTGGATTACTTCGTGTTAAAGACCTTTGAATGGGAACAAAAGATCTTGGACTAGATCTGAGGAAATACAGATTTGTTTCTGATGACCAAAACTACTGAAAATTCAGTCATTGCTGTCAGGCTGAGAGTTGTCCACCTGGTCCCCTCCTGTATGAAGTGATTTTGGCTTGTTTTCCACCTGGTTCCTCAGTCCACATCTTCTCTGCTGCCTGTGGTGCCAATTTCTGTTAACCTCAGCACAAGGATCTTTTATTGTTAAATGATAGCCATCTCTGGGCTTCAAGAAAGGAGAAGTAGACGTGTCTTTCAGGACAAGATTGAGTGAATCATAATCTGTTCTTTTTTGTAAATTAATTTTTCAGTTCAGTTCAGTTGCTCAGTCGTGTCCAACTCTTTGTGACCCCAAGGATTGCAGCAGGCCAGGCCTCCCTATCCATCACCAACTGCTGGAGTTTACTGAAACTCATGTCCATTGAATCAGTGATGCCATCCAACCATCTCAACCTTGATTGTCCCCTTCTCCTCCTGCCCTCAATCTTTCCCAGCATCAGGGTCTTTTCAAATGAGTCAACTCTTTGCATCAGGTGGTCAAAGTATTGGAGTTTCAGCTTTAGCATCAGTCCTTTCAATGAACACTCAGGACTGATCTCCCTTAGGACGGACTGGTTGGATCTCCTTGCAGTCCAAGGGACTCTCAAGAGCCTTCTACAACACCACAGTTCAAAAGCATCAATTCTTTGGCGTTCAGCCTTCTTCACAGTCCAACTCTTGCATCCATACATGACCACTGGAAAAACCATAGCCTTGACTAGATGGACCTTTGTTGGCAAAGTAATGTCTCTGCTTTTTAATATGCTGTCTATGACCAATATGTCGTGGTCATAACGTTCCTTCCAAGGAGTAAGCATCTTTTAATTTCATGGCTGCAGTCACCATCTTCAGTGATTTTGGAGACCCAAAAATAAAATCAGCTACTGTTTCCACTGTTTCCCCATCTATCTGCCATGAAGTGATGGGACCCATGCCATAATCTTCGTTTTCTGAATGTTGAGCTTTAAGCCAACTTTTTCACTCTCCTCTTTCTTTTATCAAGAGGCTCTTAAGTTCTTCTTCAGTTTCTGCCATAAGGGTGGTGTCATCTGCATATCTGAGCTGATTGATATTTCTCCCAGCAATCTTGATTCCAGCCTGTACTTCATCCAGCCCAGCATTTCTCATGATGTACTCTGCATATAAGTTAAATAAGTTAAATGGTGACAATATACAGCCTTAATATACTTCTTTCCCGATTTGGAAGTTGTTCCATGTCCAGTTTTAACTTGCTTCTTGACCTGTGTTTACCAGTGTTGCTTCTTGACCTACATACAGATTTCTCAAGAGGCAAGTCAGGTGGTCTGGTATTCCCCTCTCTTTCAGAATTTTCCACAGTTTATTGTGATCCACACAAAGGCTTTGGCTTAGTCAATAAAGCAAAAATAGATGTTTTTTCTGGAATTCTCTTGCTTTTTTGATTATCCAGAGAGGTTGGCAATTTGATCTCTAGTTCCTCTGCCTTTTCTAAAACCAGCTTGAACATCTGGAAGTTCATAGTTCATGTATTGCTGAAGCCTAGCTTGGAGAATTTTGAGCATTACTTTACTAGCGTGTTGGAGAAGGCAATGGCACCCCACTCCAGTAATCTTGTCTGGAAAATCCATGGACAGAGGAGCCTGGTGGGCTGCAGTCCATGGGGTCGCTAAGAGTCAGACATGACTGAGCAACTTCATTTTCACTTTTCTCTTTCATGCATTGGAGAAGGAAATGGCAACCCACTCCAGTATTCTTGCCTGGAGAATCCCAGGGATGGGGTCGCACAGAGTCAGACACGACTGAAGCGACTTAGCATTAGCATTACTAGCGTGTTAGATGAGTGCAATTGTGCAGTAGTTTGAGCATTCTTTGGCATTGCCTTTCTTAGGGATTGGAATGAAAACCTACCTTTTCCAGTCCTGTGGCCATTGCTGAGTTTTCCAAATTTGCTGGCATATTAAGTGCAGCACTTTCACAGCATCATATTTTAGGATTGGAAACAGCTCGACTGGAATTCCATCACCTCCACTAGCTTTGTTCACAGTGATGCTTTCTAAGGCCCACTTGACTTCACATTCCAGGATGTCTGGCTCTAGGTGAGTGATCACACCATCGTGATTATCTGCGTCATGAAGATCTTTTTTGTACAGTTCTTCTGTATATTCTTGCCATCTCTTCTTAATAGCTTCTGCTTCTGTTAAGTCCATACCATTTCTGTCCTTTATTGAGCCCATCTTTGTATGAAATGTTCCCTTGGTATCTCTAATTTTTTGAAGAGATCTGTAGTCTTTCCCATTCTATTGTTTCCTCTATTTCTTTGCATTGATCACTGAGGAAGGCTTTCTTATCTCTTCTTGCTATTCTTTGGAACTCTGCATTCAAATGGGTATATCTTTACTTTTCTCCTTTGCTTTTCACTTGTCTTCTTTTCACAGCTATTTGTAAGGCCTCCTGATACAGCCATTTCGCTTTTTTGCATTTCTTTTTCTTGGGGAATATCTTGATCCCTGTCTCCTGTACAATGTCATGAACCTCCGTCCATAGTTCATCAGCCACTCTATCAGATCTAGTCCCTTAAATCTATTTCTCACTTAAATCTATTTCTCACTTCCACTGTATAATTATTGGAGTAGAATTGCCTAAAATGTTGTGTTAATTTCTTTTGCAGAACAAAATGAATCATATATATATATATCCCCTCCCTTTTGGGCTTCCTTCCCATTCAGGTCACTCTAATGCATTCATTAGAGTTCCCTATGCTATACAGTATGTTCTCATTAGTTATCTATTTTATACATAGTATCAATAGAGGGAGATTGAGATTGACACAGAATCTCTTCTTTAAAGGCTGAATAAATCTTTGGAGATCAGTAGGATTAACCTCATGGAGTTCATTGGTTCAATATATGATATGGGATATAAAGGATGATTACAAAAGGATTTCTAGATGGGTCACTTATGTGGGAAGGGAGAAGAATGTTTCAAAATAAAATTATCATCAAAGGATGAAGCAGCATCGAACATAGATGCTGGCAGCTCTTGATACAAGTGTACAGCATGGGGGAGGTTAATTCTAAATAGTTTGGTTGCAGGACTTTGCAGACAAGCCAGATGGACAAGGGTTAATAGCTGGGAAGCTAGAGTAATAGAAGGAAAGGCATAGAGGTGGAGATTAGCAACCACACAAGGAATGATAGAAGTTTAAGGGATCATAATCTTACATTCTGGTTTTTTTTTTTTCAAGAAAGAAATTAAGGTCAAAGACCTAAAGTACTTCTTAATCCAAATTTTCGCAATGAGTTAGGGACAAAATCAGCACAAGAACTCAAGGCTCCAGACCCCACAGCAGTTATACCATCTCCCCGAAGTTTACCAAGTGTGCTGTTAGAGGAAGTTCAATGCTCTGAGATATAAAATCCTGCTCAACTTTTATTCATCAAATACCACAAAAATGACAACATTCCCACTGCCAGCTAGCCCAGCGAGGCAAAAGTCCCGGTTCCTTCTTCCAGGAGTGTGGGTGGGCTAGGAACAATCACAGTGGCTGCAGAGATGCTATGAAGCAAGGAATACCTTTGACTTACTCATCATAGCTGCTGCCGAGGAGCCCCAAAGCGTTGGCTCCTCTTCTGGAAAATTTGATAACTAGTTCTATGGGCCTGACTTCACTGATTGCACATCTAATTATTGGCCAATAAACTAGACCACCATTCTTGAAGCTCTTCAGTTTTCCATGTTAGCAGCACATAAGGCCTGAAACACAGATTTAAGAAGGTTTTATTGCTCTCCATTTGAGGATTTATAGCAACACAAAAGAAAATTTGAGAAGATGTGTCTTCCTGGTTCAAAGTCACCCACATGAGGATCCAAGGATGAAAAAGCAGGAAATGGGGTCTTGCCAAGCAGACAAAATGAAAAGAATTCTAATCCACAACACAAAACATGGCTAAATATCATTAATGTAATGTTGAAGTCAGACACAAAAGAGTACAGACCATACTATTCCTTTTGTAGAATGACTTTTAAAAAAAGCAGAGCTGATCTTTCTTGTTAGGAGTCTGGAGAGATCTTTCTTTTGTTAGGAGAAAGGAGAGGGTATTATCTTTTTTAGGGTTAGTGACTGTGGGGGCACCAGAGGACTTCTGGGGAGCATGTAAATTTCTGTGTTGGGATCTGAGAATTGCTTTCATAAGCATGTTCATGAAATTTTGTCTAACTATAAGTTATGATTTGCTCACTTTTATGTATATACAGTATATGTCAATCTTTCACTCAATAATGCCACAAATAATAACAACTGGATGAGAGAGTTCTAGTCTAAATTTTTATTAACAAGGAGGAAAGTAATATTACTGTTACAAATTCCTCCTTTTAATTTTACTTCTTTATTTGTTGGAATTAGGGTTATAGAACAAGAGGAGAAGATAAAGGGAGAAACTCTGTACATATGTAAGTCATTCTTATTTGTCCTGGACTGGTTAAACAAGTGTATATGCTCTAAAATGGAGTACCCAAGGGCAACCTTTAAAGGTGTAAATTGAAACCAATTCAAATCAATCCTGCAAATATTCATTGCACTCTATTATATGCATAGAGATTCCCAGGGGACTCATTAGGTTAAAAATCTGCCTGCAACATAGGAGATATAAGAGATATAGGTTCAGTCCCTGGGTTGAGAAGATCCCCTAGAGGAGGAAATAGCAACCCCCTCCAGTATTCTTGCCTGGAGAATGCCATGGACATAGGAGCCTGGTGGGCTACAATCCACTGGGTCACAAAGAGTCAGATGTGACTGAAGTAACTTAGCATGCATGGTGTTATACTCATGAAACAGAGAAATCCACTATAGGCAGTTCCTAGCCAGTGAAAGAATCTATTGTCAGCTTAGATTTCAAACAGGAGATAACTCTTTCCCCCAAAAAAAGAAGTTAAAATTCTCTTCCTTTTACTACAGGGTGGCAGCAAAGACAAATTAAAGGGGAAAAAAAAACAAAAAACAAAACAGAGAATTCAGATTGAAACAAGGTACCATAGGCTGAAGAAGGAGAAGTCTGATAGATAATGGAATCCTGGAGAGCCTAACAGTTAAAGAAACTCTACTTACTTACCAATAAAGTACATAAGCGTAAACTTTGAATAAGTATCTATGTACGCTTCAATTTTCAAAAGCAATATCCTACATAAATTGGAATTTAACATGCAGGGGATTTTATAATTTATTTGTTCTACATGAAACACTGGGAATACAATGTAAGTAAAACAGATGAAGTCTATTCTTACCGAGCTTGCAATTCTAGTGTGAATATTAGAAATAGAGAGAGTGCCTTTGAATACGTTGGTAAACAGGTAATATAGTAAATAGTAATGCATGCTATGGAGAAAAAGAAATCAGAGTGAGAAGACCAAAAAGTGCTAAAGGAGGAGCTTGCCATTTTAAATGCAGTGATTATGGAGGCCCTCAATCCTAGGGTGATATTAAAGGAAAGTAAGGAATTAAAAGAGCGGGATATGTGGAACAAGAGTGTTTCAGGTCAAGGAACAAGCAAGCGCAAAGATCCTGAGGCAGGTGTATACTTGGTGTCAACGAACAACAAAATCTTTTGCCAGGGTAGAGCAAGTAAGGCAGAGGATACTTGGAGAGGAGATTGTAGATAGCAGCAGCCAAATCACAAGGTCCTTGTAGACCCTTGTAGACCATTGACTAAGAGAAGTGGAGAACTCCCGAAGGTCTTTGAGAAGATAGAAGATATAATGTAACGTAAAGGGGAATTTTGGCTACTGGGTGTAGAGGAGAAAGAACAGAAGTAGGAAAACCCATGAGGAAGTTCTGACACGAACACAGAGGAAAAATAGCTCAGGGTGACAGAGCTGAGGAAGTGAGGACCAGGCGGACTCTTGGTGTGTTTTGAAGGCAGAGGTGACAGGATATTCTGATGGATTAAATATGAGGTATGAGAAAGAAGAATCAAAGAAGATGCTAAGGTCTCTCAAAGAGAGACCTGAAATAGTTATGAGATGTGATGTGACAAAATTTTAAATTTATTTAAAATCATGAAGCCAGATAAGATTACTTAAAAAGTTGGCATAGGTAGAAAAGAAGTCTGAGGGCTAAGTCCTGGGTTAGGAAAGCATCTCAGATACCATAAGGATGAGAACACATCATCAAGAGGGCCTGATAAAGAGAGATCACTGAGGTCAGAAGACCAAAAGGATCAGAAGTCAAAGTGTGTCTCAAGGTGGATGGAGTAGCCAGCCTCACTCAATTGCTACTATTAGGGGTGCTTTCAGGACCTAGCCATTAGAATACTGTGAAGTCACTTGTGTCCTTGAGGAAGAGCAGTTCAATGATGGGCTTTGGGAATGGTTCAGGAATGAGCAAAAGAATAGAAATCAGAGGTACAGAGTATGGGCAACTCTTTTGAAGAGTTTTAGTGAGAAGACAATTTGATAAAGTAATAAATGAGTTCTTTTTCCAAAGCCATCATTGATGTGGTGGTCCAGAAGATGCACCACTTAGATGTCTTTCTACCAGGATAATGAGTAGCTCCTGCTGCTGAACCTCTGGATCTAACATCCTATTTGCACCAAGATCATGTTCACCAGGGCTGTTTCAGACAATGAGGAAATATGGTGGGGACCAGACTCTTGTCGTCTCTTCACCAGCATGGCAGAAATTTTCTTACATCTGAGCTGTAATTTGATACTCTTTCTTACCACACTCTTCTTGGGCTTCCCAGTTGGCACTAGTGGTAAAGAATCTGCTTGCCAATGCAAGAGCTGCAGGAGACACTGGGTCAAGAAGATCCTCTCGGGAAGGGAATGACAACTCCCTCCAGTATTGTTGCCTGGAAAATCCCATGGATGGAGGGGCCTAGCAGACTACAGTCCATGGGCTTTCAAATAGGGACACAACTGAGCATGCATGCACACAGCCACCCTATCCTCCTAGCTTCCTTTCCTTTCCCACAGGTCAGACCTGAACTAGGATCTGAATTTCACCCTGCACAATACGGCTGCCTCCACTTTAATGTAAACTCAATGATTTCTTTTGACTTTCAAGGACTTGAACTAACACAATAGCTAAGTTGCTAAAATTTAAAGCTTTAAACTCAGGCAATCCAGCTTCTGAAGTTCTCCATATTTTAATACTGTTACTGGCAGAATGATGTCTTTGAGCAACCAATGGGAAACTTCACAATTAACCAGAATAGAGTGACTCTCACAGTTTTATATAAAGAGGATTCAGAGAATTTTCTTTATGTGAATGTATATTTGTATGTGCATATAAGTTTAGTAAAGATTGTAGTCTTTTTAAGGAATGTACTTGGTTTTATTTATTTAATTGGTTTACAATGTTGTGTTAATTTCTGCTGCACAGCAAAGTGATTCAGTTATACGTTTATATGCATTCTTTTTTATATTCTTTTACATTATGATTTATCATATATGCTCAGTTGTGTTCAACTCTTTGGAACTCCAGAGAGCCCGCCAACCTCCTCTGTCCATGGTGTTTTCCAGGCAAGAATACTGGAGTGGGTTACCATTTCCTACTCCAGGTGATATTCCTGACCCAGGGATCGAGCCCAGATCTCTGTTTCTCTTGCATTGGCAGGCAGATTCTCTACCACTGTGCCACCTGGGATGTCCCTATGGTTTATCATAGCATATTGAATTTAGCTCCCTGTGCTATAGAATAGGACTTTGTTGCTTAGCCATTCCATTTATAATTGTTTATATTTTAATATTTGTAAATATATAAATATACTTACATGATTTTAGAGTTTGCATTGCAGAGTATTGTTTTAATAATTCTCAATGAATCTTTCCCTGTCTTTTGAAGTGTCTAAATTTAAGATCCTCCCTAAGAATTATTTTATCTGGATACATAAATGGGGTAGTTATCAACTAGAAATGACCCCCAAGATTCACTGATATGTTCAACAAATATTTCTCAAGTGTGTACTATATATAAGACATTGGGCTGAGACAAGGTGAACAAAATAGACACAAGGCCTGCCACCATGTGGCAGACATTGGGGTCCAGAGAGGATAAAACAAAGATGCTCATCTCACCAATTGTTAGCTATATGATATAACATTGAAGCTAAGATCACAGGTTTTAAACGAGACAAACCTAGGCTCATGGACTGGTCCTATTACTTATCAGTAGTGACTTAAGATAATTGATATACGCTCTCTAAATCTTATTATATCCTCTGTGAAAAGAGGGTATTAATCTTATCCTATGTAAACAGTCATAAGAATTAAAGGAAATAAAGTGTATGGAGATTGAAAACCACAATCACAGAAAACTAACCAATCTGATCACATGGACCACAGCCTTGTCT
Organism: Tragelaphus eurycerus; assembly: GCA_935064755.1. Classification (NCBI taxonomy): domain Eukaryota; kingdom Metazoa; phylum Chordata; class Mammalia; order Artiodactyla; family Bovidae; genus Tragelaphus; species Tragelaphus eurycerus. Next base: position 19,195,394 of record CAKXYN010000003.1, read on the forward strand.
AACTCAGTAAAGCTATGAGTCATGCTGTGTAGGACCACCCAAGACGGATGGGTCATGGTGGAGAGTTCTGACAAAATGTGGTCCACTGGAGAAAGGAATGACAAACCACTTCAGTACTCTTGCCTTGAGAACCCCATGAACAGTATGAAAAGGCAAAAGGACAGGACATTGAAAGATGAACTCCCCAGGTTGGTAGGTGCCCAATATGCTATTGGAGATCAGTGGAGAAATAACTTCAGAAAGAATGAAGAGATGGAGCCAAAGCAAAAACAACACCCAGTTGTGGAGTTGACTGGTGATAGAAGCAAAGTCTGATGCTATAAAGAGCAATATTGCATAAGAACCTGGAATGTTAGGTCCATGAATCAAGGCAAATTTGAAGTGGTCAAACAGGGGATGGCAAGAATGAACATCAACATTTTAGGAATCAGCGAACTAAAATAAAATGGAATGGTGAATTTAACTCAGATGACCATTTTATCTACTACTGTGCGCAAGAATCGCTTAGGAGAAATGGAGAAGCCATCACAGTCAACAAAATACTCCTAAATGTAGTACTTGGATGCAATCTCAAAAACGACAGAATGGTCTCTCTTTATTTCCAAGGGAAACCATTCAATATCACAGTAATCCAAGTCTTTGCCCCGACCAGTAATGCTGAAGAAGCTGAATTTGAATGGTTCTATGAAGACCTACCCACCTGGGCTTCCCAGGTGGCTCAGAGGTTAAAGCATCTGCCTGCAATGCAGGAGACCTGGGTTCGATCCCTGGGTCGGGAAGATCCCCTGGAGAAGGAAATGGCAACCCACTCCAGTATTCTTGCCTGGAGAATCCCATGGACAGAGGAGCCTGGGGGGGCTACAGTCCACGGGGTCCCAAAGAGTTGGACATGACTGAGTGACTTCACTTTCACTTTCATTTTCATGAAGACCTACAAGAACTTCCAGAGTTAACATCCCCTAAAGATGTCCTTTTCATTATAGGGCACTAAAATGCAAAAGCAGGAAGTCAAGAAACACCTGGAGTAACAGACACATTTGGCCTTGGAGTACAGAATAAAGCAGGGCAAAGTCTAATAGAGTTTTGCCAAGAGAATGCACTGGTCCTAGAAAACATCCTCTTCCAACAACGCAAGAGAAGACTCTACACATGGACATCACCAGATGGTCAATACTGAAATCAGATTGATTATATTCTTTGCAGCCAAAGATGGAGAAGTTCTATACAGTCGACAAAAACAAGACCAGGAACTCACTGTGGCTCAGATCATGAACTCCTTATTACCAAATTCAAACTTAAATTGAACACAGTAGGGAAAACCAGTAGACCGTTCAGGTATGACCTAAATCAAATGCCTTACAATTATACAGTGGAAGTGAGAAATAGATTTAAGGAATGAGATCTGTTAGAGTGTCTGATGCACTATGGACAGAGGTTCATGACATTGTATAGGAGACAGAGATCAAGACCATGCCTAAGAAAAAGAAAACGGCTATATGAGGAGGCCTTATGAATAGCTGTGCAAAGAAGAGAAGTGAAAAGCAAAGGAGAAAAGGAAAGATATACCCATTTGAAAGCAGATTTGCAAAGAATAGCATGGAGAGATAAGGAAGCCTTCTTCAGCGATCAATGCAAAGAAATAGAGGAAAACAACAGAATGGGAAAGATTAGAGATTTCTTCAAGAAAATTAGAGATACCAAGGGAACATTTCATGAAAGATGAGTATGATAAAGGACAGAAATGGTATGGACCTAACAGAAGCAGAAAATATTAAAAAGAGGTGGCAAGAATACACAGAAGGACTATACAGTAGAGATCTTCGCAACCCAGATAATCACAATGGTGTGATCACTCACCTAGAGCCAGACATCCTGGAATGTGTAGTCAAGGGGGCCTTAGGAAGCATCACTATAAACAAAGCTACTGGAGGTGATGGAATTCCAGTTGAGCTGTTTCCAGTACTAAAAGATGATGCTGTGAAAGTGCTCATTCAATATTCCAGCAAATTTGGAAAACTCAGCAGTGGCCACAGGATCAGAAAAGGTCAGTTTTCATTCCAGTCCCAAAGAAAGGCAATGCCAAAGAATGTTCAAACTACTGAACAGTTGCACTCATCTCACACGCTAGTAAAGTAATGCTCAAAATTCTCCAAGTCAGGCTTCAACAATACATGAATTGTGAACTTCCAGATGTTCAGGCTGCATTTAGAAAAGGCAGAGGAACCGAAGAACAAATTGCCAACATCCATTGGATCATTGAAAAGGCAAGATAATTCCAGAAAAACATCTATTTTTGCTATATTGACTATGCCAAAACCTTTGACTGTGTGTATCACAATAAACTGTGGAAAATTCTGAAAGTGATGGGAATATCAGACCACCTGACCTGCCTCTTGAGAAATCTGTATGCAGGTCAGGAAGCAACAGTTAAATCTGGACATGGAACAACAGACTGGTTCCAAATAGGAAAAGGAGTATGTTAAGGCTGTATATTGTCACTCTGCTTATTTAACTTATATGCTGAGTACATCATGAGAAATGCTGGGCTGTTTGAAGCACAGGCTGGAATCAAGATTTCTGGGAGAAATATCAATAACCTCAGATATGCAGATGACACCACCCTTATGGCAAAAAGTGAAGAACTAAAGAGCCTCTTGTTGAAAGTGAAAGTGGAGAGTGAAAAAGTTGGCTTAAAGCTCAACATTCAGAAAACGAAGATCATGGCATCCAGTCCCATCGCTTCATGGCAGATAGATGGGGAAACAGTGGAAACAGTGGCTGACTTTATTTTTGGGGTCTCCAAAATCACTGAAGATGGTGACTGCAGCCATGAAATTAAAAGATGCTTACTCCTTGGAAGGAAAGTTATGACCAAGACATATTGGTCATAGACAGCATATTAAAAAGTAGAGATATTACTTTGCCAACAAAGGTCCATCTAGTCAAGGCTATGCTTTTTCCACTAGTCATATATGGATGTGAGAGTTGAACTATAAAGAAAGCTGAGCACCTTGATGTTTTTGAACTGTGGTGTTGGAAAAGACTCTTGAGAGTCCCTTGGACTGCAAGGAGATCCAACCAGTCCATCCTAAAGGTTATTAGTCCTGAATATTCATTGGAAGGACTAATGCTGAAGCTGAAACTCCAATACTTTTGCCACCTGATGCGAAGAGCTGACTCATTTGAAAAGACCCTGATGCTCGGAAAGATTGAGGGCAGAAGGAGAAGGGGATGACAGAGGATGAGATGGTTGGATAGCATCACTGACTCAATGGACATGAGTTTGAGTAAACTCCGGGAGTTGGTGATGGACAGAGTGGCCTGGTGTGCCACAGTCCATGGGATCACAAAGAGTTGGACATGACTGAGTGACTGAACTGAACCGAAGAGGATTTTAGGTCTTCTCATGTAGCTCAGATAGTAAAGAATCCACCTGCAATGAAGAAGACTCAGGTTCGAACCCTGGGTTGGGAAGATCCCCTGGAGAAGGGAATGGCAACTCACTCCAGTGTTCTTGACTGGAAAATTCCATGGATAGAGGAGCATAGTGGGTTACAGTCCGTGGAGTCACAAAGAGTTGGACATGACTGAGAAACTAACACACACAGGGAATAGGAATTGGGGAGATAGAAGAGGTCTCTAAATGCAGTGGTCATTTTCAGGTCTGTTATTACCAGACCTAAAATCTTTTTCAGACTGTGTGCTCTAATGTCAATTTAGTATTAAATCGCATCTTCACAAAAGCCTCCAATAATGATGCAAATAATGCTGTCAGGTTATGACAAGGTCGCAGTGCCCACCTGTACATTCACTGCTTACTCCACCACCACATCACTGATCCAGAATCTGGGGCACTAACCTATAATACTACCAGGATTATCAGGGTACTTCCGTCTCTTTTTTCCCCTTCCATTGTTTGATCTTTAACTGTTTTACTCATTTACATTTTGGGTAAACTGTGTATTGGAAAAGAAAAAGAATGATATCTTTTCTTCAAAAAGGCAAAAAATAGAATAAATTTGTTTTAGCTTTGAGACAAAATTTTAGTTAAAAAACCAGAAACTAATCAGCAATGCACTTGCGTTGGGAACTAAAATTGGACTTATTTTATTCATTCTCTTTTGTCTGCAGATACCTGGAACTTGAAAATTTTCTGATATTTCCTGTCCTTTCAGAGTAATAATCTTGTTTTAGATGTAATTTCCAAGGTGGACACACAATTTTTGACATCTCCCCTTATCCAGCTCCATCTTCACTCCTTAACAAACAAATTTTAAAAAACATTGGAGAAAAACACATCAGGAAAATGGTAGCTTATTTATGAAAAACATATATTTTCTTTCTTGTACGTGTTGTTTTCAAGTTAGAATTTCAACAGTAAAGTGTCATTTTCCAGTGGGGAGAATTATTCACAGAATCTCACCAATTAAAGAGATGGCATAAAGATGTCTTCATTTTGTAAATGAAGAAAGTGATAGGTCTTGGGTTTGTTTTTTCCTTTTGCCCTATATCTTCTTTTCCTTCCAGTTTTATTGAGATATAATTGGCAAACAGTATTGTGTGAGTTTAAGTTGTAAAACATAATGATCTTATTTACACACATCATGAAATGATTTCCACAATAAGTTTAGTGAACATTCATCATTTCAGACACAAAATTAAAGAAATAGAAAAAAAAATGTGATGAGTACTCTTAGGCTTTACTGTCTCATCAACTTTCATGTATAATATAGAGCAATGTTAATTATATTTATTATTTTATACATTGCATCCCCAGTTTTGACCCTCTTCTTCTAATTATCCTTCCCTCAACCCCCTGTCTCTGGTAATCACAAATCTGATCTCTTTTCCCATGAGTTGTTACTTTTCTTTGTATGTTTTTGAAAAGTAATTGATTTGCAACACTGTACTAGTTCCCGGTATTTGACATTAAGATCTTTTCAATGCATTTCAGAATAATGACCACTGAAGTGCAGTTATATTATGTCACCAAACAGATATTACTTAGTTATTGACTATATTCCGCACACAATACATTTCATATCTATGACTCCTTTATTTTGCAACTGGAAGTTTGTACACCTTCGTCGTCCTCCCTCACCTATTTCTCTCCTTCCTCCACTCCTATTTCTTATGGTAATCAACTGTTTGACTCTGTATCTATAATTCTGTTCTGTTCTGTTATTTGTTCATTTGTTTTTTAGAGTCCGCATGTAAGTTAAAACGTACAATATATGCCTTTATTTATTTCACATATTTCACTTAGCTCAATACCCTCTGTGTCTATGTTGTCCCAAATGACAATATGTCATTAATTTTTATGGCTGTAAATATAGATATATAAACATATAAATACTCATATATATATATACATATACACACATGCGCACACACCACATCATCCATATCTATTCATCTATCAATGGTCACTTACGTGGGTTGCTTCCACATCTTAGCCACTGTAAATAATGCTGCAGTGAACATAGTGGTGCATACATATTTTTTAATTAGTGTTTTTGCATTTTTAGATAAATTCCCAGGTGTGGAGTTGCTGGATCATATGGTAACTCTATGACCAACCTAGATAGCATATTCAAAAGCAGAGACATTACTTTACCAACAAAGGTTCGCCTAGTCAAGGCTATGGTCTTTCCTGTGGTCATGTATGGATGTGAGAGCTGGACTGTGTAGAAGGCTGAGTGCCGAAGAATTGATGCTTTTGAACTGTGGTGTTGGAGAAGACTCTTGAGAGTCCCTTGGACTGCAAGAAGATCCAACCAGTCCATTCTGAAGGAGATCAATCCTGGAATTTCTTTAGAAGGAATGATGCTAAAGCTGAAACTCCAGTTCTTTGGCCACCTCATGTGAAGAGTTGACTCATTGGAGAAGACTCTGATGCTGGGAGGGATTGAGGGCAGGAGGAGAAGGGGACGACAGAGGATGAGATGGCTGGATGGCATCACTGACTCGATGGGTATGAGTCTGGGTGACCTCCGGGAGCTGGTGATGGACAGGGAGGCCTGGCGTGTTGCGGTTCATGGGGTCGCGAAGAGTCGGACACGACTGAGCGACTGATCTGATCTGATACTGTTTTTCAGAGTTCCTGAAATAATTTGCATTCCCACAAACAGTGCACAAGTTTTCCTTTTTCTCCAAATCCTCACCAACACTTTTTATGTCTATTTAGATCTTCTACTCACTTTTGAATGGGTTATTATTGTTTTATATTAAGCTGCATCTATATTAGGCTGAATTTTATATTAAGTTGTTTGTATTTTTTTGAGATTAATCCCTTGTCAGCTGCACCATTTGCAAATATTTTCTCCCATTCTGAGAACTGTCTTTTCGTTTTGTTTATGGCTTCCTTTGCTGTGCCAAAGCTTTAAAGTATAATAGATTCCATTTGTTTTTTGTTTTTATTTTCATTACTCTAAGAGGTGGATCAAATAAAATCTTGCTGTGATGTATGTCAAAGAGTGTTCTGCTTATAGTTTCCTCTATGAGTTTTATAATGTCTGGCCTTACATTTAGATCTTTAACCCATTTTGATCTTATTTTTGTGTATGGTGTTAGGGAGTGCTCTAAATTCTTTTTTTAACATATAGCTGTCTAGTTTTCCCCAGCACCACCTATTGATGAGACTGTCTTTTCTCCATTGTATATTCTTGCTTCATTTGTCATAGATTAGGTGACCATAGGTGCATGAGTTTATCTCTGGGCTTTCTATCCTGATACATTGATCTATATTTTATTTCTTTTTTGTTTGTTTGTTTTATTGCTAGAAGTAGGACTTCCAACACAATATTGAATTAAAGTGATGAGAGTGGTGATTCTGATACTAGGCGTAGGCTTATCATACAGGGCGATTATTATATTGAGGAATATTCCCTCTGTACCCACTTTGTTCAGAGTGTTCATTGCAAAACAATGTTGAATTTTGTCAATAGCCTTTTCTGCATCTATTAAGATGATCATGTGTTCTTCAACTTGTTAATGTGTATCACACTGATTGATTTGCTGACATTGAACCATTCTTGCTTACCTGGGATAAATTCCACTTGCAGGTTGCCTGATTCTTTTAATATATTATTGAATTTGGTAGGATTTTTGCATCTATGTGAATCGGTGACATTGGCCTGTAATTTCCTTTTTTATGATATCTTGATTTGATTTGATATTGGTATCAGGATTATGCTGGCCTCATAGCATGAGTTTGGAAGCATTCATTCCACAATATTGGAACATTGTGATAAGAATAGCTGTTATGTCTTCTCCAAATATTTGGTAGAATTCATCTGTGAAGCTCTCTGGCCTGGACTTTTCTTTGTTGGGAGGTTTTTTAATTACCAATTTAATTTCAGTACTGGTAATTGGTCTGTTCACATGTTCTGTTTCTTCCTGGTTCAGTCTTAGGAGTTTTTACACGTCTAGAATTTGTTTATGTCTAAGTTGTCCATGTTAAATAATTTCTCATAATAATATCTTATGAATCTTTGTGGTGTCAATTGCAACTTCTCCATTTTAATTTCTGATTTATTGATTTGGGCACCCTTTTTTCTCTTACTATATCTGGCTATTGATCAATTTTGTTTATCTTGCAAAGAGCCAACATGGGTAGAGCTAGAGGATATGATGCTTAGTGAAATAAATTAGATAGAAAAAAACAAATACTGTATGTTATGACTTACAAGTGGAATCTAAAAGAAGAAAATGAATGTATATAAAAAAACAAAGATAGATTCAAGTTTGGTTTGGTAAACAGATTCACATGATTGAAGAGGACATGAACAATTAACTGGTGAACAAATACATTTGTAATTACAGGAGGTAAAAATTCTTATGAACTACAGATGCAGCTGGGTGAAGAGCCAGCAACTGAATAAGGCCTGAATGAAGTTAAGGGAGCAGACCTCACCAAGATGTGGGGTGGAGCGGAGGCCCAGTCACTGCACAGCGACTGCACGTGGTGAGGGGCAGGGCAGGCGTGTCATACTGTCCCTCTCCTCCCCAAGCCGCTTACGTAGTCCTTCTTCTCATCTCATAGCATTCAATATATTCAGTCTCAGAAAACACTTATAGCTCCTCAAAAGCAGAATTTATCCTATGGGAGTTTAGATTATTTTGTTTTTTATAATCCCAAATGTCCTCTGTTAAACTAAGAATCACATATTCAAAAATCTACAACAGTACATGCAAGTGTTTAAACTCTACAGCCAGATAAAATACTTTCTAAGCTATTCCAGTTTAGACCAGAAAATGTGGTATTTGGGCATTTATAATGTGTGTGTTTGTGTGTGTGCACATAGCAAAGAGAGAAAAACTGGAAGGGAAGGAGGGAGGGAAAAAGAGATTATAATTCAGACCACAGCGGCTTTGCATGTTACGGATGAAGTAATTTGTTTATAATTGCTCAGAAGAGATATTTACCCAAGGAAGTAATAGCAACATTAAGACGCCAGTCTGACTTTCAAGTTTAGGGTCTGTTGAGACAAGTCCCGACAGCCAAGCTGAGATGGTGTTGGAGAGCATGTCCACATGATTTTCTACATTCTGATTCACTGCACTAGGCACCAGCCTAACCCAGATGTCCAATCCCTTCTTACAGTGTGCATTTCTGGGACTTCTTAAAAAGAAACACAGCAAACTCATAGCCAGAGTCACTTTGATCAGAGAGAAGGGTGATGATACAGAGTCTTAGATCTCTTAGACTGAATTGATGACCAGGATTTTTAGCTGAGAATTATGGTACTCTGGAAAACTGAACGATGCATCTTCTTTCTGATATTTCACTTCTTCTACTACCTAGAACTAATTTTATATCCAGGGCTTCCCTGGTGGCTCAGTTGGTAAAGAATCCACCTACAATGCAGGAGAGCATACACTCCACCTACAATCCTGCTATGCGGGAAACCTGGGTTCTATCCCTGGGTCAGGAAGATCCCCTGGAGAAGGAAATGGCAATCCATTCCAGAATTCTTGCCTAAGAAATCCCATGGGCAGAGGAGCCTGGCAGGCTACAGTCCATGGGGTCACAAAAGTCGGACACAACTTAGTGACTAAACCATCACCAGCACCATAGTTTTATATCCATTTTCTGCTCTTTATTCAGGGAATCTGCTGACTTCAAAATTCCACTCTAATATGAAAATAGAAACAATCTCTCCCAGAAGCCAATACTGTGGAGCTGCCCCAGTGGCAGCTTTTGCTCTGAAAAATAAGGTTTATGAGCTCAGTGCAATAGCCCTGTTAGATAAAATCTTAACCATCCCACTGGACTCCTAGGCTTGGGCATATTTTCTGTATTCCTGTGAGAGGACCTCAGACTAGGCAACATGCGACCCACCCACAACTTACCCATACTTCACTGGAACAGAGAGTGCCCATTGCTATTCCTTCAACCTATGCCCAGGGGTATCTCTCTACCACCCTCCAACTTATAGCTGGAACTGCAGCTTCTCCAGGTCCTCACCAGACTGGTGCTCTCTCTCCTTTCTGTGACATTTTTGCTTCTTCCAAAGTTAGGAATGCCTCCTTTCTCAGAGAAAGACCTCATATTGATAGTCTTTATTTCAATGACATGGGAATTTCAAGTACCAACAAATAAACAATGTCGTGAAGGGTCCTTATTGCCCTTTTATTTCCAGAAACAGGAAGGATCCTTCAATCACTTGCCCTACACTCATCCTTGGTCTGAAGATGAAGATCCAGTTATCTGAACAGTTTGACTTTATCTTTAGATATAAAGCAGTTCACTTTATCTTTGTGAATAAATAAGAGGGAGAGGTGACTACTACCTGTAGCAAAGCCCACCATAACAAGAGTGTTTTGATCTTTTAATCAATTTACTTACAATAGATAGAGTAATGACCACAAATTTCTGTTCATTTGGAGCTCTTCAGGATAGGGAACACGTGTATACTGGCGGATCCATCTTGATGTATTGTAAAAGCAATACAATATTGTAAAGTTAAGCAAAATAAAAAAAAATAAAAATAAAAAAAATCTTTAATAGAAACACTGAAAAACAGCAAACGTCCTTTAAAAAGGAAATTTTCAAATGGATTTTGCAGATATGCCATCTTTTTTTTAAATCCCTGGTTGAAAATACATAATTTATCTTCTCAAGAAACAAGGATAATTGCTTGAGATAACAAATGACCCTACTCTATATTGCTTTAATTTCCCTTGAAAAGAAAAGAAATATTATTACATGATATTGTCAAAATATCCCCCCAAAAGCAATTAACCCCAAGAATAAGCTATAACAATGAAGATGAGTGTGTATGGCAGGGAAGACCACCTTGTCTCCCTCACTGTGGAGTTCCGCATTCTTGAGTGGTCGCCATGTACCACTGCCATACATGCCACCAACACCATAGCACAAAGGCCATGGGAGCTGTCCATGGGAAGTTCAGGGGAATAAAAATTGCTACTACATGGAAGATAAACTAAAATCCAATCTATCCTCACTTTCCTGACTTGAACAGTCATTTTTTTTTTTTTTCACAGCTCATGCAGCTCAATATCAAAAAACAACCCAATCAAAAAATAGACAGAAAAATCTAAATAGACATTTGTCCAAAGAAGAAATACAGATAGCCAAGAGGCACATGAAAAGATACTCAACATCACTAATTATTAATTCAAATCAAAATTTGGGGGCTGGCCACAAAGTTTGTTCAGCTATCATCTCACATTGGTTAGAATGGACATCATCTAAAAAGTCTACAAACAATAAATGCCGGAGAGGATGTGAAGAAAAGGGAAGCCTCCTACACTGTTGGTGGGAATGTAAGTTGGTACCACCACTATGGAGAACAATATGGTGATTCCTTAACAAACTAAAAGTGGAGCTAACGTATGATCTAGCAATCCCACTCCTGAGCGTGTGCCCAGTGTGTGTGCATGCTAAATCACTTCAGTACCTTCCGACTCTTTGCAACCCTTTGGACAGTAACCCACAGGCTCCTGTGTCCATGGGATTCTCCAGGCAAGTATACTGGGGTGAATTGCCACGCCCTCCTTGAGGGGATCTTCCTGACCCAGGGATGGAAACTGCGTCTCTTAAATCTCCTGCTTTGGCAGGCATGTTCTTTACCACTAGCACCACCTGGAAAGCCCAGTATACCCAAAGAAAGCCATAACTCAAAAGGATATATGTACCCCAATGTTCAATTCAGCACTGATTACAATGGAAGACATGGAAGTCAGGACATGGAAGCCATCTAAATGTCCATCAAGAAAGAAATGGACACAGAAGAGGTAGACTAACACACAATGGCTATAAAAAAAAGAATGAAATAATGTCATTTGCAGCCCAAATGGATGGACCTGGAGATTATCATACTGAGTGAGGTATGTCAGACAAAGAAAAACAAATACATGATATCATTTATATTAATATGTGGAATCTATAGAAATGGTATAAAATGGACCTATTTACAAAACAGAAGTTGAGTCACAGACTGCAGAAAACAAACTTGAGGTTAGCAGGGGGTAAAGTAGAAGGAGGGATAAATTTGAAGATTGAAACTGACATACACACACTACTATATATAGAATAGATAATTAATAAGAATACTGCATAGTACAGGGAACACTATTCAGTGCTGTGTAATGACTTACATGGGAATAGAACCTAAAAAAGAGTGGATATATATGTATGTGTATAACTGACTCACTTTGCTGTACAGCAGAAACTAACACAATATTGTAAATTAATTGTGCTCAATAAAAATAAAAGAAGTAAATAAATAATCATATGCTACATTTTCACATTTTAATATGAGAATATTGTATTTATATCTATTTCTACACTGTTCTACTGCTCTGTTTATCCTTCTTCCAGTACTTCATCATTTTTGATATTGTAGCTTTATATTTACTACAAAGGAGAGCTATTGTCTCTGCTATGGGAGTGTTGAGGTTGATGTAAAGTAAATGCAAGAATTCAGAACCCTGGGACAGTAGTTACACCAGTCACAAGATAACTGAATATGTTCAAATATATTCTGCCAAAATTGAACATTTATTTCATGAATATAATATCATGAAATATAATTAATATATCCAGGTGTGTCTTGATAAATTGATAAGCTATCACAAATGTAACAAAGCCCATAAATACAAGCATGTCACAATACTAGAAAGCTAATATGCGCTCTATGACTAGATCATAGGGAAGAATCACGTAATCATCTCTGTAGATGATGGAAGAAAGTGTCATTTGATTCAATGTTACATCTATTTCGAGAGTGTAATTTTATTAGTAAACTAACATAACTGAAGATGCAAATCTCAAACTGAAAACCAACAGCATTCTTGCTAGCCAATGCACTTGGACAAAATAACAGAAAATACAGAACATTTTAAAAGATTCTACTCCTTTTGATTTTCTAATTTGTTAACTTTCCCATATATCTTTATCAGTCTTTTCCTTTCACCTTCCTTAGATTTACTTTTTTTTTTTTTAACACCTTCAGTTTTCTTTAGTGGATTACTTTTCTTTCTTCTTTATTGTTTTGTGACGTCAATCTTTGACGTATGAATTTTCTTATAAGAAAAGTTCTGCTGCTGCTGCTGCTAAGTCGCTTCAGTCGTGTCTGACTCTATGCGACCCCATAGACGGCAGCCCATCAGGCTCCCCTGTCCCTGGAATTCTCCAGGCAAGAACACTGGAGTGGGTTGCCATTTCCTTCCCCAATGCGTGAGAGTGAAAAGTGAAAGTGAAGTCACTCAGTCGGGTCCAAAGTTCTAGATGTATTCTGTAAGTCTTTACCACATCTCATCAATTCTAACACACACCTTTCTTTGATCATTTTAATACCTCTGAGATAGAAATTTGTCTCATAATTATCAACAGCATCTTACCATCACTGTAGCCAGAAGGCAGAGGTGATATGGTTGTCACAGCACAAACTGGACCATATGTTTACTATTTTCATTACTTTACTTGAGATGCCAGCACTACTGATAATTGCCATTGAAAAGTCTTCAAAAGTTTCCCCTATAATTTGGCATTGAAATAAAGTATTATGGATGCAGAATATGTGGAAATATATCAGCAGGGCACACATTTACATCAATAGTATACATTTTAATATTAGACAAAGAACTGCAGTTCTATATTTTCTTGCAAAGCAACTACTGAATACATTACTGGATCTAAGAAGAGAATGTATCTCCAAGTAGATTAAGCTGTGTTACATTTTGTTCCTGAGATGCATGAAAAAGGATTGCCCATCAACACTAAACAAAGAACCAAATAAAGGGGAAATTGCCAAATCCCTTGGAACAGAGAGAAGAAATTTCAAAGCAAAGAGAGCTGGTATGTCTCATACATGCATAATGCAGGACAATTTTCAAAACATCAAATAGCAATTTGACCAAGACTTCCTGCTGATTTTGAACAGAAGCTGCTTAAATTCTGGTTACATATGATCCAGTTGAAAAAAAAAAATGAAAACTATGAGTTTGATCAAATAAGAAATACTGCTGAAATATCAGCATTCTTTGTCATGTCTTTGAATTATACCCAAAACTCTAAAGGTGGTTTAGCATTTAGCAAAAAGAAAAAGATATGTGCACAGGATATAAAAGTAGTAATTCTTGTTTTATCATACTCTGTATAACTTTTGCTAGCCAAAATTTGTCATGATATTTAGTAATAAACCACAGAATGATATCTGATAATGAGATGTTCCTCCAAGATCTATTAGGCATGCACAGTAAAATGGGAGAACAATGGTTGAGCTGATGGAGAACTGGCTAAATGTCATCTGGAAAAGATGTGCAGGTGAGCCTTAAAAGATAAATAGGGGTTTTCCAGGAGGATGAAGAAGGGACTTCACTACAAACTGGGAAAGATAATAAGAAAGATACAGAAGAAAATGAACTCATTTGGAGAAAGAGAGATTCAGTTTGGAACAGAGCTTCTACATGGCAAGGGACATGTCTGTTTGGTCATACCCTTCAAGTTATATCGGGGTGATCCATTACATATTATATGTAGATTCTGGTAGTGGAGCCTTTCAAGGATGCCACAGCCTTAATCACACTATTTGAGGTGCTGCCTAATTCCGATTCTATTCCTCTATTTTCCCCCATGCCTATCGCAGAGCTTGTTGGACACCCAAGAAATATTCTAGAGTTCAAAATAAAATCATAAAATTTTTGTAGATTCACCATTCCCCTCAGGAATGCTGAGAACATACAAGGCCTCAATACATGTATTGAGTAGTGGCCTTATTTGTCCAAAATTTTCATGAGCTTAGTTGGCAAGGTTCATTTTCAAACATTGGATGCACTATATTCATTTCTTCTTCAGGTTACTTGCTTTCCCACTATATGCATATGTTCTCTCAGGTCCCTCCACAGTACCCTGCCCTTCTCCATATTCCATGCTCCTCAATTTCTGCTTATCCCCTTCCCTGACATTTCATACAAGCCCATATAATGGTGAGTAGTTAAAGCATTACAGTCAACTTTAAGGTAACATTTCCTGTGAGCAGTGGCACTTTGGTTATCAGCTCACTCGATTTCTAGGAGTTAAAGAAATTCTACAACTCATCTGTGTAAAATCATCTTTGGTGAGATCGTATTTAAATCTTCTTTAGGTCTTCTTGGTTTAAGCAAAAGCCAAGGACATTATACCTTCTTCCCATTACCACCAAATAAGTGAAAATAAAACAAAACAGAACTCAGTCTTGGCTCAGAGGTTAAATTGAAGCTCTTACATTAACAGGAAAGAAATGTTTGATATATGCATTATAAATATCTGGGATAATTATTTATTCTGACCTGGGAAGTTTCAGTCTATCCAATTCAAGATGAAAGATCTATCCAAGACTGGATGTAGATGGGGGGATGGTATGGAAAGATACAGACCGACAGACAGGTGGATATACAGATAAGACATTGGCCATAAAACATAGTATTGCTTTAGCTTTAAGCAAAGGTCTTGTTCATTTAACAACAAATATAGGCAAAAAAATCTTCCATCTTTTCTAGATTTACATTATTATTGAGACTATGGGTAATGCCTTTGCCTCAAAGAAAATGTTCTGTTTTACAGAACTAAGATTGATTACCAGCTTGTGCTGGCCAAGGAGAGATACTGAATACAGTAACCCCAATTTACCATGTCACTAATTTGGCAACAGAAGATTATTCTTAATAGAGTGAAAGAAAGCTACCATTTTTCTTCTGCATCTTTAAAGCCAATGTTTTTTGCTTCTTGAAAGAGAAGCAGTGTCACAAATTCCATTACTATAATACAAACTCTAAGAGCTGGCAGGGATGTTAAAAGGCACCTAGTCCAATTTCCTCATTTTATGGATGAGAAAAAATAAAAATATTGTCTTGTTCCAGACTTTACAACACCCTGGTGACAAAGCCAGGACAGAACCCAAGTTCTGACTTTTTGCAACTAATCGCTGAAGACATCTTATGGATCAAGTGCTATCTATCAGAAACATTTCAGTTGCCCATGCAGCCACAGACTGGGCTGCAGTAAAATTCAAGATTGCTTAAAAGGTCTCTTCCTACAGGTGGATGGACTTAGGAACTACAAGTAAAATAAAATATTGAGATAAGTTATTTGGAGAAATTTGTGATTGAATCTGAGACATAAAAAAGTCTTATCACTGCACAAGGGCTGCTGAGTCAAGGTAGTTCTGAGAAAAAGAGAGATGACCAATGCATGCATCTCTGCATTTTCCAGATGAGGAAACTGAGACATGGGAAAAAACCAACAAAACCACATAGCCAAAGAAGAAGTAGGTCCCAAGTGAAGACTTCTCTTTCCTGGGCTGCATTCTGCAACCCAAAGCTGGAGTAATTCTCTGAGGCACTCATGATTCAGTGAGAACGCCAGCTCAAACAATAAATAATACAGAGAGCTGAGAGATTGAGGTCTCTCAGCAGTTCTACCAAGACCTATTAAGAGTAATTTTAGCTCCCTTTTGAATTGCAGTCCTTTTTCTCTGAGTTCTGCCAGAGGTTTTTATTTTATTTGTTCTTGCATTTTGGACAGCCTCCTTTGTTGGCTGTGGGATGGTTTTCATTATTTCATTTGGTTCTTTCAGTCTGATTCTGTGATTGGTGTGGGTTGGAAATGGACTCCAAACATGCCTGAATGGGAGGAAGGAGGACTCTCTCAACAGCCTAGCCTGCCCTCCCCTTGAACAAGAGTCTTGCATCTCCAACTGGGAGCACCCCCACGAACCCCAGACATCCGACTTGTGTTCTCGCTCCAGGCACACTCATTCTGTTATTTGTTGCAGGCCATGAGATACTTCCTAACTCAGCAGAGGCTCTTCAGACTTACTTTGAGAAGAGCAATGCCTGCTGTTTATAGGATTCCAATCAGTTTAAAACCCACACAATCAATCAGCCAAACAACAACTCTTAGTTGGACAGCTACTAGGCATCTGGCATTTTGAGAAGTCAAATAATGAGCCCAGTGGAAACCGTGGTTCAGAGGGTCTGGAAGTATTCCTCACTGACTTCTACAGCCTTGTTCCTGCATGGATGGATAGGATTCCTTCTCAGACAAGGCAGATACCTTGATCAAGGTCATGCAATTGCTCCGGTTCAGACAAATAACTAATGAGAACAAATTCTATCCCTTCTCCAGTGGATCGTCTTGACCCAGGAATCGAACCGGGGTCTCCTGCATTGCAGGTGGATTCTTTACCAATTGAGCTACCAGGGAAGCCCTGTAGCACTGGGAACTCTACTTAATGTACTGTGGTGACCTGAATGGGAATGAAGTTCAAAACCGAGGGGATATATGTACATGTATGACTGATTCATTTTGCTGTACAGTAGCAAATTTGGAAAACTCAGCAGTGGCCACAGGACTGGAAAAGGTCAGTTTTCATTCCAATCCCAAAGAAAGGCAATGCCAAAGAATGCTCAAACTACCGCACAATTGCACTCATCTCACATGCTAATAAAGTAGTGCTCAAAATTCTCCAAGCCAGGCTTCAGCAATATGTGAACCGTGAACTTCCTGATGTTCAAGCTGGTTTTAGGAAAGGCAGAGGAACCAGAGATCAAATTGCCAACATCCGCTGGATCATGGAAAAAGCAAGAGAGTTCCAGAAAAACATCTATTTCTGCTTTATTGACCATGCCAAAGCCTTTGACTGTGTGGATCACAATCAACTGTGGAAAATTTTGACAGAGATGGGAATACCAGACCACCTGATCTGCCTCTTGAGAAATCTGAATGCAGGACAGGAAGCAACAGTTAGAACTGGACATGGAACAACAGACTGGTTCCAAATAGGAAAAGGAGTACGTTGAGGATGTATAGTGTCACCCTGCATATTTAACTTATATGCAGAGTACATCATGAGAAACACTGGACTGGAAGAAGCACAAGCTGGAATCAAGATTGCCGGGAGAAATATCAATAACCTCAGATATGCAGATGACACCACCCTTATGGCAGAAAGTGAAGAGGAACTAAAAAGCCTCTTGATGAAAGTGAAAGTGGAGAGTGAAAAAGTTGGCTTAAAGCTCAACATTCAGAAAATGAAGATCATGGCATCCAGTCCCATCACTTCATGGGAAATAGATGGGGAGACAGTGGAAACAGTGTCAGACTTTCTTTTTCTGGGCTCCAAAATCACTGCAGATGGTGACTGCAGCCATGAAATTAAAAGACGCTTACTCCTTGAAAGGAAAGTTATGACCAACCTAGATAGCATATTCAAAAGCAGAGACATTACTTTGCCAACAAAGGTCCATCTAGTCAAGGCTATGGTTTTTCCTGTGGTCATGTGTGAATGTGAGAGTTGGACTGTGAAGAAGGCAGAGTGCAGAAGAATTGATGCTTTTGAACTGTGGTGTTGGAGAAAACTCTTGAGAGTCCCTTGCACTGCAAGGAGATCCAACCAGTTCATTCTGAAGGAGATCTGCCCTAGGATTTCTTTGGAAGGACTGATGCTAAAGCTGAAACTCCAGTACTTTGGCCACCTCATGCGAAGAGTTGACTCATTGGAGAAGACTCTGATGCTGGGAGGGATTGGGGGCAAGAGGAGAAGGGGATGACAGAGGATGAGATGGCTGGATGGCATCACTGACTCGATGGACATGAGTCTGAGTGAACCTCGGGAGTTGGTGATGGACAGGGAGGCCTGGTGTGCTGCGATTCATGGGGCAGCAAAGATTCGGACATGACTGAGCGACTGGACTGAACTGAACTGAGAAACTAGCACAACATTGCCAAGTAACTGTACTCCAATAAAGATTAATTTTAAAAAAGGGAGTTGAAATCAAAGCAAAGTATGTCTACTACACCACAGTACTTTTTTACACACACAATTTTCTAAGACATTGCAATGCTAGTCTCCAAAATGGCATGCCATGATTTGCACAGTCCTTTATGAAATAGCACCGAACTATACCACTTTCCTGCTAGCTGCTCCCCAGAATTTAGTATGGACTGCACTTTGCAGGAGAAAGTTGTCACGATTCCAGTGATGAGAAAGGCATGCTTTAGAAGTCCTGAAAAACTGACCGCCCCCTGCTAAGCGTGCCTCGGCCACACTTTATCTCGCTGAGTTAAAGCTGGGTAACATCCCTGTTCCTGGCAGTGACTCAACAGTGCTTACATTTCTTTCCTCACCACAGCATGAAGGAAACTGTGCTGCTCTATTTCTTTCAGAGGACATATACTTTTACAACAAGAGCTCTGGAAATAGTCTTGCCATTCTGTTGGTGGAGGCTTGTAAGGCTGAGAGGCTGCTGGATTCTGAACTGTGGTTCTGGTAGAAGTGAAATAGTAAGTGTTAGTTGCTCAGTCATATCCAATTTTTTCACGATCCCACGGACTGTTGTCCACCAGGCTCCTCTGTCCATGGAATTCTCCAGGCAAGAGTACTGGAGTGGGTAGCCATTCTCTTCTCCAGGGGATCTTCCTAACCCAGGGACTGAACCCAGGTCTCTCACATTGCAGGCAGAGGCTTTACCATCTGAGCCACCAAAGAAGCCCAGAAGTGGAATAACCTACCCCTGCAGCAAGCCAGAGCCTTGGGAAAGGCTGAGGCAGAGGACTTGTGTGGACTGACTTGAAACTCTGTTTACTTGGAGTGCTAGTGAGGTTTCTGAAAGGACTAAGAGTGCCCTGGGGGCTGTGACTCTACCCATCTACCATATTTTAACTAATAAAGGAAACAGAGATTTCCTCAAATTTTCAGAGCCTTTCTAAGATCAGGTTCTGATTTACTTCTTAGCAGGTAGGAATTCAAGTCAAGTCAGGAAGTTATGTTATTGGACTAGGGCTTTTTCAAGCTCCATGTTGTTCAGTAAGCTGCTCACTGTTAGGACCCTATACATCTTATTGTAGACTCAAGACTTAAGACCTTAAGGACAGTAATAGATATCGAGTAACTAAATGCTATGATGAATGGTTCCAGCAATACATGCTTGAACAATGTGGGGAAAAAAACAATTGTGTGGAACAATTTGGGTGGTTTTTTTTTTGTTTATTGGGGGTTTTTGAGTGAGGCTTTATTGAGAACCCAGTATGAACCTAGTACACAGGGAGGAGAGGAGAGTGGAGATTTCGGGCCTCAGGAATGAGCATGTGAAGAGGGTGTGGGCTGGTCTGGACCTTAGCTGTGCAGGGTCACTTTCTGCCCCTGTCCCAGTGCCAAGAGAGGCCAAGAGACCTGCCCAGAGACCTGCTTTCGCTGTCTGGAGTTAACGTCCTGCAAAAGACACTTAAAGCAATTGTATTTTCATTCTGTCAAAAATAAAAGCTTCTTGAAGAAGCTAACAATGCCAGTTCAGATCAATTGAAAGAATTGCATTACATGACAAATAAAGGGAAGCACCATTTTCACATAAAGATGTATTGCAACCGTCTCCCCTGAGCATTAATCTTGTAATTCTATCAAAAAACCAACAGTAATTAACTTTGCTCAGCATTATTCCTGCATAAACCAATAGGACTTAGTGATTCTCTAGGTTTTTTTTTTTTTTTTTTACTCTTTTAAGTTGAATTATTGCATCACAAAGGAGAGATAGATTAACATATGTGAGGACTTTTGAGGGAGACATATGTGGTATGAACTGTAATTCTGCTAACTACCAGCTTTGAGATTTGGAGTAAAAAGAATGTCATTCTTTGATGCTTGATTTTCTGGACAATTATGTGCAATATAATACTTGCCTGATAGGAATGATGGGACATTAAGTAAGATAATGTAAAAAACACATGACATACGGTAGTCATTCAATAAATTAGAAGGAATGTCATTCTTATCTAATTCTATAAGTATTTCCTCTATTTATGAGAGTTGGGAAACGGGCATCATAAGAATCTTTCATTATTTTTGTTAGATACCAACACACACCAAAAGGCACTATGATCAGATCATTATGGTATTGGTAAAAGAACAGATTTGTTAATAGAATAAATAATTCTGAAGTGGAAAATACAGTATACACACACACACACACACATATATATATATACACACACATATATATTAGTTCAATTAAGTCGCTCAGTCATGTCTGACTCTTTGTGATCCCATGAACTGCAGCACACCAGGCCTCCCTGTCCATCACCAATTCCCAGAGTTTACTCAAACTCATGTCCATTGAGTCGGTGATGCCATCCAACCATCTCATCCTCTGTCGTCCCCTTCTCCTCCCACCTTCAATCTTTCCCAGTATCAGGGTCTTTTCAAACAAGTCAGTTCTTCGCATCAGGTTGCCAAAGTATTGGAGTTTCAGCTTCGGCATCAGTCCTTCCAATGAATATTCAGAACTGATTTCCTTTAGGATGGACTATCAGTTCAGTTCAATCGCTCAGTCGTGTCTGACTCTTTGCGACCCCATGAATCAGCATGGCAGGCCTCCCTGTCCATCACCAACTCTCGGAGTTCACTCAGACTCAAGTCCATCGAGTCAGTGATGCCTTCCAGCCATCTCATCCTCTGTCGTCCCCTTCTCCTCCTGCCCCCGAGCCCTCCCATCATCAGAGTCTTTTCCAATGAGGCAACTCTTCGCATGAGGAGTTTTAGCTTTAGCACCATTCCTTCCAAAGAAATCCCAGGGCTGATCTCCTTCAGAATGGACTGGTTGGATCTCCTTGCAGTCCAAGGGACTCTCAAGAGTCTTCTCCAACACCACAGTTCAAAAGCATCAATTCTTCAGCACTCAGCCTTCTTCACAGTCCAACTGTCACATCCATACATGACGACAGGAAAAACCATAGCCTTGACTAGATGGACCTTTGTTGGCAAAGTGATGTCTCTGCTTTTGAATATGCTATCTAGATTGGTCATAACTTTCCTTTCAAGGAGTAAGCGTCTTTTAATTTCATGGCTGCAGTCACCATCTGCAGTGATTTTGGAGCCCAGAAAAGAAAGTCTGACACTGTTTCCACTGTTTCCCCATCTATTTCCCATGAAGTGATGGGACCAGATGCCATGATCTTCGTTTTCTGAATGTTGAGCTTGAAGCCAACTTTTTCACTCTCCACTTTCACTTTCATCAAGAGGCTTTTGAGTTCCTCTTCACTTTCTGCCATAAGGGTGGTGTCATCTGCATATCTGAGGTTATTGATATTTCTCCCGGCAATCATGATTCCAGCTTGTGCTTCTTCCAGCCCACCGTTTCTCATGATGTACTCTGTAGATAAGTTAAATAAACATGGTGACACTATACATCCTCGACGTACTCCTTTTCCTATTTGGAACCAGTCTGTTGTTCCATGACCAGTTCTAACTGTTGCTTCCTGACCTGCATACAGATTTCTCAAGAGGCAGATCAGGTGGTCTGGTATTCCCATCTCTTTCAGAATTTTCCACAGTTTATTGTGATCCACACAGTCAAAGGCTTTGGCATGGTCAATAAAGCAGAAATAGATGTTTTTCTGGAACTCTCTTGCTTTTTCCATGATCCAGCAGATGTTGGCAATTTGATCTCTGGTTCCTCTGCCTTTCCTAAATCCAGCTTGAACATCAGGAAGATCACGGTTCACATATTGCTGAAGCCTGGCTTGGAGAATTTTGAGCACTACTTTACTAGCATGTGAGATGAGTGCAATTGTGCAGTAGTATGAGTATTCTTTGGCATCGCCTTTCTTTGGGATTGGAATGAAAACTGACCTTTTCCAGTCCTGTGGCCACCGCTGAGTTTTCCAAATTTGCTGGCATATTGAGTGCAGCACTTTCACAGCATCATCTTTTAGGATTTGAAATAGCTCAACTGGAATTCCATCACCTCTACTAGCTTTGTTCGTAGTGATTCTTTCTAAAGCCCATTTGACTTCACATTCCAGGATGTCTGGCTCTAGGTCAGTGATCACACCATCATGATTATCTGGGTCGTGAAGCTCTTTTTTGTACAGTTCTTCTGTGTATTCTTACCACCTCTTCTTAATATCTTCTGCTTCTGTTAGGTCCATCCCATTTCTGTCCTTTATTGAGCCCATCTTTGCATGAAATGTTCCCTTGGTATCTCTAATTTTCTTGAAGAGATCTCTAGTCTTTCCCATTCTGTTGTTTTCCTCTATTTCTTTGCATTGATCACTGAGGAAGGCTTTCTTATCTCTTCTTGCTATTCGTTGGAACTCTGCATTCAGATGCTTATATCTTTCCTTTTCTCCTTTGCTTTTCGCTTCTCTTCTTTTCACAGCTATTTGTAAGGCCTCCCCAGACAGCCATTTTGCTTTTTTGCATTTCTTTTCCATGAGGATGGTATTGATCTCTTGATCCCTGTCTCCTGTACAATGTCACGAACTTCATTCCATAGTTCATCAGGCACTCTATCAGATCTAGGCCCTTAAATCTATTTCTCATTTGCACTGTATAATCATAAGGGATTTGATTTAGGTCATACCTGAATGATCTAGTGGTATCATTTCCCTACTTTCATCAATTTCAGTCTGAATTTGTCAATAAGGAGTTCATGATCTGAGCCAGAGTCAGCTCCTGGTCTATACATGGTCTTTACAGGATGGACTATACATGATGTTAAATATTCATTTAATTTCAGTAGAAAAAGGATAGTTTTTTTTGTTGTTGTTGTTTTTTAAGTATCTACACGTTTTGGTCTTCATTTAGAAGAAAACAATGGAACCCCATTATATCACCAGTAATAGTAAAAAATCAATCACAAACAGATTAAAGATTTCAATATGAAAAAAAATTAAATCTTTGCAAGAAACATTTTGGAAAATACTGGTACAGTGTAACCTAGCTAAGTATTTTATTCTAAAAGCTATAAAATAATGATGCAAATTGTTAGCTATATAAAAATTAACAACAATCATATGGAAAAGGATGCACTACAGAAAGTGAACAGATACAGCATAGATTTGGGTAAAAAGAATTTGTAACACAGGAAGGTATTAGTACACATACTAAACAAAAATGATTAAAAATTTAAAGAGTAGGTAAAATACATAAAATATATAAATATAAAAGCCAGTAGAAGTGTCAGTTTTGTAAGTGAAAAGATGATCAAATGCACTCCTAGTCAGAAAAATGCAAATCAAAAGGAATAATGAGATATTACTTTATGTTTATCAGAGCAACAAAACTGTTTTAAAACTGTAAACACTGTAACAGATTTTTCCACTAGAAGAAGGCTCCACAGGCAAGTGATATTTTTGTCAGTTTTATTCACAGCCATAGCCTGAGTCTAAAATAGATGCTGAGAAAAATAGCAGATGCTTATTCAACATTTGTGAAAAGAGCAACAAGCAGCTAACAATTCTACCCTACTTACTATGTACTAAGCACTAATTGCTCTGCAGGTATTAACTCATTTCATCTTCACAACACTCTTAATGATGTAAGTGCTATTTTCCCATTTTACAGATGTGAAATCTGAGATACAGAGTGACACAACTAAGAAGTAGCAGAACTAGGAATATGACACAGAGTGTCTGGCACCAGCTTTTCTGTTCCTTGAACACAAGGGTGTATTATCCCTCCCCATGTCCACTTTGCTGGTTGGGCTGTGGGGAAAGAACATAGCCTTTATTTTTCTAAAGGCTGTGGAAATTTAATCTTTATTATTTCAACCAGCTCTCAATAACCCTAAAAGGCACACATTTCCCATATTTCTTGTCAGTTGTAGAAGTCCAAAAGGGAGGGGAATCTATGTATATGTATGGCTAATTCACCTTGAACTACAGTAGAACTAATACAACATTATAAAGCAGCTATACTCCAATAAGAATTAATTTTAAAAAATAAATGAAATAAAATTATAATGTACTAAGTTAAAAAAAAAAAAAAGGAGAGCATAGCCTTTTTATGAAGCAATTTGGCAAGAGTTTCACCCCTAAATGCAAAAATACCAAAAAGAAAGGATATATGCAAGGATGTTTATCATCCCATTGTTCAGTGAGTAGAATTGAAACAAAGGCAATGGCTGAATGATTTATGGTTAACACATAGCACAGAACAGTGTGAAGCTATGAAAAAGAAAAACTGGCATTATGACAGTTGATTTGGATCAGTGTCAATAATGAAGTTTTGTAAAAAAGCAAACAAGATGCAGAAATACAAAAATAATATGATTCCCATTTTGATTAAAACATAAAGACAAAATCCTTATCTGTGTTTGTGTGTGTGTGTGTGTGTGTGTGTGTGTGTGTGTGTATGTGTGTGTGTGTGTGTCTTTATGTGATTACATTACTAGAGAAATATGTCTGGGTTGTTATCATGGGTGGCCAGGGGCTTAGAGCTGGGTACTGACATGAGTAGAATAAGGAAAGTGGAAACTAAGCGAAAATGGGAAAAATAAGATTGTATTTTTTAAAATGTATTTGATCACATTTATGCATTTATATAAAATACTGTTCAACAAAAATAATTGAAAGTGTCTATTCATATTTGTTGTTCCTTTTTTTAAAGTGGATTCATTTTCTCATTTTGAGTTATAAGAGATGTTTATATAATCAGGATACAAGTCCTTTATTAAATGCATTTAGTGAAAACATTGTCTCCCAGTTTGTGGTTCATCTTTTATTTTTATTAACGCTATCTTTTGAAAAGTGAAAGATTTTTAATTTTGGTGTAATCCAAATTATCACTCTTTCTCTTTTATGTTAAGTGCTTTTTATGAGTTGTCTAAGAAATATTTGCCTACCCCCACAGTCACAAAGTTTTTCTCCTATGCTTTCTTGTAAAAGTGTTCTTTTTGTGTTTATTCATTTCTAGTTAATATTTGTATATGGTTTGACATAGGGGCTAACATTTGCTTAAAAATCTTTAGTCATCAGGGGAATGGAAACTAACATCACACTGAAAAACCTCTACAAATCAACAGAATGGCTAAAATTAAAAAACTGGCAATGTAAGTGTTAATAAGCGTGGTCAGCAACTGGAACTCTCATACGTTATTGAAGGGAAGTAAATGTTATAACCACTTTAGAAAATTTGACTATTTCTTATAAGTTTACCATGTGATTCACTTATCCTCTGTCCCAACAGTTCCACTTCTAGTTATTTACATGAAGAGATACACACAAAAGCTTATAAATAAATCTTCATACAGTTTTATTCATAGTTCCAAACTGGAATTAATGAAAATTTTCATCAACAAGGAAGTGAATTAAAAAAAACTTGTACATGCATAATATTACTCATTTTTTTAAATTTTATTTTATTTAACTTTACAATATTGTATTAGTTTTGCATACATCAAAATGAATCCGCCACAGGTATACACGTGTGTATACTCATTTTTTTAAACCTGCTGATTCAAGCAATAATATGGATGAATCTCAACATCATGCTGAATGAAGAAATCAGATAAAAAATGTACATATGTTAAAATGGCAACAGCTAGAAACTCTTAGTTACAAGATAAATACTGGAGATGTAATGTACAACACGAGAACAAAGCTAGTGGAGGTGATGGAATTCCAGTGGAGCTATTCCAAATCCTGAAAGTTGATGCTGTGAAAGTGCTGCACTCAATATGCCAGCAAATTTGGAAAACTCAGCAGTGGCCACAAGATTGGAAAAAGTCAGTTTTCATCCCAATCCCAAAGAAAGGCAATGCCAAAGAGTGCTCAAACTACCACACAATTGCACTCATCTCACACGCTAGTAAAGTAATGCTCAAAATTCTCCAAGCCAGGCTTCAGCAATATGTGAACCGTGAACTTCCTGATGTTCAAGCTGGATTTAGAAAAGGCAGAGGAACCAGAGATCAAATTGCCAACATCTGCTGGATCATGGAAAAAGCAAGAGAGTTCCAGAAAAACATCCATTTCTGCTTTATTGACTATGCCAAAGCCTTTGACTGTGTAGATCACAATAAACTGTGGAAAATTCTGAAAGAGATGGGAATACCAGACCACCTGATCTGCCTCTTGAGAAATCTGTATGCAGGTCAGGAAGCAACAGTTAGAACTGGTCATGGAACAACAGACTGGTTCCAAATAGGAAAAGGAGTACGTTGAGGATGTATAGTGTCACCATGTTTATTTAACTTATATGCAGAGTACATCATGAGAAATGCTGGACTGGAAGAAGCACAAGTTGGAATCAAGATTGCTGGAAGAAATATCAATAACCTCAGATATGCAGATGATACCACCCTTATGGCAGAAAGTGAAGAGGAACTAAAAAGCCTCTTGATGAAAGTGAAAGTGGAGAGTGCAAAGGTTGGCTTAAAGCTCAACATTCAGAAAACGAAGATCATGGCATCTGGTCCCATCACTTCATGGGAAATAGATGGGGAAACAGTGGAAACAGTGTCAGACTTTCTTTTTCTGGGCTCCAAAATCACTGCAGATGGTGACTGCAGCCATGAAATTAAAAGATCCTTGCTTCTTGGAAGGAAAGTTATGACCAACCTAGATAGCATATTCAAAAGCAGAGACATCACTTTGCCAACAAAGGTTCGTCTAGTCAAGGCTATGGTCTTTCCTGTGGTCATGTATGGATGTGAGAGCTGGACTGTGTAGAAGGCTGAGTGCTGAAGAATTGATGCTTTTGAACTGTGGTGTTGGAGAAGACTCTTGAGAGTTCCTTGGACTGCAAGGAGATCCAACCAGTCCATTCTGAAGGAGATCAACCCTGGGATTTCTTTGGAAGGAATGATGCTAAAGCTGAAACTCCAGTATTTTGGCCACCTCATGCGAAGAGTTGACTCATTGGAGAAGACTCTGATGCTGGGAGGGATTAGGGGCAGGAGGAGAAGGGGACGACAGAGGATGAGATGGCTGGATGGCATCACTGACTCGATGGATGTGAGTCTGAGTGACCTCCAGGAGTTGGTAATGGACAGGGAGGCCTGGCGTGCTGCAGTTCATGGGGTTGCAAAGAGTCAGACATGACTGAGCGACTGATCTGATCTGATCTGATCTGAATGTACAACATGATGACTATAAATATAACTGCTGTATGATACAGAGGAAAGTTGTAAAGAGAGTAGCTCCTAAGAGTTCTCATCACAAAGAAAAACATTTTTTTTCCTTTTTTTGGATTTGTGTAAGATAATGGATGTTAACTAAACTTACTGCGATAGTCATTTTACAATATAGGTAATCAAGTGATTATACTGTATGCAGTGCTATGTGCCAGTTATATCTCAGATTGGAAAAAATTATATAAAAGAATAAAAGCATACATATTTTATGCTTCATTTATATGAAATCAGGCCAGTGGAGTTACATAAGGGAGGGCTGGGGAGGCAATGACTGCAGGGCCACAATTATGCACTTTTTGGAGTGATATTTATCTTGACTGGGACAATGAAACACACGGGTATATATTTGTCACACTGTTTGAACCGTACTCTTAAGATGTGTCTATTTTATTATATGTAAATCATATTGGCTTCCCATGTAGCTCAGATGGTAAAGAATCTGCCTGCAATGCGGGAGATTCAGGTTCAATCCCTGGGTTGGGATAATCCCCTGGAGAAGGAAATGGCAACTCACTTCAATATTGTTGCCTGGAAACTTCCATGGACAGAGGAGCCTAGTGGGATACAGTCCATGGAGCTGCAGAGTTGGACATGACTGAGTGACTAATACAGAGAAATCATATTGGAAAAGGTCAGTTTTTGGAAAAGTTGCAATTTTCATTGCAATCTCAAAGAAAGGCAATACCAAAGAATGTTTAAACTACCACACAATTGCACTCATCTCACATGCTCGCAAAGTAATGCTCAATATTCTCCAAGCTAGGTTTCAACAGTACATGAACCAAGAACTTCCAGATGTTCAAGCTGGATTTAGAAAAGGCAGAGGAACCAGAAATCAAATTGCCAATTGGCCAATCCAACTATTGGCCAACATAGGTTGGATCATAGAAAAAGCAAGAGAATTCCAGAAAAACATCTACTTCTGCTTCATTGACTACGCTAAAGCCTTTTACTGTGTGAATCACAACAAACTGTGGAAAATTCTCCAAGAGATGGGAATACCAGACCACCTTGACTGTCTCCTGAGAAACCTGTATGCACACAATAAGCAACCAACCATTAGAACCAGACATAGAACAATGGACTGGGTCCAAATTGGGAAAGGAGTATGTCAAGGGTGTATATGGTCATCCTGTTTATTTCACTTATATGCAGAGTACATCATACAAAATGCCATGTTGGATGATGCACAAACTGGAATCAAGACTGCTGGAAGAAATATCAATAATCTCAGATTCTCAGATGACACTAGCCTTATGGCAGAAAGTGAAGAGGAACTAAAGAGCCTCTTGATGAAGGTAAAAGAGGAGAGTGAAACAGCTGGCTTAAAGCTCAAAATTCAAAAAACTAAGATCATGGCAACTAGTTCCATCATTTCCTGGCAGATAGGTGGAGAAACAATGGAAGGAGTGACAGATTTTACTTTCTTGGGCTCCAAAATCAACGCAGATTGTGACTGTAGCCATGAAATTAAAAGATGCTTGTTCCTTGGAAGAAAAGCTATGACAAATCTAGACAAGTTATTAAAAAGCGGAGACATTACTTTGCCAACAGAGTCCACATAGTCAAGCTATGGTTTTTCCTATAATCATGTATGGATGTGAGAGTTGGACCATGAAGAAGGCTGAGCACCAAAGAACTGATGCTTTTGAACTGTGGTGTTGAAGACAACTCTTGAGAGTCCCTTGGACTGCAAGGAGATCAAACCAGTCAATCCTAAAGGAAATCAATCCTGAATATTCATTGGAAGGACTCAATGGAGCTGAAGCTCCAATACTTTGGCCACCTAACACGAAGAGCTGACTCATTAGAAAAGACCCTACTGCTGGGAAAGATTGAAGGCAGGAGGAGAAGGGGATGACAGAGGATGAGATGTTTGAATGGCATCACCCACTCAAAGGACATGAGTTTGATCAAGCTCTGGGAGATGGTGAAGGACAGGGAAGCCTGGCATGCTGAAATCTATAGGATCACAAAGAATTGGACACAACAGAGCAAATGAACAACAACCACAAATACTTCAAAAGCAAAAAGTAGGAAAATAAATGAATTTTAAAAATAAAGTATGCAAATAAAATCCCCAATGGGATCCTTTTGCATTCACGAAGACTATTGTGATTCACACTGATTTTCAGACTTCTCTGATTCTTGCCAAACTCTCATGACTGTTAAGGATGAATTCCTTTCCAAATGTATTCAAAACATCTCATCCAATTTTTTAAAATGGGAATCCTCTTCTCCTCCAAAAATTTAGATCCATTTATTTTCTGGGCATTTTCCATAAACTATAAATGTCCATCTTGAGAAATTAAAAGGGTGAGTTTCTTGAGCTAATATCCATTCTGAGTAGTAGGAGTATGTTTGGCTTACAGGAACAACTATTGACCATTGCTATATAATCCCTAACATGTTTTAATGAAATAGATAGTACTCTGTCAAGAATTTGTGAAACTGTCCCAGCCTTTGAGTCTTTAGATTCCCTTTTCTAGGGCTACCAAATAGCCCTAGAAAACCTAGTGTAGACCCTGCTCTGTGCCCCCAGTGGAGGCAGAGTCAGGTCAGATAATGATCAGAGAGCAATGGCTGCCCATTCAAATCACTTGTACAGCTTTTCAAAAATACTTCTTCTCAGGCTCCACCTTAGGCTAATATAGCAAAATATTTAAAGATGAGGGTTGGGTAACGATAGTCATAAGCAACGGCCCATGAGCAATCAGAATTGGAAATCACCATTTGAAAGGGAGAGGGAAAAGGTATGTCATTTGCCACTTTTTTGAAGACACATACCTGGTGGCATAAAACCATTTTAAAAAGAGCAGAAAGCATGTACTCCACACTGAGAAAATAAAGGTTAGTAGTTTTAAAATTAAGTTAAAAAAGTAAAAATATAACCTCAGAATTTTCTTTTCTAATTTGATTGCACAGTCAGCCAGATACTGATGCTCGATTCTCAGACCAGCAGTGCTCCAGAAAACACAGTTTTTGAGTGGGTGACTAACTCTGACACATCCAGACATCATAAGAGGGCCACTAATTTCCTTAATTTGCTATTTATTTATATTTTCTGCCAGGTCTCCAGCTCTCTGGTAGGCCTGAGCCAGCTAGCGTATCATTTGTTTGTATTTGCTTTGCTTTTCTACCTTTCAGCATCTCATTCCTTCTCCTGGAATGTCTGCTCTGGTGGAAAAAAGGAAAAAAAAAAAAAAACAAAGAAACCCTATGTCCATTTGAACTAACATGGATGGATGTGGAGATTATCATACTAAGTGAAGTAATTTAGACAAACAAAGCGGCTGTGCAGCGCTGGAGTGGTGGCTGTGTGATGCTGGAGAAGCTGTGAGGAGATACATCATGTCCAAGGTCAGAGAAACCCTAGCAAGACGGTAGGTGCTGGAGCGGCAGCTGCACGGCCCTGGAGCAGCTGTGAGGAGATACCCCACACCCAAGGGCAAAGGAGAAGCCCTAGCAAGAAGGTAGGAGGGGCGAATTCATGTTTAGAATCAAACCCCATTCCCGCCAGAGATGCTCCGAGGGCTCAAACAAACCTTGTGTGCACCAGGACCCAGAGACCCCACAGGGACTGAGACAGAACTGTGTTTGAGCTTCTCCTGTGGAGGTACAGCTCAGCAGTGGACTGCCGCAGGGACAGGGGCTCTGGCTACAGCAGACTTGGGTATGGCATAAGCCCTCTTGGAGGAGGTCATCATTAACCCCACCATAGAGCCGCCAGAACTTACACAGGACTGGGTAATAGCTCTTGGAGGGCACAAACAGAACCTTGTATGCACCAGGACCCAGGAGAAAGGAGCAGTGACCGCACACGGGAATGACCAGGAGTAGCTTGGGAGTGTCCAGGAGTCTCCACTGGAGGTGTGGGTTGGTGGTGGCCTGCTGCAGGGTTGCAGGCAGTGAGTTTAGCAGTACAATGAGGAGGTCACCATTATCTTCATTACCTCCACCATAGTTTGGCCCCATGTAAACAGCAGGGAGGGAACACAGCTACTCCCATCAACAGAAATTTGGATTATAGATTTACTGAGCATGGCCTGGCCCATCACAACAAGACCCAGTTTCCCCCTCAGTCAGTTTCTCTCATTAGGAAGTTTCCATAAGCCTCTTATCCTTCTCCATCAGAGGGCAGACAGACTGAAAAATACAATCATGGAAAACTAACCAATCTGATTACATGGACCACAGCCTTGTCTAACTCAATGAAACCATGTAGGGCCACCCAAGATGGACGGGTCGTGGTGGAGAGTTCTGACAAAATGTGGTCCACTGGAAAAGGGAATGGCAAACCATTCAGTATTCTTGCCTTGAGAACTCCATGAACAGTATGGAAAGGCAAAAAGATAGAACACTGAAAGATGAACTCCCCAGACCGGTAGGTGCCCAATACTTTACTAGAGATAAGTGGAGAAATAACTCCAGAAACAATGAAGAGATGGAGCCAAAGGAAAGACAAAACCCAGCTGTGGATGTCACTGGTGATAGAAGCAAATTCTGATGCTGTAAAGAGCAATATTGCATAGGAACCTAGAATGT
The DNA here is from genome assembly GCA_935064755.1 of Tragelaphus eurycerus. Taxonomy (NCBI): domain Eukaryota; kingdom Metazoa; phylum Chordata; class Mammalia; order Artiodactyla; family Bovidae; genus Tragelaphus; species Tragelaphus eurycerus. The sequence continues at coordinate 19,227,359 of CAKXYN010000003.1, forward strand.
TAAGTCCATGAATCAAGGTAAATTAGAAGTGGTCAAATAGAAGATGACAAGAGTGAACATCAACATTCTAGGAATCAGCGAACTAAGATGGACTGGAATGGGTGAATTTAACTCAGATGACCATTATATCTACTATGTGTGCAAGAATCCCTTAGAAGAAATGGAGTATCCATCACAGTCAACAGAGGAGTCTGAAATGCAGTACTTGGATGCAATCTCAATAACGACAGAATGGTCTCTGTTCATTTCCAAGGCAAACCGTTCTATATCACGGTAATCCAAGTCTATGACCTGACCAATGATATTGAAGAAGCTAGAGTTGAACAGTTTCATGCAGACTTACAAGACCTTCTAGAATTAACACCCCAAACAGATGTCCTTTTCATTATACGGGACTGAAATGCAAAAGCAGAAAGTCAAGAAACACCTGGAGTAACAGGCAAATTTGGCCTTGGAGTACAGAATAAAGCAGGGCAAAGGCTAATAAAGTTTTTCCAAGAGAACACACTGGTCATAGCAAACACCTTCTTCCAACAACACAAGAGAAGACTCTACACATGGACATCACCAGATGGTCAGTACCAAAATCAGATTGATTATATTCTTTGTAGCCAAAGATGGAGAAGCTCTATACAGTCAGCAAAAATAAGAACGGGAGCTGACTATGGCTCAGATCATGAACTCCTTATTTTCATATCAGACTAAATTGAAGAAAGTAGGGGAATGGTCTAGTACTAGACCATTTAAGTATGACCTAAATCAAATCCACTGTGATTATACAATGGAAATGAGAAATAGATTCAAGGGATTAGATCTGATAGATAGAGTGCCTGATGAACTTGGACGGGGAGGTTCATGACATTGTACAGGAGACAGGGATCAAGATCATGCCCAAGAAAAAGAAATGCAAAAATCAAAATGGCTGTCAGAAGAGGCCTTACAAATAGCTGTGAAAAGTGGAGAAGTGAAAAGAAAGGAGAAAAGGAAAGATATACCCATTTGAATGTAGAGTTCCACAGAACAGCAAGGAGGGATAAGAAAGCCTTCCTCAGTGATCAGTGCAAAGAAATTGAGGAAAACAATAGAATGGAAAAGATTAGAGATCTCTTCAAGAAAATTAGAGATACCAAAGGAATGTTTCATTCAAAGATGGGCTCAATAAATGATAGAAATGGTATGGACATAACAGAAGCAAAAGACACTAAGAGGAGGTGGCAAGAATACACAGAAGAACTATACAAAAAAGATCTTCACTATCCAGATAATCCCGATGGTATGATCACTACCTAGAGCCAGACATCCTGGAATGTGAAGTCAAGTGGGCCTTAGGAAGCATCACTATGAACAAAGCTCATGGAGGTGATGGAATTCCAGTGGAGCTGTTTCCAGTCCTAAAAGATGATGCTGTGCAGATACTCATTTAATATGCCAGCAAATTTGGAAAACTCAGCAGTGGCCACAGGACTGGAAAAGATCAGTTTTCATTCCAGTCTCAAAGAAGAGCAATGCCAAGGAATGCTCAAACTACACACAATTGCACTCATCTCACTTGCTAGTAAAGTAATGCTCAAAATTCTCCAAGCCAGGCTTTAATAGTCCATAAACCATGAACTTCCAGATATTCAAGCTGGTTTTAGAAAAGGTAGAGGAACCAGAGATCAAATTGCCACATCCATTGGATTATCGAAAAAGCAAGAGAGTTCCAGAAAAACATCTATTTCTGCTTTATTGACTATGACAAAGCCTTTGACTGTGTGGATCACTACAAACTGTGGAGAATTCTGAAAGAGATGGGAATACCAGACCACCTGACCTGCCTCTTGAGAAATCTGTATGCAGATCAGGAAGCAACAGTTAGAACTGTTGCTTGGAACAGCAGACTGGTTCCAAATAGGAAAAGGAGTACGTCAAGGCTGTATATTGTCACCCTGCTTATTTAACTTATATGCAGAGTACATCATGAGAAACGCTGGGCTGGAAGAAACACAAGCTGGAATCAAGATTGCCAGGAGAAATATCAATAACCTCAGATTTGCAGATGACGCCACCTTTATGGCAGAAAGTGAGGAACTAAAAAGCCTCTTGAAGGTGAAAGAGGAGAGTGAAAAAGTTGGCTTAAAGCTCAACATTCAGAAAGCTAAAATCATGGCATCCGGTCCCACCACTTCATAGCAAATAGATGGGGAAACAGTGGAAACAGTGACAGACTTTATTTTGGGGGGCTCCAAAATCACTGCAGATGAAATTAGAAGATGCTTACTCCTTGGAAGAAAAGTCATGACCAACTTAGACAGCATATTAAAAAGCAGAGACGTTACTTTGCCAACAAAGGTCCATCTAGTTAAGGCTATGGTTTTTCCAGTAGTCATGTAAGGATGTAAGAGCTGGACTATAAAGAAAGCTGAGCACTGAAGAGTTAATAGTTTTGAACTGTGGACTTGGACTGCAAGGAGATCCAACCAGTCCATCCTAAAGGAAATCAGTCCTGAATATTCATTGGAAGGACGATGCTAAAGTTCAAACTCCAATACTTTGGTCACCTGATGTGAAGAATTGACCCATTTGAAAATACCCTGATACTGGGAAAAATTGAAGGCAGGAGGAGAAGGGGACGACAGAGGATGAGATAGTTGGATGGCATCACCATCTCAATGGACATGAGTTTGAGTGAACTCTGGGAGTTGGTGATGGACAGCAAGGCCTGGTGTGCTGCAGTTCACGGGGTTGCAAAGAGTCGGACATGACTGAGCAAATAAACTGAACTGAACTGAAATGAACTGAAAGATAAATATCACACAATATCACTTCTATGGGAAAACTTTAAAAATGATGCAAATGAACTTATTTACAAAACAGAGAAATACTCATAGACTTAGAAAACAAACTTATGGTTACCAAAGAGGAAAGTAGGTGGAAGTGATAAATTCTGAGTCTGAGATTGACATATACACTTTTATATTTGAAATCAATATCCAACAAGGATCAGCTGTTAGTACAGGCAACTCTGCTTATTATTCTATGTAATGTAAATGGGAAAATAATTTGAAAAAGAATAGATACATGTGTATATATAACTGAATATCTTTGCTGTAAGTCTGAAACTAACAAAACATTTTAATCAACTTTTCTCCACTATAAAAAAAAAGAGATTTTTAAAAAACTTAAAAAGTAAACAAAAAATTATGCCCATTCTTCCTTTAAAATCTGGCCTAAACTCCTCTTACAGGGAGGCTTCCATGATATATAGAGCCTGCTCACATGTTGCCTGGAGCTTTACTACTTGAGGTGTGATCTATGGAGCAGCACTGTCGCCATCATCCACCCTAGAGCTTGTGAGAGATGCAGAATCTACCTGAGACTTGTATGAACACTGTGCTTGCTTAGTGGCTCTGTCGTGTCTGATTCTTTGTGACCCTAGGAACTGTTGCCTACCAGGCTCCTCTGTCCATGGGATTTCCCAGGCAAGAATACTGGAGTGGCTTAGCATTTCCTTCTCTGGGGAATCTTAGTCCCTGGGGAACCCGAGGACTGAACCTGCATTTCCCGTGTCTCCTGCATTGAACACTGTTACCTGCCATATCAGTAAACAGCGGATATTGTGGCCATTGAGCCATCTATCTCTGCAGCCACCCCCAAAAGTGCAGCTCGAAGGGATTCAGGATAGAGAAAAGCAGGCTACGAGCCCTAGACACTCAAGGTGAATAATAAAGGAATGACTCTATGACTTATTTCATTAAGCCCAGACTCTCACATCTTCTCATCAAAAAAAAAAAAAAGTGCTAAATCACTAACTTGAGATAGTCTGATAATATTTATATACATTTAAAACACACAACACACTATTTTATACTGGTTTTGGATAGATGTATGAATGTAGAAAATGACAAGTGAGTGGATGAGTATACATCAAACTCATGTTAGTGATGGCTTCCAAAATAAGGGTAAGAAAAATATGATTGGACCATGTGGTCAGAAGAAACTTCACCTATATCTGGGACTCTGTTTTTCTAACTAGAAAATGTGTAGAATAATAGTATGTGTGTACCTCATAAATTTGCTGTGGGTATTAAATAAATTAATAAAGTATTACTGTAGTGTATAATATATATTTTAAGTAATCAGATATATTCCAATAAAATATGTATTAGAATCTTGGGTTAAATTAAAATTCTCTGCTTATATCATTTGTAAGGAATAAATGAATGATATTTGAGGGGAAAAAAAAGAATTGTAAGACAACACCCAGACAGGTTAAATAATAAAAAACCTATGGTGATGAGTTTTGGGGGAGATTCAAACTATTCTGCCCCTCCCCACGACTGCTAAGTTACTGGGTTTTATGGTTAAGTGTTTGAGAGCCTTTTCTTTTATCATTGTTATATATTTGTGAAATCTCAATGACCCCCTACCAGACAACCCTTTGTTGAACTTCCTATTATGGCCAATTAAAAAAAAAATTAATTGGAGTTCAGTTGCTTTACAATGTTGTGTTAGCTTCTGCTGTACAGCAAAGTGAATCAACTATACATATACCTATATCCCCTTTTTTAGATTCCCTTCCCATTTAGGTGATCACGGAGCAGTGAGTAGTGTCCTCTGTGGTATAAGTGGGTGGAAGGCCTAAATAAACATTTCTCCAAAGAAGACCAAGAGGCATATGAAAATGTGCTCAACATCACTAATTATTAGAAAAATGTAAGTCAGAACTACAATGAGCCATTGGTTTTAAGGCCACTGCTGAAACCAGAAGCGAATGTGAACAGGTAAATTGAGACACCACAAAACTAACTTTTCTTGCCAAGCAACATGTGTTTTTCTTGAATGAATGTCTCTCAGATTATTGCAAATTTTGGTTCGTTTCCAGCATTTTGGAAAATGTTGCTGATTGTTTTCAGGAAGGAGCACATTTTAAGAGATACTTACACCATCACTCTAGAAGAATTCTTTCCAGGGACTGATTTTTTTTTTTTTTTTTTTAGTTAAACAGAGCTGATTATGACAATTCATCAACAAAGCCTTGTACGTCAACCACCATTAACAGGATTCCCTAAGTGCTTTGAAAGTTGTGATTTTGTCCGGAGGAGCTGGCGGACAAGTAAGACGGGGAGAATACTTTCTCCTCCACAAATCCATTAAAAGAACATTTGAATGCTGAATAAATTCTATAAAGCAACTTCTGAATGCTGGCAGAGGACATCAGGCACTTAGAAAGACAACTCATTGTCTTCAAAACGAGAAAACGAGCCCTGCGGTAACTCCTTTTGCGGAGAAGTAGCGCGGACACCAGCATTTGCTATTGGCAAGCGGGGGCTGGGCTAGGAGGAGCTGCGAGGCCTGCAATGCTTTGAGAAAGGATTTGGCCTGGCTATCTCGGGCGCTATCTGAGCGAAATAACTAGACTGTCGGTTATCTACTACATCAAAAGCCAGCCCTAACTTAAGACACCACCAGGACTACCTACGGAACAAAGGACTGCACAGAGATTGTGGGCTGCAGGCCGTCCCACTCCAGTGACAGGCAGCCAGAGCCGGAGGCGGGCAATTACAGCCCTAGAGAGACACTGTCTACGGAACTGTGAGTAGGTTTCTGTGCTGACTCACGCTTCTTGGGGCTCTGGATGGTCAACATCTGCCTAAGAAAGTGCGCTGTTTGTATACCCAGAAAACTGAGCGGTGGGGAGGCGATAAGTCGCAGCAGCTGCGCTCGCTGAACATTTCATCGCCTGCGCTACTCGGATCTGGGAAGGGCATATAAACGCAGACTCAAACATGTCTGTGCGTCTGAGGATTATCCGAGTGCCTGAACCTGGCCGGTTTAGATTTGGGTGTTCATCTCCGCCCGCTCTGTAACAGGGCAGAGATCAGATATTGAAAAGACCTATAAACTGCCTCAATAAAGAGAATTCAACAAACTACCAGAATATAGTAAGGACACTCTAAACTTGGCAATTTTAACAAAATGAAGAGACAAAAGAATACCCAGCAGCTGGGGCACCCCACTCCAGTACTTTTGCCTGGAAAATCCCATGGATGGAGGAGCCTGGTAGGCTCCAGTCCATGGGGTCGCTAAGAGTCAGATATGACTGAGCGACTTCACTTTCACTTTTCACTGTCATGCATTGGAGAAGGAAATGGCAACCCACTCCAGTATTCTTGCCTGGAGAATCCCAGGGACGGGGGAGCCTGGTGAGCTTCCGTCTATGGGGTCGCACAGAGTTGGACACGACTGAAGCGACTTAGCAGCAAAGGAACAGGATAGATGCCCACCAAACCAAACCAAAGAGGAAGAGATAGGGAATCTACCTGATAAAGAATTCCGAATAATGATAGCGAAATTAATTCAAAATCTCGAAATCAAAATAGAATCACAGTTCAAGAGTCTGGAGACAAGGATTGAGAAGATGCAAGAAAGGTTTAACAAGGACCTAGAAGAAATAAAAAAGAGTCAACACATAATGAATAATGCAATAAATGAGATCCAAAACACCCTGGAGGCAACAAATAGTAGAATAACAGAGGCAGAAGATAGGATTAGTGAACTAGAAGATAGAATCCTAGAAATAAATGAATCAGACAGGAAAAAAGAAAAACGCATCAAAAGAAATGAGGACAATTTCAGAAACCTCCAGGATAACATTAAACGCAACAACATTCGAATCATGGGAGTTCCAGAAGAAGAAGATAAAAAGAAAGATCATGAGGAAATACTTGAGGAGATAATAGTTGAAAACTTCCCTAAAATGGAGAAGGAAATTACCACTCAAGTTCAAGAAGTGCAGAGAGTCCCTAACAGGATAAACCCAAGGCGAAACACCCCAAGACACATATTAATCAAATTAACAAAGATTAAATATAAAGAACAAATATTAAAAGCAGCTAGGGAAATACATCAAATAACTCACAAGGGAATTCCCATAAGGATAACAGCTGATCTTTCAATAGAAACTCTCCAAGCCAGGAGGGAATGGCAAGACGTAATTAAAGTGATGAAAGAAAATAACTTACAGCCTAGATTGTTGTATCCAGCAAGGATCTCATTCAAATATGAAGGAGAAATCAAAAGCTTCACAGATAAGCAAAAGTTGAGAGAATTTTGCACCACTAAACCATTTCTCCAACAAAAACTAAAGGACATTCTCTAGATAGGAATCACTAAAAGGGTGTATAAATTCGAACCCAAAACAATAAAGTAAATCTTATTTATCAATAATTGCTTTAAATGTTTATGGGCTGAATGCCCTAATCAACAGACACAGACTGGCCGAATCGATACAAAAACAAGACCCCTACATACCTTGTCTACAAGAGACAACCAAAAGACTAAAATGGGTCAAATGGATACAAAAACTAGACCCCTATATATGTTGTCTACAAGAGAACCACCTTAAAATACGGGATATATACTGACTGAAAATGAAGGTCTGGAAAAAGATTTTCTATGCAAATATGGACTATAAGAAAACAGGAGTAGTAATACTTAAATCAGATAAAATTGACTTTAAAGATCCTGAAAAGGAGACAATGAAGGTTACACATAACGACTTAAAGGAACAATCCAAAAAGAAGTTATAACAATTATAAATATATATGCACCCAACATTGGAGCATTGATATATCTAAGACAAACATTAATTAATATGATAGAAGAAATATCCAGCAATACAATAATAGTGGGAGACTTTAATACCCCACTCATATAATCTGGCTGTAATAGACAAAGTAAAGAGCAAAACATATTCACTTAGGAGCCTCAAAAAATTCAGTTCACTCAGGAGAGTTTAAAAAAAAAAAAAAAAAAGACTTATTTGTTCACTCTGTAAAGGTTTATTGACTATTTTATGGGTTTGGTACCACTTTGGGTAGTAGGGAGGAAGAGGTGACAAATATGATCCTGTCCTAAATAATATATTGTGGTAAAGATAGACCTGCTGCTGCTACTGCTAAGTCGCTTCAGTCGTGTCCGACTCTGTGCGACCCCATAGACGGCAGCCCACCAGGCTCCCCCGTCCCTGGGATTCTCCAGGCAAGAACACTGGAGTGGGTTGCCATTTCCTCCTCCAATGCATGAAAGCGAAAAGTGAAAGTGAAGTCGCTCAGTCGTTTCCGACTCCTAGCGACCCTATGGACTGGAGCCTACCAGGATCTTCCGTCCATGGGATTTTCCAGGCAAAAGTACTGGGGTGGGGTGCCATTGCAAAATACCAAGATGTGCCTAAAATGAGGACACCCAAACTGGACTTTTTGTTTCCTGAACTTTTCATTTCGAGATCAAACCTCCTAATATAGGATGAATTCAACATGATTTTTTTTAAGTGTTCTTTGTGATTAAAAACAGAAAGCCATTGGTTAAGAAATTACATATACTCCTCCCCACCATCACTCCCCTTCTTTCTTCTCATTTCCCTCCCACCCTCATTGATCCTTTCCTTTGTCCATTTTCCCCTGCAAAAAAAAAAAAAAAAATATCCACACTGCTTTTGATGATATAGATTTAAAAAAGACTATTTTATATAATGCAGTAATAAAGGCACTTCTTACATTTAAAAATTAAAAAAAAATAATAATAATAAAGCTCTCTTCCAATGGCTCCAACTGTACTGCTCCCAACCTAAGCTCTGTTCATACTGGAGTCCTCACAGTTCAAAGAGTCCCTGTGCCTTTGCCCAAGCTTCCTCAAAAAAAAAAAAAAAGAAAGTTGTGATTTTTTTTTTTTTTCTTTAGTACTAGTAATTTGTCTCCTGGCCTCTATGCAAGCTCAGTTTAAAATTCAGGTAAAGAGGATTCTAAAAAAAATTTTATGGAGTACAGTTGCTATGCAATATCGTGTAATTTTCTGCTGTACAGTAAAGTGAATCAGCTATATGTACACCTATATAGCCTCATCTGGGGATTCCCTTCCCATTTAGGTCATCACAGAGCATTGAGTAGAGTCCCTGTGCTATACAGTAGATTCTCATTAGTTATCTACATAATGCAAGTTTTTGGAGCTTGCTTTCTTTAAAGCTATGTCATCTCTGGCGTTCAGCCCTTCGAATTTAAGCTGTCTCTGTCTCCGTCTCCCTGAATTTCGATTTATATCTTGTCCCTCATTTGGGAGTATTATGCTTTGCTTGAGTTCCCTTCCTATCTGCTATTGCAGAAAATTCTTCTGTGAAAAAAAGCTGAAATAATTGGGGAATTTACCTCATCAGTTTCCCTTCCCTTTTGTATCACAGTTCTAGATTTTTTATTGTCCAGTGCCTAAATATGTATTTTATATTCTGTCCAGTTTCCTGGTTGTTTACAGTAGGGGAGCAAGACGAGTATTAGTCACTCCCAAAAGGTCCTAAGTGGAAGTCTGTTGGGGAAAAAAAAATGCTTTGTGAATATTTTATGTTTTTGCACTGTCAGGGTTTTCTTGGCAATGTTACTGACAACCTGGGTTAAATGATTAAATAATGAATATGCCTTATAAATTAGAGATAGCAAATTGCTCTGGGGAGATTTAAAATTTTATTTTTTTTCAGAGTTTTTTGCTTACATTCTATTGGTAATAAAAATATGGGGACCTTCCTTTTCTCTTCCCCTAAAGAATTTTTTTACATTTCAGAGCAGCAAAGGTCTCTCTCTTTCTCTCTCTCTTTCCTTCTCTCTGTTCCCAGAAAATGGCAACAGATTTGCCAGTCACCCTATATGAGTTTTGCATCTCATAATATTCAGATTCCACTCCTGTGGTGCAACCTTTGCATTTGCAGTACATTTATTCCTTCATGTTCCATGGTGAGGAACTGACACGGCAGTAAATGCTCTGTTTTGTTTTTTCCTCCTAAAGAGATTTTGTGTTTCCTGTCAGGATAAAGGCAAGTTGATAAATAACAGACACAAAAACTTATCCAAGTCTCTTCACTTTTCCTGATGATAAACTTAACACATGCTCATATTAAAAATGTTTTCTTCTACAATAAACACGTAAAATTATGAAAAGAAAATACTGTAAACATTTGAAATATTTCTGAGAGAGAAACAGAGAAAGATCAGTAGGGAAACAAAATGAGAAGAAGAGAAAGGGAAGAGGGAAAAGTATTGTAAAATTGTTATTAGTTTTTCATTTAGCATAATATTATGAGTAATTTCCTATGGTGCTAAATAATCCTTAGAAAAAACTATTTATTACTTGAATAATAGTCCATTTATTAGATCTTCAATATATTATTTACTCATACACATATCATTAGGCATTTAAGATATCTCAAGCTTCATCTATTACAAATAATATTTCTTATATGTACTTCCCTAACCATATCTCTGATTACAATATATTCTTAGGATACATTATATTCTTAGCATATTTGTTTAGAAGTTGAAAAACTGGGTCAGATGGTGTGATGATTACTTTTATGTGTCATTTTGACTGGGTCACAGTGCATAGATATGTGCTCCAATAGTATTTTGGATGTTTCTATGAGGGTTTTTTTGAATAAGATAAATATTTAAATTGGTGGACCTTGAGTAAAGCAGTTGTTCTCCATGGTATAGGTGGGCTTCATCCAATCAGTTGATAGCCTCAATAAAACTGAAGACTGACCTCTTTTTTTTTTTTTTTTTTTTTTTTTTTAAATTTTATTTATTTATTTTTTTTTTTGCTTAACTTTACCTCTTTTGAGCAAAAGATAATTCTGCCAGGAGACAGCCTTTAGATTTCAGCTATAGCATCAGCTCTTCCTCGGGTCTTCAGTCTGATAGGCTTTCAGACTCAAACCACAGGAGAAGATCTTCTCTGGGTCTTTAGCTTGTCAGTCCATCCTGGAGATTTTGGACTCATCCTCCTCCACAATCACACAAGCCAATTCTGTAAAATAAATAAATCCCTTTTCACATATCTACACTTCCTCCTAGTTCTGGTTCTCTAGAGAACTCCATCTAATACAAATGGCATGAACTTCTCAAAGAGTCCAAAACCATGCTGACATCACCAGATTATTTGGCAGTATTTGTGAAGGGCTTCTCTTTTATTTTTAGGAGAAGGTTTTGCCTCTTTTCTGATAGTCCATGGATAAAACTTGCATGTCAAGAACACAGAGAAGGAAGAACCAACATCTTGGTTCTTAGTAAGAGGTACCTCTAAGGTTGTATTACCCTTATATTCAATTTGTCTTTACATTTTGTACTCTAGGAGAATAAGAGAGGCTTTTATCATTTGTTTTATTTATTTTTGTTGTTATTTTGATTTCCACTGCAGTATATATAAACAAACGGAGAAGGCAATGGCACACCACTCCAGTACTCTTGCCTGGAAAATCCCATGGACGGAGGAGCCTGGTAGGCTGCAGTCCATGGGGTGGCACAGAGTCGGACACAACTGAGCGACTTCACTTTCCCTTTTCACTTTCATGCACTGGAGAAGGAAATGGCAACCCACTCCAGTGTTCTTGCCTGGAGAATCCCAGGGACGGGGAAGCCTGGTGGGCTGCTGTCTATGGGGTCACACAGAGTCGGACACAACTGAAGTGACAGCACTTAGCACATATAAACAAAACCACACTTTAAAAGCTAAGATTTTCAAAATAATATGATAACAATGATACAAAATCAAAGTCTTATTAATGCTGTTTGAAAACGAGTCCATTTTTCTTAAAGTTTTACAGTTTGGGGACACTTCCTTATTTAAGATTAGAGGTTGGGATTTTATATACAGATACTGGGTCAAGGTGTCAACTGACTAGACTTTCCCTGGTTCCTTTTCTCACGATATATCCTCTGGGCAACTGTTCTTATGAATGTCTACATCATCCAGGAGCCAGAAAGCAGCAATAAGAAGCATGGAGACATCTTCCAGGTCATTTACCAGGGAAATGGATTAATTTAATTCCATCTCTGACTTGAATCCAGAAAAAAAAATACATATCCTCTCCTAAGTCAGCCTCACACTTAATGTGGATAAATACTAGCTATTTGAAGACAAATTATTAGGAAAACAAAAGTCCTATGTCTGGTCAGTCAGTTCAGTCACTCAGTCATATATAACTTTTTGCAACCCCATGGACTGCAGCACGCCAGGCTTCCCTGTCCATCACCAACTCCTGAAGCTTGCTCAAACTCATGTCCTTCGAGTCAGTGATGCCATCCAAGCATCTCATTCTCTGTCATCCCCTTCTCTTGCCTTCAGTGTTTCCTGGCATCAGGGTCTTTTCCAGTGCATCAGTTCTTCGCATCAGTTTGGCCAAAATATTGGAACTTCAGTTTCAGAATCAGTCATTTCAATGAATATTCAGGATTGATTTCCTTTAGGATTGATGAGTTTGAACTCCTTACAGTCCAAGGGACTCTCAAGAATCTTCTCCAACATCATAGTTCAAAAGTATAAATTTTTTGGCACTTAGCTTTCTTTATAGTCCAAATGTCACATCCATACATGACTACTGGAAAAACTATAGCTTTGACTATATGGACCTTTGTCGGTAAAGTAGTGTCTCTGTTTTTTAATATGTTGTCTAAGTTTGTCATAGCTTTTTTTTCAAGGAACATGCGTCTGTGTCTGGTATCTCACACTTACTGGCTCTTTCTGGGCATCTAGTTCAGCCTGCTCCAGAGATAGGATGTAGAATAATCTGTTTCTGATATGGCCCCAAGAAGATCATCAGCCCCCAAAAGTAGACAATTACATTGACAAATGTGTGTGTACGCATGCTCAGTCACTCAGTCATGTCTGGCTCTTTGCAACCCCAAGGACTGTAGCCCACCAGGCTTCTCTGTACATGGGGTTTCCCAAGCAAGAACACTGGAGTGAGTTGCCATTTCCTTCTCCAGGGGATCTTCCTGACCCAGGGTTTGAACCCATGACTCCTGAATTGGCAGACTGATTTTTCACTATTGAGGGACTCCTTAGAAGGAAGGTTATGACCAACCTAGATAGCATATTCAAAAGCAGAGACATCACTTTGCCAACAAAGGTTCGCCTAGTCAAGGCTATGGTCTTTGCTGTGGTCATGTATGGATGTGAGAGCTGGACTGTGAAGAAGGCTGAGTGCTGAAGAATAGATGCTTTTGAACTGTGGTGTTGGAGAAGACTCTTGAGAGTCCCTTGGACTGCAAGGAGATCCAACCAGTCCATTCTGAAGGAGATCAGACCTGGGATTTCTTTGGAGGGAATGATGCTCAAGCTGAAACTCCAGTATTTTGGCCACCTCATGCGAAGAGTTGACTCATTGGAGAAGACTCTGATGCTGGGAGGGATTGAGGGCAGGAGGAGAAGGGGACGACAGAGGATGAGATGGCTGGATGGCATCACTGACTCGATGAATGTGAGTCTGAGTGACCTCCGAGAGCTGGTGATGGATAGGGAGGCCTGGCGTGCTGCAGTTCATGGGGTCGCAAAGAGTCGGACACGACTGAGCGACTGATCTGATCTGAATATGAAAAACTGCATGCTAGCTCAAAGAGTGGTATATAGGTATCTTTTTATTTAAAAGAACCAAAATAAGACAGTGTTAGAGAACTATAGATGCTGTTTTTGGATTGGTCAGGATTCCTGATCCTGGGGGAGTCTACCACATGAAAAATACCAATATTAAATCAGAAGCACAGCAGTGAACAGGGTAAGGGATCAAATCATGGAGAAGAATATCATTAATTATTGAGAGATTTTAAACTACCCTGCTGTTTTTTATTCTGCTTATTGTGGAAAATTCATCCAATTTCTTATTCCTCCAGCTGAAATAATAGAGAAGAAAATATTTTATTTCTTTTTAACATCAGTTCAAGCAAGGAAAAGAGAGTCACACTGAAGAAAGATGATGGTAGGGTCATAAATTGATCCATAATTGTCTATGAATCGAATTGCACAAATTTCACAGCCAAACATGTCTAGTGGTAGTAATAATTCAGACAGAAGAATAAGGAAACTATAAGAAGCTCCATTCAAGTAGAGTCTGCTTGCTATAGTCTCTGGATTCTTACCATCTTCAGTGCATTGCATGTGAAACTGCTGATTTTAATCATCATAGTCCTCCTCATGTTGCCATTTTCCAAACAGAGGACATAGTTTCTTACCATTGAGGTTTTTTTTAATATATTTTAAAAATTTCTACTGAAGGATAGTGGATTTGAGGGCCTCCCTGGTGGCTGACATCTGTGGGGTTGCACGGAGTCGGACATGACTGAAGTGACTTAGCAGCAGCAGCAGCAGCTGGTGGCTCTGAGGTAAAGAATTCGCCTGTCAGTGCAGGAGAGGCAGGTTCAATCCCTGGGTCAGGAAGATCCCCTGGAGAAGGAAATGGCAACCCATTCCAGTATTCTTGCCCGAAGAATCCCATGGACAAAGGAACCTGGCTGGCTACAGTCTATGGAGTCATAAAGAGTTAGACACGACTTAGTGACTAAACAATAATAATAACAAATAGTTGATTTACAATATCATGTAAGTTTCATGTGTAAAGCACAGAGAATCAGTTATATATATAAAACAACTATATATATATATATTTTTCAGATTATTTTCCCTTATAGGTTATTTCAAGCTGTTGAATATAGTTCCCTTTTCTATATGGTAGGTTTTTGTTGGTTATCTGTCTTAAGTCAGTTATAGTCCAAAGCTTTCCCAATAAACAAGGAGCAGCTTGAGGGTAGGCATCATATCATATATATCTTTATATCTCTAGTGTGTTAGCAAGAGGGCCTTGGATATGGTGGCTGCTCAATAAAGACTGTTTAGTTGCAAAAACATGATCAAAATGTGGGTGTCCCAAAAGACTAATGCTTACTAAGCCCCTGATAGGAACAGAACATTTTCCAAACTATCTCTAACTGAGGATCAGAGTGGTAAGCATAATCAGTCCAGCTAGTTAACATCAGAGATGAAATTCAAAGTGAAGGTGTTTGATTTCCAAAATCACTTGACCCTCCTCAGTTGCAAGAGGGGCTGAACAGGAAAAGTAGGTTGCCGTATCACCAATGCCCTCACTCTTTCAAGCCCTTCTTCGGTCTTACTTTATTCTCCTTTATTAAAAAAAAAAAGTAACTGTTGAGATGTTAACAGACATCTGTAGATGTTGATACCAGACATGATTGCAGAAATTACAAAAGCATCATTCACCATCTGAAGTGAGAGGCATTCAAAAGAGAGAATGTGAGTAAAATGAGAACTAAAATGTACACAGATTTAGGTCATATTGTCAATATTAATGGTGATTAGGGTTATTGGATAGCTAATACAGGGAAGAATATATGTAAAATTTGATTTGTCTATGTAAAACTAATTCTAATATTTATCTAGACTTCTCAGCATTCAGTCTAATCGTCATGCATTCCTGGTGGGTTGGTGGTAAAGAATCCATCTGCCAAGGCGTGAGACACGGGTTCAATTCCTGGGTCAGGAAGATCCCATAGAGAAGGAAATGGCAACCCACTTCAGTATTCTTGCTTGGGAAACCCCATGGACAGAGAAGCCTGGCAGGCTACAGTCCATGAAATTGCAAAAGAGTCAGACACCACTTAGCGACTAACCAACAAAATTTTAAATGTGTTTTTGATTAACTTGTATGGGTTTATCTGCCTCTTGGAGCAATCTTGGCCCCAAACTGCTCTGTCTTTGGTGTCTTGCCCATCGAGCTTGGATGAGGAGAAGGGGGAAGTTTGCTCATTAAGTGAAGATTAATTCATGTCATCAAGAGAGGAACCATAAGGACTAAACTTCTCCTCAATTTCTGCTGCCCCTTTCCTTTTCAATACTAAGATTTAATATTTTACATAAAAAAGAGAAAAAAAATTCAAAACACAGGACCTACTACAAGACTGTTGAGAAGATTACCCTTCACTTTGAAGGAACAGTCCTTTCTCTTTGTCTGTGTTTCTCCTCTTTGGATCTAGTGTTTATTCCAAAAAAATCAAACTAATTTCACAAGGCTTCAGAGGTGTGTTTTCAACTGTCTGCTGGCGTTTTTAAAAATGATTCTTCAGCAAGTTAAAGCCTCAAACAAAAGGAGAAAACACCCAAAGAGAAATCTTATTTCAAGATTTTAAAAAATAAATCTTATTTTAAGAATTAATGTGTCATCTTAAGATACATCTCAAGACTCAACAAGAGTCTCAGAAGTTAGAAATGTGTGCTGAATTCCTTGCTCTTAAGCAAAGAGCCTATTGAAATGCTTACTTACCTGCCTCACCATGAGGATATTAAACTTGTAAACCTTCATGGCATGTTGCCTTATTAAGATACATACCTAAAAGGTACATATTGGTAAGGTATCCAACCAAGAAAGTTCACTATGGCATAATAAAGACACCATGATAGGTTAGAATCATATTAATAACAGACAACATCAGTTCAGTTCAGTTCAGTCACTCAGTCGTGTCCAACTCTTTGAGACCCCATGAACTGCAGCATGACAGGCCTCCCTGTCCATCACCAACTCTTGGAGTTCACTCAAACTCACGTCCATCGAGTCAGTGATGCCATCCAGCCATCTCATCCTCTGTCATCCCCTTCTCCTCCTGCCCCCAATCCCTCCCAGCATCAGAGTCTTTTCCAATGAGTCAACTCTTCGCATGAGGTGGCCAAAGTATTGGAGTTTCAGCTTTAGCATCAGTCCTTCCAATGAACACCCAGGACTGATCTTATTTAGAATGAACTGGTTGGATCTCCTTGCAGTCCAAGGGACTCTCAAGAGTCTTCTCCAACACCACAGTTCAAAAGCATCAATTCTTCGGCACTCAGCCTTCTTCACAGTCCAACTCTCACATCCATACATGACCACAGGAAAAATCATAGCCTTGACTAGACAGACCTTTGTTGGCAAAGTAATGTCTCTGTTTTTGAATATGCTATCTGGGTTAGTCATAACTTTCCTTCCAAGAAGTAAGTGTCTTTTAATTTCATGGTTTCAGTCACCATCTGCAGTGATTTTGGAGCCCAGAAAAATAAAGTCTGCCACTGTTTCCACTGTTTCCCCATCTAATTCCCATGAAGTGATGGGACCAGATGCTGTGATCTTAGTCTTCTGAATGCTGAGCTTTAAGCCAACTTTTTCATTCTTCTCTTTCACTTTCATCAAGAGGCTTTTGAGTTCCTCTTCACTTTCTGCCATAAGGGTGGTGTCATCTGCATATCTGAGGTTATTGACAATTCTCCTGGCAATCTTGATTCCAGCTTGTGCTTCTTCCAGCCCAGCATAATTTGCAACAAAACTGATGTTCATCATTCAGTAAATACAAAAACTGTAACCCAGATTAGTAGAAAATTATAAAGCAGTGCTAGTTTGCTTCCTATTTGCTTTCTCATTTATTTCCCTTCTTTCTCCTTCCACAAGAAATGACTAAACCGTAATATCCGCTAAACAACATATAAGTGCTTTGGTGGGGAAGACCTGAAAAAATAACAAACAAAAGCCATGCATGGGCAAATGCCAGAGAACATGACAACAGCTCTGTAGATGACAGCTAAGCATATAGAGCACAGCCATCTTAAAAGAAGCAACACTAATATTAGTATCATCAAGCACAATCAGCCTTTATTGAAAACAACATGACTTGAAGGAAGTAGAAGGCATGGATTAGGAAAAGACTGAGAAAGTTATGCAGTGCGAGGAAAGAGTAGCCTTGAAGGTAACTTGAGACAACTTGCCTTAAAAAAATGCATACATAACTATAAACTACATCCCATAGGATGAGTAAAGTGGCACAGATGACATATTATTATTTAACTCTTTACTCTGAAGAAAAAATTCACTTTCAGGCATTTGTAATACACATCTGATTACTCTTCAGCCCTCTGGTGAAGATGCACAATAACTTTGAATGTATTCTCATGTAAAGTTAAATCATCAGTAATAATGAGTACAATGTGTCTAATTTTTCTTCAACCTCTACACTCTAAAATGAGGACTTCACACAGTGTGGAGATTCCTTAAAAAACTGGAAATAAAACTGCCATACAACCCAGCAATCCCACTGCTTAGCATACACACCAAGGAAACCAGAACTGAAAGAGACACATGTACCCCAATGTTCATCACAACACTGTTTACAATAGCCAAGACATGGAAGCAACCTAAATGTCCACTGGCAGACAAATGGATAAGAAAAGCTGTGGTGCATATACACAATGGAATATTACTCAGCCATTAAAAAGAATGTATTTGAGTCAGTTCTAATGAGGTGGATGAAACTGGAGCCTATTATACAGAGTGAAGTAAGTCAGAAAGAAAAACACCAATACAGTATACTAACATATATATATATATATATATGGAATTTAGAAAAATGTTAATGATGACTCTATCTATATGTGAGACAGCAAAAGAGATACAGATGTAAAGAACAGTCTTTCAGACTCTGTGGGAGAAGGCGAGGGTAGGATGATTTAAGAGAATGGCATTGAAACACGTATATTATCATATGTGAAACAGATTGCCAAAGTTTGATGCATGAGACAGGGTGCTCAGGGCTGGTGCACTGGGATGACCCTGAGGGATGGGATGGGGAGGGAGGTGGGAGTGGGGTTCAGGATGGGGAATACATGTATACCCATGACTCATTCATGTCAATGTATGGCAAAAATCACTACAATACTGTAAAGTAATTAGCTTCCAATTAAAATAAATAAATTTTTTAAAAATAAAATGAGGACTTCACTAGTAATAACGATCATCCACAAAGTCTGTCGAGACTTAAACCAAGACAACGACTGACAGATTTTAATAGGGAAGCAACTAATCATTCTTAGGACTGTGGATTGACTTCTCAGATGGCAGATGTTCAAATTTCTTGGGACTACAAACAACATTTTTGAGCCACTTTCCAAGTGAGGAATCCTGATGGTACAAGTAACAAAAATCACACAAGCCCAGCTTAAGCAATGAAAGGGAAAGATAAAATTGCAAGGATTTAGTAATAGCTTAGAGAAGTCAAGAAAAGATAAGCCCACCCTGAGGAAAAGGATGAGAATCAGGAACTGAAGAGTAGTAAGACATCCAGGCAGGTCTCTTTCTATCCCTTTCAGCTCGTTTCTCTTATAATATCTGTTTACATTTTTTCTCCCACATATCATAGACACCAACATCTCCCAAATGCACATAGTATGTGCCCAGCTGCCTAGAGAGAAACTGACCTCTGATCTCTTGCCTAATTCTAAATTTCTGGAGATCTGTCTCTAAATAGCCCATCTTACTCAAGTCCCCATTCTCCATCTAGTGAATAGTGGCCCAAAGTGGTTACAACTTTCAGATAGCTACTGAGTTCATAGTGCCAATACATGATATTTGGCGGTGGGGAGAGGGGAGAGACAGTCCCCAGAAAGTTGTGCGTGTGTTCCAAGGCAGATGGCTGGCCAAACAAAAGAACTTTGAGAGACCACAACTGCTTTAAGAGTATGAATTTAACTTTTTATACAGAACACTTAGCACCACCTACTCCTCCCACTCCTCCAATGTAAATAAGCCTTGTTAAAACATAATTGGGTCAGAAAGTCACTTGTCTGGTTGGCCCTTGCTGGATGCTATACTGTGAACTGCAGTCGTCCATGTAGTCCACACATCTATCCATGTCAATAACCCCCAGATGCTGTAGGGCTTTACACAGAAGGATATGTGGAAAATAACTAAAGCACACTAGGATATAAGATCGGTGGATGAGACAAAGAATTTACTGGGGGAATCTTTAGAGGCCATCCAATAACAGCCCTTAGGTCAAGTCATCCCAATATAGCCACCCAAGTCATCCCATGTAGATGTGCAACCTAAGTAAAAGGCTTATGTTTACTGCAAATACAGCATCAGTTTAAGGGTCTCTGCTAACTACCTCCATCCAGATTGCCAACACTAAATCTTCCTCTGTTTAAATTCTAGAGTCACTTCTGTGTTTAGGTAACTCCAGTATGATTATATTCACCCAATAACACTATAAAAATATCATTTTAGTAGTAATTTCCAACTGCATCCTACTAAGGAACATGTGAAGATCTTTAGCCAGTTCAGACCCTTGAAGAGGTCTTCTATCCTGTGATAATCATCTAAATGTTGCAGCACTGAGCTTTTCTTAACCCTTTCCTGGGCAACCCTGCTAACCTAATCCTCTGCATTTCCAGCCAGAATATTCACTTGCCTCTATCTGGGTTTCCCCGGCGGCTCAATAATAAAGAATCCACCTGTCAACCAGGAGTTGAAGGCTCAACCCCTGTGTTGGAAAGATCCCCTGAAGAAGGAAATGGAAACCCACTCCAATAATTCTTGCTTGGGAAATCCCATGGACAGAGGAGCTTGGCCGGCTGCAGTCCATAGGGTTGTGAAGAGTTGGACATGACTTAGCAACTGAGCGTGCACTCATCTGGTCTGCACGCTCAGGCTCAAAATTTGAAGTGGACATTTAACAAGCACATAAAGAGAACCTCTATCAAAGATGTAATTAAGGAGACTGGGGTTTGCTTCAGCTAACTGAGCAAGCCATAGGTTACCAGTTCTTTATTGTCAGAGAAAACCTTTTTCTCTCCTATCTGGATAACACTGCAGCTTTTGCTGTCTTTATTGAAAATATCCTGTTATATCTAGCTGGTTGCCTCAATCATGTTTTGAAGCTGTGGTGTCAGCGGGGATGTTTTATTACACTGTCTACAAGGTGAAGAAAGTCTCAGATTGGTAAAATCTGGATCCTCTCATTGTGCTGTTACTTGAGGGCCTAGGAATGTCCTATAGCTTTCTGTAATACATCCCTTTTGGACTAGAGAAACCTGGTTATTCACCCTATAACTATTCCATGCCCTTTCATGTGTGGTCTACATTTCTTACTGCACATTACTTTTCCTCAGTAAACTGGAAGACCACACTGACTATGACTTTTTAGGTAGTACCAACCAATTATAATACATTGGACAATCGCTGGCCAGAAAGCAGGATAGTGGATCATCTGTCCCTTCCGTTCCTTAATCCCCCATTTTTCAATTTGTCTACATCAAGCTAACACATTCCATCCCTTCTACACAAACACCAAATAGTTAACACTAAAAGGAAAATAAAATAGGCATAATTCTCTTTTGGAATGCCATCTTTTGGCATTTCTCTCCCAAAATGTCTCAAGGTCTTTTGGCAAAGAGAGTTTATTCAAAAATGCTGGCACTGTGGTATCCTAGTCTGGGATCGCAACAGTTGTCTGTAGCATTCTTCCTCATTTCCTGTTGGGAACAGCTGTGAGAGGCTGTTTATTAAATAACTGTTCCAATTCTACAGCTCCCCCCCCCCCACCACCACTAGGAAATCATTTGGCATTTCAAGGTTGGATAGATGAAGGCTGTCCATTGATATGTTAATAGAAAAAAACTGAGTTTACTTCAAAGGAAAAGAGAATTTGTTTCTGTTATCCTAGATTATTATGAGCATTGTTAAAAAGGTAAGTGGTACTGCTGCTAAGTCGCTTCAGTCGTGTCCGACTCTGTGCAACCCCATAGACAGCAGCCCACCAGGCTCCCCTGTCCCTGGGATTCTCCAGGCAAGAACATTGGAGTGGGTTGCCATTTCCTATAGACCCCCAAATGATATAATAATTTACAACAATGCTTCAACTTTCTTGGTAAGAAATTTTTACTCTTATTTCTTAGGGCCAATGCACACTTGGATACAGGGGAGCCAGATTAACAGGAGACTGAAAGACAGGAGTGACAGTGACATTTGCCTTCTTCCCTTTTCAGAGACGGAGAAGGCAATGGCACCCCATTCCAGCACTCTTGCCTGGAAAATCCCATGGATGGAGGAGTCTGGAAGGCTGGAGTCCAAGGGGTCGCTGCGAGTCGGACACGACTGAGTGACATCACTTTCACTTTTCACTTTAATGCATTGGAGAAGGAAAGGGCAACCCACTCCAGTGTTCTTGTTTGGAGAATCCCAGGGATGCGGGAGCCTGGTGGGCTGCGGTCTATGGGGTCACACAGAGTTGGACACGACTGAAGTGACTTGGCAGCAGCAGCAGCAGCTTTTCAGAGAAACAACACCTAAGAAATGTGAAACAAACCTCGGATCTAATCTGACGCCACAAATGACTCAACCAAGTGTGTCTCTAGAGACACAGGCAAATTTGCATATTGCTTTGTGAAGGCTTTTATCTATAAATGTGAAAGTCCACTTGAAAATGGTCTCTAATTGCTCAGGGAACATGGCTGAAGCCATTTTCTCTAAAACATCCCCTGCATAGAATCCACAAGGAGCTCCATTTTGAATTTTGAATTAAACTTAAAATTTTGAATCAGAATCTTCTTCTCAATGGGGCTAATGTCCTCAAAAGGCACACTGATCAGTCTTGTTGGTTCATACATGTTATATGCGCTCTTCGTGAGTTTCCTTGTAAAAGAGCTTGGAGATAGATGGAGGGAAAAACAAACAAGGAAGAGATGGAATTGAAAGCAATAAAATTAATGTTGTAGTTTAAATCATGTTGTATCACTATAATACATTCTGATTATCTCATGGCCTAAGAACAGTGCCTGGCATACAGCGGCCACGAAGTTTGTTGACTGAATAAATGAGATTCCCAAACAATCAATAATTAGGAAGATCAGTTTAGTTTTGTCTAACATCCAATGGAGAGAAATCATGGAGAGAAGAATGAGCTCTGATGTAGAAATCTTGCATTCTGAAAAAGGGAAAAGTTCTTGATGTTTAAATGTTACTCAATATTCTAAAGAGGTGGAGAAAATTTGGAAAGCTGTTCTTTGGAACTCAACAAAAATTTTCACTACGTGTTCATGTGACTGCCTTGCTAATTTTAAAATATTAATTCAGGATGAAATACCAAATTACTGTCCCTTTCATGTCCATAATAGGAATAGTCTATTGAAATATGCCCTGATGTCTTTTGCATCTTCTTCAAAGCAAGTTGAGTAAAAGCTCGGCTCACCAGGTAACCAGGCAGAGTTCTGGGCTCTGACTTACCTGCCATCCCCTTTCCACCCCGAAACTTCAGATCAGTCCAAAGAGAGCCAGAGAAATGCTGGTAGAATACACAATGAATGAAGCTTTCCAGGGTCATAGGGAAACACAGCCACTCCTTCTCTGAGCCCATCCCAAATGCTCATACAGCAGCTGATAGCAGCAGGGCCACAGGTGATGTGAAGGGAGGGCCAAGGAGGTCAAAGCAAGACCAGATCATGAACCCATAAACCCAGCATCATCAGCAAAGAGCCCCCACTTCCTCTTCCACCAACCGCACAGCTCTATCAGGCAATCAGATTTCCCTGAAGGTTTTGCAGAGATGGCCTAGTGGTGATTGTTATATGAAAGGATAACTGCAGTTTCACACAGGTGCAGTGGCCAGTCCTTCTCACAAAACACAATTCTGCACTCAAATACTCATTCACCCTCTTCTTCCTCATTCCATTTGTTAATAGCCCTAAAGTCCTCTTGCATATTTCTCATGGTGGACGGTGGTATGTTTAACTTGTTTGATAAGCTCGTTTGTTTCATTCCAAAGGAATTTTATTTTCTCATTATATGATGTTGGGAGGTGACTCAGTAACACAGGATATGCCTACTATTCTCTTTCAGTGACAATCTTTTACCCTGGTGGCACATAATTAATGGATTTTATGGACTCAAATAACGTGTCTTTGCATCTGGTCCAATAAGAATATGTTCATACATTCTTCGCACCTACCCCATGTATATATTTAATTCCACATATGTATCAGTTCAGTTTAGTTCAGTTCAGTCGCTCAGTCGTGTCCGACTCTTTGCGACCCCATGAACCACAGCACACCAGGCCTCCCTGTCCATCACTAACTTGCAGAGTTCACTCAAATTCACGTCCATCGAGTCAGTGATGCCATCCAGCCATCTCATCCTCTGCAGTCCCCTTCTCCTCCTGCCCCCAATCCCTCCCAGCATCAAGGTCCTTTCCAGTGAGCCAACTCTTTTCATGAGGTGGCCAAAGTATTGGAGTTTCAGCTTCAGCATCAGTCTTTTCAATGAACACCCAGGACTGATCTCCTTTAGGATGGACTGGTTGGATATGCATCGATTCTAAATATTCCATTTTGCAGTGTTGAAGAAGGCAGCTGTTCTCTTCGTTTCATAAGAGTGTAAAAAAAACGGTACTCTGTAAACAATTCATAATTCATTAACACCAGTGTTAGGACTCTGAGCATGCTTCTAAAGGAATTTCTGTGGGATACTGTAACTCTTCTCCAGAACATCAGTGACAAATGGTAGGGCCACCTTCGTATCATCCAGAAGCACAATGGAGCCTTTAGAGTCTGCTTATTCTCTACCTGTACCTGTTCTTGGGGCAATAAGTTGAAAAATTTATTACTAGGTGTGTGAAGGGAGCGCCCTATAATTATTATCAAGTGTATCTCTTAATGCTTTGAAAAACTACCAAGACAAGTGGTTCTTATAGTTATTCAAAGAATCCTAGGGCTTTCTGAGATCATATAAAGGGAATGCATGGGGATGAATACCACTTTTCATAATACTATGAAGACATTATTTGTCTTTTCAATGTGCCAGTGATGAAAAATTGGTGGTGGGTAAAACTGTAAAACTGCTGGTGTTTCACACAAATCTTGGTATTGACACTGAATGGTAATAATAGTTTTCTTTTTTCCATTGCCACACAGATCCAGTTAAGAAAAAGTACTCATTTCATGTAATAATGCCCTTGATGGATCAGTCAAAACTATTAACATTATTAAATCTCAACCTTTGAATAAATATCTTAGCTGCTATGTGACAAAATAGGAAGTAAGCATAAAGCAATTATGCTACATACCAAAATATTATGGCTGTTTGAAAGGAAAGCACTTGGAGATGGTTTGCGGTGCAAGCTGAGCTAGCCACTCATTTCATGAAACACTGTATTTACTTGAAAAAATGACTGACAAACTGTGGTTATTCAGGCTTTGGTATTTGATCAGACATTTTCTCAAAAGTGAATGAAGTAAGCATGTCACTAAAAGAATACAACTGAAAAAATTATTGCCAGTAGTAAAATTTGAGATTTCAAGTGAAGATTAAAATTTTAGGGGAAAAGCTTTTCTATCATGACATTTAGCTCAAGAACTTCCTAATAAATCCTTTCCTGATGATATCAATTATGAGGTCAATGAATGCAGTTCTTAAATACTGTATAATGAAATACATCATTTGCATTTGGAAGAGCTGTAATAGATTAAATTTTGACCCTGCAACTTTTGGCCCCTGGTGTCGCATGATTTTTGTTATAATACATGACAAAAAGGAGTTTGCAGGTGTAACTAAGGTTCATGATTAGTTGATTTTAAGATACATTGAATATCCTGGATTATATAGATGAATCCAAATTGCAGAAGCCCTTAACAAGAAAAAGAACAAACAGGAGAGATTTAAAGAATGAAAAGAACTCAACCTGCTTTACCTATCTTGAAGACAAAGGGTATCACATAGAAAGTGTAAGAAGAGAATGAACTCTGTGAATGCTTGGAATGAGATTGGAAGTTAATTCTTCCTCAGAGTTGCCCCTTAGCAATGCAAATGATTCTTACCTTGATTTTGGCCTTCTCAGACCTAAGCAGAGAACCCAGTTGAGACACAAAATCTGGACTTCTGATCCATAGAAACAGTGAGAAACAAGTGTTGAATTAAGCCTTTAAATTTGTGGAAATTGCTTGTCGCAGCAATAGAAAACTAATATACTCAGTGAACCAAATATTTTCCAAATGACCTATATATGATGCTTCTTGCATCTGTAGCTTGATATATGGCTTGAGCAATATCAGTCACTTTCTAGGCAAATATTGCTTCTGTCTTCTCCTGTTTGCCTACTCCCTGAACTCTAGTTACACATATATTCACTGTATTACATGAACTTTTCTCATATACATGTCGTTGAATCAAACACATATTTCCTCATGGATTTCCTTCTCCTATATGTATTTTCCATCTTTTTGAGTTTTCATTTTTAATTCTATAAACTTTCTTCTAATTTTCCTTTCAGCTCTCTAATTTTTTCTTATGTCTAATCATTGTTGAACCCATCCACTGATTTTTAAATTTTAGATAATATGTTTTAGTGATATAATTTACTTTTAAGTGTCTAGTTGTCTTCCAAAATTCTAAGTTTATCTTGTGATATTAAGTGAACATAAAATTTAATCCTCATGTCTGAAAGATATATATATCATACATATACATACACACACACATATAAATATATATACACATTATATACATATTATATAATATATAATATTTCAGATATTATATATTATATATATATAATATATATAATATTTCAGATCTATATATGTGAAATTGTGGAGAGATAATCTGGAGCTCTGGATAATGTTTATCTATCACCTTGGAAAGGGCAATGGCACCCCACTCCAGTACTCTCGCCTGGAGAATCCCAT
Organism: Tragelaphus eurycerus; assembly: GCA_935064755.1. Lineage (NCBI taxonomy): Eukaryota > Metazoa > Chordata > Mammalia > Artiodactyla > Bovidae > Tragelaphus > Tragelaphus eurycerus. The sequence goes on from CAKXYN010000003.1 coordinate 19,253,696, forward strand.
GGATGGAGGAGCCTGGTGGGCTGCAGTCCATGGGGTCATGAAGAGTCAGACACAACTGAGCAACTTCACTTTCACTTTTCACTTTCATGCCTTGGAGAAGGAAATGGCAACACACTCCAGTGTTCTTGCCTGGAGAATCCCAGAGATGGAGGAACCTGGTGGGCTGCCGTCTGTGGGGTCGCACAGAGTCGGACACGACTGAAGCGACTTAGCATAGCATAGCATAGGCTAATGCTAGGAGAACTTTCAATCCCAGACTCATCTTAATCCAACACATGACCAAAATGCTCCAAGGATGGACTACAAACTCTGTAAGGTTGATATACTCATTATCTCCTTAGCCCACAGGTATAATACTTTGGGGGTACCAATCCAAAACCTGGGAGATTTACCAGTATCCTTCCTTCCTTGAAGGGAACACTGAACTCCAACATTTCCCTTAGTCCTGTCAGCCTGCCAAAGACTTTGCTCAACGTTTCATCCTCTCAGCTGACTCTTCCAGAACCAGAAGATGCATTAGTGTTAAAGCATACCCAAATGCCAAGATTACTTCTCTGGGTTTTCTTATTCTCCCGAATTTTGTTTCCATAATTTTGAATGACTTCAGCAGTTCTCTAGTGTTTTCAAAAATGTTTATTGTATTATATCCAGTTTTATTAATTATTTTTTAATTATATCTAATGTTTTAAAATTTTTTTGGCCATGCCGTGGGGCATGTGGGATCTTAGTTCCCTGACCAGAGATTGGACCCATGACCCCTGTGTTGGAAGTATGGAGTCTTAACCACTGCTGGGAAAAATCCCATAGTAATTAATTTTAGGATAATAATTGACACAAATTGCTAGCCCTACTTTACTACAAGCAAATCCTTATCCCTTATAGGTTATTACAAAGTATTGAATATACGGGAAAAGATAAGGGAAAAATGTATGTGTAACTGAATCACTTTGCTGTACACCTGAAACTAATACAACATTGTAAGTCAAATATACTTCAATAAAATCAACAAAAAATCTTTACTGATAGCTTTTAAGGTTTTCTAATTTTCCTTGATATTCTTTAGTTTCTCTACAATGTATTTAAGTATCAATTTGGTTTTATTTATCCTGCTTCATCGCCATTGCTCTTTTTTCAGTCTCCATCTGGTGTTTGTTTTCAATTCCTAAACTCTCTACTGTATCGTATTTTTGAATATTATTTGTTCCTACTATCTCTAGTCTTTCTTTTTGGGAATTTCTATTAGACATTTGTCAAAACCTCTGCTTCTGTTCCCTATACCTATTAGCTTTTCTTCCAAATGCTCTACTCATTTTTCTTGATCTAGGATATTTTAAGTGGTTTACTCAAAATTATTTTTCAATCCATTAATCTCTCCTCTGGTATTTATAGTTTAGTGTTTATCTTGTGTGTTGTGTTTATTTTTACCACTCATTTTTCATCTTTGAGAATTTCTAGTTTTCCTTTTCAAAAGCACCTGTTCTCCTTCATAATTTCCTATTATTGTTTATGAATTATTTTCTTTTCCTTATACTTGAACGTATTAAACATGTTCACTATAAAAGTTTTATTTTTCTGTTTCATGTTGAGAAATAACTAAATATTTATTAGACCTGTCTTACAAATACATCCTATCCTTCCCCACAGTCTGAAGATGTATCCTAAAGTCATTGCATAGTTTTTGCTGAGACCATTTTGAGTTCACTACTTGTACTGATTCTTACTGAGTTAGTAATACAAGAGATTTATCTCACTCCAAAACATATTGTAAGTAGGGGTTCTTACTTGTTATAATTGAGTCTATTTCCATCATATTTGGAAAAACATCTTAATTTTGCACCATATAATTGGATAGGAGCCAAAGTTTCACGTGGAGCTGGGATTTCTTGCAAAGAGTACATTTTCATCTTCCACCAGGTATAAAGTTTGCTATCCAGTCTTCTGTTCCTACTCGGGTATTTGAACCCTACTTCTTTCATCTGATTGTATAACCTTCTGGGACACATTCTTCAAATCCTACTTACTTTTTATGTCCAAAATCTCCTTCATTTCTGATACCTAGAGACTTTACTTCTTGCTTTAAAAACTGGCAGGGTATTTTTAAAGAGGTATTTTAAATCTATTACCTGTATTTCTGAGTGTTTGGAATTTGGAGTGTGCTCAGGAGGGCACTTACAGCATTTGTTCAGTCTACCATCTTGAAAGGGATTATTTTTTAAACTCTAAATGCAATAAGTGGGGAAAACCACTAGACCATTCAGTTATGACCTAAATCAAATTCTTTATGACTATACAGTGGAAGTGAGAAATAGATTTAAGGGACTAGATCTGATAGACAAAGTGCCTGATGAACTATGGATGGAGGTTCATGACATTGTACAGGAGACAGGAATCAAGACCATCCCCATGGAAAAGAAATGCAAAAAAGTAAAATGGCTGTATCAGGAGGCCTTGCACATAGCTGTGAAAAGAAGAGACGTGAAAAACAGAGGAGAAAAGGAAAGATATACCCATTTGAATGCAGAGTTCCAAAGAACAGCAAGAAGAGATAAGAAAGCCCTCCTCAGTGATCAATGCAAAGAAATAGAGGAAAACAATAGAACGGGAAAGACTAGACATCTCTTCAAAAAATCAGAGATGCCAAGGTAACATTTAATGCAAAGATGGGCTCGATAAAGGACAGAAATGGTATGGACTTAACAGAAGCAGAAGATATAAAGAGGTGGCAAGAATACACAGAAGAACTGTACAAAAAAGATCTTTATGACCCAGATAATCACGATGATGTGATCCCTCACACTCACCTAGAGCCAGACATCCTGGAATATGAAGTCAAGTCAGCCTTAAGAAGAATCACTACGAACAAAGTTAGTGGAGGTGATGCAATTCCAGTTGAGCTATTTTAAATCCTGAAAGATGATGCTGTGAAAGTGCTACACTCAATATGCCAGCAAATTTGGAAAACTCAGCAGTGGCCACAGGACTGGAAAAGGTCAATTTTCATTCCAATCCCAAAGAAAGGTCATGCTAAAGAATTCTCAAGCTACTGCACAATTGTATGCATCTCACACGCTAGTAAAGTCATGCTCAAAATTCTCCAAGCCAGGCTTCAGCAATATGTGAATCATGAACTTCCAGATGTTCAAGCTGGTTTTAGAAAATGCAGAGGAACCAGAGATCAAATTGCCAATATCCACTGGCTCATGGAAAAAGCAAGAGAGTTCCAGAAAAACATCTATTTCTGCTTTATTGACTATGACAAAGCCTTTAACTGTGTGGATCACTACAAACTGTGAAGAATTCTGAAAGAGATGGGAATACCAGACCACCTGACCTGCCTCTTGAGAAATCTGTATGCAGGTCAGGAAGCAACAGTTAGAACTGGTCATGGAACAACAGACTGGTTCCAAATAGGAAAAGGAGTATGTCAAGGCTGTATATTGTCACCCTGCTTATTTAACTCATATGCAGAGTACCTCATGAGAAACGCTGGGCTGGAAGAAGCACAAGCTGGAATCAAGATTGCCAGGAGAAACATCAGTAACCTCAGATATGCAGATGACACCACCCTTATGGCAGAAAGTGAAGAGGAACTAAAAAGCCTCTTGATGAAAGTGAAAGAGGAGAGTGAAAAAGTTGGCTTAAAGCTCAACATTCAGAAAACTAAGATCATGGCATCTGGTCCCATCGCTTCATGGGAAATAGATGGGGAAACAGTGGAAACAGTGGCTGACTTTATTTTTTTGGGTCTCCAAAATCACTGCAGATGGTGACTGCAGCCATGAAATTAAAAGACGCTTACTCCTTGGAAGGAAAGTTATGACCAACCTAGACAGCATATTACAAAGCAGAGACATTACTTTGCCAACAAAGGTCTGTCTAGTCAAGGCTATGGTTTTTCCTGTGGTCATGTATAGATGTGAGAATTGGACTATAAAGAAAGCTGAGCATCAAAGAATTGATGCTTTTGAACTGTAGTGTTGGAGAAGACTCTTGAGAGTCCCTTGGATTGCAAAGAGATCCAACTAGTCCATCCAAAAGGAGATCAGTCCTGGGTGCTCATTGGAAGGACTGATGTTGAAGCTGAAACTCCATTATTTGGCCATCTGATGTGAAGAGCTGACTCATTTGAAAAGACCCTGATGCTGGGAAAGATTGAGGGCAGGAGAAGGGGACAACAGAAGATGAAATGGTTGGATGGCATCACCAACTCCATGGACATGGATTTGGGTAGACTCCGGCAGTTGGTGATGGACAGGGAGGCCTGGCATGCTGCTGTTCAGGGAGTTGCAAAGAGTCGGACATGACTGAGAGACTAAACTGAACTGAAATTTGATCACATTTGTCAAGAAGGATATTCTGGTGCATCTGCCAGCAACAGATTATAAAAATTCTAAATCCTATGATTTTTTCTGAGAAAGTAAATAAGGAATTTAGATCAATATTCTGAACTCAGGTTCAGACTATATTTCTTTTTTATTTTTCTAATTAAAATGTAGCTGATTTGCAATGATGAGTTCTAGCTGGAGAGAAAAGCTTGGGTAAAGGCAAGGAACCCCATCCGAGTGGGTGTATGAGTGCTAAATTGCTTCAGTCATATTGGATTCTGGACTGTAGCCTTGCAGACTTCACTGTCCATGGGATTCTCCAGGCAAGAATACTGGAGTGGATTGCCATGCTCTTCTCCAGGGGATCTTCCAGACCCAGGCACTGAACCCACATCTCATATGTCCTCTGCATTGGCAGGCAGATTCTTTACCACTAGCACCATTTTGGAAGCCGATGCCAGTGGGTATCAGACCTCAATTCCAGAACTCTATGGAAGTTGTCTCATGTGGTAAGGTGTCCATAATTTGACTATATGAAGGCTTTTAAGGAGATTATTCTGGATTACGCAGGTGGGCCTAAATATGTCATATGTTTTCATAAGAGAAAGATAGAGGGAAATTAGATACACACAGAGGGGAAGGAGATGAGAAGACTAAGGCATGAGACAGTCACGAGCCAAGAAAAGCTGGAAAAGCAAGAGATAGATATGCCCTGTGTGTGTGTGTGTGTGTGTTAGTTGCTTAGTCGTGTCTGACTCTTTGCAACCCCATAGACTGTAGCCCACTAGGCCCCTCCATCCATGGGATTCTCTAGGCAAGAGTACTGGAGTGAGTTGCCATTTCCTTCTCCATAGATATGTCCTGAGAGCCTTCCAAAGCTGTGTGGCCCTGATGGAAACTTCATCATCAAGGTTTTCAACCTTTATAACTTTTAGCCTTCAGAAATGTGAGAGAATACATTTCTGTCACTTGAAGCCACCAAGGTTGTACTAATTGGTTAGAACAGCCACAGAAAACAAGTACATTCCCAAAACACTTGGAGGTGAAATGCTGATGTTAATGGCCAACAATGAATAAATACACAGCTCTTTCCCTGGGAATTTTTACTTTACTAGACCCTTGTCAAAAGGAATGTCCTGACAATAAAATCTTAGGCATTTACAGAAAGCCATGGCTCAAGTGGTAAAGAATCCGCCTGCAATGCAAGAGACAGGGTTTCAGCCCCTGGATTGGAGGAGGAAATGGCAATTCACTCCAGTATTCTTGCCTGGAAAATCCCATGGACAGAGGAGCATGGTGGGCTACAGTCCTTGGGGTCGCACAGATAGACATGACTGAACACCCATGCACAGGCAGGTCTGATCATGAAGGGTAACATTTTGAGAAAGTCAGCTTTCAGGCAGTGCTTACAGTGGTGGTACCAGTGTTGCAGAGTGCCCATGTTGTCTGGGCTGGTTATTCAAAACTTCAGAAGATCAATACCAACCATAATTGATGGAATTTTGGATGCTGAGAGAATAGGAGAGTTAGAGGGAACAGATTAAGTTCCTTCATTTGTTTCCTTCTTTTATTCATTCATGCATTTATCCAAGCAACAAAGAAGCCAATACCCTTTGATGTAGCAGAACGTCAGACATTGAGATTAACAAGTAAGGGCTTTGGGCGACACAGGCTGGGCTTCCACTCATGTCTCCCCACTATGCTGAGATGACCTTGACAGAGTTAGATATTAGACTTGGCAAAGCCTTCATTTATTTAAAAAAAAAAAATGGTGATAACAATGTCTACCTTTCAGAGAGGTTACAAGGACTAGATGAGAAGCTTATGCAAAGGATTAGAGGTGTGTTTGGGGTGCACTAAAAACTCAGTGCATGCATGTAGGTGCAGTTGCTCAATCATGCCTGACTCTTAGCAGCCCTATGGACTATAGCTCAGTCTCCTATAGCCAGACTCCAGTGTCCATGGGATTTCCCAGGCAAGAATACTGTGGTAAATTGCCATTTCCTCCTCCAGGGGATTTTCCCGACCCAGGGATCAAACCCACGTCTCCTTTTTGTCCTGCATTGGCAGGCAGATTCTTTACCAATGAGTCATCTGGGAAGCCACTACTCAGTAACGTCCAGGTAGCACTATAGAGTACCTCCACTTATCGAGTTGTGGGCTCTTTATTTACTTCTTATTGATTTATCAGACATTGCAGTTGCCTGTTCCCCTAAAGGATTTTGCCAGAGATAAATGTGAGACATGAGAACTTTTAAATTACAATGAAGTTACGCAGTGTAAGCTATGCTGTGTATGCAACCCACTTCGGGAGCACACAGGGGAAAAGACCCATCCACATGGGCAAAGAATGGAAAGAGGAAGAGGAGGATCTGGAATGGCCTCAAGGAGACAGTGACTTTGAAGATGTGTATACAAGATGCTAGTAAAGTAATGCTCAAAATTCTCCAAGCCAGGCTTCAGCAATACTTGAACTGTGAACTTCCAGATGTTCAAGCTGGTTTTAGAAAAGGCAGAGGAACCAGAGATCAAATTGCCAACATCTGCTGGATCATTGAAAAAGCAAGAGAATTCCAGAAAAACATCTATTTCTGCTTTATTGACTATGCCATAAGCATTTGACTGTGTGGATCACAATAAACTGTGGAAAATTCTGAAAGAGATGGGAACACCGGACCTCCTTACGTGCCTCTTGAGAAACCTATATGCAGGTCAGAAAGCAACAGTTAGAACTGGACATGGAACAACAGACTGGTTCCAAATAGGAAAAGGAGTATGTCAAGGCTGTATATTGTCACCCTGCTTATTTAAATTATATGCAGAGTACATCATGAGAAACTTTGGGCTGGGAGATGCACAAGCTGGAATCAAGATTGCCGGGAGAAATATCAATAACCTCAGATATGCAGATGACACCACCCTTATGGCAGAAAGTTAAGAGGAACTCAAAAGCCTCTTGATGAAAGTGAAAGAGGAGAGTGAAAAAGTTGGCTTAAAGCTCAATGTTCAGAAAACGAAGATCATGGCATCTAGTCCCATCACTTCATGGCAAATAGATGAGGAAACAGTGGAAACAGTGTCAGACTTTATTTTGGGGGGCTCCAAAATCACTGCAGATGGTGACTGCAGCCAGGAAATTAAAAGATGCTTACTCCTTGGAAGGAAAGTGATGACCAACCTAGATAGCATATTCAAAAGCAGAGACATTACTTTGCAAAAAAAGGTCCATCTAGTCAAGGCTATGGTTTTTCCAGTGGTCATGTATGGATGTAAGAGTTGGACTGTGAAGAAAGCTGAGCACTGAAGAATTGATGCTTTTGAACTGTGGTGTTGGAGAAGACTCTTGAGAGTTCCTTGGACTGCAAGAAGATCCAACCAGTCCATTCTAAAGGAGATCAGCCCTGGGATTTCTTCGGAAGGACTGATGCTAAAGCTGAAACTCCAGTATTTTGGCCACCTCATATGAAGAGTTGACTCATTGGAAAAGACTCTGATGCTGAGAGGGATTGGGGGCAAGAGGAGAAGGGGACGACAGAGGATGAGATGGCTGGATGGCATCACTGACTTGATGGACGTGAGTTTGAGTGAACTCCAGGAGTTGGTGATGGACAGGGAGGCCTGGCATGCTGCAATTCATGGGATCCCAAAGAGTTGGACACAACTGAGTGACTGAACTGAACTGAACTGATAGAAGACTGTGAAAGACTCGATCTTGCACAAGAGAAAACAACCACAGGTGTTCCTAAAGATCTGTGATTACAGACTGTATGTCTACACTCATTTGCATAGATTTATGTTTTGGAGCAAGTCTATCTGTTTTGCTTTTCATTTGTATTTTCTTCCTTCTGGATGGTAAGTTGAGACAATAATCTACATCTTCTTGAAATAAAATTGTTAATTCTTGCTGAATTTTTCTTCTATAATATGAAGAATATCTAATCAAATTTCTTTGTGAATATTAAATACACTTTTACTTTATATGTATATTTATAAATACATATAAACATCAAGCAGTGCCTGCAGTCAATAGCTGCTCAATAAATTTTACTTATAATTCTCATCTTTTCTATTTACCTCTTTGTCTTTGCCTCTACACTATAGAGACAGTTGGTTATTAAAAAAGAAAAAAAACAATAGTGGATTGGATTTCATGGTCTGGAACTTGAGGGCAACTTGATTTCCAAATTACTGTATCTCCTAGAGATCCTAGCACATACAGAGGGCTCCATGGGTGGTTGGCAATGGAAAGGAGAGAGAAGGAGCAGAGGAGAAACAGAGATGAAGAAACCAAGAATGGTCCACATACTACTTTATGAACCCTGTGGTTCATAAAGCTATGGTTTTTCCAGTAGTCATGTATGAATGTGAGAGTTGGACTATAAAGAAAGCCGAGCACCAAAGAATTGATGCTTTTGAACTGTAGTGTTGGACAAGACTCTTGAGAGTCCCTTGGACTACAAGGATATCCAACAAGTCCATCCTAAAGAAAATCAATCCCGAATATTCATTGGAAGGACTGGTGCTGAAGCTGAAGCTCCAATACCTTGACCTCCTGATATGAAGAACTAACTCCTTGGAAAAGACTGTGATGCTGGGAAAAATTTACAGCAGGAGGAGAAAGGGACAACAGAGGATAAGATGGTTGGATGGCATCACCGACTCAATGGACAAGAGTTTGAGCAAGCTCTGGGAGTTGGTGATTTGCAGGGAGGCCTGGCGTGCTATAGTCCATGGGGTTGCATAAAGTTGGACATGACTGAGCAACTGAACTGAACTGTGCCATGAAGAGTTATCTCCTTCTCCCCAAGGGAAAGGGCAAAATGACTTAGTGTTGTGGAATTAAGGGTTTTTTTTTTTTTTTTTTTCCCTGAGACTTGCACTTTTCTGACTAGGGTGTTTTTGTGTGTGAGTTATCTTATTTAATCCTCACAATGTGCCCAAAGTCCCAGAGGTTGAAATCCCAGTTTGATTCCAGAGTCTTCTCTTTCCATAGCATCATCCTGACCATCAGATACTGCTATTTCTCTAACAAGAAAACAGAACTATCAGATAAAAGATCAGATTTCTTGTCCAAGATCAGTCACTAACTGTGTGATCTCGGGTTGTTTACAGTCTGCTACCTGCTGGTCCTCAGTTTCCTCTTTTGTGTAACAGCAATAATGCCTGCCATTACTAACTCCTGCAAGATTGCTGTAAGGGTCTCATAGTATGAGTGTGTAAAGGAAAATAACCTTTGATAATTGTAAAGCTATAAACATGTGAAAACCTGTTAGTGACATTCATACAAAGTGCCTATAACTGATACCAGATCCTTCACTGAGTAAGGAAGTAAGGGTGGAACAAGGAGAACAGAACAGAGTCAAATATTCAGGCACAGAGGTAAAAGGGCATAAGAACCTGCAGGGGACACTTGAAGGTCTTACTATGCTACTTCATAGCTTTTCTGTCGGAACCAAGGCTGTCCAAACCTGACGTGATAATCTTTACTTTTCTGTATCCTGTCTTCGTGTTTACCCAAGACTCTGGAATTCATAGATTGTTTCTCACCCCCAAACACATGCATCCATCCCTGGGGAGAAGATCCTTCCCTCTCCAAATATGTACAAAACCACCATCCCCAGTGCCGGCTGCGGGCTGGCTGAGCTCAGGGCTATTCTGGGGCAGCCAGTTTGCACGCTGATAGGGGAGGATTAATGAGACAGTCTGCTCATCCATTGCAATTAGAAACAACACTGAAACTATTCTGGGGCTATTTCTATGCAGGGAACTTGAACTGCTCATCAGCCCTCCTCACTCAGAGACCTGTGGGTAATTAGGGCTGTGTTAAATATAGGAGAATCAGCCCAGAGCAGCCCCATCTGTGCTGGCGCCTTGGGTGCTGAGGATACATGGTGCCCTCAGCTAGCACTCCAAGAGCACTAAAAGAAGGATTTAGCAGCAACCTGGAGGATTTTGGTGTTGCTTAACTAAAGCTAAAAATGCCCTGGCGTTTTAGCCACGCATGGGCTGTCAGAGACAATTCAGGAGTGAAAAACCACGTCAGCCCCAGTAAAGCATCCTGACATTTATGGACCCTGAAGAGCCAAGCCCACAGGTTTGCCACCAGACCATTAAAAGGAGCGGTTCATCTTAGAACTGAGGACGTGGAAGGAGTATTGCATAAGTCTATCAACCTTATATCTCAACATGAACAACTTGATGGACAAGGGTGAGCAAAGATGCATCCTTATCATTGCAACCGCCTGATGCCAAACAGTTGTGGGGACACTGGGTCATTACGAAGCGATTTTCTGTCCTTGTGAAAAGGTACTCTTAAGTCAGCAACTAACGGCACTCTGGATTTGAAAACTCTTAGCAGCCATTAAGTAATTTTCCCATGAGATTGCCAAGGGGCTGAAAAAGAACAGGTATTATTAACCTCCATTTCTAAGATTTTATGATCATCTTTATTTTCTAAAAGTTGAAGTATGGAGAATAAAACCAGGCCCAGCAGCAGGGCCCAGTAGGTCCAGAGAGAGCCACCTTGAGCTCCTGTGGGCAGTCATCAACACGGGATGGTCCTCACCTCTTTTTTTCATGCTTTTTTCTTTTTTCTGTTTAGCATCATTGATTCACATTACTGTCTTCTAGCTTGCTGATCCATTCTTCTGTATCATTCAGTCTACTTTTGATTCCTTCCAGTGTATTTATAAAGATACACTGGAAGGAATCAAATATTGCATTCATCTCCATTTGGCTGTTCTTGCTGATCCATTCTTCTGTATCATCCAGTCTACTTTTGATTCCTTCCAGTGTATTTATAAAAATACACTGGAAGAAATCAGATATTGCATTCTTCATCTCCATTTGGTTGTTCTTTTTATTTTCTAATTCTCTGTTAAAAATGTCTAATTTCTTGCTCTGTGCATCCATTTCACTCCCGAGATCTTTGATCATCTTTTCAGTCACTACCCTGAACTCTTCCTCATATATAGATTGTCTGTTTCTACTTCACTTAGCTCTTCCTCTGGGATTTTAATTTGTTCCTTTGTCTGAAACAAGTTCCTTCTAAAGACTGCTTTTCCATGGGTGGGTGGTGCTGGGTCTTGAGCCTTCTGGTGGACTAGGCCATTAGACCTAAATCTCTTTTAACTATATTAGAGAAATTCTTAAACATAGAATGTACCGCTTGATGTTCCAGGACATTCCAGTTGATATTTGTGCTGAGGAGAAAACATATTTATTCCCTTATATGAAGATAGTGGTAATGAAAAAAAAAAAACAAAAAACAAAAAGTTGACTTAAGTGCTCACTTCCTCTTTTGAGCTTCAGGTTTGTTCAATTATGAAATGATTCAGAAGGAAATAATTATAATTTAAACACAACTTAACAAAGATTATATAATCATATATGTTTTTAGACCCTCAGTAACCTCATGATAAAGATTTCAACTTTATCCTGGCACCAAAGACAAATGGCTTTTAGGGAATTCTCTTCAAGATAAAGGATAAGGTATTACATCTAATCCTTCCTACTACTAAGGAAAGAGCCACAGTGTCTAATAGGTTTTCTTAAATTTTACAAAACACATATATCCTCACTGGGCATGCTGATCCACTCTACCAAGTAACATGAAAGGTTATTAATTTAATTAGAAAGAAAGAAAAGAAAGGAAGTGAAGTCTCTCAGTCACGGCCAACTCTTAGTGACCCCATGGACTGTAGCCTGCCAGACTCCTCCATCCATGAGATTTGCCAGACACAAATACTGGAGTGGGTTGCCATTTCCTTCTCCAGAGGATCTTCCGACCCAGGGATCGAACCTGGGTCTCCCACACTGCAGGCAGACTCTTTATCATCTGAGTCACCAGGAAGTAAGGCTCCTGATGTCTTATGATTTACAGTAACAAATAAATATTTGGTCTTTGTTCCTGCTTTTGATATATAGAGCTCCTAAAACCCTTGGAATTTCCCATGGATGAGAGTGATACTGGTGCTTTTTGTCATGCCAATGAGATAACTTTTGGAAAGCACCTAAGGATGGGGGCTAGGCACTAGGGAAACCAACCATGTAATTAAATATTTGGAACTTTCAACCCCACCCTAGACCTCTGGAGAGGACAAAGAGGCTGGAGATTTAGTTCAATCACTAATGATTTAATCAGTTGTGCCAACATAACAAAACCTCTATAAAAACCCAAAAGGACAGGACTTGATGAGCTTCTGGACTAGTGAACACACGGAGATTTGGTAAGAATGGTGTGCTCTGAGAAGACATGGAAGCTCTGTGCCCTTTTCCTGTATCTTGCCCAATGTATTTCTTCTACTTGCTGCTGCTGTCACTTCAGTCGTGTCCGACTCTGTGCGACCTCATAGACGGCAGCCCACCAGGCTCCCCCATCCCTGGGATTCTCCAGGCAAGAACACTGGAGTGGGTTGCCATTTCCTTCTCCAATGCATGAAAGTGAAAAATGAAAGTGAAAGTTGCTCAGTCGTATTCGAGTCTTAGCGACCCCATGGACTGCAGCCCACCAGGCTCCTCCATCCATGGGACCTTCCAGGCAAGAGCACTGGAGTGGGGGTGCCATTGCCTTCTACTTGGCCATTCCTAATAAACTGGTAATGTAGTATGTCACATGTTTCTCAGAGTCCTCTATGCCACTCTAGCAAACTAAATCCAAGGAGGGTGTCATTGGAACCCACAATCTTCAGATGGTCATTCAGAAACACTGGTAATAACCTGGACTTGTGATTGATGTCTGGAGTGGGAGGGTATAGTCTTGTAGGACTAAATCCTTACCTGTGGCACCTGGTGCTATCTCCAAATAAATAGTGTCAAAATCTAGTTGAATTGTAGGACACCCAATTGGTTTCCAATAATAACTTGGTATGGTGGGGAAACAGATAAGACAATGGCACCCCACTCCAGTACTCTTGCCTGGAAAATCCCATGGATGGAGGAGCCTGGTAGACTGCAGTCCATGGGGTAGTGAAGAGTCAGACATGACTGAGCGACTTCATTTTCACTTTTCACTTTCCTGCATTGGAGAAGGAAATGGCAACCCACTCCAGTGTTCTTGCCTGGAGAATCCCAGAGACAGGGGAGCCTGGTGGGCTGCCGTCTATGCGGTCGCACAGAGTCAGACATGACTGAAGCGACTTAGCAACAACAACAGATGGTGGGGGAAAAACCCACACATTAGAACTGGGTGTAGAAACTGAGCTCCAGAATAAGAGAAGTATCTGCAATATTTCAAGGCTGTCCTGAAAGCTGCTCTTATATCTATACCCAGTACATCCAATGGTACTAGAAGGGTCTTTATTAGACAGGGATCGTTTATGAAGCCATTCACCTGATAGGTGAATCATAGAGCAGCCATTTAGGATTTTGGAACCAAACTCTGACAGCTTCTTCAGGAAAATATCATTCTTTTTTTGAGTAACAGTTTGAAATTGAAAGCTTACTCATAGATCATTATTTTATAACACAACCTGGATTGTTCATGAAGAAATGTGTTATTGACCCACTAAGTCTCTAAATTGGGCAGGAATAACATTCAGTGGCACCCCACTTCAGTGCTGGTACCTGGAAAGTGCCATGGACAGAGGGGCCTGATGGGCTGCAGTCCATGGGGCTGCTGGGAGTCAGAAATGACTGAGCGACTTCACTTTATTTTTTCACTTTCATGCATTAGAGAAGGAAATGGCAACCCACTCCAATGTTCTTGCCTGGAGAATCCCAGGGACAGGGAAGCCTTGTGGGCTGCCGTCTATGGGGTCGCACAGAGTCGGACAGGACTGAAGTGACTTAGCAGCAGTAGCAGCAGCAACGTTATTTGATTGTCAAGTGGAACTGCACTATGTGAAATCAGATTCAAGTAAATTAAATAAACAAGTGATCTATTCCTGCTGCATCACTTCCTTGAACTCACAGTTATGGCTTCATGGAATGTTCTCTGTGACCAGTGGACTGAAAGACAAATATTTGACCTTGATTGCAGAGTTTTGTATATCTTGATACCATCCTAAAATGAATGGCTACGTCACTACAGCCCCACTCGGTGGCTGGCCAAGGTTGAGGGTGGTGAAGGAAAAATTCCCCAGTGGGCAGAACTTCCAGCAGTACACTTGGTTGTTCATTTTGCCCGAGAGAGAGTCAGAGATATGGATCTACATTGCTTCGCAAGACATAGCTAATGGTTTAGATGGCTTCTCAGGGACTTGGAAGAAATATAATTGACAAATTGGAGACAGAAAAGTCTGGAGAATAAGTCAATGGACAGAACTCTCTGAATGGGCATAAGATGTACCATGTGAATGTTCAAAAAGCTCAACCTCAGCATAGAAAGTTCTTACTAAGGGACAAGAAAATGTATTCTGTGAATCTCTGTCAAGTCTAGTTCTGTCAGTCACACCTGTCTTTAACCAATGGCTCACGCAAAAATTGGAGAAGGAAATGGCAACCCACTCCAGTGTTCTTGCCTGGAGAATCCCAGGGCTGGGGAAGCCTGGTAGGCTGCTGTCTATGGGGTCACACAGAGTCGACAGGACTCAAGTGACTTAGCAGTAGTAGCAGCATGCACAAAATAGCCATGATGGAAGAGATGGAGGTAATGATGGGATCAGTAACATGAATTTCCATTCACCATGGCTACTCTGGCTACAGCCAACACTGAGCATCCAACTCACCCAAAGCAGAGACAAATACCAAGCCCCTGAAATAGAACCATTTCTAGGGTAATCAGCCAGCTATACGATGTAGGTTAATTACATCAGAACTCTCCTATTATGGAAGGGGCAGTGTTTTGTTCTCACTCGACAGAAACACACTCCTCATATGGTTTAGACTTCACTTGCAATACTTTTGCCACAATTAGTATCTGTGGGCTTATAGAATTCTTATATCTTATTCACCATCATAGCATTCCACAATGCCTTGTTTCTGATGAAGGAACTTATTTTGCAGCACAGGAAGTGGGGTGACAGGCTCACACTTGTGGAATTTACTACTCTTGCTATGTTATCCATCATTCTGAAGCAGTCAAATAGTACTTTTGACATTTCAGTTATGGAGCTAGATGGATGGAAAACTTTTCAGGGCTAGGGTAATGTCCTGCAAGATGCAGTAAATTTTTGAACACATATGTCAACAAATATATGTTGCTGTTTCTCCCTTATCCAAGATTCACAGGCCCAAAAAGAGCTGTAAATGAAAAAAATTCCTCTTACTGTTACTCTTGGTGATCTACTTGCAAAATTTGTGCTACCTACTCTGCACCTTTGTGCTCTACTGGTCTAGAAGTCTTAGTTTCCAAAGCACAGATACACCTGCTAGGAGACCAACAATGGCTCCATTATACTGGAAGTTGATACTATCTGCTGACTAATTTGGGCTCCTCATACTAAAGGAAAAAAAAAAAAAAACAGGCAAAGGATGGAGTTGCTGTATTTCTGGAATGACTTGTGACTACCAAGGGGAAAGTGGATTACTATAGGACTATGGGAGTAGGAAGAACTAGGTCTGGATAAAGGGCACCTCTTATGCTCTCATGTCTTACAACAAAAGGACCCAGTGCAGGTAGGACTGCCAAAGGTTCAGATCCATCAAAAATGAAGATTTAGGTTATCCCAACAGCCAAGGAACTGTGAGCAGGTGAGATGCTTGTTGAGGACAAAGGGTAAATGGAATGGGTAGTAAAAGAAGGAAGTTATAATTATCACCTGTGACTACATGATCACTTGTAGAAATTAGGACAGTAAGAGTTATAAACATTTCTTACTTTGATATAAATATATTTGGTTTATATTAACCAATTCCTTTTTCTCCTATAGCTATTGTACCATCTAATATTAAATGTGGTGTCTTTGTATTAGTCTCCTTGGTCTGGCATAACAAAGTCCCCAAAACTGAGTAACTAAAAGCAATAGAAATGTATTACCTTGTAGTCTGGAGGCTTGAAGTCCAAAATCAAGGTGTTAGCAAGGTTGGTTCTTTTGGAGACTCTGAGAATATGTTTCATGTCTCTCTCCTAGCTTCTGGTGATATCCAGTAATCTTCGGTGCTCCTTTACTCTTAGATGAATCACTCCAGTCTTCACCTCCCTAGTTATATGGCATTGGTTCCTCTGTGTGTGTCCAAATCACCCTTTTATAAGAGGGATTGGTCCAATTATACCACTAATTGTATTAACTCCCATCCTAATCCAATATGACCTTTTAAAACCTTGATTACATCTGCAACTATGCTATTTTCAAATAAGATCACATTTACAAGGTCTGAAATTAAAATTTCAAAAACATCTTTTTGGCAAACACAATTCAATCTACTATATCCTTATATCTCAGTATTTAAATTACAGGATTTCAAAGAGATAGTAGATCTCAAGTACAAGAGAAATGATTGCCCCCAAATGAATAAAGTAACACATGAGACTATGCAGTCTCATTTGGAGAGTGGATTAGTATCTCTTCAACTGTGGAAGTGATACCTGCATCTTCTTAGGTGGAAACAACACTTTCTAATATCTTTGTTTGGAAATTATATATATATATATATATATATATATATATATATATATGGTTAAGAGAAGTGTAAATGGATAGAAAGTTGGCAAAGGATAGACTCTGGCGCTTTTGTGCAAGATCAACTTAGCTGAATATGAAATTGCATTTCCCAGAATTCCTTTATCTATTTCATGCTGGGATAAGGTTCACCTTAAAAGAAATCTGCATGAGGTTGGAACACAGAAGTGAAGCAGCAGCCATTATACTATGAAGAAGGCACCAATGACTATTGCAACCAATGCACATTTTCACCAACCTGGAAACTCACCTTGGCTTAGGGCCATAACTGTGACTGTAGCTCTTAAAGCTATTTCCAGATCTCCTCCTTTGCATCATAAGTCCTGCACCAGGTACATGGTCAGCAACATTGGAAAGGATACTTCTGGGTATTGGATACTTCTTAGTCACCCACATCATGGAAGTTGGTAAAAGGCAAATGTGGGCACTATTTTTTCCCACATAATTACAGTTCTTCCTTGTTCTCCTTTATTTTCTGGCCACCTTTTCTCCCTGTTAGCTCTGTTGATCCACAGAGACATGGATCATCATCGAACAGGGAGGCAATACACTGCCATTGACTTCTTCACTATAGCGCACAGTATATCTTCCACCAAACACTGGCAAAGTTTGTCACAAAGGAGGAAATCAGGAACAATGGAAAGCACTGATATTCATAGTCTACAATCTCCATAAAGTCAGAAAATCTTCTACAGATAGGTTTTGGACAGTTATTTCTAAATATCTTATTGCCTTTCTGGATCCTTACTCATTATTTTTGATGCTCTCTTCCACCCACATCCATATATTATGACTGTCTCCAATGAGAGCTTAAAAACAAATATCAACCCATATTTCTGGAGATTGGATGTTACAATGCTTGGGGAATAAAATATAATGTGTTGTGGCTTATTTATAAGAGCCTACTCACGATCAGGGTGACACCGATATTTCTTGATTTCTATTCAGTTTTACTTGCCAAACTTCTCGTCTTCCAGAAGATCTAGTTAGAGCAATTTACAAGCATTCTATCTTATTCGACTTCTGAAGTGTGATTTAGTTTTCCTAGTTCTATATAGTCTTTTTGTTTGTTTTACTATAAACTCCAATTTTCTCCTGTTCCCCATATTTTATTCACCTTTCAGAGGGTTGCCTTATCTCATTTGCCATCAGCAGGTGGTTTGGCAGACACGTGCATTTCCTCTTTCACATCTTCCCTTGTACATGTCCTCCTTTTGTCAGCTTCCCCACATGTCCTGCCTTCCATGTCCTTTTCCAAAAGTTGCTAGCACAAGTTCTTCCATGAAATGTGACCTCTACATCTGGGTTAATATTCATTGATTGGAAACATATTAACTTGGGAGGGGGGAGTGCTTATAGAGGAGCTGAAGCTGCTATTCTATTTAATGTAAAGTAACAATGCCTTTTTTTTTTATTTGATTAGATATGTTACAGATTCATTCTATTGTTAATCCAGCATGAAATAATTCTTGCTGGACTCAGAGAATAATATGTGCATCAGTTATTCAGAGACCCTGTTTCTCAGGAAGACAATAGTGAATTCCCAGCTCAGTCTCAAAGCTCCAAGACAACAAATGAGGCTCAGAACCTGTAACAGAGCAGAACCCTATGGGACCTTCCCAGGGCAAACTCCTCCCTCATATCCTTGGCTTAGATCCTTTTTGAAGTGCCTAGATGATAGTATTGATGCACATTGCCTGAGGTGTTTCACAGATGCTAAAACCACCATCAAAGAGAAGAAATTAACTACTTGATGGTCATGAGCACACAGCCCCTAGACCTACTGGCACCTAAGCAATGATAACGTTAAGCTCTGTGACGCTGCACTATTACCTCACCATCAATCGATCAGAGAATTGCACAAGCTGATCACATAGCTTGATCAAGGTAAGGACTCCAGTTCCTTACCTTGTCCTTAAAAATGCTTTGCTGAAACCCATCTAGGACTTTGGGTGTTTTAAGTACCAGCTGCCCTGACTCCTTGCTTGACACCTTGCAATAAACACTGCACTTTGCTTCACCACATCCTGGTGTCAACAGATTGCCTTTACTACTTGAGGGTGAGCAAACCAAAGTTTGACTCAGTAACAACCTGGGGAGTCTGGTTTCTAGGGCAATGGCTTGATTAATCCATGTAAATTTCACGAAGTGGTTAACATTCCTCATGAAGAAAGAGGCTAAGTGATTCAAAACAGATTAGTAAAATAAAGACGAGTTTCTCAGAATTCTTGGTATGCTCATTGGCAGAATTCCTATCTGCCCTCGGACAATCTTGCTCTCAAAAGCATAAAGTTATAAAGTTCAAAAATCATAAATTATTTCCATATTTTGCTCAAGAAACTATAGCAATTCTTATTTTGTTAAAAAGAAAAAAAAAGGGAATAAAACTCACACTATCAGAACTTTAATATTTGGACTTGGAATAAAGAAAAAGAAATATATAGTAAATCATTATATATTTTAAATCCCTAATTACACATCAATCCCACTCCTTAAATATGTTCTAGCACCAAGAGAATTGTTAGACTGAAGAGTAGAAAGCACAATAACAGAAATTTGCTTTTCACCTTATTAATGCTTTGTAATAAACCAAAACAACCTTCAGTTAATGCTTGTTAAATTCAGTCTCTACTTTGCTAATCAAACAAAAAGTTAAATCACTTCTAATAGAAAAGCTATTTTTTAAATGTCAAAAATATTTCATTATAACACTGGTTGGCAAATGTTCACAAGGATATTATGTCCAAATGTACTCATATAGAATTGGAAATTTCAAAATCATTCTACTTTTTTTTACTCACCTTGGGCAAATTTTAATTTGCTGTGAATCCTCCCTATGGCTAATTCCCTGGAGGATTCTATTTTTAATAAAAATAGAAAACATTTGATTTGTGTTCTTCCCCTACCCCCTCCCTACTCCTCTGTGGACTGGGAACCCATGGAATACCAACTATGTATTAACCAAGTGTGATGGGGAAGCTGTACTTATAAAGTTGAATTTAGTTTGCTGACAGAAAAGCAAGAAAGAGCAATGTGTTGCAGTGCATACCAGGTCTTCCCTGGCGGCTCAGATGGTTAAGAATCTGCCTGCAATGCTTCCTGATTAATGTTACCAAAGATGCCAAGTGGGTAAATGACAATGGAAGGGGGATATCAAGCCCCCTACAATACTGATATTGTAGGGGTCACAGACATTGATCAAAGAGCCACTGGGGAGATAAGAGAATTCTAACCAATCAATCTGGCAGTGACCTGGCCACCAAGGCTCAAAGGCTGGTGTAAAACCTCACACCTTTTTCAAGGAGATTACCTGAGGTTTCCTCTTTGTAAGAGGAATTACATTGGCAGAAGTGGATGGCAGAACTGTGACAATAGAGGGGACCATGACCTGGCCGACTAGAGCTTTTTCACTTCCTTGTTAATTCTCTCTGCTTCACACTGAGGCCAGAGAATATATCCTTTCCCTCATCTCTCTATCCCTGTATCAAAAATTTGTGTTTACTTTCAGTTACGTTACAAGGACAGCTTACAAGAGGTAAGAGATGCTTGAACTTGAATTGAGGAAAAGAAGAGGAAAAAGACACATTTTCAAATGATTTTCATTTATATAATGAAAATAAAATTTTTACACAATCAACAGAAACACACCAAGTTTTTTTGCGAAAAATATTTTTAAATAAATTTTTGTCTTTTTTTTTTACATTCTGATATACATATGTAACAAGGTTTATGGCACTGTAACCAGAATCAAATCAAAGAGAAAAAAAAAAGGAAAAAGGTGGGAAAGAAAGTATCTGGTTTTGTTTAATTCCTTTCTATCTCCAAGCTGGCAACTTCGCACTATTTGTCTATTTTTCAGCTGCCAGCTCTAACTCATTTGCACACTCAAAACACCATATTATTGCACAAGAAGCCAGTGAAGGCATATGGTATAATGGTCAGTTCCTTGCTATTTGAAAAAAAAAAAAAACTCTTAAACACAGAGAGGGAAGAAACGTAATCCAGAGTATGAAACACACAAAATCAACAGTATCCTTTGTCTCTTTAAAGAATGTGAAGGGTTCTTAGACCACTTAAGCTGCCTGGTCTTCTCTTTGCACCAGTGAGCACAGCAGGGCTTGGTTTGGTTGGGTTTTTGTTTTCTATAAGGACAGGTCAGGCAGATCCTAGGTCTTCATGATTCAATGTCTTTTCTACCTACTTTGGGTTCTTTTTAATTGGTTTAAAGTATAGTATCTTCGGTCTATGAACCTGCACAGACTAGTTAATCGTAAACTCTACAAATAGCTTAAAAGGAAAAGGGGAAGAAACAGGTTTTATGATATTTTTATTGTTGGCTTAAAAAAATTACTTCTTTAGACTCCCTGCTTTGTCAGTTGGTAGGAAGTAAATCTCAACGGCATCAAAAGTTAAATTCTTCTCACACTGGTTAAAAATAAAGTTTTTAAACAAGTTTGTTTCCATTCACAAACGTTACCCCCATCTAAAAAAAGAAGAAAAAGAAAAAAAAGAAAAGAAAGAATGCATACTCCTTCCTCTTCATCTCCTAATGGAGAACAGTCATCCTTTCCAGCCAGACTATGGTCACACAACTGTCTCCACACCCATCAGCTTTGGTGTAAGGATTCGCGGTGTCACACCGTTGTTCAGGTCTTCCTCAAACTCCAGCAACTGCCCCATGAAGTTAAGGTTTGGGGAAATAATTGGTCGTTTGCCTTTGACAAATTTATAAGCATCAGTCATGGTCATCCGCGTGTGCTTCATCAAGTAGGCGATGACGATGGTGGCAGAGCGGGACACTCCCGCCTGACAGTGGATGAGCAGCCCCTTTCCACACTGGTGAGCTTCCTCTGGAATGAGGGAGAAAAGCAAGAGGTGCAGGGAAGGGGAAAGAGAGATGGAAGGAGAGAGGTTAACGTTTATCTAGACTTGATGATGTCATATTTTGTAGAGAAAGATGACATTAAAATGGTTTGGAAACTAAGTATAATTTCCTACTTAATTGTGTCTGTTTATGTCACAACCTCCAGAACTGGCTAAAAGCAACATTAGCTTGAATAAGAAGCTTTATTTCTACATTTAGAGAAAAGACTAGGTGAAAGAGTCATTCACCATAATAGTGGACTTCACAGGTGATGGTGGTCAACTGAGGAGTGAGCTGTGACATACTCACATAATGAGCCTAAATGTTAAACAAGTCACGGGTTAAGTAGACCCTTCTGATTAAGGATGTTAATTCCCATCGTCACACTGTGTCATTTATCGAAACTAGTGTTATTAACAATGTCTCTCCCACCTGTGATAGAGAAAAAGCACTTTTTTTTTTATATTGTAGAACTGCTCTGTACAGGAACTAGTATTAAATAGATAAAGAGTTTCAGTCTTAGGAAGAGCTGAAGGAGGTTAAAGAAATAAAACTAGAAAGTTACTGTGTTCAGCATCTCACCCAAAAGCCCTATTGTTGGAAAATTAAAGACTTGCAGTACTCAGGCACAGCGTGTCACCTCCATCTGAGCTGTCCAATCCCCTCACATGCATACATGTTGTTCTAACATGGTAATAACATGGATGACGGAGGAATTCCAGTGCTGGCTCAGAATCCAGGGCAATTGAAAAAGATAATACTTTAAAAGTTTTCAGATATATTAAAAACCCAGGAGAACAGCTTGTGGGCACTGTCTGAATGGGTTCTTTGTGACACTTCGAAACTATTGGGTTGGCCAAAAAGTTCGTTCAGGTTCTCAGCGTGTTCAAATACCCAAACGAACTTTTTGGCCAACCCAATGAAAGTCATCCCAAAGAGAGTATCCCTGAAAAATATACCAATTAGAAGACTGGAGAAGGAGTATGTAAAAGAGAGCCACATTTTAACATAAACTACTTCTACTGGTTACCCACTCATAGATCAACAAAACAAACATTGAGCAAATTTTCAACTTAAAAATTCAGAGATTTGACTTATTTCTCATAGATAATAGTATTTTACAAAAGCATCTCCTGTTTTCAATTTCTTCTTTTTAGCACATACTATTTAACGGCCTCCACCCCAAGAGTGGGAAGCATGGGGGTAAAGAAGATGAGCCACAAAGGGCTAGGTCTGGCGTTGGTTCCACCTTGTAGAGGACCTTGCATGTATCCTGTAACTCCTCAGAAGCTCAATCCTATCTGAATAATGGGAGTAATACTAACCAGGCACAGAGAAATACAGGAGTAATATCAGCCAACACAGCAATAACCAACTGTCATAGTTAAATCCTAAACCTAGACTCTGCTTAGTTTCCATCAGACTCTCTGTGAATGCTCTATGTTTCTAAAACGGGATGTGTTTTTCTTAAAGCAAGACTGTAAGATTTCAATTTACCCAATGATATAACAATGACAATTTAAAAATTGCACCTGTGCAGAGTGTGATGTAGAACTGTTTCCAGGCTTTAATGCTATTTATTTTTTTTATTTTGTTTTCTTTCTAAAAAACCAGGTGAGCCTGAATAATTTATAAGGAATGTAGGTGCTTTGATTGAAATTCTCTTAGACCCTAAGCACATCTTATGCTACTCATTAAATAGAAAATAATTTCCTAACTTCCCCCAACTAGAACTACAAAAAATTGCACTCATGACATCATATGTCAACCAGGAAGTTCTTCATCTACTTGGATGCAAACTTTTCTCCCTTGGGGCTCAAGGTTTGATTCAGATATCATTAATAAAGAATTTAAGGTGCATTAGAACTATTGTAACATTTGACTTACAGAAAAATCCAAACAAATTTTCTGGCCAACCCAATAATAGAGCCTTGTAAGCACTGCCCGTGCTTCTGGCCCCAGTGTCTGGCCTTGGAGTCAAGAGCATTAGGCTCTGGTCCCTTCTCTAACACTAAAGTTCCTACAGTCTAGGAGAAGTCACTTTGCTTTTCTGCGTTCAATGACCATTCAGAATTTCTTTCCAGACTGAACATTTCATAGCCCTGCAAAACCAGGCAAGATTAGCAAGAAAATGCCTGGGCCAAGTGACCAGAGCTGCCAACTCTACAGCAAATCTACCTACTTCAGTGGCTGATAAATCCAAGTTTGTTTGTTTTTTTTTTCTGACAAAGGAGCACTGAACGTGAGTGCATTCTTCCTGAGGCAGAGGCCAGCGACAACCTGCTACAATATTTAGGGAAAGGGCTGGGTCACTCTTTTGTAGTAAGAAAGACTGGAGTCACTTGAGAAAAAAATTGTTGAGTGCCAGGTCCTCTCCAAGTGATCATTTTTGCCTTGCAACAGTTTGAGGCTTAGAAGCAGCAAAAGTTAAAGATGAGGATTAGGGTTAGGCTGGTCGTTGCTTCCCTGTGGAAATTAAAGCCTGACGTTGCTAGAATTTTCTCTCCTTGGGAACTACACAGGCTATATACCATTTGCTCTTTCCTACTTCAATGAGCCTGGATGAACTAAGGAAATCTAGTATCATCTCATGAGCACTCAACCTCACACCCTTTGGCTATACAACTTTTAAGAATGGAGAGACAAAGCAAACAGAAGGAGAATAGTACCCCCCACCACCTTTGCACTGATGTGATACATAAAGATGTTCACTATAGCACTATGTTTCTGAAAAATATCCTTCAGTAAAGATCCTTCAGAAAATGCTACTTTGACCTCAAGCTTTGGCAATTAACTCAAGGTAAGATGAGATGGCTGGATGGCATCACTGACTCGATGGACGTGAGTCTCAGTGAACTCTGGGAGTTGGTGATGGACAGGGAGACCTGGCGTGCTGCGATTCATGGGGTCGCAAAGAGTCGGACACGACTGAGCGACTGATCTGAACTGAAGGGAGACACGGATGAGCTTAGAAGCCCGTGTCATACTTACAATACAGCCAGCACTCAGTACCTGCAGGGCATCAGTTCCTGCATCCCTCTACTCCTGTGGATAAAATTCATGGATGTTCAAGTTCCTTTACATAAAATGGCACAGTGCAATCAGCCCTCCATATGCAGAAATTCCATCAGTGGTTGGCTGAATCTGCAGAGGTGGAACCTGTGGATCCGGTGCTGTGCCAGGCTTAGTCGTTCAGTCAGGTACAATTCTTTGTGATTCCATGGATTGTAGCCTGCAGGCTCCTCTGCCCATGGGGATTCTCCAGGCAAGAATACTGGAGTAGGTTGCCATGTCCTCCTCCAGGGGATCTTCCCAACCCAGGTCTCCCTCATTGCAGGTGGATCCTTTACTGTCTGAGACTCCAGGGAAGCCCACCAGAGGGCAGGCTATATTTAACTCCCTACAAGATGCCAAGAAATCTCAGTAGACCATATACCCACGCACCTGTTTTGGCCACCAACTTCTTCCTTTCTACCAATTCTTTTGAGATGATGTCATAGAACATCTAGTGCTAACCCCTGCCACTTTTTCACTGGGAACTGGAGACATGAGGTGGTCTCACTGAATGGATTCCCAACCCAGTTGAATGACTGTACTTTGATAACCATGGCTCCAAAACACTCGCTGGGTTATGACTTAGAATACTCTGCACCAGGTGGGGGAGCCCAAAAACACTTCCGCGGAGCTTTTCTGCAACTCAGGCAGAAATCTTGGACCCGCTATCAAAGCAAAAAAGCCGGAGGGAAAAGGAAGGCGGAAGATGAGACTTCCCCGTGGGAGATAGTTACCGATGAACTCAAAAGCCTCTTCAAAGTACTGCCGCAGGTTCTGCTTGTTGCTGTCGGTGGCCGGCAGCCGCTTGTAGTTGAACAGGCCTTTCTCGTAGTGGTAGAGGGGCAGGTGGGTGGTGACGTTGATGACGTAGCCGATGTTCAGCCGCTGCATCGTGTCCAGGTCCTGAGCGTCCTGCTCGTTGCCAAGGAACAGGAAGGGCAAGATGGGTGTCAGCTCCGCGTTCTCGATGTCAGGGGTGCTGGGGATGGACTGAGGTAGCATGCTCGAGGCCGCAGACGCGCCGCCCCCCACCTCCCGGCACTCTTGGAGCTGGAGGGAGTTATCACAGAGGTTTTCATGGTTCTGCTTAAAACTGCTAAGTCCACCTGGAACACAAACACAGAAGTGAGAATGACTCCCCCTCGAACTTCAGAGCTGGCGGAAGAATCAATGCGTGTAGTTGCTTATTGCATTTTTTAGAAAGAAAATCAAAACACAAATGAAAGTCCGTTGGGAGACCCAGGACAAATTTTGGAGGCTGCATGCAGTACTTTCAAATTGTGCCTTTTATACAAACTGGGGCATGTTCCCCTGGAAAGAGTTCCACGAAGCATCAGGTAATTTCATGAGCTGCACATTTGATCTGCCCCTAAGAGTCATATGCTCAGTGGCCTATATACAGCCTTGCACTTTAGGAGCCCAGGAAGGCACAGATGACTTCCTCGGGTGTAGAATTTCTGCCAGTAACTAACTGGGCAGTGGAGCTGTGTGACTTGTACCCTTTGTAAACTCACCTCACCCAGAAGGCCAAGTTTGCCCCCAAACAAGAAAGTGGTTACAAGCAAGGACCTTAGAAGAACACAGATTATCTTGTTATAATCCCAGTTCCACTACTTCTTGGGTCTGTGATCTGGATAAGTTAATTTCTCTCTCTTGGCCTCAAATTCCCCATCTGTAAAATGAGGGTAATGGCATATACCTCTTAGTATGATTAGGAATCTGGTATACAGGGATCTGGAGGAGGCAATGGCACCCCGCTCCAGTACTCTTGCCTGGAAACTCCCATGGACAGAGGAGCCTGGCAGGCTGCAGTCCATGAGGTCGCTAAGAGTTGGACTCAATTGAGCGACTTCACTTTCACTTTCATGCATTGGAGAAGGAAATGGCAAGCCACTACAGTATTCTTGCCTGGAGAATCCCAGGGACAGAGGAGCCTGGTGGGCTGCTGTCTATGGCGTCGCACAGAGTTGAAAACTACTGAAGCGACTTAGCAGCAGCAGCATATAGGGATCCATATAAAGTATGCAAACCTCCCCCTCATCAAATGCAGTTATCATTTATGGGAATATATATCTTAAGGAAATCATCTGACCAAAGATATCCAGCTAGATGCATAAAGATGTTCACTACAGCAGTATTTGTTTTCTAGAAAGGCCAAGTAAGAAACAAAAACATTTTTGAAAAGAGAAAAGTTGTCAGTCACCCAAGTGCAATATTATGTAGCCATTCAAAGTTGTGAAAGGAATACGAAAATAAAGACTATGTTTCTATTTAATATTAAATGAAAAAATCTGATTCAAAAATGTTCACCATCCACATGATCAAAAGCTAAAGAACCATGCAAAAAAGAGCACTAGTTTAAATTAGGAAATGTATGGATTATAGTCTATTGCTTAAACTTTTTCTTTAGTATTTGTTAGATGTGTTTGTGGGTAAGCCCAAAGGACTATTATGAAGGTCAAATTACACAATGTACATGTAAGAGCTGTGAAATCAGAGTTGACAGTATTACCTACTCAGTGAGCTCTAATTCTTATCAATCAGATACACTCTGGCCTTGCCTTTGAACACAGGCAGAAGCTGGAGATCGCCTAGAAGCTGAAAGTCATCAGAACACAACATTTACCACTCCCTCTCTCCTCCAGACGGATGCCTTACTTCTCTCTTGATAGTTTGAGGAGATAAGAGAGGAAACATAAGTGTGAACAGGATATGGTTGTGTTAAAATAAATAAAGGAAGTCGAATTGTTCACCACTTTCTGAATCTATGTCCTTCTCCATTTCAAGTCTCATCTCTGCCAACCACATCAGGAAGCTCCAGGCTGTACCCCAGACCCAGTCTCAGTGCTGTTCACGGCCAGTACACACAAGTTGTAAAAACCCGGGAAATCATTATTTTCATTAAGATGCAGCCATGACTCAAAGATGATTTAGTGGTATCATGACCATCTGTGTCTAAACCTATTTGAAAAGAAAAACAAGAGCTACAAATTCATTTTAATTAATTTCTAGAATTAAATTCTGCCTTTACATCTTAGTTTATTCTGCTATGAAATAATGATTAAAATAAAAAGTTTTTCTGGATCCAAAGGGATCATTTTTCAAGCAGACAGAAGAAATGGAGATTACCAGAAAAAACTTCATTAGTGAATATACCTAAACAAGAATTTGAAATTACCCACCGTAACCAACACAAGCTCCACGAAAGAGACTGAAGAGTTATTTAGAAGCCTGCTCAGCTTTGGCTCCATAAAATCCTAGTAAACAGTTCCATACCAGTTCTGTGATGGGAACCTAGTTCACTTTTTTTTTTTTCTTAAGAAAAAGACAGTTGTTACACTTTTCCATATAAGATGAGAGGACAGAACAACAAAACAAACTCAAAAGAAGCCTTTGGGGGGTAGGTGGGGGGTGGGGAGACTTCTCTGTGTTCTTATTTAGGGTACTCAAGCTGTAATTTGTCTTAAAAGCAGCTAGTTTGGGGAAAAAAAAAAAAACAAAAAACTGCATGCCAGAAAAGCACACACACAGAAAAAAAGCAGCATAGAGCTTTTTAAAATTCTGTCTCTACACCTCCTTCCCCAATGACATCAGCTGGAGACTCCCCACCTGCCCAGTTGCCATAGCAGTTACACAAAGACATACAATGACATCAGTTGGCATGATATCAGCTCTTTGAGTGCAAACAATACAAGAAGAACTACTTTGTTTAAGGCCTTTGGTGCAACTGTGTTCTGGGGAGCCAATGACGTAATGCTAACAGGTGGCATGAGCCTTCCATTTGCCTAATGGGGGGAAAAAGCCCATGGGGGAGGGGAAAAGAGGGAATTGGAGACAGACAGACACAAAATGCTCCGGATCCCAGGGGGTGCTCACGTGCGAAATTATGTGTATGTTTAAGCCATGTGGGAACTGTGTTCATCGAATCTTTGGAGGCAGAATGGATAGAAAAGGAAATATTCTAATTCACACATATTAACTAGACAAGGAAACGTTCATTGAGGGATATGAACAAACAGTCTGTTCAACTGCCAGTCTGCTGACCAATGTCAGCATCAGTTCTCCCTAAGGATCATGCACAGCAAGATACTGCAGTTAAAGAACTCTGAGGATGGTGCTTACAGCAAAATGAACCAGTAGAATCTTATAGTAGTGGCTTTGAGAGAGATGTCTGTAGGGAGGACTGTTTTCTTCCCTTAGGGGTTTGGAAGTGAAGGGAAGGAGGAGGGCTCATGTGGTTCTCTCTTCCAACGACTTGCCCTCCACCCTACCTCACCACATCCCATAGAAGCTGAACAGACTGGTCACTTTCTGAAGAGTTTTGATTATTTTGTGTTTGTTAGGACAACATAGGAGCATTACAAGATGACAACTAACAACTGAAGTGGAGGCAGCGTGGCATGGTGGTTAAGAGAAGGGTGAGAGAGTCAAATACAGACTGCAACTGTGATTCTGTCTCATGACAGTTGTAAGACCTGGTACAAATCTCTTTTCCTCATTAAGCCTCAGTTTACTGATCTGTGAAGTGGGCATAATATCACCTACCCAAAGAATTGTGGTATAGGATACCTATGTAAACATGTGATCGGGCATCTGATAAATAATATTTCATTACTACAATGTCATCATTGCTGCTGCCCTCACCTTCAGCAGATCTGCTGACTCTGCAGTGTGTGAGAACCCTCAACGCAGTGCAGTGATTCTGAGGCCAGACTGCTCAGCCTGAATCCCAGCACTGCCAGACATTGACAGTGAGACCTTGTACAAGGTCCTTACGTCTCGGCTTCTCCGTGTCCCCGCAGAAGAAACAGGGTCACCTACCTTATCGACAGTCTTGAGAATTAAACTGATTTATAAGAATAATGTATTTTGAAACAAAATACAGCACATATTAATCACTTTTTTCACTACTTTGCAAAACTACCATTTTAAAGATCTAAAAAAAAATTCTAAGACAAATACCATGTGATATCACTTATATGTGGAATGTAAAATATGACACAAATGAATATGAAACAGAAACAGAAGCATGGATAGAGAACAGACTGGCGGTTGCCAAGGGGGAGGGATTTGGGGGAGGGGTGGAGTGTGAGGTTGGGGTTAGCAGATGTAAACTCTTATATATGGAATGGATAAACAACAAAGTCCTACTGTATAGCACGGAGGACTATATTCAATATCCTATGAAAAAACATAATGGAAAAGAAAATTTTGAAAAAGAATGTGTATATAGGTGTAACTGAATCACTTTGCTATACACCAGGAATACAACATTGTAAATCAACTATACTTTCGTAAAAAAAAAAAAACAACAAAAACTAGATATCTCAAAAAAAAAAAAAGTTCTAAAGAAGCCATAAAAGGAGGAAAAATAAAGTACAAACTGAATGAATAAAAGAGCTTTAAGATATGAGGTTATAATTCAGAAAAAAATCTGCTTAATATAAAGACTCTAAATGATAAATAAGCTAATGTTCCAGAGTTTTTATTTTAAAAGTTTATTGAAAAAGAACTAGGAACCAAGGTATCTGAGCAATTTCATAGTTTAAATAATATACTTTTATTATAAAGAAAGCAACAGCATCCTATGTTTCCTAAACAATGAAATCTGATTTCATTTTCTTTATCCTGGCTTTCCCAAGGAAAGTCTGCATGTCTTTGGATTCCTGGTTTTGCCAGAGGAGAATTGAGTGTTTTCAATAAAATCCCTCTTCTCCCCTCCCTCCCCTTCTCTCTCCTGTGCCCCCAAGTCCCACCGGCTGAGTGATCTCTATAGACACAAGACTGCTCCCAGTTATCAGTACAAATATTTCCCAGGCATGGGCAACAGAACTGGGGGCAAACATTTCAAACCTTATCTCAAAACCAGGTTCTCTGCCAGAATGAGTATGGTCAGCATGTGGATTCTGAATGGCAGCAACAAAGAATACACAGCACCCCCACACAACATGTAAGAATGCAACTGGCGTGTTTCCTCCAACAGAAGGTCAGTGAGGTGAGAGTACCACTGAAGCAGTGGATTCTAGCTGAAGTGGGAAACCTCTCTTTATAGATGCATTTCAGCTCCTGTAGCTGTTTTGGCTGTCCCAGCCCTAGAATCATTGCCTAGAGAGCCCTCGGCAATGTGATTCAGAAGCAGTGCTCTGGGTGGCAAATTAAAGAAACTGCATCCAAATACAGAATCTATAAGCAAGACATTTCCATCTTTCAAAGATGGACTTTGACACTTTGACACACCAGCTTTTTGGCTGTACCCTAAGTTGAAAAGAGAACATTTCCCAGAAATCTAATGAAAATGCTCACTGAAGGTCAGCAAATGGCATGAACATCCAAAGAAAAGTGGAAGGGAATGCAAGATGGACTTTGCTACAAGCCTGCTGTGAGCATATTCTTTGTCACTTTTTGTTGTCTAGATTTTCTTACTGGGTAACTATAGTTTTTTAAAGTAAAGTGGGGCTTGATGATAGTGGTTAAGAACATAGACGCTGGAGCCAGACTGCTTGTGTTGAGAATCATGGTTTCTCTAACTAGCTGTGTTACCTTGTTGGTGAGTTATTTAACACCTCTGCACCCCAACTTCCACACCCATTATGTGGAGCTAACAGTAGTGTTTATGTCATAGAGCCCTTAATATGGATAAGATGCTACATAAGTTATTACCACTATAAATGAGAAAGCGATTGTTAGAAAATGGGTCCTTATGGATACTATTTTGTGGGCCCTCTGTGGAAACTGGAGTCCATCTGACTAGACTCTCAAGATCCTATTCTTACAAAGCCTGAATAAATTGGAGCTGACGTCAGGCTTCCAGAGTTGAAAGTCTCAAAGACAGAAGATGGGGTGGGTGGGTGGGTGGGGGAGTGGGGGGTGGAGGTGGGGGATTGTTTCATACTTTTCAGGGAAGAAAATCACCCGCCTTAACAGGAGAGAGGAATATTAGGATATTATAGGATATTAGGCATATAATCTAGATCCACAAAGATTACTTCTACCTCTTATTCTCTAAGAAATTGTCTTCATAAGTCATAGATGCAACAGGGGATTTTATGGTAGGGATGGTTTCAAGTTCAATACCAGAAGGTATCACCTAAACTGTTTTATGATCAGTTGTGCCCCCAGGGAATGCATATCCTTTCCTAAGGAGGTGGCATTAAAGAGGGAGAATGAGTCAAAAGTACCGAGTCACCAGGTGTAAGGTAAGAACAAAAGCGATAAAAGAAACGACTTTGTTACCAGGGGAAGAGAGAAACTTAGAAGGCTGAGTCCAACCGTGTTGCTCGTGGAGACTGTGAGTCAAAGAAGAGTATCCCTATGACCCTTAAAATGCTGTCATCTCATTGCTTACATGTGAACTGTCCAATGTGTGAAAAAAACATAAGCAACAAGTTACCATAGAGGTTAAAATTCTTTAAGAAAAATTAGAATCTTGAATTCAAAGGAGCACATGTTTATTATTTGGGCAATATTTGTGTTCCGGGAAGATAAATCTGTTCATTTTGTTAGTCCCTTGCCTCATGGATTTTTTTTACCGTCTGGTCTCTCTAATAGGAGATACAAGTTCTCTCTGTATTTTAAAAGCCAACTGTAGAAGGCAATCTATTATATATCAAACATCAGGGAAAAGAGTGCAGGAAAAACCTGATTTAAATCCCTCTGTACACAGAACTTAGCTACATGTTATAGGAATATAGGTGATTTGTTGATATGTTTGATACCAATAACTGTAGGTAAGAGATCAATCTCTTAGTCATGGATGGGTGATCAATCTGTTTTTGGAAATAATTTAGGTAAGTTAAAAGATATGTAAAAGGATCTCTCTGGTGTCTATTTTATCTAGTGACAAATCATAGGTGGAAATTACTTCAAGAATGCCCCTCACAAAACTGTCTTTTCAAAATAACTATTACCCCTATCTTTACACCTAATAGTAATTTAAAAAGTTATATTTAGTGATGTTTTGAGAGGAAAAAAAAAACAGAAAAGTCTTCAAAAATTTATGCCAGAATATTCTCAAATTTTGAGTTAATAATATGGTCCTTTCATTGAATTTTCTGGACAAAAATCATAATTTAGACTATTAATGCTTACTTGAAATAGACATTCCAAATTATTTGCCATCCTTTCTACTACAAAAACTCAGTAGGTTATAAAATCTAGCACTCTGGATCAGCTAATACTTGGCTATAATATGTATCAAGAGCTATAATAATTTTGCTGTTTCCTAAATCTTTATATAAGATGCAATGTGCTTTCCGCTAAATATTTGTTTCTACATATTTCTACAACTACTTCCAATTATTAACTTGTTTGGGGGCTCTGACTTCTTGTGTTTTAAAATATATCACTTCCTTCTTTGACAAAATCTTTATACTGCCCTTAATGGAAAGAATTTTTTTGTTGTTAATTCCTGCCTAAATATTTACCTCAAGAAAGCAAACAGAGTCAGAAAGATCCAATGACTTAGGATCTTTGATTTATAAAAACTGAAAATGAAGCTTTAATTGTGTGCATTCCAAGAAACGCTGACAGGGGCATGTTTTTGTCAAAGTTTAAAAGTTTCTCCTTCTAACCCTATCACCCTATCCTCAGCTCAGAAGCTGTCCCTGCTCCCTCCACTCTGGCCACAATCAGCTTGTTCTCCGTATCTAATAAGTCTGTTTCGGTTTTGTTTTGTTTGTTTATTTGATTTGTTAGGAAATAGACAAAGAAGTGAAGGGGATGAAGAGGTACAAAATTCCAACTGTAAAATATGTAAGTCATGGGGATGAAATTCACAGCACAGGGAATATCAATAATATTGTAATAACTCTGTATGGTGACAGATGGAAATGAGGCTTAGCATGGCGACCATTTTGCAATGTATAACAATATTGAATCACTATGTTATACACCTGAGACTAATATAATATATGTCAATTATAATTCAACAAAACATAGAGTGAGCTAACTTTATAGTATTTAAATAATAGATCAATAAAGCTACTTTAAAAACAAATCAAAACAAACAAAAAGCAACAAAAATGAGGTTGAACGTGGAATGAAGTTTGAGTTTGGGATCAGCAGACACAAACTATTTTGCATAGAATAGATAAATAACAAGGTCAGTAAATTCAATACTCTGTGATAAACCATAATGGAAAAGAATGTGAAAAAGACTCTGTGTCTAGGTATAACGGAATCACTTTGTTGTACAGCAGAAATGAACACAACA
This sequence comes from Tragelaphus eurycerus, assembly GCA_935064755.1. NCBI lineage: Eukaryota > Metazoa > Chordata > Mammalia > Artiodactyla > Bovidae > Tragelaphus > Tragelaphus eurycerus. The sequence continues at coordinate 19,287,710 of CAKXYN010000003.1, forward strand.
TTGTAAATCAACTATATTTCAATAAAATGAATTTTTTAAAAAAGTTACCTCACTACCGAATTGGTGGAGAAGAAAGCTGGGGATTGAATTTCAGCCTGCTGAAGTAGCTCTCAACTGCACACAAAAAAAGCAGTTTCTTGTTACTACCCTAGAAGAGTGGTGCTCTTGTGTTGCCCCCTTCTTAGCATTCGTACTTTAAGGCTTTAATGAGTAACTAGTGTTTAGGATAGAGCAGTTTAATTTGTGTGTATTTGAAGAACACGGGCAGATTGTTTGAGAGCATACTTCGCTCTCCAAGTATGTAAATACAGCCTGTTTCTTTAAATCTGTTACCTCATTTATTTACATTAGAACAGAAAGCACTGCCAGAAGCAACAGCTGATGACAGTCACACAATTTTCCACAAAGACAACAATTAAACAGCTTTGTGTTCTTTTAATGAGCAGATGACTTTTCTGAGAGCAGGCTTCAAACTTAAGATCGCTGAGTTCCCACAGCCAGGAACCCCTCAGGTTTGGCAGAAGTCACTGTGACTTTAAGGAAAAACACCCTTTGGCCCCCGGTCCTGCCAGCCTCCCAGTGTTAGCTTCCCTTTCTCCCTCCCCACCCTCCCCCTGCCTCTCTCACAAAACACTTTGGAAAGAAAACAAAAGGGAGCTTCTACCTGGAACATGTTTGATGCTTAAATGTCCAATGAATCCACACAATATTTTTGAAACCTATTTTTAAAGAGTTGAAGTGAAGATGGGAAAAGTGGTCAAGCCTCCCTCCTGTCCCCCACCCACCCCACACATACACCATGAGGCCCCTTAGTATAGAGAACACCATCTTTATATCACCCTCCCCATTCTGCCTCCTAAAAGTTTCAGGAAGCACCATCTGGAAGGCAGAGAGATCAAGCCAGTCAATCCTAAAGGAAATCAACCCTGAATAATCATTGGAAGGACTGAAGCTGAAGCTCCAATACTTTGGCCACCTGATGGGAAGAGCAGACTCATTGGAAAAGACCCTGATCCTGGGAAAGAGTGAAGGTAAAAGGAGAAGAGGGCAGCAGAGGAAGAGATGGTTAGATAGTATCACCAACTCAATGGACATAAATCTGAGCAAACCCCAGGAGATCGTGAAGGACAGGGAAGTCTGGTGGGCTACAGTCCATGGGGTGGCAAAGAGTGGGACATGACTTAGGGACTGAACAACAGCAGCAGCAACCTGGAAGGCAGGGGGTAGGCATAATTGATTTTTCCAAGTCGCTTCTTCAACCTGAGGGGCAAGAGAAGTTGTCCATGTTCCCTTAGGCCAAGTCTGGACTGGTCAGAGCTGACCTCTGTGGGTTTACTTGTACCCTTCTTCCCCTAGTCTGTCCAAAGTCCCGCATTATGGTCCTTGTTTTCATTGGGAGTTCATCTGCCATGAGACTGAGCTTCACGTTCACTCACAAAAATGCCAATTAAAGAAATTAATGCAATAGTTTTTCTTTTCAAGACAGAGCTTTGGGATTCAATCAAGGGAACAGCTTTCTGCTTCAAAGTGTCCCTATCAAACTACAGATTGAGTATAGAGAGGGGCTGATAGAAAGACAGCCAAGGTCAATCCTCCTGTTCCTGAAAACATTGAAAGTTCAGATTTCCTTCTGATCCATCCACATCTAAATTTTACCTATTTCATCCCAGGCCAACCAGTTCCTAAGGAGAAAGGCACATCTCAAACACACAGCTCAGGCCTATGGGTTTTCTAAACAGACACACCTGATGAACACAACTTTTAAAATCTCTTTTAGGGGCTTTCCTGACAGTTCAGTAGTTAAGACTCTGTTCTCCCAGTGCAAGGGGCCTAAGTTCAATCACTGGTTAGGGAACTAAGAACCTGGAGACATCAACGAAGACTCAGCTCAGTCAAATATATAAATAAGTATTTAGAAAATCTCTTTTATCTGAGAGCAAGTCCTCCCAGACATTTTGGGATTTGAGTGACAGGCTCATGATGCCCCTTCCCTCTCCTCTCCTCTCTCCCTCCCCACCAGTCAGGGTCCGATGGGAGGAGATGGATGATCAACATATAAAACACAAATAAAAAGATAATGATTAATGACGATGAGGGCCATGAGGTGCCCTCCAGGTCTCCGGTGCTGTGAGAGGGGGCCGATTAGATCAGGTTTCAGGGCAGGCCTCTCTGGGGATAAAAAGGGACTGACTGGTTTGGAAAACGGATAGAGGGGAGGGGACTCAGGAGAACAGTTGAGGCAGAGAGGACCACAACTAGAGGCCAAGGCAGGACACTCATGAGGCCTCGATGACTCAAAGAGACAGAATGCGATGAAGCAGAATGAGGGAGCAAGAGTGACCAGAGGAGACCCAGGAGTCTGCAGAGGGCCTCTGAGAGCAGTGAAGCAATGAGGATGTCAACCTAAATTCAGCAGGAAGCTCCTGAATGTTTAGAAGTCCATAATACGTGATCAATATGAGTTTGAAAGGGAGAGAGAGAGAAGAGTGAGAAAAAAGTTATTAATAATTTGGCAGATGGTACAGTTTATCTATACTCGAAACCTGGGCAAAATTCATACCCTTCCTTTTTGCAAAATACACGTTTTGTACCCACTATGGACTGACTGTGTCTCCCCCTGTCCCCACCCAAATTCTCATCCTGAAGCCCTAATCCCTAATATGATATTATTTGGAGATGGGACTTTTGAGAAATAATTAGGTTTAGATAAGGTTATGAAGCAGGGTCCTTAAAAAGGAGGTTAGAACCTTATAAGAAGAGACACCAAATACCTTGGTCTGTCCTGTGTGTGTCTCAGATTGAGGACACAGCAAGAAGGTGTCCATCTGTAAGCCAGGAAGACCTCACCAGCACCTGACCATCCTGTATCCTGATCTCGGACTTCTAGCCTCCAAAATTGTGAGAAAATAAATGTCTGTTCTTGAAGGCACCCAGTCTATGGTATTTTGTCATGGCAGCCCAAGCAGACAAACACAGCAATGCTTTGAATTCCCATATAGCTTACTTTTTGAAAATATAAATTATAATGCTTACTTTTGAAGTACCACACCCATGGCTGTGGACTGCCTGAGAATCTGACCCCTGGGAGCCAGCTCAAGTAGATACCATATCTCAAATTCAAGCCAGAATTGGTCCAAGGTCAAGATGGGAAAGCTGCCTAAAGCATGCCTGTGGAATCTTCCAGAACCTTCGTGCCACAAGCCAGCTACAAGCAGAGGAGCCCATTTCTTCCCCAAAACACATGTCTCCTCATTAGTTATATTCTCCCTGTGGATCAGTGCTGACCTCTGTCCTTCCTGCACCCTCTGTCTGGGTTGAAGAAAGGTTTAGCTGGAGACTTTCTGTGTATCAGGGAGGCCACTCGATACCATGTTAGGGCTTCTCCTCTGTTCACTAAAAAGCTCAATACCGGTTAATCCACCAGGAAGGATTAAAGTAGGGGGAAAAAAAAATCCATGAGATCATTCTGGAAGACTAGAGAGGGAAGAATGTTAACAGGAGAAGAGAGCTATAAAACACAAAGCCATGTTTTCCCCAAGAGCTCAAGCAGATATTCTCCATGCTTGCTTAGGTCTCTGAAGAGAGGGGAAAGCATTCTTTGCTTTGCAGCGCAGGAGTTTAACTAATGAAGCACTGCTAAACAAACAAACAGAGGAAAGCCCAGTAAAGTTATTCATTAAACAAGCCCACTGTACAAAAGGAAAACTGTTGCTTAATGATCCACCTCCCCTGAGGACCAGCATTTATCTTAGACCCCAAATTAAACACATCACAACTTCACGGCAAAAGTATGTTTCCCAGAGGGATTTAAGTAGAGTCCAATTAAATAAATCTCTAGACATATCAAGAGCAGGCCTCAAGAGAGAACATATTTCTACTGTGAAACATTCCCATTGGAAATCATGTTCGTAAAAGGTCATCTACAAACATCCATGACAAGAGGAGGGGAAGAATGGCAGGAAGCGAGACAGGGTCATGTGAGTGAAGGGTGGGTTCCATCCTTACTATCATGTAGGGAAGCGCTGGGCAAAGAGTGCAGTGAGCATCTCCGCTAGCTGCGGGTGACACTCCCATGTCCAAACAAACAGCTTTTACAAGGATGTGTTTTCATATGATCTGAGGGTCAAAGGGCTCTGGCTTAGGGAATTCAGGAAGTGGCAGGGGAAAGGATCAAGTGTCAACATCAAACCATGAGTCGTTTTACTGAACCAGTGTTTTCAGTTCACAAAAGGCATAGCAACAACTTCCTCAAGTCACTGAGCTGAATTCTATATTTGGCAAGAATACTAAGCAAGTCTGAGCATTAAGGATAAACGCCAGAAAGAGCAGGCATGAGCTCTCTTGGCTCAAGGATTCACTGAGTCAGCTGTGCCCAGTGGTCCGAGCCCCACATGAGGGCTGAACTTGGAAAGATCAGCCTAGAGCCAGGTGAGTGGCCTTAGCGTGCCCAGAGACACGAGTTTGCATCAGGTCAAAAGCTGGTGTGTCCCCATGTCATGGATCACCTTCTGGGATGAAAGGGAAGAAAAAATAAACCAGGAAGCCAGTACATCTCTGGCGGGGAGAACTGGGATCATATATTCTCAGTGTAGACTTGAGGTTCAGTGGAAGGTCGGCCAAGGTTGGTTTGACCTGGGATGAGTGGAAAGGAGAGGTGACTTGAGAGGCACCCCACATCTGGCACTGTCAGGTTACTCAGCACCCTTCCTTGAAGCCAGGCCTAACATTGCTCAGGGAATAGAAGTCCTGACAGCAGGGACTTGGAACACTGCCCCCCTTTCCCATGCTGCAGTCATACTGGGTGCTAGCTCTGTGACCCCTCTTGCCACTTCTAGAAAACCAGGGGTTTGGATCGTAAGTTTCTCCCCAAAATTTAAGCATTCTATAATTTCAGCACAGTGTGGACAAACTGGACATCAATGAACAACCAAGAGAGGCATTATCATGGGATTTGTGAACCCCTGATGACCTGCTTCCCACCTCAAGGCCTCTGCACGTGCTGTTCCCTCTTGCTGGAACTCCCTACCCCTAGGTCCTCGTGTAGGTGATTCATACCTCAGACCAAACAGGATCCCGTCATAAAGGTCTTCCTTTTATTTACAGCAACTCTCCCACAGATCTCTTTCACTATGCTGTGAAGTTTTAAAGTTTCATAGTCTTCACGGAGACCACAATGGCACCCCACTCCAGTACTCTTGCCTGGAAAATCCCATGGACAGAGGAGCCTCGTAGGCTGCAGTCCAAGGGGTGGCTGGGAGTCGGACACGACTGAGCAACTTCACTTTCACTTTCCACTTTTATGCATTGGAGAAGGAAATGGCAACCCACTCCAGTGTTCTTGCCTGGAGAATCCCAGGGACGGGGGAGCCTGGTGGGCTGCCGTCTATGAGGTCGCACAGAGTCGGGCACAACTGAAGCAACTTAGCAGCAGCAGCAGCATTCCTCACTGATCGCTTATCTGAAATCACTTGTTAACTTCTTCCCTTGTTTTTGTTATTATTAAAGTGTGGATCCCAACAAAGCCGAGCTGTTGTGCATCTTAGAGGAAACACAACATCACTGCCCTATGGCTCAGGCGGCCTCTGCACTTTCCAACAGCATGATCTCAGCAAAGTTCCTTAGCCTCCTTGCACCCAAGCTTCCTCATTTGCAAAACAGGACTAATAATAGTTCCAACAGGCAACAATAGAGTCACTTCAAGGATTTAATGAACTAATACTGGGAGTTATTCATAGAAATTGGAAGTATGCACTGTTTAGCACCTAGAGCCATACCTGGTTTATTATAGTAGGTGCTCATTAAATGTTTCTAGAGTTTAAAGAAGACACACATTAGTTGTGATAGGAAATGTCACTGAGGGTGGAAGAGTAACTTCTTTGAAATCAGTAGACCTGAATTCCAGTCCCATCTCTGCCAATTACTAGTTGGGTGTCCTTATACTATAACTTATCTGAGTGTCAGTTACAGGTAAATAGCTATTCCTAACTTATATCTCAGACTTCCCAGGTGGCACAGTGATAAAGAATCTGCCTGCAATGCAAGAGACATGAGTTTGATCCCTGGGTCAGGAAGATCCCCAGGAGAAGGAAATGGCAAACCACTTCAGTGTTCTTGTCTGAGAAATCCCATGGACAGAGGAGTCTGATGGGCTACAGCTCATGGGACCACAAAGAGTCAGACAGGACTTGGTGACTAAACAGCAACAAAACTTATACCTTCCTTGTAAAGAATAGAAACATTGACTATGCATGACAGAATTTCTTGACACATGTATTACAAACAATAAACAATACGGTTATATATTTATTAAAAATGTTTCTAGATTAAATGAGCTTTGGAATGAGAGCAGAAAGATCCAGTTCATTGTAAAGATGTACTATATGTTGCACAGCATAATGCTAGAAATTTAAAAGATTAAAATGTTTTTAAAATATATAGTCTCTGAAGATAAAATCAAATGAGAGAAAGAAAGAGATAAAGGAAAAAATCAAGGAAATTTAGCAAAAGTCCTGGCAGAAGAAACGTTTTAAGACTCCTCAAATACCCTGTGATAAACCACATTGGAAAAGAATATGAAAACGAAGGTGTGTCTGTCTAGATATGACTGACTCACTTTGGTGTATAGCAGAAATCAACACAATATGGTAAATCAGCTATACTTGAATTAAAAAAAAAAAAAAAAGGCCTGAAATGATGCCATTCCATTGAGACTTGTATAGGACAGGTACAGGGCCAGCCAGGTGAGTTTACCGTGAGGACACAGACATCCTGTCCCATACTGGGAAGGAGAGCTGGAAAGGCTCATGGGGAAGAGATAGCCTGTAGGCGTGACAGACAGCCATGCCTGAGGATGACTGGGATCAAAGACAAATCATTCCCGGTGGCCTTTAACCTTTTCTCCTCTCTCCATGCCTCCTTCTTGCTGCTGCTGCTGCTAAATCGCTTCAGTCGTGTCCGACTCTGTGCGACCCCATAGACGGCAGCCCACCAGGCTCCCCCGGCCTTGGGATTCTCCAGGCAAGAACACTGGAGTGGGTTGCCATTTCCTTCTCCAATGCATGAAAGTGGAAAGTGAAAGTGAAGTCGCTCAGTCGTGTCCAACTCTTGGCAACCCCATGGACTGCAGCCTACCAGGGTCCTCCATCCATAGGATTTTCCAGGCAAGAGTATTGGAGTGGGGTGCCATTGCCTTTTCCGTGCCTCCTTCTTGGAGGTTCTATATAAGCAATGAATGAATAGAAAGTGCCATGAACAAGTAGAAGCTTACTTAGGAGGGAGCACTCAGCTTGCGGGATGTCAGGGAACAGGGGAAGAGACCCCCCAGTCCATTTATACACTCATTTATTAAGCATGAAATGTGGGCTGCGGGGGACAGTACTGAAATCTAGTTGGGCCCCCTCCCAGCTAACTGGCTTGCCCTATGAGACAAGCTGAGTTAGAGACAGATGAGTCACACGGTGTGAATTCACCAGCCCCAGGGCCATTTCTTCTGCCTCCTGTTGAAGGGACAGAGGCTGGATGTAAAATCAGTAATTCCAGGTTCCTCCCATCCCTCCCTCTCAACCTTGCACCTTTGAGCAAGTTACTTAACTCAGCAGCCATTTAAAAATATAATCATATCCTAAGAGCTTTTTCTACAAACATAGGAGTTTCCTCTTCTCTAAAAAAAGACTGTTCCAGCCCTGGTTCTCTCACAGGGGTCACATTTCTGGTGTTCTTGAAAGACAGAAACAAAGGCCTCAGAGACACTGGTCTTCTGGAAGGTGAGGATCTCAGAGACACAGAGTGAGCAGAGAACACCCAGTTTTCTGTGTCTTTTGGTTGGTTCTCACAAACTCTAACCTTCCTAGAAACTGGGAGTTAGCTCCCACAGTTACTGAGAGTGGCAGTTACCTAACTCTTTGCAACCTCAAAGCCAAACAGTTCTAAAGAGCAAGCCTGGCATAGCGGCAGCATACAGAGGGCCCAGAGCTGGCCCAAGTAGGTAGAAATCAAGTTACTGTGGGCATTTCAAGAGACTTCTTTTCCAATTCTAGAAGAATCTTTGCTTCATTCCTTGTTTTCATTGGTAAAGGAATCTCCCCTTGCAGTAACTACACAGCTTAAGTTTGTCTTTTCTTAGAAATGAGCCTTCTAGGGCAGCCCCAAGATGCCCTTGTAGGAGTCCACTTTCTAGGAGCTGGTGACCTAAGAGGGCCTTCAGGAAGACAGCCAGGCCTCAGCAGTAACAGAAGGATGACAGTTAGCAGGACCACAGGGAAGACAGAGTGTCTATTTTAAGAAGGAAGGCAAAACCAAACTGAAAAAGAAAAAGAAAACACGTGGAATGATGGTTTAAAAATCCAAACCAAAGCCCCCAAAGAAAAGATCTGAACACAGCATTTAAGAGATGTCAATAGGACATGTATGACAAAAGTGTGACTGAAAACATTGCTGCTGCTGCCAGGTCACTCAGTTGTGTCCAGCTCTTTTGCGATCCCCATGGACTTTAGCCCACCAGGCTCCTCTGTCCATGGGATTCTCTAAGCAAGAATACTGGCAACCCATTTCCTTCTCCAGGGGATCTTCCCGACCCAGGGATCAAACCCAAGTCTCCTGTGTGGGCAGGCGGATTCTTTACAACTGAGCCTGGGAAGCCCCAGACACTGCAAACTACTTAAAAACCAACCAACAAACAAAAATTACTACAAAACACACCTACCTATGTTATCACCCTACAACAGTTTCCAGTAAGGAACTTAATCCCAACACCAATATTTAAAACTCTCTGGTATCAAAGTGATATGTAATATATATGGCATCACCCTTTAAGTGGTATAGTTGGACATGAAGAAGCAGAGGGACCCCAAGAGTTGCAGGCTGGAAGGTTCTGGGCATGGTGGTGTCAGAGGCTACGCTGTTTCAGGGCCAAGTCTCATGGTCAACATCAGTTGCCAGAAGACTGAGTCATTTCACAAGTCTAGAGCGTAACTGGCCATTGTCACCTGAGATGTGGGGTTAGAGAAACAAGCAAGTTAAGCTGCAATATTCTGTTTTTCTGGACACTATACCCCTAAAACATACATCTCGATGGAAAGCAGTCTATTCTTATAAAACCACACTGTTAGGGGCAGCCTGTAACTGCCCCTAACAACACAGAGTCAGTATAGACTCCACAAGTTAAGGGCATGGAACCTAACAAGACTGTCCCTTACTTCTGACGCCAGCCACAAGGCCAGGGGTTCCCAGGCCACCTGCACTTCTGACCAATCAGCTTAAAATTCTTGGCTTCCCACACCAGTCCCCACTCAGGTCGGATAATTCACTAAATGGCTCACAGAACGCAGGAAAGAGCTTGAAGGTTTTATTACAAAGGATACATATCAGGACCAGCCAAGTGAAGAGATAACACAGAGCGAGAGCTGAGAGGGTCCTGAACAAGGACCTTCAGTGTCCCATGGACTCATCAGCGTTCCACTGTGTTCATGAATCAGAAAGCTGAATGCAGCTCTGGAGTTGAGTTTTCATTAGGGCTTCACTACTAGGCCCCACTTGACTGAACTCAATTTCCAGCCCCTTCTTCCTAGGTGGAGCTCAAACTCCATACGGAGCCCTATCCTATAATCACATTGCTTTACACTGGATTTGCAGTAAGAATCTGACTCTGCTGTGTGACTTTGGCAATTTACCTAACCTCTCTGAGCCTCAGTTTCCTCGTCTAAAACGTAGAGATAATAATACTGTTATCACTACATAGAGATCAGAACTATTCCACAGAAGTATGATACCAGTTACTGTGTAACAAATCTTTTTTCTCATAGCTGTATTTTAAAAAAGGAAAAAGAAATTGGTAGAATTAACATTAATTGTATATTTTACTTAGCTCAACATGTCCAAAATAGTATCATTCCAATGTGTTACCTACTGTAAAACAATGATCAACGCAATATCTTAAATGCTTTTTATGTGAAGTCTTTGAAATCCAGCATGTATCTTACACATACAGCACACCTCAGTTTGGACTCACCTCATTTCAAGTCCCATGTGGCTCATGGCTGTCATATTGAGACACGGCTGCAGATAGAGATGACTATTGCTATCTTCATTAAACGAGTTACTGCTGAGTGTCCATTTCGCAAATGTTAACTAAAATATGTGTGTGCACATACACACACAGTGACCAAGAACTACACCCCAAGGTGGTCTAAGCCCTGTGTTAGGCAACCCCCATACAACATCAAATATCCTCCATCTTCTCCGGAAAAGAAAAACTTTAGCTTGAAGGAGAGAGGCTCTTGGGTGAATCATCTACAGTATGTTCTTTTATTCCCAAACTCCATCTCCCGAGCCCACATTTGCCCTTGGCAAAATCAAGTAGCCAAGGACAATAGCTTTTGATGAAAAGAGAAGCCCTGAAAGCAGCCAGATGGGGAGTCTCAAGAAACTCTGAATAGCTGGGAGGTGGGGAGGAACAAAATTACAGGGCGGGGGTGAGGGGGTGCTGTGGCTCATGAAGTCACCGAGTAGCCCCTCTGCTCCCCTTCAGGCCATCTTCCAGAGTCACCGCTTAGACCTCAGCAAGTGTACTTGCCAATCACCCCACTAGAAATCCCTAGAAAACGCTCTGCATTGTAAATGCAAAAGAATGTCATGAGTAGGAGATTGATTTCAAGGCAATTATTTAGGCAGCTTTGTAGCATGTGATTTCTCAGGACCCAAAACATAATCAAAGTTTTTGTTTGTTTTTTTTTTAGATGTAGATATTAATAAGAAAAGGGCTTCCTAGGTGGTACTAATGGTAAAGAGTTCACCTGCCTATGAAGGAGATGCAAGAGACACCGGTTCAATCCCTGGGTTCGGAAGATCCCCTGGATTAGGAAATGGCAACCCACTTCAGAATTCATGCCTGGAGAATCCTATGGGCAGAGGAATCTGGTGGGCTACAATCCAAGGGGCCACAAAGAGTTGGACACCACTGAGTGAGTGAGGACATACAACACATTATTTAAGAAAGCCCTGTTTTTGAATAGTGGTACCCCACATTCAGCTTCTCCCAACCTTTATAACAAAGCTGCCCATCACCCTGGCATTCATCCAATTCAGTCAGTTCTCACTGGAGTGGGATAGAAGTTCCAAGCCACCCTTAAAGTAGGAATGAAGAGATTCACCTAATAAGGGCAGACAAATGCATTTTTACATAATATACAAGATTAATTATAATAAACTCAATCCAATTCACATACTTTATCAAGAAAGACAAGCTAATTATCTGTCAGAGAATTAGCTCCTATTTAAAGGGCATTTTACCTTAATTTGGCAAACGAACTAATGGGAATTGTCTTTCCATTCTGATGTATTCTTTTGACTGTTTAAGCACTCAAAAGACTTCCAAGCTGCACTAAACCCCCAGGGTTTTAAAAAATAGGAGAAAGAGGCAGGGGCACAAACACTTAATAGCTTCTCACAAAATCTAACTCTTTCTGTTGTTATTTGCAAGGATATTCCTTTCAAAATGCCTTATCAATAGCATCAAACTGCTATTTGATTCAGTGACTCAGATTTCTGAAACAAGGAACTGGTGTTGGTCCTGCCAGATCATTCACGTTCACAATATTTTCTGGTTTTTAATAGTATTGACTGGGTGCCTTTACACTCCCTTACTCTGCCCACCAAGGCAGAAATTGGAAATTTACAGTACATGCCTTAGGGCACTTGTGTGGCACACACAGAATTTGTGCAAAGACCTCGTGATGAAAGATAAAGACTTCCCTACAAACCAGTAACTTGGAGCTTATTTTTGAAGAGACACGCAGGAATGAAAAAATGAAGGAGGATTAAAGGGAAAAAAGAAACCCAAGGTGACTGGCCTGGAGCTTCCATTCATCAGTGGAAAAGTGGAGAAACTCCCAAACAAGGGGTTCCCTCAAGAGAGTTCTCTTATAATATCAAAAAGTTGGGAATAATCTTAATTTCATGAGTAGGCAAACGAATGAAGTAAAAATGATACAACCATAAAATAAGACACATTATAACATTCAAAGAGAACCTGTGATGACTATACAGGAAGTAAAAGCATATGCAATATAAAGTGAAAATGAATTTCAGTTTCTGTATGAAAAACTCTGCAAAATATGCACATATATGGGTAAGGAATGCAGAGAATATGTAAAAGTGAAACTAGGCCAGTCCGGGGATTAGCATGTCATCTAATTTTTCTTTCTAAAATTTTCTTAATAGTCCAACAGTGGGTATATAATTGAGTCTTTGCTAAGATTTAATTTTATAAGATTTCCTTACATAGAAATAGTATATAATTTTCCAGAGTAGCACTGATTCAGAAAAAAGTCCTGATGTAGTTACCTATCTACCCCACTAGAAAGGCTGGGTTTTTCCAAACCTTTAAATATAAAAAAAAATTTGCCAAGCATCAAAGAGTCATTTCTACTTACATTCACCAGTGGCGATGTCAATTCATTTGACTAAATTTATTACTTATATATCCCTTGGAGATAGACATATGATAAGCTTTTATTACAGACATATGGTATTATAATTATGATACATTTGTAATAAATGTTAGCAGCCATGTGTCCAGCATTGTTCATATATATATATATTATCTAATTTAATCTCAAAGAAATCCCATGAGAAAATTGTTATTTCCCCTCCCTAGTTTATGGAAAAGAAAACTGAGGCACACCAAATTTATTTCACTCAACTTCATGCTGCTAATAAGTGGCAAAGTTGAGATTCAAACTCAGCAGGCTGACTCTAGAATCTGTGCTGTTAACTTACTATTAATATATTCCCTCTGCTAGAAAAGATGCAAATTTGTAATAGGAAAGCTGAATACAAATGCAAATCAGCCAATCAATTCACTGAAAAGTCACTTAATCAGCTCCTTACAAAGGGGAAGGGAAGGAAAACAGGAAGCAACCTGGCCAAACACGTGAACCCACAGAATTTGCTTATTTAGTAACAACTCAAATGCAAACCAAAGCATTATACTCCCACTGGGGTTTAAAGGATTATTACTAAACTGAGAATTAGGAAATATGGATTCTATGCCAGTGCTGCTACCAACTACTTAAGTTCCCTTGGGTGAGTAATTAGCTTCCATATCTGTAAAATGGGACAGTGTAAAAAAATGTTCAATCATTCTGCCTGAATGAATACCACTTCAAGCACATGGTTCCCAGGGGTCCACTCTGCTATCCTTCAAGGATGTTATTTACACTTTTTCTGGGGTCTGTCCCTGTCACACTTTCAGGTTATCTGAGCTGTACTTATAAGCTTAGATTATAGAATGGAAGAAGAAAGATAAAGAAAGTAGAAGAGGAAAACAATAAATAGTAAATAGGTTGATAAGATTCTTATTCACTAATCTCAAGAGAATTCACTTCCCAGAGGTAACGATAACAATAAGAAATTCTTTACACCCTTGAGGGGGGAAAATAACATAGTTAATATTATTATCCATATTAATAGAACAGATAATGAATATAAAACATAAATAATCCAATACTGTCAGGTCTTAAGAGTCTTTGTGATATAGTCATATATACCTATCAAACATGCCTTACTATGTATAATTTCATACCTGTCTTCCTTCTTCCTTATCTACTCCCAACTCTAGAAAGTGAGTACATTCATATGGACAAAAGGAAGCGTCATCTTCAGATCCACAGGCTACTAGAAGAATGCACTCTAAACTTCTCTGTGTTGAAAATACACAGAGCAGAAGCTTCAGAACGCTGTGCCCAGCAGTCTCTACCAGGTACAGCTGAGTGACCCTGGACAAGTATCTGGACCTCTCTGAGTCTCAGTCGCTCATATGTAGAGTGCAGTGTTATCATGAGAAACAGTGTTCCCATGTCAGAGTCCACTAGATAGCAAACATTTCATAAATGCTACAAATAATCATTGCAGTTTTCAAATATTTCTTTCATTGATTGGTTGCTCTAGTTAGAAACCTCTGCCGTGACTAAAATTTGAAGTTTCCCAAAGCTGGGATATAATTCAGGATGAGGTCACTGAGCAGCCAGCTCCTCTCTGAGGACATAGTCAGCCACTCTGAGCACTGGAATTTTCAGATGAGGAAATACAAGAAAACGGTTGGGGCTGGGGGAGGGAGGAGGGGCGCGGATATTGTAACCAAGGACACTTTATAGATAAAGCACAGTTAAAGGGACCCTAAGGAATGAGATCTATAGCTCGCTTGTAAATAAACATGTGGCCAGCCTGGAAAGAACTGAGCCTTTGAGATCCTTAGAGCTGGGTTTCAGTTCTCATTCTGAAACTCACTGGTTAATAATCGGGGCAGGGGAGGGTATTGAATCTCCTCCTCTGATTCTCCCTCTGTAAAACTAGGAATCTAAAACCTCTCTCAGGAAGCTGTGCTGGGAACTAACTAAGACGCTGATGTGATAGCCCGATGCCCAGCACATAGAAAGCTTTCAATCACTTTTTCTCCCCCACCAAACTATCTGGAAAATAATTTTCTAATTTCAGGGATGATAGGATGGTCAGTTATATGTGATTAAATAGTGTTCCACTGTCAGAGTAAAATATCACTCCATTATAGATCTTACCATAATATGTTTTTTAATAAGAAATACAAGGCCCAGGAAGATGTCCTGGATCCCTTCAAGGAAGCCCCTCTGAGAAGTCTGTCTTGTCTTATTATTTTAAGAGGGACACAGACACGTTGTCATAACTAATGACAGTAATTCACGGCCTTGGAAACTGGAACTCAGGACTCCAGTCGAGGAGCCTGATGATCTGGTCTCTGACTCGGACAGCACCCTCTGCCCTCACACGGGTCTCTTTCCTCTGCACCCCTGCCCCTCCTTCCTTTCCTCCCAATCTGCTTTTTCTTCCCTGTCTGCCAGGAGCAACAGCTGGTGATATTTAGCCCAGTGGTAGCGAAACCCAGGGCCACAGTTCAAAGAATGTGGGATTATTTCTCCCATAGAATAAGCACCGAGTGCTAAAGAACTGGACAGTAATGTTCTAAAGTGGTGACTGCCTCCTTAGCCAAGGACACAAAGTAAGCTCACGTGAGCTCACATCATAAGGGGAAAAGCTTACACTCCTCAAAGGGAGGACGGCCTGACAGTGCCCCCTGCATCGGGCAACTTCGTCTATTTACTAAATTGAGAATTGGGCAACAGATGCCTGACCACTGGGAAGTAGAAAGGCCAGACCACACCCTTGGTTGAAGAACTCTGAAAGAGTTTAGCTTGATTTTGATGTCCGTGAAATTTCAGTCTTGGGGAGGGGTGGTAAAAGAAAGATAAGTAGACTTCTATCACAGATAAAATATCATGGCAATATGGAGAATTTGATGAATCTGCAAACCTTTTCTTCCTGTTAGTGATCTAGAGGCAGAGCATGGGGTAGCAGACTTTATCTTACATGAAAATGCCAGGCTTCACAGCTCATTTCTGTATCCAAAAGCATAGGCTCAAGCTTGTTTTCCCTTTAAGTTACATAAAATATGGATCTTGTTGGGGTGGGGACTGGAAAAAAATATATATACACACACACACACATATATATAATGTATTTATAAATATACTTATATTTACATAAATATAGATATATTTCCCAACTTTAAGTAATAATAAATTATACAGATATAAGCTGAAAAAAAAAAAGATGCTGAGACTTTCCTCCTCATTTATGCATAAAAGCATCTAGAATCAAGGACTTCATAATTAGAAAGGATACTACATCAACATGAATATAAAATGTATATTGAAATACTCTACAATAAAATTCAGACTGTGGTTCACACTCCCACTTTATTCTTCTCTCCCATTTTTCTAAGTAGTAAGGTTACAGAACATGGATCTGTAGCCACAGAAAATCTGTGCAAGAGGGACCCACACAGTTTAGGGGAAATAGTACAGGCTTCAAAATGATAAATGCTTGTGTTTTAATCGAAGCCCTGTCCCTTACAGTGGGCTTCCCTGATAGCTCAGTTGATCCCTAAGAGTAGTTTTTAATTGTACTTGGAAACTCTTTTTTTTTTTCCCCTAAGCAGGCCAAAAGCTTGTCTCTGAAATACCATTTACAATGTTTGTTTGCTTTGCATGCCCTCTTTTCATAGAGAGCTTGCAGGAAAAAATAAACACAGGTCTTATTCCTACCAGCAACATGTCCCAAATTAGTGAGGTTCAAATGACACAGTCCCAATCCAGTGCACAGAGGAAGCCTGTCAGCCCTGAGCTTCTTGAGACAGAGTATGTGCATTTCCTTTTTTGATAAAAAAACCAAAGAATTGAAAAAAAAAATAACTTTTTGGATCAAGACTTTGGAAAGAAATTGTGTTGGCCCAAGGAGATGTGCTTAGAAAAGGCCAGACTCTATCTTGAAAGGGAGAAATAAAGGAGAAAAAAGCCAAAGGTCACACAAACATGGATTTCCTAGGAGAATGATATTTCCTCCAGATAAACTGTTCCCTAAACAAGATTTTGCTGTAGAAGAGAATGAAGAATCCACACAGGTACATGAGCTGCAAGGTGGAATGGATTTGGAATATTAACCTGGCCCACATATGCTCTCATTTTAACCTTCAAATTATCCTAGTTATGATGGCAGATGCCTTAGCCTAAAGACCAGTGCTGAGCATGTAGAAGGCATTCAATGATATCCGATGAACAATCACTTTGCTATATAGCAGTAATTAATGCAACACTGTATTGTAAATCAACTACACTTCAATGAAAAAAAAAAAAAAAGAAAAATTTAAAAAGTGATTGAATCTCCCATACCCACAAGGGTTTAACATCCATGGGAACCAACCAATCCATAAGTCCTTAGACATCTAGGTACAGGGGTGCATTTTGACAATTGTTTCCCAGCTCTTCCTGAAATCATTAAATTCCCTAGAAGACGGGATCAAATAATCATTAATATTATTCCATATTTCTAGGACCCAGGTAAATATCAGGGCTATGAGCTTGCTGGTTTCAAAATATCTTAGACTGAAGTCCTTATACTTCCAGACTGAAATCTCCAAATTCAAGAACAAAGGTAGCAATTCTCAAAATGATTGATTCTCTAAGTCATGTCCGAATCTGTGACCCAAAGGACTGCAGCACACCAGGCTTCCCCGTCCTTCACTATCTCCCTGAGTTTGCTCAAACTCATGTCCACTGAGTCGGTGATGCCATCCAACCATCTCATCCTTGATTAAACATATTATTTTAGGGACTTCCCTGGCAGTCCTGTGGTTAAGACTTTGCCTTCCAATGCAGGGTACCTGGGTTTGATTTCTGGTGGAGGAGCTAAGACCACACAGGCCTTGAGGCCAAAAAAACAAAACATAGAAAATGAACTTACGGTTGCCAAGGGGAAGGGATAATTAAGGACTTTAGGAAGGTCATGTACACATTGCTGTATTTAAAATGAATAATCAACAAGGACCTATTGAACAGCATGTGGAACTCTGCTCAATGTTATGTGCCAGCCTGGACGGGAGGGGAGTCTGGGGGAGAATGATACATGTGTATGTATGGCTGAGTCCCTTCACTGTTCACCTGAAACTATCACAACATTGTTAATTGGCTAAATTGGCTATACCCCAATACAGAATCGGGGAAGGCAATGGCACCCCACCCCAGTACTTTTGCCTGGAAAATCCCATGGACGGAGGATCCTGGTAGGCTCCAGTCCATGGGGTCGCTAAGAGTCGGACACAACTGAGCGACTTCACTTTCACTTTTCACTTTCATGCATTGGAGAAGGAAATGGCAACCCACTCCAGTGTTCTTGCCTGGAGAATCCCAGGGACGGGGGAGCCTGGTGGGCTTCTGTCTATGGGGTCGCACAGAGTTGGACACGATTGAAGCGACTTAGCAGCAGCAGTAGCAGCAATACAGAATAAAAAATTTAAAGTTTGGAAAAAAATATATATAGTGAACTTAATAAACAGGATGGATGGATTTTAAAAAATTAGAAACAATATTGTAACAAATTCAATAAAGATTTTAAAACAGCTATATCTTTAAAATTATGTATGTATTATTTTATATTTGCATGCAATATAGTAGATACTGTAATCATTAGATTATAGTACACACCTAATACACAGACACACACAATCAACCTATCGACCTGGAAAGACCTATTTTTGCACTAAGGCTCTGAAATTAATCATGCATGTGACCTTGGATGAGCAATAAACCTCTCTAGGCCCCAATTCCGTAACTGCATAATAAGAAGACTGGACGAGCTCAATGGTGTCCCAGTTCACTGCGTGTTTGAATCACCTGGGAGCTTTTAAAAGTCTTGATACTTCAGCTGGACCCCAGACCAATTTAATCAGAATGACTGGGGGTGGGAACAGAGCATCCTAGGCTTTAAGTTGCCTGAGATGATTTCAAGGTGCAGACTGCAGTGAAGGTTCCTGGACTAGTAACCTCTAAGCCTCCTTCCTCCTCCATAACCTGGGATTCTCGAGTTCAAAAGAGGTGAGATGACTTCTCCTGGCCTTCTCCTGGGATGAGAACTGCCGCCCCTCTTGTGTCCTGTAGCTGCTTGAACCAAATTGCGTCGGAACTGCAAACCAACACATTCCTATGCCATACTAGCGCTCCCCAGTGATGCCAGGCCAGGCAGAGTCTGGCTGGTGCTAACACTAGAATAAAGGAAGCAGGGCCAGCTTCTGGTCAGAGGTTAATGCCAGCTCCTGAGAGCAGGAACACCACAAGGCTATGTCTAGAGAATGTTTCGGTTCCTGTAATTTTGCCAGATCTCCCTTCCTCTACCCTGCTTTTTCTCATCTAAAAGGAGTTTCTTGAACCTGTCCTTCACAAGCCAGATGGCTAACTTAACTGATCTGAATGGGTGAGGACAGTGGGTCCTACTTAACATGCTCTCTAGAGCTGTGCTTAGAAAGGGCACACCCCTTCTTCCCATTCCGCTGCCCCCTCACCCAGTCTCATGGATGAGATTCTGAAAGGACGTGGGGGTAGTGGGACAGAGCCCAGGTCCCTGATTTATTGACAGCTATCTATGTGCCAGACACTCTATTTACATTGTCTTTCATCCTTGATGTTGGAATTATCCCTGTCTTACAGTGAAGACAAACGGGCTTGGAGTGGTAACCTGAGTTGCCTAAGGACACCTCCAGTTGGTCAATGGCAAAGTCCCTATTGGAGCTCAGGTGAAAGTGAGCTAAACTCTGCTGAACACACAGTGAATGGACTTTTCACTCACATTTTAATTAGGAAGCAGCACAGTACATCCAAAAGCTTAAGGAAGATACAGTCAACTCCGAACCAGCTCGGAGGAAGGTTTAAGACTCACTGAAAGAAATGAGCAGGCCTTTCCATGAATTCCCTCCTTTTCCCTGGCCTTCCGTCTCATCAAAACGCAAAGCTTCAAGAACTTTTCAAAATGAAGCATACTCCCCACTCCTTCCACCTCCCCTTTTATAGTCAGACTACAATCCTTATTCCAAAAATAAATCAGCCTGATGAGAGGCCAGAAAAAGCAAAGCTTAATAGTTTTATACTTTCATTATTTAGTTAAGGGACATTCGTTGAACAGATTTATCATCACATTTTTACAAATTCCCCACTGAATAAATAATTCTAGGATATGCCGAAATTACTCTGGCCTTCTGACCCAACATGTCTTTGTAATTACTTGGCACTCCAACTGTATGCTACTTAAATTAGGTAACAGTCATCAAGTTATTTTTAGGCCATAGCAACACACACACACACACACACGGCTGTACCTAAGTTGTTATTTGCACTCCTTTGGAAGAGAGGCCAAAACTGCAGTTTTACTGACACCATCATTTCTGTTCAACCAACAGCAGTAATACTACTGGGCTACATGGAGGGAGAGTTCACTCTGTATGAGGAACTGTTCTAGACACTTGGTACATATTAATTCATTTACTACCTAAACTACCACCAGGAGAGTGCTGCTGCTACATCCTTCTTGTAAACAAGGGAAATAAGGAAGTAAGGGAAGTAGCCATTGGCCAAGGACACATAGCTAGCAAGGCGTGAGCCAGGATGCTCAGACAGGCTGGCCCCCTGCTCCTGCCTGAATCTCTCCACCATTTGCTACACAGCTAATATTCAGTATATCTGGATGTTAAACAGAAGCTCAGAATCACAACACTAAACGTGTGAAAATAGATTATGGCTGTGTTTCACATATCTAAAAAAAAAAAAAAAAAATCCTAACATCCCTGACGGACAAGTGGAAGACTTTTGTTTGTTCCACAAAACAACGCAGAAGACAAAACATATTTCCTCGGGGTCTCCGATGTCTAAGCACAGCCCTTCACTTTGTCATCAGACTCAGTATTGCCTACAAGTGTTGACTTCAGAGCCCTTTTCGACTATGGGAAGATGTGCCATCTATTTGGCTCACTTCAGGAGTTTTGATGGAAAGTTTTCTAGCATAAAAAGTTACCTCTCTATGTGATCAGATCTTTGCTACTGAATCAGCTTCCTGAAGTGGTACTCACTCATCCCCCACCAGCCCTGCCCCCAATAAATACCACTGACTCAGAGGCAGGCTTGTCAGTCACTCTTTGTTTTTTGACATCACAGAGCAAGTACAGGTATGGGACCTGATAGACTCCTGTGGAAGAGGACACTATAGATCCCTCCCAGTCTGGGGCAGTGGGTGGGTGGTGGTGGAGTGGGAGGCGCTGCTTCATAGATTCAACAGTAGCCAGTTAGTCAAAGTGGAATTCCAAGCTTGAAAAAGTCAACAACAGGGACATGACACCAATATTTAGAAGTGAAAATGTTGTCCGTACTGTACTATAAAATATGCCCATCCTTCTTAATTTGAAAGCATTAAGTTTAAACATGAAACATACTGAAATATAGTCAAACATTATCTATACTCTAATATATTTCAAAAACCAATAAAGGAAGAGAAAGCAGAGAGAGAAAACATTAACAATTGTTTAATCTGGGTACTAAGTATGTGGTGATCATGATACTCTTTTCTATGTTTCTCTGTATTTGAAAACTTTTATAATAAAAGTTTTAAAGACACAGATTGTCTTTAAAGAGGAGGTGATAATAGACTATCCAGTCCTACATAGGTAAATGACAAAGTACTTCCCTGAACCCAGCCTTGCTGAAAAGGGAACCTTACAAACATCATAGCAAAGATGGTAGCTCTCATTATGGAAAACCCAGAATCGTCTAGCCTCCTCATTCAGCTGGTTGCAAAATCACATTAAAAGTCAAGTTTGTGTAAAACAGATTATAATTCTTTCAAAGCCTTTGCAAGTCTCTATACATGTATTCATTTGACTCATGGTTTGCCAGGTGGAGTAGAAGCACAGGTCTGATGCCATTTCTTCTTTGGAGGATGAGAATAAAATACGAATTCAGACATAGGTCCCAGTGGGGAGGGGACTGTAAATTAGAACAGTCCCTTAATCCCAGGGGCTTCTGTGCCTCTGATCAGTTTCTTCCCAACCTGACACAGCATTACTAAAACAGTGTCTGAACAGCCGCTCTACTTGACAGGCAGCACCAAAAATGGAGAGCATGGCACTGAAACGGGGACATAAAACTTGGACAGGGAGGGCAGCAACCAGTGTTTACAAACAGAACCCAGAGACTCGGATGGGTCAGCCATAAATTAACCCGGGATTGTACTGAAATCTCTGAAAATAAACTCCCAAAGCCTTAGAAGCATCTACCCCAGATGCTAACCAACCCCCACCCCTAGCCCCATCACATCTTCCCTGCGAAAACCACTCCTTCCAAAATGGTACCGCTACTACTCTTGCTAAAATAAAATCTTACATCACCAAGGGTAGGGATTACTAAAATAAACCTCAGCAGAAAAGCCCGATCAGAATGGTCTGATTGACTCACTCAAGAACCTAGGAGAAGTTTGCTGGCCATGCCTTCTCAGAGGTACCCACCCCATTTTCACCTCAGTGGTGGTATGGTTTTAACTTTTGGTTTACCCAGATGAAAGGGCAGCTAGAGGGGCATTCTAATATTGATCTCTTTCCCTTCTTTACCATAATGGCCCCAATTTTAGGCCATTCCCCTCCAAAGAGACCAAAATAACAGCGACAAAAATAATAAAGTACATTACAGACCCTTCTGCTCCCAAACTACATATCTTCAACAAAATCCCCAGATAGTTGAAGAAAGAGCCCAAACTACAAATAATACAACCTCTACCACCAGTGCAACTTCCAGGTCGACCGCCGCTGCGTCTCACCAATCCGAAAATGATGAGCCCTGTGGGTGGTGGTGGCGGCAGGCGCCCAGCGGTGACATCAGCAGCATGTCTGGCCCCGCCCCATTGAGGCAACCTTACTGACACTGAAGAACAAGCCCAGGCTGCCTGGGCTCTCAGCTGCATCCACAGGAAATGGGGAGAGGAATCTCACTTTGATCAGCAACACCTAGGAGATTCATTTCCCAGCAACCGACAAGACACCCCCATACACAATAATGCCCACTCCAAAGTAGAGGGTAGAACCTACAGCTCCTCCTTAACACTCCAGGGTCATCTTCATGTGGATTATTTGATGCCTGTTCTCAGATCATTTAGACGCAAAAGGCCTGCTTTCCCTCAACGGCATCTACTCTACATGAGCGAGACACCACCCTGAAGATCATTCCATTGGTTCTCCACTTCTTGGCTCCCCAATACAAACAAATGAGAAGTTTGTAGAGTGTATTTTCTCTTCTGAAAAAGATGAGACAAGCCAGGAGCACAGGGACAGAATGCTAGCTGGGTAAACCTACTGGGAATCACTCAAAGTCAGCCAAACAAGAATACAAAATGACAAAATACAAAGATACACAGAGGAAATATGAGCATATCAGTAACCACAAGAAAACCCATCAAAAACAACATAAAATGCCTGGGTGCTGCTGGAACACTCTGGATGTAACTTCCATGATGTTCTCCTTCCCCTGAGAGCCCACCAGCCCTTCCTTAAGGGAAGGTATACCTTTGTGCTAGTTGAGCCCAATAAGAGTAGACTCAAGGCCAGTGAGGGTGGGCAGGGGAGATGAGGTCCAAGGAATTTAGAACTGGATTTCTATAAACACTCCTCAACAAAAGGCAGAATGCACCACTGGGAAGACAAGAAGAATGGCAGAACTAGCCCACAAAGGAAAACCAACTACCTTGCTCATTCCAATGGCCTGTTGCAATTTAAATGTGCAAGGTGTTCAAAGGAACCCAGCGATGCCTTTGGTCTACACAGTGCGAGAGACTGGCTGGCAATGTGGCCCAGACTGTGTGCCTTGACCCAACACTCAAGGAAAGAGAAGAAAGAAGAAGACTACCACCATCACCACCACCACCTGACAGAAAACACTAAAGATGAAGTGTGGTGTACAGTGTCCCAAAGGATGGCATCCAAGGGCAAAGAGACACATCTGGGAGGGACAGGGGATGCGGACTCCCTCTAGGTTAGGCAACGCTGTGCAGAAGGAGCCCAGAGACAGGTGGGCAATTAATCCCTCCTGCCAGGGCTCAATGACACTGACTTCCAGTTATTCACCCTCAGTGTCCTGGGGCAAGTGACCCACCATCCCATCTTGGAAGGAGCTATGATGTCAACGGTTGTCAGGTGACACCAGATGAAACAGTGTGTTGGGGAGTATTTCATAAAATGACTCCATCCCTTGGAGTTTTGGCAAAGGAATAGATGTCCGGGGTGAACTCTTGGAGGGGCCCTTAAATAAGGATCTCTGTCTTTTTGAAGGTCACTTTCAGAGAGGTGAGAAAGAGGAAGAATTTCCCACAGAAAGAACTGGTACCTGGAGGTTTACTTGCAGTTCACCACGGTTGCGGTTTTCTCTGTTCCATCAGCTTTGGTTAAGTCTGAGAGACAAGAACTTTCCAGCTAGTTTGAATGGAACAGAGTTACCAGCGCAAGCATGACTGCAGATGCCATCTGGTGTCATAGAGCCCCTTTTAGAAAGATGAGAAAACCATCTCTGAGAGGGGGAAATGACTTGCACAATGCAAATGAGAAGGTGAATTAAAGACTAGAGCCCAAGTCTTCTGGCTTTCAGTTCAAGGTTGCTGGGTTTCTCTCCCAACCCCAAAATAATTAAGAGAGGGCATGGAAGGGAAGACAAGAAGAAGAAAGGCAATTCTGGTCTTTTGCAGCCAGTGGAAGGAGGATGCTGGTACTTCTCAGAGAAAACCCAGGTGACCCCAGGGCTGTGCTTGGGGAGAGGGTGGGGGCATTACCTTTCAACACCAGAGGTTCTTTGCCTTCTCTCTTCAGAGACTCGAGGACTATGTGGAGTGGCTGGGAGGGTACCACTCGGCTCGGCTCATTGGTATTCTCATCGTAAACTATAATTTCTTTGGAAAAGATCCTCTTGAAAGAGTCCTTGCCTTCCCTACAGGAAATCAAGTCTAAGACAGTGATCTTGCCCTGCTGCAGTCTCCGTCGGCTGATCTTATCGGCACAGTTAATGTGGACAGCTCCTTGGATGTGACTCTTGTTGTACTCCATGAAGGGCCGGCAGTCAATGATGACAGGGCCCTGGCTTGGCAGGTGACTCTTGCTGCATTTGGTCATCTTCTTGGCCAAGTCATTGGGGTAGATTATTTTGATGCTGGCTAGCTGTTTGGGGGTCCCTGCCACGGGGCTGCCCACCCCACCTGATGGACTTAGAGAGCCTGCATTCTCACTGTTGTTGACCATCTGGCTGGCAGGACAGGTGGTAGAGCTTCCGATGGCGGTGGTGGCGGTGCCAGCGGCAATGGCCTGGGTTGGGGCCTGATTGTCCTTGTCGTAGGTTGCCACAGTGCAGCAGCTGGCACTGCTGCACCCACAATTCAGGGAGCGGGCAGAGCCGCTGGATGAGGGCATATACGTCAGATTCGCAGCCTTTAGGGACACAACGGTGGTGGCGATGACAGGAGGGTGGCTGGTACTGCCAGGGGCGGCAGAGCCAAGGTAGCTAGAGTCTAAACAAAGGTTGAGATCCTGAGGTCGAACGGGCCTAGACAGTGCCACCACTACCCTGTCGTCTAAAGGAGACGGAGGCATGAGGAGGCTGAAAACTGGCAATTCAAGAAGAACTCAAGACAGTCTGTAAAGAAGGGGAGGGGGGAAAGAAAGAATAAAGTCATGTGACACAAAAAGCAGTCGAATCCAATCCCTAGGAAAGGACTTTGCATCCCTCTTAGCAAAGTCTTCCTAAGTGCCCAGTATCCTGTCACTCAAAGCTTGACTCTCACCACTTTGGATTCAAAGAGGATGCATGCCTGAGGACCACCCCCTCCCCACCCCCTGTCCTGGCTGAGTCTAAGGTTAGATGTAAAGTCTATGCAAATGTTGATGAACAATCTTTCATGGCCCCACATCCAAGTTCAGCCTTAGAAAAAGTACAAGCACAAAGGATCAGAAAAGCTCAAGATGGAAGGGAAGGTTCTTAAGAGGCATCTCTTCTGGGCCTCATCTCCAGGGCAGAAGTATACTGCAATCATCTGAGAAGGACCCATACGTCCACCCTTGCATACTTTCCATGTAATTCCTTCAGCCACTGCAAAGGCAAAGGAATGACCAAGAGTGCTGGCAAGGCTCATGGGAATATACAGTAGCTAAATATATACATCAGGGGCAGATGTCAACTTTCTGCATATCAGAATGAAAGTAGCCCTGTAAGTTAATCTCTTTAATTTTGAGCTATTCTTACTTTTCTTTCTCCCAAATCCTTTGAAAAGCACAACAAAGTCATATTAAAACCTCCCATGTTTCCTATTGCCCTCTTATTTATAAATTAATCTGCATTTCCTCTTTCATTACATACTAGTCCCCTAAAATGAAGCCTCAAGCTACAGAGGCAGGTCTGAAAATCCTGATCCTGACAGATCCATCCCTCAGATGGCTCCCTTGCCGCACCACCCCCTCCACTCCTGCCTTTAAGAAAAGAACCACTTCAACTCTCCATTCTCCTCCTTTCCCTACAGGAAAATCCTAGAGCTTCTCTCGGTGGAAGGCAGCCACTATGCATAATCTTTTGATCTCACACAGATGTGCCCCCTCTTCAAGAGGATGGATTCATAAAGAAGACTTCCCAGTGAGAAGTAAAGAGTTGCTCACAGGGGTCTATGTCCTGTCTCATGAGAGGGTACTTGCAAAGGGACAGTTCCTTCCTCCCCATAGGCATAGAGGTACTCCACTCCCGGGCCCTGCTGGCTCCTCTCCTACTAGGCATACACACAGAGGAGACACCAAAGGCCATGCAAGAGGAGCTCATCTAAACCAACTTTAAGAGATGTCTGGGAAAATGTCATCCAACATCCCTCTACACAGGACTGTCACCATTCTCAGACACAGAGCCAAAATGTCACAGGCAGAATACACACACACACACACACACACACACACACACACACACAGGGGTTGGCACCTATCACATCCACAGATCCCCACCGGACTCAGCTTTCTCTCACCACCTTTGGATGGGCAAGAAGAATCCAACCCCTGTTCTCCCTCCCTTTCTCCTTTCTTCCCTCCCTCCCCCTCCCCTTTCTCCCTTGCGTAGTATTTTTTTGAAGAGCGAGTACTATTCCAGAAGCTATAACTGTTTCCCAGCTGGACCCAGCAGTGAAAAGTCTTTGCTATTGTGTTACCTGGTAGGGTACGTCCCAGGATCAACAGTCCATTTCCCTTGAGAGGGACGCAGAAGCGTGCTCACGGAGACACACGCTGGGACCCCCACCTCCACACACAGTGCGCGGCGCGCACAAACGCGCTCTCTCTCTCTCTCTCTCTCTCCACACACACACACACACACACACACACGCACGGAGTGTATAAAGAGACCTGCATCCCTGCAGCAGAGGGTCGGGCATATATACTGCCCGTGAAACCATCCAGACAGCCTAGGAAACCTCCCGAAAAACACTGAGCTATCCCCCTCCCACTCTAGTCGCCCTTCCACCTCTAGTTAGCGGCTGGAAAGAAAATTAAGTGGTCAGAGAATGCTGCTTCCCCACTCCGGGGCACTTAACATCCTCCTTAGCAACACAGCGCACTAACAAGTCCCTGGCCTTTAAAACTGCCGCAAAGCATCTCAACAAACCTTATTTTTTCCTTCGCCCCCAATCCAAGTAGACTGCAGAGAGAGTAAACGCACAGGGCAGCGTGAGCCAACAGCGGGAACACTTTAACCTCACCTGCTGTGGCTCCTCCATAAACATCGCAACACACACACGCACACACACACCACATACATACTCACTCACACTCACACCGCCTCACACCCCTGGACTCTCAGGAGTAGCCACGGTGACTTCCACTTACTTCATAAATAAGTGTAACCCTCCACCATCTGGCGCTCCGCTTCAGCAAGGGATTCGCACATTTAGCCCTCATTCACTAGGCTTCATTGATCTCCAGCAGCAACATAGTTACTTTCTCTTTTGCTACACTGTAAATGTAAGGTTCTGAGGGGGCGGGCCGGCTGCCGACCGACGGTGTGTTGAACCAATAGGAATCCGGAGAAACCTGACCGCTACTTTGCTGTAGCCCGCGGCCAATGGGCACCTGGAGGGGGCGGAGCAGGGGCGTGGCCATGGCTCTTTAAGGAGGGTTTATTCGACGCCGCTTTGGGTCCACAGTGTTATAATACGGACGGTGATGTCATTGGCAACCAATCAAAAACTTAAAAGGGCCAACTGGGGCCCGCGCGGAGCAGCTGCTCTCTATTTACATGTAAACCGAACCTGCAGTTTGCAGTTAACCCTTTCCGGGGCTGAATTGTCAATGGGCTGTGTTTGCCGCTCCTCCTAAAACTGGCTCTGCGAACTTGGCGGGATCCCTGTACATCGCCTCAACAAGGAACAGACCACGCTGTTTATTTTCCCTTCTTACTCTGGCTGGATGATCAACCGTGTTAGAATAACTTTCTAAAGGCAAGAGGCAACGAGAATAATCACTATCCGCAGTTGGAAGAACGGGTTCCCTGAGTCCCTCGAGGTGACTTGATAAACCGAAGATTCACGGACGTCGTCCAGTTACCCGAGCGGGGGGATGAATGTAAGCGCGCGGCCAGGGACATCGCTTCTTCTACAGTCTGGGCCCGGGGCCACGCGCTGAAGGCCTGAGCTCCAGCGGGACTGGCAAGTCCGCCGTCCATCCACCGGTAGTGAGGCCCGCCAGCCTCGCCGCGGCCCGAGTCCTCGGGGCCGCCCCGCTTGCTCCGCGCCGCCAGGAAGCATCGACCGCCCGCCCGCAGATGTCGCTGCCCCTCCGGCTGCCCTACTGCTGCCCGGCGCGGCGCCCTGTGGCTCGCCTACTTCAGCGCTCCAGTCACGCCCCCGCTTCCCTCGCCTGCCTCCCGGAGCTCCATCCGCAGCTCGAAGGCAACGATGCGGAGGGCTGCTCGGAGGCGGCAGCCTGGTTCCCAGCCAGAAGCTACAGAGGGCGCGTCCCCGAGGGGCTGCACAGGCGCCACCCCATAGCCCGCGCGCCCTTCCCGGCACCCGGGCAAGGCCTCCTGCCCGCTAGCGCCCCATCTTCCAACCAGAGCGCAAGGTCCCCGCGCCGCGCTCCGTAGAGCTGCGCGCTACCGGCCCGAGGCCCGCCTTCCCCTCACCCCTCCTCAGTTGTCCGCCACCCTGTAGGGCCCCTGGGAGCCGAGGACCCAACAGCCCGGAGCTTCTGGAACAGCAGCGGCTGGAGGAAAGGAGCTGGAGCTGAGAAGAAATAACCAGCTTGAGTGGAGCCGACGGAAAACTGGAGGCGGCGCCGCCCCTCTGGGTTCTCTTGTATTTCGTCGCCCGAGGGGTCGCGGTCAGAGGTGACCATCTGAGCAAAACAGGGGATTTGGAGGCGGGTGTGTTGCCAGCTGCCCTGTTTATCGTCAGGAAGAATCAGAGAAACTGCTGGAAAGTCTTGGGGTAGGAAAAGAAGTGGAGATAATGAGATAAACTGCAGAGAGTTTGCATCTGCTAAGTCACTTCAGTCGTGTCCGACTCTGTGCTACCCCATAGACGGCAGCCCACCAGGCTCCCCCATCCCTGGGATTCTCCAGGCAAGAACACTGGAGTGGGTTGCCATTTCCTTCTCCAATGCATGAAAGTGAAAAGTGAAAATGAAGTCGCTCAGTCGTGTCCGACTCCTAGCGACCCCACGGACTGCAGCCCACCAGGCTCCTCCGCCCATGGGATTTTCCAGGCAAGAGCACTAGAGTGGGGTGCCATTGCCTTCGAGTTTGCATCAATGAACCCTAAAGAAATAGAGCTTTTTTCTTTTTCCTCCGTCTCCTGTCTGAGAGAGGCAGGGGTGAAAGAGTGAAACAATTACAGTGGAGTAATATGTTATGAGCACCATAGACTATTTGGCTATGAATTTTTCTCTTACCACATTGAAGGTGTCTGGAGACATACTTCAGGTTGTAAGCCTGACAGGCAAGCTAAGTGACCTGGGGACATATTCACATCATTGCCTTAAATACAGACCTGAAATTTGAAGATGCCAAACTTTGGCCTGCTGGCCAGCTATGTTCAGTGAGCTGAGAGATCCCATATATACATATGCACACAGTCTAGGCTTCACAGAGGTGTTTCAAACTGAAATGAATGCATGCAGTCATCTTAAACAGGAAAGGATTTTTGTGGCCCCCCTCTCCACTCACACACCAACACACATACACATTACCCTTTAATGATAACCAGTGACTGGCTTGGGGACACCATTTGGTCCTTACATTTTTTGGGATCAGCAGATTCTGGCCAAGAAAGATGGGTTCTGGATGATTTCCACAGAAATCAGAAAACTTCCCAGGGATCTAACCCTGGATCTATTTGCATCTTTAATAACTTGCCTTTTCCTAAATGTAGATAATTATTGAAAAAATATTGACTAATCCAGGTTTAGAAAGTTCTAACTATAAGTCCTGATTCTGACTCTCATCTCTTATACTGTTCATCCAGAGACACTATGTTTATTTATATGTCTGTAAAATAGCAAAACTCCAGCTCAAAAGAAAAAGGAACGAGTTCTAGTGTAAGCAGTTTGGGGGTGGGAAGTGGGGAGCTAGGGGGAGTAGGGGGGAAGGTGATGGGGGAGAGGTCTCTGCAGATCAAGGGCATTCAGTAAAAAAGTATTGTCTTTGCTTCAGAAAATGCTGTGCCTCTAGTTAAAGGTACTCACCATCTATAAGTTATGAATTCATTGCTGACACCTCAGTATCTAAGTCCAAACAAAGTAGGAATTTATGCAATTGAGGAATACTTCTTAACAGCCTTTCTACAAGGCCCAGAGGGGAAAGTAACTTCAAAAGGAAATGCAGTTCATTTAATGAGATGATTATTTTATTATAGTTTCAAACTAGTGGATTATTATAATTTAGTTGGCTAAGACTCTAAGCCAGTTCTACTGAAAAATCAGGAAAGATGGCAAAATTCCTCATCAGTTATCAAGCCTAAAACTTGGAATAAACATGTCATTAACATATACAAAGATGTAATTATTTTTTAAATTAAGCATCTCTAAGTGTATAGTTTATATTCAAATTATAGTGGTAGGGGAAAAAAACAGATTTTTTTGTACAAAAAAGAGTTGATTTTGTTCCATTTTTTTGAGTCATAAGTGAGAAAATAGTAATCTGAAGTACTACCCTTAGATTTAAATTAGTAATACCAGCCAACCAATGGCTGTTAACCTGATCTGTATACAAATATCCGGCAAAGCCTTAATGTTCAATTTTAGTCCCAAAGAAATAGTGAAGCATCTTCACTGCATTTGAGTGTTCTAACATGATTGTACTGAGCTGTATCTTTGTTCTGACCAACAAACATTGTGAAAAAAATATGAGTTCCTTCAGTGCATGCTGCTGCTGCTGCTGCTAAGTCGCTTCAGTCGTGTCCGACTCTGTGCGACCCCATAGACAGCAGCCCATCAGGCTCTGCCATCCCTGGGATTCTCCAGGCAAGAACACTGGAGTGGGTTGCCATTTCCTTCTCTATTGCGTGAAAGTGAAAAGTGAAAGTGAAGTCGCTTAGTCATGGCCGACTCTTTAGTGACCCCATGGACTGCAGCCTACCAGGCTCCTCCATCCATGGGATTTTCTAGGCAAGAGTACTGGAGTGGCTTGCCATTGCCTTCTCCTCCTTCAGTGCATAGCACTGTGTTAAAGCAAAAAGGTGAAACTAACTTAAGCCAGCATATAAGACATAATATGGATAATATTGAAAAATGTATTAAGGACTTCCCTGGTGGTCTAGTGGTTAAGACTGCACACTTTCACTGCAGGGAACACAAGTTTTATCCCTGGTGGGGAACTAGGGTCACAAATGCTGTACAGTTTGACCAAAAGAAAGTGAAAGTGAAATTGAAGTCACTCAGTCGTGTCCGACTCTTTGCGAATCCGTGAACTGTAGCCCACCAGGCTCCTGCGTCCATGGGATTCTCCAGGCAAGAATACTGGAGTGGGTTGCCATTTCCTTCTCCAGGGGATCTTCCCAACCAAGGGATTGAACCCAGGTCTCCCACATTGCAGGCAGACGCTTTAACCTCTGAGCCACCAGGGAAGCCGGAAAGAAAAAAAGGATGTATTAATTAAATGACTGCTTTTATGTGCACACAAATGGTTAAGTGTGTGGGATGATGGCAGAGGGTTGGGACTGGTGAGAGCTAGGTTTTCAAAATACTCAAGGTTGAAGTGGATTCCTGAAGATACTAGAATTAAGGCAGAGAAAGGCTTAGAGAACATTTAGAAAGAGGAAATTGCAGGATAAATGTGATGTTAAATCAATAAGCAGTGGGGGATGAGCAGTGGGATAGAAAAGTGAGGTGATGAGCAGATGAAGCCATTGAGACCAGCCTGTGGAATATCCTGGGACACTTCTAGGCCTTGAGGAAGGCTAAGGAGAAGGATCCCCTGAAAGAGCAGGCCACCTCAGTGCTTGTGGGGGTGACAGAAACAGAGGACCCACCTACACTTTTCACTGTCTCTGAGTTTTGAACACTGGAGGCCTGCAGATCTTTCCCGTTAAATTCATGGGTAAAATGCAGTTTGGGGCTTCCCAGATGGCTCAGGGGTAAAGAACCCCCCTGACAATGCAGGAGACCCGGGTTTGATCACTGGGTTGGGAAGATCCCCTGCAGAAGAAAGTGGCAACCCACTCCAGTATTCTTGCCTGGGAAATCCCACGGACAGAGGAGCCGAGCGGGCTACAGTCTGTGGGGTCCCAAAAGAGTCAGACACGACTTAGCAACTAAAACAACAAGTAAGTGTGCTTGGGACTCAGGAAAAGGTTCTGAGGCACTGAAGTTTCTTTATCTGCATGTACTAGCCACTTGCTGCACATGACTGTTGAACACTTGAAATGTGACAAATCTGATTTGAGATGTGCTCTAAGTCTGTACTCGATTTTGAAAACTTCATATAAAAAATGTAAAATATCTGTTACTTTTATGTCCATTACATATTGAATTGTTTATAGTTTGAATATATGAGTTAAAATATGCTAATAAAATTCATTTTACCTCTTTCTCTTTTCTTCTTAGAATATGACTATTAGAAGATATTCAATGCCTTATGCCATTTACATATTTCTATTGGACAGTATTCTTCTAGAACCTTAAATGGCTCCTTTGATTTGAGGTCGCTCTGGTGCCAAAGGCACCAGAGCCACAGAGCTGGTCTAACATTGACCTGGAGGGGACTTGAGAGCTTTTCTAGGCCAGTGGTTTTCAAACTATGTTAGGATGAGCCAGAGGGAGGAGGGGTGTGATGCAAGTGGGGGTGACCAAATCCAAGGCAGCAGAGAGCTGGTGGAGCTCTAAGACCACCACCCACCCCCGCCCCGACTGCTCCACTCTTAAGATGTATCTACATATATTACTCCTGAAACTCCACAGTAAGATTTCACTGGAAGGAAACAACAGATTCTGGCTATTTTATTTGTTCTTTCTTTCTTTATTTTTTAATCCTGGTCTATCGTTTTACCTGTAAACCAATCTGAGGCCCAGAGAATGCAGAGGGCAGGGCCCAACACCAGGCTTGACATCAGCCCTCATTTCAAAGTCCAGCCTCGCAGTAGAGGAGGTGACTGACCTGTTGGCTTGGGAATTAAGAAGCTCTCAATCCCATGGACAGAGGAGCCAGGCAGGCCACCGTCCATGGGGTCACAAAAGAGTCAGGCAAGACTTAGCAACTAACCAGCAACTGTCTCAAGTGCAGTGAGAAATGCCCTTTCTGTAGTTAGTTACTCCTCCCCCATGTTCCACACCATCTGTGGTCTCACACGTGCCTCCTGTTCTTTGTCAAGAGGGTTCTGACTAGGCCTAAGTGTGTGGATCTTGACACCAACTTATTTCCTTGTGAAAAATAACAAACACTAACTCATTGGCCCTAGGTCTCTGGCAATGCCTTGCTCTGCAGTGGATGGCTTATTATTATTATGTGTTGCTACATCAAAAACTTAACATTTTCCCCTTTGCCAAACTGAGCAATCATTTTCTCATTAAGAAATGCTGTCAGGCCCAGAGGCCTTCAGCCCCAGGAAGCTATGTCAGGCTGTGTTGTTCATATTGTGGGAAGCGAAGATAAGAGATAAACACACAACTTTAGCATTCTTAAACCCCCTTAGGACTTGTTGCAGGTCTAACATGAAGGAATTAATCTAACCTTCTCAGCATAGCCTAGTGGATTAAGACAGTACCACTTCTGGCTACTATAGTTCCCTTTAGGTTACTGAGTGTGTCTTGAGCTTTATGTCCTTCACAATTAAACATTGATTAAACTGATTCTAAGGGGAAAAAAATAATAGCAGGTAACATTTTTTAGTGTTTTGTGCCAAGCACTGTTGAAAGAGATTCACAGACATGAACTCATTTCAATCTTCATTTCTGTATGGATGTTGTAAGTAGGTACTTTAATTAGCCTTACTTGAAAGATGCAGAAACAGAAATACAGACGGATTAAGTAATCTGCCCCAAGTCACACAGCTGGAAAGCAGCAGAGGCAACATTTGAACCCAGACAATCCGGCCCCAGAGCATCTGCTTTTAACAATTCTGTGTCATTTAATTCACAGTCTCTATGATTTTATAAACTTCTATCATATCCCCTCAGCCTCCAGACTGCCACCTCTTTGGAAGAATTCACTGTTTTTCCCTCTACTTTCTCCCAAACTTCCCAGAGTCCACTATGTCTTGGTGTGGTCTCTCTCACCACTGAATCGTCCATGCTTCAGTTCAGTTCAGTTCATTTCAGTCGCTCAGTCGTGTCCGATTCTTTGCAACCCCATGAATCGCAGCATGCCAGGCCTCCCTGTCCATCACCAACTCCCGGAGTTCACCCAGACTCATGTCCATCGAGTCAGTGATGCCATCCAGCTATCTCATCCTCTGTTGTCCCCTTCTCCTCCTGCCCCCAATCCCTCCCAGCATCAGAGTCTTTTCCAATGAGTCAACTCTTCGCATCTATTAAGCTTCTACTTCGTTTCCAGAGTCCTCTCAAATAGTTCTGTAAACTTGTCAGTGTTAGGGTTTCACTGCAGGCTCGACTGACAGATTCAAGGAAGGGCCAATGACTTCTCGTTTGCCAACCACATCTTGTTGCTGTCCTATCCCTAACATAGGACAGGAGCTAGCACAGGGTGAGCGCATAAGCTCCGTTGATTAAATGAATGAGTGAGTCAACAAATGAATGAATGAATAGCATTTTTCTTATATGTGCCATGAATTGTTGGGGTTTTTAGCTGCATACCCAGGTTCATCTGACACTCTTCTAATTACTCATTTTGCCTTCTCCCTGAGAGCTAAAACTTGAGGGACCTCTGAAGTCCCTAAATTCAATCCTCTCCTGAATGATTCACGCAGATGTTAGTCAAGCATCTGTCTTTGGGGATCCCTGTTGTTTACACATCATTCTTGTTTGTTTGTTACCATATTATCCCATTTACAGTTTAAATCCAATTTCTTTTCCACTAGCACCTATGGAAATATTAGCTTTCTTATTATATTCCACACAACAGTTGTATTTTTGCATTTGCCAGCACTATTGACATTATGTTCATCTTCCACACTTAGGAAAATATCCTTCATTATTTTCACTGTTTCAACAGAATGAAGGTATCTTCATTTTCCCTTTTATTTTCCCTTTTATTTTCATTTCTAAAGCAACCACTTTAGAATTGCACTCTTGGCTTGCAAGGGCCAAGAACATAGAAATGTGGTGGATGAGTCCCTTTATGTGTGAATTTAAGTATTCTCTATATGGTGAGTAATAGGCCTACAGTACCACCCCTAGCACATAGTAGGTGTTTAAATGAATTCAAGTCAGGTCAGGTCAAGTAACTTCAAGGTATTAAACAGGTAAGAGAAAAGTCTCTATTGGAATTTATGACATTTTTAGTTCAAGATGGAATCTTTAAGATGGAGGAATGGATGCCATAAACTTCCAGCTCACAAAAATTCAGAATTTTAAGAGAGAGAGATTGGATCAAAGAGTGGCCAAATGAAGTGCTGGAGCTCTGTTTCATTCAACTACTGATGCATGGACCAACCTGTGACATAGCAGGTATGGATGAACCAACAACTGTCTCCCTTCTCTTTCAGGTCAGGTCAGTTTAGTTGCTCAGTCATGTCCGACTCTATGTGACCCCATGGACTGCAGCACACCAGGCTTCTCTGTCCATCACCAAATCCTGGGGCTTGCTCAAATTCATATCCATTGCGTCAGTGATGCCATCCAACCATCTCATCCTTTGTCGTCCCCTTCTCCTCTCACCTTCAATATTTCCCAGCATCAGGGTCTTTTCCAATGAGTCAGTTCTTCACATCAGTTGGCCAACGTATTGGAGCTTCAGCATCAGCCCTTCCAATGAATACTCAGGACTGATTTCCTTTAGGATTGACTGGTTGGGTCTCCTTGCAGTCCAAGGGACTCTCAGCAGTCTTCTCCAACACCACAGTTCAAAAGCATCAACTCTTTGCTGCTCAGCTTTCTTCGTGGTCCAACTCTCACATCCATACATGACTACTGGAAGAACCATAGCTTTGATTATAGGGACCTTAGTCAGCAAAGTAATGTCTCTGCTTTTTTTTCTCCCCCATTCTCAGGAACTAGGAAAACTACTGCTACTTGATAAACTTCTCATCTGAACTTTAAATGACATTACTGACAGCAACCAGTCCAATGAACTGTTTTCCCTGTATTATGCACAGAACAGAAATGACAACAGAATTCTGATTCCGTTATCAATGTACAATCCCAGTCCTCATATATTATGTGAGTTCTCCAAAGTAAGAACTAGAAAAGCTAGAGACTTAGACATTCTCCAAGGTGACCCAGAATATTTTACCAATTGTTGTTTCTAGCCTATATAGAATTTGTTACTGCTTTCCCTAAAGTTCAAATTTTTTATTTCCCACTTCCTGTCTTCCAATCGTTAAGATTACTTCTGGGAGAAATAAAGGAGAAATCAAACGAAGGAAGAAAAGAAGAAAAAAGGAAGACTGAGAGGGCTGGAAATTTTTGTTGTTTTCTTTTTTTTTTTTTTTACATTAGATATTAAATTTTTTATTGACACATATTTAGCTTACAAGGCTGTGTTAGTTCAAGTGCATGGAAAGTGATATATAATATACATTATTTTTTATTCTTTTCCATTATAAGTTATTAAAAGATATTGAGTGTAGTTCCCTGTGCTATACAGTAGATCCTGTTGTTTACTTGTTTTATAGATAGTGGTGTATATATATTAATCCCAAATTCCTAATATATCTCCCTGGCTCTGCTATCCCCTTTGGTAACCAGAAGTTTGTTTTCTAGGTCCGTGAGTCTACTTCTAGTTTGTAAATAAATTATTTTTTATCTTGTTTTAGATTCCACATATAAGTGAAAACATATATTTGTTTTCTTTGTCTGACTTCACTTAATATGATAATCTCTAAGTCCATCCATGTTGCTGCAAGTGACATTATTTTTTATGGCCAAGTAGTATATTTTTCTGGGCTCCAAAATCACTGCAGATGGTGACTGCAGCCATGAGATTAAAAGACGCTTACTCCTTGGAAGGAAAGTTATGACCAACCTAGATAGCATATTCAAAAGCAGAGACATCACTTTGCCAACAAAGGCTCGCCTAGTCAAGGCTATGGTCTTTCCTGTGGTCATGTATGGATGTGAGAGTTGGACTGTGAAGAAGGCTGAGCGCCGAAGAATTGATGCTTTTGAACTGTGGTGTTGGAGAAGACTCTTGAGAGTCCCTTGGACTGCAAGGAGATCCAACCAGTCCATTCTGAAGGAGATCAACCCTGGGATTTCTTTGGAAGGAATGATGCTAAAGCTGAAACTCCAGTATTTTGGCCACCTCATGCGAAGAGTTAACTCATTGGAGAAGACTCTGATGCTGGGAGGGACTGGGGGCAAGAGAAGAAGGGGACGACAGAGGATGAGATAGCTGGATGGCATCACTGACTCGATGAATGTGAGTCTGAGTGACCTCCGGGAGTTGGTGATGGACAGGGAGGCCTGGCGTGCTGCGGTTCATGGGGTCGCAAAGAGTCGGACACGACTGAGCGACTGATCTGATCTGATGAACATTGGGGTTCATGTATCTTTTCAAATAAGAGTTTTTTTGGATATATGCTGAGGAGTGGGGTTTTGTTTTGTTTATAAATTATTTCTTTGTACTTTTGATTATGGGACTGGGAAAGGTACATCTGGGCAGAGAGGGGCAAGTACTGGTCAAGCAGAAGAAATGCTGCCAATTCCAAACATTTTTGTTTTCAAGGGATAAACAAACTAGAACAGAATTTGGCCACAGAAAGGAGTTGTTGAAATCTTTGCAGCCAAAAATGAGGTAGCATTGAAGCTCAGTCTGGCTGTCCCCAGCAGATGCTGGGCCCACACTCATGAGATGGGAGGGAAGCAGTCACACTGCTGGTCTTACTGCATCTCTGTGAGGGGCAACTCTGATCCAGACAGAAGCTAATTGTTTTTATGCCAGACCAGGGGGCATCAAATATGAAAGAATCTGGTAGCAGCCCTTGGGGAAGCTTAGTGAGTTCAAATGCATGCCCAATCCAGTTGCTCAGTCTTTTCCAACTCTTTGCGACTCCATGGACTGCAGCACGCCAGGCTTCCCTGTCCATCTCCAACTCCCAGACTTTGCTCAAACTCATGTCCGTCAAGTCAGTGATGCTATCCAACCATCTCATCCTCTGTCATCCCCTTCTCCTCCCACCTTCACTCTTTCCCAGGATCACGGTCTTTTCCAATGAGTCAGTTCTTTATATCAGGTGGCCAAAGTACTGGAGCTTCAGCTTCAGTATCAGTCCTTCCAACGAATCTTTAGGACTGATTTCCTTTAGAATTGACTGGTTGAATCTCCTTGCAGTCCAAGGGACTCTCAAGAGTCTTCACACCACAGTTCAAAAGCATCAACTCTTCGGCACTCAGCTTTATTCATGATCCAACTCTCACATCCATGCATGACTACTGGAAAAACCATAGCTTTGACTAGACAGACCTTTGTCAGCAAAATAATGTCTCTGCTTTTTAACATTCTGCCTAGGTTTGTCATGGCCTTTCTTCCAAGGAGCAAGCATCTTTTAATTTCATGACTGCAGTCACCATCTGCAGTGATTTTGGAACCCAAGAGAAGAAAGTCTCTCACTGTTTCCATTGTTTCCCCATCTATTTTCCATGAAGTAATGGGACTGGATGCCATCACCTTAGTTTTTTGAATGTTGAGTTTTAATACATGCCCAGAGACACTGTACTCAAACCTTGGAGAACCCCAAAGATGAGTTTCTCTGATCCCATAGTATGAGGAACAGATTATGCCTTCTTCTCTCATGATGATGCAGAGCTTTACCCTTGTGTTTTTGAGCTTCTGTGACCTCCATCTGTGATGGTTAATTTCAAGTGTCAACTTGACTTGGCCACGGTGCCCAGAGAGATGATCAAACAGTATTCTGGCTATTTCTGTGAGGGTCTTTCATTGGGTGGGACCAATGTTTAAATCAGTGAATTTTGAGTCAAGCAGATTGCCCTCCATAATATGGGTGGGCCTCATCCAACCAGTTAAAGATCTCGATGGAACCAAGATTAATCTCCTGTTCTGCCAACAAAAGAAAGAATTCTACCAGCAGATGGCCTTTGGACTTAAAATACAACATTGGTTCATCTTAGGTATCCAGAATGATAGCTCATTCTTCAGGTTTGGGACTTGCCAGCCTCTATGACCAGAAAAGCTTTTTCCTTAAAACAACCCCCTGCTTCCCCGATTCACACACATAAACACACATCCTAGTGGTTCTGTTTCTATGGAACACCCTGACTAATACACTAATACAGCCTTCTTCATTTTGGGCGACAGAGCAGAGCAAGACCTGGGAAATAAGCATTCTACTGAGGGTTAACACAGCTCCATTCCTTTCCTGCATTACAGAAGACACACTAAATTGAGTGTACCTCATCTTTGAATGCCTTCATTTCCAAGAGTGCAAAACTACTCTGAAACGG
This sequence comes from Tragelaphus eurycerus, assembly GCA_935064755.1. NCBI lineage: Eukaryota > Metazoa > Chordata > Mammalia > Artiodactyla > Bovidae > Tragelaphus > Tragelaphus eurycerus. Next base: position 19,327,179 of record CAKXYN010000003.1, read on the forward strand.
TAATGACTACACACTAAATAAATCTAGGATAGAAAAAAAAAAAAAAAAAAAGGAAATCTAAGCTGTGATTATTAATGAAGGAAAACAAATCCCCCTGCCCCCCACACTACAATTTATTAGGAGAAAGCATAAAAAAGCAGTAAGGCTTCTAGTTTTAGAAATCTAAAGCAATCTAGAGATTGGAAATACAAAAATAAACAATATAAGTTTCTAAGCCTCTGATTTGTGTCCATTTAGCCTGAAGGAAGAAAGATGAATACTTTTGCTTTCCCCCACAAATGCATATTTAATCTTTATCTAAACATCCTGAATTTTGAGCCCATCAGGAGCTTCTACAGTCAATGCAGATTGCTTTCCCAGTGTTCTATCATGTATTAAGAAAGCTATTTTATATCCCAGAATTAATGGTGACATCTTGTTGCAGTTATTTATTCCTTGTTTTGCTTTCCCAAGTTAATCGACCTACAGTTGAATTATTACAAGATCTCAGCATAAGGGCCTAAGGAGTGGATCTGGCAAAATGAAGAGGTCACAGTTCACAAAACCGCATGGGACATAAAAATGTACTGTATTTTTGCAGCTGCCTGATGTTTTTGGTTTTCCTGGCTCTTTATCAGGAATGTGTGAAGCGCTTGACTGTGAATGTACAGCTCTCTGCTTCATCCTCCTTGGCTTCTAGCAGACTGGAAGCTCCTGCCTGCTCTCTAGACCTAAGCTCCTCCAGCTTCAAGTACACACAGATTCCCCAGGGTATCTTGTTAAACTGCTGATTCTGACTCATGGAGTCAGGGGTGAGACTGGAGCCTCTGCATTCCCTCACACTTTCCAGAAACTTTGATGTAGCTGGTCCACAGACCATACTTTATATCTAGACCCACACTGTCTAATACAGTAGCCACTAGCCACACACAGCTATTTGAGCACTTGAATCGTGGCTAGAATGAATAAACGCCTATTGTCCATATAGAATGCATGCCTAGATTTTGAAGATTCAATAGGAAAAATAGACAAAGTACCTAGTGAATAATTTCATCTTAAGAACATCTTGAAAGAACATTTTAGAAATACAGGATTAAACAAAACATACTATTAAGCTACTTCCACCTGTTCCTTGTTACATCTTTTAAATGGAGTTACTGGAGAATTTAAAATTACGTCTATTGTTTGCACATGTGGCTAGCATGACATTTCTGTTGGATAATGCTGTTCCAGATCAACAGAGCTGGCCCTCGAGGTATTTGTAAGGGAGTGAGTTTCCTATTCCTTTGATCACTTTTTGCCAGACACTGAATCCATCTCCTTAACTCCTCAGAACTTCTTCCTGTGGTGCTGTCTCGCACCCCCTTCCCACCCATTCTAAAGTCAGTCCCAACATTGCTTGGCCATCTTGGGTCCTGTCTCTTAGACTGTATACTCTCTAGCAAAGCCTAGCCAAAAATGACACAGAAACCCTCCCCCAAATTCATTAATGGGACTCTCCTTTGTGTTCCCTGAAAGTCTGTGACACATACACATACATGCATGTCTGTAACACATAACATTCATAAAAGACCAAGTCTCAACAAAAAGGGCATGGGCTTTAGAATCAAGAGACCCTGGGGTTTAATTTGATCAATTTATTACTTAACTTATAGTCTACCCCTTGCCTCTCTTTTAGATGCTAGGGATTCACGATTGAACAAAGTTAGCATATTCTCTGTCCTAAAGAGTTTACAGTTTAGAAGAGAAAATAGACATTGTCAGAAAGTACATGAAGAAGTAGATTACAAAATACCATCCCAACTTCTCTCTCTTTTTTTTTTTCCTTCTGTGACTATTCATTTCCCTTTCTGAGCCTCAGTTTAATTTTTGGAATAGTAATAATAACAATGCTTTTTTAGGTTCTATAAGGATTATAAACAATGACTATATTTGTATAGCTAGCATAATGTCTGGGGAAGGCAATGGCACCCCACCCCAGTACTTTTGCCTGGAAAATCCCATGGATGGAGGAGCCTGGTAGGCTCCAGTCCATGGGGTCGCTAAGAGTTGGACACGACTAAGCGACTTCACTTTCATTTTTCTCTTTCATGCATTGGAGAAGGAAATGGCAACCCACTCCAGTGTTCTTGCCTGGAGAATCCCAGGGACAGGGGAGCCTGGTGAGCTTCCATCTATGGGGTCGCACAGAGTCGGACACGACTGAAGCGACTTAGCAGCAGCAGCAGCAGCATAATGTCTGGCACAGAATAAGTGTTCAATGAACAGTTGCTGGCCTACTCAATAAAGGTGAGCAATGCTGATCATATTTATTTGTTTGCTTATTTGTATGCTGCCTGTTTCCATGTTAAGCAAACAGCTCTGGTAAAGCATCATTTCTATCTGAGGTCTATGAGGGTGTTCCTGGAGAGATAAGCATTTGAATCATCACAGTGAAGAAGACACCCTCACCAATGTGCCTGTTGCTCAGTTGCAACTTTTTGTGACCCCATGGACTGCAGCATACCAGGCTTCCCTGTCCTTCACTATCTCCTGGAGTCTGCTCAAACTCATGTCCATAGCGTTGATGATGCTATCCAATCATCTCATCCTCTGTTGCCCCTTCTCCTCCTGCCCTCAATCTTCCCTAGGAACAGGGTCTTTTCCAACGAGTCAGCTCTTCGCATCAGGCGCCCAAAGTACTAGCGATTCAGCATCAGTCCTTCCAATGAATATTCAGGATTTATTTCCTTTAGAATTAACTGGGTTTGATCTCCTTGCTGTCTAAGGGACTCTCAAAAATCTTCTCCAATACCACAGATCAAAAACATCAGTTCTTCAGCACTCAGCCTTCTTTATGGTCCCATTCTCACATCCATACAAGACTACTGGAAAAACCATAGCTTAGACTATACGGACCTTTGTCAGCAAAGTGATGTCTCTGCTTTTTAATAGGTTTGTCATAGCTTCTTCCAAGGAACAAGTGTCTTTTAATTTTATGGCTGCAGTCATGGTCCACAATGATTCTGAAGCCCAAGAAAATAAAGTCTGTCACTTTTTCCCCATCTGTTTGCCATGAAACTTTTAAAAACTAAGATCGTGGCATCCAGCCCCATCATTTCATAGCAAATAGATGGGGATCAAAAAGGTGCATGGGCATGAGCCAATCCCTGGACAGCCCAAACAGAACAAAAAGGTAAAAGAGGGAAAATTCCCTCCCTCTTTCCTACCCTTGGACATAGGAGTGGTTCTCTGGCCTTCAGACTCTGGGACTTATGCCTTAGAACTTTACCCCTCAACCAGGAGTTGCACCATCAGCTCCCCTGGTCTATAGGCCTTTGGACTCAGACTGAATTACTGGTTGTCCTGGTTTTTCAGTTTGCAGACTGGGGCAGTAGTGGTGGGGGGGATGGCTTTGGCACTTCCATGACTATATGAGCCAACTCAAGTAACAAATCTCCTCTTATATGTTTCTATACACATCTTATTGGTTCTGTTTTTCTGTAGAACCCTAACACTGTCTCATTCCACTAAGTGTTTGCAGTAACTGGTTAGGTCATTGTCACATTACAGATGGTAGAGCAACTTTGGCTCCTGATGTCATTCAAACTTATTGAGTACATTTCCCAAAACCATTCTTTGCACATAAGAACTAGTCAATAAATAGCCATTGAAATCAAACTACTCCTGAAATAGACAGTGCAAGTGTCCTCATACAAAGCTCCTCATTTGCAGAAAAAAATAGTAGCCAGAGTGGAGGCAACTTACCCAGTAATACACTTTCAATCGTAGTTCTAGAAAAGAATATGTTGGCCCTTGATGTATGGCAGAAACCAATAAATATTACAAAACAATTATCCTCTAATTAAAAATAAATAACTTTTTTAAAAAGAATACACTGATCCTATTTGCTAGGCACTTGTGGGAAAAGGAAGAATTTGTGGAAAAGCAGTCAGAGGAATGAGGGAAGATCAGGAGAAAGAGGAGCTTAGAAAGGAATTTCAAAAAAGAGGATAACGGTGTATCTGATGCTGTAGGGAATTTTAGTAGGTTGAGGTCAGAGAAGACACTTGGGCATGGGAACTAGGAGCGAGTGGCAGAGACATAGGGAAGAAGAAGCCAGGTGACAGTGGAGGTGACAGTGTCAAGGACTTCCCCTTCAAGAAGTGCTGTGATTAAGGAAAGGGATGAGATAAAAAGCTAGACGGAGGAAGCAGAAGTACCAGAGAAAGTACCTGCTTTCTGTTTCAGAAAGCAGGGGTTGGGTGTTTTGGCGGCTGAGTTGAGCTGCTGCTTGAAATGAGATGCAGAAAGTACAAGAGAGGAAGAGAGCAGTTGTCAGCAAGAAGCCCTGGAGGTGGGACCATAGAGGAATGGGTCAGCAGAATGGGGACAATCGTTAGCCAGGGGATCCTTTCCTCCAGAAATGAAAAGGAAATGCGAGTAAACTTTCCATTAAGCATTGAGGGCAGAGAAGAACTGTTTAAGAAGTGAAGTAAGAAGCAGGAAAAAGAAGGGGGTGAGGAGGGGATGACATGCTGGCATCTTACCTGTACGTCCAGCCCAGACTCTTCTGACCCAGGCTTTTCAAAGTACGGTCCATGGACCAGTGCAGGACCACAGGCTGCTTGTTGCTGGTCTCAATTCAGAGAAGCAGCTTATGTAAGATGCAAAAAAAAAAAAAAAATTTACTAAGCACACTATTCCATGCAGCTGAAATTTTTCCCTCTTTGAAAGTAGCAGAGTATTCATTGACCTTCTGGCTGGGTTCCCTTTCTCATCTTGGTGTACAGAGCAGGTAGTTTTGGGTAACATCTCCTACTGACAGTTCTGCCTTAATATCCCGTAGACCTCTCACCATCACTTCACCTCCTAAACCAACTTTTGCTCCTTGACTGTCTTCTGCAGGGAGCTGGTGCCTCCATGCACCAGGTCTCCAAGACAGAAACATGGGGGAGGGCAGTTTATCCTAGAACTCCAGCACCCTCCTTGATCAGTCATTCACCAGACTCCTCAATAATCTTGCTACTTAGCTCTCAGATCCATCCTCTTCTCTCCAATCTCAGGATTGCCAATCTAGTCCAGACTACCAAGACTGGGCTTGGATATTATCACAAGCCTTGGGCAAGCCACCCCTCAACACTGCTACCCCAATGAGCTGTCCACACCCAAATCTAAACACCTCACTTCCTGGGCTAATCCGTCAATGGTTCCCTCCTCATCTACGGAAACACCCTGGAATGGTTCTAGACCCTTCCTCACAAGCTGGGCATTTTGAACTACTGGCATCTGCCCTTTATTTGACCTCTGAGTATTCAAGCACGCTGCTCCCTTCAAGTGTGATTTTTGGTTTCCTGTATCTTTCACCGCAATGCCTTACCCCTAGGAATAGAATCTTTGCCACACCAACACCCAGCGCAATGTCTGGGAAAGCGTAGGCTCCCAGTGCTTGTTTGTTGAATGATTAAATGAAGTCAAGACAGAAAGGGACAACGTTGTTGACCTCATACTGAGCAAAGGTGATGAAAGTGGGATCATGAAATGCCACATGGCTATGGTCAAAGTGGGCACCGAGCCTGAACTCCACAGAACTTTGGCCACAGAGATGGGAGGGTAGGAAAGCGGGAAGTCACAAGAACCATGGCTAACATGCTTCCACTGGCTGTGACTTCTCTGTTTGCATCTGATACATTTGCCACAGCTCTCCTGCCTCACAGAAGCATCCGTGGCTGAGATCACCTTGCAAAATGAGAGTCCTACCATCTGCACATTTTGTGTCTTCTCTTCATGTCTGTCTGTCTCTGGTTTCTCTCTCTTCCGACCCAAATATCACTACACTCCCAAGCCCTGCCTCGCCCCCAGCAATTCCACTACAATTTTGGCCTCTGCCCTTGACTTTGACCCTATTTACTTACGACGTCATTTTTCACATTCCTTTAAGATATGACTGGCAGAATCTGGCCCCAGATTCCAACATAAGCAATAGATGCTAAGACAGATCCAATTCTAACATTCTACCCTGGTCTTTAGGACTCCATTTGTTATTATTGTCACTTTATGCCAAAGAATGTCAGGTAGGGCAGGGAAGGGAGTTTGGGGGTGGGGTAGGGGCGGAGGAAAACTAGCACAACTGTTTGGAGCCAAATAATAGATTATGGCTGGAAACTCCCGTCTTGATTTGCCTCGAGGGCCACAGTTATATTTGGCTGGCCCCTGATTGACATAATTATTATTGCCAGAAAGTAATTTTAGAAAGAACTTAAAAGGAGGACATGGGTGATTAAAGTTCTAATAATAACATTTCTAAAAAGTCTGGGTTAATGAATCTATAACTCAGGTAAAAGAAAAGAGGCTTCAGGTGTTCAGGGATTAGTGCCTGGAACTGAGTTTGGAAAGAAATATTCTGTGGGGAAGTCAAGTAGGGCAGAGACAGATCACATGCCCCTAAGAAATCTTGGGGAAATAAAAAGAGAGAGAGATGTAGTTCTTTATTTATTTATTTTTTTAATAAGGAACGTTCCTCTAAAATTTTTGCAAGTAGAGTTATACAAAGTAGAGAAAAAGCAGCAAAGCAGCTTGGTTCATTCACTGAGCATCTCTTACGTGTAAGGTACTGCACTAGTTCTTTGGAAGATTCCCATGGGTTAGAGCAGGGCTGATCTAAGGGCAGGCTTAGTCACTCTGGCTGTTTATAACCAGCATCTGCTTTGATTAGGCCAGGGTCCAACCTGATTGGCTGACACTCTGCCAGTTGTTAAATATTTTGCATGTTACCCTTGGATATAAGGCAAACGTTCTGTCCTAAAATAAATTACAGTTTAGAGGATGAGATGGGCCCACAAATAATAGTGCAATGCTATGTCGTAAGAATTGAATTTCACATTGTCCTTTACAAAGTGTTTTCACTTTCTCTATCACATCTGAATTTAACAACAGTTCCCTTGTGGGCGTTCCTAGTCTCATGTTGCAGATAAGAGAGCATGAAGTTCAAGAGGCAGTTATGTTTTCACATTTCATAGAGCAAGATCCTCCTCTGATTGGACTCCATCTGAATTTCCCACAATGCCCATTGCCTTCCTATTTAAAACAGGAGATTCATGAAAGCAAACCATTGTTTATTTCATGAATTGATTCTTGATTTCTAAATACAGATTTTCATACCTGAGTAACCGATGGAGATCAATCTGGTAGCTCCGTAATCCTGATAGAAAGTTATAAAAGCCTCCTTCTGAGACAGGAGCCATCAGGAAGCTCAGATGAACTACACAGGGGAAGCATGGCATCTCCTTCACACCCTCTGCTAGGTAGTTCTGTGTAAAACAGACACATGCAAATCAAAACAAAAAAGCAAGGACAAGGAGAGAGTGGACTGCAGAGAGAATGAAAATAAACAAAGACGCAAGGAAACAAACAAAAGCTTTAAAGATGAAGAGTACCCGGTTATCCAGAGTCAGAACTTTATTCCTAAACCAGCCACAGCCTATCAGGTAACACAGAATAACAGTGCGTGTTCCTCACACCAGCCCTGAGGAAAATAGGTTAAACCTAGTGAAAGTAGTGTTGATAGCTGCAGAAATATACTTGGGATTTATCTGGGAATTCACTCATGCAAAGCACCTCATTCTCCCAAGAGCTGCCTACACATGCAACTACTCTTAAAGACCCTCTAGTCTTGATCAAGAAGGCAATGGCACCCCACTCCAGTACTCTTGCTTGGAAAGTCCCATGGACGGAAGAGCTTGGTAGGCTGCAGTCCATGGGGTCGCTAAGAGTCGGACACGACTGAGTGACTTCACTTTCTCTTTTCACTTTCATGCATTGGAGAAGGAAATGGCAACCCACTCCATTGTTCTTGCCTGGAGAATCCCAGGGCCAGGGGAGCCTGGTGGGCTGCCGTCTATGGGGTCACACAAAATCGGACACAACTGAAGTGACTTAGCATAGCATAGCATAGCATAGTCTTGATCTACATGATCACAACTTGTCCCTTAGGCCACAGAGAGGAAAACAAAATCTCTCCTGAGTGAGTGATCCTCGCAGTCTGTATCATCATCTGTGCAATCCTCCTGATACAGGAGGATGTCTAGATCCAGGCTCTCAGAGCTGGATCTGGCTGATGTGTGTCTTTTCTTCTTCTGCACTTGGTAGGCATCTTAGCCCCACTCCATTCATGCAAATTCCCTAGTGATTTTCTTCATGGAACCTTGCAGAAATGCTACGTCAGGATGGGAAGGGAACTTAGGAATTGTTTAATGCACTCTCTCTTTTACAAGGAAAGAAGCCCGGGGTTTACAAAGGTGAAATGATTTGTTCAAGGTCACAAGAGAGGTTCGTTGCACAATTAATATTAGAGACTCTAATTTTTGGTCCTTGCCATAGACATTTGTTCATGTAAATGTTTGGAATAGCTTTACTATCACACACCTTACAAAACTAGTAATTTTAACTGGTATTATAGTGTCAGTCACAGAAATTAGGCCACCTTAATAGTACCTGCTCATTGGGACATCCTGACCTGTCTGAGGCAAATTTTGGAAAAGTTGGTCATAAATACACTTTTGATTATTTAGATTCTGTTTTGCACGTACAGAGAGAGTTTTCTCTAGTATGTATTTGAAAGGGTTTCAGAGTAAACTTTTTCCAGCAAAGAAGTTTGCAACAATAAATATTTGTTGCCTGATTGTTCTTTTATTTTTTAAATAAAAATAAAAATTTCAGGGAAGCTGCCAGGCTTGAATTCCTCTGGGCCAGGACTAGAGTCCTCTCTCCAGCTCTCAACTCCAGGACACCTGGGACAGAGTCCCTGGCCCTTTGGCCAGGCTGCCCCACTAGCTGGGAGGCTCAAGGAAAATGGATCATTGACCTTGACTGGGGGCACAACCCCAGATAGTCATAAGCTAAAGAAGCTGCACCATCCCAGTCAAAGCTTGTCATGAGCCCAGTTCAACAGAAGAAACACATTTCCTCCATCAGCTACAAATTCTTTGCAGAACTTCTAGGAGTTTCCAGCACCCCCTGCAGCCTCCCAACTGCTGTCCCTGTCCTCCTCTGCACCCCCTGCCAGACCCCCATCCAGCGTGATTCATTTTTCTGACAGCTCTAACTGTGTGTGTCTTCAGGCCTGGCACACGCTTCTCACTGTCGTTATCCAGCGAATTTTGGTCACTTTGCTACAAGAGTGGCACCAATTAAATCTCCGTAGAGCAGAGGCATTGATCAATTCTGTTCAATCATGAACACCCAGTCCTGAGTCTCGGGCCGGGGACACAGGAGGTGCACGACAAGTATTTGATGACTAAATCGATGGACTGATTTTCCAAAAGGGAGTCATTGGCCCTGACTCACCCCTGTCATAGCATAGCACCTTCATAGATGCCCCTCCTGCCTGAGGCTGCTTTCCTGTGGCCCTGACACCTAAGATGGCCTGGCTTTGCCACATCTTTTTCCTGGATCTACTTCCTGTGTTCCATACCAGCTCCTGAGACCATCTGCCAGGTTTCTTTGGAGGCTTTACTTTTTCCTATTGCGAGCCATCCACTCAGGCCCATCCTAACAGATGAGGGCACTCTCTTCATCCCTCATCTCGGGGAGAACACCTCCATCTAATGCTGAGTCCAAATGCCACTTCCACAGTGGATGGCAGGTCCCCTGACCCCATTCCGCTCTCCAGGGAACAGAGCTGCCCTCTCTATGAGCAGGTGCAACTTGGTTTCCCATGACCCCTGTTACCCTGAACACACCTCCATCCTTGTGGTAAGGTCATCCAGAGGTTACAGGTTTTATCACCATCACTTGGAGGCAGGATGGCATAATAGTTAAGAATGTGACGTTGGGGATCGAGCAACACGAGGTCAAGTCTGGCAAGTTCTACTTCCTCCAGGCAATTTGCTTCATTTCCCTACCCCTCAGTTTTCTTATTTGTAAAATCTGGAAAATACCAGGACTTAGCTCATAGGGTAGAAGTGAAACTTAAATGTGAAAAGTTACTCAGTGCATGGTACATATTATACATGCTCACTAAATGTTTATGTGTCTGAGTGTGGAAAAAAAAATGATGAGCTATTTTCAGAGGAGGGCCATGCAAATTGGAGAAGTTGAGAAAGTGTCAGATATGTCATGGGGGAAGCAAAGAGGCTCTGGGTAAAGATAAGGGGGTGGTTGGAGATTAGGCAAGTTTGGAGGGGAGACAATGAAGAATGAGAGAAAGAGGAGGAGATGGCAGAAGAGTAAGAGGGAGTTACATGCTAAGCTTCTCAGGAAAGAGGATCTAAGGAAGAGTCTGGATGTTTTAAGCAAGTTTCCTGACCAGCTCTGTTCATCCCCCAGACAAAGATATGGTCCGCAGAGTATGTGAACTCATGGCCTTTCTCTTGTTTTGTAGCTTTCTCATTTCCACCACAGTGACAGACACAACTCTGACACTGGGGGGATCCCAGGTGTCTGGCAGGTCCCCTCAGCCATCCACAGGCCGACTGCTGCCTGCCCACATACAAAGCTGGAGCCCCTCCTAGCCTATCATGAAGCTTGGACTTCAAATGACTGACTAAAACACGATTATTGAACAGGTTCAAGGAGTTAGTTCCTTCTTGCTATGAACACAAGAACAGCAAAGCAAATAAAAGTTGAGTTTACTCTCCTGACCTCACTTTGAGAAATAGCCTCCTGCTCATTTGTTCACTAGATACTGTGTCTGGTTCGCTGACCAAAGTCAAGGCTGAGACCAACCCTGACCTGGAACACCAGAAATTTCTGCCATTCTTCTGCTTCCTAGGTGGTCTGTGTCTTAGCAGAGGACTCCATGGGGCACACAGGGCAGGCTGAGGGGCCAGCTTCTCAATCCACCCCAACTTTGAGCTGAGGCTAAGAGAGGTTAAATAGCTTACCCAAGGCTGCCTGGTCTGGAAATAATGAAACCGGCTCTCCACACAGATAACTGGTCTCCCAGCTTCCTTTATGACCTCCCTTCCCAATCTATTCCCCTTACAGAACTCTCCTTTAAAAGAAGACTGGGACAACCCAGAGGGATGGTATGGGGAGGGAGGAGGGAGGAGAGAGGAGGGAGGAGGGTTCAGGATGGGGAACACATGTATACCTGTGGCAGATTCATTTTGATATATGGCAAAACCAATACAATATTGTAAAGTTAAATAAAATTAAATTAAAAAAAGAAGAAAAAAAAAAGAGGAAAGTCTCAAACAGTCACTCTCTTGTTAGAAATATTGGGTTGACCAAAAATTTCCTTTGGGTTTTTCCATAAGACACAGTGAAAAGATCTGAAAGAACTTTTTGGCCAACCCAATGCTTGGCCAACCCAACTCATTCTTTCCTTGTGGCTCAGCTGGTAAAGAATCTGCCTGCAATGCAGGAGACCTGGGTTCCATCCCTGGGTTGGGAAGATCCCCTGGAGAAGGGAAAGACTACCCACTCCAGTATTCTGGCCTAGAGAATTCCATGGACTGTATAGTCCATGGGGTCCATGGGGTGACAAAGAGTCAGACAGGACTGAGTGACTTTCACTTTCACTTTCATTCTTCTCAGGGCCTGCAGAGAATGCCCTGTAGGGTTTGGCTCCCATTTCACTGCACAGCCTCAATCATGTCCCTTTTCTTTCTCTCATCCCAGGGACGGAGGAGCCTGGTGGGCTGCCGTCTATGGGGTCGCACAGAGTCGGACACGACTGAAGCGACTTAGCAGCAGCAGCACTAAACTCCAGCCCGTCAGATCCGGGAGGAGGCTGATCTCTTTCCAGCCTGAGTGTATGTCTGTGAGCCATTTCCTTCCCAGAAGGCTTGTCCCCAGCTCTTTGCATACTGGACTGCTTTTCTTCCTTCTAGTCTGAGCTTAGATATCACCTCACTTGCAGTTTTTAAAAAAGTTAGGTCCTCCTCTTATTCTGCATCATAGCCCCCTGTTTATTTTCTTTGTGGAAAATAAAATTTTGAAATTACTTGTCAATAATCTGTACTGTTTCCTTCTACTGAAACGGGTTTCTGACGGCATGAGGTCAGGTATTTTGTATCATTTTTCACTGAACACACGCCCCTTTACATGTGAGGTGATCATTAAATGCTTGTTGAATAAATGAATGAAAGGTTTGACTCAGAGGTAAATTTACATGAAGCCAATAAATTTAATCCTCAGGGCCCCTCATTTTCTAAGGAATGTAGGCTCATGTCCACATGGTAGTATTTTTGAAAAACTTGCAGCTGCAAAGATATTTGAGCTGCAATTATTTAAACCTGTATAAGTGTTTTACATGGGTCTAAACACTTCCAGGTATAGTTACATCACTACTAGCTATTCCAAAGCAAGAATGGTGTCCAGGAATACTGCTACTGTCTTCTGGGAGGGCTCACTTGATCTTGGGACGCAACAGTGTGGGGCTGTGGCATCAGAAGTATGCGGATGTGGAGGAGAAACAAAGCCTGGAGTGCATGGCCCTGGCTGGTAGTCTGTAGAAAGTTCCCCCAAATCTTACAGCTTGTTCATGAAACCTCAGGAGAGTTTTACCAACTTTGGTCACAATCCTAAAAATGTATTTGACATCCCTAAGAGTAATGGCACCCCACTCCAGTACTCTTGCCTGGAAAATCTCATGGACGGAGGAGCCTGGTGGGCCGCAGTCCATGGGGTTGCTGCTGCTGCTGCTAAGTCACTTCAGTCGTGTCCGACTCTGTGCGATCCCATAGACGGCAGCCCACCAGGCTCCTCCGTCCCCGGGATTCTCCAGGCAAGAATACTGGAGTGGGTTGCCATTTCCTTCTCCAATGCATGAGAGTGAAAAGTGAAAGTGAAGTCGCTCAGTCACGTCTGACTCTTAGCGACCCCATGAACTGGAGCCATCCATGGGATTTTCCAGGCAAGAGTACTGGGGTGGGGTGCCATTGCCTTCCCCGATGGGGTTGCTAAAAGTCAGATATGACTGAGCGTCTTCACTTTCATGTTTCACTGTCATGCATTGGAGAAGGAAATGGCAACCCACTCCAGTGTTCTTGCCTGAAGAATCCTAGGGACGGGGGAGCCTGGTGGGCTGCCGTCTCTGGGGTCGCACAGAGTCGGACACGACTGAAGTGACTTAGCAGTTTAGCAGCAGCAAGAGTAACACATCTAAAAGGAACTTTTCCAAATTATTATTTGCTGTTCTTGTTGTTCAGTCTCTAAGTCATAGCTGATTCTCTTGTGACCCCATAGACTGTAGCCTGCCAGGCTCCTGTCCATAGGATTTCCCATGCAAGAATACTGGAGTGGGTTGCCGTTTCCTCCTCTGGGGCATCTCCCCAACCCAGGGGCCAAACCCACGTCTCCTGTACTGAAGGTGGATTCTTTACCACTGAGCCACCTGGGAAGCCTGGTAAACACTCATTAGGAAAAAACAAATTTCCTACAATTATGGATCCCAGACATTAGTCATTTTGCATCACAAAAAGTGAACTATTTCTTAAAACCTTTTATTGGAGAATAGTTGATTTAAAATGTGTTAGTTTCAGGTGTACAGCAAAGTGGATCAGTTATTCATATACATATATTCACTCTTTTCTTTCTTTTAGATTCTTTTTCCATATAGGCCAAAAGAGAGCACTGAATAGAGTTTCCTGTGCTATACAGCAGGTTCTTATTAGTTAACTAGCTTATATATAGTAGTGTATACATGTTAATCCCAATCTCCCAATTTATCCTTCCCCCAACCCTGCCTTATCCCCCATTAATTACAAGTTTGCTACAGGTCTGGCACATAAGAAGTACTATATAAGGGTAGGCAATTGGTAGTTGATTGAAGATGTGGAGTATCACTGAGGGTGAACTTCACACAAATTAAAAAATATAATTTAAGGGGTCAGGAGATTTTAGGATGGAATGCAGAATGTGACAAAATAACCTAACTAATGTGTGAAACAACCTTACTGAAAGGAATGGGTGGGGAAGGAGTGCTGACCTAAGTAACTTTGCAAATTAGTAGAATCTGTAAGACTTAAGGCCAAAGAAACTGTAAGTACTGTACTCTAGCTGATAAAGCTGAGTCTCACAGGAGGAAGAGTTAACAATTCTGATATTGCTGCACAATTGTACTGGAACTGAACAATTAAATAAAAGAGGGTGGATGGTGGAAGCAGGCTTCTCACTGTTGAAGTGGGAGGTTAGCAATATCAAGGAAAAGGGTATGGAATGATACATGAAGCAATAGTTGAGACTGGCAGACATTTGTATTAACTGATGCTTAGCTTAATATAGATACAGATGGTTACATATAGAAATATACATAGGTATGTATATTTACACAGGTTAGTATATACATTACTATTTCCTTCTTTTGTCAGCTGCAAGGTCCTAGAAGCAACTAAATTTTAGTATCAGTGAATGTACTTAATATTTAGATCTTGTTTTGTAATACCAATCTCCATTAGAAGGAACCAGAGTTCCTTAGAGGAATGGTTGATTTTATGACTTAGGAAGGAAATATACAAGATGATCCCGGAATATCTCCAGTGTCAGAAAGTAAAGTGTTAAAAAAAATAGCAATATAAGGACAGGGGTATTTCAAAGGTGGCATTGGAGCCAAGTAAAACAGCCCCCAGTGGTTAAAGATGGGAATAATTTGAGCAATAGAGCAAATAAAATAATATCACATTATAACCCAAAGTATGAAATAAACATCCATGTACATATAATAATTAAATAAATGATTGAATACATAAATAAGTGAGGAGAAGAGATAAATCTCCCATGCTGAAAATTTCAAATTAATTTATGTAAATACTCTGTCTCAAGGAGGTGGAGCATGACTCCCTACTCCTTAAATGTGGCCCAGACTTAGAGATGTCCTTTCAAAGGAGACAGATTGGAAGGAGGGAGGGAGCACAAGGAGTGATATGTGCCTTTGACAAGGTGTAATGAAAATGACAATTTATCTCTGTGGTTTTCCTCCCTGAAACCTGTAACCTCAGTCTAATCATTAGAATAACATCAGATAAATCCCAACTGAAGGGCATAGTACAAAATCCCTGGTTGATAGCCTTCCACGGTGAAAGTGAGGTGAAGGTGTTAGTCACTCAGTCCTGTCCAACCTTTGCGACCCCATGGATTGTAGTCCACCAGGTTCCTCTGTCCTTGGAATTCTCCAGGCAAGAATATTGGTAGCTCTCCAAACCAGGTCTCAAGACCAAGGGAAGGAAGAAAACGCCACAGTTAAGAGGAGCCTAAAGAGACCTGACAATCACGTGTCCTGTGGAGTCTGGATGGGGTGCTGAAGCAGAAAAGGGACATTTAGTTAAAAACGAAGAAAACCTGAACAACGCATTTGTTGCAGGAAGGGGGACCCCTTCCAGGGATCGAAACTGGGCTCTTGTCTAACACTCAGAAATGAATTGTCTGAGGAGACACATGTGCTGACAAAGCAAGAGATTTTATTGGGAAAGGGTGCCCGGGCGGAGAGCCGGAGGGTAAGGGGAACCCAGGAGAACTGCTCTGCCGCGTGGCTCACAGTCTCGGGTTTTATGGTGATGGGATTAGTTTCCAGGTTGTCTTTAGCCAATCATTCTAATTCAGAGTCTTTCCTGGTGGTGCACACCTTGTTCAGCCAGAGAGAAGGATTCTGGGAGGTGGTCGGACAGGTGGTGTAGCCTTTTGACCTTTCCCGAACTCTTCTGGTTGATGGAGGCTTATTAGTTCCCTGTTCCTCACCAGGACCTCCTGTCATAAAACAACTCATGCAAATGGTTACTATGGTGCCTGGCCAGGGTGGGCAGTTTTAATCAGTGTGCTTCCCCTAACACATTGACTAGTTGAAGGTAATGTATTACTTGCCCTTCATTAATGGCAGCTAACGTACGATGCAAATGGAAAAGACCAGTAATGGGGGAAACCGGTGTGGGGTGTATGGGAACTCTGTTCTATCTTCACAATTTTTCTGTAAATCAAAAGTTATTTCAAAAATTTAAGTTTATTTTTAAAAATTCAATCAGACACGTCAGAGGAGAGACTGAATCATCTTTCTAGGGTAGAAAATAATTACAATATCATTGTAATAGGAAAAGGAGATTAAAGACTATTCAATCAAAACACAAGAAGAAAGTATTTTAAAGATCTGTCAAACACATAGAGGTCATAGCATTGAGTCAGGAATATCAGTTGTGAAATTACATTGTATTTCTGTGTTCTGTAAAATTTGTGAACTACCAACTTTTCCAAATATGTAATGTGCTATGGTTTCTCATTCTAAATGAAGGCACTTATTGTGTCTTTCTTTGTATATGTTGCTTTGTACTGTTTTTCTTAAACTGAACCACCAAGCTGTATAAACTTCAAGTCCCACAAAACTTGAAGGAAACACTTTCTGACTCCAGGGCCATTATAGTTCCTGACATTCTTCAAGGTCAAGGTCTGGGTCTGTCTGCGGCCCCGCCCGTGGGTTTGGGGACTTTCCCAAGCTCTTTATTTGAAGCAGCCTCCCTGCCTTCCAGAACCTCTGCCACCTCAACTGCTGGCATTTTTAACTCACTGTCATTGAGCAGTTGTCTATTCCTATTCCCATATTTTGCATACTGCTTGTGCACTCTTCCTTTATACCAGACAGTCTCATTCCTTATTTTTTTAATCTTCTTTTTTTCTTCTTTCTTTCCTTACATTTCTTTCCTTCCTTCCTTCTTTCTTTCTTTCTTCCCTTCCCCTTCTCCCTCTCCCCTGTCTCTCCCTCCTTTCTCCCCCCTCCTCTCTCAGTCTCTGTCTTTCTTTCCACTGTATTAAGGTACATGTAAAAAGCTGTACATATTTAATATATAAAACTCAGTAAATGTGAGCACATGTGTACATCTATCAAACAATCACCACCATGAAAATCATGGATGATGATGATGATATGATCTGTGTATGTGTTAAGAACATAAGACTTCCCTTTTAGAGAATTTTAAGGATACAATATAGTATCATTAGCTGTAAGCACTATTCTGTATGGTAAACCTTTTATTTAATCTTGCTTAAAATCCTGCAGCAATGTTAGTTCCCTCATTCCTACGTGGCTCCCATGGGCTTCTCTCCAGGCAGACCCATCTGATCGTTCCACATGATTACGATCCCTTTACAGGTAACTGGTCATCCCACGTCATCAGTGTGCAGGTTGTGTCCCTAAACAATATTTTGCACATGTTGTGCCCTTTGACATCTGGATTCTACTGTGACGTCAGAAGTCAAGTTCCCACCCCAGTGATTTTCCTCTTAGATTCTCTGATAATAAAATCATAACTGTCTTTTCTTTGAACGTCCAAAGTGATTTCCAAAGTTCTAGAATTGGTACATGGTTAGCTTTTCTCAGAGTTTTCTTCATACCCCCTTATAATTTGTTCAGTGCATCTACATTGGAAGAAGTTATTGATACCATTGACTTTATCCTACCATCCTGCTATTTGTTGCCCTTTTATTGCCTTCCACTTTTTTGTTCCTCTGTTTCTCTGACTTTTTTTTGTTTATGTTTTTTTAACATTCTATTTCCTTTCTTATATTGACTGCTTAGTATATGTCTCAGCTTTTGCTTATTTAAAAGGTATTCATTTTATCTTCGATTTTGAAAGATATTTTTCTTTAGGATGTGGAAACCTTGGTTGACAGACTTTAAAAGCATTGTTGCAGTGCCTCTGGCCACCACTGTTTGTGACAAGAAGTAGTCTTAATTGCTCATCATTTCCTCCTGTTTATAAATTTTATAAATTATTTAATTGATTATAACTTTTAAAGTAGTTTTAGTTCCCATATACCCTCTTTCCTCTGCTCACAGTTTTTGCTATTATTAACATCTTGTATTAGCATAACACATTTATTAAAATTGATGAACCAATATTGATGCATTATTTTGACCAAAGTCCATAGTCAACATTAGGGGCATTAATGCTCATTAGGGTTCACTCTCTGTGTTGTACATTCTATGGGTTTTGACAGATACACAATGTCAAGTACCCACCATTATAGTATTTTATAGAGTCATTCCACTGCCTTAAAAATCCCCTGGGTTCCAAAGATTTATCCTTCTCCTCTCTCCCCAAACTCTTGGCAATTGCTAAACTTTTTAAATAGCGCTATAATTTTGCCTTTTCAGAATATTATACAGTTGAAATCACATAGTATATAGCATTTTCATACAAGTTTATGCATTTATGTTTCTGCTGTGTCTTTTTATGGCTTGATACCACTGATCGTTTCTTCTGTTTTCCTTTCTCTTCTTCCTGTTTTTTTAGTTTTGGCTTGTAAGTGTGACTATGATGTATCTGGGTGTGGTTTTCTATATATTAATTTTGCCTAAGGTTTCTCAAACTTCTTAAATTTGTAAGTGATCTTTTTCTTCAAATTTGGGACTTTTACAGTGACTATTTCTTGAAATAACTTATTTCCTGCTCTGTACTTGCTCTTTTCTTCTGAAACTGCAATTACGTGACTGCTGTATTACTATTTAATATTGCTCTGCAGTTTTCTAGGATAATTTATATCTATATTTATCCAAGTTGGTCCACTGTCCCTTTATTCTGCTGTCTCTAATTTCCTGTTAAGGCCTTCAGGTAAAATTTTAATCTCAATTATTTAAATTTTCAGTCCTTAAATACACATTTGGTTCTGTTTTATAGTTTTTTCTCTGCTTTTAGTATGTTTTATGTTTACTCATTAAGAACATATTTTCTTCTAATTCACGGCCATGTATTAAGTAAATTCTTTAAAGTAATTGTCTGCAAAACTGAATATCTGGGCCACCCTGAGGTCAGTTTCTATTGACTTCTTTTGCTGATGAGAGATCACATTTTCCTGTTTCCTTCTGTGTTTAATAGTTTTGATTGCATACTAGGTATTGTTAATTATATCTTGTAGAGACTGTGGATTCTGTTATCATTCTCTGAAACATTGAACTTTATTCTAGCAGGCATTTCCACCACTGGTTAATCACTTTGAATTTGTTTAGGTTTTAGTTTAAGCTTTATTAGGGAAGATAATGGAGTGGGATAATGGAGTGGGATAATGGAGTGGGTAGCCTATCCCTTCTCCAGTGGATCTTCCTGTCCCAGGAATCGTACTGGAATCTCCTGCATTGCAGGTAGATTCTTTACCAGCTGAGCTACCAGGAAGCCCCTTATTAGGGAAAATCTATAAAAAGATCAAGATGTTTTCCAGGCTTTTATCATGGCGGGTCTCAAACTACTAACCTTGTCTTCCATGCAGACCTACTCAAGGCTTGGTTTTAAGATTTTTTTATAGAATAGGTTTTATTCTAGGGAATTTCCTTTACATCTCATATGTATTTTTCCTAGGATTTCAGCTGGTTATGCTGATAGTTAGGAAAGCCTAAGATGTTGGTATCCAACATCTGTCAGTAGGACTGGACCACAAGTGCCTCTGTTCTGCTTACAACCCTATAGTGGCTATTATTTAAGACTCCTTTTGTCTCCTTCTGTGCAAGTTCAGCCCATTCCTCACCTGAGAACTCATAGGGAACCTCCAAATAGAGATGATCTTCTCTTCACACCTTGCTTTTCCCCTGTGTCCTGCCCCACTGATTTCAGGCCCTTGAAAAGCTTCAAGTGCTGATCTTTAGCCAAGAGACTCCTCTATAATCTGCTTTTACTCTGTCTCTCTGTGCTGTACCACAAGGAGAGAGCTGGGGCCAAAGTGACTTTCACCTTGTGAGTTTGTCTTTTCTCAGGGATCAGACTCTGGTACTTATATTGTACTGATCAATGACTGAAAAAAGCCCTCATATATTTTGTCCTGTTTTATATTTTTTTACAGAAGTAAGTCTAGTTCAGTAATACTTAACTTCGTCATGACCAGAGCTTGATGTCTTAATTAAGCCAGAATTTAAATCCTTACCATCTGAATCCAGAATTAGTCATCTCAACCACTATGCTATATTGTTTTGGTCTTAAAAAAAAAAAAAAAAAAAAAAGAAGTTGAAACCTCTAAAGAAATTGTGGGGCAAGGCAAAGTGAATGATTAAAATCTTGATCAGGGAAGCTGACCAAGGAATTTTCACTTTCAGACAGGATGAGATGGAAAAAGCTGTTTATTTGAGTAACAGTAATAACACCACTTAATGGACTTTGAGTATCTTCAAAATGGTTTTCTGCCCATTATTTTATTCCCACAAGAAATCTTGTTATATTCTGATATATTAGATGCTATCACTCTTGTGAGACAAAGAACTCAGAGACCAGGAACAGTGGAGCAACCTGACTGAGATCACACAGCTAGTTAATGAGGTGGTAGGGCCAAGATCTTGTTCTCCAAATTCAAACATTTACTATTCGGACTCCCCACTCTCCCCCCAAATTAAGGGCATTCTCACAGAAAAGAAGGAGTCTAGGAAGTGGTTATAGCCTTATGTCAAGAGAGAACACTTTAGTCCAAGCTATGGCTAATTGATAAGGAAACTGCCTGCAATGCAGGAGACTTGAATTTGATCCTTGGGTTGAGAAAATCCCCTGGAGAAGGAAATGTCAACCCACTCCAGTATTCTTGCCTGGAAAATCCTATGGACAGAGGAGCCTGGCAGGGAACAGTCCATGGGGCTGCAAAAGGGTCAAACTTGGCTTAATGAAAAAAACGATAACAGCAACATGCATTTTCCCTGTCCCTGGGATTCTCCAGGCAAGAACACTGGAGTGGGTTGCCATTTCCTTCTCCAATGCATGAAAGTGAAAAGTGAAAGTGAAGTCGCTCAGTTGTGTCCGACTCTGGCGACCCCATGGACTGCAGCCTACCAGGCTCCTCCATCCATGGGATTTTCCAGGCAAGAGTACTGGAGTGGGTGCCATTGCCTTCTCCGATTTAAAACTTAGAAGATAGCAAAGTCATCTTTCTAAGCTTTCTAAACAGCCCTGACTTCATTCTCTGCTCTCTCTTATCAAGGAGAATACTGTTCTATGTAGAGTAAGAACCATGTAATAAATAACTGCAAGTCCCTTTGCAAATATCTAGTACTAGAGAAGTAATTATTAGTTTATCTCTTCATCCTGAGTGTAGATTTATAGCCTATGAGACCTGGGAATAATTTACGTAGCACATATATTTGCATGTATATTATGCCTACTTGTCTCACCTTCTGGAGAAGAGAAATTATATAGTAAGTTCGGAGTGGGGTTAATTAAGGTTGAGTTTTTTAAAAAATATCTTCTCAACAGCAACCTTGCTGGAAATGCTCACTAAATTTTATCAGTTGAGGTTCATATGGGCTCAGTCAACATTTTATCAATCGTGTTTAAAAGTGGTATTTTTACTGTCAAGAGTTTGTCCAGTTTCTGGTTTGTTATTTGGTTGGAGATAACAGGAATTAGAATAGCTGCATTGATTAGCTTTAAAAGCTCAGAAGTTGGGGCTGACAAGTGGTCCCTGCTCTCAGGTGGCTCAGTGATAAAGACTCCACCTGCCAACACAGGAGACAAAGATGTGGGTTTGATCTCTGGGTCGGGAAGATGCCCTGGAGAAGGAAATTGTAACCCATGGCAGTATTATTGCCTGGAGAATCCTATGGACAGAGGACCCTGGAGGGATGCAGTCCATGGAGTCACAAAGAGTCAGACACGACTGAATGACTAAGCACAGACACACGTGTACTGCTTAGGAAGGGGGTGGTGGGGGACCTGCAGTAGATTCAGACTCCCAGGCAGAAAGGATGATGAAAAAGAGCTGACAGTTAACCAAACAGAGTTATCATGGTGTTTTCAAACTTTTATTTTCCCAGCTGGTGGGAAATAAGGACTCAGACTCAAAAAGAAAAAAATGAACTGCAGACAATTTTCTCATATGGAAGATAAGATATAGGGCCCCAAATAGAAATTCTGCCTGCTATTGGGTGGGAATTTTATCTAGCAGAGAGAATTTCAAAATGCAATACCTTTATTTTAGAGCTGCAGAAACAGAGTCCCAGAAAATTAAGTCCCCTTATCAGACTTAAGTCGCCTGATCACAGTCACGTTGTACAGTCATTAGGAAAACCCCACATTCACTTAGCTCATCAAGAATCACCCTGAAACAGCTCTGAGACAGTGTCTGGATGATAGGTGGGCTTTGCTAGATCTGAGAGGAGGAGAGGGACAGGTGAGCCTGGTGTATGTGGGGGAAGAAAAAGCCCGGCATGCTTCCCAGCACATGAAGCTCTTCTCTATATTTTAGTCCATTTCCTCCTTGCTTCATACCTGTGAAGAAGTTAATATAATCATCTTGATATTAGAGATGAAATCAAAGCCCAGCAGGTATACAGAGCCAGGCTGTCAGCCATCTAAAGCCTTGGCAGAAATGGAATTTCAACCTGAAACTTTTTTTCGTACCACATCCACAGCACTTCTAAGGCTTGGAACCCAGTCAGTTTTCCTTTATCAAAATCTGCAAAGCCTGGAGCCGAGGATCCCAGCCGGCCTGAGGACAATGAAGGGCTGCTTTTAAGCAGGGTTCCATGAGCTTAATGCTACCACTGCCATTTCCCTTGTTCATCTTTAGCAAAGCCTATGTAAATGCAAGTGTTATTTGGGTTAAGAGGATGTCCAGGATTCTTGAGCAACATCAGCAAAATCAGAAGAGAAGACAGAAAGTAAACCAGTCACACTGACAGCAATCACAAAGCATGCTCTCTGCCCCAAATGTGGCTCTCCTTCCTGTTCCTTTCTTGCTTTTCTTGGTAAGCTTGTCTTTCTCCCCACCAGGAACCAGCCCCCTCTAGAAGCACAGAGAGTGTCTTCTGATCTTAAGTACCTGTCATTCTGTTGGATAGCCATAGCAGGTAGCATATTGCAGCCATGTTAGCAGTGCGTGGGCTCAGGCTAAGTTGCATCAGTCCTGTCCGACTCTTGGCAACTCTTTGAGTAAATAAAACCTCTGAAAGAAACTTTTCTAAACTATTATTTGATGTTCTTGCTGTTCAGTCTTTAAGTCATGTCTGATGCTTTTGTGACCCTATAGACTGTAGCCCGCCAGGCTCCTCTGTCCATAAAATTCTCCAGGCAAGAATGCTGGAGTGGGTTTCCATTTCCTCCTCTAGGGGATCTTCCAGACCAAGGGATCAAATCCATGTCTCCTGTATCTCCTGCACTGCAGGATTCTCTACTGCTGAGCCACCGGGGAAGCCTCCATGTTAACAGAGGCCTATTAAATAAAAATGAATCTGCATACGTAATTCTACCACAACCCATTGAAAAGTTCATAATCCTTGTTTTTTTCTTTTTTTTCTTTTCCTTTTAAGGAGCTTTTCTAAGCCTTTTTTGGTGTTTTAAAGATAGAAATGGGTCTTGTAATTTTAAAATGTAGACTCATAATTAAAGAGGCATAACTTAGGACAATGTGGGGTTTTCCCTACCACATAGAAACAGATAGCTAATTTGATTAGTTCAAAGAGAAAATATTCAAATGTTTTGGTAGGTGTTTTCCACAAAGATGAATGTGTTCTGAATGGTTAGTAGTCTTCTGTATAAGGTCCTTACAACTGGATGGAGAGTAGAAAAAGATCCAGATATTTGATTCAGTTGCACACGTTGGTGTTTTGGAATCAAAGGCTGCATCTTTGTGTGGCAAAGTCAGCGGTTGAAAAGTAAACATTTCCACTACCTGGTTATGTGGTTGACACCCTTGTTTCCGAAAGCATGATCTTCAGCATCAGCCTCAGCATCACTTGGAAGCTTGCTAAAAGTGCAGCATGTCAGCTCTGTCCTGGAGCTGCTGGATCAGAATCTGCATTTTATCAAGATCACCAGGTGAGCTGAATGTACATTCCTGTGTGAGACACAGCGAAGTTATTTCTAGCTGTTTGTATTTGAGACTATGGAGGTGCCTGATTTCACCCCCACAACTTGAAGCAGGCAAAGAGTTGGGGGAATTTCTTACCGTGAGAGAAGATCAGAGTAGCCAGGAGCTTTGGAGCCCTGAAAGGACCCATGGCCAGAGGAAGTTACAATTGCTTTTAATAACAATCTATTGAGATATAGTTTGCACGCTGTTGAAATTCACCCTTTGAAAGTATCCAATTCAATAAGTTTCGTATATTCAAATCACCACCGCAACCAATTTTAAGACACTTTCATCATTCTTAAAAGAAGTCCATACCCACTAGAGGACACCTGCCAATAGCCTTTCCAGTCCCCGGTCCTAGAACAAACACTGATCTACTTCTCCTCTTTATGAATTTGCCTATTCTGAACTTTCTTATAAGGGCATCACACAATATGTGGCCTTTTGTAATGGGTTTCTTTCACTTGGTATAATTTTTTCAGGGTTTATCCACTTTCAGCATGAATTGAAGTATTTCATACCTTTTGATTGCCAAATAATATTTCATCCTATGGATGTATCTCATATCTATTCATCTGTTGGTGGACATTCAGGTTGTTTTCTGGTTTTGGTTGTAAAGATGCTGCCGTTGTGCTGTGTTCAGTTGTTCAGTCATGTCTGATCTAACTCTTTGTGACCCTATGGGCTGAAGCCCACCAGTCTCCTCTGTTTGTGGAATTTTCCAGGCAAGAATACTGGATCGAGTTGCTATTTCCTACTATGAAGACTCATTTACAGGTTTTCCTGTGAATATATATTTTCACTTAGAGCCATTTTTGACCCCTAAATTAAGTGACTGATGTAGCTTCCAATAAGAAAGGCAAGTAGGCAGGGCTCCTTGGAAGAACATCAACTTACTGAGGAAGAAATCCTAGTGCCTGATCCAATTCTGTCATTCACTGTTTGTGCACCTTTAGCAAACCGTGTAACATCTGAGAAACACCTCTGCAAAATGATAAAATACCACATCAACTTTAGGGATTTTTTTGTGAGCACCACATGAAATGATGAACACAACCCATATTTAAATGCGAAATACTCACAGACATAAAACAGTCTCAACAGTCTGACCGTCCTTATATCATTCTCAACACTCATTTGGCAATCCTTGACATTGACAGGCTTCCCTAGTAGCTCAGTTGGTAAAGAATCCACCTGCAATACAGAGATTTCAGTTCGATTCCTGGGTGGGAAAGATCCGCTGAAGAAGGGATAGGCTATCCACTCCAGTCTCCTTGGACTTCCCTTGTGGCTCAGCTGGTAAAGATGCAATGTGGGTGACCTGGGTTCGATTTCTGGGTTGGGAAGATCCCCTGGAGAAAGGAAAGGCTACTGACTCCAGTATTCTGGCCTGGAGAATTCCATGCAATGTATAGTCCATGGGGTTGCAAAGAGTCGACATGACTGAGCTACTTTCACTGTCACTGATACTGCCAGGAGCTGGTAAGCTAAAGACCTCTTTGTTCTGAGCCTGGAAAGGAGGATCCCATTGCAGGCCTCCCTCTCTGGTGCCTAAAAAGATTACTTGTACAGTAGAGATGCTAGTGCACTGTGACTCTCTGAAGATGTGCTTAAGCATTCAAGTCAATGGGCAACCTCATGTAGGGCAAAGAAGCATCTTATCCACAATGGCTTGCTACTGAAAAAACAATAGACTTTAAAAACTAATTAGTTAATGACTTTTCAATGTTTATAATGTGCTCACGCGCTTCTGGAGGGTGGCAGAATGGAAGCGGGCAGAGAAGTACAAGAGAAGACCTTGGAACACTACATTGTTTTCAGGGAAAACAGTGGGGCCTCCTCACCTTTCTTATTAATAGTCAGAAACATTGTATTTCTGGTGAGGAATACACCCTAGAATTGGCCTTCAGGGGCCTTTTTGGAAAGTGTGGTCCAGGAAGACCACAATTCTCTGAAGAAGAAGGAGAAACGACAGACAAAGAAGGGAAAATCAAGCAATTATGGCTTCTGCTGCCATTAAGCAAACAGCAGAGCCCACATAGAGTCCAGGAGTGTTTCAAGCTGAGTATGAGCCCTGTGGGCTCCCCCAATGCCCTGTTTGACCCCCAGAAGCAGAGAGGAGTGCACAGCCTGAGACTCTAACTTCATAAAAGGGTGGAGAGCACTGGGTGTGTGGGCAGAAGGGGATTTACCTGCTTCCGGCGCCAGACCCTTTTGCTAAATCAAAATGCTGTGGTTTTACTGGTTATACTTGTTAATACAATCCCTACCCTTTCAGGATATGTGTGTGGTAACAGCACCATCTGGGTTAGTGAAATAGATACTCTCAGGTACACAGACTAAACACAGCAGGATGTTCATAAAACTCTTGATCCAGGGGCCCTTTGGGCCACCATGGGGAGGCACAGAGGTTATATAAGCAAATTACTAAGTCAGGCTGAAACCAGACCTACAGACATTTTTATAATTTAAAAAAATTTGCTCACACCACAAGAGGCTGACTCTCAGACTCCTCCCCGAGACGTGCTAGACCACCCTGAGGTGCCAGCAGCGCCTTAAGCAAACATGGGCCCTTCTTGCTGCCTGGCCACCACCTCTAGGAAACCCACCCCTCTCCTAGCCCTGGGTATAAGGGCAACTTGGTGGGACAAAATCATCTTTCTAGAACATTTTATTGCTACATTGTTGTATTAATTTCTACAAGGGGAAAACCATTTCATTGGAAGACTTCATATCTCCTTCTTAGGGTGATAACGTGGACAGAGAAACTATGAACAAAGGAGCCATGAAGCTTACATTCAAACCCCAGCTCTAGAAACTGGTGAGTGGTGGGATCCTCGGGAAATGATTTTGCCACCAGGAGACTGTGTCTCTTCATCTGTTCGTGTTGCTAGGAGAGCCTGCCCCACAGAAGTGTTCTGCAAGGGACACAAGCTTGACATCTGGATGGAGTAGGCATTCCAAGAAGGCTAGGAAGGACTGATGTTGAAGCTGAAACTCCAATACTTTGGCCACCTGAAGTGAAGAGCTGACTCATTGGAAAAGACCCTCATGCTGGGAAAGATGGAAGGCGGAAAGAGAAGGGGATGACAGCAGATGAGATGGTTGGATGGCATCTGAGTGACTGAACTGAACTGAGATGTTTCCCATCACCCCAGTACATGATTTCCCCTACAACCAAGAAGCCAGGGAGCCTAAGATTACTGCATGGAGAGGAAGCACCAGAAAATTATCACTCTCCATCCCCCATGTAGGAGTAGGTGGGGGGCAGTCCCACCTGACAGCACTCACCTCTTCTGTTTACTTACAAACCTAACTTTCACCAAGAAGGCAGACATTGCTTGTTTGGCAAGGTCCCCTTGAAATGGATGCACTCCTACAAACATGTCTGCCTTCACTGAACACTAACCAGAGTACCTGCTGCGTGATGACCTGGTTCATTCATCACCTAAGGCTGGAAAAGACCTTGGCTCATAAGACACCTACCGTGCGTGACTGCTCAGTTGCTCAGTCATGTCTGACTGTTTGCAATCCTTTGGACTGACTGTAGCCTGAAAGACTCTGTCCATGGGATTTTCCAGGCAAGAATACTGCAGTGGGTTGCCACTTCCTCCTCCAGGGGATCTTCCTGACCCAGGGATTGAAACTGAATCTCCCGCATCTCCTGCATTTCAGGTAAATACTTTACCACTGAGGGGAGGCCTCAAGACACCTGAGGCCCAATGAATTTCCCGCTCTGCCTTTGTGGCTGCTGGAAAGGTCAAGTGCAGATGGTAGGCAAGAAAGTTGATAGTACGGAATCATCAATTTAGGAAACTTAAAGGAAACCTACTAGAGAGATTTGTCATCCTCAAAACCAGGAGCAGAGTGAGCTTGTGTCTAGGATTCATACCAAGAGAAGGATGCTGATGTACATTTAAAAAAAAATTTGTAAAAATGTGTACCAGCAGGGTTGAGAGTCTTATGGCTTGTTGCAGGTATAGGGGTTACTCCTCATTGTTTGGGGGTCCCAGATTCATCCTTTTACCCAGGAATCTGTGGTATACAGCATTTCATCTGTGGGGTTGCTCTGCTGATGCCATGTTCAGGGGTGCATGGACCAAGGTCAGAGCATTAACCTCAGCCAGGTGAGTCTGGTCACAGCCTCTTGCCTCTGTTTCCCTTTGTTTTCTCATATCTTTAGTGATCTCAGTGATGGCAACTCCCCTTGAGCTTTGACTTGTGCTTTGAGTACCTTGACTATTCATAGGAAGTACTTATGCTGAAGCTGAAGCTCCAGTACTGTGGTCACCCAATGTGAAGAGCTGACTCACTAGAAAAGACCCTGATGCTGGGAAAGATTGAGGGAAAGAGGAGAAGGGGGTATCAGCGGATGAGATGGTTGGTTGGCATCACCGACTCAATGGACATGAGTTTGAGCAAACTCTGAGAGATGGTGAAGGACAGGGAAGCCTGGCATGCTTCAGCCCAAGGGATGGCAAAGATTCAGACATGACTGAGTGACTGAACAACCACAACTTAGGACCAAAGGAGGTAATGTTGAAAGGACTTTGGAAAGTTGAGATTTGGGTAGAAATGCTGTTGTTGTTCATTTGCTAAGTCATGTCTGATTGACTCTTTGCAACCCCATGGACTGTAGCACACCAGGCCTTCCTGTCCATTACCAACTCTCAGAGCTTGCTCAAACTCATGTCCATTGAGTTGGTGATGTCATCCAACCATGTCATCCTCTGTCATCCCCTTCTCCTCCTGCCTTCAATCTTTCCCAGAATCAGGATTTTTTTTTCCAATAAATCAGCTTTTCACATCAGGTGGCCAAAGTATGGGACTTTCAACTTCAGCATCAGTCCTTCCAATAAATATTCATGATTGATCTACTTTAGGATTGACTGGTTTGATCTTCTTGCAGTCCAAGGGACTCTCAAGAGTCTTCTCCAACACCATGTTTCAAAGGCATCAGTTCTTTGGTACTCAGCCTTCTTTGTGATCCAACTCCCACATCCATACATGACTACTGGAAAAACCATAGCTTTGACTAGACAGACCTTTGTCAGTAAAGTAATGTCTTTGCTTTTTAATATGCTAAGTTGGTCATAGCTTTTCTTCCAAGGAGCAAGCATCTTCTGATTTCATGGTTTCAGTCACCATCTGCAGTGCTTTGGGAGCCCAAGATAATAAAGTGTCACTGTTTCCATTGTTTCCCCATATATTTGCCATAAAGTGATGTGATGTTGAGTTTTAAGCCAGCTTTTTCACTCTCCTCTTTCAACTTAATCAAGAGGCTCTTTAGTTCCTCTTGGCTGTCTGCCATTAGGGTGGTGTCATCTGCATGGGTAGAAATGTAAGGGGGACTATTTTGTGACTAATCGCATGTGCTGAAGGGGGGAAGCACATAAAAAGGTCCATTGGGTTGCTGGGTCCATGTTTGCTTTCAAACCTTCTGAGCTCTCTCTCTCACACAGCGTCTGTTCACACAGTTGAAAACCAAAGCTAGTCACAGGAAATCCTGTCCTTCCTTGGGACACAAGGCATAGCTCAGTGCCCAGCCACTGGACAGATAGCACCAGCATCTCTGCCACCTCCCAGCCTACGTGTTCACCATTCTCCCGGCACAGTTGTCCATTCTGCT
This sequence comes from Tragelaphus eurycerus, assembly GCA_935064755.1. Lineage (NCBI taxonomy): Eukaryota > Metazoa > Chordata > Mammalia > Artiodactyla > Bovidae > Tragelaphus > Tragelaphus eurycerus. The sequence continues at coordinate 19,356,511 of CAKXYN010000003.1, forward strand.
CCCAAGACCCATCCTGACTTGAGGAGGGAGGCTCTTGGGCAGTTTCCACCTCCCCCAGGGGGCTCTGCCTCCAGTCCTCCTAGATAAGCCAGGTCCAGAGATGAACGAAAGACTCTGTCTGGTTCACAAATCCCCTCACAGGTAGCCTAACCTGGGTCCAGCCAGTGCTGCGATTTGAGTCGTTTACCTGAGGCTGTAAAGCCCCTCATTTACAGCCTCCCTATGGAAATGTGTCTGCTCTGCATGGATTCATACTTAGCATTCCAGTCTGAACAGGCTGGCCTGAGGCTTGGGCTCTGGTCCCCAAGTTCCTGTTCTGATCCTCTCTGTCTGCTCCTCTCTGTCCTTCCCCCTCCACACCCGTTTTCAAATCCAGTTTAGTTGGCTTTCCAAATAGCACTTTCCCCAGCTGGGGTAGCTAGCTTCCAAGATGGTCCCCATGGATGCTCCCTCCCTCCCTGCCTTTCACACCCTCGTGAGTTTTCCCCCAGTGAGTCAGGAATGACCACAGACTGAAGCTGAAGTAAGAGTGGGTGTGACTTCTGAGACTCTTGTCTTTTATTTTTAGATCTAGCACTAAGCTGGGAAGCTAACTGCTTTGCCCAGAATGCACTCAAGAGCACCCCTTGCAAGGGGCCACATGAGGGAAACCAGAGCTTTCCACCAAGAGCCAGCACCAGTTTGTGGCCAGTGAGCAGAGTATCTTGGAAGCAGGGCTCAGAGGTCTGGACAAGCATTTATATGACAGCTTTGGTAATGACCCTGCCCTCACGACAGACCTTTAGCCAGAACTACCAGCCAAGCTGCTCTTGAATCTCCTGATCAACAGGAACCATGAAAGAGAATAGGCGATAATTTTGTTTTAAACCTAAATCTGGGGTTACTTGCTACTCAGCAGTCAAAAACAAATACACCAGCTCCTCTAATTTCCCTGAAGCGGTGCCCCATCCACCCACTGAATCCCCGTCACTTCACGAAAGATATACACCCCACCCCTCTCCCCCTCCCTGTCATGTGCTGGTGATCAATTCTTTGCAAATTCTACCCATCTCTGTCACTTTGTCTTGCTGTGAGTAAATGAGCCAGGCTTTTTGTGTGAGTTCTGAAAAAGACTATAACTAGGCAGGCTCCCCACTGCTGAATCCAAACCGGCCCAAAGATGATACTCATGAGGGTGGAATTTCCAAGACTCATACAATCCGATAGCCTGAGTTTGTTCTAAACTTTAGCCACTTTGCAGATTCACTCTCTAGGTAGAAAGACTAATGCTGTTTCCAGATGTTTCTGTGTCCATTTTACAGATGAGGGAACAGAGGCTGTCATGGGAGCTCCTGCTGGCCTTGATTTATAGGAGGGCTCAGACTCTTGGCTGATGGCCTGTGATGGGGTCTCGGTCCTGCCCATGGGTCATCCTTTCCACTTCAAGGGCCTCAGCCTAGGACTGAGCCACCCATGGCCTTTCTGCTTCGATACTCTTGACCCACTTCCTTCTGGGGAAACAGTGGATGAAACTGGGTGATGTCATCTAACCGCTGCCCAGCTTCAGACTGCTCATCATCCATCATCACGGTTGCTGAGTCTCAGAGGAGTGGTCAGCTGACACAGGCGGGAGCCCCCAAGACAGAGGAGGAGCTGGGGGTATAGGTCAGTGAGGCAGAGGCCTCTAAACCAAAGCCAAGTACTAACTGGAGCAGAGTGTGAGCCCCAACACAGGCCCCACCGTCAGCTGCCACATTGCAATAGATAAATATGATAAATGGTCTCCTCAGCCATCTTGTGAAAGGGCTTCAGCAATGCAGTATCATCCTGTTTCCTTGCTGGTGTTATCATACATACAGTTGAGAATGTCAACCTGAAACTGAAGCTCCAAAGCCCCTAAAGATGCAGAGAAATAGATTTTGTCTCAAGACATTTTCTCATTCGGGTTCCTTTTCTTCCCTCTGCCTTGAGCTGATTCTCATCTCTAGTTAAAGAAATGCAGAGCGAGAGGTGAGTCAAAGCAGTGAAAGATTTGGATTCAGATGCATGTTGTAAAAAGAGGGCAAGTCACAGAAAAGGCTGAAGGTGGCCATTTTCAGTGGACATGAGTGAGCCACAGAGAGACAGGAGGGGTGTGGGTGTGCGTGTGCGTGTCTGTGTGTGTGTGGCCTGCTTACCCTCACCCCTGTCTCTATCCTCTTCTCCAGAACCAGTTTACCTCTCTCCACTGGATTTGCAGGAGAACCGTGAGGTGTGTGTCAAGTGCACCTGCAACCGTAAGACCTCAAGAAGAATATACAGTCATCACTTTAGAGTTCAAAGTCAGAAGTTCCTCTAGGCACATCTAGACCCCCAAAATGGTTTTGGGCATAAAGACTGTCCTGCTCACCGGGTAAGAGTTTTGGGGATACTTTCTTTCTCAGGGTTGCTATTACTTGAAGTTTGCAGCAGGGTCCAGGGTCAAGCATGCCTTGGCCATATCAGTCACTGTTGAGTCATTGACATTTTTGAAGGAACTGCATTGTGTCCACAACGGAGGGCATCTGTGCTCTCTGGCCACCTGAGAACATAAGAAAAAATAATGATAAGAATAGCAGCAACCCTTAAATAGCATCACTGTGCAGGCACTAAGTGTTTTACAAATATTCCCTCCTTTAATGCTCACAACAAATCTATAATGGAAGAATTTCTGGTAGCCTTGTTTGCAGACATGGCACTAAGGCTCAGAGAATTTAAGCAGCTCGCTTAACTTTACATGGCTGGTGTGTGGCAAGTCCGTGTCCTCCACTAGCACACTGACTTTCCAGCAGCATCAGCTCCTTGGTAATGTGAAGCCCTTTTCCAGGAAAGTTTTGAGATGGGACATAGGTCGTTCCTATCTTCCACTGCTCCCCTACTCATGACCTGAACTCATAATTGTCCCCATAAAAAAGGAGCTGAGTCAGGTGCTCCAAAGCTACTGAGGGCCTCATGTCCCCATCCTGTTGCTAATGGTTTTTTTTTTTTTTTTTTCCAGCACTGATTTTCCCTTCCCTCATCCTTTTTGGCTCTGACACCATGAAAGTCACTTAGCTTGCCTTCCAGCCCCGCTGTGGGTACGTGACCTAGAAACCCAGGATATGCACATGAAAATTCAAACGTTACTGAAAAGTAGCCTGGGGAAGAGCCATGGGAAGTCTCTGAGCTAGAAAGTGGGCATGGGCATGGCTCCCAACTCCACCATTTTGGAGTTTCATGTTCTGGATCAGATTATAGAAATATACCTAGGTTTAGACTCTTCATCTGTAAAATTGGAATTAACAAATGCTTATCTTGTAGAGTTGTGGGAACATAATCAGACCACATGTGTGGAGCCTCTGGCATGGCACCATCTTCATTGTGGGGGCAACTATGAGGTCATCAATGAAGAGGATTATTGTTCTGTGGGCAAGTGTTAGTCACTCAGAAATGTCTGACTCTTTGTGACCCCATTGACTATAACCTACCAGGCTCCTCTGTCCATAGAATTCTCCAGGCAAGAATACTGGAGTGGGTAGCCATTCCTTTCTCCAAGGGATCTTCCTGACCCAGGGATCGCACCTGGGTCTCCTGCATTGCAGGCAGATTCTTTTCCACGTGAACTTCCAGGGATGCCAGCATGCATTTCCCCCCTATTTCATTTTTAGAAACAGAGATTTGTGAAAATCTTCTTGTTGTGTACCACAGTTGACTCGTCACCTGCCCATTCTATGCTGAGGCCCTGAGAGGTCAAGGTTGATGGACTTAAGAGGTCATGTCTGAGTTGATAACAGAGTGGAAACATTTTGGCAACAGACAAAATATGGAATGCTATTTTTCTCAATCTTGTGCTGGAGTGCATGTTTTTTAACAACCCTCCAGACCTCTAAACAGAGCTATTGACCCCTTATAGTCAATTGCCTGGGGGCATTGGGGCAGAGAGGTCCAGCTGGTGATCACCACACTCTGCTTCTGCAGTCCTCATGTCTCGACACAGCTGGTGTGGGGAATTTCTACATTAAGCTCAAAGGATGCTTCTGTGCTTTTCATAGCCCACATCCTGCTTCACCCTAATTGGATCTCTAGCAATGTTTTTTGCAGGCAGAAGCGTTCTCTCAAATGTGATGGATGGATGGATGATGAATTACTCCATGTAGGAGGAGGAATGGACTCACAATAGATAAATGCCAGGCCTTTCTATTTCCAGGTGGCTGACTTTATTGTATTGATGGTGGGCTGGACCACAGCCACCATCCAGACTTTACCTGTATCTTCTGTGCAAAGCTCTTCTTAGAGGAGAAAGGTGAAGAGCGTTCGGTAGATATTGAGTCTAGGTAGCTTACTTTCTGGGTTCCTGTATTAGCCAGGGTCCAACCAAGAAAACAGAACCCACTGTAAATTTTTTTAAAAGGGAATTTGAGAAACAGGTGACACAGATTTGACAGAGGAGAGGCAGAGGGAAGAGTGTGAGAGGGAAGTGGTTTGATTCAGTACCAAAAACTCAAAATTGCACAGGACTGCCTGTGAAATCCTGTTTGGGTCACATAGAAAGGCCTGGAAAGTGATAAGCTTGACCTCCGTTATTCAAAGTGACTAAGGAAAGTTGGGCTGGCTTTCCCTTGGACAGTGATGATCTGAGCTGAATAAAGGCTTCCTTGTGATTGTGAGGGGCTGCCAGTGATCATTAACCAGGAGTGCAGCCACATCATTGACAGAGCAGGAACACAGACCCGGGGCGGAGCCACTGCACCCTAATCTTCCCTCATCCTCCCCACAACTCCCCATAGGTAGTATTGGCCAGGTATTCTAAAAGCCAGATATACATGGATCATCCAAATGAAACCATATGTAGACTTTGCCAGCTCTCAACCATGATGATAAAGGTTGAGGTGCAAAACCCATTCAGACTTTACAACTGGTATCCTGGAAGCCACATCTTTAAGCAGAAACAAGAGGAGCTATTTGGATTAAAGTGGTCAGCAGAGGTAGAAATATTTAAGAGAAAAAAAAAAAGGAAGATAATAAAAAGAATGGGGCCAGCTGTTTCCTGGGGAAACCATTTTCCTCAAATGTGTCACCTTCCTAACTCGAAGCATCACAGTGTAATAAAGAGCATTTCCTGAGGGTGGTGATGATGGGAATCACTGAGATCCCAGTGTCCAGATATGCTGACATGTACTCCATGAAGCCAGGTTTGTCATCTGAGAGCTTAAGGGGATGACAGAAAGAGGCAGGTGAGACCTGTGGTCAATACAAATCATCTTTGATCTCCAGCCATTAACCAGGATGGTTACTGAGACTATTTTGAAGACCTAGGAATATAACTGATCTGACCAAGTCTGAATAGTTCTAAAATCTATTCTTTTAAATATTTATTTATTTGGCTGTGTCAGGTCTAGTTGTGGCTCACAGAATCTTCATTGCATCAGGGGAAACTTTCGTTCAACATGGGTCTCAGTAGTGAGGCATGGGTTTAGTTGCTCTGCTGCATGTGGGATCTTAGTTCCCAGATCAGGTATCAAACCTGAGTCCCCTGCCTTTCAAGGTGGATTCTTAACCACTGGACCACCACAGAAATTCTTAAAAGTCTATTTTTTAGAGAAAAGTGGCCAAAATAAAAGTCCAGCCTTTAGGAAAGGACCCACGGCCCAATGCCAAGCGGCAGGGGGACATCTTATTCTATAAACATCACGTCTTAAACTTCCATCCCATGGAACACTAATCCTGTAAACGGCTTCATCCTTAAGAGCCTAGTTTGGGAAAGTCTCTCTAATGCATTCTCTTGCCTTCTTGCAGAATTACAGTGCTCATCAGCGTATCAAAATTCTGAGCTGGCCTAGGGTAAAGCATTCTCAGCTTCTTCCTTCCACCTAGGGTTTCCCAGACTTCTTTTACAGTGGAAATTACTTTCCGATTACCTGCCATCTCATCTCAAATGGGAAGTGGGGAAAATCTTTTATTGGGGGTTTGAAGTGTTATTTTCAGAACCTCAGTCCTTTGAAAAGGATCAGTCTTGGATGATGGTCCTCATGTGTGCCTTTCTGCAAGATGACCATCTTGACCAGTTACAGATCCACCTACATAAGTTGTCCAGGTAAAAGCAGAGAGCTACTAAAAAAAAACTGGTGTGCGCATGACACTCTGGTCCACACAGAGCTCCCATTGTGACTATTAAGGCCCCACATCAAGATAAATAAATGTCACACTGGGATTATTTCCTCTGTTCTGCTGAATAGTCTTAAAGATAAGGAAACATTCTTCCCAATATAATGAGCCATCAAAATACACTTATATGAAATCCCAGGTACATCCAAGTGATCTGTGCTGCTGACAATGGGCTTTCTTCTCTCCCATTTCTTTCATTATGTCCCCAACAAAGGAGCTATGCTATTACTCTTGCCCTGGCAAGAGATAGCGTTTCAGCCCTTGGAGATCTGACAATCACATTTAATTACTTTCAGCACAAGCACCCACTTTATTAGCACAGTCAGGATCAGCGGGGGCTTCCTGTAGGTCACAGGAGTGGGGGTTAGTTGAGACTAGGTATAAGGCTCTGTGTTCATACAGAGAGGACAGCGTGCTTGTGTGTCCCTCTGTCGTGTCCGACTCTGTGACCCCATGGACTGTGGTCCACCAGGCTCTTCTGTTCATGGGGTTTTTTAGGCAAGTATACTGGAGTGAGTTGCCATTTCCTTCTCCAGGGGATCTTTCTGACCCAGGGGTCAAACCCATGTCTCCTGCATTGGCAAACATAGTCTTTACCACTGAGCCACCTGGGAAACCCTATTTTCTTTCCTATACAAGGTCTAGAAATCAGAACCCAGTCCACACAAGTGCCCAAAAAAGTTGACAAATAAACAAACAGCAAAGTGCAAATCGTGGTGAAACGGGCCTTCCGTGCATTGTATACACGTTGAGAAAATTAAAACCTCCCCCAGACCTAGATGGATTGCCTACTTTGGCCCTTGACTCCATCCAGTACCCTCTCCAGTTGCTGTCCTCCAACCCAACCCAAACCTCAACATTGCTTTAAAAAACAAAACAAACCCCCAAACCTGACCTTCCCTTTGTTAAAATGCTAGCTGTCCTTTCCCAGTGGTCTGTGTTGGTGCAGAAGTGAACCTCTGAACTCCATCACTGACTGTTGACTCTTAACCAGCTTACCGTGGGCCCTGTCAGGAACTCGACACCTTACCACCCCAATGGCACCTCTAGGGTGCTTTGTGCCTGCCCCACCTGTGTAGACACACCTGTATGCAGGGCAAACCACAGAGCACCCTGCAATTTTAGATGCTAACTAAAAGAAGCCCTAGGTACAAACTCAGGGTTGAAGGCACTGCCTTTAAAGTCTCTGGAAATACCCAGTGTATCTCCTTCACTGTGAAGGGGCCATCACCACCACCTCAGGTAAGCTTCCAGGGGAATCTTTTAAAGTCCATTCATCTTTGGGCCTTCAAGTTCTGTCCCAGCCATTTGGGGGCTATAGGTAAACCTATGGGACCAGTTGAAGGATGAGGAGGGGAGAGTGGGTTAAATGAAGGCATGATTTGCTTGTCATCCAACCAAAGACAGTTTGTTTTACAAAAGAAGCCTTTGCCTAGGGAGATCATTACCATTTAATTCCAATTTATTCTTTAAAATACCTTCTGTCTACACTCATCTATTTCTTTCCTTGAGGTAAGTTGCAGTGAGAGAAGATCTAAGGGTTCAGAGGTCTGGGTAAACATGCAAAAAAGTTCAGAGAGCATCCAAATGCTGTCTGATGATCTAGTCAAGACATTTGACCAGGGAACCTCAGGAGAACTGTGCATCAGACACTCCTGGCTACAAATTCTATTTTTCCTCAATGATAACCATTCACCCACTTCATGTCAGGCAGGAAATTAGAGCAAAAGGATTCCTAGCAACTCCAGAAAGCCTTTCTTCCAAAAAATAGAGTGGTGGGAGAGCAAAGGATGATGGGTAGTTGGACACTGTTCCTTCAACATGGGGAGACACAGAGACAGAGGTCCAGACCTGGGTTCCAATCTTCACTACCCAGGGTTCCAGTCATGCAGGGTCCCCCATACCCTACCTCTAGACTCACAGAAGCTGGAATTCCATGCCTCAGCTTATCATTGTCCTCTTAGGGGGCCCAGAGCTGAGAAGGGATCTTGTGTCTAAGAAGGAAAGGATAGGAAAGAGATTCATTTACTCAAAAAATATAAGAATCTCTACCATTTACAAGACACTGTGTTGGATATTATGAGAGATGTTTACAAGATCTAAAACTCTATAGTGTATGCTGCTGCTGCTGCTAAGTCATTTCAGTCGTGTTCGACTCTGTGCAACCCCAGAGACGACAGCCCACCAGGCTCCCCCATCCCTGGGATTCTCCAGGCAAGAACACTGGAGTGGGTTGCCATTTCCTTCTCCAATGCATGAAAGTGAAAAGTGAAAGTGAAGTCGCTCAGTCGTGTCCGACTCCTAGCAACCCCATGGACTGCAGCCTACTAGGCTCCTCCATCCATGGGATTTTCCAGGTGAGTACTGGAGTGGGTTGTCTTTGCCTTCTCTGCTATAGTGTATCAGATCAGATCAGTCAGATCAGTCGCTCAGTCGTGTCCGACTCTTTGCGACCCCGTGAACCGCAGCACGCCAGGCCTCCCTGTCCATCACCAGCTCCCATATAGGAAGCTGTGGTACTAAGCCATATCCATGGGCTTCCCATATGGCACTAGTGGTAATGAATCCACCTGCCAATGCAGGAGACATGGGCTTGATGCCTGGGTTGGGAAGATCCCCTGGAGAAGGAAATGGCAACCCACTCTAGTATCCTTGCCTGGGAAATCCCATGGACAAAGGATTGGACATGACTGAGCAACTAAGCACACACAAGCCATATACATAAGTAATTACAGTTGCTCACTGAGGTAGGGAAAAAAATAAACTTATTCTGTGAACACCTGGGTTTGGGTCCAAGGTAGTGGTGACGAGTTATGTCACTGCATCATGCCCTGCAACATATCTCAGCCTTGGTTTCCCATAAGTAGAAATGGAGATAAAAAGGCCTTTCCCCTAGGATTTTGATGAGTATTAAATGAGGAAAGGCATGGAAAGCACCTGGCCACAGATTTGATACCGTTAGGTGTTTTCCTGACATTGCTATTTCACCCAATGAGCTAAGAAATGTCTCTTTGGAATCATTCATAATCTCTGAAGGGGGAAAATCTCATTTACTTTCCTGACCCAGGCATGTCCCAAAGTAGTAGAAAGTAGTTCAGATTTTGTTGTTGTTGTTCAGTTGACCCCATGGACTATAGCCTGCCCGGCTCCTCTGTCCATAGAATTTCCCAGGCAAGAATACTGGAGTGGGCTGCCATTTCCTTCTCCAGGGGATCTTCCTGGATCAGGGATCGAACCCACGTCTCTTTCATTGGCAGGCGGATCCTTTACCACTGAGCCACCAGGGAAGCCCAATGTAGTTTACTCTTGCTTATTGAGCATTTAATGTATGCTGTGTTAAGTGCTCTTCAGATATCACCTCATTTAATCTTTATATTTATATCACAGGAAGAAGGTACTTTATAACTTCTCAATTTACAGGTGAAGCACCTAAAGAACAGAGCGGTTAAGGAACGCCCCTAAATGTATACACATTTGATCCAAACCAGGGCCTTTCTGAGTCAGGAGCCTGTGCTATTAGCCACCACCTATTTGCTTCTCCAAGGCTTCACACTCAGGACAGCAAAAAGTCTCAGAAGTTTTCTCCCATCAATGGCCTCACTCAGTGCTGAAAATGCCAGAAACACCGAACTACCCCAGGGCCAGGACTGGGGTTAGCAAAGGGATGATTTAACGCCTGGGATTGGTGATACAGTGAAAAACTGGGACTAGTTAGCAAGGAGGTACACACAAGATACCTGTGAAATGTGTGAGAATTTAGGAGAGTCAGTCTGAGATGTAGTTTTCAGAAACCATGATTCAGTGGACATTTCATTTCAAATGCTTTAAAGAAGCCCAGTCACTAAGTGGCTGCTTTAACTTTCTACTCCTTAAAGCCAGACTTTTTCATTAGAGTTTAGTCTTTTCTGCAGGCAGACCCTGTGACTATTTCCATTGTTTTGTTAATCGCTCGATTCTTTAGAAGTCAATTCTCAGTCCACTTTTTTTTACTCTGTTTCAAACACCTGTGGTAATGACATTGGGAGTGTTTCTTTAGCCCAGCAGTGGGGAGTTGCAGGTGAGAAAATAGCGTGATCTCTCATCCTAGTTGGGAAAAGAATTCTAAGAACTGCACCGCCATTTTCTGATACACAGGGCAGAACTTGTAAATTTTTACAATTTTAGTTCTGAAGCTTTCTTCTAACTCAGGGGTCAGCAAACAATGGCCCTAGGCCAAATACAATCTGCAGGCTACATATATAAATAAAGTTTTATTGGGACACAGCCAGGCCCATTTGTTTATGTGTTTCTCTGGCTGCCTCCAAGCTACAGCAGCAGAGATGAATCATTATTACAGACATCAAATGGTCCACAAAGCCTAAAATATTTACTACTTGGCCTTTTGCAGAAGAAAGCTGTCAACTCCTACTCTAACTTACTCTTTCCCTTTCCATTGCTTGGACTTTTCCTGAGATGTAATAAGATATGTATATTTAGTCTTCATCCTAGTTCCTGACACAGAATTTCTAAAACCCTTGTCATTTCCTGAGTGAACATGTGACTACATCTTTTGTCCTAATATTTGCCTCTTGACCCTCATTCCTAATGTAGAGCTCCGAAAACCTTTGTGATTTCCTGAGTGATGGTGGTGTTAGGAACATCTGACACAGAGCTCCTAAACCCCTTGGAATTTCTGAATGATAGGAACACCATTTGTTCTAATAAAGCAACTCTTTGTGGGATCCTGGGTGGGTACTCATTGCTAGAAAGACCAAGTCATGATTAGAAGCTTGGAATTTTCTATTCTACCTACCACCCCCACCCCATCCTCTAGAGAGAAGAGGGAATGGGAAATGAATTAATAGACCATACATACCATGTGAAGCATCCATAAAAACCTCTAAAATATGGGGTTCAGAGAGCTTCTGGGTTGGTGAACACAACTGTGTGTTGGGAAGGTGGTGCACCCCAACTCCGTGGGAACAGAAGTTCCTGTGCTTGGGCCCCCAAGTGCTCACCCTATGTGTCTCTTCATCAAGCTGCTCATCTGAATCCTTTGTCACGCTGCTGTTTAATCTCTAAGTCATGTCTAACTGTTTTGCGACCCCATGGACTGTAGTTTACCAGGCTCCTCAGTCCATAGGATTTTCCAGGTAAGAATACTGGAGTGGGTTACCATCTCTTTCTCCAGGGGATCTTCCTGACCCAAGGATTGAACCCACATCTCCTGTGTTGCAGGCAGATTCTTTACCACTGTACCACCAGGGAAGTCCATCCTTTATCATATCCCTTGTTATAAACCAGGAAACACATGTAAATGTTTCCCTGAGTTTTTGGAGTCATTCTAGGAAATTATCAGCAGAGAACGCAATGGCATCCCACTCCAGTACTCTTGCCTGGAAAATCCCATGGACGGAGGAGCCTGTTGGGCTGCAGTCCGTGGGGTCGCTAAGAGTCGGACAGGACTGAGCGACTTCACTTTCACTTTTTACTTTCATGCATTGGAGAAGGAAATGGCAACCCACTCCAGTGTTCTTGCCTGGAGAATCCCAGGGACGGGGGAGCCAGGTGGGCTGTTGTCTATGGGGTTGCACAGAGTCGGACACGACTGAAGCAACTTAGCAGTAGCAGGAAATTATCAGACCCAAGGTGGAGGGTTATGGGAAATCATGACCTTGCAGCCAAGTCAGACAGAAGTGCAAGTAGCCTAGGGACCCATTACTTGTGACTGCCATCTGAAATGAGAGCAGTGTTGTGGGACTTAGCCTTGAAACCTGTGGAATCGGGTGCAAACTCTGGTTATTAGTGTCAGAATTGCATTAAATTAAGGGACACCTAGTTAGTGTAGGTAGGTAGTTAGTTAGGTAGGAAAATGTGTTGCTGTGGGGTAGGTGTGGGTGTTTATAGCTGTGTTCTCTGATCACATTCATTGGCTCAATGTCCCCAAATCTGGGTAAAGAGGAAGAGCAGAGAAGGGCAAGAGTAAAAGAGGGAGGAATAAGAAAGGAACAGAGCAATCATGGAGGAGAAATAATAATAAAAACCAAGGAATGAGATCAAGTGAGCAGAGGTGGTAGAAAATGGTCCCCTCCATTCGTCTTAGTTGTTCTAGCCCTTGACAGGTTCTCTCAGCTCCAAAGTTAGGGTCAGTTCTCCTATTGGTCAAGCAGGCATTTTCTGCTCTTTCCCTTCTCTGCTGTATCTCTCTTTTTTCCTCACCCTCACTTCCATCCTTCCTGCTCAACCCCTTTTAACTTCCTTTTTTTCTTAATTGGAGCAAAATTGCTTTACAGTGTTGTGTTGGTTTCTGCCTTTGAACAACAATGTGAATCTGAATGTGAATCCATCATACTTATATATGTATAAATATATCCACTCCCTCTCAAGCCTCCCTCCCTTCCCCTACTATCTCACCTGCCTAGGTCATCACAGAGCACCAGGCTGGGCTCTCTGTGCTAAACAGCAGCTTCCCACTAGCCATCTATTTCACACATGGTAGTGTATATAAGTCAATGCTACTTTCTCAATCTGTCCTCTTCCTTTTTTCTCTTTGTTGCCCCATTTTCTATGCCTCCTTCCCAGTATTAACCCACAAAGGATCTTGCGCCTCAAGGAAGGAACTCAGTGAGAAGGGGCTGCTTTCTACTGCAGATCACCATGGAACCAGTGCCTGAGAGCCCCATACTGGATACTGACTCTATGCTGCATCTGGGAAAAGCAACTGAGCTTTCTTTGGGAAAGATTGTATGCACACACATACACACACACACACACACATACATGCCCAGCAGCATGAAATGAAATGTGGAAATGAAATAAAGCATGCCCATCAGCTCAAACCCTTTCTTTTGACAGCACACATCAGGCTCTGGGCTGCTGGCTTAAGGGAACAATGTCAGGGTACAGGGCATTTAACATGATTCTTCTGCGGGGAGTTCCAAACTATCATAATCAAATTCAGAGAAGCCTGATGTCATGCTAGTGGCAGTGGAATAACCCATACACTGTGGGCTAACCATGTTACATCAATTTTCATTGCATGTAATTACATTTGTGGAGACAGAAGGGGATGACTTGATGAGGCCCCATCAGTAATAACAGCCTAGAGAAGGGACTTTTGCTGGAGTTAATGGGTGCCCTTGAATGGATGATGCAAACACACACTCTACAAACTGAATCAGTTGCCAGCCATTGGTTCATTCTCACTGATGTTCGAAATTATCCATCTGTTTACCTCCTTTCCATTTTCCCGCTAGTGTCTCAGTTCAGTTCCAGTTGCCTCAATCCTAGACTGTTTTCATAGTCTTCCAAATAATTTCCAGTCCTCTTCAGACTTTCCTTTCCTACCCTGTCTGTTATATATATATATATAAAATATTATATATATAATTATATATATATAAAATATTATATATATAATTATATATAAGTATTGAGTTTAGTTGAGTTTTATATATATATATAATATATTTTCTATATAAATATATGTATTATATATGCTCAGTTGCTCAGTCATGTCTGACTCTTTTGTGACCCCATGTACTGTAGCCCGCCAGGTTCCTCTGTCCATGGTATTTTCCAGGCAAAAATACTGGAGTGGTTTATGATTTCCTCTTCCAGGGGATATTCCCAACCCTGGGACTGAACCCTCATTTCTTTCATTGGCAGGTGGATTCTTTACCACTGAGCTACCTGGGAAGCCCCCAGATTGAATCTTGTCCTTTAAAGGCAGATTGTCATAAAGAAAAATCTCATCATATCATTATAGACTCCCTTTACTCAACTACAGAAAATGACCCATTCTCCTCCCGCTGGCACTCAAAGCTCTCAGCACCCTGCCCTGAGACCATCCTTCCAGATGCATTTACCACTGCTTTCACAGGTGAATCCTGCATTCTGCCCATAAAGGCCCCCTAATTATTCCCTGAACACATCTCATGTTGAATTATGATTGTGACTTAAAAAAAAAATCCAACTACAGTTCTGATATGCCTGCCTACTTAATCTTCTATATCCATGCTTCTCTTATCTTATCTCTGAAGTCTCTTCCTTATTATTCCCTCAAAAAACAATGTCACCCTCTTCTGAATACCTAGGACACTCCGCTGGGACTGATCCTTGTAAGTAAGGCCAACAACTGTGTACATGTTGATCTATACTTCCAAACTAACAGCTCCTTGAAGGCAGGGTTAGTTTATATTTTAGTCACCTTTTGTCTCCAACAGCATTTTGCATGGAGTAAAAACTGAATAAATAAACCATTTTTATATGCTGAACAAGTAAATACAAATGTCTATAGAGTTCACATAATAAACTGGATAACAAAGAAATAAAACTCAACAAAGAAAACATAAATTACATATATGACCCAAATCTAACTGTTTGGAGAATAAAATAACAGCAGGAAGTTGTTAGAAGCTTATGAATGTAACCAAAGAGGACAATGTTGGTTCCATATATGTGTTAATATACAATATTTTCTTTTCTCTTCCTGACTTACTTCACTCTGTACTATATTCTTTAGATCTACCCAGTTCAGTTCAGTCGCTCAGTCATGTCTGACTCTTTGTGACCCCATGAATTGCAGCACGCCAGCCTGCCTGTCCACCACCACCTCCCGGAGTTTACTCAAACTCATGTAGGTTGAGTTGGTGATGCCATCCAACCATCTCATCCTCTGTCATCCCTTTCTCCTCCTGCCTTCAATCTTTCCCAGCATCAGAGTCTTTTCAAATGAGTCAGCTCTTCACATCAGGTGGCCAAAGTATTGGAGTTTCAGCTTTGGCATCAGTCCTTCCAATGAATATTTAGGACTGATTTCCTTTAGGATGAACTGGTTGGACCCCCTTGCAGTCCAAGGGACTCTCAGGAGTCTTCTCCAACACTACAGTTCAAAAGCATCAATTCTTCAGTGCTCAGTTGTCCTTATAGTCCAACTCCCACATCCATACATGACCACTGGAAAAACCATAGCCTTGACTAGACCAACCTTTGTTGGCAAAGTAATGTTTCTGCTTTTGAATATGCTGTCTAGGTTGGTCATAACTTTACTTCCAAGGAGTAAGCACATTTTAATTTCATGGCTGCAGTCACCATCTGCAGTAATTTTGGAGCCCCCCAAAATAAAGTCTGACACTGTTTCCACTGTTGCTCATCTATTTGCCATGAAGTGATGAGACCAGATGCCATGATCTTAATTTTCTGAATGTTGAGCTTTAAGCCAACCTTTGCACTCTCCACTTTCACTTTTATCAGGAGGGTCCTTAGTTCTTCTTCACTTTCTGCCATAAGGGTGGTGTCATCTGCATATCTGAGGTTATTGATGTTTTTCCCGGCAATCTTGATTCCAGCTTGTGCTTCTTCCAGCCCAGCGTTTCTCATGACGTATTCTGCATAGAAGTTAAATAAGCAGGGTGACAATATACAACCTTGGCATACTTCTTTTCCTATTTGGAACCAGTCTGTTGTTGCATGTCCAGTTCTAACTGTTGCTTCCTGACCTGCATACAGATTTCTCAAGAGGCAGGTCAGGTGGTCTGGTATTCCCATCTCTTTCAGAATTTTCCACAGTTTATTGTGATCCACACAGAGGCTTTGGCATAGTCAATAAAGCAGAAATAGATGTTTTTCTGGAACTCTCTTGCTTTACCCACACCTAGATCTACCCACGGGAAACAGTGGAAACAGTGTCAGACTTTATTTTTTAGGCATCCAAAATCACAGCAGATGGTGATTGCAGCCATGAAATTAAAAAATGCTTACTCCTTGGAAAGAAAGTTATGACCAACCTAGATAGCATATTCAAAAGCAGAGACATTACTTTGCCAACAAAGGTCTGTCTAGTCAAGACTATGGTTTTTCTAGTGGTCATGTATGGATGTGAAAGTTGGACTGTGAAGAAAGCTGAGTGCCAAAGAATTGATGCTTTTGAACTGTGGTGTTGGAGAAGACTCTTAAGAGTCCCTTGGACTGCAAGGAGATCCAACCAGTTCATTTTAAAGGCTATCAGTCCTGGGTGTTCTTTGGAAGGACTGATGCTAAAGCTGAAACTCCAATACTTTGGCCACCTGATGTGAAGAGTTGACTCATTGGAAAAGACTCTGATCCTGGAAAGGATTGGGAGCAGGAGGAGAAGGGGACAACAGAGGATGAGATGGTTGGATGGCATCACTGACTTGATGGACATGAGTTTGGGTGAACTCCAGGAGTTGGTAATGACAGGGAGACCTCGCGTGCTGCAATTCATGGAGTCACAAAGAGTTGGACATGACTGAGTGACTGAACTGAACTGAGATCTACCCACATCTTTACAAATGAGCCAATTTCATTGCTTTTTATGGCTGAGTAATATTCCATTGGGTATAGCTACCACATCTTTATCCATTCCTCTGTTGATGGACATTTAAGACCCTAGATATTGCAGAGCAGAAATAGAGACACAGATGTAGAGAACAAATACATGGATAACAAGGCAGAAGAGGGAGTGAGAGATATTGGTAGATTGGGGTTGACACATATACAGTATTGAAAGTAGATGTAAAATAGATAACTAATCCATCCTAAATGAGATCAGTCCTGGGTGTTCATTGGAAGGACTGATGTTGAAGCTGAAACTCCAATACTTGGGCCACCAGGATGCGAAGAGCTGAGTCATTTGAAAAGATCCTGATGCAGGGAAAGATTGAGGGAAGGAGGAGAAGGGGACGACAGAGGATGAGATGGTTGGATGGCATCACCGACTCAATGGATATGGGTTTGGGTGAACTCTAGGAGTTGATGATGGACAGGGAGGCCTGGCATGCTGTGGTTAATGGGATCACAAAGAGTCAGACACAACTAAGCGACTGAACTGAACTGAATGAGAATAATTCATACAGCACAGGGAACTCTACTTAATGCACTGAAGTTCAAAAGGGAGGGGATATATGTATATGTATGGCTGATTCATTCTGTTGTACAGTAGAAACTAATACAACATTGTAAAGCTACTATAATCCAATAAAAATTACTTTTTAAAAAGACAATGTCTGAGAATGCTTTGAGACCAAATGGAGATTTGGACTATGTCAGATTGGAAAGGAAATGAACCTATTCTGTGCTGAATGCTGTGCCCTCACTTTCCTGGGCAACACTTCATTCACTTCTTATACCCACCTAATACTACACACAAAACGTGTGCCTAAGGTGACTCAGCTTTAAAGGGGCAGAGTTAGGACTCAGTTCAGGCCTCCCAGTCTCCCTAGCCCACATTGTCTCCACACTGTTCTGCTCCCTGTGCAGGTGCATGGGTGGGGCAGGGCAGGACTGCAGCTGGGTGGAAGCTGATGGGATGACACAGTGGTGTAGGAGAGTTGGAACAAGCAAGGGGAGCAGAGGAAGCAGTGGGGGTCGTGGATTAGTCAGAAAGTCGTGGGGTGAAGCGGGAGGGCTGCAGCTTGCAGTCCAGGAAGGCTGAGGAGGACTTGGGACAGCAGTGTCTCACTCAAAGTGGAGGGTACTCTCTTTAGAGCTGAAGGCTATGAAAGAAACAGGATTGGAATGGAAGGACTATGGTGAACCCAGAAAAGTCTTGGATTGTGGGATGCTGTGCTCTGCAAAAGAGGAGGGATGTAGGTGGAGGCCCTAGACAAGAAAGTCGTCCTGCTAGGAGGCTTGCCCATCCAGTGGGCAGAGTTGGCTGTGCGTGTCACGTGTGTTTGGGGGGGAGGGGGTGTTGGGAGGGTGTGTTCCAAAAGAAGGCCTTTGATTTACTGCTGCCCCAGTGGGAGTTATTTACGGTTATCAATCTCACAGCTGGTAGGAAGCAAGCCAAGAATCATTGTGCAATTGGGGAATTCTCTTTTGTTCAAAGTGCCCATTTGACTGAGCTAGATATTGAATTAATCTAGTCAAGAAACCACTTGAAACAACTTAAGTTGTTTTAAACAAATAGATTTATGGCCTACATATTACATTTTTTAAGTCTTTATTTCATTTTTTGGTCTTTTTAAAAAAATTTAAGTATAGTTGATTTACAATGCTCTGTTAGTGTCAGGTGTACAGCAGAGATTTTTAGTTATATACAAATCTATTCTTTTTCAGATTCTTTTCTCTTATAGGTTATTACAAGATGTTAAGTATGGTTCTCTATTCTATATAGTAGATCCTTGTTTGGGTTATCAATTTTATATATAGTAGTGTATATCTGTTAATCTCAAGCTCCTAACTTACCCCATAGCACTATCAATTTAGCAAGTAAATAAATAATATATCTGGCATTACAAAATGCAGGCTCTATCACTTCAACTACTACTATGACTGCTACTAATTACTAGTACATATTATTATTATCACCATGATTGCTGTATTTCATTGTATGACTCTTAGTTCACTTCAGTTCAGTCACTCAGTCATGTCCAACTCTTTGCGACCACAGCACGCCCGGCCTCCCTGTCTATCACCAACTCCTGGAGTCCACCCAAACCCATGTCCATTGAGTCGGTGATGCCATCCAACCATCTTATCTTCTGTCGTCTCCTTCTCCTCCTGCCCTCAATCTTTCCCAGCATCAGGGTCTTTTGAAATGAGTCAACTCTTAGCATCAGGTGGCCAAAGTATTGGAGTTTCAGTTTCAACATCAGTCCTTCCAATGAACACTCAGGACTGATCTCATTTAGGATGGACTGGTTGGATCTCCTTGTAGTCCAACAGACTCTCAAGAGTCTTCTCCAACGCCACAGCTCAAAAGCATCAATTCTTCAGTGCTCAGCTTTCTTTCTGGTCCAACTCTCACATCCATACATGACCACTGGAAAAACCATAGCCTTGACTAGATGGACCTTTGTTGGCAAAGTGATGTCTTTGCTTTTGAATATACTGTCTAGGTTGGTCATAACTTTTCTTCCAAGAAGTAAGTGTCTTTTAATTTCATGGCTGCAATCACCATCTGCAGTGATTTTGGAGCCCAGAAAAATAAAGTCTGACACTGTTTCCACTGTTTCCCCATCTATTTGCCATGAAGTGATGGGACTGAATGCCATGATCTTAGTTTTCTGAATGTTGAGCTTTCAGCCAACTTTTCACTCTCCTCTTTCACTTTCATCCAGGTAACATTTGTTGGAGATTTTCTATTTGGAAGACATCCATCTGGGGGCTTTACATTCTTACCTCCTAATACTTATTAAAACTTTGCCAGTAAGTAGTATCATTAGCCTTGTTATGACTGGTCTCCAAATATTCTTATTAATGACAGATTATTTTGTAGATTGTGCCTGGGAAAGGAGCCTTGTCAGCCCAAAGGGGCCTCCAGGGACAGTGCATGCCCTCCTGAATCATGTATTATTTTAGTATCTGAAATTCCAGCCCCTGGCCTTGTATGTGGAAGGCCTTCATCTTAAGGGGGATGCTAAAGTTGACATTTGCTAGGGACCAGGGTATCCCAGGTGGTGTTAGTGGTAAAGAACCCACCTGCAGATGCAGGAGATGTAAGAGATGCAGAGATCAATCCCTGGGAAGATCCCCTGGAGGAGGGCATGGCAACCCAACCTAGTGTTCTTGCTGGAGTATTCTTCCATGGACAGGGGAGCCTGGCGGGCTACGGTCCATAGGGTCGCACAGAGTCAGACACAACAGAGGTGACTTAACATGCAGGCCACAGGGGATCCTCTTCTCATCCATACAATCAATACCATTCCTCCTCCTTTACCAACTCTGCCAGAAGGAAGAAATTAATCCTCACCAGACTGAAGAGTCAGCACAAGTGAGATTATTTATTTTTGATTAAATCACCAATGACTTTTGATTCATACCAGAGACACGTGCTTAGATTACACATGAAAACTACTTGGGTCCAGACTGTGTCCTCCTAGAAAGATGTTAACATAGTTACACTGACCTTGGGGCTATATTCCAGGAAACACTTACATTATTCAATAGAAAATACAAATACGTAAGAGTTTTTAGTCAGAGGTGGTGTCATGAACTCTTTGTGGGCTCGGAAGCAGCTCAGAAACCAGCCTTCCTTTTCCCCACTATGTCTCGTGTCAGAGGGTAGTTTTACTTTAAAGATCAAAATGTCTTTCATTAGCCTTTGCTATCTTTTATATAAGATGCTGTCTTATCAGGACTATTCTCATTGCCGTAGAAGTTAAGAAAATAGGAGAACGGTGCTTTAGAATAAAATAACACTAATTATATTTTGAAAAGTGAAGTCGCTCAGTCATGTACGACTCTTTGCAACCCAAAGGACTATAGCCCACCAGGCCCCTCCATCCATGGAATTTTCTAGGCAAGACTACTGGAGTGGGTGGCTATTTCCTTCTTCAGGGTATCTTCCCGACCCAGGGATCAAACCTGGGTCTCCCACGTTGCAGGCAGACGCTTTACCATCCGAGCCACCAGCTGCTGCTAAGTTGCCTCAGTGTCCTACTCTGTGTGACCCCAGAGACGGCAGCCCACCAGGCTCCTCTCCATCAGGGAAGCCAGGATAATACTTTGCAATTCATGAAAAAAATCTCATCAAGTCATTTTTTGCCTTGTTAAGATTTTATTAGCACATCCAATCTCTTCTCCAGTCTCTATTGCTCCCATGGCCAGCCCCATCTTCTCTGGTCACAGACTATGTTAATTGCATACTTTCTTCTCCTAATGGTTGGGCCTTATTTTTACATGTATATTTTACATGTATATTTTACTGCTGTATTCTGATAGAATCAGATCAGTTATATACATGTATACAAATGTATATACATATGTATGAACATATAAATACATACATACATTTGCATATTCAGGAAATCATTCCCACTGTCTGCCATTGTTGGGACCTATTGGAATAGGGTCCTTGAATGAACTGTAAAGAAATGTAAGCACCCTAACGAGGAAATTGTATTCCTGTGTACACAATACATATGCCTTGTTGTTGCCAGAATCTATCATCTTGTCACACTGCCAGCATTAAATAAATGGCTGTTTATAGTGAATGAAAGGGACTAGGAAAGGGAGGAGGGAGGAAACGCAATGTGATCCTTAATGAACATTTTCAGTAGTCAGTACATTTAACTTTCAACATTGATGGTGCTCTGCCCACATTAAAGAACCTCTACCACTTTCAAATAGTTCAAATCTGTGGTTACAGCTCACTAAGACTAAACTGATGGATAAAAAGCTAGAAGGTGCACTAATTTAGCTCTTTGTTCAAGAATTATCTCGACCATTGGTTGTACCAAATATCATTTCAACAGTGAGCTATTTTAATATTTTTCCCCAATTCAATCCAGTTTTACAAAGCTAAAAATGTGATTGGGTTCCACCACAAAAGTAAGTTACATGGAAAGCATCTAAGTAGGAACTTTAGTTAAATTCAATTATTTGGACAGAATAAGACAAAGTCAAATTACAATTTGATTTTTAAAGGCAAAGTGAGATATACATATATAGAGATAATGTTGACCCACTGCATATGCTGAAAAACCTCCTGCTTGCTGAAGTTAGCAGTGGAATACATTACATAATGATAAAGGATATAATTCAGCAAGAGGAAATAACAATCTTAAATATATACGCATCAAACATCAGATCAGATAAGATCAGTCGCTCAGTCGTGTCCGACTTTTTGCGACCCCATGAATCGCAGCACACCAGGCCTCCCTGTCCATCACCAACTCCCGGAGGCCACTCAGACCCACATCCATCGAGTTAGTGATGCCATCCAGCCATCTCATTCTCTGTCGTCCCCTTCTCCTCCTGCCCCCAATTCCTCCCAGCATCAGAGTCTTCTCCAATGAGTCAACTCTTCGCATGAGGTGGCCAAAATACTGGAGTTTCAGCTTTAGCATCATTCCTTCCAAAGAAATCCCAGGGCTGATCTCCCTCTGAATGGACTGGTTGGATCTCCTTGCAGTCCAAGGGACTCTCAAGAGTCTTCTCCAACACCACAGTTCAAAAGCATCAATTCTTTGGTGCTCCGCCTTCTTCACAGTCCAGCTCTCACATCCATACATGACCACAGGAAAGACCATAGCCTTGACTAGGCGAAACTTTGTAGGAGTATCTTAATACATAAATTCAATATTTACAAACATCAGGAGAGAAATTAGTAGTAATACAATATTAGTTCCAAATACCCTCATATCAATGAACAGATCATGCAGACAGAAAATCAATAAGAAAACACAGGCCTTAATGGGCACATTAGACTAGATAAAATTAACAGGTATACAAAGAGCCTTTCAACTCAAAACAGCAGAATATACATTCTCTTCATTAAAAAAAAAGTTCTCTGGGATAGATTATATACTAGGCCACAAAAGAAGTCTCAGTAAATTAAAGAACATAGAAATTATATCATTTCTTTTACCTATACAATGGTGGGAGACTAGAAAGTAACTACAATAAAAAACTTAAAACCACAAACATTTGAATCTAAGCAACATGCTACTGTACAACCAATGTGCCCCTGGGGGGAAAAAAAGACAGAGAGGATAACTTGACACTTGTAGATAAATGAAAATAAAAACAAAATGATCCAAAATCTATGTCATGTAGTAAAAGCAGTTCTGAGAGGGAGTTTAAAGTGATACAAGTCTATCTCAGAAAACAAAACAAAATCTCAAACAATCTAATCTTATACCTAAAGAAAGTAGAAAAAAGAACAAACAAAACCCAAAGTTAGTAGAAGAAAAAAATAATAAAGATACAAAAATAAATGAAACAGAAACTTAAAAATAATAGGCTAATAAAACGAAGGGCTGGTTCTTTGAAAAAATAAAGAAAATGTAAATCTTTTAGCCAGATTTAACAAGAAAAAAAAGGAAGATCCAAATAACTAAAATCTGAAATAAAAGAGGAGGAATTACAACTGACACCAGAGAAATATAGAAGATATGAAAGACCACTACAAAAATTATACACCAATAAAATGGACAGCCTAGAAGAAATGGATAAATTCCTAGATGCGTACAATCTTACAAGACTGGGTCAGAATGAAATAGAAAATATGAACCAGTTATTACCAGTAATGCCGTTGAATTGATAAATTTAAAAACTCCCAACAAAAGTCCAGGACCAAATGCCTTCATAGGTGAATTCTATCAGGTATTTCGAAGAACTTAACAGCTATTCTTTAACCATTGTAAAAAAATAAAGAAGAAAGAATGCTTCCAAACTCATTCTCCAAGGGCAGCATCAGCTGTTACCAAAACTAAAGACACCACAAAAAAGAAAATCACAGGTGATATTACTGATGAACATAAATGCATAATTTTCAACAAGATATTAAAATTCAAATTCACTAATATATTAAAGTGAAAGTGAAGTTGCTCAGTCATGTCCAACTGTTTGCGACCTCATGGACTGTAGCCTACCAGGCTCCTCTGTCCATGCGGTTTTCCAGGCAAGAGTTCTGGAGTGGTTTGTGATTTCCTTCCCCAGGGAATCTTCGCATCCCAGGGATTGATCCCAGGTCTTCTGCATTGTTGGCAGATGCTTTACTGTCTGAGCCACCAGGGAAGAGCCCAATATATATATTTTTAAATATATATTAAATATATATAATATATTATTATATTTTATATTATTATAAATTAAATACATTATATAATAATAAATATATATTATAATTTGAATATATTTATATTATATTTAATTATAGATATATTAAAATTTTAATTATAATTAAAGATATATTTAAACTGTGTTTTAAACTGAACTTCATACATGGCTGATTCTATAATTCTATTTTCCTTTTTTTGAAAAATTATAGTTGATTTACAACATTATATTAATTTCAGGTGTACAACATAGACATTCAGTATTTTTGCAGATTATATTCCACTATAAGTCATCACAAGATAATGGCTATAATTTGTCTGTGCTATAAATTGTATCATGTCATTTATCTGCTTTATACACTGTAGTTTGTATCTGTTAGTCCCATAACCCTGATTTTTCATTCCCCTTCCTTCTCCCCTGTGGTAACCACACTTTTTTCTATAGCTGTGAATCTGCTTTGTACATACATTCATTTGTATTATCTTTTAGGATAAACAAATAAGTAATATAAAAAAAGTACACCATGACTTCAAAACAAAGAGAGGGTGTATATACAACTGATTCACTTTGCCATGCAATAGAAACCAATGCAACATTTTAAACCAACTGTACTTCAATAAAAATTAATTTTAAAAAATGCCATGATCAAAAGAGACATATCCTAGGTATGCAAAGATGGTTCAATATCTGCAAATGAATCGGTATGATACATCATATTAGCAAACTGAAGAATAGAAATCCTATTATCATTTCAATAGGTATATTTCTGAGTATTTACCCAAAGAAAATGAAAACACTAATTCTAAAAGATACATGTATATCAATGTTCATTGCAACATTATTTACATAGACAAGATATTGAAGCAGCCTAGGTGTCCATCAATAGATGAGTGGATAAAGAAAATGTGGTATACACAAACATATACATATAATAGGATGCTGCTGCTAAGTCACTTCAGTCGTGTCCGACTCTGTGCGACCTCATAGACAGAAGCCCATCAGGCTCCCCCGTCCCTGGGATTCTCCAGGCAAGAACACTGGAGTGGGTTGCCATTTCCTTCTCCAATGCATAACAGTGAAAAGTGAAACTGAAGTCACTCAGTCATGTCCGACCCTCAGCGACCCCATGGACTGCAGCTTACCAGGCTCCTCCGTCCATGGTATTTTCCAGGCAAGAGTACTGGAGTGGGGTGCCATTGCCTTCTCCGATAATAGGATGCTCAGATCAGATCAGATCAGATCAGTCGCTCAGTCGTGTCCGACTCTTTGGGACCCCCTGAACTGCAGCTCGCCAGGCCTCCCTGTCCATCACCAACTCCCGGAGGTCACTCAGACTCACATCCATCGAGTCAGTGATGCCTCCAGCCATCTCATCCTCTGGCGTCCCCTTCTCCTCCTGCCCTCAATCCCTCCCAGCATCAGAGTCATCTCCAATGAGTCAACTCTTCGGATGAGGTGGCCAAAATACTGGAGTTTCAACTTTAGCATCATTCCTTCCAAAGAAATCCCAGGGCTGATCTCCTTCAGAATGGACTGGTTGGATCTCCTTGCAGTCCAAGGGACTCTCAAGAGTCTTCTCCAACACCACAGTTCAAAAGCATCAATTCTTTGGCGCTCAGTCTTCTTCACAGTCCAGCTCTCACATCCATACATGACCACAGGAAAGACCATAGCCTTGACTAGGCGAACCTTTGTTGGCAAAGTGATGTCTCTGCTTTTGAATATGCTATCTAGGTTGGTCATAACTTTCCTTCCAAGGAGTAAGCGTCTTTTAATTTCATGGCTACAGTCACCATCTGCAGTGATTTTGGAGCCCAGAAAAATAAAGTCTGACACTGTTTCCACTGTTTCTCCATCTATTTCCCATGTAGTGATGGGACCAGATGCCATGATCTTTGTTTTCTGAATGTTGAGCTTTAAGCCAACCTTTTCACTCTCCACTTTCACTTTCATCAAGAGGCTTTTGAGTTCCTCTTCACTTTCTGCCATAAGGGTGGTGTCATCTGCATATCTGAGGTTATTTATATTTCGCCCAGTAATCTTGATTCCAACTTGTGTTTCTTCCAGTCCAGCATTTCTCATGATGTACTCTGCATATAAGTTAAATAAACATGGTGACAATATGCAGCCTTGACGTACTCCTTTTCCTATTTGGAACCAGTCTGTTGTTCCATGACCAGTTCATGAACTGTTGCTTCCTGACCTGCATACAGATTTCTCAAGAGGCAGATCAGGTGGTCTGGTATTCCCATCTCTTTCAGAATTTTCCACAGTTTATTGTGATCTACACAGTCAAAGGCTTTGGCATAGTCAATAAAGCAGAAATAGATGTTTTTCTGGAACTCTCTTGCTTTTTCCATGATCCAGCAGATGATGGCAATTTGATCTCTGGTTCCTCTGCCTTTTCTAAAACCAGCTTGAACATCAGGAAGTTCACGGTTCACATATTGCTGAAGCCTGGCTTGGAGAATTTTGAGCATTACTTTACTAGCATGTGAGATGAGTGCAATTGTGCAGTAGTTTGAGCAGTCTTTGGCATTGCCTTTCTTTGGGATTGGGATGAAAACTGACCTTTTCCAATCTTGTGGCCACTGCTAAGCTTTCCAAATTTGCTGGCATATTGAGTGCAGCACTTTCACAGCATCATCTTTCAGGATTTGGAATAGCTCCACTGGAATTCCATCACCTCCACTAGCTTTGTTCGTAGTGATGCTTTCTAAGGCCCAGTTGACTTCACATTCCAGGATGTCTGGCTCTAGGTCAGTGATCACACCATCATGATTATCTGGGTCGTGAAGCTCCTTTTGTACAGTTCTTCTGTGTATTCTTGCCACCTCTTCTTAATATCTTCTGCTTCTGTTAGGTCCATACCATTTCTGTCCTTTATCGAGCCCATTTTTGCATGAAATGTTCCTTTGGTATCTCTGATTTTCTTGAATAGATCCCTAGTCTTTCTCATTCTATTGTTTTCCTCTATTTCTTTGCATTGATCGCTGAAGGCTTTCTTATCTCTTCTTGCTATTCTTTGGAACTCTGCATTCAGATGTTTATATCTTTCCTTTTCTCCTTTGCTTTTCGCTTCTCTTCTTTTCACAGCTATTTGCAAGGCCTCCCCAGACAGCCATTTTGCTTTTTTGCATTTCTTTTCCATGGGGATGGTCTTGATCCCTGTCTCGTGTACAATGTCACAAACCTCATTCCATAGTTCATCAGGCACTCTATCTATCAGATCTAGGCTCTTAAATCTATTTCTCACTTCCACTGTATAATCATAAGGGATTTGATTTAGGTCATACCTGAATGGTCTAGTGGTTTTCCCTAGTTTCTTCAATTTCAGTCTGAATTTGGCAATAAGGAGTTCATGGTCCGAGCCACAGTCAGCTCCTCGTCTTGTTTTTGCTGATTGTATAGAGCTTCTCCATCTTTGGCTGTGAAGAATATAATCAATCTGATTTCTGTGTTGACCATCTGGTGATGTCCATGTATAGAGTCTTTTCTTGTGTTGTTGGAAGAGGGTATTTGCTATGACCAGTGCATTTGCTTGGCAAAACTCTGTTAGTCTTTGCCCTGCTTCATTCCATATTCCAAGGCCAAATTTGCCTGTTACTCCAGGTGTTTCTTGACTTCCTACTTTTGCATTCCAGTCCCCTATAATGAAAAGGACATAGGATGCTACTCAGCCATAAAAAAGGGATTCTTGCCATTTATGACAACATGGATGGATCTAGAGGGTATTATGCTAAGTGAAATGTCAGTCAGAGAAAGACATATATGATATGATCTCACATATGAAATGTAAAAGATAAAATAATCTATATGAAAACAGTCTCATAGATATAAGAACAAATAGATGTCTGCCTGAGGGAAAGAGGAGACAAATTAAATGAAGAGAATTAAGTGGTACAAATCTCCAGTTTTGTAGTAAATAAGTCACAGGAATATAATATACAGTGTAAAGACCATTGGTCAGTATTATTGTAACAACTTTGTATGGGGATGGATGATGACTAGACTTACCATGGTGATCATTTCATAATGTATGCAAATGTCAAATCACGGCATTATACACCTAAAACTGACACAATACTGTACATCAACTATATTTCAATTTTAAAAAACTATTCACTTTTCTTAATGATGCTTAAAAGTTGTTTTTAAAATATTAACATTTAAAGCAATATTATATCATAAATAGTCATGTTCTTTGATGCATTTGTTATACAGCCTTTACGCTGACTTGTTACTCTACAAATCAAATTCATTGACCCTCCTACAGTTCAGTGAAAAAGCAAAAAAGAAAACGCAAAGATGAGAAAGACAGAAAAAAGAGAAGTCCTCTGGTTTACACGAAGCTCTGACTTATCTTCAAGAAATTGTACTGTGCCTTGAGGGGTATCTTTCTTCACTCTGTTAAGAAGGAGGCTTGCCACAATTTTATTTCTTCTTGGTTGGGGACAACTGATTCTAAATAGTTGGCTATTCTACGATTGGCGCAGTCTCACCCCCAGCAAAGAGGGAATAAATATAACCATGACAATGATAATAACATTTATATAGTTCCATAACCCTCTCAAATGTATTACCTCATTTGCTGTGCGTGATGCATAATAACAACCATGCAATTTATCCTCATGGCTCCCATCAACCACATATTTGTTAATGCTCAGAGTCTGGCATTATGCGGACCAACTTTCCGATCAAGCAGACCTGGATTAACAGATTGCTCTTTGGTCACCAACTAACTCTGTGATTTGGGGTCACAGAGCCCTAGTCTCAGTTTCCTGGGTTAGCACCGCATGGTATAGAGCAGTTGCTTTGAATAAAAAACACTATTAAAAGTAAAGCTTCTAGCACAAGAAGCACATATTTTAAGCATTCAGTAACTTAGAACTCTGTTTTCCCTCTTTCCTAATCCAAATATCTGGGGGTAAAAAATAGACATATTCCTTTTTCCCTAGTTGTTTTAGGGATTGGCTTCCATAAAAGAATGCTAATGATGCCTGAGAGACCTATGCTCATTTTACTAGGCCAGATGGGAGTCAGGAGCAGAAGACAGGAGTCCTCAGGAGGTGAGAGGCCAGGGGGTGGGGAGAGGGTGTCGGCATGGTGCAAAATGAATGAGGCCCATTTGAATGCAGAATAAACTGTGTTCAGGCAATAAGGTTGCTGGCTATCAAAACTGATCCGGCAATTAGCAAACACAGATTCTTAAGATTTCCCAGATTGGTGAGCTCCAAGCTTTAACCACAGACACCTGTAATTAAAGGTTTGAGTGACATGGGTTCCAACATAACCTGGTCCAGTAGTTGTCTGGCTATAAACACTCTTTGGATGCAGGGACTAGGTACTCACAGAGCCTCATCCCAGCAGGGAGGAATGATTCAGAAGAGATGACTCACTTAGGTAATTTGTAACAACAGCTATAAACTGCTTAGATTTTTTCCCCCTCCAGCCTCCAACCCCAGTTCTGCTGACACTTTGCCTTTTTGCGTTCTCTGCCCTTCTTTCGGAGGAGGCAATGGCACCCCACTCCAGTACTCCTGCCTGGAAAATCCCATAGACGGAGGAGCCTGATGGGCTGCAGTCCGTGTGGTCGCTAAGAATCAGACACGACTGAGTGACTTCACTTTCATGCATTTTTGCTTTCATGCATTGAAAGAGGAAATGGCAACCCATTCCAGTATTCTTGCCTGGAGAATCCCAGGGACGGCAGAGCCTGGTGGGCTGCCATCTATGGGGTCGCACAGAGTCGGACGCGACTGAAGCAACTTAGCAGCAGCAGCAGCTGCAGCCCTTCTTTCAAGGTATTGTAAGGCTAACTCCATGAAGAAAAGAGTAAAAAATAACTGAGATAACATCTTCTCTGAAATAACCAACCCTCAAATGTACCCTGAATAGAGTGATGATTGGCAAGGTCTGGTCATCTTGAGAATCATTTTCTTTTTTATTGTGAACTATTCTTTAACATTTTTGATGATGCTGATTTATGATTATTTCTACTGGGAGAGTCAGGTGACCAGTCCAATTATGCTCCAGCTAAAAAGACCATGAGGTTTAAAAAAAAAAAAAAAAGACTGGCTTTACTGATAAATAAGGGCTGGTCTTCAGTGATAAAGATCAAATGTTCACACTGGTGGTTTTTAATGATCTATTGATATGTTCAAAAGATACAGTAATGATTTCATTTCGAACTTTAAATTTAAGGAAGCAGATCTGGCATATTAGCCAAGTTTTACTGATAAACAGACATGTAAGGTGACAGTAAGTGCTCAATTACCTACTTTTTCCTCTAGAAAAACTGTCATAATTGAATTAACTTTCAAATAAGAGTTTTCCTATCATTAGGTAATACAAAATGATTAAATGAATTAATAAGCTTCAGTGATTATAAGTTTGGACTTTTCTAGAGAAAATAATATGGTTGATAAGATTCATTAAATAAATCCATTATCAATCTGCCATTCCATGGACTTTAAAAATATCTGTATAGGCAAATGGCTATAAAACTGCTCAAGGCAGTTCTGATTGTTGCTTGCTATTTTTATATTCAAATAATGTTTACTTAATCTTATAAATAATACTATAAAAATTCAATTTACAATTGTTTCTAGATACTATTTAGTTCTCCAGGTGTTCATTTATCTTGAAAAAAGTGTTAACAAACCTTCTCACCTTTGCTTGTCACTCACCTCCCTCATTTTTTATTCTTTCCTATCTCATTAGGATAAAGAACATGAGTACACTTCGTTTCTTTGCTTATAACATTAAAATATAATCACTTTCTATATTATGAGAGATCTTTGAAACCAAAAGAGAAAGGAAGGGATTCTTCCAATCCCATGCATTGTCTTTGCTTTAAATATGTATGCCTTTCTATTTTGTCATGACAGGTAAGCAATAAAATTCTTCAGATGCAATGGGACTAGTTAGGGTTAGAGTGGGGCTCAGAATATGAGACAGGGAGAGAGAGAGAGAGAGAGAGAGGAGGAAGTTTCTGATACAGGTGAGATCGATGAATGGAGAGCCAGGAACTTTCCCCTTGCTCCCCAGCTCCACTGCTTTTAGACAGATTCCCTTAATCTAGGTAAGAGAGATCAAGAGAGTTTTTTTTTTTTCAACCAAAAATGAACCATTTATATACTGAATAGTGACAAAGATGAAATATGTAGTTAATCCAAAAGTAGTTAATCCACATGTGCTTCCTATGTCTGAGTTCTTGGCAGAGCTTTTCAATCTCATGTAATCTGCATATATTTTGGTCTTTTTTTTTTTTTTTTTTAGATAATTTATTACCTTCTGTCTTCTCTGTTCTTCCCATCCCCCTGGAAATCCTATTAATTAAATTTTACATTTTTAATCTATTTTCCTTTCCCATTTTGTGATGTTCTTTATCAACATCTTCAACTACTCTATTGAATATATATATATATATATTCTTTACACATATACATATATATATTCTCATCCTCTATCTTGTTCTTTTTTTAATAGAATCTTTTTTATGAATGCACTATATTCTCTTTTCTATCTGAGACTATTTTAATAACTTGTTGGAATTTTATTCCTCTCCCTCATTTTATTTGTTTTCTCCAAATGTCTTTCTCTTTTTCTGCTTCTTTGTTTTGGTGTCTGTTTTAATGCTACATCTTTTCTCAACATGTCTGGTGAGTCCTAGTTCTCTGTTCCTATTTAAAAAAAGAACACTAAAAATCAGAACAGAACCATAAACAAAGTTAAAAGGAAAATTACAAACTAGAGATTACATTTGTATGTATGACCCAATAATGGTCAGTGTTTACATATCTAAAATGCATGAACAAATCAACAAGAAAAGATAACTATTTTAATAAAATGGATAAATGTC
Source organism: Tragelaphus eurycerus (assembly GCA_935064755.1). NCBI lineage: Eukaryota > Metazoa > Chordata > Mammalia > Artiodactyla > Bovidae > Tragelaphus > Tragelaphus eurycerus. The sequence goes on from CAKXYN010000003.1 coordinate 19,388,024, forward strand.
ATGGACAACCAATATGCAAAATATAATTAGTTAACTTTTTAAATGCTTAACTAATAATCAAATATACATTAAAACAAGATGTCCTTTTTAGTACCAAATCATCTTTTATTTTTTGTTGTAATTCCAAATGTTGGCAAGCATGCAGAAAAAATACTTTTTTACATTGCTGATATGATTATAAATTGGTAATTTTTTTCAGGTAATGATTAAGATATATGTATTAAAGTTTTGAAAAAGTGAACCCTTTAAACTAAAAATTCTACTTCTTATAATCTTAAGAAAATAATCAGTCAAGTTTCCAAAGACTTACATTCATTCTGCTGTCGTTTATTATGTTGAAAATTGGACACAATACAAGTGTCAAATGTTATGTGATTAACAGGATAAATTATAGTACCATCCATCTGAGAAATACAATTCAACTATAAGAAATAATATTATTAAAATTTATTTATTGACAAGCAAATATGTTACTGATATATTAAGTCAAAATGTGTGACAGAAAAGAGTTTGTATAAAAATGGGACTCCATTGAAGATGATACTGCTTATGATATATACATATACAGAAAAGCCTAGATGACATACATAAACCACACTTATTTATAGATGATGGCAATATGTGTGTTTTATTTCATTCTTTACGCTCTTATATATTTTCCAGGTAATCTACAATAAACATAATGCTCCATGCATAATAAAAATATTTCTCCATGCATAAAAAATAATTAAAATGCGGAATGAGAGAGACAGTGGGTTTAGAAGCTCTGAGAACATTTGTGTGCAGGGGTGATGGTTAAGCATTGCTTCTGATCACTAAGCTTTATCATAGTCATTTTGTAGGGTCCCTACTGCCTGCAGTTCCTAAATTTTTCCAGGGTCCTGCAAGTCAAATTCATTTATTTCTTGTGCCTCTCTTCTCAACATCCTTTCAAGGCTCAAATAAATTCTACTACTTATCTATCTGTCTTCAGATTTCAAAACATTGTTGATAGTTCTCCTTTGCTGAGCTAATCTTTCCTGTTCTCTTTCTTCCTTCTTCTTGCTGACTTGTATCTTGTTTGTTTCTATTCTCATTTTAATAAAATTTCAGGAGAAGACAGAAATAGTTGCATTCAATCTAAAACCTTTAACAGGAAATCCCATGGGTATTTACACATGGCTCCTATTCATAACTAACATTGTGCACAGATGTCGTGAATAAGAAGCTGCAGGGGCTTGGCTGGGTTAGTACTAATCTGGTGAAGAGCTGACCCATGACATCACCTGGATTCACCTGACCTAACTAAGAGTTGGGACATGAAGATTCTTTTCCTTCCCTGATTATTCTAGCCATGGCCAGGGACATGCAAAAAGCAAGTTGCAAGCACAATATGCCAAATTCTCTATAATAAAATGTGCTTGAATAGGAAGGAAACTGCAGCTGTTTAGTACAGATGGCAAATAGCTGACTGCTTTTTAACAGGATACAATGAAATATCTAAACTGAAGAGACATATTGAGAAATAGATGTGTGAGCAAAGCAGCTACTTCCCATTTAAAAAAAAAATCCCTGAATAGTTAACATTTATTTTTTTAATGAAAATTTCCCGCAAATAGAAAATTTCCTAGGCAATTCACTAAACATTATGTCACCAAACATACTTGGAATTGCCCCAAATTTATTGATCTCTCAGGAATCATCTTTGTACCACCTGTTTTATTTCTTAATTAATTAACTTATTTTAATTGGAGGATAATTACTTTACAATATTGTGGTGTACATCAACATGAATTGGTCACAGGTATGCATGTGTCCCCCAACCTGAATGGCCCGCCCACCTCCTTTCCCACCCTATCCCTCTGGGTTGCCCCAGAGCACTGACTTTGGGTGCCCTGCTTCATGCATTGAATGTGCACTGGTCGTCTATTTTAAGTATGGTAATGTACATGTTTCAGTGCTATTCGCTCAAATCATCCCACCCTACCCTTCTCCCTCTGAATCCAAAAGTCTTTTCTTTATATCTTTGTCTCCTTTGCCTCCCTGCATGTAGGATCATCATGTACCACCTGTTTTAAATGGCAACGCACTCCAATATTCTTGCCTGGAGAATCCCATGGACAGAGGAGCCTGGCAGGCTACAGTACATGGGGTTGCAAGAGTCAGACGCTACTTAGTGACTAAACCACTACCACCATATAGATGAGGCAATGAAGGCAGATGTCTACTTGTGTGTCGGTGTGTTTGCATACTTGTGTGCACACTTTACTATTATTTTATGTGTGTTCATTTAGCCTCCAGATCTACAAAATTAGAGATTTAAAAATTTTTTTTTCCATTTTTATTAGAGTGTATTTGCTTTACAATGTTGTGTTAGTTTCTACTGTACAGCATTGTGAATCAACTGTTGTTGTTATTCAGTAACCCAGTCATGTCCAACTCTATGCAACTCCATAGACGGCAGCATGCCAGGCCTCCCTGTCCCTCACCATCTTCCAGAGTTTGCCCAAGTTCATGTTTATTGCATCGGTGATGCCATCCAACCATCTCATCCTCTGGCACCCTCTTCTCCTACTGCTCTAGATCTTTCTCAGCATCAGGGACTTTACCAATGAGTTATCTGTTCACATCACATGACCAAAATACTGGAGCTTCAGCTTCAGCATCAGTACTTCCAGTGAATATTCAGGGTTGATCACCCTTAAGATTGACTGGTTTGATCTCCTTAATATCTAAGGAACTTTCAGGAGTCTTCTCCAGCACCACAGTTTGAAGGCATCAGTTCTTTGGCCTTCTGCCTTCTTTACGGTCCAGCTCTCACAACCATACGTGACCACTGGGAAGACCATAGCCTTGACTATACAGACCTTTGTCAGTTGAGTAATGTCTCTGCTTTTCAACACACTGTCCAGGTTTGTCATCGCTTTACTGCCAAGAAGCAATTGTCTTCTGATTTCATGGCTGCAGTCACCATCTGCAGTGATTTTGGAACCCAAGAAGAGGAAATCTGTCACTACTTCCACCTTTTATATCCCCCCTTTTTTTAAATTTTCCTCCCATTTTGGTCACCCCAGAGCACTGTGTAGAGTTCCTTGTGCTATACAGTAGGTTCTCATTAGTTATCTATTTTATACATAATATCAATATTGTGAATATGTCAGTCCCAATCTCCTAATTCATCCCATCATCCCCCACTTCCACCTTGGCATCCATACATCTGTTCTCTGTGTCTATGATGGGTAGGAATAGAGATGTATTTTTCAAAAGTATTCTGTTTCTCATAGCACTCAACCCCTGCTAAACACGTGGTAGGAATTCAATCAACACTCACTGGTTTACTGAGTGAAAAGTTGAAAATGTTGAAAAGTGGTTGAAAAGTTATATCTGGACTTCCAATAGCACCAGGAGAACATCTAGATCTGTGTAATTCAAACATATTGACAGAGGAGAATGTTAGTGAAGAATTATCAGTTTAATTCTGATAATTCTGATAACATCAGTTTAATTCAGTCACAAAGGGACAAATACTGTTTAATTCCACTTACACAAGTTACCTGGAGTAATCAAATTTATAGAAGCACAAAGTAGAATAGTGGTTGCCAGAACTGGGGAAAGGGAAGAATGAGAATTAATCTTTAAGGACGGGGATTCAGTTAGGGAAGATGAAAAGTTTCTGGACATAGACAGTGATAATGGTCTTGGAACAATGTGAATTTGACTTGTTCACTCACTTATTTATTTGGCTGTCCCAGGTCTTAGTTGCAGCATGTGGGATCTTGTTCCCCCACCAGGGATCAAACCTGGGCACCCGGCATTGGGAGTGCAGAGTCTTAGCCACTGGACCACCAAGAAACGTCCCCAGTGTGAATTTTACTTAAGGCTACAAAACTGAAAATTTAAAAATAAAGTGGCAAATTTTATGTTGTATATGTTTTACCACAGAAAACAAAAGAATTGTTAGTCACATCATTAATGGCTTGGGAGGGACTTCTTTTACAAGGAATGTCTGGAATTTTAGAAATATCTCCTTGTTTACCAGGGTGATTGCAGTTTCACCAATCTCTTGTTCAGATGCACCGATGCTGCTGCTGCTAAGTTGCTTCAGTCATGTCTGACTCTGTGCAAACCCCATAGACGGCAGCCCACCAGGCTCCCCTGTCCCTGGGATTCTCCAGGCAAGAACACTGGAGCGGGTTGCCATTTCCTTCTCCAATGCATGAAAGTGAAAAGTGAAAGTGAAGTTGCTCAGTCATGTCCTACTCTTAGCAACCCCATGGACTGCAGCCTACCAGGCTCCTCCGTCCACAGGATTTTCCAGGCAAGAGTACTGGAGTGGGTTGCCATTGCCTTCTCCATCAGATGCACTGGAGTCTGGTAAAAGGAAAATTCACATCTGAGTAAAATACAATGGAAACTCACTTTTTGTACATTTCATAGAGACTGCTCTCTGTCAGAGTCAGTCTATTACTTCATGTCTTTCAGGAAGATAAAGTTTCCAACAGACTTTGTCTTTTGAGAGATTGCTCACCCACTTGAGTTTTCTAGTAAGCTCCATCTGGGTAACATTGGTACAAATGTGTCCTTGCTGCCTTGGTAACCAAGGATAAGATCCTGGGTGGGTAGTTGAACGAAGTAGACTTCAGCTATGAAGCCCCTAGTTCCCATAAAAAGTTTGTTCCTGAAGTCTCCAGACCTTTCCTTCTTTCTGTTATGATTTTGCATCCTTTGGAACATCCCAGATAAGTGTGATCCATTCAAAGGCACAACTCTGAAGTCACTCCAATATTTGCTAAATAAGTTGTAGCAGTTTAGAAGAACTAGTGGTTGGGGGGCCTGCCTAATGTCCTGAGGTCCCAGAAGTTTTCCCAACTTGGCATTTGACAGTCATCCATGGAATGGTTGACCTTGTTCAAGCATCAACTGGAAAGCCACTTGAAACTCTGCTCATCAGAACCTACATTGAGGTGAAAGGTTCAAGGGACTGAGTAGTACCCAGTGTTACCTGAAGAAACAGCCAAATTGTCAACAAAGATGGAAGCAGGAGTTTAAAGTCAAGATGAGCAGTGAAAGGTTGGCTGGGGCTAGGGGCTGAGTCCAAAGCTCTGAAATACATGATGGTGTCAGAGGCTCAAGATTGGTTGACGATGGGGCCAGGGGTGGCTGGCAAGGTAGTCATGATGTTGTTAAGTTGCTAGGCAAGATGAGACATCAGAGAGTAAAGCAAATTACAGAGATGGCAATCAGCAAGTACCACGTGGATTCTGAGAGTCACAACATTGATGAAAGGAGAAAGTTCACTTCGTTCATAAGATGTGTTATATACATGATATGAAAACTCTGCCTCCATGAAAATGTTCAAGTCATTAATTAAATGTTTCCTTTTTCCCCAGCTATGACCTAAAGAACTAGCTTGAGAGAGAGCACATGATGAGGAGAAAAAGGAACCAGAATTTTCCTCTTCAGGGTGAATCTTTGTCACTCATTCTTTTTCTGGGTCTCATATCCGTTCTCTTATCTTCGGGCTTGATTAAAGGTCACATTCTGGATTCATGTTATCAAAACTCTCACTGAACTTCCTCCAGGGAGCAATGCCTCTGTAGATCCCCTGGAGAAGGAAGTGGCGACCTACTCCAGTATTCTTGCCTGGAAAATCCCATGGACAGAGTAGCCTGGTGAACTAGAGTCAGTGAGGTCGCACAACAGAGTTGTGCCTTTGAGTTTTTTAGCAACTAAACAACAACAACCTTCTTGCCTAACTGAATCTCCTTCAACACAGTCTCTTTGTGCCATTACTTGGTTGATTTCTTTGCCCTCAGAACATCCTCTAAAACTTCCTTGCCCCTCTTTACCTTTCTGCAGGCTCTTCCTTCCGTGGGGCAGGACTCCAAGAAAAGAATTTACATTTGCAAATAACAAAGGAACATGGAGTCATTTCTGAAATGTTTTCTTGATGACTGAAAATTTAGCTCTCATAACTGAAAGTTAAAAGACTCCAAGACCTCATCTTTCTTAACCTTTTGTTTGAAGTCAGTTTGGGACTAGAGAAAGAAAACAAAAAAGTCTGAAGAATATCTAATTTTGTGAATCTCATTTTCAAATTCAAATCTCAAATGTTTCCTGAGGCAGTGGATTGTGAAGAAGCACAGTGATGAAAACTTAATAAAAGTCCCAGAAAGATCATAGATTATGCTGGCCTGTCAACTGTCATAGGTAAGGGAACAATAATGACATTATTCTAATATTTAGGGATGTTCTTGGCTGTGTTCTATCCTCTGCAATGACAGCTACCCTGGCTTCAAACTTCATCACTGTCTACCATGAGCTCATCCACGGTTTTCTGGTCATTTCTGTCCTATACTTTCTTTGTTTGGCCTCTGTTTTAAAAAATGTTTAACCACAAAACCTATATATGGTGATATCTTTATGTCATCACTTTATATCATGATTTTAGTCACTTCTGATCCCAGGCTCTTGTATTTCTCAGTCCATTAACTCTGCCCCCAGTTATCTTTTTATAACAGAAGTATGGGTCACATAAATGCCATTCTCTGGTTTCTCCATTCCTATATGGTAAGTTAAAGCCCTTTAAACAAACTGCAGAGACTTTATAATAGAAAGTTTGATTCATTTTACAGCCTCATTTCTCGCCCTCCTCTGTCCCCAAGTCTCCAGCACCACCATGATTTATACCACTGCAATCCCAGATATATGAGACTCATTCACTTCTCTGAGTTTTCCCTGGGATGTCCTTTCTCTTTTTCTCTGCCTGGACAATGAGGACTTGGCCTCCAGAGCTTACAAGTGTCCTCATCTGTGAAGTCTTTCCTAAGCTCATGCCAAGATAATTGCTCTGCTCTCCAGTGTTAGGATGTCATATTGGAACGGTCTGTTTACAAGTCTGGGATCTGTGCCTATTCACATGTGGTTACTCAGACACACTGAACAGAATCCTCCCTTTTGTACTACCCCCCTACTCCTCTTTGCTAAAATGCCTGGCCTTATGGCTCAATTAATGCTGAATAAAGGAACGAATGAAGACAAGGAAGGTGACAGTCTACCCAAGGAGAGTGGATAAGCCATGTGCCATCTTCAGTGGAGCTAAAATTGGCACGGCACCAACTGCTGTACCCATGTTCTGGGGACATCCCCCATTCTTTTCCAGAGCTGTCAGCTGAGGGATTAGTCCATCTTTGCTTTCTTTCCTAGTAGGTTTCCTTGTTGAAGTTAATGTCATTGTCTCAAAGGAGGAAAGTTGACATATAAATGGAAGGAAGTACTTCCTATGTTGGGCTTCCCTAGTGGTTCAGTAGTAGACTCGGCCTGCCAATGCAGGAGACACAGGTACAATCCCTGGGTAGGGAAGATCCTCTGGAAAAGGAAATGGTAACCCAGTCCAGTATTCTTGCCTGGGGAGTCTGACAGGCTACAGCAAAAAGTCGGACATGACTTACAAATAAACAACAGCAATAACTTCATATGTGACATCTAGTATGACCTCAAATCCCCTTTTTCAGTTTGGGGTAATGACACTCCTAAAGGAGACTGGTGGCCAAGGCTTCCCTGGTGACTCAAGCAGTAAAGAATCTGCCTGCAATGTGGGAGACCTGGGTTCATTTCCTGGGTCGGGAAGATCCCCTGGAGAAGGACATGGCAACCCACTCCAGTATTTTTACTTGGAGAATAACATGGACAGAAGAACCTTTCAGGCTACAGTCCTTAGGGTTGCAAAGAGTCGGATATGACTGAAGCAACTAAGTGCAAAGGAAACTGGAAAACGTTCCTCTCAATCCCCGACACACGTTTTCTGGAAATCCAGGATTGGTGATTGTGACAAAGTCACAAGGTCATCTTCTTCTGCTTGCTGCTGCTGTGTGTGATGTGCTAAGTCACTTCAGTTGAGTCCGACTTTTTGCGACCCTATGGATGGTAGCCCACCAGGCTCCTCTGTCCATGGGATTATCTGGGCAAGAATACTGGAGTGGATTGCCATGCCCTCCTCCAGGGATCTTCCTGACCCAAGTATTGAACTCACGTCTTTTGTATTTCCTGCACTGGCAGGTGGGTTCTTTACCACTAGCACCACCTGGGTTGCCTCATGCTGGGAGTGTTAATTAGCACATTTCTCTAGAAAGCAATTAGGAAAATGCATAAGAAGTCTTCAAAATCTTTCACCCCTTGGATCTGGAATCTCATTTCGGTGACAAGGGGAAAATATATAGATATTCATCCCAGAATTATTTATATTAGAGAAAAAATTTTTAAGCCATAGGTTAATTACAGAACACACATTAGTCAGTAATGATCATATCTTAGAAAAATGTTTAACGACATTCCCTAAATAACTATGCCAATTTGTTCATGAAAAACAAATACCTACCAATTTTTCCATATTCAACAGCTGCTAATGTAGAGGAATTAGAGGTGTTTTTTTTTTTTTTTCTTTTTGGCCCCTGGAGCATTCTCATCCTGAAACCAGAAAGAAAAGTGCTCAGTCAGCTGATTGAAGCCTGATCTCAGAGATGCTCAAAGCATCTTCAGCACCTCGTTCTCTCTGTCTGTCTCCACCTGGAGAGACTCCCTGTCATAGTGTCTCCCTGTGACATTTTCTGGGGTGCACGACCCTCTGCTGGTTCTTCACAGCATCCTGCCTCTGGCTCTGAGGTTCCAGAGTGATGATGGGACATGGGTTGTTCCCAGCCTGCATCCCTCATCCCCAACTGCATTCCTGTTCCCAGGAGGCAGGAGAGATACTGCTCACCCCTGGACTTCCAGCCTAGAACCAGATCCGCCTAGTCTGGCCTTTCTTTGCCTTCTAGTGTCAGAGACCCCTCACATTCTACCTCATGAGCACCCAGCATTCCTGACACACCATCGCCCGCCTCTGAATCTGCTCGCCCAAATGCTCCTCCGGAGAATAACAGACAGAGAGGGTGAGAGAAGAAAACTAAACAGCATCTCACTCCGCACTCAGATTGTGTCCCCTCTGTCCCAGCTGCCCTTCCTTGGTGGCTCTTTCCGTGTCTTTGATGCAGCTGGCCCTCCGCAGTGAGAGCGGGTGAGATGGGAAAGTTTGAAGGTAAATTTACAGGATTTTGAAGTGTCTTTCACCTCTTTCCTGCTCACTTTCCTCCCTCAGGAAAATCATCCCACCTTAATGACACTCGGTCATCTAAAAAGAAAAGGATGCAATTAAATACAGACACTTTGACCCAACCTTCTCTGAGAAAAGAAGCCGGGATTTTGTTTTGAATTATTGAAAGAAATCAGTACAATAGGATAATCGATTGTTCTTTATACTCTGTTTCCCAAAGCAGACACAGATTAGACCTTCCAGGGCTTTGGGGCCCAAGGCCAGGAGACAATGGCTCTGCTTCTTCTTCACTGGTCCAGGGGCTCACTTCTGGGCATTCCTCTTTTACACTCTTCTCCCCTCCTATGGCAGCCCTTTTCAGGCAAGTCTGTGGAGAAGCATGGCTTTATGTGAACTTCTGAGCAAACTTCCTTATCTGGTTCATCTGTCCCTCTGCACTCGTCTTCTCTAATTTGACAGACATTGCAGCTTTATTTATCTGAAACACTCCGGCCACCACTCTGGTAGCCTGTGCCATGAAATTGGCAGTATACTTGTGTCTTTGGGCTGTTGAGAGTTAAATTAATGACACAACTGCTTACTGGACAGTGGCTCATGGGTTTCAGTGTGTCTCCCTGGCCTCTGTCTCCTGCAGGTGAGTAATGGTTGTAATAAAAATGACAGAGTCAAACTGTCTCATCACTGTGAGGCTCCGGAGAAGTTGGAGCTGTCCAGCCAAAATGCATCTCAGAAGGTGACCCTGGGGAAAACAAGATGGCGGAGGAGTAGGTGGGCGTGGAGTACATCTCTCTCCAACGGATGCATCAGGAATGCACCTTCAGACACAGGCATGCAGGCAGAACACCAGCTGAGAGCAGACAGGAGTACCTGACCAGTGGAAAAGAGTATATATATAGTTAGTTAGATAAGTCGATCAGTCGTGTCTGACTCTTTGCAACCCTGTGGACTGTAGCTCACCAGGCTCGTCCATCCATGGGATTCTCCAGGCAAGAATACTAGAGTGGGTTGCCATTTCCTTCTCCAGGGGATCTTCCTGACCCAGGGATTGAACCCAGGTCTCCCACAATGCAGGCAGATGCTTTAATCTCTGAGCCACCAGGAAGCCACCAGGGAATATATAGAACCATGCAAAACTTGGTAGGATGAAGGAACTAGGGGGAAAAACAGGAGTGTTAGTAGGCCTGGACCTGCCCTTGGCAGATGGGAGAACTGAAGCAGGGGTCGAATCCCCACTTCTGGGCAATTGTCTGAGTCAGAGGAGAAACATTTAAGGCTGAGAGTGAAACAGCTGATCTCTGGCAACCTAAATGGAATGAGAATCAGTCTTTGCTGCAGCCATACATACCCCAGACAGGAACGCTGGTCTCCTGGAAAGGGCAGTGGCTGGGAGCTGGAGTTAAGGGATTGTGGAGCAATCCCAGGCGACGGCTGCTGTTGACTGCAGAGAGACAGACTGAGGGGATGTGAGGGAGGAGACTGTGGTGGGAAATGCCTGTGGAGGAAAGCCAGGCAGCCATGGAAGCAAGGCGATACTGCTGAATCATGTATAGGGGGTGGAACCATCACCATAGCCTCTCTCCCCCCACACGCCAGCATAGGCAGCTGAACAACAGAGAGGCTGGTCCATCAAATGCCTGATATGATGAACTACAGAGCAGAACCCCACCCAGGGTATCCCTTTAAGTGCCTGATGCTCCAATCTACAGAGAAGGACCCCAGGCAAGGGAGCCCTCTAAATGTCTGAATGGGCGGAACTACTGAGAAATACTGGCCAAAGAGGCCTTCTGATTGCCAGCTACAAGAGGCTGGAAAAAAGACTCTGATAGGGCCATAATTCCTGCACTGGAGGCAGTCTGTGTCCCTGCACACTTGGCACCGCCAGAGTCCCCACAAGCCAAGCAGCTGCGCCACCTTCACGCTCAACTCTCATTGGGGCAGAGCTGCCACAGGCAAAAAAAGTCTTGCATCTATGCATACAGGGTCATTTCAGTTGTGTCCGACTCTTTGCAACCCTGTGGACTGTGGCCTGCCAGGCTTCCCTGTCAGGGAGGGGGTTCTCCAGACAAGAATACTGGAGCGTATTTTTCCAATACTGGTCGCCATACCCTTCTAGAGCGCTATACTTCCTGCTGCCCTAGCCACCAACTCCCCTGAAGTTGCTGCCAGAACCCCTGCGACCCAAGCAGCTGCACCACCTTCACACCTGGCCCTCACAGGGGCAAACCCAAGTCCTCCAGGGCAGCCTCAGGAGCAAACCCCAGTGGAGGACCCACATGTAAAGGTGGAAATAAAACCACAGTTGAAACCCAGGGGGAGCGTGGCTAAGGAAGGAGACCCAAAACCTTCCCACCAGCTATATAAACTGCAGATTAAATCCACACGATCAGCTAGACAGACTCTGTGTCTCTGGAAGATATAAAAGGCCATTGAGAGCTCCCACAAAATAAAATGTGCTAGTTGTGATAGCTGTGAACCTTCGAGGCAAGAGCACACAGGAGCAAGACCAGATTAGAATCTGAGCTGCCCCCACAACAGGTCCAGAGATCAACACAGTGTTAGAGGGCATCCTAGGGAGGTGAGGTGAACTGTGACTCCCAACAAGGGAAAGGACTCTGACAACAGTGACTCAAAAATAACATTTATTATTCTTATTTTTTGACTTGTTCTGTAGATTCTGTTGGATTTTTTTTTCTTTTTTTGTTTCCTTTTTTTCCCCCTCTGTTGTCCTTGTCAATTTTATTCACACTAAGGAATCCAATTAAGCTTTCGGACTTTTTTTTCAGTCACATTTTTTTATTGTTGTTATAAACCTCTGCCTCTATGTTGGGCTTTTGCAGTTTTGTGGAGTTTTCCTTTTTTATTGCTTTTTTTCCTCTTTTTTAATTTTAATTTTTTAAACCTATTATTATTTTTTCTACATTTATTCCTTTGTTTTCTTTTCCCTTTGCAGTTAATCTTTATCATATATAAATTTTCTTTATCTACCTCTATTTAACTTTGCATATCTATTCTTTCTTTCTCTCCTTTCCTCTCAAAATATTTGTTAGTTTTATTTTCATTGCTTTATTCCCCAATTGGCACCTTGTTTTGTTTTCCAGTTCGTGCTTTAGTTAGCTTTGTTCTGGTAGATATACTTTTTGATTTCTTTGTTCACCACGTCAATCTATGGTACTTTATTTTTGATGGACTGTTTTGATTTTGCTTATAAGTGTATATGTATATGTGTATATTCAGTCGCACTTTTTACTGTTGTTATAAACCTGTCTCTACATTGGGCTCTTGAAGTTCTGTTGAGTTTTCCTTTTTTCTTTCTCCTTATTTTTTTTCTTTTTTATAATTTTAATTTTTAAACCTATTATATTTTTTCTACACTTACCTTTGTTTGCCTTTCCTACTGTTCTTTTCCCCTTGCAATGTATATAAATCTTCATCTACCTCGATTTAACTTTGCATATCTATTCTTCCTTTCCTTTCCCTTCAACATATTTGTTAGTTTTTTTTTTTTTTATTGCTTTATTCTCCACTTGGCACAGTACTTTAGTTTTGTTTTCCAGTTTGTGCTTCAGTTAGTTTTGTTCTTAACTTGTAAATATAATTTTTTATTTTCTTTGTTCACTCGGTCAATCTACTGTAACTTATTTTTGTTGGACTGTTTTGACTTTGCTCATGGGTGTATATGTGTATATTCCATTAATTTAATTATTATTTGCCTGATGTTGTAACTGCCATTTGTCTGGGGTTCATATTTGGATATTTGGTTCATTTTTGGATATTTGTTTTAATCTCACTTAGTGTCATAACAAACCACTTGTGGAACCTTCGTTCCTGACTAGAGATCAAGCCCTGAGCCTTTGGAGTGGGAGCACTGACTCCAAGGCCCTAGACTACCAGAGAACTAACCCTAGGGAGTATCAAATAGTGGGAACTCACAAAAAGGAAACCACTTGAATACAAGATCCAGCATCACCCAACCACCAGTAGCACCCTGTGCAGGACGCCTCATCTAAACAACAAACAAAACAAAAATACAAACCAAATCATCAGCAGACAGGATTACCACTCACTCAGCCTTGCCCATCAGAGAAAAAATAAAGAAACAACAAAAACTCAGCACAAATCTCACCATATGTGAAGCTTATACAAACAACTGGACCAAACTTAGGAGGGCAGAAACCAAAAGGAAGAAAGAATTCAACCTTCTTCAAGAAAAGAATTCAACTTTCCTTGAAGCCTGGGAAAGGAAACCTCAAACTCTGTAAGTTAAAAAAATATATAGTGAAAAGGCAGAGAATTACTACACAGATGAAGGAACAAACTAGAAACACAGAAATCCAAGTAAATGAAGAGGAAATAGGCAAACTACCTGAAAAAGAAATCAGAATAATGATAGAAAAGATGATCAAAAACTTTGAAAACAAAATGAAGAAAATGCAAGAATCAATTAACAAAGACCTAGAAGAATTAAAGAATAAACATACAGAGACAAACAACACAATTACTGAAATTAAAAATACTCTAGAAGGAATCAATAGCAGAATATCTGAAGCAGAAGAACAAATTAGTGAGCTGGAAGATAAAATGGTGGCAATAACTTCTGAAGAGCAGAAAAAAAAAAAAAAAGAAAGAAAAGAAAAGAACTGAGGACAGTCTCAGAGAACTCTGGGATAATATCAAACACACAAACATTTGAATTATAGGGGTCCTAGAAAAAGAAGAGAGAAGGAAAGAGTATGAGAAAATTTTTGAAGAAATTATAGTTGAAAATTTCCCCAACATGGAAAAGGAAATAATCAAGTCCAAGAGGCACAAAGAGTCCCATATAGGATAAACCCAAGGAGAAACATGCCAAGACACATACTAATCAAACTAACAAAACACTAAACACAAAGAAAGAATATTAAAAGCAGCAAAGGAGAAGTAACAAGTAACATACAAGGGACATACACTTAACAGCTGATCTTTCAGCAGAAACTCTGCAGGCCAGAAGGGAATGGCAGGTTATATTTAAAGTACTGAAAGGGTAAAATCTACAGTCAAGATTACTGTACCTGTAAAGGATCTCATTCAAAATTGATGGAGAAATAAAAAGCTTCTCAGACAAGCAAAAGTTAAGAGAATTCAGTACCACCAAACCAGATTTACAACAAATGTTAAAGGGACTTATATAGTCAAGAAATATAAAAGAAGAAGAAAGATCTACAAAATCAACCCCAATTAAGAAAATGGCAATAGGAACATATATATCAAAAATTACTTTAAGTGTAAATGGATTAAATACTCCAACCAAAAGACACAGACTAGCTGAATGGGAAAAAAACAAGACCCATGTATATGCTGTCTACAAGGAACCCACTTTAATCCTCAATATACATACAGACTGAAAGTGAGAGTATGGAAAAATATATTCCATGCAAATGGGAAGCAAAAGAAAGCTGGAGTAGCAATCCTCATATCAGACAAAACAGACCTTAAAATAAAAAATATTACAAGAGATAAGGAAGGACACTGCATAATGATCAAGGGATCAATCCAAGAAGAAGATGTAACAATTGTAAATATCTATGCACCCAACATAGTAGTACCTCAATACATAAGACAAACACTAACAGACATAAAAGGAGAAATGGACACTAACACAATAATAGTAGGAGATTTTAACACCCCAATGGACAGATCATCAAAACAGAAAACTAATAAGGAAGCACAAGTCTTAAACAATACATTAGATAAGATGGAGCTCATTGGTAGCTTCAGGATATTCTATCCATATACAGAAGAATACACCTTCTTCTCAAGTGCACGTTGAACATTCTCCAGGATAGACTACATCTTGGGTCAAAAATCAAACCTCAGTAAATTTAAGAAAATTGTAATCATATCAAGCATCTTCTCCGACCACAATGCTGTGAGACTAGATATCAATTACAAGAACAAAACTGTAAGAAACACAACAAGTGGAGATTAAACAATACATTTCTATATAACCAACAGTTTATTGAAGAAATAAAATGGAAAATCAAAAAATTTCTAGAAACAAATGACAGTGAAAACACGACAAATCAAAACTGATGGGATGCAGCAAAAGCAGTTTTAAGAGGGAAGTTTATAGCAATGCAATCCTACCTCAAGAAACAAGAAAAACATTTAATAGACAACCTCTTCAGCAATATGTAACTGTGAACTTCCAGTTGTTCAAGCTGGTTTCAGAAAAGGCAGAGGAACCAGAGATCAAATTGCCAACATCCACTGGATCATGGAAAAAGCAAGAGAGTTCCAGAAAAACATATCTTTCTGTTTTATTGACTATGCCAAAACCTTTGACTGTGTGGATCACAATAAACTGTGGAAAATTATGAAAGACATAGGAATACCAGACCACCTGACCTGCCTCTTGAGAAACCTATATGTAGGTAGGGAGGCAACAGTTAGAACTGGACATGGAACAACAGACTGGTTCCAAATAGGAAAAGGAGTATGTCAAGGCTGTATATTGTCACCCTGCTTATTTAACTTATATGCAGAGTACATCATGAGAAACGCTGGGCTGGAAGAAACACAAGCTGGAATCAAGATTGCTGGGAGAAATATCAGTAACCTCAGATATGCAAATGACACCACCCTTATGGCAGAAAGTGAAGAGGAACTAAAAAGCCTCTTGATAAAAGTGAAAGAGGAGAGTGAAAAAGTTGGCTTAAAGCTCAACATTCAGAAAACTAAGATCATGGCATCTGGTCCCATCACTTCATGGCAAATAAATGGGGAAACAGTGGAAACAGTGTCAGACTTTATTTTGGGGAGCTCTAAAATCACTGCAGATGGTGATTGCATCCATGAAATTAAAAGAACTTACTCCTTGGGAGGAAAGTTATGACCAACCTAGATAGCATATTCAAAAGCAGAGATGTTACTTTGCCAACAAAGGTCTGTCTAGTCAAGGCTATGGTTTTTCCAGTGGTCATGTATGGAAGTGAGAGTTGGGCTGTGAAGAAAGCTGAGCACTGAAGAATTGATACTTTGGAACTGTGGTGTTGAAGAAGACTCTTGAGAGTCCTTTCAAAGAGATCCAACCAGTCCATTCTAAAGGAGATCAGTCCTGGATGTTCTTTGGAAGGAATGATGCTAAAGCTGAAACTCCAGTACTTTGGCCACCTCATGTGAAGAGTTGACTCATAGGAAAAGACTCTGATGCTGGGAGGGCTTGGGGGAAGGAGGAGAAGGGGATGACAGAGGATGAGATGGCTGGATGGCATCACCGACTCAATGGACGTGAATTTGAGTGAACTCTGGGAGTTAGTGATGGACAGGGAGGCCTGGCATACTGCAGTTCATGGGGTCACAAAGAGTTGGACATGACTGAGAGACTAACTGAACTGAACTTTACACCTAAAACAACAGCAAAAATAACAACAACAACAAAACCAAAATTAGTAAAAGGAAAGAAATCATAAAGATCTGCATGGAAATAAATGAAAAGGAAATGAAAAAACAATAATAAAGATTAATAAAAGTTAAAGCTGTTTCTTTGAGAAGATAAACAAAATGTACAAACCTTTAGCCAGACTCATCAAGAAAAAAAGAGAGAAGAATCAAATCAACAAAATTAGAAATGAAAAAGGAGCAGTTACAACAGACAATGCAGAAATATAAAGGATTATAAGAGACTATTATGAGCAACTATATGGCAATAAAATAGATAACCTGGAAGAAATGGACGGATTCTTAGAAAAGTTCAATCTTCCAAGACTGAACCAGGAAGAAATATAAATTTTGAACAACTCAGTTACAAGCACTGAAATTGAAGCTGTGATCAAAAATCTCCCAAGAAACAAAAGCCCAGGACCAGATGGCTTCACAGAAGAATTACATCAAACATTTAGAGATGAGCTAATGCCTATCCTTCTAAAATTCTTTCAAAAAATTGCAGAGGAAGGAACACTTCCAAACTCATTCTAGGAGGCCAACATCACCCTGATACCAAAACCAGACAAAGACAACACAAAAAAAGAAAGCTACAGGTCAATATCACTGATGAACATAGATGCAAAAATCCTCAACAAAATTTTAGCAAACAGAATTTAGCAACATCTCAAAAAGCTCATACACCACTATCAATTTGGCTTTATTCCAGGGATGCAAGGATTCTTCAATATATGCAAATCAATGTGATACATCATATTAACAAATTGAAAGATAAAAATCGTATGATCATCTCAATAGAAACAGAAAAAGCCTTTGACACAATTTAGCACCCACTTATTATTAAAAACTCTTCAAAAAATGAGCATAAAAGGAACCCACCTCAACACAGTAAAGGCCGTATACAATAAACCCACAGCAAGCATTATTCCCAATGGTAAAAACTGAAAGCATTCCCCTTAAGATCAGGAACAAGACAGGGGCGTCCACTTTCACCACTATTATTCAACATAGTTCTGGAAGTCCTAGATACAGAAATCAGAGGAGAAAGTAAATAAATAAATAAAAGGAATCTAGATCAGAAAAGAAGTAGTAAATCTCTCACTGTTTGCAGATGACATGATATTTTACATAGAAAACCCAAAAGATAGTATCAGAAAATTACTAAAGCTAATCACTGAATTTAACAAAGTTGCAGGATACATAATCAATACACAGAAATCACTTGCATTTCTATATTCTAACAAGGAAAAATCAGAAAGAGAAATTTAGGAATTAATCCCATTCACCATTGCATCAAAAAGAGTCAAGTATTTAGGAATAAACTTACCTAAGGAGATGAACTGTACACAGAAAATTATAGGACACTAATGAAAGAAATCAAAGACAAAATAAACAGATGTAGAGATATTCCATGTTCCTGGGTGCTGCTACTGCTGCTAAGTCGCTTCAGTCGTGTCTGACTCTGTGTGACCCCATAGATGGCAGCCCACCAGGCCCCACCATCCCTGGGATTCTCCAGGCAAGAGTACTGGAATAGGGTGCCATTGCCTTCTCCATGTTCCTGGGTAGGAAGAATCAATATTGTGAAAATGAGTATACTACCAAATGCAACCTATAGATTCAATGTGATCCCTATCAAATTACCAATGGCATTTTTCACAGAACTAGAACCAAAAATTTCGCAATTCATATAGAAATATAAAAGACCTTGAATAGCCAAAGCAGTCTTGAGAAAGAAGAATGGAGCTGGAGGAGTCAAACTTTTTGACTTCAGATTATACTTACAAAGCTACAGCCGTCAAGACAGTTTGGTACTGCTACAAAAACAGAAACATAGACCAATGGAACAAGATAGCAAGCCCAGAAATAAACACATGCACCTATGGGTGCCTTATTTTTGACAAAGGAGATAAGACTATATAATGGGGGCAAAGACATCCTCTTCAATAAATGATGCTTGGAAAACCAAACAGCTACATTAAAAGAATGAAATTAGAACACTTCCTAACACCATACACAAAGATAAATTCAAAATGGATTAAAGACCTAAATGTAAGACCGGAAATTATAAAACTCTTAGAGGAAAACATAAGAAGAACACTCAATAACATAAATCAAAGCAAGATCCTCGATGACCCACCTCCTAGAGTAATGGAAATAAAAACAAAAGTAAGTAAGTGGTACCTGATTAAACTTAAAAACTTTTGCACAGCAAATGAAACTATAAGCAAGGTGAAAAGACAAGTCTCAGAATGGGAGAAAATGATAGCAAATGAAATAAGTGACAAAGGATTAATTTCCAAAATATACAAGCAGCTCATACAACTCAATACCAGAAAGACAAACAACCCAATCAAAAAGTGGAAAAAAGATCTAAACATACATTTCTCCAAAGAAGGTGTACTGATCACTAACAAACGCATGAAAAGATGCTCAACATCTCTCATTATTGAAGAAAGTTAAGTTGAAAGTTAAGTCGCTAAGTTGTATCTGACTCCTTGCGACCCCGTGGACTGTAGCCCACCAGGCTCCTCCATCCATGGGATTCTCCAGGCAAAAATACTGGAGTAGGTTTCCATTTCCTTCTCCAGAGGATCTTCCTGACCCAGGGATCGAACCCAGGTCTCTCACATTAGAGGCAGACCCTTTAACCTCTGAGCCACAAAACGCAAATCAAAATTACAATGAGATATCACCTCACACTGGTTAGAAGGGCCATCATCAAAAAGTCTACAAACAATAAATATTGGAGAGGGTGTGGAGAAAAGGGAACCCTCTTGCACTGTTGGTGGGAATATAAATTGATACAGCCACTATAGAAGACGGTATGGAGATTCCTTAAAAAACTAGGAGTAAAACCACCATATGACCCAGCAATCCCACTCCTAGGCATATACCCTGAAGAAACCAAAATTGAAAAAGACATATATATCCCACTGCTCATTGCAGCACTATTTACAGTAGCTAGAACATGGAAGCAACCTAGATGTCCATCGACAGATGAATGGATAAAGAAGTTGGGGTACATATGCACAATGGAATATTACTCAGCCATTAAAAGGAACACATTTAAATCAGTTCTAATGAGATGAGAACCTATTTCCCAGAGTGAAGTAAGTCAGAAAGAGAAAGAGAAATATATTCTAACATATATGTATGGAATCTAGAAAAATGGTACTGAAGAATTTATTTTCAGGGAAACAATGGAGAAACAGACATAAAAAACAAACTTATGGACATGGGGGAGAGGTGAGGAAAGGGTGAGATGTATGGAAAGTGTAACATGGAAACTTACATTACCATATGTAAAATAAATAGCCATCGGGAATTTGCTGTATGGTTCAGGAAACTCAAACAGGGGCTCTGTATCAACCTAGAAGGGTGGGATAGGGAGTGAGATGGGAGGGAGGTTCAAAAGGGAGTGTATATATATATATATACTAATATGGCTGACTAATGAGGTTTGACAAAAAACAACAAAGTTCTGTAGAACAATTATCCTTCAATTAAAAAAAAAAAAAGTGACCCCACTCATCAGTATTAACTTTAGTGTAGAAGCAGAGACAAAGCACAGAAGAAGCCAACTCAAAGAGTATTCTGGGGCACTTGGAGGGGAAAATGTCCAGGGGAAAAGGTTTATGAAGTGGTCAAATCCTCACGAACTCTCCTGTGTGTTCCAGAAAAGGTGTGGATAAGATGGTGCAGATTGAGAGACTTGATAGATGTATCAAGTATGCAGTGTCTTTCCAGAATGGACCCCTACCAGCTTAAGTCCAAAGTTATCAGTGTTCACTGATACTTTTAGGCTGGTAATGCTCTCTAGATAGAGATTTCACAATTCATTGCTGATAGCATTTGATATCCTGGAGAAGGAAATGGCAACCCACTCCAGTATTCTTGCCTGGAGAATTCCATGTAAAGAGGAGCCTGGTGGGCTACAGTCTATGGAGTCACAAAGAGTGAGAAATGACTGAGCGACTAACACACACACACATCATTTGATATCCAACAGTTAATCACACTGGGGACTTCCCTGGTGGTCCAGTGGTTAGGACTTCACTTTCCAATGCAGGAGGCGAGGGTTTGATCCCTGGTCATGGAGCTGAGATCCACATGCCTCATGACCAAAAAAATCAAAATACAAAACTGAAACAATATTACAAAAAATCCAATAAAGTTGTTAAAAATGGTCCTCATAAAAAGAAATCTTTAAAAAAGAAATGTTTTAAAAAGAATCAGTCACACTGTAATGAAGTGACCTTTCAAAACTTTAAGAAAATCCTTTCCCATCTGCCCTACAAGGAGAACAGCAATGTCTATTTTTCAAGTTTGTGTTTCACAAAGTGCATTTGGGGAAGTTACAACTTGAATTACTTTGTCCCTTCTTCACACCTTCCATGCCAAGTGATACTCTGGAAACACAGATACTATGTTGTACCTCTTGGCAAACCCTCTCTCATCTTTATGGGGAAGCAATATGATTCTCGTTGTTACTATTGTTTGAGGAAAATCATTTTTGAGACCAGGATTCTTCAAAATATATTCTACTTCAATTATTTCAATTTCTAAACATTTATCAAGCACTTACTCTAAGTCATTCATTATGTAGTTGTTATAAAAATTATGAGGATGAATGGATGGTGCTCAGACTTAAGTAGCTTTGGAGCCCTCATCTCATTCAAAAAATAAGTGCCCTGATCCCAACTTTTCTCACAGTTGAATCCATGGAGCAGTTGAGAGTTTTTAAAAGTATCTAGCAGCTAGAAATTTCTCACAGAGATATTGACAGTATTATGATGGTGCTTGCTACTAATACAAATAATCACTTCCCACTGTATCGCTAGTGTATAGCACTTACTGGGTTGTACAAATTATTCTTCCATATGAACCTCAACCCTATAGGACTTCTTCTAAGTGTGATACCCTGTACTCTGTTTTGAGACCCTCTTGTCATTTATCTTACGTGTTTGAATTCATTTATCTATTCATTCACGACTTACAAGAATGTGTTTCTTTTAAAAGTCCATTTTCTTACCATTGAAGCCTCACTACTGAGCATAAAATAAGCACACAATGCAGGGGAAAAAAAACACAGATCTTATATTTATGCAATTGCAAATGCATTGGGTATAGTAGAAAATGCAAAACTGTCTTTTGCTACAAACAGACAAACCTCAAGTTGAAAGGATTAATTACTAATATAACAAAGTAATGCACACAAAATCTGATTCCAATCTTCTCCAGAAATAATAATATTCATTCATCTGATTAACATGTACTCAACATATCAAGATTAAAACAAAATGATTATACATGTCATCATTATTGTATTTGCTCTGAAGGCTGTTGCCAGTGCAATAAGGCTTGAAAGACAAATAACAGGAATGACATTCCAACAGGAATAATGGGAAAGTAAAGAATCATTATTTTTAGAGGGCCCAGATTCTACTGAGAAAACCAGAGAAATGACTGTTAGTCAAGACTGTGCTATAATTGAAAAACTGAACAAAAGAATGGGAGAGATATTGGCAATACATACAACCCAAAAAAGATTTGTATTGTATTCAGAATCTACAAAGACCATCCTCAAATGAGTAAGAAAGGATGAGTAGAAAAAAAAAGGACAAATGTTGTGTTGTTTTCTTAATAGAGGAAAACTGAATGGTCAATGAACCTCTGCAAAGATGTACCACCTCTCTTGTTCTCACATAAAGGAGGGGTTTGTAGACAATGGCCTCCAAGTGATTTTATAATCATGTATCAAACAATAAACTTCACTAATTTATTAAATAATAATAAATGAATCAATGGTCTGTTGTGTGTATGCTGAGTCCCTCAGACATGTCTGGCTAATTGCAAACCCATGGACTATAGCCTGCTAGGCTCCTCTGTCCATGGAATTTTCCAGGCAAGAATGGTGGAGTGGGTTGCCATTGCACTGCAACAATGGTCTGGTAACCTTCTGATTCAGTTCAGTTCAGTTCAGTTGCTAAGTCGTGTCTGACTCTTTGCGACTCCATGGACTGCATTACCAACTTCCAGAGCTTACTAAAACTCAAGTCCATCAAGTTGGTGATGCCATCCAACCATCTCATCCTCTGTTGTCCCCTTCTCATCTTGCCTTCAATCTTCCCCAGCATCATGGTCTTTTCTAATGAGCAAGTTCTTCTCATCAGGTGGACAAAGTATCGGGGTTTCAGCTTCAACATCAGTCTTCAGGACTGATTTCCTTTAGGACTGACTGTTGTGATCTTGCAGTTCAAGGGACTCTCAGTCTTCTCCAACACTACAGTTCAAAAGCATCAATTCTTCAGTGCTCAGCTTCCTTTATAGTCCAACTCTCACATCCATACATGACTACTGGAAAAACCATAGCCTTGACTAGACGGACCTTTGTTGGCAAAGTAATTGCTCAGCTTTTTTAGTATGCTGTCTAGGTTGGTCATAGCTTTTCTTCCAAGGGGCAAGTGTCTTTTTATTTCATGCCTGAAGTCACCATCTGCCATGATTTTGAAGCCCCCCAAAATAAAGTCTCACACTGTTTCTATTATTTTCCCATCTATTTGCCATGAAGTGATGGGACTGATGCCATGATCTTAGTGTTCTGAATGTTGAGCTTTAAGCCAACTTTTTCACTCTCCACTTTTACTTTCATCAAGAGGCTTTTTAGTTCCTCTTCACTTTCTGCCATAAGGGTGGTGCCATCTGCATATCTGAGGTTATTGATATTTCTCCCAGCAATCTTGATTCCAGCGTGTGCTTCATCCAACCTGGCATTTTGCATGATGTACTCTGCATATGAGTTAAATAAGCAGGGTGACAATATACAGCCTTGACGCATTCCTTTCCTAATTTAGAACCAGTTTATTATTCCATGTCCAGTTCTAACTGTTGCTTCTTGACCTGCATACAGATTTCTCAGGAGGGTGGTCAGGTGGTCTGGTATTCCCATCTCTTAATTTTCCACGGTTTATTGTGATCCACACAGTCAAAGGCTTTGGCGTAGTCAATAAAGAAGAAGTAGATGTTTTTCTGGAATTCTCTTGCTCTTTTGAAGATTCATCAGATGTTGGCAATTTGATCTCTTCTTCCTCTGCCTTTTCCTAAATCCATCTTGAACATCTGGAAGTTCATGGTTCATGTACTATTGAAACCTGGCTTGGAGAATTTTGAACATTACTTTGCTAGCGTGAAGGCTATGGTTTTTCCAGTGGTCATGTTATGGATGTGAGAGCTAGACTGTGAAGAAAGCTGAGTGCCGAATAACTGATGCTTTTGAACTGTGGTGTTGGAGAAGACTCTTGAGAGTCCCTTGGACTGCAAGGAGATCCAACCAGTCCATTCTGAAGGAGATCAGTCCTGGGATTTCTTTGGAAGGAATGATGCTAAAGCTGAAACTCCAGTATTTTGGACACCTCATGCGAAGAGTTGACTCATTGGAGAAGACTCTGATGCTGGGAGGGATTGGGGGCAGAAGGAGAAGGGGACAACAGAGGATGAGTTGGCTGGATGGCATCACCAACTCGATGGACATGAGTCTGAGTGAACTCTGGGAGTTGGTGATGGACAGGGAGGCCTATGTGCTGCGATTCATGGGGTCGCAAAGAGTCGGACACGACTGAGTGACTGAACTGAACTGAACTGAAGATGAATGCAATTGTGTGGTAGTTTGAACATTCTTTGGCATTGTCTTTCTTTGGGATTGAAATGAAAATTGATCTTTTCCAGTCTTGTGGCCACTGCTGAGTTTTCCAAATTTGCTGGCATATTGAGTGCAGCACTTTCACAGCATCATCTTTTAGGACTTGAAATAGCTCAACTGGAATTCCATCACCTGCACTAGCTTTGTTCATAGTGATGGTTCTTAAGGCCCACTTGACTTCACATTCCAGGATGTCTGGCTCTAGGTGAATGATCACACCATCGAGGTTATCTGGGTCAAGAAGATCTTTTTTGTACTGTTCTTCTGTGTATTCTTGCCACATCCTCTTAATATCTTCTGCTTCTGTTAAGTTGATACCATTCCTGTCCTTTATTGTGCCCATCTTTGCATGAAATGTTCCCTTGGTATCTCTAATTTTCTTGAAGAGATCTCTAATCTTTCCCATTCTATTGTTTTCCTCTATTTATTTTCATTGATCACTAAGGAAGGCTTTCTTTTCTCTCCTTGCTATTCTTTGGAATTCTGCTTTCAGATGAGTATATCTTTCCTTTTCTCCTTTGCCTTTAGTTTCTCTTCTTTTCTCAGCTATTTGTAAGGCCTCCTCAGACAACCATTTTGCCTTTTTACATTTCTTTTTTGGGGGTATGGGCTTGATCACTGCCTCCTGTACAATGTCACTAGCCTCTGTACATAGTTCTTCAAGCACTCTATCAGATCTAATCCCTTGAATCTATTTCTCACTTCCACTGTATAATCATAAGGGATTTGATTTAGGTCATACCTGAATAGTCTAGTGGTTTTCCGTACTTTCTTCAATTTAAGTCTGAATTTGCCAATAAGGAATTCATGATCTGAACCACAGTCAGCTCCCGGTCTTATTTTTGCTGACTTTATAGAGCTTCTCCATCTTTGGTTGCAAAGAATATAATTACTCTGATTTCAGTATTGACCACCTGGTAATCTGCATGTGTAGAGTCTTCTCTTATGTTGTTGGAAAAGGGTGTTTGCAAAACTCTATTAGCCTTTGCCCTGCTTCATTCCATACTCCAAGACCAAATTTGCCTGTTACTCCAGGTATCTCTTGACTTCCTACTTTTGCATTCCAGTCCCCTATAATGAAAGGGATATCCTTTGGGGGTATTAGTTCTAGAAGGTCTTGTAGGTCTTCATAGAATTGTTCAACTTCAGCTTCTTCAGCATTTCTCGTCAGGACATAGACTTGGATTACTGTGATTTTGAATGGTTTGCATTGGAAGCGAACAGAGATCATTCTGTCATTTTTGAGACTGCATCCAAGTAGTGCATTTTGGACTCTTTCATTGACTATGATGGTTACTTGTAAGTGGCAGAATAGAAGGACATACACTCCTCTTCTCCTGTGAGAACTACAAAATTACAACTCACTGATGAGCAACCATTGACAAGAGAATGTTGGATTCCACCAAAAAAGGATACTCCACTTCCAAGGGCAAAGGAGAAGCCCCAGCAAGATGGTAGGAGGTGCGAAATCATGTTTAAAATCAAACCCTATACCCGTCAAGAGTCGCCCAGGGGGCTCAAACAAACTGGTGTGCACCAGGACCCAGAGACCCTGCAGAGACTGAGACAGAACTGTGTTTGAGTGTCTCCTGTGGAGGTATGGGTCAGCAGTGGCCTGCCACAGAGGCGGGGGCTCTGGGTGCAGCAGACCTTGGTATGATATAAGCCCTCTTCTAAGAGGTCATCATTAACCTCACCAGAGAGCAGCCAGAACTTACACAGGACTGGGAAACAGACTCTTGGAGGGCACAAACAGAACCTTGTGCACACCAGGACCCAGGATAAAGGAGCAGTGACCCCACAAGGGAATGACCCAGACTTGTCCATGAGTGTCCAGGAGTCTCTGGCAGACGCTTGGGTCAACGGTGGCCTGCTGCAGGCAGGGAGGGAACACAGTCCCGCCCAACAACAGAAAATTGGATTAAAGATTTACTGAGCATGGCCCCACCCTTTAGAATAAGACCCAGTTTCCCCCTTAGTCAGTTTCTCCCATCAGGAGGCTTCCGTAAGCCTCTTATCCTTATCCATCAGAAGGCAGACAGAATGAAAACCACAATCACAGAAAACTAACCAATCTCATCACATGGACCATAGCCTCTTCTAACTCAATGAAACTATGAGCTATGCCATGTAGGGCTACCAAAGATGGATGGGTCATGGTGGAGAGTTCTGACAAAACGTAGTTCACTGGAGAAGGGTATGGCAAGCCACTTCAATATTCTTGCCTTGAAAACCCCATGAACAGTATGAAAAGACAAAAAGATATGACACTGAAAGATGAACTCCCCAGGTCAGTAGATACCCAAAATGCTACTGAAGATCAGTGGAGAAATAACTCCAGAAAGAATGAAGAGACAGAGCCAAAGCAGAAAAAATACCCAGTTGAGGATGTGACTGGTGATGGAAGTAAAGTCCAATGCTGTCAAGAGGAATATGGCATCAGATCAGATCAGATCAGATCAGATCAGTCGCTCAGTCGTGTCTGACTCTTTGCGACCCCATGAACCGCAGCACGCCAGGCCTCCCTGTCCATCACCAGCTCCCGGAGGTCACCCAGACTCACACCCATCAAGTCAGTGATGCCATCCAGCCATCTCATCCTCTGTCGTCCCCTTCTCCTCCTGCTCCCAATCCCTCCCAGCATCAGAGTCTTCTCCAATGAGTCAACTCTTCACATGAGGTGGCCAAAGTACTGGAGTTTCAGCTTTAGCATCATTTCTTCCAAAGAAATTCCAGGATTGATCTCCTTCAGAATGGACTGGTTGGATCTCCTTGCAGTCCAAGGGACTCTCAAGAGTCTTCTCCAACACCACAGTTCAAAAGCATCAATTCTTCGGCACTCAGCCTTCTTCACAGTCCAGCTTTCACATCCATACATGACCACAGGAAAGACTATAGCCTTGACTAGGCGAACCTTTGTTGGCAAAGTGATGTCTCTGCTTTTGAATATGCTATCTAGGTTGGTCATAACTCTCCTTCCAAGGAGTAAACGTCTTTTAATTTCATGGCTACAGTCACCATCTGCAGTGATTTTGGAGCCCAGAAAAACAAAGTCTGACACTGTTTCCACTGTTTCTCCATCTATTTCCCATGTAGTGATGGAACCAGATGCCATGATCTTCATTTTCTGAATGTTGAGCTTTAAGCCAACCTTTTCACTCTCCACTTTCACTTTCATCAAGAGGCTTTTTAGCCCCTCTTCACTTTCTGCCATAAGAGTGGTGTCATCTGCATATCTGAGGTTATTGATATTTCTCCCGGCAATCTTGATTCCAGCTTGTGTTTCTTCCAGTCCAGCATTTCTCATGATGTACTCTGCATATAAATTAAATAAACATGGTGACAATATGCAGCCTTGACGTACCCCTTTTCCTATTTGGAACCAGTCTGTTGTTCCATGACCAGTTCTAACTGTTGCTTCCTGACCTGCATACAGATTTCTCAAGAGGCAGATCAGGTGGTCTGGTATTCCCATCTCTTTCAGAATTTTCCATAGTTTATTGTGATCTACACAGTCAAAGGCTTTGGCATAGTCAATAAAGCAGAAATAGATGTTTTTCTGGAACTCTCTTGCTTTTTCCATGATCCAGCGGATGATGGCAATTTGATCTCTGGTTCCTCTGCCTTTTCTAAATCCAGCTTGAACATCAGGAAGTTCACGGTTCACATATTGCTGAAGCCTGGCTTGGAGAATTTTGAGCATCACTTTACTAGCGTGTGAGATGAGTGCATAGGAACCTGGAATGTTAGGTCCATGAATCAAGGCAAATTGGAAGTGGTCAAACAGGAGATGTCAAGAGTGAACATCAACATTTTAGAAATCAGTGAACTAGAATGGGTGAATTTAACTCAGATGACCATTATATCTATTACTGTGAGCAAGAATCCCTTAGAAGAAATGTTCTGATTAACAAAGACTTATGAAGTTCTTATCACATGTCAGGCAAAGAAGCATCCTTTGTGAAACTAAAAGTCTACCAAAGTGATGTACTCACTATCAATGAAATTTACTTAAAATTCTCAGAAAGAAATGGAATTAAATCCCACACATTTAATATTGTGCAACTGAACCATTATCAAAACTGAAACCCAAGTATATTTGCTTTCATGAATGGGAATATTTATCTTTCCAAGTGCAGTATTGAATTCAAAATCAGAAAGCCTTTACAAATATCTGATGCTGTGGAAGATCAGATGCCAGGCTTCATCGATTTCAATATTTGGGGAAGTGTCTCAAAAATTGAGTGCATGCTTTCCATCTCTGGAGACTTGTTTTTCTCTTATATAGTGAAGGTACCTGGTAATGAGCTCATAGTTAAGAGCTAATTTTAAATGGAATTTTTATAGAGCCAATTTTTTGGTTGCTTAAAATTAATTGCTTTGTACCTAATTTAAGTCCCACAGGGAGCAATTCTGATCTCCCACAACAAACTTTATCTTAAAGGAGGCTGATCTATAATTCTATTACATGTATCTGGGTGTCTATCAGCCAATATCACAGGAAGCACTCAGTTTCTAAAGGGTACTCTGTAGTTTTAACATCCTCCAAGAGTTTTACTTTGGACAAGAGAGTAAATTGTTTTCTTGCAGCTAGGTCAGTTCATAGCACCAAACAAAAGCTATGGGAAGGTGATGAGATTTGTATTAACTTTTCTTATTCAAACAATAGATCACAGTTGCCAGAACTTGCCAGAGGTAAGATGCTATAAATGCAGTTCTCAAGTGTGGTTGCAGTATCAGCATATGAACTTTTTAAATACAAATTCTTGAGCCCCACCGCAGATCCACTCAATCTGAAGCCCTGAGGGTGGAGCTCAACAATTTGTATTTTATAAAGCCTTCCTCCCCCTACTCAGTGGACAGGAGTTTGAGCTCCAGGAGATGGTGAAGGACAGGGAAGCCTGGTGTGCTGTGGTCCATGGGGTCACAGAGTGGGACACAACTTAGCAACTGAAGTACAACAGCTGCCTCCCTAAGGAGATCCAAATGCACACTGAGCTAGATTAATGGGTTTTGCTGAAATAGATTCGTGAAATGCATGTGGTCACTCATAAATGTGTCAGGTTTAGTCTTGAGACGTGGGGACAGAG
The DNA here is from genome assembly GCA_935064755.1 of Tragelaphus eurycerus. Taxonomy (NCBI): domain Eukaryota; kingdom Metazoa; phylum Chordata; class Mammalia; order Artiodactyla; family Bovidae; genus Tragelaphus; species Tragelaphus eurycerus. The sequence continues at coordinate 19,417,305 of CAKXYN010000003.1, forward strand.
ATAGGCAGCATTGGGAAGTGAGCTTCTAACAGAAGTTCATGCAGAAACACTCAAATTGTTGTTTCTCATTTGGAGAAGGAGTCATGCCTTGTGAGTCATGCCAAGTCAGAAACCAGAAGGTTTAATCAGGATGGTGGACAAAACTCTGGGACCAGGTATGGTTTTCTGCTCTGTGCCTGATTTTTACCACCATCTCTCTCCTGGAGATACAGTGAAGTTATGGGAGGTCTCTGACATGGGAAATAACATGCTGAAGATGGAGCCTGAAGTGAACAACGCTTTCATTCATCTAAATTCACTTGTGAGACAAAGCACCCAAAGCTCGTAGATCTGAGCTCACAGGGTGTAAGTAGGTGAGCTATGGGTAAGAGAAACAAAGAAACTTTTCAGAAAACTCCATGACGCTCTTTGACATCATTCCAATTTTGGTGGACAATGTGGGTTTCATTAGTGTGAATAGAATAGATGGTTAACAAAGCATTTGACGCCTCTCTCAGTGGATCTTATTATAGAAACAGCAATAGAGAGCTATTTGACAAAGAGAACCATGCTGAGGATACCAAATTATTTTCTAGAATCCAGAATATGTGAAGATGATAAAATGTAACAGTGAGGACTTGTGACAAGAACGTTTTCAGAGACTTTTTTAGCCATAGATTTCAATGATCAGAGTGGCCTCCAAAAATGATTTGAATAATAATGGGGTGTTGATTAAATATTAAACAAGGTAATCATGATTTCATCTCTGGCCCAAAACTTGTCTGAAAGCGCTCCTTTCTGGATGTCAGAAGCCAACAGCTTATCAGTAGTAGGAGTTAATCAAAAAGGATCTCTTACCTAAGCACATCTTCTCAACCTTAGCATGCATCAAAAACCCCTACAGAGCTTGATTAGCACAGACTGCAGAACTCCACCCCAGCGTGTCTGATTCTGCACATCTTGGGTTGGGGCTGAGATATTGCATTTCTAGAAGACTAGTGTTTCTGTTTCAGGGGCCATATTTTAAGGACCAAAATGTTAGGGGAAACACACTCTAACTGTCTACCCTGGCCAAGCAGTATTGTAACCAATTTTATGACAGGAGGGCCCAGTAAGGAACAAGGAACTAATAAGCCACCACCAACTGTAAGTGTTCAGTAAAGATCAAAAGGAGGCCCCCTGTGTCCTTCTACCTCCCAGATTCCTTCTTGCTGGCATCCACCTTGGTTCAGCAATGCATGTGCAAGAATGACCCTGAATCAGAGTGACTGGCCAGAGAAAGCCTGGAAACTAGTCCCATCATAATAAAATCCAAGATTCCAAACAGGGTAGTTCTCCTAGGTTCTCTTATAATTCTGCTCTCCACCTGGGTACCTCTCCCCAATAAAGTCTCTTGCTTTGTAAGCACATGTGTCTCCTTGGATAACTCATTTCCAAGTGTTAGACAAGAGCTTCCTTTCGGGAATGGAAAGGGTCCCCCTTTCTGCAACAAAAAGAGGAGAGGAAGCACTGAAGCATAAGGATGAATTTCTAGGATTAAATCATAGGATAGAGGCAGAAACACTCCACTGCATAAAGCTGAAACTGACTTGTTCTAATATCCAGGAATGAGAGATTCCAAGCAAGTTTTGGATGATTCTATGAGATAACTTCAGGAAGAGTTAAAACTGAGTCAGGTTTTCTAATGCCTAGATCACTTTTAAGAAGTTCGAATTTTCACCAGGAATCAAAACAATGACCCTAAGGGAATTATCATTGAGGCTGTAAGTTTTACCTGCTGTGGCCCCACCCTCCTGATCTCAGCCAGGCTGGCTGCTTGTTTCCAGAAAGTTAGCCAATTTCTGTGCAAGTGGGGGGAGAGTGCATTTCCCTGAAACTCATGAATAGTCTCTGGTGTGTGGCTGCCAAGAAAAGGGCAACCTGGACATTCTTCTTTTCCAAGGACTTCACCACCCACATACAGAGTCTACTGATAAGAATCTCTCCATGGCTTTCTGAACCTCAGAGCATCAATGTCACCTTTTCCTCAAAAAGCTCAGCCTAGGTCAGGTCTCTCTTGGGTCTCAGGGATGGAGCATAATGCACCATGGGGTGTAGAAGAAAGCTTCTTCACAGAAAAGGATTTGAGAGCAAAGCAAAGTGCTTGCTCATCAGACATTTGCTAGAACTTGATTTTTCTGGCACTGCTTGTCATTCTGCCCCCAGTCCATCACCATCAGGAGTCCCTTGACTTCCCAGTACCCAGGAACCAACCTGCGCAGCGGCTTTGACCTGTGAAGGGTGAAGTTAGGAGGGAAAGGAGCCTGCAGGTTGTCCGTCCGCCTGCCACTACACCTGGAAATTTTCCTGGCCACACCCTGCTAAAAGTGACACACAGGAGGAAGACAATGTCTAGGAAGTGGGACTATTTCTATTGTTTACATGTCATTTGACCCATGGGGAAGGTACTGCCACCAATATTTTCATCATTTGGGAGAAGCACTGGATGGGAATTTCCAAGCCTCACCTCATTCCCAGGACTTGATAGAAGGAGGCCTGACTTATGTGAGTGGTGACACTGATGAGACAATCATTGGTCATGTTTCTATTAGGTGATGTTAAAAAGTTCACAGTCCCTTTTCTACATGCTCCCCTGTCTCCTGAATTAGCATTTGCTCCAGAGCAATTGGGGGCTTCCCAGGTGGTGCAGTGGTGAAGAATTCACCTGCAATGCATGAGACTTGGGTTTGATTCTTGGGTCAGGAAGATCCCCTGGAGGAGGAAATGGCAACCCACTCCAGTATTCTGGCCTGGGAAATCCCATGGACAGAGGGGCCTGATGGGCTGCAGTCCATGAGTTCGCAAAGAGTCAGACATGATTGAGTGACTGAACTGAACACTGAGCCAGAGCAATAGGTTCTGTGTTTCCAGTCTCTGTGGCTCAGCTGCTTGGTGAGACCCACCTCCAAGCAGGGAAGCTGAACTTTTCTCAGCTTCTGGGCTTAGAACCAGGTAGATGTTACCCTTGCAGGACACTCAGCTGTCTGGAGGCAGGACGTCCTGCTACATTCTCTATTCTACCTGCTACAGAAAGTCCTGAATAGAACTGATAGTGGATTCTCACTTCGCAACATGTTTATCTTTTATCAACCAGTCCCCAAAGAGAAGAAAGGAGGGTGTTAGGATCGGAGCACCCACCCTGCCTGCTATTCCACTTTCAACCAGCTGAGACTGACCATTCCTTTCCCTTATGGGCTTCTCTCCCATCGGGATTTATCAGGAGGTGTGGAGGTTTGTTGGCAGCAGGACAGCATAGGCAGGAAAGCGACTGAGACTTGGCATTGTCCACCAGGGCAGGGGAGGCCCAGCTAACGAAAGAGATTCAGGAGAGGCACATAGGCAAGGAGTTCATCATTCCACACTCCCGTCCAGCTTAATTGCTAGCCCCAGGTGCTCTAATTGAAGAGGTGAATTATGCCAAAAGGTGAGCAGGGCCCGCTGGGAATCTGGGACAGGCATTTCTTGGAAGTCAGGGCAGGCTGCCAGCCTCAGGTAGTTTTGTCCACAGGAATCCAGGCCCCAGCCCTGAGCTAAGACTCAGAGTTTAATCCTCCCCTGAGCCTACCTCCACTAGGGAGAGTGTTACTGTCAAGAGCAAGACAGGAGACTTTGAGATCAAAATCAAAGTGAGAAAGTTCAACCCATTGCATCTACACAGAAGCTTCTGATGGATTGGCCAAAAAGTTAGGTTTCGCTTTAAGCAGAACTCACACATTTTGTATTTTCACCAAGAACTTTATGAAATAGTGGATTCCTTGACCAGATGAACGTTTTGGCTAACCCTATATATATATATATATATATATATATATATATATATATATATATATATGTGCTATATAATTACACAGGACTTTCCTGGTGGCTCAGATGATAAAGAATCTGCCTGCCCATGCAGGAGACCTGGGTTCAGTCCCTGGGTTGGGAAGATCCCCTGGAGAAGGGAATGACTACCCACTCCAGTATCCTTGCCTGGAAAATCCCGTGGACAGATGAGCCTGGAGTCCATGGGGTCACAGAGTGGGACACGACTGAGTGACTAAGCACGCACACGTAATTACACAGAGGCTGTTATTTAATGGAAGAATTCCAAACCTGGGAGACAGAGGAAGCATAATGGGGATTCCAGGGACAGAGGAGCCTGGTGGGCTGCTGTCTATGGGGTCACACAGAGTCAGACACGACTGAAGCAACTTAGCAGCAGCAGCAGCAGTGCTAATAAAGAGTAAGGATGATTTAAGTAAGATGGGGAGAACCAAGGTCAACTGGCTCAGCCCTCATGGGGATAATGACTCAGTATTGAGGTGCCACTGCCGAGGGGAAGGGAGGTATAAGCCTGCTTTAGTATTTCTTGTCTCAAGGCCACATTGTCTGGGAACTGAGGCCTGAAGTTTAGGCGATCAGTGAATCTGGCCATAGAAATTGGGAGCCTGAAGAAGGATGGCAGGAAGCAGGCTAAAACTTCTGTAATACCTCCTCACTAAGAGGGCCTAGAAAGTGTCGAATCTGACCAGGGGACCCAGACAATTAAGATTAATGTAGATTGCAGCTTGCCCCAAACAGTCACGGGAGTGCAATTTGCCAACGCCTGCAGACAGTAATTCTGGCATTGGCACCCATGGCAGCAGCTGGCGTCACCAGGATGGGCCAGCCTCCAGCTCCCTCCAAGACGTAGTTAGGGTTTCTGGCTTTATTCTTGGAAGAGTTTTGCTGGATGAGTTAAACTGGAATCATCTTGCTTTCCTGGGAAACTTGTTCCTTTTGTCTGCCATGCCTCCGGGCAAAATCTTTAGGCCTTGCTTGCTGTTATTTTTTACCACTCTAATAGTTGCTCCATTGTTAGGCAGACAGGACACAAATACGTGTCTCAGGATTCTGGGGACTTGGGGTTCTTACCTTCTAATTTTCTGGGAGTCTTTTTTTTTTTTTTTAACTGTTCTTTTTTTCAGTTCTCTTTATTATTGTTTTTGTTCTCTTTGTTTGACTTCAACTGGGTCACAAAATAGACAGGTTGTAAATGAAAGAAATCAGTAAAGTATCTGTAGACCTTAAGTTGTTCTGGAGAGTTGCTTTTTCTGCAGTTTTCTGATCTGTCCCCACACAAGCTGTTGAAAGTGCTTCATGCATTGTGAGCATCCTTAATGTGCCTCATGAGTGAGTGCACCCATGCTCAGTCACTCAATCATGTCCAACTCTTTGAGACCACCACGGACTATAGCCCACCAGGCTCCTCTCTCCATAGGATTCTCCAGGCAAGGATACTGGAGTGGGTTGCCATTTCCTGTTCCAGCCTCATGAGTGAGCTTACTAAATCTGGTGTGTACCATCAACAGTCTCACTTGACTATTTGGGAAAGCATCAACAATTACCTCTTTTATTATTATTATTACCTTGTTTTGCATGTTAGCAGGTAGGAATCAGGCATATCCACCTCCTTATCCTGCACTTACAGTATTTTTCATTTAATGTTTTTTGGTCCATCTTTTTGAACTTCCACTCTATTTTCAATGACCCTGATCCCCATCCCTACCCAGCTTCCTTATTACTCCCTTCAAAGGAAGCAGAAGAACAAAAGACATTGCCACTGAGGAAAAGTCACATGACAATTTGGAAATTAGGGAAGGACAGGAAAACTCTCAACTGTTAAGTAAAGCTCTCAGGAGTAACAATTCCCAGAGTCTGGGTCTCCAAACAAAGGCACCTGTTTTAGAGTTTTAATAGTAGAATCTTCAATTTAGAATAGATGTATTTCTGTGTTTTAGTCATTATTCAAGTCCATTTTGATAGCCACCTACAATTGTTTTATGGGCACAAAACAAGAGACACTATTTTCTGGGCTTGTGGTTCAAGCATACTTTCCTGCTGTGTGCTTCCTTTGGTCACTAAGACTCTCTTTCCGCCGTCATGTAGCCCAGTGTTACCACTCCAGACATGACCCTCTGCATCCTTCTTCCAGCATGTGCTTGCCACTCAATAAATATGAAGCAACCTGATCTCCAACTCCCTCTGCTCACAATGGTTTCCACGTCTCCTTCCCAATCACAATGGTCTCCTCTTTTCATTGCTGCCCACCCAAATCCTTTCTCTGATTCAAGGTTCCAAACAAGTTCCAATTACACTATAAGACTTTCCTCCCCACTCTGGTTCTCACTGTTATCTCTTTTAATTATGTTCTTTAGCACTTGTTACAGTGATTCATATCCTGGAAACAACTGTGAATCACCTGGGGACTATTTAAAAAATATAGACACAGACCAGACAGACCTAATCAGAGTCTCAGTGGGTGAGACTGCATCTGTAACTGTAACAGACATCTACAGTTTTACAAAGCTTCATAGGCAATTTTAATGTGTAACTTGTGTTGAGAAATACAGATAATATGTAGATGACTGATTTTAGTATTTAATCATATCTTGCTATAACTACTTATCTGTCTTACATGTATATGCTTTGTAAACTCCTAAAGGACATGTTTTTTTTTTTTTCTATTGTACCTAACTCAGTGTTACGTACAGGGCTTACACCTTTCAGTGGATATTTTGATATTAAATAACTAGTAAATAGTAAGAGCAAATAAATAACAAAAACACCTAAGAGTTCAATAAACATTTTATTATGCCATGCACTAGAGCTGTGCAGACGAAAGCTATCTTAACCCTTCAGACTGTAGTCATTGACTAAGAGATCAAGGTTGCTGGAAATGTTACTTGACCACTGAGGTACACATGAGGATAAGGAAGGTTTATTGTGATGAAGATACTTGACTGCTGAGAGAATCATGAAATGTGGGCAAGGTCTTTGATTTTGGAAGGGTGAGATGTATCTGAGTATCTTTAAAAGATTAAAATAGTAGTGCCATCAACATTCTACACCTTCTCATGCTGTGCAACTGGTAGGGGGAGGCTGAAAAGCCAGATACACCTACTTATACCCCCTAATCACCACCAAGATGGCCACTCAGTTGGAAGAATCATCTGCAGCTTTTCCACTAAGTGCCCATGTGGGCATGCACATGATGAATAAATGAAAGCACGTTTGCTATGGCACTATCATGGCAATATTCAGATGCCCACAGACTGATCATGGGCAGCAGATCAGGTTCCAGCGCTGCCCCAGGCAATAGGGTGCAGACTGTGAGAGATTTCTCTTAGGTGCTCCACTCCGCCCTCTCATCTCCTTCATCTTCCCTGGTGCATTACTCCTTCCATCCCAGGTGCCTGCTAACAGCAAGATCTCTCTTTCACATTTAGGAAGACCTATTCTTAAGTTTGGAGAGGGCAATGGCACCCCACTCCAGTACTCTTGCCTGGAAAGTCCCATGGACAGAAGAGCCTGGTGGGCTGCAGTCTATGGGGTCGCTCAGAGTCGGACACAACTGAGCGACTTCACTTTCACTTTTCACTTTCATGCATTGGAGAAGGAAATGGCAACCCACTCCAGTGATCTTGCCTGGAGAATCCCAGGGACGGGGGAGCCTGGTGGGCTGCCATCTCAGGGGTCACACAGAGTCAGACACAACTGAAGTGACTTAGCAGCAGTAGCAGCAGCAGCATTCTTAAGTTGTTCAGTCCTAAGTCATGTCTGACACTTTACAACCTCATGAATTGCATCAGGCTTCCCTGTCCTTCACTATCTCTTGGAGTTTGCTCAAATTCATGTCCATTGAGTTGGTGATGCTATCTAACCATCTCATCCTCTGCCTCTCCCTTCTCCTTTTGCCTTCAATCTTTCCCAGCATCGGGGTCTTTTTCAATAAGTCTACTCTTTATATCAGGTGGCCAAAGTATTGGAGTTTTAGTTTTAGCATCAGTCCTTTCAATGAATATTCAGGGTTGATTTCCTTTAGTATTGACTAGTTTGATCTCCTTGCTATCCAAGGAACTCTCAAGAGTCTTCTCCATCACCACAAAGTGAAAGCGTCAGTTCTTCAATGCTCAGCCTTCTGTATGATCCAACTCTCAAATCCATTCATAGCTACTATGAAAAAAACATAGCTTTGACTATGCAGAACTTTGTTGCCAAAGGTCCACAGCATGGGTCTTAAAAATAAATTCATAAGAAAATATCGTGTACTGATGTAGCATTAGTATCTTGCCAAATAAGTAAGGAAACTAAGTTTTACTGAGTACCTAATTTGTGTCGGCTCCGCTATGTTGAGAAATGACTAATAAATTAAATAGAGAAGGTGATTAGAGGGCTGGGATTCCTGCAAAGTACATGGTTGATCCATCTGATGGTGGCTTCCTTCAGTCCCATTTCTTTCTGTTCCTCAGACTCAATAATTCTTATTTTCCTATCTTTAAGTTTGCTGAATTTTTTCTTCTGCCTGTCCAAATCTTACTTTGAATTCCTCTAGTGATTTTTTTTTAAAATTTCAGTTATTGTAATTTCAGCTCCAGATTTTTTTCTTTCCTTTTGGGTTTCCTATTTCTTTACTGATATTTCCACTTTATTCATATATTGTATCTCAGTAACCGTGACATACAGATGGTGGCTTCTTTATCCTTCTATGTAAGGTGAGCCCTACCTGTAGCTTCCCAGGGGATCACATACTTAGTCTTGATTTTTGATGCCTCTTCTAAGACTCACAATCTGCTCTGGAGTTTTTTTTTTTCCTTTGAGTATCTAGTTGATTTTGTTCCCAACTCTTCCCACAAATAGATTGCTCTCTAAACTGGGTCATTGATTTAATCTATGAGCTCAGGAAAAGGTCAGTTCCCAGTGAGGTTTGCCATCTTGACAAATGGTCAAGGATAGGCACGCTTTGCAATATACATTCAATATCAATCTTTATCAACTTGTATGCAAATTCGCTCTCTCTTTGTAATATCACCCTTCTTTACGGGATGTGACAGCAATATATTTACCCCAAGAGATCATAGCAGTTCCTCCCTCATAGAGGCTTTTGAGAATTCAGTGAAATAATACAGACAGATAACCTAGAACACAGAGTAAGCACTCCCCAAAGGTCTGCTGGTTTGTCATCACTTTCACATTGTGATGACAATGTGATGCCTGATAGCCTGGTGTTTCTCAGGCTACCTCTGTTAGCAGTAACCCACCCAATTCCTCCCACCACCAACCCCAAGCTGTCCCTTCTTCCTCCTTCAATAGAATTTCCATTAATGGTTGTGATAGCAGTAGTAACAGAATTAAAAATTAATAAGAAACTCTTTGGTGTGCCTACTTAGTCATCACTATATAATCACTTCCTTGGCATCGATAAGCATGAAAGAGCTCTGGCAGGAAAGGCACCGAGGGCACTGCTCTAGCCCTCTCGTCACTTCCTGTCACTTACGACTCTACAAACTGAAACAAGGAATTTAGACCCACTCTGTCTGGACTCTGCTGTCAGTAGGAACTTAATCCCCTTTCTGGGGTGGGGACCCCCACTTGATTAATGTTGACCCAGCTGTGATGTCAGGAAGAAAAACCAGCAAAATTTGTTTCAGTGTCATAAATGCCTACTTAGGATGGTTTATTAAGGAGAGAAAAAGACAGTGATTGCATATGAAATCCTTAAGTAAGTAATTTATCACAACATAAAGGGAAAAATGGACTGTGTAGGGTAAAAGAGTAGTAAACTATAAACCTGCAGACAGAGGAAAAGTTTCTCAGGTTAAAATTAAGGATTTGAAGGAGGTCTGAGGAGTAGAATTAAAATCAATGCATAATTAAGAAAAGAGTCAAGAATCTTGCTCCGATCCTGTGTTGTTGTTTACCTGTGCTAGAACAGAATCAGACAGGCCAGGGAAAGACTCTGCTTTCACTTGAGCCAGGTGACTGGTGATGGTTCCAGGCCTGGCTATGGGAGCCCTCAAGGGGATTCACTCCCTGCCTTTGTCTGGGGAAAACATGCCCCTCTCCCCCCACTTCCTGTTCTTGAAGGATAGATTCTATAACTTCCTATCTCCAGGATAAAATCGTCAGGGTCCACTTGAAGCTTTGGGGTGGAGCCAGTTAGAGTTTCAACTTTGTCTGAAATGTAACATCTTCTTGAAAGAAGCTTGAAACCAAACGTGTACCTCCATTTTGCTTCAAGAAAAACAAAAATATCTATGAAAAATTTTAAATACACCAGAAATGAGAGGGAAATAATTTTATTTGCAAAGTGTCCTGTATTCTGTATTCTCTTACCCCAGTGTCAGCGAGAAGGGGGCTACTCTGAGACATTTCCTGGTCTCTCTGGTGCTTTGGCCAAAGTATAGGCCAAAGCTCCAATACTTTGGCCACCTGATGCAAAGAACTGACTCATTGGAAAAGACCCTGATGCTGGGAAAGATTGAAAGTATGAGGAGAAGAGGATGACAGAGAATGAGATGGTTATGGACACGAGTTTGAACAAGCTCCAGAAGTTGGTGATGGACAGGGAAGCCTGGCATGCTACAATCTATGGGGTCACAAAGAGTTGGACTGGACTGAGCGACTGAACTGAACTGAACTGGTGCTTTGAGAGGCTCAACTAGAGACCTGTTACCACCAGTGGAAACAAGAGATACATTTCCAGTGGCCCAGTTTGGTGTTGGACTGATTCTGCATTCCATAGGCACATCGGCTATTTGGGGAAATATTAAGACCATCAAGATCAAGTGCTTACCCCCTCCCAACCTGATACTTTCATGTTTCTCCTAACAGACCAGGTCTCCTCACCCTCATTCAAGTATCCTCAGCTTCAAGGAGGCACCCATGTGAGTGAGCACTTCATATTATATATGAATGTTTGGATTGATAGTGGGCAGATAGATGCATGGATGGATAGGTAGACAAATGGATGGATCCATGGTTGGATGTTAACATTAATAACAGGATAGGTATGCTTTGCTGGTATAGTTAGGTGGGAAATGATACAGAATCATGATTGTTCTATAGGTCCAGATAGTGACAGGGTAGGTCAGTGATGGACTGGTGTTAATGACAGATTAAGTTCCATAGATTCAGGATGTTTTCAAATACATTCAGGAAATCTGTTAGAGAGAGTCAACAATGCTCTAGGAATGATGCTAGGAATTAATACTTGACACCAAACTCAAGGAAAATAGAATGAGTTAGTAGTTTTAAATGGGGAAGGCAATGGCACCCCACCCCAGTACTTTTGCCTGGAAAATCCCATGGATGGAGGAGCCTGGTAGGCTCCAGTCCATGGGGTCGCTAAGAGTCGGACACGACTGAGCGACTTCACTTTCACTTTTCACTTTCCTTCATTGGAGAAGGAAATGGCAACCCACTCCAATGTTCTTGCCTGGAGAATCCCAGGGGCAGGGGAGCCTGGTGAGCTTCCGTCTATGGGGTCGCACAGAGTCGGACACGACTGAAGCGACTTAGCAGCAGCAGCAGCAGTAGTTTTAAAACTCCCCAGAGGGAAAAGATGATTTTTTTCTCTTTATCACATACTGCCTGCCTCCAGCCATATCTATGTTGACTCCTGAGATAGAGCCACTGAGTATTTGTTTTTCTTTGCTTTTCCTGCGTGCCGACAAGCCTTGGCATGGCCAAATCACAAACGGGCTTCCCCAGGGTGGCCAGCAGGATGCTCAGGCTGTTGTACTGCTTGAAGCCCAGCACGTTGTAAAACTGCTTGCCCTCAACCAGGTAGAGCTCTTCCTGATCACCGCATGCTTTAGGACACAGGAACCCGCGTGGGCAAGGTCCACCAAAGTTCATGGCGGCAGCAGCCTCAGATCTCACCTGTAAGTTCACTCCCTACCAGCCCAGACACCGAGCAGCTGAGCTGTTTTTTATTTATTGGCTACACTGGGTCTTCATTGTGGCGTGCGGGCTTTCTCTGGCTCCTTTTCAGTTACAGTACACAGGCTTCTTGTTGTGGTGGCTTCTCTGCTTGTGAAGCATGGACTTTAGGGTGTCCGGGCTTCAGTAGTTGCAACACATGGTCCCAGTAGTTGCGGCTTCCTGGCTCTAGAGCACAGGCTCAGTGGTTGTGGCACACACGCTTAGTTGCTCCTTGGCCTGTAGGATCTTCCCGGATCAGGGATTGAACCTGTGTCCTCTGTGTTCTCAGACAGAGTCTTTATCACTGGACCACCAGGGAAGCCTGCCACTGAGTTTTGATGGACTAGGTTTATAGCTTCTGGCCTGACTCTCCATTGGGGCCAAGTTTTTGGTGCCCAGGAGATTTGGAGTCAGTGGGAAATGCGATTATCATTGTTGAAACTGTTTCCTATGCAAGGATCACTTATCCTAGAGCCCAGATCTTCCAGACAGAATAGTTTCAGGTCTCTGAGCCTCAATCCCATTTCAACTCTCCAGTTAGGCAGTGCATATCCATGGAAGCAAGACTGACACTTGGGCTACAGTGTCTCTGACCTGTGGCTTTGACCTACAGAAAAGAAAAAGGCCATCTGAGGTTTAACTAGAGCTTCTAGAATAACAAGCATGACCACTATCATTTATTGAGAACCTATCGCTCTATAATAGCTGCTGTGCTGTGATTAGGTATATTAATTTGATTAATGATGGCATCCTCTTATGAGGTCCCTGTTCTTGTTAGTTTTGTTAATGAAGAAACAGGGATCAGAATCACTAAACAATTTTCTTAAAGTGGCAGAGTCAAGATTTGGACCCAGGGATTTGAGGCTATAACCCACCCTTTTTCTCTTACACTGCTTTTTTTAGTGCTACCATATGATAAATGCAACATCACAATCAGATGTGCTGCAGTGGGGAACAGAATACCAGGAGAACTCGTACTTCATTAATCCATTTGTACATCAATTTATCTGGGCATCTCTTCTGGCATGTGATTCAGCAAGAGCAGAAGATTTAGATTAGATTATCTTGAAGAAGCATCTGTGACCAGACACTTGCTGGAAGATTTTTAAGGTAGATTCTACAGGTGAGGTCTGATTCTTGCAGCGTGTCCTTATGAAGGAGAAAGTGAGCTGGCCCCTTCCACTTTCTGAGCTACTATTCTAAGAAATAAGCTGGAGAAGCAGCAGGAGGTTAAGCTCCCAGAAGAGGCATTGTTATTCTCCAACTGCCTCTTCTGTCTGCCCTGCTGCCTAAACAAATATTGTCCTAGATATCTGAAACAGTCACCTTCCAAGAATGCACCTGATATATCCAAAACAGGAGAGTTTTGAAATGGTTAGTCGGCATTTCAAGATCCGAGGAGGTTTTGTATTTTCTCTACATGCCTATATGGTCCTCCTTAGTGTTTACCAGACACCAGTACCTTAGTTTCCTATTTTTTTTTCCTCTTTGGCTGATGCTTCCTCGTAACAGTTGTGCAATTAACAACTGCTGGGTTTGACTAGTGGCAGGCACTGCTGGCTTGCAAGGACCTTATTCTTTAATTTCAGATTTGGGCATCTGCCATTGATTACATCTCCCTATCTTATTAGTGATGGTGCAATCACTACAAATAAACTTCAGGAGCGCTCAGCTCCAGGTAAACCATGCCAGCATAAATCAACGAGGTGTTAAACTATATACCACATACACCAATACTATGTAATTCTATTTTTCTGGTTCCTGGAGCCCTCCCACAACTTTAGGACTTCGTTTAGAAATCTCTCTGCCTTTCCCAACTTAGCTCATAATGATCTCATACAAAAATTTAGACTTCTCAGAAGAGATTCTGGAACAATGGGAACTATGAGGGTTGTGTTATTCTTACTATTAGACTACATCTGGACTATGTCCAGTTTGACAGTCAGGATCTGATGAAATCTCTCTCAAAGTCATTCCCTGGACCACTGGCATCAGAAGCCTGTGCTTGTGGAAAATGAAGAGGCCCTTCTAGACCTAACATTCATTCAGAATTTCTGTAGTCAATGCTAAGGAATCTGAATTTTAAACAAGATTCTTATTGATATGTGTTGTCAGAGCCCCCACAGGAAACAGATGACACACTCAAATTAGGGTAATTGGAGGAGAGTTTAATAAAGGGATCATCTTCAAAGAAGTAGGCAAGGGAACCCAAAAATGCAGTATTCTGGCTTGCAAGAACCCTAGCTAAAGTAGGAAGGGACATGGAGAGAGAGAGAGTGGTTAGTGGAACTCGGAGTAGAAGGGTTGTAGGCGGGTGGACACTAGGCAGGATGTCCTTGGGATTCTCCTGATGGATGGTCTCAACCAGTCTTAGGTGGTCTCACAGAGAGAGAGCAGGGAGAATCAATATCCTGACCTCTCTTTACCCCTAACCTCTGATCTCCTGCTGGGACTCCCCATCACTGAACCTAATGAGAAGCCAGAGCAAGGGACTCACAGGTCAGACCCCCAGGGCACTGGGCAGGGTGGAAAAGAAGGCGATTGGATCTGCAGGGACAAGAGACTGTCCCCACCTGCTTCTTGTTCACTGCACTTGGAGAATCATTGGATAGTGAAACTTTTGCCCTGTTTCTGTCAAATCCAGGCCAACTTCAGTTCATAAGCAAGTGAGAAAAAGAGGGGAAGCAGAACAGGAGGAAACTGAAAAGTCGTTTATGAGAAATCCAGGAAAGACCAGAGATCCAGGGAGAGAGGTGGGCAGTGGGAGGGGTGTAAGCAAGGCTAGACGCCGCTTCCCTGGAGCTCACCACTCTCCCTCTTGCTTCTCTGCAGGTTACTCCTCTGACCTCTCTTCCCTGGCACTTCTCTCTGAACTCCCCAGTCTGTTGGAAGCCTGGTATTTGGGGGCAGCATTTCATGTGTGTTGACTCTTCCTCTTGTATCCATCTTTAATACAAGTGATTTCCTATGTTTATGAACTCTTTTCAGATGATTCATTTGACTGATTCCAAGAGCTCTGTGACTAGTCACTGTCAAGAAGATCCCCTTCTTCAGGGGATCTTTCCAACCCAGGGATTGAACCCAGGTCTCCTGCATTGCAGGTGGATTCTTTACTAGCTGAGCTACAAGGGAAGACCAAGAATACTGGAGTGGGCAGCCTATCCCTTCCCCAGCAGATCTTCCCTACCCAGGAATTGAACCAGGATCTCCTGTATTGCAGACAGATTCTTTTCTGACTGAGCTATCAGGGAAGCCCAGTTACTGTCAAAGTTGTATCAAAAAGAAAGTGCATAAGGAACAGCAGCAAGAATGGGGTGAACATCTGATGGATCCTTAGAGAAAATACATTAGACATTTATTTTTACTTTATTGAGAAGCTGGGAAAAAACTGAGATTTCCTAAATGGTCTCAAAATCATGTCTCCAGAGTAGAAATTGCTGCCAGCTCCCTAAACATGGTCATTTATCTCATAGGTATCTTAGCAGTTAATGTAACAGAACCTGTCCCAACCCACCCTTTTTAAATAAGGAAAACGCAGATTGTTTTTCTTTTTAATGACATTTTGCCTTATTGTCTTTGGCTAGAAGTTTCCCTCACAGCTACATTTGACTGTATTCCAGCATCTTCCTTATGGCACCAGTGTCCTTGTAAAGTCTGGAAGTAAACATCCGGATGTACAAGTCAAGTCCAGCTGGGAGAATGAAGATAAAACATAAAATTCACTGGCTTTTCCTCTGAAAATGAAGCCTGAATTTCTCTTTTTCCTTCACATCCTAAATTCATCCAACTGCTCATCTGAATGTGATAGCATTTTATCAAAAAGAATCAAGTCCTCTGGGAAAGACAAACAAGCAACAAGAATCACCATTTATTGAACACATATTATATGCCTAGCATATTCTATATATTTACCTTGCATTATTTTATTTAATCCTCACAATGACACTGTGGACTAGGTACTATTATTATCACTTTTTCTAGTGTGGAGAGTGAGGTACACAGTGGTAAATTGCTTGTTTAGGATTGTCCTGCTAGTCGATCTTAGAGTCAGGATTAAAATCAAGATGATCTGACTTCAGAAGCTGTGCCCTTAACTACAAAACCATGCTGCCTCTCTGGGTACTAGGAGCACCTGTATTTAAGTGCATCAATTTCTTTCCATCCATTTCTTATTGTTCATCAATAAGTATTCAAAGAGTGCCAGACCCTGATGGCACAAAGCTGAATACGACTGGTTCTCCCTTCAAGCAGGAACATGATGGGCCTACAGAGGAGAGGGGGGCAGTGATGTATCATTGCAACATATGCAACAGAAATAATCAGGACACTCTGTAATATGTACAGAGTGTCGTGGAAAGACAGAGAGGAAGTGACTAATTCTTTTCAGGGAAGTTGTGATAAACTTCACAGAGGACGTGACATTTAAGCCTGTCACATAGCAGGCACTTGGAAAATGTTTGCTGAGTGAATGAATGAGTAGCAACTGAAGTTCATCAGAAAAAGAAGGTGATAAATGAAGGAAAAACCATAAGCAGAGAGTGACCCTGGACTCTGTTAATCATTAGGGAACTCAAGAAATGTGTGTTAAAAGTGGAGCCAAAACGGGTGTTCCTGAGATCCCAGTTTTCTGAGCTGCCCTGAGTGTTGGTGTCAGAACCTCCATGGGGCTGAAAGCCAGGCCTAGGGGATAAAAAGGAGTAGAGTGACCAGCCAGGTCAGCAGGGAGTGAACAGGGCTCACAGCCACAGTGAGGTGTCTTTAGAAAGGGCAGGAGCTGAAGGGAGGCCAGTCAGTCTGGGAGTCCCCCTGAGCCCAGAGAGGGTGGTGGAGAGCTGGACGAAGACCATACTAGTTACAGCCAACAGACAGGAGGGGTGTTTTTTCTGCACATTCCATTTACGATGCCCATTGAGTTTGAACCCCCAGTACTCTGAGAGACTACAAAGTTGCAAGAAACCCAATCCTTTCAGACTGTCCATCTTATGTGCCTTGCCCCAGTGTTAGAAAACATCCCCTTTCATTTTATTTTCTTGTTCACTAAGGACTAAAATGAATTTCCAGCCTGGATGTTTAGGTGGGGCTGCTGCCCAGTGATGGGGGTCTGGAGCACATGCCCCTCTTTAGGGCCCTTCCTGCCTTGCATTCAGCAACTCCATGAGGATCACTAAGAGTCCCCACCGGTGGCCCAGGCTCAACAGTGCAGACACAGGCCAGGGGCTGCCCCAGCCAACTTCACTGGTCTTTCCTGTCTGTGTTCTCTTTGTCTCCCCCAACACAGATAGCTCATAGCAGTGAGCATGCCACATGCCTGGTACCTGCCGGATGTGTAATGCTGTTAGCTCCTGGATCCCTGGGCGTTGCCAAGCTGACTCACAGGCTCTTTTACTCTGCATCCTTATCTCCTCTGCTGTCTTTTCCATGTCCCTTACTCTAAGTCAAGCTAGAAATCCTCTATTATCATATTTAGATGGAAAATGTCTTATCTGCATAAACATGTGTGAATACAAAATGAAATATGTACCTGCAGCTACTATTCCAAAAGCTTTAAACTAATGCAGAAAGAAAAAAGTTCTTTGGCAAATAAATTGTGCCCTCGCCATATCCAGACAGTGTGTCTTTCCTAATGCTTTCTATATCCCCTTTCCTTGGCATTTCCATCCTCTATGACACTAGAGTCAAGCCAAGGAAACTCTCTACTGCTCTAGATTTTGAAAAATGGAAGGAAGGAAGGAAAGAAGGGAGGGAGGGAAGGAAAGGCCTTTGGGAAGCAGCAAGAGTCAGTATTGTTGATTAAGCTCAGTAGGTCATCAGGGGCTTCATTCCCCTAAGAGAGGATGTGGAAAGGGGCCGGGCACGGATTATAAAGGCAAGCGCACCCCTATGGGTTTGCTGTGTCTGGCCCTGGGCACCTGGCGATCTTGGCCACGGTGTCCATTTTCCAGCCCCACCTCTAGTCCACCACCATGTTAGTCTGTGGGGAGGGTAGAGAGGAAAGGGGTAAGGACGTGGTGTGAGACGAATCTAGGAAAAAGAGAGAAAACAGAATGACTTCACCTTCCTAAAGCTCTGTGCTCAACTTCTTAATCCCTGAGATAGAAAGATATTTGAAATATATCACCCCAGTCACGGATGCTTGTGAAAATTGCACAGAAAGTCTTTGAATATGTGCTAAGCACTTGATAGGCATGATTTCATTTAATAATTATTTATTTCATATTTATTATTTAATCTTTTATTTAATTATTTCAGAACCCTATGAAATAAATGTTATAATGAAACCCATTTTACAAATGATAAAAGCGAGTCTTAGAAAGCATTCAGTCATTTGCCTCAGTTCAGTTGCTCAGTCGTGTCCGACTCTTTGCGACCCCATGAATCGCAGCACGCCAGGCCTCCCTGTCCATCACCAACTCCTGGAGTTCACTCAGACTCACATCCATCGAGTCAGTGATGTCATCCAGCCATCTCATCCTCTGTCATCCCCTTCTCCTTCTGCCCTCAATCTCTCCCAGCATCAGAGTCTTTTCCAAAGAGTCAACTCTTCGCATGAGGTGGCCAAAGTACTGGAGTTTCAGCTTTAGCATCAGTCCTTCCAAAGAAATCCCAGGGCTGATCTCCTTCAGAATGGACTGGTTGGATCTCCTTGCAGTCCAAGGAACACTCAAGAGTCTTCTCCAACACCACAGTTCAAAAGCATCAATTCTTCGGCGCTCAGCCTTCTTCACAGTCCAGCTCTCACATCCATACATGACCACAGGAAAGACCATAGCCTTGACTAGGCGAACCTTTGTTGGCAAAGTGATGTCTCTGCTTTTGAATATGCTATCTAGGTTGGTCATAACTTTCCTTCCAAGGAGTAAGCATCTTTTAATTTCATGGCTGCAGTCACCATCTGCAGTGATTTTGGAGCTCCCCAAAATAAAGTCTGACACTGTTTCCACTGTTTCCCCATCTATTCCCCATGTGGTGATGGGACCGGATGCCATGATCTTTGTTTTCTGAATGTTGAGCTTTAAGCCAACTTTTTCACTCTCCACTTTCACTTTCATCAAGAGGCTTTTTAGTTTCTCTTCACTTTCTGCCATAAAGGTGGTGTCATCTGCATATCTGAGGTTATTGATGTTTCTCCCAGCAATCTTGATTCCAGCTTGTGCTTCTTCCAGCCCAGCGTTTCTCATGATGTACTCTGCATAGAAGTTAAATAAGCAGGGTGACAATATACAGCCTTGACATACCCCTTTTCCTATTTGGAACCTAGGTTACCTATATTGTGGCAGAGTTGAAATTCAAACTCATCTGACTCTAAATATAGGACCTTATATTCATCCGATTTTAACAAATAGCTTAAATAATAAAATTTTAACAAAAAGGTTAAAAGAGAAGAGTTTACTCTGCTTGTCACAAGGCTTGTGTATGATTTCTCTTACCTCTCAGGTCCCCAGGTTCAAATCTGTCTGTCTACTCTTAGTCCAGGCCTCCCCTGGTGGCTCAGTGGTAAAGAATCTTCCTGCCAATACAAGAGGCATGGGTTTGATCTCTGGTCCAGGAATAGGCCCCCGGAGAAGGAAATGGCAACCCATTCCAGTATTCTTGCTTGGAAATCCCATGGACTGGGAATCTGGCAGGCTATAGTCCATGGGGTTACAAAGAATCATTGGACACAACCTAGTGATTGAATAACAACAACTCTAAGTCCAATGTGCTAACTCACTAGATCATATACATTGATTAATAAAGACTGACATTAACTGGGGGTGTTGGTTACTGATATATCTGCATAAGAAAAAAAATAAAATCAACAAATATTGCAAAAACAATATTTATAAAAAAAAAATATTTTTGAGACACAGGTGAATGCTCGTCAAGAGTAGCAGTGGATAGAATTCTAGGATATCATTCCTTTTTCCTCATCCAGGACAAGTCACTGCTGAATGATCACTGGGAAAAAGATACTGGGCTACAAGCCACTTAGCAAACTGCAAAACCATAACAGCCGGGATTCCTAGTAGTTGCTACTACGGTACTGGATGTGTTTCCTTGTCAAAGTTTTTAGACTAGATCCAGTCTTTTTTTTTCTTATTCTGGTATTTTATTTTTAAATTGAGGGTGAAAAGTTGGAAATAAATAGTATCAGAGTTTGAGTCTAGGTTCCTCGCTATCTTTAAATGGGTAAGAATAACAGTAATAATAGTAACACAACAATAACTAGACAGCTCTAAGCAATAGTATGACAGATAAATTCACATCCAAATCATTTGTAAGAAAGAAAAGGGCTGAAAAGGAGGAACCTTTGAAGTAAATTAGACATTTTAGAACACCTTTTACTTTCAAGTTACAGTTTCAGGCCTTCATTTAAGATAAAAAGGAAGGGGTGCCCCAGTCATGGCAACCTGCTGTTTTGAAGTTCCTTACACTGGAACTCCTGAGAGAAGTGAAAAGAGACAACTTAAGAAGGAAATTAAAACACAGGATGCTGAATCTAGGAATTCGGCCCATTGCCCCACAAAGGACTTCACTGCCAAACTGATATTGTCAAGAAATTCACAGACCCTCCATAGACAGCAGTGGTGTTCATACTGAAATGTGAAAGAACATGTATGTGCATTGGCAGAGTCACAATGTATGCAGAAAAAAGCAATTTTCCTTATTTTCTTCTCTGCTGGAAAGGGGGCTAAATCTAGAGTAAGAGAAAAATATCAAGGTGAATGGTTTTACTTTAAAACTAGGATCACATGATTCTGTAAGGGTAAGAATAAACCCAGATTCGATACGAGGGAGAAAAGAAAATGGAATTTTGCACACACACACACACATACACACACATATCCATAGATCCTGATCCTGCTTATTTCCATCCATGAACACATCCAACTATTTGTGAAGCAAATATATAAGGCAAGAGAAATGAAATAAGAGACTGATGAGCAAAAGAAGAAGTTGGTGTCGTGAGAGAAGCAGTTGTGTGCTGTTCTCTACTTTCTTCTTTACTTCGTATTTATTCTGAGCTTTACCCAGAATACTGGGAGATTCAAAACCTGTAAGTCCAGGAAACATTACCTGGTGACTCTGAGTTTTCTGCCTTAAAACATCTAGTTTATATCTTAATACTCTACAGGGCTATTTTGTACAAAACACTCCCCTTTCCATTTCAGCTGCACTCTAGCATGGCCTTGGCTGGTTTTCTGGGAACTTCTAGAAAACAAACTCTTCTAATAATGAGTAAAGTTATTTTTAAAAATCAGCTTTATCAAGGTATAATACGTGCTATATAGTAAAAAGCAATTATTTGGGAAGTACAGTTCAGCATTTTGGTGAATGCATATGGTGCATTCACCAAAATCCACCACTATACTCATGTTGTAAAGCAATTCCTTTACCGTCAAGAGTTTCCTCGCACCCAAGGAATTGCTTCTCCCTAGTCCTGGCCCTGGGACTAGACTAAAGAACCCCTATCTTTCTGTTGCCATAGTTTTAGCTCTGTAGAACTTAATAAAGATGTAACCAAACAGTAAGAAAACTTTTAGGCTAGTTTCTTTCATTAGCAAACTGCTTTTGAGATTCATCCACGTTTGTTGCATGAATTGCTTGTTATTTCTGAGCAGTGGTGAGTGTGCTGCAGTCTGTTTATCAAAAAAACAAGTCAATGGGAATTTGAGTTGTTTTCAGTTTTTGGTTATTATGGATAAAGGTGCTGTGAACATGTACAGTTTTATGTGGACATATATATTTTTAATGAGATATGATTTTATTGCTAATATTTTATCTTTTTTTCCTTTGTTAATTCAGTGTTCTCATTCATTATATGTTCTCATGGTTATGTGTATGTGAAGCAAAGAGAGAAATCTCTCTTTTTTCCCAGCCATGCCATGGTGCGTGCAGGATCTTAGTTTGCCAACCAGGAATCAAGCCCGCGCCCTCTGCAGTGGAAGCTCAGAGTCTTAACCAGTGAAACACCAGGGAAGTCCCTATGTGTGTGTGAAAGTGTTAGTCACTCCATTATGTCAGATTCTCTACAGCCCCATGGACTGTAACAGGCCTCTAGGCTCCTCTGTCCATGGGATTCTCCAGGCAAGAATAGTGGAGTGGGTTGTCATTCTCTTCTCCAGGGGATCTTCCAGACCCAGGGATTGAGCCCAGCTTTCCCATATTGCTGGCAGATTCTTTACTCTCTGAGCCATCAGGGAAGTCTGTATGTGTATGTGAAAGTGAAAGTCACTCAGTCATGTCCGACTCTTTGCAACCCCATGGACTATACAGTCCACGGAATTTTCCAGGCCAGAATACTGGAGTGGGTAGCCCTTTCCTTCTCCAGGGGATCTTCCCAAGCCAAGGATCGAACCCAGGTCTCCTGCATTGCAGGTGGATTCTTTACCAGCTGAGCCACGAGGGAAGCCCAAGAATACTGGAGTGGGTAGCTCCCCAAGTAGTTGAAATAGACCCAGGAATCAAACTAGAGAAATAGGAACTGAATAGAACAGGAATCGAACTAGTAGTAGACTCAGGAATCTAACTGGGGTCTCCTGCATTGCAGGTGGATATGTGGATGTGAATGCTATCAATTTTTCATGTTTACCTCTTATCTTGCTGTCTTAATGAATTCTTTTAGTGAGATATTTTATCATTAATTCCATAAGATTTTTCAGGTATACTTTTATGTCTTCTGCAAGAGGGATCATTTTATTTCTTCTTTTCAGTTATTGGGCTATGATTACTTTGCCTAGTCTAATTACATTAGCTGGTATTTCAAAAATGACATGAAATGACCATGGACATGGTGAAAGATGCTGGCGTTAGGAGTGAGATGTCGGTCTTTCATAATTTTAAGGAGATAGTCACCTATTTGTATTTTCTCAAGAATTTTAATTAGGAAAGAATGTTAAATTGTGTCAAATAATTTTTAGCATCTCTACAAAAAATCATTTGGATTTTTTTCTTAGGTCTATTAATATAGTGTCTAACATTTAATCTCCTTTGAACTCCTGGCATAAATACCATTTGATTATAGTGTGTTACTTTCAGCATTTTCTTAATATTTCTTAACATGGTTTTAGAGTATGTTCATTAAAATTTAACATTTTTGCGCTAATGTTCATAAATCATGCTGATTTGGTCTATAATTTTTTATTTATTTTTTAAAAATCAGATATAGGATTTGTTATACTTG
This sequence comes from Tragelaphus eurycerus, assembly GCA_935064755.1. Lineage (NCBI taxonomy): Eukaryota > Metazoa > Chordata > Mammalia > Artiodactyla > Bovidae > Tragelaphus > Tragelaphus eurycerus. Next base: position 19,440,214 of record CAKXYN010000003.1, read on the forward strand.
CTTCATAAAAAGAATTTGGATGTTTTCCTTCATTTTATATGCTCCAAACAATGTGTGTGCCATATAAAACATACATTGTAATTTTGATGAATTCAATTATTTTTAACTCTAATGAGGTTATTTCACTATAAATTTTTATTGTGAACCCTGAGATATACCCACATTATCCACTGCTGTGCTAAAGGGAATTTTTTTTTAGTATAATGACCAAAGTAAGGGCTTTGGCTAACTAGTATCTAGTATTATCTTTAATTTTAGAGATGGGCTTTACTTTTAGAGATGTGAACACTAGAGATACAGGTGCAACTCAAAAGATTGCCTTTCTTCCCACATAACCTGAGATCTGACCTGTAGTTTCTTGACACCACAGCTTCACAAAAACAAGTTTTACATCTCACATGGTCCACTGATGTGTGAGCTAATCTTGGATTGAATCTTAGGCTCCTGAGTCCTTCACCATGGATTGAATAAAACACCATTCCGGAGGGCAGCTTTATAAACTGAAACACACATGTAATGTTAGTTATGGTTAAAGCTTGTGTAAATGAAACAGAGCACTGGTTTCTCTCACTTTGAGTAAATTACTAACCTCTCTAAACTCGTTAAATAGGAATAGCAGGGCTCTTTTGTGATATAATACAAGTAAAGCCCCAGCACATTGTCAGTAGAAATAGTAACTGTCGTTACTGCTGTCACCTTGATTTCTCATTCCTGGTTAGCTGCTGGTGGGACCCCCTGGCTGAGTTCCGCAAGGACACTGACAAGCATTCTGAGCTCTCAACCAGTGTCATTTCCCGAGCTCACCTTTCAGAGACCAGATTCTGGCAGAATGAGCACTTAAATTGGTGAGCAGATATACGAAAAGAAAAAAAAAGTCTGGCAATGCTCAAATAACTCATTTTCAGTACAGGCTATAATGAAGATGCATCCTTCAGAGCTTGGAAATAAACTCTGAGCTATTTCTTCCTGCCTCCCCTTGGGTCCAAATGAATCCACCATCTCTGCCTGTCCTTACAGGAACACACACACACACTTCCCAGGGCAGAAGCGCTTTCTATCCTTTTTCTCCACTTGAGGTGCAGAGTCTGCATCCATTCTGGGCTCCCAGGTCATATAGCTGTGAGATGACCGGGGCTTGAGGCCCAAGGAAGTCAAATATACAGAAAGAAAATGCAGTTAAGGAAGGAAGTAAAGTTGTACAAATGGGCTTTTAAATCGTGTGCTAACTCCTTAAGAGGCAGTGGAGGGTGGAAAGAAAAGCCTGGGGCTTCACATGGAATAGAAAGAGAAATCCCCAACCCCCAGCAAATGCACACTCCCCTCTGGTTCTAACTGGAAAGCAGAGCCCAAGATGCAGTCACTAATATATAAGGCACAATCCAAATGTGGACATCTTCCCTTCATTATAAACCAGGTAAATACAGCAATAAATACAGCCGGTTTAAGACTATGCAGGAGAGGACTTTTTTCCAGCTACAGAAATATTTACTTTAAAAGTAGCACTTCATAAAACATTAAAAAGAGAAAGAAAAAACAGTGCAAGTGATTCAGGTTAATAGCTCCAAGGCATATTGTTTCCAGTGGGTGCTATGGCTATCTGTACCTTCATCTCACTTCTTAAGTGGTTTCCAGTAACTTCAATGGAGAAGGCAATGGCACCCCACTCCAGTACTCTTGCCTGGAAAATCCGATGGACAGAGGAGCCTGGTGGGCTGCAGTCCATGGGGTCGCTAGAGTCGGACACAACTGAGCGACTTCACTTTCACTTTTCACTTTCATGTACTGGAGAAGGAAATGGCAACCCACTCCAGTGTCCTTGCCTGGAGAATCCCAGGGACAGGGGAGCCTGGTGGGCTGCCGTCTATGGGGTCACACAGAGTCGGACACGACTGAAGTGACTTAGGAGTAGCAGCAGTAACTTCAAGTTTGGGGAAAAACCCAAATGGTCACCTTTCGATTTGCAATCCTCTGGCTGTGGCTGACTTAGTCTCCCGATCCTGATGACGCACTGCCTGGTTGCCTAGAAGTTCAGCCCAAACTTCCAGGTCCCTCCTGCAGTACTCAGTGATCCACGCACAGACCAGTTCATATCTATTTTTTTGAAAAATAAACAAAATCAACTTTATATGAAAAACAGAGCGTTTGTAGGACACATTGATGGCATTTGGTTTATTTCATTTTATTGTACTCACGCTAATCAGAGATAGTGTCCCAAGTGATTCCAAATCTTTGACTGTGTCCATGGTGGAGCATTTCCATGCACACCCCAGACAGCCTTCAAACTCCAGCTCCTAGCCCTCCAAGTTCTCCCTGAAGACTTCTTGGGCTTTTCATTACATATGATAAAATCATCCCACACAGCATGGAAGGGTTCCTTGGTGGTTACAAGTTAGTTGCCTCTATGGAACTGGATACTGAGTACCTTGAAGATTCAAATCTCAATGTTCCCCTGTTCCCTCTTCCTGTCTACTGCCCTTTGCCCATTAGGACATAGATTATGCACCATAATAAAAATAATGTGTAATGTACATGATATATAACACATGCAACGTATATTGCATGTAACTCATACCTGTAGGGTATGATGCACCAAACTTGTAACGCACATGGTGTCTAACGCATCCAGTGTAAGATACCTTGAGAATATAATGCACCTAGCAGTGTATAATGTGATTTCCCTGTGATTGTACAGACTCTGATAAAGGCATTACCACCAAGCTTTTCAATCTTCCTCTGACAATTTGTAGATTCTGACAATTTGTAGAAACAATGACAGACTTTATTTTGGGGGGCTCCAAAATCACTGTAGCCATGGTGACTGCAGCCATGAAATTAAAAGATGCTTGCTCCTTGGAAGAAAAGTTATAACCAATCTAGACAGCTTATTAAAAAGCAGATACATTACTTTGCCAACAAAGTCTGTCTAGTCAAAGTTATGATTTTTCCAGTAGTTGTGTATGGATGTGAGAGTTGGACTATAAAGAAAGCTGAGAGCCAAAGAATTGATGTTTTTGAACTGTGGTGTTGGAGAAGACTCTTAAGAGTCCCTTGGACAGCAAGGAGATCCAACCAGTCCATCCTCAAGGAAATCAGTACTGAGTATTCATTGGAAGGACTGATGCCGAAGCTGAAACTCCAATACTTTGGCCACCTGGTACGAAGAGCTGACTCATTTGAAAACACCCTGATGCTAGGAAAGATTGAAGGCAGGAGGAGAAGCAGGCAACAGAGGATGAGATGGGTGGGTGGCATCACCTACTCAGTGGACATGCTGCTGCTGCTGCCGCTGCTAAGTCACTTCAGTTGTATCTAACTCTGTGTGACCCCATAGACAGCAGCCCACCAGGCTCCCACAGCTTGCCTGGGACAAGAACACTGGAGTGGGTTGCCATTTCCTTCTCCAATGCATGAAAGTGAAAAGTGAAAGTGAAGTCTCTCAGTTGTATCCAACTCTTCCCGACCCCATGGACTGTAGCCTACCAGGCTCCTCTGTCCATGGGATTTTCCAGGCAAGAGTACTGAAGTCTGAGTAAACTCTGGGAGCTGGTGATGGACAGGGAGGCCTGTCGTGCTGCAGTCCGTGGGGTCACAAAGAGCTGGACACGACTGAGCGACTGATCTGAACTTGTAGATTCCGTGTCAAGGTCTTTTACCATCTCTTTTTAACCATATGCCACATACACCAGTAACTCACTTTCCTGTCACTCTTTTTAGGGTCAGTTATTGATTTAGGACAGGGGTCCCCAACCTTTGGAATATAATGCCTGATGATCTTAGGTGGAGCTGATGTAATAATAACAGAAATTAAGTGCACAGTAAAGGTAACACACTTGAATCATCCCCAAACTATTCCCCTACCCCCTACCCCCATCTGTGGAAAAGCTGTTTTCCGCAAAGCTAGTCCCTGGCGCCAAAAATGTTGGAGACCTCTGCTTTAGGGTTCCTTGAATAACCAGAAGAAAACCATGAGCACAGTTTAGAATGGTTTGCAAACTCACTTGCCCAGGCAGCACGGTTTGGTCAATCAGTGCAGTTTCTTTCCCATTATTAACACTTAGCAGAGGCAAGGGCTTCCGGTTTCCTCCTGGGTCACCCAGCCTGGAGAGGAGGTCTGAGCCCTTGAAGTGTGGTTTCCATCTCAGCCGGCCACCCACAGCCTGACTCATTGGGACACACACAAGGGCGAGGGGGCGGCTGTTTGTCTGTGAAACTTTTATAAAAGCTCCCCCTGCCCTTTATCCCTCCCTGGCTGCCAGCAGTGAGGTCTCGCATCTCCACTTGGCAGCCACGACCTGTGAGGTCATCTTTTCACCGCGCTGTTTCCTTCAGCATTTAGACGCTCTGGCTGGGACTCAATGTTTACAAACCCATCAACCTGGGAGGAGCTTGGTGTCGAAGAACATGAACATGCCCTTGCTGGCACCAAGGGAAGTGAGGACATGTTCTTGGGGGCAGGAGGGGAGCAAGGAGCCAACAGCATGCAGGCTGAGGATACCTGTCTGTGAGGCGCTCTCTTCAGCTCTTGGCAGGACATCAAGTCCTGAAAGGAGGTGAATGACTCGTCATGTCCAGTCTAGTCCATGCTGTTGCTTGGAAAAGAAAAGAGCTGCGTGCTCAGGGTGAGCACAGTCCCCAAGCAGCCAGTCCATGTATAAGTCACACAGGATGACATCCATGCAGAAGGAAGGCCATCTAGGGAGGTGTTACCCTGGGGAAGTCCCCCTCCCCAAACACACACTGTGAGTTGATCTCGCTCATGGAGCTAGTGGCAAAGAATCTGCCTGCCAATGCAGGTGACACAAGAGACGTGGGTTGGAAGATCTGCTGGAGAGGGCAATGGCAACCCACTCCAGTATTCTTGTCTGGGAAATCCCATAGAGAGAGGAGCCTGGTAGGCTACAGTCCAAGGGAGCATGAAGAGTCGGACATGACCAAGCACACACACACACTAGAGTGACAACAAGCAAAAGGAAGTGCCTTCTTATGTGGAGGTGAGCAAACAGGGGCAGGATATGTGTGAACCTCTGAATGGCATCCTTCAGACACCAGAAGATGGTCTGCAGCAAAATGTGGTAACAGTTTCTATGTCTAGTGAGAGCACAGATTTCATTCACACCATGACTCAAGGGTGCACACCACAAGACACAACTCTCTGTTTTGTCTGCAGCTGTAAGGGTTTCTTTCCTGATGGCTCACTGACCAGTGGAGGAAGGGATACTTAAAGCTCTATCAGCTTAAAACCCAATCGCTTTAGGTCATTTAAACAGTCTCTGATGAACACTCAGGTCACATGTCAGGCTCTCAAATGCCTGTCTCTCTCCCTGGGAGGTGAGATTTCCAGATCTCCATATCTGAGGAGCTGATGCTGTTTTAGGGCTGTGGTGAGCCTGTGGCACCTCCAGCCTCTCTGCTTCCTAGAGAACCCAGTTGTTACCCTGCTGCATGGATGTACAAGTGTGAGTCTGGGCTTACTCCCAGGGGACTTTTTCCAGGTCGTTACCTTGCCACAAAAGAACCAAGGTGGGGCACCAGCAAGCTAAACTTTAAGACCTCCTGTTGCCAGACCATGCAGTATGGCCAAACAGCCCTTGATGGGGCTGCACCCAGTCTAGGATAAAACTGCCTTCTCTCCAGATGCCCACAGGGAGAAACTGAGTCCTTCCTCGCCCTCAGTTCCTCTCTCTCTCTCTCCCCTCCTCTTTTCTGGGCCTCACAAACATCCACATCCTGGAATATAAGCTTAAGCTCCAAAGAAAGTAAGAACAACCCCAAGTGACAGTGTGATCATCTAGTCTGGCACTATTCTGACATAATTTAGAGATACTTTATCAAAATATGGGCTTCCCTGATAGCTCAATTGGTAAAGAATCCGGTTCATTTCCTGAGTTTGGAAGATCCACTGAACAAGGGATAGGCTACCCACTCCAGTATACTTGAGCTTACCTTGTGGCTCAGCTGGTAAAGAAGCTGCCTGCAATGTATGAGACCTAGGTTTGATCCCCGAGTTGAGAAGATCCCCTGGAGAAGGGGAACAGCTATCCACTCCAGTTTTCTGGCCTGGAGAATTGCATGGACTGTATAGTCTATGGAGTCACAAAGAGTCAGACTTTTTGAGCGACTTTCACATACATATCAAAATATAATAATTATTATAATCTAACTTGAGAGCACAGTATGCCAAATAGATGAAAGCAGAGCTGGCCTGTTGAAGAACATAGAGAAGAACCAGCCCTATAGGATATGAACCCTGGAGCTTCACAGATACTTATCTGTGCAAGTTACTGATTTTTTACCAAACCCATCATCTTCTGGAGAAGTTGGGGTCTCATGCATGGAAGGAAGTTGCCATGCAAGTAGCAAATAGCATAGCTTAGATTCAAAATCTGTCTCTGAACTTTCCACTACGTTATGCAACTAATTTTCCCCCAAATCTTCACTTGATCACAAAGAGCATATGCTGCTAATACTCGGCTGCACACCAACCTTCTAATTCCCCCAGAGTCGATGACTCTCATATGTGAGAAACAATCGCCATCAAAAACAGTCTCACAGTCATGCTTAACTGCAAAAGAAGTGAAAAATTCTAACATGTTTCAATCTGATTAATCTTGACTTAATGACTTCCTTATGTCTAGCCTTAATGAGACATCCCAATAAATCTTCTTGAAGCATATAGTCATGCTAAAGTCACAGAGACACAGCAGACATGACCTACTCAACACTTTAGCTATTTAGCTACAGTCTGTTCTGGTTAATACACTACTGAGGAATGAATGAATAAACCTCAGGATGTTAGTGGAGTGTTTTACACACTTGCTAAAGTAAAGTTTACTTGAAGTTTACAGAGCACAGGGACAAATAAATGACTTTATCCCATTATCAGAATGCCCTGCAAAAAGGACAGAGGAAGAAACAAATTTCAAGGAGACACTAAAGATAAAGGTGTCAGGCACTTTCATCCCCCTAGCAAGGCAGCTGGCATTTGAATCTTCAAAACCTAAGTGATCACAGGCTGGGAGGTATGTGAACCAATGAACCATTTACTGCATGGCTGATGACTTGTAAACACACCTTGTTGCTACATGGGTTCGGGCAATTACTGGGCAATTATACCTGCAAACTACCTTGTAATTAAAAGATGAAGTCTCATGTGGGTTGTCATTTGAGAAGCAGTGGCTGCTGTCTCATTTCACTGGCCTGATCACATCCTCCTGAGAAGATGTTTGGGAGCCAACAGATAGGTGACCCATTTATAGAACAGCTGAATCTCAGAGGGAAGATGGCTCTAATCCTGAGATGGTTCAAAGCAGTACTTCCTGGATTAATAGAAAAGCCATAAATGACTAAGGAACCATATCTGCAGATGCCAAAGTCCAGGGCACATGTGTGGAGTGAATATTTATTAAACAATTATCTACAAAAGTCTGGGCACATGAGAAAACTTATACCCACCAAGCAATCCTTATGAAATATCTATCTGGGCACTGCGCTGAGAGCTTTACATCTACTTCCTCCTTTAATCTTCCCAACCAGCCTGGGAGGTAGAGACGTTATTATCTGTATTTTCCAGACAAGTTTCCTGAACTCAGAAAGGCTGCGCAACAACCTCATATCCCCTCTGCCAGTGAATGGTCAAGTTGGGATATTAACCCACATATTCCAACTGCAGGAACGGTGTTTATCTCTGTTTCTCTTCCTGGCATAAAGGAAAATGAAAGAGAATTTAAAGATGAAATTGTAGTCTTTCAGATTACTGAGAGTGAAATGACTCTAAAACAAAAGTTGCTCACACAGTCCAAAGGGCTACAATGTACATTAAAGACAATGTACCGAGGCTTTTCAGGTGGCTCAGTAGTAAAGAATCTGCCTATCAGAGCAGGTGATGCGGATTCAATCCCTGGATCAGGAAGATCTTCTCAAGGAGGAAATGACAACCCACTCTAGTATTCTTGTCTGGGAAATCCCATGGACAGAGGAGCCTAGTGGGCTACTGTCCATGGGGTTGCAAAAGTATTGGATGCAACTTAGTGATTAAGCAACAACAACCAAGAATAGAGAATGTTTAAGGTATGTGGTCCATACAGACACAGTCAACCTTCTAGATGTTCTAAACAGGTGTGAATTTTGAGCCAGATTTTTTAAAAAATGACGATTTTAACCTCATGTACCACAAGTGTGTGATTAGATTTCTCAAGTTCCATAAGCCTGCCTCTGTGACTATTGGACTGAGTGTGGAAACATATTTTTCTTACCCTTGAAAATATGATGTGCTAGAAATCCCTGGCAGGTGTGATCATGCTTTGGCTGAAAACCACCTGGTGAACAAAAACCTTGGCTTGAGAACTGATTTTAAATGTTTGATAACTAGATCCCTAATATTTTCTTCCTTATCATTTCAGAGAATATTGCAAATCTGAGAAATAGTGTTACTAACAGTCATCAAGTTCTGTGTAAAGTTTGTTAGTCTGGAGACAAGGTGATCAGGCATACATGGTGGACATTTGTCGCTTGTAAAACTGGAATAATACAGTGTATTTGTATTTGAAGTGTATGCAAAAGTGCTTAGAGAAATTTTGTATTCATAAGGTATTATTTTTTTATTATGGGTTCAGTTCAGTTCAGTTCAGTCACTCAGTTTTGATGCTTTGCGACCCCATGAATTGCAGCACGCCAGGCCCCCCTGTCCATCACCAACTCCTGGAGTTGACTCAAACTCACGTCCATCAAGTTGGTGATGCCATCCAGCCATCTCATCCTCTGTCATCCCCTACTCCTCCTGCCCCCAATCTCTCCCAGCATCAGAGTCTTTTCCAATGAGTCAACTCTTCACATGAGATGGCCAAAGTACTGGAGTTTCAGCTTTAGCATCATTCCTTCCAAAGAAATCCCAGGGCTGATTTCCTTCAGAATGGACTGCTTGGATCTCCTTGCAGTCCAAGGGACTCTCAAGAGTCTTCTCCAACACCACAGTTCAAAAGTATCAATTCTTCGGCACTCAGCCTTCTTCACAGTCCAACTCTCACATCCATACATGACCACTGGAAAGACCATAGCCTTGACTAGACGGACCTTTGTTGGCAAAGTAATGTCTCTGCTTTTGAATATGCTGTCTAGGTTGGTCACAACTTTCCTTCCAAGGACTAAGTGTCTTTTAATTTCATGGATGCAATCACCATCTGCAGTGATTTTGGAGCCCCCCAAAATAAAGTCTGACACTGTTTCCACTGTTTCCCCATCTATTTCCCATGAAGTGATGGGACCGGATGCCATGATCTTTGTTTTCTGAATGTTGAGCTTTAAGTCAACTTTTTCACTCTCCTCTTCCACTTTCATCAAGAGGCTTTTTAGTTCCTCTTCACTTTCTGCCATAAAGGTGGTGTCATCTGCATATCTGAGGTTATTGATATTTCTCCCGGCAATCTTGATTCCAGCTTCTGTTTCTTCCAGCCCAGCGTTTCTCATGATGTACTCTGCATAGAAGTTAAATAAGCAGGGTGACAATATACAGCCCTGATGTACTCCTTTTCCTATTTGGAACCAGTCTGTTCTTCCATGTCTTCACAATTCCAGGTCAGTGAAATTCATGTATTCTTATAGAAATTCAAGTATGTTCTCACTTATTTATAATTACTAATAACTGTGATTCAAGTATACCATATTTTTAAAAATAATGAATCAGTTTTCATAGTAAAAATATTTTTAAATTTCTATTAAAATTTTGAAGTAATTATCACTGCTGTACAAATATACATATATATATTCACTTAGTATGATAATCATGAGGTCTACCCATGTTGGCATTATTCCATTCCTTTTTATGACTGAGAAATAGTCCATATGTGTGTGTGTGTGTGTATGCAGCATGCCTGGCTTCCTGTCCAACACCAACTCCTGGAGCTTGCTCAAACTCATGTCCATTGAGTCAGTGATCAGCTTGACTTCCGTCTCCCTTCTTTTCTGATTCCATCCTCCATACCTGCTCATCTGTGAATCACATTCAACTCTAATTAACCACAACCTAATAAATGCATCAGCAGCAGCCAGACAGTGAGGGCAGTAAGTTGGCCTCCAACATGAGGTACAGCTCTCCAGGATGGGGCTCCAGAGAGAAGATTGGATTCCAGACTCCCTACCTACATATTCTTACAGAAGTTCAAGATTGGGAAGGAATGTGTGGACTCTGCAGGACCAAGAGCCAGCAGACCTGGGAGTTTGCCCAAACACAGTTATTACACTTTGCTGCCTAAGGAAGTGCAGCAAAGATCTACAGGAATAAAAGAGTAAATAATTGAAGGAAAAGTTACCCACAGCCAATAAGGATAACTAGGAGTATGATGTTGGGGAAATTATTGAATCCAGGGTTAATAGCAATTTTATTCAAATTGGACTTTGGGGGACTTTAAGCAGAATAATTAGGCAATTTGCTGTTACTATTGGAGAAGACCCTGATGCTTGGAAAGACTGATGGCAGGAGGAGAAGAGGGTGACAGAAAATGGGATGGTTGGATGGCATCACCAACTCAATGGACATGAGTTTGCGCAAACTCCAAGAGATAGTGAAGGACAGGGAAGCTTTGAGTGCTAAAGTTTGTGGGTTCATATAGAGTCAGATATAACTTAGCAACTGAACAACATCATTTCTTATTGTTGTCATCACCGGTTTACTTTTCTAGCATAGCTCATGCAGGAAATATCCAAGTTGAGAGCAGAACTGAAAATCCAGCAGCATATTCTGAGAGAGGAAGACTTGGTAAAATCAAGTACCCATAGACCTTGATCGAGGGGCTTCATGACTCTGAGTACTCACTTCCTTGCACCTGGAGGAGGAACACTCCAAGCCCAGGGGCTCCAGCATCTGTGGGAGAAGCTCTGGGTGCTTGTGTCTTTATGGGTAAAAAGAAAGAAAGGGCCAACCTTGTCTTGTGAACAGCTTTGGCTTGTGCACAAAAAATGTCACACCTGTAACAGAGACAATCCCATAGAGAATTCTTTACTAAGTTCAAGTCTAAGACAACCTCTTAGAGCTGCTGAGCTGAGCTGCTGTGTTAAGAATCTATCTCATTTTGTCTCCCCAGCCCATCCAGTCAAGCATGCAATAGGTATACTGATGAGACAACTGTTTTTTCCTGCATTATTCCATTCCTTCTGCTACTTCTATAATCACTTGTTTCCATTTTCTGAAACCCTTGCTTCCTTATGTCTTGTCTTCCTCTAGAAGGGGTAAGCAATGGTGAAGGTGAACATCTCAGTGATGACAACAGTCATTCACGGTTCTGAGTCTCCAATCCACAGATGTACTGACCATCCAATAACTTCACATTTTTATCCCATCTTGTGCCTGCCTGCTTGCAGGTATCTCACAATGTCTTGAAGATCTTAGTTTGGGTTCTTCCTCACCTGCAGAAGAAGATGTTGAGACAAAGATTAGAGTTCAAGTTGTTTATGTGAGAGAAAATTGCAGGAAACACTGGTGGGGGGGTTGGGATATGGGACAGAGAAGAGAAGCCAGCCAACAAAGAGTTAGGAAGTAAGTTATCACCTTGGGCAACTGAAGTTTAATCCTGCTGGAGAACTCGATGGAACACATGTTTCAGAGGATACCACCAGAGGAGTGAGGGTGTATTGATACACTAAGTCCACCAGTGTGGGTCAAGAGCTTTTCTGAGGGAGACATGAATTCCTTGGCATTTCTGGCTTGCTGCAAGCCAGCCTCTGGTGACCACAGAAAGCTATGAGAATCAAGCAGAAAATCATACGCTTTGGAGGATGGAAGTTGATCCTGTACTCTGAAGTGGGAAGGGCAGGAGAGATAGGTAAGGGCACTGAAAGTTTCTATCACGTCATGGAAAGTCCCTTCCTGCTGCTACCCAGGCTGCTTTCTGCTCCACTGCCTGTCTGTGACAACCAGGGGCATTGATGACTTGTGCTAGAGTGTTCCTGCTATCAAATCATGGATGGCCTAGAAAAAGATAAACATAGTAGTAACCCAGTAGTGTTACTTCAATTGTAAAAGGCTTCCCAAAGTGTAGCCATCTGTCTCCAAGATATTGGAACTGGTTTGCCAGGCTGGGTGGAATGATTTACATTTATATGGCATCAACCAGGGTCCCAAACAAAACCATGCCTGTCTGCTGAAATTCAAAGCTAGGCTCCTGAACGGGGAAGGTATTAAACTGAGTTGTTGACTCAGTGATTATTTTGGGGTAAGTTGGTATCTTTTTTTTTTTCCTTTCAAAGATCTAAACCTAATTTCACAAGCTTGGTCCTTGGTCTCAAAGTCCCATAGCTATTCCCCACTGGAGACCATCAAACACTATGCCGGGTCACTGGAGGAAGGAATACTCTTTAGACTCCCACGTACCACACATTTCCACATTGCTTTGTATATACCTCCAGCATGTTGTTGGTTTCTGGAAGGTAGGTCTGCTTCTTATATATCTCTATACTTGCTGAGGACAATCTTAGACACTTGAGGATGGTCATTGAATATTAGTCAAGTAGATATGCTCAAAAAAGTGGAAACACGAAAATCCAAAGTCCCACCCCAGATCCTGGTGGTTCAGGACGATAGCTGGTTCTCTTCTTTTATGCAGGACACAAAAGCCACCCCATGTGAGCTCTCCAAACATTGCTATGTTTTTTGAGGGGACAAGGTGGGGAAGGACAGCTTAGCTTTGAAAGTTCTGTTTATGATGTGGAAAGAGTAAATGTCCCCCAAATGTGGTCTGAAAGCACTTTAGCCTTCTATTTGTAGTGAGAGGGAGATAACCTGGAACACATCAGCAGCTTCAACCCTGTCACTTCCCTTTGTCCTTGAACTCGATGGACCAACTCAGTATGGGCATTTCACTGTTTCTGAAGAAGGGTGGATGCAACAGAGGCAATGAGCTGGTGCTCAGGATCCATATTTGGCACGTGGAGGTCATTATATCCACTTTTGAGTGTTTCAAATGAGAATACGGACAGCAAACTCTCAAAGTCATACAATAGTTGGTGGATAATCACAGGGAGGCTCTTGCCTTGGGAGATGCTTTAGGGTTTCCAGACCTTCTCTTTAATGGAAGACACACAAAAGATCTGCATCCCTTAAATATAAACCTAATCTGTCTTTAATCACAGAGTAGTCACTTTGCTAAGAATGTAACTCATGAAGACAGCCCTGAGACTATACACACACCCACATACACACTGGGAGCCTCTTTTCAATCTCCTTCTCAGCAGCTTGATTATAGCTCTGATGCCTTTCTGTCTTGGCTGTAGTAGGAATATTTCAGAGATAGCAAATTGGGTGGTGTGTCTATAATTAGTTAAGTCCATTCTGATCTTTTTTTAATTGTTTAATTATTCTACTCAGGTATCTGGGAGAATGTCTATCTGTGTCTGCCACTGTAAAAAATGCTGAGATATATACCAAAATACCTCTAATGCAACATGGAGATGCTCTCTATGTTCAAGGAACTTGATGATCTAACAGTCAAGGGGACATCTAACATTCAGGAAGCAGCACCAGGCAAAGAGTGAGTGATCCAGTGGCCTGGGAACAGCAGTCAGAGTAACAGGGGCTCAGAGGCAGGTGAGCTTCCTAGTGGCTGAAGAGAGTAGAGAAGAGGTCAGGGAAGGGGTAAAGACGCCAGCCCAAAGCTTCTGCCTCCTTTGTGATGCCACAGGCACAGAGATGGGAGGAGGGTGAGACTGAAGCCTCAGGTACCTATTGCTCATATCTCTGGGTCAGACGAAGTCAGAACTTATGGGTAAGACACGGGGTTGAAGAGGAGACATTGCTTGTCCCAACTCTGTTCTACAGGGAGACAAATCAGGCTCTGAGCATTGTAAGTTTAAAAAGTAGCACCATACCTTCTCATTATCCCCAGGCAGAAGATTAATTAACACAGAGCTTTAAAATAAGTCACTCAGTCCCTCAAAGGGTAATGGTAGGTAGCAGTTCTCAACATGTGAGGCACTGGGTAGAGAAACTTCATGAAGATTTATATAAAGAGTAAAACACTACTACAACTATTAAATGGGAAAATCTAAAACCTGAGAATGAGTGGCAGGGGAGAATGGAGAAATGATAAACCTGCCAAGTGTCAGAGTCAGCCTCATATTGAAAGACAAATTAAAAGCATCTGTCTGCGAAAACCATGGTCACAGAGCCGACCTGACAAGTTCTTGGTTAAGACGGTAGAATATAAAAATTTGAGAACCGCTGCATTTGATAGGTTCTGTCTTTTTGCCAACTTCCCCTAGCCTGGAAAGGATTGCTTTTCTTAATAGACTAGATGCATTGGTGAGAAATGTATATTTATAAATTAAACATAAAATAAAAATCAAATCATAAAATGTAAAAACCATATGCAAACATCTGGAGAATAAGTTTAAAAATATGCATTCTACTACAATTATTTCCAATTATGTAGTCATTTCATTGATGGACAGAATTCTCATTTATTTCAAAGCATTGGCTACTTTATAGAAGCAACTTCCAATATAATACATTTATTCATGTGTCTTGATCCTGCATGATTTTCATCCTGGCAATAGTTCTCCATTTTGAAACAGAAGTCAAAAGTGTTCATGCAGTCTTCTTTTGAAAAATGTGCTCTTGCCTTTAGCAGGACAGCCAGGATCAAGTCAAATGGCAAAGAGAGATTGATCCATGTAAGGCCTGGGTTGGGGATGGGGTGGGGGGGTGGAGGGCGGCAAGTTAACTGTCTCTTCTACCCTGGACTAGTTGTCTCTCAAGGCATCATCTCTCTCCTTGACTCAACTATACACTGTCCTTAAGAACACTTGACCAGCACAGAGTGGTTGATTTGTGGTCCAGTCCGTTAGGCCCCAAAGTTTAGAAACAGTGGCACTAAGGCTGCCTTTTTCTTTTCCCATCAAATATTTATTCATTTATACTTTTTTTTTTTTGGCTGCACTGAGCCTTCATTACAGCAGGTGGGCTTAGTTGCCCTGCAGCATGAGGGATCTTAGTTCCCCCACCAGGGATCAAACCTGAACCCCCTGCATTGGAAGGTATATTTTTAACCACTAGGCCACCAGGGAAGTCCCTTGGATTAAATATTTAAGTGACAAATTTAAGAGCAGAATGAGAGGATAGCTGAGGGGTACTTGCTCCCTAGGCATCTCAAGAGAGATAGCTTCTTTTAGAATAAGGAAGAAATAACTATCTGATTTAAATCACTTTGGAAATTTTGCAATGAAAATACCAGAGAAGGAAATGATGGATATGCTCATCATATGAAATCATACAACTCACTTTAGCACTCAAGGAACCCACCTTTATAATCAACACACATACACACACACACACTCATCCCCACACGGATGAGAAAATTAAGGATCAGTGATGTGAAGTGACTCATTCTGATGCAAAACTAGTTAGTAATGAAGCCAGAGCTACAACTCAGATCTCTTAATTTTTAATGAATTTCTTTACTTCACTCTGCTTTTCCATGAGTTGGAATAAATCCATCCAAACTTTAGAGTGATTTCAACCACTTGAATTGAGACATTCCAGCCCCCTACCACATTCCCCTTCCATTGTCTGTTTCATTCAAATCCTCCTAAAACACAGTAAAGTGAAGTGAAAGTTCTCAGTATTGTCTGACTCTTTGCAGCACCATGGACTACATAGTCTGTGGAAATCTCCAGGCCAGCATACTGGAGTGGGTAGCATTTCCCTTCTCCAGGGAATCTTCCCAACCCAGGCATCGAACCCAGGTCTCCCACAGGCAGATTCTTTACCAACTGAGCTATCAGGGAAGCCCACAGAAACCTACAGCAATTCCTTATTTCTAACAAAAGAGACCATGGAACTCTTCCACACCAGGTCATTCCACCCTTTCCAACATCTCTTCACTGGGATAGTTTTCCAGCCAAGGAAAACCACCTGCTGTTTCATTTTCTCCTCCACCCTCTGGACCTCTATGCATTGTCTATATTCTCCCTGAGAAGCCCCAACACCCATCTTCCCTGTGAAAATTCCACAAGTCCTTTCAGATCAAATCATACCCTGTCTCCTTTAGGAAGTTTTCCAGGAGACACAGCTGTCTTCCATGCTCTCTTCTGCTTTGCTTGTTTCTCTGCATCACTGTCTGCCACCTGCTCCTTTGTAAGGTCTTTGGGGAAAAATTCCTCTCTTACTCAGAGAGTAATTCCAGAACTTTGAACAGTTCTAGACACATAGTAGGTGCTCAGTTAAAACACAGGGGTTTTTTTTGTTTCATTGTTGAAAAAAATAAATGTGTAGTTTAATTAACAACTTCATAATTTCACCCTCCTCTCTCACAGAATCAGTGCATTCACATAAAAACAACCCAAATATGGTGAATAGACAAAATAATTAGCCTATCATCTATCTTTTATTGCAGACAAGTTTTGCATGTTGTCTGCATAACCCTAGTCTCTCAGGAAAACTCTTAGGAGCTAGAAATTTAAAGTCAATTTTAAAGTGAAAAGCAACTCATATTGTCCTTGGAAGAAAAACATACAATCGTACTAAATTCCCTAGTTATATACAGGGTCACAGTTGTCAGCATTCATTAATCTCAATGATGCCATAGAAATGTCCTATTGCAGAACTGATCAAATGGCGTGAATACAGTGTCCACTTCTAAAATTGCTTACTAAACATTTAGCACCAGTGTATGCATGTGTGCATGCTCAGTCATGTCCCACTCTCTGCAACCCCATGGACTGTAGTCTGCCAGGCTCCTCTGTCCATGGAATTTTCTAGGCGAGAATACCAGAGTGGGTTGCTGTTTCCTACTCCAAGGGATCAATGTATAAGAATTGTCCAAAGAAGATTGCTTGGGAGATAACAGCAGATATAGAAGGGAATTGTGAGGATTAGAATGGCATGTACCACATGGCTTACTTAATAAGTCCTGATGGTGCTATCAAGTTCAGCAGTTAAATATCTGAGGAGGCAACATTATTCTCTTGATGTACTCATTTTACAGCTAATAAATATAGATGGTGAGTGACTCTCCCTTCCCAAATTGCACAGTAGTCAAACAGAGGAAGTATTAGTACCCACAATTGATCAGGGATTTGTCCCTTATGTTGCACACAGTCAAGGAAAGTAAGGTCCTTGTAGCCTGTCCCAGACTGATTCTGTCCTTCTTTCTCCATTTTTTCTCTTTTTTGAACATCTTACTATGCTCACAATCCAGCATAATGCCTGGCCTTAGCATCACTCTTGTTTTTCACTAGGTGTTCTTACAGTGACCTTACAAAGCCTCAATATGTCCTCTTTCAATATAGCACATCTAACTCCTCCTCCTGAAGAATATTGAATTTGAGATACTCTTCAAAGGAACCAAAACAAAATAGAAAGAAAACAAACCCCAGTGGCCCCACAAGATGAAGTGGTGATGAGGTATTGTCAGGTATCTGGAGTTTGTATGTTACGTCGCTGGGAAAGATTGAAAGCAGGAGGAGAAGGGGACAACAGGGTGAGATGGTTGGATGGCATCACCAACTCAATGGACATGCGTTTAAGCACGCTCTGGGAGTTGGGGATGGACAGGGAAGTCTGGTGTGCTGCAGTCCATGGAGTTGCAAAGAGTCAGATACAACTGAGCGACTGCACTGACTGAACTGATGTTATGTGGCAGATTGTTTCATCCATGTTTCCAGAAGTCATATTTTGAACATGGAAATTGGGGTTGAGAGCACTCCAATAGGGATGGCTGTGGGTGGAGAGTGCTCCACCAGTCTCTTACCCCACACAATAGGGATGTCAGGAAGAAGTAAATGAAGACTTGGCTTGTCACTTCTGAAAGACTGCCATGGTCTGCGTCATCCCTGGAGTTCTAGGTTTGTTCTGCCTTCTCCAAATGAAAGCTGTCTCCGTGGACCTTGTAAAACCAAGGCTTTCATGCATGCATTCCTCCCAAGCTGGGCAGGCCAGCTCTACTGCATTAAATCAGTTGTGATCCAAGCTGATTCTTTTTTCAGATGACTTGTAGTTAGCATGCAGCAACATGGTATAAGACTTCCAAATAGATCAATTAAATAGCTGGATTGTGAAGAAATCATTTCCCATGGGTCTCATTTTATTTTTATCCTTGATGTACTGGAACAAATATATATCTTTTCCTTGTTAAAAAAAAGTGACTCTCAGTAAAAAAAATATGAAATGATCTGATTAAAATATTGCTTTTGAATGCCACATTTGGGGCTTATGGAAATTTTTCTTTCAGTATTCTGTGACAGTCATTTTCTATCAGACTTTGAGTTGTAACACTCACCTTGTCACCCTGCCTTCTTTCTGCCTGGAGAAAGCACACATCACAGGTTGTTATGACCTAAGTGTGTACATATGTAGCCCAAGGACTGAAAAATAAACAGCCTCAGTCCAGTGTTTAGCATCCTGAAATAGAAACAGTGTGTGTGTGTGTGTCTCTCTGTGTGTGTACACCTCTGAATGTTCTGTGTCTCTCTCCAAAGCACCTCAAAAGATCTTTATAACTACTTTCTTATTTATTATCACAAACTAAATGCTAATACATGTTGACAATTAAAATAAAACTCTTGCTTTCAGGACTACTAACACATTCTGATTTTAATCAACCATTTATTCTGTCTCTTCAACATTATACTTCAGAATGGTTGCACATAAAGAATAACAACATATACAGTTTTTTGTTTGGGTTTGGTTATTCGCCTATACTTGTTTATTCTTTTGGTTTTCCTTGATAATTGATATTTACTTTCTTTGAAATAAATAGTCACCTCTCTGAAAGTCCAATTAAAAAAAATTTCTGAGTTTGTCTCAGATCTGAGTCCACCTGGGCTATGGTTTGTCATCCTCCTTGCTATGGACAAGAACCTCCACAGTCCTTGTTGGAAGAAATGCATATGTGGTTCTATGACTGATTAAAAGTACAAAAGATAGAAAAAGTCCATGAACCTGAGTCCAACTCTGCCATGAATTTTTCTTGCCCCTTTGGTGAGATTCTTGCTGCTGTCATCTTTCTTACCTGTGAAGTGGGGTTATTCCACTGCTGGATTTGATTGGGAAATTGCTCTGAGATATGTAGACAAAGATAGTAATGGAATTTTTGCTAGTCCAGTTTGCAGCAGTTTTTTTTTTTTTTTTCTTTCAGAATCAGTTGAAAAAAAAAGTCTTTTATTTAGACTGTATTTCAATGAAGTTTTTAAATATTTATTTGTCTGCACCAGATCTTAGTTACAGCACGCAGGATCTTAGATCTACATTGTGATGTACAGGATCTTTAGTTGCAGCATGAGGGATCTAGTTCTCTGACCAGGTATTGAACTCAGACCCCCTGCATTGGAAGTGTAGAGTCCTAGCCACTGGGCCACTAGGGAAATACCTTTAGTGAAGATTTAAAAAATAGAAAACACTTAATTTTTTCTATTAAATGGTAGCTTTAGTGATATAGAATTCTATTATTTTCTGTTGACCGATCATGATACAATGGTATTAAATGAATAATAGTTACATAATGACAATAGCAAAAGATAAGAAAACATCTAAACTTTAAAGGACTCAAATCTGTGATTTACCAGATTCCTTAGAGTCTTCTATTACTTCCATTCTTAGAAAGATTTTACCTCTTGAGGTTTTAGATGATAGTTTTCTATTATTATCTTCTGTGGTTTTCTTCTTAATACTTAATTCATTTTTCCCCCAGCTCTAATTGATTTTTTGTATGTCTGAAGAAGACACACACATGCTAATAGTTTTCATACCCCTATAAATAGACCGTGGATAAGCCCACATTTCTCCACTGGACTGTGGCACCTCTTTCTATCACATATTGGATTCTCATATGTAAGAATCAATCTTCTGAGAGAATGTTACTTCTTTGTCCTTTGAAACCACATAGCAGCTTATGTTTTGTCTTTCTTATATGTCTCTAAAAATACATATATGCCCTCTACAAGACTGTGACCTTTTCCATGATGGTGTGGAAAATATATGTTTTTCATTCTCTTTATCTTTACTTTAATATTTAGCTGTTAATTCACAGTATGTTGTTTGAGTTGGATTCTGACACTATATACCAGAAAGTGTATTATATACCAGAAAGTATATTATATACAAACAAAGATAGAGGAATAAAAAAAGGAAAATGCAGTAAAAATCCTTTAACTTAAAACAGGGTTGAGGCTGCTGGTCAGTACCGTTGACTGCTGGTCCAAAGGACAGTCTGGAGGGCTGTGACACTGGCTCCTGGAAAGCACTGCCCTTGCTAGGTGGTCCTGGATGATGGCCTGTGGGAACCTAAGCCCCGGTACCCTTCCTACCCCGGGCCTGTCATGCTTAGCTTTATCCCCCACCTGAGTTTTCCCATTTGAATCAGAAGGGCAGCTCCAATTAGGCACTAGGCAGAAAGTTAAAGAGGAAGCTCAAACAATGCTGATGCCCTCAAGGTCACACAATCACTCTTTCCCCTCACACTGTAACTAGGCTACAGATCATTCCAGAACAAGTCAAAATTCATTTTGAGCAATCCAGGTGCACTGCCAAGCTGCCATCCAAACCTTAAGATGCCAATCAGGTCTACCATTCCTTGTGCAGTCTCCATCAGCTGTTGGATCTTGTGCCGAGGTGCTTTCCATTCCATAAACTTACATGCCTAGGTCATCTGTTATCTCAGGAGGGACATCTGTCGTTCTTTCTGGCAAGAGACACCTGAGCTGTTAATATTGGCACCACATTCCTTCAGCCTTTGTAAACTCTGGGATAAGATGATATCGCACAGCTTCGAGTCCCCTTGTAAGAAGCCTGGTCAATGTGCCAAGTCCCCAGAAAGAATAATCTCTACCAGGGCAGTTCAAGGGTCATTTTATTCCTTCTCGGTCTCAGAAGGTACGACTGCAAATCAATGTCCTGCTCACTAAGGTCACTTACAATGAGCCTGGGACAAAGAAGTATAGTCCTTTCTTGATCCCACTCCTCTGCCCTTGGCAGATGGAAGTTTTGAACTCTCTTGAAAGTACTGGCAAACTGTACACTGGAATTTGAGAAAAAAATGAAATGTTCAGGAGAATTCAGACTCATTCATGTTGAGACACGTGACGGGAGCTAGTTATTTAGCCTCTCTGAGCCTTGGCCTCCACATCTGTTAAATAGAACAACAGCCACCTCCTAGAAGAGCTGTGCATACAAGTCCTATGTCTTTGAGGTACCCGGCCCGTAGTGAGCTCTCAATTCAATGAAGTTATTATTAGGATGGAAGTAAGCAGGGTTTATTGACAGGTTCTTGGATGGTATAGGCAGAGATCAGTGAGAACAAAGACAGAGTTCTTCCCTGACTGTTCCCTGGGGCATGGCCAGAATGAGGACAACGCAGCATATGGGCTGCTAGGTGACTCCAGAGGTGGCATCTTTGTGATATTAGGAAAGGTTAGTACTGCAGTGGATGGTAGGAATCAGAATTTGTAGGCACCAGCTATGCTGGAGAGCTGCGGCCTGGCCAGGTTATAGGGCTCTTAGTGATCACACCCCATTTGTTCAGTCCATCTCTCATGAATTCTTCATTCATGAGAATTCATGAATTCTACAGGTGCAATGCTGTTAGTCAAGACTGATCACAATGTAACAGTTAGAACCAAGCATGTGTGGTCCCAGATGGCTAGTGCCACCTGCTGTGGTGTTTCCCAGAGAAAAGAAAGGGGCGGCTCATGTTCATACATCTTGAGCCCTGGCTCCCCCCAGTAAAAGGAACAGAGAGCTGTGTTTGGCTACTTGGCCTTCTCTTTATTAATAGAAACCCTGGTAATACCATCTGGGAGAAAAATAAAAACCCTGGCAGAAGTGGGTATGTATTTTCAGATGACACAGTTTATATTTAGAGATGGGGATTATGCCCCTTGAGAGACATGAAAGAAGAGGAAGCGAGAGTGCAGCTAAGCATCTGGCCGCAGCAAATGTCATCTCCCAAAGTGGTCATGCTCAGCGCAGGCACACATTAGAACAAGGGAAGGTGGAAGATTCAGAGCTCGCCCACCTGCAGAACTCCCCACTGCCCAACATACTGATGAAATGGGAACCAAAGTCAAGGCTGGATCTTCCAGGGAGAATAAACTCAGCCACAGGGCACATTTATGAACCAAAACACCTCTACTCTCACCAAGGAGTGATGTTGGACAAAGTGAAGTAATCTGATGAATGCCAAGGGCTTGAGACACAGCAAACTTCACCTAATGTGAGATACACCTTAGTGTTTTCCACAGAACTATTCTTAAGGCTGACATCATCGTTGAAAGCAGTACTGGAGGTCGATGTGTTAATTTGGCATACAATCATCACTTGTCTATGGAGGTGGTATGATCTGTTCTTGGATAATTTTTAAATTAAAATTTTATTGCTGCTTCTCTTAAAGTTGAGTAATCACCATAAAAACAACAATGCTCACCCACATTTTCTTCAGCTGCTTTCCATTTATTGTCTCATTTTATTCTCATAATATCCATGTAAAGCTTGTTGAATAGCACTTGACATGTTAATATAAAATTATTAATATAGTCATCATAGATTTTTTAATCTATAGAAATTGTATTAAAATGTTTTTTAAATTATCCACCCAAAAAAATCCATTGTTAATATTTTAGTGAACCTGTTTCCATTATATTTCCATGCATATTTTAAGGAGCTGAGATATTCTACATAAAAAGCTGTGCACAATTTTTTCAGCTAATATTACACTGTAAGTCCCTGGTGGCTCAGATGGTAAAGAGTCTGCCTGCAATGTGGGAGACCTGAGTTCAACCCATGGGTTGGGAAGATCCCCTGGAGAAGGGAATGGCAACCCACTCCAGTATTCTTGCCTGGAGAATCCCATGGACAGAGGAGCTTGGTGGACCACTGTCTGTGGGGTCACAAAGAGTCAGACAATAGTGAGGAACTAACCCTTTCACTACTTTCAGGTATTTAGGATGCAAAGAGTTTTTAATGCCAAAATCTTTGCAAATGTAATTTTAAAGCAGTTTAGTAGTGAATTGAGGGATGTGCCATAACATTCTTAATAAATTCTTGATGTTTTGAATTTATTGATTTCCAATATTTTCTGCTCTGCTGCTTCATTGAACACTTCTGTGGATAAATCATGGTCTTGGGAGAACATGAGGATCTTGCTTTTACAAAGGAGAAAGCACAGACATCTGGTCACCTCATCCACAAATGTTCAGCCTGTGAAAAATGGAACAGTAATTACAGCACAACTTTTCTTTATGCCTGACTCTCCGTAAAGAGGCACAGGGAAAAACTATCAACCTAGCCAAGGGAATAAAACAATCAGAGATTTTTGGACTCAAGTTGGTATCTGCAGTCACATCCATGTACTTGTAGACTCTTACAACTAGATTAAAACTTAGAAGAGTGTTTGCAATCAGCAGTTGCAAAATCGTCAGGCAAAAAAGAATCAACTCAAGAGTTTACTAAAATAAATCAACAAATCTAAGATAGAATTTGAAAATTTTTATTAAACAACAAAAGGAAGGAAGGGGGAGAGTGGAAGGAAGGAAGGGGAGAAAGAAGAGAAAGAAAAGAAAGTGGGTGGCTCTTCTGCTTTGAAGCAGATTTGCTAGTACTGCTTTAATTGTATTTTGGCAACTACCCTACGGTTATTAGGGCTTCCCAGGTGGTGCTAGTGGTAAAGAACCTGCCTACCAATACAAGATAATTGCTGATTTTGTAGAGATGGCTACCAAGCTTCTATTTGTGCTGCAGCCCTGGAATGGTCCATATCACAAGGTAATGTTAAGGGCAGATGTGCCAGTGGACCTCCCATGGATAGTGCTGGACCTCTGGTGGTCCTACTGAAAGGAAGAGCCACCTGATGGATGGAATGTAGAGCAATCTATGCTTAAGTGTGACCATGTGCTCTGCAGGTCCTAACCCCATATGAGGCTGACCATGTGCCAGGGACCCCTCTGGATGCCTATGATAGTATCAGTTTTGAGTCAGGCATGCAGAAAAGGAGTTATCCCTTTAACCCTGGTGTAACTAGAACTAGGGTTTCCCAGGTGGCACAGTGGTAACGAATTTGCCTGCCAATGCAGCAGATGCAGGTTCGATCCCTGGGTCAGGAAAATCCCCTGGAGAAGGAAATGACAACCCACCCCAGTGCTCTTGCCTGGAAAATCCCACGTGCGGAGGAGCCTGGTGGGCTATAGTTCATGGGGTCGCAAAGAGTCAGGCACAACTGAGCAGCTCAGCAGCAGCAAATAGAAATAAGATGTTAAAGGTTAGATAGAGGCTATAGTAAATAGTTGAGAATGGTTGGAGTTGAGCTCATCAGTATCTCTTTCATGCCTTTAGGCAACACAAAGACAATCCCAAATGTGGCAATGGTGCAAAGATTAGTCCATCCATTGGAAATCTGCGGTCAACCATAAGCATGTTGTTTGAAAGAGTTATGTGAAGGTCAGCTTTATGCTCTGAAATCAGGTCACCTTTTAAGGATGACATCAGGATCTTCTGGGCTTATGTTCTCCTAATGACTTCCAGACTTATTGTGTTCCATTAGCACTCCAGAGGATGGAGCTTCCAGATGCAGCTGCCTGAAAAGCCCACCCGGGACAGACTCAACTCATCCAGCTAGATTTCTTTTCTTCTAAGATTGCAGTTGATCATGAAAGCAAGTCCGGTCTGCCTCTGAGTTTGTCCAGACAGCTGGCAGATGATTCAGGGAGTGGATCCAGCTTGTTCTCACTTCCCCCGTTAGCTGGCCAGCTTGGTCTCTGAGATGGAGTGATTGCTGTGCCTTGGGGGGCCATGAAGGGAAGCAGATGCAATTCCTTCTTCCACAGTGAGGCTCTGCTGAGAGCTAAAAGCATTAAAAAGTGAGATACCACTAGGCAAATCAGGATATACTCCTTTTGCCTGGAAGTTCATTGCCATGGCTCTTGAGGTTAACCAATGCCAATGGCACCATTCCAGAGTAAGCAGTTGAGCTGAACAGCTCAACAGGAAAAGTAGCTCTCCTTCATTCAGCTAACCAAGGAAATGGCCATGATGCTACATCCTGAAGAGGAGCCTCTTCCCTTAGGTGACAGGGAAGGGGACAATGAGAGTCAGAGATGAAGGAGAAGGAAGAGATGGGCGTCACCAGAGGCCAAGGCTGAGCTGGGGCAGGATCACTGGGAAACACGGTCACCGCTGTTCCACCCTGACCCACCCTCTCCCTGAAAAGTGTTATGCCTAGTAGGCAATTACTCAGAAAATCTTAGAAAAATTCTTTCCCACTAGTTTAAAAGTTCCTATACTTTGGCCAACTGATGCAAAGAGCTGACACATTGGAAAAGATCCTAATTCTGAGAAAGGTTGAGGGCAGGAGGAGAAGAAGGTGCCAGAGAATGAGATAGTTGGAAGGCATCACTGACTCAATGGACATGAGTTTGAGCAAACTCTGGGAGATAATGAGGAATGGGGAAGCCTTGTGTGCTGCAGTTCATGGGGTTGCAAAGAGTCACACAATTTAGTGACTGAACAACAATAACAAGATTAAATAGCAGACTTGCACTTAAGATCAATAGGTATAATAGGCTGGAGTCCCAAGTCCACTATTATATTGACAGTGTGAGTTTTCTCATCATCTTCAAGAGACTGCCTGTAAAACCATCTATATGATCATGTCTTAGGCATTGAAGTGTTGCTGTGTGTTAAGGGGGCTGACATTTTGTGTCCCTATGGCCTGGGCTTGATCCTACCATCCTTCACTCGAATTTGAGTGTTATGCAAGCTTATCTCATTCTCCTTTCTCCCTCTCTGTACCTCTCCCACATCTAACTTTATTTTTGAATCATTTATAGCCCTCTCCCTGCTCATTTTTTATTCCATGACTTTTTCTTTAGAATTCTCATCGCCTCCCCCGCACCCCCTCCCCTCCCCAACCAGTGCTATCAGGCTGTGGGTATAGAAGAGTGCCAACCTACAGGGATGTTTCCACTTTAAGCCCATCATCTTAGGTGAAATATGTACTAAAACTACAAAGACCAGATAAAGACGGATGGATGGATGGATGGATGGATAAGTAGATGGATAGATAGCTATCCTTAGAGACAGAGATAGATAAATGATTTATTTGTTGTTCAGTTGCTCAGTCACGTCTGACTTATTGTGACCCCATGGACTGCAGCACACCAGGCTTCCCTGCCCATCACCATATCCCAGAATTTTCTCAAATTCCTGTCCATTGAGTTGGTGATGCCATCCAACCATCTTTTCTTCTGTCACCTCTCCTCCTCCTGCATTCAATCTTTCCCAGCATCAAAGTCTTTTCCAACGAGTAGTCTCTTCACATCAGGTGGCCAAAGTATTGAAGCTTCAGCTTCAGCATCAGTCCTTCCAGTGAATATTCAGGGTTGATTTCCTTTAGGACTGACTGGTTTGATATCCTTGCTGTACAAGAGACTCTCAGGAATCTTCTCCGGCACCCACAGTTCGAAAGCATCAATTCTTCGGCACTCAGCATTTTTTATTGACCAGCTCTCACATCCATACATGACCAATGGAAAAACCATAGCTTTGACTATACAGACCTTTTCAGGCAAAGAAATGTCTTTGCTTTTTAATATGCTGTCTAGGCTTTTCATTGCTTTTCTATATCCATATGATAGATAGATATGGATATAGAGATAGTGGGATAGATAGATATTGAGGGACGTGTGTGTGCACGCTAAGTCACTTTAGTCCCGTCTGACTCTTTACAACCCTCTGGACTGCTCCTTGCCAGGTTCCTCTGTCCATAGGATTCTCCAGGCAAAAATACTGGAATGGGTTGCCATGCCCTCCTTCAGGGCATCTTCCCAACACAGGGATTGACTATCCATGTCTCTTAATACCTCCTGCATTGGCAAGCAGGTTCTTTACCACTAGCACCACCTGGGAAGCCTATAGTGGGATAGATATGTTTATATCCATCTATTTATCTATCATCTAACATTTCCAGGATATAAAAATAAAAATTTATTGCTGCGACAAAATGCCATCCTTGACATCATGAAACATACTTGAGGGGATGTAGTGATACAGGAAAATATTTCACACCCATATAACAATACCTTTCCTGAGTTGACATTGTGTCTCCAGCGCTCATTCTCCAGCTGAACTGTGGCTCATCAGTGTGGGTCAGGTCCTGATCAGCCATGCTGCTGGAATGTCAGTGGAAATTGACTGGAGGCCCCTAGAAGGTTGGTCTGATCTTAGTTCAAGGAGGTACATCACTCTTGCTATGCTCAGCTTAAAATCTGAAAATCATATGAGATAATTCATAAGACAAGATGTCACTTAGACAAAAGAGGGCAAGTGAAAGTGAAAGTCGTTCAATCATGTCCAACTCTTTGTGATCCCATGAACTATACAGTTCATGAAATTCTCCAGGCCAGAATACTGGAGTGGGTAGCCTTTCCCTTCTCCAGGGAAAAAGGGTAAAATATGTAGCAAAAGCACCAATTAAAAGGCATACTCTATAAGTTTCATGACTTCCAAGGTGGTGCAGTGGTAAAGAATCCAGCTGCCAATGCAAGAAACACAAGAGATGTGGGTTCTATCCCTGGGTCAGGAAGATCCCCTGGAGAAGGAACTTGCAACCTGCTCCAATATTCTTGCCTGGAAAATTCCATGGACAGAAGAATCTGGCAGTCTATGGTGTCCCAAAGAGTCAGACACAACTGAGCACACACACATACACACACACACACACACACACACACACACACAAAGTTTCATAAGTATAAAGGCTTGTATACTCTTACAAGCCTTCATTGTATTTGCCTATTATTATTCCTTATGAAAAGCTAGTCATTGTACAGTCATATGCTATATAATATCATATCAAGTCTTAACTACTCCATGCCTCTGTTTTTCATGAGAACAAGAATAAATAGCATCCAACCCACAGGTTTGCTTTGATGATTAAGTAAACTAAAACATAAATCATAGAACCATTATTGGCAGGTTCAGTTCAGTTCAGTTGCTCAGTCATGTCCAACTCTTTGGGACCCCATGAATCACAGCATGCCAGGCCTCTCGGTCCATCACCAACTCCCGGAGTTCACTCAGACTCATGTCCATCGAGTCGGTGATGCCATCCAGCCACCTCATCTTCTGTCGTCCCCTTCTGCTCCTGCCCCCAATCCCTCCCAGCATCAGAGTCTTTTCCAATGAGTCAACTCTTCGCATGAGGTGGCCATAGTACTGGAGTTTCAGCTTTAGCATCATATCTAATGTGCCGTAATATACTTTACCTTATTTTCTTTACGGGTTTTGCTACTATAGGAATAGTGTAAGAAGAGGCAAACACTGTTTACAAAAGTTACAAAACACTGTTTTGTAAACATTGTTTACAAAAATGAGCTTTTTTATCCATTCAGGATCAGGGCGTAGTCTGCTTAATACTACGCAGGAACACTCCCTGACTGTACAATGTCTACTCTAAGATAACAGCAGAATAAGGACCTCTCCAAAACTGGTAGTTTTTTTAAATTTTATTTTTATTTTATTTAACTTTACAATATTGTATTGGTTTTGCCATGTATCAAAATGAATCTGCCACAGGTATACATGTGTTCCCCATCCTGAACCCTCCTCCCTCCTCCCTCTCCATACCATCCCTCTGGGTCGTCCCAGTGCACCAGCCACAGGCATCTGGTATCAGGCATCAAACCTGGACTGGCGACTTGTTTCATAGGAACTGAGATCACCAAGAGTAAAGAAGATTGAAAAGAGAGACATAGCTGCAATCTTCAAATACTGAAGCTCTGACATGAGGAAAAACAGTTGTATTTATTTTGTTTAGACCCAGAGGACAGAACCATGACCAACTGGGAAGAAGTTATAGGCAGACTTGGATTCAACATAGAAAGAACTTTCTAATCTCTGGAAATGGGCAGTTTATAAAGTAATCTGCATCAGTGGGAATGCCCTGTGACTGAGCAAATAAAGTCTTTATGCCTCAGTTTCCCAATCTATAAAATGTGGATTATAATGTCTATTTTTAGGGTGTTGTGAAAACCAGATGAGCTAATATGTACACAGCATTTCAAATACTGTGAGCAGACATTTAGCATCCAGCAGACATTAGCCATCATGTAACTGTCCTGTAGAGATGGAGAGAGGCAGGTGTTATTATTCCTTTTATGATGGTTAAGGAAATTAGACCAGTTATTAAGCAACCTTGTTTACTCTTAGGCAACTGATCAAAATGACAACCAGAATTACCTAAATTGTCACTTCAGCATTGCACTGGTGTGTCTCACAGCAACATCTGTCCCTGTGATCTCGGTTCTTAGGGTCATAAACTATACTGTATATATTTTGGGAGATTTTCCAGCAAACAGTGAGTCTTAAATAAGTGGTGCTTGTTGTCTAAGCATATACATCAGTGCCTTCTCATAGAAAGTGTATTGATTTACGCTCTATAATTCCAACCATCTCCACATCCCTCTCTAATCAGCATCAGTATAAGCCACAGTCTAAATGGGCTCCAGACAGTCATTTAACATTTTTTCCTAACTCAACAGTCACTGCAATTTAACTTGCTTGAATACAACATGGGTTTAATTGGAACATAGCTGCAAATTGAGAGCAAAGAATCCTTACAACTGACTGCTCTTTAAATATAGTTTAGCTCAGCAAGTTAATAGCTCTTCTTTGGAGAGGCCATACCGGGGTAGACATTAAATTGTGGTTCAAATAGTAAAATAAATAGTGTTTGGGTCTCTCAGTATTTATTGTGATTATGCTATATGAGTAATAAGTAATATTTGAGGACATTAGTCATTATTGGCTTTGCATACTTCCTAAGCAGTCAATCCTAGAGCCAGGATAAACAAGCCCGAGGATGCAACCACCCCCCTCCTCTTTTTTAGCCTGTGTTCATATGTTAGTGCTACGGGAGAGTTATCACCTCTCTAGACATTTGCTAGGAGCTAGGAGAAAATAGTGGGGTGCCATCTATGGGGTCGCACAGAGTCGGACAGGACTGAAGTGACTTAGCAGCAGCAGGAGAAAATGACAGATTTGTGCAAGTATTAGACTTACCATTATGAGACAGCTTGTCTTCTCACAAAAAATATAAAAATCTGTAGGGGATATGGTCACATAGTCCTTATGACAGATACAGGAGTTGAAAGGACAGGAGAGAGGAGCTATTTCCCATTTGCTTTGAAATATCTTTTTCATGGTTTCCTTAGACATTTTGTGTAGGTGGTAAGGACATCAGGGAGTATCTCCCAAAGTAGGAAGACATAATCAGATTTGTTTTCTTTGTTTTGAAAGTTAATTTTGGCAATGCAGTCTTAAACAATGAAGACTGGGCTAAAAAGGAGGGAAGCTGGTAAAGAGAAATGTCAGGAATTCTATTGAAATAATACATATATAAGATGGAGAAGCTGTAATAATGATTTTTTTAAAAACTGGCAATGAGAGGATACCAAATTCTAGACACAGACATAAGGTAGAAACAATAAGTTTTTTGGTCCATTGGTTGTGATAAATGGAATATTACCTATCATGTCAGTAAACAAAGGATGTCACAGTCATCATTGATTGCAATCACAGTGTATGATAAGGTGGTGAACCCTAAGGGAACTCAGGAAGGAAATAATACCTTCCATCTCCATCTAGTCAAAGCTATGGTTTTTCCAGTAGTCATGTATGGATGTGAAAGTTGGACCATAAACAAAGTTGAGTGCCAAAGAATTGATGCTTTTGAACTGTGGTATTGGAAAAGACTCTTAAGAGTCCCTTGGACTGCAAGGAGATCAAACCAGTCAACCCTAAAGGAAATCAGTCCTGAATATTCTTTGGAAGGACTGATGCTGAAGCTAAAGCTCCAATACTTTGGCCACCTGATGTGAAGAACTGACTCACTGGGGGAAAAAAAAAAAAACCTTGATGCTAGGAAAGATTCAAGGCAGGCAGAGAAGGGGACGACAAGAAGATGAGATGGTTGGATGGCATCACTGACTCAATGGACATGAGTTTGAGCAAACTCTGGGAGATGGTGACAGACAGGGAAGCCTGGCATGCTGCAGTCAATGGGGTTGCAAAGAGTCAGACAAGACTGAGCAACTGAAACGAACTGAATGGATCTAGTGACCTTCAGACAACAGCCACTCCCTAGGATGAGCCTTGACGAAAATCAGGATGTGAAAACACAGGATACTGGCCCCAGATAGATGAGGTACATACCAAAGGAATGATTTCAGTAAGCCCAGATTCTTGAATCTCCCCATATATAGAGAAGTGCTAAATGGTTTTCTTTAATTAACAGCAATCTTATGACATTGATTATTTACCCTTTGTTGTAAAACTTCTATGTAACCTGGCTCCCCACATTTTCCTCCTCAGAGAAGTTTGCTATTTGAAATGCTGCCTCCTGGGCTTGAAACCCTAAAAATTCCCACCAAATAAAATATAACTCGCAACTTTTAGGTTGTGACTATCTTTTAAGTTGACAAGAGGAAAGACCAAATTCTAGACACAGACCTAAGGTAGAAACAACAAAATTTATTGATCCATTGGCTGTGTTGAAATGAAGGGAAAAGAGGAACTAAGATTAATTATAGTGTTTAGAGGATGGAATGAATGATGATACCATTATCTGGGATTTAGGAACTGAGCAAGAAAAAAGGACCAGGGTATGATGCATTCTATCCGGGACCTGCTGTGTTTGAGATTTATGTGTGGCCCTTAAAAATAGTTTTGCTGGGCAAGCTAATAGTTGTGAAGATATTTGTAAATATCCATGGCACTTATGCCATATATCCTGACTGGTATATAGATTTGAGAGCACAATGTCCTCACTGGCTCCTACTTTCATGGTAGTTTATAAACATCTCTATAAAATATAAAAAATATTTCATTCCCAAATATAAAGTTCCTAAGATACTGGAGAAAGTGACATCATTTTGTTTTCCACTTTCTCCATGTTCTAAGAACTAAAGATCAGGAAAAGTCTTCTGTGATAGACAGAATAATGGTCTCCCAAAGATGGCCATTATCCTAATTCCTGGCACCTTTGAATATTTTACCTGATGTGGAAAAGGGGACTTTGCAGATGCAATAAAGTTAGGAAGTTGAGATGGGAAGCAAATACTGCATTACCTAGGTGAACCTAATCTAATCACCTTGTAGTTTTATTTTTTTAATTAAAAAAAAAAACAAAAACAAAGGATTCTTTATTTAAGCCAACATCTGTCATAGACAGTGAAGTAAGTCAGAAAGAGAAAAACAAATTTTGTGTATTAACTCATATGAAAGTGAAAGCCACTCAGTCATGTCCAACTCTTTGTGACCCCATGGACTCTAGCCTCTGTCTATGGAACTCAGGCAAGAATATTGGAGTTGGTTGCCATTCCCTTCTCCAGCAGATCTTTTCAACACAAGGATTGAACCCATGTCTCCCACATTGCAGGCAGATTCTTTATCCTCTGAGCCATCAGGTAAGCCCCTATGTAGAATCTAAAAAGATGTTAGAAATGAACCTATTTTCAGGGTAGGAATAGAGACACAGACATAAAGAACAGACTTGTGGACACAGGGAGAAGGGGAGGGTGGGATGAACTGGGAGGTTAGGATTGACATGTATATGCTGCTAAGTCACTTCAGTTGTGTTCGACTCTGTGCGACCCCATAGATGGCAGGCAGCCCACCAGGCTCCCCCGTCCCTGGGATTCTCCAGGCAAGAACACTGGAGTGGGTTGCCATTTCCTTCTCCAGTATATGCTACCACGTGTGAACAAATAGCTAGCGGAAAGCTGCCGTGTAACACAGAGAGCTCAGTTTGGTGCTCTGTGGTGAGGGATGGGATGCGAGAGGAGAGGGAGATCCAAGAAGAAGGGGATATATGTACACATACAGTTGATTCACTTTGTTGTACAGCAGAAACTAACACAACATTGTAAAGCAATTATACTCCAATAAAACAAAATTCTGAAAGAGATGGGCATACCAGACCACCTGATCTGCCTCTTGAGAAACCTGTACGAGGGTCAGGAAGCAAGTTAGAACTGGACATGGAACAACAGACTGGTTCCAAATAGGAAAAGGAGTACGTCAAGGATGTATATTGTCACCCTACTTATTTAACTTATATGCAGAGTACCTCATGAGAAACACTGGGCTGGAAGAAGCACAAGCTGGAATCAAGATTGCCAGGAGAAATATCAATAACCTCAGATATGCAGATGACACCACCCTTATTGCAGAAAGTGAAGAACTAAAGAGCCTCTTGATGAAAGAGAAAGAGGAGAGTGGAAAAGTTGGCTTAAAACTCAACATTCAGAAAACTAAGATCATGGCATCTGGTACCATCACTTCATGGGAAATAGATGGGGAAACAGTGGAAACAGTGGCTGATTTTATTTTTCTGGGCTCCAAAATCACTGCAGATGGTGATTGCAGCCATGAAATTAAAAGACGCTTACTCCTTGGAAGGAAAGTTATGACCAACTTAGACAGCATATTCAAAAGCAGAGACATTACTTTGCCAACAAAGGTCCGTCTAGTCAAGGCTATGGTTTTTCCTGTGGTCATGTATGGATGTGAGAGTTGGTCTATAAAGAAAGCTGAGCACTGAAGAATTGATGCTTTTGAACTGTGGTGTTGGCGAAGACTCTTGAGAGTCCTTTGGACTGCAAGGAGATCCAACCAGTCCATCCTAAGGGAGATTAGTCCTGGGTGTTCATTGGAAGGACTGATGTTGAAGCTGAAGCTCCAATACTTTGGCCACCTTATGCGAAGAGCTGACTCATTTGAAAAGATCCTGATGCTGGGAAAGATTGAGGGCATGAGGAGAAGGGGACGACAGAGGATAAGATGGTTGGATGGCATCACCAACTCTATGGATGTGAGTCTGAGTGAACTGCGGGAGTTGGTGATGGACAGGGAGGCCTGGCATACTGCGGTTCATGGGGTCGCAAAGAGTTGGACAGGACTGAGCAACTGAACTGAACTGAACTGAAAACAAAATCACATTGGTTCTTGAAAGTAGAGAATCTTTCCCATCTGTGATCAGAGAGAGCTGAGACTATGGAAGAAGAGTCAGAAAGATGTGACATCACTGGCTTTGAATATGGAGGAAGAGGGTCATGACCCAAGGAGTGGCCTCCAGAAACTTGAAAATGAAAAAGATAAAACAAAACAAAACAGATCCTCCTCCAGAGTCTCCAGAAAGAAGGGCAGCCCTGTCTACACCTTGATTTCAGTTGGGACACCCACCGTGGGTTTCTAATCTAAGAATTTTAAGATTATAAATTTGTTGTAAGCCACCAGCTTTGTACCAATTTGTGATAGCAGCAATAGAAAATGAATATATCTTCTCAGTTTAAAAGTTTTAGCACATGCTACAAAGAAGAAATAGCTTATTTATCATCATCAGTATATAAGATTATTATTTATTAAGACTATTGAATGATATGGTGTTCCTCACTTGCTCAGTAGTAAAGAATCCTTCTGCCAATGCAGGAGACAAGGAGACTTGGCTTCAATCCCTAGGTCAGGAAAATTTCCCTGGAGGAGGAAATGGCAACAAGCTCTGGTATTCTTGCCTGAAAAATCCCAAGAACAGAGGAGTCTGGTGGGCCACAGTCAATGGGATCACAAAGAGGTGAACATGACTGAGCACACATACACACACACATTGAATGATATATGCCTTATCTGAACTTGGTCTCCTGAAATATCAAGTGAAATGATGTTAATTCTGACCTAATGGAGGTACTGTGAGGACTCAAGGGGGAAGCATGTATAGAAACATGTCATGTACTGGAATGTGTTGGTCAGACTTTAACTGATAATGGGAGTTTCTTGGCCCGGTCGCTGGAGGTACAAAGCTTAAAAAACTTAATATCAAAGATTGTCCTGCCTGTTGGGAGAGTTAACTACCATAGTCAATGTTCTGAGAGGCAGAAATCCCAGTCGTGGGTAATTTCAAGGAGAAGTTAATCATTGAGTAGGCTTTGAATGAAGATTGGGGCTTGATCAGAAGTGGGGAAGATAAGACTGCAGGAATTTGAAGAAACCCATATCAAGAAGTGAGGAACACTTTGGGGTAATGAAATTGACATCGATCATAAAAGACCCTAACTGATTGAAAGTGATAGATGCAGAGGGTATGAAAAATCTGCCTTCATTTCTTGTGGTTTCTCAGTTTTGTAATACTTCTGACCATTCTGTCATCATTAAAACACTCGTTCACTTGCCTGACAGAATTCATATTTAGTTTCCTCCCAGTCTTTTTTGCAGATTTCTCTTTCTTGACTTAGCTCTTAAATGCTGATATCACTTACGTTGTCTTTGGCCTTTTTTTTTTTACTTCTTTGTACTCTTCACAGGGATCTCACACATTCTAAACATTTAAATGCAGCAGTTGGATCACGTCTCTCAGTCTGTAGCTAGAGATCAGAGCTTACCCAAACATCTTGTCTGTGTTGATGATTGACCACTGAATGTGTCTGCCTCAGTGTTTCCTGTGGTCCTCAGATATAATCTATCCCTGATTCTACTTCTTTTGACCTGCTCCTCTGTTTTTCTTACCTCCCATGGCCATGTGGATATTGGTGTCATTCATTAACTTGGAGTTGATCTCGGTTCTCTTTCCTCTATGCATCCATTCTAATCACTGCTCAGGTTCTGTTGGTTCTATTTTTCTTCACTTTTCCTATCTAGCTCTTCCCTCCAAATTCATTGCTGCTGCTGCTAAGTCGTTTCAGTCATGTCTGACTCTGTGCAACCACATAGATGGCAGCCCACCAGGCTCCCCCGTCCCTGGGATTCTCCAGGCAAGAACACTGGAGTGGGTTGCCATTTCCTTCTCCAATGCATGAAAGTGAAAAGTGAAAGTGAAGTCGCTCAGTCGTGTCCGACTCTTAGGGACCCCATGGACTGCAGCACACCAGGCTCCTCTGTCCATGGGATTTTCCAGGCAAGAGTACTGGAGTGGGGTGCCATTGCCTTCTCCAAAAAATTGCTACTTTCTTAATTCAGGACTTAATCTTTTCTCCCATAGTCCATTGGGCTCCTAACAACTTTAACTCACTGTCAGTCTTGTTTCTTTCAATTATCCTCCACCCTACGATCATACTGGTCTTTCAAAAGGAAAATCCAAATCTATTTATTTCCTTTTCAAATCTGTCCCTGGCTCCCTGATGCCTAAATATATAGATCTTATTGTGGTATATACCACCCTAAGTAATCTAGCCTGCCCTAACTCTAGCCCTGTCTCTTGCCACCTTATGCTCAAATACTTTTAAAGGACAGGTCACTTTAAGTCTTAGGCCCTCATCTGCATGAAATGTATTCTGTCTTCTCTCTCAGAAACACCTATCTTTTAAAGACTTAACTCAAATCCCTTCTCCTCTATAAAGCCTTCCATGGCCACCTACTCTAAGTATAGTTGGCCACTATCCTCTTTGGGTTTTTCCATTTGAATCTTCTATACATTTCTATAAAGATTTTGCAATGTTTGTATTGCACTTAATGAATTGCATGCTGTCTTGTTCATTTGTGCTGCTATAACAAAAATACCATAGACTAGATGGCTTAAACCAACAAACATGTATTTCTTATCATTCTGGAGATTGAGAAGTCCAAGATCAAGACATTAGCAGATCTGGTATCTACTGAGGATCAATTTCCTGCCTCATAGATATCTGTCTTCTGCTGTAACCTCACATAATGGAAGAGATGAATGATCTTTCTGGGGCCTCTATTACAAGGGCACTAATACCTTTCATTTGAGTTCTGCTCTCATGACCCAATCATCTTCCAAAGGCCCCCCATCTCCAGAAACCATCACCTTGGTGGTTAGGATTCAACATATGAATTTGTACAGGATATAAGCATTCATCAGTACATATGTCCTTCTTCTCCCAGTTCTCTGTAAACCTTTGTGTGCAGAGACTCAGTCTTCCTCATTTTTTAGAACTTCAATGGATTATCCAACATGGCACAGGGTTTAGGCATCTATCAGCAATAAAGGGGTGGGGAGTGAAAGGAAGAGAGAACAAAAAGATATATGCAAAGTAGGAAGGCAGGAAGGAAGGATTTGTGTAATAGCATTTGTGTGAACATGAGTTTGAGCAAACACCAAGAGATAGTGAAAAACGGGCAAGCGTGGCGTGCTGCAGTCCACAGGGTCGCAAAGAGTCAGACTGAACATTATTGAAGTGACAATGAGATGGGAAGCAGGGAGACTTGTAAGAAGACTAACCTGGAAGAGGGGATACAGGGATGACCAGAGTCCTGGCAGGGGAAGTGTACAGAAAGCACAAGACATGCAGGAGACTGCAATAAAAGACAGAACTGGGGGCACAGGGTGTCCTGTGAAATTTCGCTCTCAGTCCCTAAACCCGAGTGATGGTCTTTAAGCAGAGAAGTGCTCTGTCTAAAAATGATACTATGAACTCAGATTCCAACATTCCAATGTGGTCTTCCCACTAGAACAACACATGGATTCTTTAAAGCATCAAAAGGTAATTTAAAACAGCAGGACCCAGGCATTATTGTTCAGTGAGTCACAGTGCCTTTTATTAAAATAAGTTTTTCACACATCTGGTCAATGTTTAGACACAATGCCTTCTGCATTTAGTTTTCTCTAGGACTGAGATAACAGCTTGGGTATGGATTTGGGTTAGCCCTTTGGATTTATTTATTCCTGGAAAATCAAACAAACCACATTGTCAAAAGAACACAGAGAACAATGCTTTCTGCTTCATTTATTAACTAAGGGCACTCCCCCATCCCAGGCCACAGCTTCGGGGTGCACTCAAAAGCTTAATCCTAATAGACAACCCTGCCACTGTGGGTTACTGTCTGCCTGGAAGGCCACACAACCCAGGCCCTGCTCTGGGGCTATATGCATTCACCTGCCAAACAATGGTGGACTGGATGTCTTCCCTGCTCTGAGGCCTCTTCCTCTCTGCTAATCTTCCCTGAATACCTCCTCTCCTATGAGGAAGATGCAGGTCTTCAACTCTCTAGAAGTGTGTCTTCAGAGAAAAGCTACTTTTGCATTAGGAACTAAAGCAGTTCTGCATTGTAACTGAAATATCAGATAATTCTGTAAAGAACATTGATGAACGATTTTGAGTCTGACCTTGATAATCTACTAGGAGCACAAAGAAAGAGCTTGAGCTTCCAAAACTGACCACTACTGCCCTCTGGGCAGCCAAGGGAAAATTAAGTCCTCAGCAATGACTCTACCCATGAGTCAAAGCAACAGAGAGCCAAAGGCGACGACAATGAGGGTGGACAATGGGTTAGGAACCCCTCATCTAGACACATTATCTCCCTCTCATGAACTCCTTTAGCATCTCGCTTCCCCTCTCCTGCAGCCCTTGTCATTTCTAGCTCATGTTAGAATTCACTAGCTGGGTGGTGTTGAGAACATTGTTGACAGTTTTTGATAAAACAATGGTGATAAAAGTATCAACCTATGGGATTGTTGTAAGGAGTAAACAGTTAATGTTTGGCAGAAGTATCTAGCTAAGTCAGTACCTAAAAAGGAGTAGGATTTGATAAATGCTGCTTTCTTCAACAAGTGTGTAGTACTGTAGTTAATGGTGTGGGCCACGGAGTCAAAGAGTCTGGGTTAAAATCTGGCACTGCCAAACTAGTTGTGTGACCTTAGGCAGATTTCCTAACTTCTCTGCACTGCAGCTTTTTCATCTGTAAACTGAGCATAAGAATCATATATGCATTCCTATAAGATGTTAGGATTAAGTAAATTGCTACATACAACATGCTCAGGACAGTATTATGGGCATAAAAGCATTGCAAAGCTTAGTTCTTATCATTATTACTCTCATTATGTAGGAGTTGAAGCTGAAGCCGAAGCTCTAATACTTTGGCCCCTTGATGTGAAGAACTGACTCATTGGAAAACCCCGATGCTAGAAAAGATTGAGGGCAGGAGGAGAAGGGGGTGACAGGATGAGATGGTTGGATGGCATCACCAACTCAATGGACTTGAGTTTGAGCAAACTCCAGAAGATAGTGAAGGACAGGAAAGCCTGGTGTGCTGCAGTCCATGAGGTCACAAAGAGTTGGATACAACCAAGCAAGTGAATGGCAACAATGTAGGAGTGATTCATTTATGTAGTTTCATGGAGTGAATAAAACATTAATACATCCATAGTAGGTGCTCAATACCTTTTTGTGAACTGAATGAATGAATGAAGTAACCTTTCTTTTAGACACTGGAGGTACTTCGTCATGCATTTTTAAAGATTTTTTCACTCAACCGAGAAGTGCTTATTGAGGGTCTTCTATATGCCATGGGATGTCACACCCTAGAAAGCAGGCAAAGGTTCAGCTCACGGCTTGCAGTCTAGATGCAGAAGTTTTAGCTGTCTTCTAGTCCTGGTGCTTCACTTAGCAAATGAGGACATTGAGATCCAGAGAGGAAAAGGAATTTTGACGAGGTGGTCACTTGTGGACATGCTGTCATAGGATCCATGTGTCAAAACTCCATTTGGTTGGTTGACATCCTCTTGTTTCAATGTCTTTCTTGGTATGGGAGGCAATATGACCCAACAGGAAGAGCTTGGGTCTGAGTTTAGATGAAATCCAACTTTGCCACGAACCCATTGTGCCATCAGGCAAAGTACTTCGACTGTCTTGGCTCCAGTTCTTCTCTATGATGCAATTTTAGCTTATGCTTCATATGCTAATATGAAGTCCTCCTCTCTGTGCTGAAGAGGTTGCAGAATAAGACACACATGTCCCACATCGTGTCTTTTTTTGTTTTAATTAAACTAGTTGCAGATGTTTAATAATTTACATAAAACCTAGATGTCTGGCTTCTTTCGACAAGTCAGACAGTCTGGCAACCACACTTAGCTGGAGTGAACAGTTACCCCCTGTGATGAGGCTCGAGCCTTACAATGTGGCACAGTCTTCACCCTTCTGCATTCATCTTATTCCTGATCTGTTTTACTCACTGACTCACTTGCCTAACTTTGATCTGCACCTAAGTTTTTAGTGCCTATCATATGGATCCTGGAGGAGGAAATGCTGACCCACTCCAATATCTTTGCCTGGAAAATCCTATGGACAGAGGAGTCTCGTGGACTATAGTCCATGGGGTCGCAAAGAGTCGGACACGACTAAAGCAACTGAGCACATCGTATGGATGAGGTTTTTATAGGGGATGTTATTATAAACAATTAAGGTGTTTTCCATCCTAGTTAATTTTCACTAGAATATTTGCTTCTTTTGTGGAGACACAGAGTTGTGTTTTCTCAAAACATGAATCTTTTTCACTGCATAAGAGATTTAGAGGGAGAGGGGTGGCAAGATGACAATGTACTAATTCAGATACAGGAG
Source organism: Tragelaphus eurycerus (assembly GCA_935064755.1). Classification (NCBI taxonomy): domain Eukaryota; kingdom Metazoa; phylum Chordata; class Mammalia; order Artiodactyla; family Bovidae; genus Tragelaphus; species Tragelaphus eurycerus. Next base: position 19,480,534 of record CAKXYN010000003.1, read on the forward strand.
CACAGATGTTACCACTACCCTAATTACCTCTACTCCAGCACCTATGCAAAAAGAAGAGGGAGAGGGGTCTTCCCTGGTGGTACACTGATTAAGACTCCATGGTTCTGAGGCAGGGGGTGCAGGTTCAATTACCTGGTTGGGGAACCGAGAGTTCATGTGCCTTGGATTCAGCCAAAAATAAGTAAATAAAATAGCCTATTCCCTAGCTCTCTTTAACAAACAAACAACAACAACAGAGAGAGAGAGTTGAATAAGGTACCAACCTGAGAAACCAGGGGCTATTGAGAAGTGATGGTCTACTTGGGGTCTCATGAAGAATGGCAGTTTGGCGGATCACCTTATCTCCTTCCTCCCAGGGTTAACATGAGTCTCATTTATAACTTTGCTCTCAGAGCTCCTTCATGTTAAATCACAGCAACTGAGAAACCTTCAGGACTAGAAGTAGGAACTAACTTTTGAGACATCTGGACTAGAAAGTTGCAACCTGCCACTTGCAAGAACCCTGGACTGGAGATCAGAAACCTGGAGTCCTTTTCCTGGCTCTTGATCTGTCACAGATGGGTTGCATCTCCTCTTTAAGTCCTGTGGCTGAGTTAGGGTGTTTTCATCAAATCTTAGCAGGGGCTGTTCTGAGTATCCTGTGAGATGACTGATACAGATGAAGATACAGATACATATATAGATATAACCTAGATAGCATGAAGGAGAATTTAGATGCTTCTCTTCAGTTAGATTCGTAATCCATGAGGATCCATGTTGATGGGTCCAAGGCCTTGAGGTGAGGAAGAATGCACTGGATTCCTCACTGCAGCAACTACAGAGAAGGCAAGTCTATGTGCTGATGGGTAAAGGGGCAGAACTGTATTACCCAGAGTCTCCAGATAGTATGATGGGGCATGTGGGTTATTAAGTAGTCAGTGAGAAGTTGGAAGATGGCTTTGCAATGCATATACTACCTCATCCCACTCAGGACATGCCTTGGAAGAAGCTTGGCTCACCAAAAGAGCCCATCAGGAGGAACCCCACCAAATGGGAGAAGTACAGCAGTTTCAGAATTTGATTAGGTAAAAGGTGAATGTTAATAACTAAGAGATAATTTTTTTTTAATTTCCTAAGTCTATTCTCTATGTCTGTTTCTCCGTTGTTGCCCTGTAAGTAAATTCTTCAGTACCATTTTTCTAGATTCCATATAAATGTGTTAGAATGTGGTATTTATCTTTCTCTTTCTGATTCACTTCACTCTGTATAATAGGTTCTAGGTTCATCCACCTCAGAACTGGCAAGGGAGGGTGAGATGTATGGAAAGGGTAACATGGAAACTTATATTACCATATGCAAAATAGATAGCCAACAGGAATTTGCTGTATGGCTCAGGAAACTCAAACAGGGGCTCTGTATCAACCTAGAAGGGTGGGAGGGATTGGAAGGGAGATGGGAGGAAGCTTCAAAAGGAAAGGGATATATGTATACCTAAAGCTGAAACTCCAGTATTTTGGCCACCTCATGCGAAGAGTTGACTCATTGGAGAAGACTCTGATGCTGGGAGGGATTGAGGGCAGGAGGAGAAGGGGACGACAGAAGATGAGATGGCTGGATGGCATCACTGACTTGATGGGTGTGAGTCTGAGTGACCTCCGGGAGCTGGTGATGGACAGGGAGGCCTGGCGTGCTGCAGTTCATGGGGTCGCAAAGAGTCGGACACGACTGAGCGACTGATCTGATCTGATGGCTGATTCATATTGAAGTTTGACAGAAAACAGCAAAATTTTGTAAAGCAATTATCCTTCAATAAAAAATAAATTAATAAAAAAATTCATTAGGTGAATCCTTAGAAGAGAGTCAGAGGACAAAGGAACCTGAAGCTACCCATGTGAGGAACATACAAACGGTGATATAGAGCATGAAAAATACAAAGACAGAGGAAGAACAAAAGGTAAAGGCAACTTGAAGCAGTCTTTAAACATGGCTCAGGTCATATGAAAAAGGGATTTGACCAGCAACAAGTAGAGATTTAAGATCAATGGCAGAAGTTACAAGTCTACTGATTGTTTTCTCATTCGTTTATTTGTTGATCCAAAAAAGCAATGACACGAACTCAAGCTTGGAGCTACATACTTGTATCAAATCCTTACTTTGTCATCAACTAGCAGGGCAACCTTAAGCAATTTACTTAGACTCTCTGAGTCATGTTTTTTTATTCTGCAAAAATAGAGATAAAAAGAATACTTATCACAGAAGGCTGTTTTGAGGATTAAATGAGGCAAAGCAGAGAAAATGACTAATATAAGATCTTGCATATACTGAGCACTTAATAACATAACAGCTTAATAATAATTATTAATATTAATATTATTATTATTATTCAACAAGCCCTTGCTATATGCTAGATTCTATATTAGGTGCTGTGTTTACAAAGGTAAAATCAGGCACTGAAAGAGACACATATACCCCAATAGTCATTGCAGCGCTGTTTACAATAGCTAGGACACGGAAGCAACCTAGATGTCCATCGGCAGATGAATGGATAAGAAAGCTGTGGTACATATACACAATGGAATATTACTCAGCTATTAAAAGAATGCATTTGAATCAGTTCTAATGAGGTAGATGAAACTGGAGCCTATTACGCAGAAGGAAGTAAGTCAGAAAGAAAAACACCAATATAGTATATCAATGCATATATATGGAATTTAGAAAGATGGTAATGATGACCCTATATGTGAGACAGCAGAAGAGACACAGATGTAAAGAACAGACTTTTGGACTTTGGGAGGAGGTGAGGGTGGGATGATGTGAGAGAATAGCATTGAAACATGTATATTACCATATGTGAAATAGATTGCCAGTCCAGGTTTGATGCATGAGGCAGGTCACTCAGGGCCAGCACACTAGGATGACCCTGAGGGGTAGGATGGGGAGGGAGGTGGGAGGGTGGTTCAGGATGGGAAACACAGGTACACCTATGGCTGATTCATGTCAATGTATAGCAAAACCCACTACAATATTGTAAAGTAATTAGCCTCCTATTAAAATAAATAAAATTTTAAAAAATCAGGCACAATCACTCGTCAAGGACTTTCCAATCTAGATGTAGTTCAATATTTGTTAGAATAGTCCTGAGAGAGAAATCTATATCTATAAAGGGACCAGTTCCCCATTAGCAGCTGTTGTTACATAGTAGCTGATCAACTATTTGGGAAAATGGATCAGAAGGGACTCAAGCTTCAGAAGCTCCTTGAATCAGATAGTCTTTTCAGGCCCCCCATAACCCCAAGAATCCCTGATTCTACATTTCTTACTGGAGACAATGTTGAATGCCTATGTCTTAATCCAGAGCCTGCTGATAGGGTGGGGCTATAGAGGGCAGCTGCAGTCCTTGAGAAAAAGTCCAATGTCAAAGCCTGACCATGCTGCAGTCACTGTGTTTTATCCTGCATTTGGGTCCCGTGCCTCAAGGCAGTGACCTCCCTGTCAAGCAGAGCCCACCATGAATTATTTCCCTGGTGAGTACTCAAAGGTTCTATAAGAGACTCGTAATAGCCTTGACCTTGTCTACAATATTTTATGACTGCCATTCATCGAAGTTTGTTTACTCTGAAATTATGGGGAGAGTGACATTGTGCTTGGAACAACATTTGATGGATATGTTCTCTGAACCCTCACCCAACAAAAACTCACTTAGGAAAGAAAGTCTAAATTTAGAGATGTGTGTTCAATTATGGGTTGTGATCTGGCTTACAGTTTTGCCTCTTATCTGTGACCCCTTCTTGGAAGCTGTGACCAACAGCATAGCAATAATTTCAGGCCCACAAGAGAACTGTGCAAAGGAGATACCTTTAGTTCATCAACTTGGAAATGCCCTCAATATGAAACCAACATGTATCCTCAAATTACACAGGAAAGAACAGCCCTCTTTCCTTTTGTTAGATGTCTCAATATTTGGAAATACTTGAATCAAAATGAAAAGTACATGGAGTATTTTTAATTAATTTGTAATAAATTTAACAAATTTAACTTAATTTATAATAAATGTAATTCATTTAATTTCACATTTAATATCCATAAAAGATGCCATATTTTAACTAAACATTGGTATGCATAGATACACAAATGCCATCAACAAATTCCATAACCTATACAGACTGAATCAAATAATTAAGCATTTGTTTCAATACTACCCTTCAGTGTTTATCATGCTGTTAGTTTTGACTTCTGAAAATATGAAAGGTATCTTAAAGATTGCAAGCTATTTTCTCATTCCTTGAACCTCATTTCATTCTTATTACAGTAATAACTGACAATTATTGAACACTTTTTATGTGCCAGGCATTGGGCAAAGAGCTTTACATATATTCATTTATTTAATTAAATCCTTACAAGTTATGAAATAGTTTTTAATACATCTATTTTAATATATCTATTTTACAAAGGAAGAAACTTAAGTTCATAAAATCTAAGTAACCTTGGCCAATGTAAGACTGCTAGTAAACTGCACAGCTGGAAACCAAACCCAGATCTGTGGGATTCATAGTTCATCCATCTACTTTGTTATGTTGTCTCCAGCTCATGCTGGATGCAAAGTAAGTGTTCCATAAGTAATTGAATGATGATTATCTAGGCAGTTTTATTGCAAGAAAGCCAACTGTGGCCTGCTCCACTGAATACTGATTATTTGTTAACCAGGTTACAATGGATAAAAGGAACTTTTGTAATTTTATTTCTTGAAAGTCTGGACTTTAAATAGAAAAAAAAAATATCCTTTCCTAATTTAAGAAAGGTTATGAGTTGACTAAAGTAAAAACTATGTTTATGAAAATAAAAAGCTCCATGCAGTATTGGTTTAGAAAGGTGGGGATTCAAATGTGTTGGAATATGTCTTGGAATGGGGTCGGGTGAGTGATAACAGTAGGGAGATATATTTGCAGAATATCCTCCTTAAGTTAATATGAATTCTATCATCTGTTCTCTGTCTCATTTTTCCCAGGAAAACAAACCAAAATAAGACCACAGATTGTTCTATTCTTCCTTGAACTTTAGGGGAAAATTGCAAGCATATTTTGAATATATTTTATTTGGGACCTTCGAAATAGGGCCAAGTTCATGACACTGACTCTCTCAGTACACTGCCTTGTCGCCCCCTCATACTTACTGAACAGAGGAGAAACATTTCTTTTAGCTTTATATTTTGGATTCATTTAATTGAGTAGATTTCAAATCTTGCAAGCAATCATTTAAAAAAATTTTTTTGACATCCTTTTTAGAGAGATCTTACCGCTTAAAAAGAATCTGGGGTGTTGGGAGAGAGGAGGCAGGGAAATTCCAAAGCATTGTCTTTGGTTTTTAGGTTTTCAGAGTTTTAGGTCCAGTTTCCAGGATGGGGTGTTTTCTACATGATAACCTTTTTCGGTCAATAGCCATATCTAGCACAGTGTTGGAAATCTCTAGAATGAGAGGCAGTCTATGGGCTCCTCATTAAAAAAAAAAATAATTATAGGAGGACACAGGAGAAAGAGTTTTTCTTAGGCAAGATATGGAAGCAACCTAAATGACCATCAACAGCAGCATGGATAAAGATGTGGTACATATATACAATGGAATATTACTCAGCCTTAAAAAATGAAACAATATCATTTGCAGCAACATGGATGGACCTAGAGATTATCTTACTAAGTGAAGTAAGTCATACAGAGAAAGTCAAATATCATATGATATCACTTACATCATATGTGGATTCCTAAAAAATGTATACAAATGAACTAACTTATAAAACAAATAGATTCAGAGACACAGAAAACAAACTTATGGCTACCAAAGGGGAAAAGGGAGGAGAGTGGGACAAATTTTAAAAAATAAAAAATTACATTTCTTTTAAACAGCATGAAGTTGGGACATTCTCTGCCTTATCATTGGAGTATTTGTCACTTGCATTCAATATGATATGGTTGGGTTTAAGTCACATTTGAAGTTAAAAGTGAAGCTTAATGACAGACCATCTTTAACTTCAGCATGGATGAAATCATGTTTATAGTCCCACATTTTGTTATAAGATAAAAGATGTATAGAACAGACTTTGGGTCTCTGGTAACGGGAGAGGGTGGGATGATTTGGGAGAATAGCATTGAAATATGTATAGTCTCATATCTGAAACGAGTCACCAGTCCAGGTACGATGCCTGATAGCGGATGCCTGGGGCTGGTGCACTGGGACGACCCGGAGGGATGGTATGGGGAGGGAGGAGGGTTCAGGATGGGGAACACATGTATACTTGTGGAAGATCCATCTCTATGTATGGCAAAAGCAATACAATATTGTAAAGTTAAGCAAAATAAAATTTATTTAAAAAAAAAAAAAGTTGGAAATAAGAATTCTTCAGTTTGTCACCAAAAAAGAAAAATCTACCTACCTATCTTCCTGTATTTGCCTTTATAAAGTACTAATCTGTGTTGTTGTTTAGTTGCTAAGTTGTGTCCAGCTCTTGCAACCCCATGGACTGTAGCCCACCAGGCTCCTCTGTCCATGGGATTGCCCAGGCAAGAATACAGCAAGGGGTTGCCATTTCCTTCTCCAGGGGATCTTCCTGACCCAGGGATCAAACCCACATCTCCTGCATTGCAAGCAGATTCTTTACCACTGAGCCACCAGGGAAGCCCAACTAACCTATAACTGCAATATATAACAAGAGAGACCATAAATTAGACTTATATTCTACTGTAGAGGTGGAGGCCTACTTTGAACAAGAAATATCTTAATTGGAAAGTTCTCAACTTTTATAGACAGTACTATAAGCTGTGTATATATAAATTTTGCTCAATAATTATCTGTTAAATTGCAAAAAAAAAATTTGGAAAAAGTTAAATTTTTAAAAAGCTCAAATTAAAGGAAATGAAAAGAGAGTGAGGAGAAGATAACAAAACATCTGGTATCACCTGTCCCCTGAGGCAGGAGGAAAAGGTGCCTAGGAAACATAGCTTGTGGGGAACTTGGAACTGTCGATGGATTTATCACATTCTGGGCATGGGAAATGGTGGTCTGGATTTAACCTTCCAGTGCCAGAGCTATAGGAAGTTCTAACATTTTTCCTATCAACCATAAAATACCTGTGAAGAAGGTCTCAACAACACAATACAGTAAAGCCTGGAGATTTTATATATAACCTTCACAGTCTGGACCAAAACAGACTGTCCCAGATCAGATCAGTCGCTCAGTCGTGTCCGACTCTTTGCGACCCCATGAACCGCAGCACACCAGGTCTCCCTGTCCATCACCAGCTCCCGGAGGTCACTCAGACTCACATCCATCGAGTCAGTGATGCCATCCAGCCATCTCATCCTTTGTCGTCCCCTTCTCCTCCTGCCCTCAATCCCTCCAGAGTCTTCTCCAATGAGTCAACTCTTCGCATCAGAGTCTTCTCCAATGAGTCAACTCTTCGCATGAGGTGGCCAAAATACTGGAGCTTCAGCTTTAGCATCATTCCTTCTAAAGAAATTCCAGGATTGATCTCCTTCAGAATGGACTGGTTGGATCTTCTTGCAGTCCAAGGGACTCTCAAGAGTCTTCTCCAACACCACAGTTCAAAAGCATCAATTCTTCGGCGCTCAGCCTTCTTCACAGTCCAGCTCTCACATCCATACATGACCACAGGAAAGACCATAGCCTTGACTAGGCGAACCTTTGTTGGTAAAGTGATGTCTCTGCTTTTGAATATGCTATCTAGGTTGGTCATAACTTTCCTTCCAAGGAGCAAGCGTCTTTTAATTTCATGGCTGCAGTCACCATCTGCAGCGATTTTGGAGCCCAGAAAAACAAAGTCTGACACTGTTTCCACTGTTTCCCCATCTATTTCCCATGCAGTGATGGGACCAGATGCCATGATCTTCGTTTTCTGAATGTTGAGCTTTAAGCCAACCTTTTCACTCACCACTTTCACTTTCATCAAGAGGCTTTTTAGCCCCTCTTCACTTTCTGCCATAAGAGTGGTGTCATCTGCATATCTGAGGTTATTGATATTTCTCCCGGCAATCTTGATTCCAAATTGTGTTTCTTCCAGTCCAGCAACATGTAGAAGATATTTTGCTGAGGAAAGTCTTTTAAACCTGAATTGTTTTGGATTATTAGGTTAAAAAATCTTGTTTGCATTTTTATTGAAATATGGTTGATTTATAATGTTAATTTCTGCTGTACAGCAAAATGATTCAGTTATATATGCACACATCTATACACACACACACATAGGATTCCTAGGTGACTAGATGGTAAAGAATCTGCCTGCCAATGAAGGAGACACAGGTTCAATCCCTTGGTCAGGAAGATCCTCGGGAGAAGGGAATAGCAACACACTCCAGTATTGGGAAATCCCATGGACAGAGGAGCCTGGCAGGCTACAGTCCATGGGGTTACAAAGGAGTCAGACATGACTTAATGACAAAACAACAACAAACAAAACATACATACATATGTGTGTGTCTGTGTAATATATATATATAGGCTTTTGTGGTAGGCAGGGCTTTGACCATCCTTTCCAAATCCACCCAAGAACGCACAATTTGAATCACAGCACCAGGAACACAAGTACCATCCATTAAAGCCAAAAGTTTATTTCCCCAAAATCAAGACCAAGAATGTTATCTTTATGAAGGGGAAGCATAGCAAAAACATTGTATCCTCAATGAAGGAAAGGACACTTGGTCTGGATGTAGGGGAGCTTTCAATCCAACACTAGGATCTTCCTTGGTATCAGTTCTATGGACTCTCAGCAGAGTCCAAGGAACACATTATTTAGCACTCTTCCTTAGAAGTCTGTAAAACTGGCATGGATGGGCCTTATGGCAGAAGACACCAGTTATGGGGTCAGAGAAACCTGAGCCCCTCTAGGTGGCCTCAGGCAAATAACCCCTCTATGCCACAGGTTCCCACATAAAATAGAGACCATTATACCTATTTTTCAGGTTTGTTGTGAGATTTAGAAACAATACCTGGTACATAGTGGGAACTAAATAAATGGGAAAGGATATAGTTTTATTTTCTAGATGACAGAGGTAATTTATTGTCTGGGACCAGAACACTAGCTAAGTAATCTCCAGGCCTCTGCTTCAGGCACAAGACTTCTTGTCCTCCTTCTCTTTGAAACACTGCAAACTCTGAAGCACCCTGGCCATAGAGATAATGCTTATTATCAGCAATGCTCCTTTACTCCCCATGGGCCCACACTCCTTTAGTCACCCTCACTGCCATCATGAGCTTGTCTGAATCTCCCCAGACACTGTCTTCATTTTAGCCGTTTGCCTTTCTACCCCACTGAGTCCCATTTTCTCTGAACAATTATTCACTTAAGTAGGTGACAAAGGGCTTATTTGTTTAATTCATCTGTGCCAATGTTCTAATCAGTGGTCATAGGTAACTTGCCCAGATAGGTGAACTTCAGGGTGAGCGTGTGCTCAGCTGCTCAGGCATGTCTGACTCTTTGAGACTCCATGGACTGGAGCCTGCCAGTCCATGGAATTCTCAGAGACAAATTTTGAAGTGGGTTGCCATTTCCTCCTCCAAGCGATCTTCCTGACCCAGGGATTAAACCCATAGCTCTTGAGTCTCTTACATTGGCAGGTGGATTCTTTACCACTGTGCCACCTGAGAACTTGAGGTAAAGGAACTCTAGTAAATGAACATCCTAGATAGTCTTTTTTATTTTTATTTTTTTGAAGTTCAATGGCAAAGATATCTTTACTCCAGAAGATCTCCCTACATAATCCAGGTGAAGAGGTACTGTGAGATACTTGGCCATACTCAAGCAGAACACAATTAGGCTGCTTTCTGTTGTATCTGCAGAGAGATCAACCTGGACAAGATCCCTGTGGTTCACCAGGGGTGCTGACTATCGGGGCTGAATGCTGCAAGTCCACCCCATAGCTGAGCCAGATGGAAAGAACCAGAATCTTATTCAATCTGAAACCATTCCCTTAGATGTACGGATCCAGACTTTTGGGACAGCATAGTTTTGAGACACTTTCATAATCATCTAAGCTCATGACTTGATGATTTTTGAAGCTTCAGCTCAGAGAAGGAAGAGTTGATTTGTTTGATGCCAGAGCTGGTGAAGGCTGAGCTGTGTCTGGAATCTAGGTTCCCTAGCTCCTGACTCTAAGCCCTCTATCTGCACCAATTTACATGTATAAACCTTGGCACAGCTTGTGTGTTCTAGAAGAAGGGGTTCTGGTGGTGGAGGATCAGAACTAACCTCTGAACCCTATTTTACCACCAAGCATCTGGGAGACTCTCAAAGAATTGTCTCAGGTTCCATTTGCCCATCTGTAAACTGAGCAGAGTCTGCTCCACATTGTCTGACGTCCCTGGCTATTATTCAGAATAGATGAGAGTGTCTCGTCCACAAAAATCCTGAAAAACAGCATTGGTTGAAGAAGAAAGGAGTTTAGAAAGTCAAACAGTCACTCACACATGTGTACACACACACACACCCAAGTTATTCCAATTTGTCACCATCCTCTGATTCAGAAGCCACTGATGCTGTTCTCCCTACTTTAAGTCTAGGGAGCACTGACCTTTACACTGACATCAGAAAACAGAATGGTCTCCGATTGGAAACGACAACCTATGGGCTGCTGCATGACAAGCCCCTGGGTCAGGGAGCCTCTGTATCTTCTGCAATGTGCTGATGGGTTGCTGCTGCAGGCATCCCAGACCTCTGAACGGACACTGAAGAGGGTGCAGACAGAGAGAGAAAGGACAAGTTAGCCATTGAAACTCATGACCATAATAAAACAAAGTGCTTAAAGGGGACAGATGTCAATCTGGGAAAGGGAACGAGAGAGAAGGAGAGGGGAAGGGAGAGACAGAAAAAGACAGAAAGTTGTGATGGAGGACTAGAAGAAAGGGAGGGAAAGAGAATATGAGAATTTAGGGGACTGGAGTACACAGTTGAGATCCAAATTAATGACATGAATGATCAAGTTGAAGGACTCGCTAAAGCCCAGAGCAAATATTCAAACCATACCCATAGTGATACAAAGATCTTGGGATAAAATTTCCTTGGGGTGAGATTGCACAAAGTCTGGGTTGGATCTGCCATATGGGCTCCCCAAAACTCCAGCCACTGTGGCCAACTCCAAGGAGAGGAAGTTTAGGTCACATGATTTCCAGACTCTGATTCTGATGGTGGCTTTAGCCTTTCCATCATCCTGAACTTTGGAAATTATTTCTCTCTCTTCTCTCCCTTGGGCAAGAAAACTGCTGATGCTTTTGTATCAGCCATAAGGGCTGTGTTGGGAAGGGTGAGGGAATGTGCAAGAAAGCAGAAGATAATTCCCAGAAATCTCCTCCCAGAGGTTCCTAGACAATATTTCTCTAAGAACTTTCTTCTCTAAGAACTCACTTGCATCAGCTTTGGTTGCCTGTTCACTGGCTCACAAACCTTTCATCTGCAATTTCAATTTTTAAGTCTGTGAGACCCCCAGACAAACCTCCTATTTCCTCAAGGGAGCTGTCAGGGTCAGTGTGTGTGTTGCAAGCAGCCTCGGTCATTGCACGGACCTGGCATGGTCAGGAGCCAGCCTCATTCCAGGACCACGTGACACGGGCAGGGTTACTCACTTGGTTGTCCTCCAGCAGGGGCAGCTGGGGACACCTCCCTAGAGTGACTACAGCATTTATCACTAGGATGACTCAGCCGGAGCCTCCCTCTCCCTGCAAAGGGAATCTGAGGCCAGGGCTGGGGGTGGGAGTGTCGATTAGACCCATCTATGGCTGCAAGATCACAGAAACCGCCCCTCACCTGGGAAGCTTGAAGGACATGGTGAGTAAAGCTCAGGTCAGTGGCTCAGAAACTCAGAATGAAACATGATTTTATTCTAGAAGCTTGGGTGACTGCTGGGGCTCGGTGTTCAAAACCCCAAGGAAGATCCTACTCAGCCACTAATGACAACATTTTCATTGCAGATTTGCATGCATTCCATTTCACTGATTTCACTCCCATCTTTATTTTGTTTTTGTCATTTCTAAGGTCTTTCAAATATTTATCCCTAATGAGAGTGACATAACACAGTTTTATGGCATGTCCTGCCTGGTTTCCTGGTTAAGGACAGGCTCCATTTCTTTTGTCTGAGCAGGTGATGCTTTGTCTCTCAACGTTATATCCAGTCCTGTTTCTTGATCTTTATGTCACTGATGAGTCTCACTGAGGTCTCACCTCCTCAATGTGCTCCTACAAAGCACAAGCCTCCTCTTACAGTCCTAATTTCCCACAGCATCTAGCACACCGATAAGCACATGGCAGATACTTACTCAACTCTTATTATGTGGTTGTTTACACTGTTGAAGACCCAGGGGGAAAGGAGTTTCACAGACTCACCAGTTACCACATCCAAGATCTAAATTCACTTAGAAGGAGATTTTGATAGCAAAACTAAAGCCTTCATTTTGCATGCCATCTCTTATTCAATTTCCAAAACAACATCTGTAGTGTAATTGGTTAATTTCCATCTGTTGGTCTCCTTGTTAACTCTGAGATGTTCTCCTGATGTCATCATTATAATCGTTTCTGGAGGTTTACAATAAAAACAACCGTGATTTGTACAGTGCTTAATCACAGGTATTTTACTTAGTGTGTCACATTCTATGGTCAATGTAAATGCACCTCGAATCCTTTGATAACAGTGCGCATTTGGCTCAGGGTCAGATGCTGTTCTGAAATCCGTGGCATGTCTGTGGTGTGGTCTGACAGTCCTTTCAGCCACTTCCAGCTCCCCATCCTGTTTTCTTTCTCAGGCATTGTCCCTAATAAATGCTCTTGTTCATGTACCCTGTCTTCACATCTGTTCTCAGAGGATCCAGTCTCTCCAGCCTAGCTACCATAGTCCCTTCTCCAGGGCATCCTGGTCTGTCTCCATCAGAGCACTGACCCAACTGCATTGAACTGTCTCTGTCTCCCTATCAGAACTGAATCACTAACCATCATGTAATAAGATGGATGCTGGAAGCACTAGAGGAAATGATTCATTTCACTGGGAAGCTGAGGAGTGAGCAGTGGAAGTGTCGGGGTGGGGGGAATTCTTAATTGAGGTGTATTCAGCTGTGCCTTGAAGGATGGGCAGAATCCCCGAAAAGAGAATGCTGGCCGGCTTTGGACGCAGACAGAAGAGAATGAGAATAATGATGGTCTTTTTGCGCATGATGATTATGTTGGTACCGCTGGACTGTAACTGCAGAGATAGAGCAGCTGGATTGGAAATGCCGCGCTGAATGGATTTTACTTCATGCTGTATGTAATGGTGCTTGAGCAATTTACTTTTAAGTAAAGTATAATTGATTTGCAATATGTTAGCTTTGAATGTACAGCAAAGTGATTCAGTTATATGTACATATATAGATATATATTTTTTCAGATCTTTTCCATTATAGATTATTACAAGGTATTGAATATAGTTCCCTGTGTTAAATAGGAGGTCCTTGTTTATCTCTTTTATATATAGTATAGTGTATCTGTTAACCCCAAACTCCTAATTTATCCCTCCCTGCTCCACTTTCCCCTTTGGTAACCATAGGTTTTTTCCCTATGTCTTTCAGTCTTTTTCCATTTTATAAATGTTTGTATCTGTTTTTTAAGATTCCACATCTAAGTGATATACGATATCTGCCTTTCTCCGACAGACTTAATTCTTACACTATTTATAAGCACAGTGTCATCAAATACATGTTTCCTGTTATGAAACAAATCTCAGAGTGGTTGGAGCATCCTATAAAATCACTCTGACCCACACTGCCAATACAGATCCATTAGTTATATTAGCTATGTAAATTTTAATCTAAAGGTAGCACAGTAGGAAAGAATCCACCTGCTAAGGCAGGAGACGCAAGAGACTCGGGTTTGATCCCTGGGCCAGGAAGATCCCCTGGAGGAGGAAATGGCAACCCAATCCAGTATTCTTGCCTGGAAAATTTCCTGGACAGAGGAGCCTAGCAGGGTACATTCCATGGGGTCTCAAGGAGGTGGATATGACTGAGTGCACCCACACAATTTAAATTTAAATCAAACTAAAAATTCAGTCATAATAGACAGACATGGCTAGTGGCTGCTCCATATAGAGCAGCACAGTGGGGAGTTAAAGCAGATATGAATGAGGAAGGTGACAAAAGCTTGAGACCAGAGAGGTCAGGAGACAGTCACACAGCTAAGGGTAGATAAGCAAGGTTTGAAGCCTAAATTTTGTCAATCTTAACCCAGAGCTATTTCCACTGGATTTTTTTTTTTTTTTTGCTTTTCCCTGCTTCCTACAACTGGTTAGCAAAAAAGCTCATTCATGGCCAGATCCTAGCCCTGTGGTGCTGGCAGTGAGATAACTACAAAGATTCTAGGACCTAAGATAACTACCTAAGATAACTAAAAGATTCTAGGATCTTACCTAAGGTAAGATGACCAGGTTTGACTCTAGCTCTGCCATTTAGGAGTTGTAGAGCTTGTGGAAATTAATCAGCTCTCTGGGCTCCAAGTTCTTCACTGATAAACAGAGATGATGAATTCATTGTCATCTATTTCACAGTGTTCAAAAAAATCTACTTTTCAAAATCAGATTAACTATATGATTATATTTTACATAGATGACATTTTTCTTTATTCTTTTCCTTTTTATCTTTTTACTTTGTGCTGCACAGCATGTGGGATCTTAGTTCTCCAACCAGGGATTGAACCTGTGCCCCCTGCATTGGAAGTGCAGAGTCTTAACCAATAGACAGCCTGGGAACTCCCTCTTCTTCTGCAATTATAAAATAATACATGACTTCTGTAAATAATTTGCCCCCCAAAAGGTACTTTAAAAAGATTTCAAGACAAAAGTATTATTTAAAAAATAAAAGGCATTAAGTTTCACAAGTGAGTCTAAGTTTTAGAACAGCGACCCTCAACCTTGGTTATTTATTAGAATTTCTTGAGAATTAAAAAAAAAAAAACCTTGCTGCTCTGCCTAGCTAGACTGATGAAACCAAGATTTTGGAGGAGTAGAACCTACAAACAGTTTTTGAAGCTCTCCACATGATTCCAGTGTGCAAGCATATTTGAGAACTATGATTCTGAAAAGATAGCTCATCAAATTTTAAAAAATTATATGTACCACAAGTATGTAAAGAAAAGACACAGGTGACAATCTATGCATTTATGCTTAGAAAAGGGCAGTTTTCACAAATGATTAGCATATGTGCAAAGTTATAGACAGATACCCACCATTGTCAAGGTCCAGATAAAGCTGTTTTGTAAGGAATTAGGAACCTATAGCAACTGGCTTAGGATGTTGCTTAGTTGGGGACCAGATGGGGATAGGGTGACCCCGAGTGTGTTCATTGGTGTTTGCTTTCCCTCTGATAAACACACACTTATAAAGCAGCGCAAGAGGTCAGTTTTGCTATTTTTTTTTTTTTTTTTGGTAAGGAAATCGGTAAAGTACCTACTTAATGTTTCTCTTCACCTCAAACCCACTCCTAAGAAGTGACCTCTGATATGTTGGATGTAATGTCTGTGCTTAAGCAGATGACACAGAGCCACACATAACACATGCACATACCCACATACACACGCACATATAACACATGCATGCACACTAGTGCACTTGGACTTTCACTGATAACTTTATCATAGCCATCCTACCATATCAGGACATCAGGTTTATCTCATGTTTAATAAATGCTTAGTTTTATTGTTCCTGTGTGTCATGGCTTATTTGGACATTCCCCAGTAGATAGTGAGTTTTCCCTTGCTTTTTTCTATTTCAAAGAACACTACAGTAAACTCACTTGCATGTTTAGCTTTTGAGCAAACACCATTGAAGGATAAATTCTTCGAAGTGTGACTGCTATGTTAAAAAAAACTGACATTTTTGGGACTTCCCTGGTGGGCCTGTGGTGAAGCCTCTAAACTTCCAGTGCTGGGGGCATGGGTTTGGTCCCTGGTCAGGGAACTGAGTTCCACAAAGAGAATGCAGTGGTCATAGCAAACACTCTCTTTCAACAACACAAGAGATGACTTTCACACGGACATCACCAAATAGTCAATACCAAAATCAAACTGATTTCATTCTTTGTAGTTGAAGATGGAGAAGCTGTATACAGTCAGCAAAAACAAGACCTGGAGCTGACTGTGGCTCAGATCATCAACTTCTCATAGCAAAATTCAGGTTAAAACTAAAGAGCAGGGAAAACCACTAGGCCAGCCAAGTACAACTTAAATCAAATCCCCTATGAATATGCAGTGGAGGTAATAAATAGATTCAAGAGATTAGATCTAGGCAACAGCACGCTTGAAGAACTATGGACAGAGGTCCATAATATTGTCCAGGAGACGGTGAACAAAACCATCCCAAAGAAAAAGAAAAAAGAGAAGGCAAAGTGGTTATCTGAGAAGGCTTTACAAATAGCTGAAGAAAGAAGAGAAACAAAAAGCAAGGGAGAAAGGAAAAGGTATACCCAACTAAATGCAAAGTTCCAAAGAACAGCATGGAGAGACAAGAAGGCCTTCTTCAATGAACAGTGCATAAAACTGGAAGCAAACAATAGAGGGGGAAAGACTCGAGATCTCTTCAGGAAAACTGGAGATATCAAGGGAACATTTTGCCCAAAGATGGGCACAATAAAGGACAGAATTGGTAGAAACCTGGTAGATGCTGAAGAGATCAAGGAGAGATAGAAAGAATACACAGAAGTACTGTACAATAAAAGATCTTAATGAACCGATTACTTTGATGGTGTGGTCAGTCACCCAGAGCCAGGCATTCTGTAGTGCCAAGTCAAATGGGGCTTAGGAAGCACTGCTCTTAATAAAACTGGATGCGATGAAATTCCAGTAGAGCTATTCAAAACTCTAAACGATGATGCCATCAAGGGGTTGCATTCAATATGTCAGCAAATCTGGAAGATCCAGCAGTGGCCACAGGACTGGAAAAGTCAATCCTCATCCCAATTCACAAGAAGGGTAGGACTAAAGAATGTGCTAACCATAAGACAATTACACTCATCTCCCATGCTAGTAAGGTCATGCTTAAAATTTTACATGGTAGGTTTCAGCATTATGTGAACCAAGAATTTCCAGATGTCCAAGCTATGCTTAGAAAAAGAGGAATCAGAGATTAGATTGCCAACATTCACTGGATCATAGAGAAACCAAGGGAATTCCAGAAAAACATCTACCTGTTTCATCAACTACACTGAAACCTTTCACTGTGTGGATATAACAAACTGTGGAAAGTTCTCAAAGATGGGAATACCAGACCATCTTGTTTGTCTTCTGAGAAACCTGTTGTGGATCAAGAAGCAATGGTTAGAATACTATTTGGAACAACTGGTTGGCTCAAGACTGAGAAAGGAGTACAACAGGACTGTCTGATGTCACTCTGTTTGTTTAACCTGTATGCTGAGCACATCATGAGAAATGCCAGGCTGGATGACATACAAGCTGGAATCAAGATAAGCAGGAGAAATACCAATCTCATATTTGCAGATGATACCACTCTAATGGCAGAAAGCAAAGAGGAACTAAAGAGCCTCTTGATGAGGGTGAAGGAGGAGAGTGAAAGAGCCAGCTTTAAACTCAATATTAAAAAAACTAAGATCATGGAATCTGGTCCCATTACTTCATGGGAAATAGAAGGGAAAAGGTGGAAGTAGTGACAGATTTCCTCTTCTTGGGCTCCAAGATCACTGCAGATGGTGACTGCAGCCATGAAATCAGATGATTGCTTCTTGGCAGGAAAGTGAAAACAAACCTAGAAAAGTGTGTTGAAAAGCAGAGACATTACTCTGCCGACAAAGGTCCATATAGTCAAGGCTATGGTCTTCCCAGTGGTCATGTACAGTGGTGAGAGCTGGATCATAAAGACGGCATAATGCCAAAGAATTGATGCCTTTGGACTGTGGTGCTGGAGAAGACTCCTAAAAGTCCCTTGGACAGCAAGGAGAACAAACCAGTCAATCTTAAGGGAAATCAACCCTGAATACTTGTTGAAAAGACTGATGCTGAAGCTGAAGCTCCAGTATTTTGGTCATCTGATATGAACACCTGATTCATTGGAAAAGTCCCTGATGCTGGGGAAAATTGAAGGCAGAAGAAGAAGAGGGCATCAGAGGATGAGATGGCTGGATGGCATCACTGATACAATGGACATGAACTCAGGCAAACTTTGGGAGATGATGAGGGACAAGGAGGCCTGGTGTGTTGCAGTCCATGGGGTCACGAAGAATCAGACATGATTGGGCGACTGAACAACAACAGGGAACTAGATCCCACATGCCACACAGTGCTGCCAAAAAATCTAAAGAAATAAAAAGCAGACACTGTCAAACTGCCTCCAAAAAGGCTGCAGAAATTTATATTTTCTCGTAATAAGGCAAAGTGTTCATTTCACACACCCTCCTGGACACTGGTCTTTATTTTTTAACTGACTCACTTAATGATATATAAAGGTGCTTTGCAAATAATTACATATGTATAATATGTGCTGAAGAATTGATGCTTTCAAATTGTGGTGATAGAGAATACTCTTGAGAGTCCCTTGGACAGCAAGGAGATAAAACTAGTTAATCCTAAAGGAAATCAACGGTGAATATTCACTAAAAGAACTGATGCTGAAGTTGAAACTCCAATACTTTGGCCACATGTTGCAAACAGTCAACTCACTGGAAAAGACCCTGATGCTGGAAAAGATTGAAGGCAAAATGAGATAGGATGGCAGAGGTTATGATAGCATCTGTGACTCAATGGATATGAATCTGAGACAACTCCAGGAGATAGTGGAGGACAGAGGAACCTGGTGTGCTGCAGTCCATGATGTTCCAAAAATTCTGACATGATTTAGTGACTGAATAACAAGTACAGATACAAGGTATTCTGATCAATGACTTTTCTGAAAGGACCCACATCAAAAGTGGCTGTCTAAGCCTCTGAAAACAGTACCATCCAGAGGGTTCTGCTATAATATCCTGTTGTTTTCTGGAAATAGTGCTTTGGGGCTTGGATCCTAATTTCTTAGGCCATGATGCTAGTCTTCCCAGGTGATGCGGTTGTAAATAATCAGTGAGAGGGAGGAACTCTGGCAGAGGCAGCTATCAAAGCTTTTATGCAAAATAGTTGAATACCACAGCACACAGGCCCACTCCCGACACCTGCAATGTTATTGAGTGAGCCTGGCAGGGAGTAATTTAGGAGGGCCTTGCCTTAGTTCTTCCCGGGGGCTCAGATGGTAAAGTGTATGCTTACAATGCAGGAGACCCAGGTTCAATCCCTGGGTCGGGAAGACCCTCTGGAGAAGGAAATGGCAGCCCACTCCAGTTCTCTAGCCTGGAAAATCCCACAGATGGAGGAGCCTGATAGGCTGATAAGCTACAGTCCATGGCACTGTAAAGAGCTGGATATGACTGACCGACTTCACTTTGCCTCAGTTCTAGCTTCAAAGATTTTATTCCATCTTCTTGCCCCCCTTTAAGACTTTTCATTTTAATCATTCATAGGGGAGCTGTGAAACGGAGGCTTCAGGATATACTAACTCATTTTTATAAGTGTAAGCCTCAATCTTATTCAAATAGTGCAGAATATCCTTTTTAAGTTAATATGGATTCTATTTTCTGTTCTCTGTCTTCTTTTTTTTTCCCAGAAAAACAAACCAAAATAGGACCACAGATTGTTCTATTCTTCTTTGAAATTTAGGGGCAAATTGCAAGCATATTTTGAATACTAGTTGGGACCTACAAAATAGAGCCAAGAGCGTCCCCTGTTGACTATGGCTTAAAAAGAAAGGGAGTCTGACTTGAAGCTCCTTTTTCTCTATCATGAGATCCACTCAGCCCAACACCACCTGGGAAAGACCTGATCCTCCTTCAAGAACCAAAGGACCTCTTTCATGTCCAATGGAGCCTTACTTGTCATAAAGTTTTTTGCTCCTGCCTCTCCTACACACTTCATCCCTCCAAGAAACTGTGACTAGCCCAGTAGTTTACTTGTTTCCATCTCCCCCACACCCATCTCCCAATTATGAATTCCTCAGGTTGGACCTGGGTCTTCCACATCTTTATATCTCTAGTTTGTAGTACCTTGCAAGTTGGTTGCCCATTAACATAACAAAAGACATCCATAGGGTATGTGACAAAACACTGGTGCTCCTCAAATATTCCACAAGCTTCTGCATATTTCCCAGTCCCCCTTGCATGTAAGATGGGGTCATGTGACTAGCTCTGGCTCATGGGCATAAATGTGAGTAAAGTGATACATAGTGTTTGCTATCCAAGGCAGTCAAGAGGGAATGGAAGCACCACACATGTTCTCTCCTGCCTCTATGGCTGGAAGCAAAGGCCACTGAGATAGCAAAGTTGCAAGATGGAAGCAACTCAGATTCTCGCCACTGTGGAAAGGTGGCCATCAAAGAAAACAGGGCGACCTGTAGCAGACTGTTAAGAAAGTAAGAAATAAGCCTTGGGGATTTGGAGGTTAGGTGTCACAAAAAACTTAGCTTACCCTAACAGATGTGAGTTCACAAGTTGAAAATAAAAGGAGGAGAAAAGCTCATGGAACATGACAGCATCATTTAATAGCGAGATCTTGCATGTCCTGAAACATGTTAGTCACGATTTGTGCCATGGATTTGAGGATTCCCAAGCAAAATGGGGACACAATCAGCCCCATTATATGGATGGAGAATCCAAGGCATAGAGAAGTGAAGGGATTGTTTTCTAGAATTATCTGTGAGAACAGCATCGGAACATGGACCTAGATTCATCTCAGCTATTTCTGACCACTCTTTCTGGATGGACTTTCCCCTCCCCCAACATTTGTGTCCTCTGAGGTTCTAGGAATAAGAATGACCAGTATTTAGACACTGGACAGACTTTGCATCTCTAAAGCTAATCCCATTGAACATTTTCTGTTTTGAAACAACATGGTGGCAAAAAGGTTAACAGCGAATTTGAATTTTATTTCTAGGCAGACATTCTGAGCTCTGGGGGAAAGTTTGCATCTACCCCGTGGCCCAGATAATGCAATATGAGGGTGAGCAAGGACATCTTAGAACATTCTGTTCTCCTCCCTCAAGACTAATTAAAATCTGTAGCATCTTTCTTGTTGACCAGGCTGACTTACTAATTGAAACAGAACTGTGATGTTTTCATTAGCTTTCTCTTATCCCTCTTGGCCTTGCCAGCAGAGAGAAAGTTGGATGATTATAAGGCTTCAAGCATTGGAGGCCCAGGGAACAGAACTCCTCCCACCTCAAACCAATGCACCATTATTATGCACTGAACAAGATCCCAGAAAGGGTGGTGCAAGATTGGGAGTATGGTGATAACTTCCAATCTCAGGCTCAGTTCACCCATATAAGGAAAAGCTAAATACCAAGATACTACCCTCAGGAGTCCTGATGAGCAATAAATCTGAAACTTTGCGTTTGCTGTTCCAGTAAACCAGCTCCTGACCTCTGCCTTCCTAATGGACCATCCCTCTGCCAGGTTGGGAGAGCTCCTGCTAACAAAGAACCAAAAGTGTCTAAAAACCATCAAGATCCCTTTCTTCCCTGTTGAGTTAGAAGGTATTTCTTCTGCACATGCGAATGGCCTATTAGTCAGCCTTAGAGATTGTCCCAAATAATACCCGAGCCTCTGGGAATGGGGTACATAATTTAGATTGTGTCCTTTTTTTCTGCTTCAGTATGCAGACCTCCAAATCAGCACCCTCTGTGGAATTATTTATCATCCAAATGGCCCCAGAAGGAGCGGGGACAGCCTATGTTTCAGTTGGGAGGAAGCTATGATTGACAGCTTTTCAAAACAAACAACAACCAACCAGAAAGAAAATCCTCTAAGACAAAGATTGCAGCCCCACGACCTGTTTCTGAGTTTTCTAAATTGAAATCCAAGGCCTGGGCATGGCTGGGAAAAGCTGTTTTAGTCTTGAAGCCCCACCTCTCACCACAATAGCAGGGAGAAGCACCAGTATCAAGAGAAGGACCTCAGAGGAAGGGTAAGGATGAAGCAGGATAAATGCACCGAAAGTTCTCTCAGGGAGCAGGACTGGACCTCCCTAGAAAGGAGGCTCTCCCACACGGAGTCACAGGCTGTTATGATGACCCAACCCAGTTCCAAGGCTAAAGAGCCTGAAACTCTAGGTCTGGGATCTGTTCCTCATTCCATCACTATATTACAGGTGACCTTGGGGTAATAAACTAGCTTCTGGATGAGAATCAGCTTAGGAAAAGAAGAAAGACAAGATTGTCATAAATCTGGTAGTAAGAGGAACATGAAAGTGCCCGAGAATTTCTTCTCATTAATGGCAATTAGATTTTTGTCCTGTGTTCTTTCTCAGTGAAGGTAAGTTTGGACTTCCTCAGAAACATCTTGCCCTAAACATCCTTCAAGTCCTTCTGTGGCAACAGGTCTCTCTTGGTGATAAATGTTTCCCTTAAATTTGGGAATAAAGGAAAAATGTTTACCCTTATCATTCCTATTCAATTTTGTACTGGAGGTCCTAACCAGTTTAATAAGGGGAGACAAATAAGAGTACACACCTGGAAATGAAGAAGAAAATTTGCTTGTATTGTAGACAATATAATCATCTATATACATAGTCACAAAGAATCCAACATATATCATCATTGATTTTCAAAAAAATGGAAATGGGTAATTTTATAATTATAAATGATATATAAATGATGCTAGAACAATTGAATTATCCACATATTTTCAAAAAATGAAAAAACTTTGGCCTTTCCCTCAATAATATATAAAAATTAACTCAAATGGATCATAAACAAAAATAAAGTTGAAGCTATAAAACTTCTAGAAGAAATAGAGGAGAAATCTTTGTACACTTGGATTAGTCAAAGATAAGTAAGATATACAAAACATGCACTATAAAACATTGCTTATGTGCTAAGTCACTTCAGTTGCATCCAACTCTTTGAGACCCCATGGACTGTAGTCCACCAGGCTCCTCTGTCCATTGGATTCTCCTTGCAAGAATACTGAAGTGGGTTGCTCTGCCACCCTTAAGGGAATCTTCAGGGAATCTTCCCCACCTAATGATCAAATTCAAACACTTTTGCTTTTGAAAAATATTGTTAATAAAACAAAAAGGCAAGTTACAGACAGAAAAATTTTTGCAAAACATTCATTTAATTAAAATATGGTATCCAGAATATATAAAGAGCACTTAAAATTTAGTTAATAAAATGACAAACAACTCAATTTAAAAATTGACAAAAGGTTTGAACAGACACGTCACCAAAGATACACAAATGCAAAGTACGTAAAAATAATTCACATCATCATTATCTATTAAGGAAATGTAAATTAAATCCACAATAAGAAACTACCACATTCCCATTAGAAAAGCTAAAATCAAGTGTTGCTGAGGATGTGGAAGAACTGGAGCACTCATTGCTGGCAGGAACACAAAAATGGTATAGCCACTTTGGGAAATAACTTGTTTCTTTTAAAGTTCAATATGCACGTACCATGACTCACAATTCTATTCCTAGGCATTTATCCAAGAGTAACGAAAACATATGTTCACAAAGAGATTCTTATATGAATGTACATGGTAGCTTTATTTTAAAAACCCAAAACTGTGAAGAATCTAAACATCCATCAACCTGTGAATATATATACAAACTGGTACATCCATACAATAAAATACTTCTTAGCATTAGAGTCTAACAAACTACAGATGATGCAACAACAGGGATGAATCTTTAAAGAATTATGCTAAGTGAAAGAAGGCAGATGCAAACGCTTGTGATTCCATTTCTATGAAATTCTAAAAAAGGTAAAACTGTAGTGACAGGAAGAAGGTACGTCAGTAGTTGCCAAGAATATAGTGAATTGTTTTGACTCCAAGGGGGCACGAAAGATCTCTTTAAGATGTTGGGAATGTTTGGGGGATGATAAAAATGGATTCTCATGGTGCTTACATAACTATAAATATCATTATGTATAAATTTGTTAAATCTCTCTCATTGAAAATTGTGAATTGTATGTAAATTATGACCCAAAGCAGATTTTATATATTAACCACGTTTAATATATGTGCGTGTAAAATATACCTACATATATTCAATAATAAATAATATATAAAATATATAACATAAATAAAATTTATTATTTAAAATGACCATATTCATGTGGAAATGATTACAGACCACACACAGCTTGGTCCTCTTCATCACTGACAGGACATAAAAACCTTTGGCAAGAATCTTTGTATTCCAGTTTCTCCTTGTGTCGGTATTGTTCTTCCTGTTGCTTCTGGGATGGTGAAAGGGTGAAAGCCATACTCTAAGAAACACCAGACTCTTCTGAATTCAAAATTCTTCTAAAATAGGTCCTGTATAAATACAAGCTGTCATTATTGTGCAGATCTGCAAATGGACTGAAACCTTGTGCTCTTGGGCAAGAACTGTGGAAGCATTGATGCCAACACAAACAGTTAATCAAAATATGTGTCTGTTGAAAAATAGAGCAGCCAATCCTCAGGACTCTTGGCTGGCAAGGGAATCATTTTGACTAAAGCGGTGTATGCTTCTTCTGAAGCAAAACCTCATGGGTATACTAATAAATATGACGCAACAAATCTTGTCCTGCAGAGTAGAAGGACATGGAAAGGGGCGCTTTCTTCTGCCATGGATCTATTTACTTCGCATTTGTTGAGTCAAGTAGTTATTGAGAACACAGTACACGCCTGCTACTGTGAAAGGCACTGCAGAAGATGAAGGGCAGGGGACAGACACATGTTGGTCTATACAACATGTTATGCTTTCAAAGTGTACTTTTAAACCCTTTAATTCTTATAAATTGATAACTTTGAAAAGATATATCAGAAAGTAAGAACAAATTAAATGAGTTAAGTATACAACTCAAGAAATTAGAAAAAGAACAAACCAAATACCCTGAAGGGAAATAGAAGAAATGAATTAATAAAGATAAAACCAGAAGTTAGTAAGTTGGGGGAGAAAAAAAAAAAAAAAGGTAGAAAAACTATAGCACAACAAACAGAGCCAAAAGCTGGATCTTAGGGAGAAAAAAACAAAAGGCAAGAGCAAAAACTAGATAAATGACTAGATTGCCTAATCAGAAAAAAATTTGGAGAGGTCATAAAAAATAAATAAAACTACTATGTGGGAAATAACTATAGGAACTGAAGAAAATAAGACTCACAAAAGATGTTTTTGCTAGTTCCATGTAAATAAATTTACACAGAAAATTTGAAACCTGATTCAATATAAGAATTGAACATAACATTGATAACAAAACCAACAGTACAGCAAAAAGATAACCAATGTGAGTGATATTTATGAATTTAGGTACAAAATCTTAAATAAAATATTAGCAACAAAAATATCAGTGGCACATTAGCATACACCATAACCAAGTGGGACTTACTCCAGCAAGTAAAACTATTTCAGTTGTCCTTGTTCCAGTAGTTTAATATTAGGAAATCCATTAAGGAAATGTATCATAATCATAGATCTAAAAGGGCAAAGGACCATCTCAGATATTGAAAATATATTTGACATTATTCAAATTATTGAATTGATAAAAGGTACTGAAAATAGATGGGGGAAACAGTGTAAACAGTGTCAGACTTTATTTTTCTGGGCTCCAAAATCACTGCAGATGGTGACTGCAGCCATGAAATTAAAAGACACTTACTCATTGGAAGGAAAGTTATGACCAACCTAGATAGCATATTCAAAAGCAGAGACATTACTTTGCCAACAAAGGTTCATCTAGTCAAGGCTATGGTTTTTCCTGTGGTCATGTATGGATGTAAGAGCTGGACTGTGAAGAAGGCTGAGCGCCGGAGAATTAATGCTTTTGAACTGTGGTGTTGGAGAAGACTCGAGAGTCCCTTGGACTGCAAGGAGATCCAAGTAGTCCATTCGGAAGGAGATCAGCCCTGGGATTTCTTTGGAAGGAATGATGCTAAAGTTGAAACTCCAGTACTTTGGCCACCTCATGAGAAGAGTTGACTCATTGGAAAAGACTCTGATGCTGGGAGGGATTGGGGGCAGGAGGAGGAGGGGACGACAAAGGATCAGATGGCTGGATGGCATCACCGACTCGATGGATGTGAGTCTGAGTGACCTCCGGGAGTTGGTGATGGACAGGGAGGCCTGGCGTGCTGCGATTCATGGGGTCGCAAAGAGTCAGACACGACTGAGAGACTGAACTGAACTGAATTGAACTGAAAATAGGGAGAAAAAGTCAGATACTACATACATGTGTGCATTTATCAGGAAAAAAATGCATATATATGGACTCCTCTATCCGTGGTATTCTCCAGGCAAGAATACTGGAGTGGGTAGCCATTTTCTTCTCCAGGGGATCTTCCTGACCCAGGGATCAAATTCGTGTTTCCTGCATTGCAGGCAGATTATTTATCACCAAGCCACCAGGGAAACCCTCATGTATGGACTAAGACTAATTAATACATCATTGTCTCCCCTGGTTCTCAAGTCCTCAGATGTAGACTGAATTCCACCACTGGCTTTCCTTGATCTCCACCTTTCAGACAGCAGATTGGGAGAGTTAGCCTCCATAATTGCATAAGCCAATTCTTCATAATAAATCTATGGATAACCCTAATTAATCCAGATTTATAAATAAGCCCAATAGCTAATACCTAATGGGAAAACCCTACAAGTTTTCCCTACAATGTCAGCAATAAAAAGGGTGCCATTTCATTACTATTGCTGAAAACATTGTAATAACTAGCCAGTGGAAGTGACAAGAGAAGTGTAAAAACTGGAAAGAGAAAAGTAAAATTATCAGCTTTTTTAAATTTTAAATATCAGCATTATCTAAAAGTTCCAAGAGAATCAACTGAAAAGACATTATATACCTGAGAGGATTCAGTGAGATTATGGAGGACAAGATTAACATGTGGAAATGAATGACTTTCACATATGCAAACACCAACAAATTAGAGAAGACAATGAACAAATCCATTTATACTATCAACAAAAAGTGATAAAATTTCTAGAAATAAATATGACTGAGAAGTGTCTAATGGCTATATTATTATAGACAGCATTGTAAAATGTTCTCTAATGACAGAATTAAAGACTAAAACAAGCAATTTCAAGCCATGTTTTTAAGAAAACTCATCATAAAAAATATCAATTTCCCTAATTCGATTTAAAATTGCAATGTAATTTTTCCCTGTGTTGGTAAAGTTATGGGGAAGCAGGCACTCTTATACTCTTATGCGTTGCTGACAGGAATTTAAATTAGAATAGCCTTATAGAAGGCAATTTGGTTAATGGTATCTGTTAAAATTGGAAGTAAACACACTCCTTGAAGAATGACAGCTATTCAATTCATCTTGTGAATATGCTCATGCAAAAGAGCATATGTGCAAAGTCATTCATTTCATCATAAATTGAATAGCAAAAGACTTGAAATACTCTACCTGTCCATCAGGAGGGTACATTCATACAACAGAACGCAATGTAGTTGTCAAATTCATAGTAAAGAAAAGAAAAATTGTGAGAAGTTCTCTCTACATGAATATGGAAATAACTTTCAGAAAGAAAGAATAATATACAGAGTAAGTTACTGTCCATATAAAAAGTTTGTGTGTCAGAGGAATAAATATTGCCTTGTATATGCCAAGGAAATCTCTGGGCAGATACACAAAAAAGAGATTAGTAATAGTTGCTGCTGCTTTGAGGACAGCAGGTTGACACTGGGAAAAACAGGAAACAGGAGTGAAACAGAATTTTTTTTTTTTTTTTGGTATATAAAAGCATTATTACCTTTATTTTTTTTATATATTTTTATTTTTTTTTTTATTTTGCTTAACTTTACAATATTGTATTGCTTTTACAATACATCAAGATGGATCCGCCGCCAGTATACACGTGTTCCCCATCCTGAACCCTCCTCCCTCTCCTCTCCCCACACCATCCCTCCAGGTCGTCCCAGTGCTCCAGCCCCAGGCATTTGTTACTGGGCATCGTACCTGGACTGACGACTCGTTTCAGATATAATATTATACATATTTCAATGCTATTCTGAAACAGAAATTTTAAGAATATACATTTTGATAATCTGAATTTTTGATCCATGTAAGACCATTATAATTCAAAATGCTAAAATCAAATGTCTAATAGAAATAAAGGGATGAAATAAGATATAATAAAATAAAAGTCAAATTTCAAACATAAATTAAAATGCTTTATTGATTAATAAAACATTAAATATTAATAGTAATTAATTACTAAGTGCTTAATATGTGTTCCGAGGCCAGGGGCGGTGGCCGGGGGGAGCAACCCCATGTCCAAGGAGGGGTGGCTGCGCGGGCGCAGGGGGACCTAGAGCAGCTATTCCACGTTCAAGGTCAGAAGGGGTGGCGGTGAGGAGATACCCCTCATCCAAGGTAAGGAGCAGCGGCATGGCATCTGGTCCCATCACTTCATAGGAAATAGATGGGGAAACCGTGGAAACAGTGTCAGACTTTATTTTGGGGGGCTCCAAAATCACTGCAGATGGTGACTACAGCCGTGAAATTATAAGATGCCTCCTCCTTGGAAGAAAAGTTATGACCAACATAGATAGCATATTCAAAAGCAGAGACATTACTTTGCCAACAAAGGTCCGTCTAGTCAAGGCTATGGTTTTCCCTGTGGTCATGTATGGATGTGAGAGTTGGACTATAAAGAAAGCTGAGTGCTGAAGAATTGATGCTTTTGAACTGTGGTGTTGGAGAAGACTCTTGAGAGTCCTTTGGACTGCAATGCAAGGAGATCCAATCTGTCCGTTCTGAAGGAGATCAGCCCTGGGATTTCTTTGGAAGGAATGATGCTAAAGCTGAAACTCCAGTACTTTGGCCACCTCATGCAAAGAGTTGACTCATTGGAAAAGACTCTGATGCTGGGAGGGATTGGGGGCAGGAGGAGAAGGAGACGACAGAGGATTAGATGGCTGGATGGCATCACTGACTCGATGGATGTGAGTCTGAGTGAACTCCTGGAGTTGGTGATGGACAGGGAGGCCTGGCGTGCTGCAGTTCATGGGGTCGCAAATAGTCAGAAACGGCTGAGCGACTGAACTGAACTGAACTAATATGTGTTATGCCCTGTTTTAGGCATTTTACATGTAAGTATGAGATGGCTGCTACTAACATACTCGTTTTGTTTTTTTAATTTATTTATTTGACTGCATTGAGTATTAGTTTCAGCGTGTGGGCTCTCTTGTGGTGCATGGACTTAGTTGCCCTGCGGCATGTGGGAACTTAGTTCCTGAACCAGGGAACAAGCAGCAACCACTGCATTGGAAGGCAGGTTCCTAACCACTGGGCCACCAGGGAAGTCCCCTATCTTCATTTTAGAAGTGCTATTATCCTCTTTTATAAATGAGCAAACTGAGACAGAGAGAAATATATGACATGCCTAAAGTCACAGCTGGGCAGTCTCCAGGGACCTGCAGTTTTAACTGGTTGGCCATGTCACCTCCTCGTTAACGACATGATGTCTTGTGGTGCAATTAAACATATACACGACCACCACCATCCCATCCAAACACCCCAGGTTCAACACCTCACTTTGCTTACCAGCTGTATTGAACAAGTCACTCAGCATACACACATTTGATTCCCTCATTTGTAAAAAAAAGTCTAATCTCTAAAGCTTGCCGTGAGCTTCTCTGTGTTGGTGTGTGATAGGAAAGCAGACAGAAAGATCCAGCATTTAAATATTTGCTGCAGGACACAGATTAGAAAAGATGCAAGAACCCACCGTCTGGATGAGAGGGGGAAAAAAAAAACAAACAGTTGAGAAGTAAATCTCGTTTTCCCATTGATTTCCTCTGTAAGTCTCAAGGATAAGTTAGACTAAGAAAAGTTCTGGACCCTGGCTGTCAGGAGATGACATTTAAGGAAAGAAATGATGTATACTGCCAAGAAAAAAAAATGGTAACTTTCTAAGAAAATATCAACAGGCACATCCAAAATAGTAACAATTTTAAAAATAGAGTAACATAGGAAGAGCCAAAAACTCCAGCTCCGAGGGACAATAGAACAGCTGGGAGCAGGGAGCTGGCGAGACTGCGGGTGTGAGGAGGGTCATTTCTGGAAGTGAGTTGGTCCTTCAGAAATTTATCATCTCGGGCTTCTCCTAGGTGGATTTCTATTAAGTGGGAGCTCTGTGACTCCTTGGGAGGCACACAGCAAGGAAAGAAAAAATCCTCCTTGTGGGCTCTAGCAGAGTAACTCCAGGCTGCAGCTTAGCTTTTTAAAACTAAGTGCCTTTGATACCAAGTGACATTCTGCTCATGACCAAAGTCTATGGTGGGGTTGATGGGGGTGAGGACATTTCATATTTATCCAATTCTTCCTTTCTGTTGGGTTCACAATGAGCTGAGTGGTGGTTACTCACAGGAACAAGTCCCTTGGGATCCATGATGCTCCCTAAAATACTCAGGCTGGGGCCACCATCCAGGAAACCAGCTCCCCTCCCGCTCCTCCACCAAGTAATAATGCTAATAAGGCAAGTTGGAGTCCATCAACTTCATATTTCAGGTGACAGTGCTAGGGGTTTCCTTCACCTGTATCATCTGTGCACATACACCCAACACTAAAGTCAGACAAATATTCATTTAGATATATTAATACTTGCCAGTCATTAATGAGACTTGGGATGCATCAGTTCAGTTCAGTCACTCAGTCGTGTCTGACTCTTTGTGACCCCATGGACTGCAGCATGCCAAGCATCCCTGTCCATCAGCAACTTCCACAGTTTATTCAAACTCATGTCCATTGAGTCGGTGATGCCATCCAACCATCTCACTCTCTGTCATCTCCTTCTCCTCCTGCCTTCAATCTTTCCCAGCATCAGGGTCTTTTCAAATGAGTCAGTTCTTCGCATCAGGTGGCCAAATTATTGGAGCTTCAGCATCAGTCTTTCCAATGAATATTCAGGACTGATTTCCTTTAGGATGGACTGGTTGGATCTCCCTTGGACTCTCGAGAGTCTTCCCAACACCACAGTTCAAAAGCATCAATTCTTCTGTGTATCTTTTTCTTGAAGTACAGTTGATTTATAAGGTTGTGCTAGTTTCAGGTACAGAGAAAAGCAATTGAGTTATACATACATATTCTCTTCTTCAGATTATTTTCCCTTATAGATTATTGCAAAATACTGAGTAGAATTCCTATACAGGAGATTCTTATTGGTATATATTGGTATACTTATTTTATATATAGTAGTGAGTGTATGTTAATTTCAAACTCCTAATTAATCTTGGCATCTGGTCCCATCACTTCATGGGAAATAGATGGAGAAACAATAGAAACAGATTTTATTTGGGGGGGGGGGCTCCAAAATCACTGCAGGTGGTGACTGCAGCCATGAAATTAAAAGATGCTTACTCCTTAGAAGAAAAGTTATGACCAACCTAGATGGCATATTGAAAAGCAGAGACATTACTTTGCCAAAAAATGCCTGTCTAGTCAAGGCTATGGTTTTTCCAGTGGTCATGTATGGATTTGAGAGTTGGACTGTGAAGAAAGCTGAGCACCAAAGAATTAATGCTTTTGAACTGTGGTGTCGGAGAAGACTCTTGAGAGTCCCTTGGACTGCAAGGAGATCCAACCAGTTCATTCTGAAGGAGATTAGCCCTGGGATTTCTTTGGAAGGAATGATGCTAAAGCTGAAACTCCAGTACTTTGGCCACCTCATGCAAAGAGTTGACTCACTGGAAAAGACTCTGATGCTGGGAGGGATTGGGGGCAGGAGGAAAAGGGGACAACAGAGGATGAGATGGCTAGATGGCATCACTGACTTGATGGGTGTGAGTTTGAGTGAACTCCGGGAGATGGTGATGGACAGGGAGGCCTGGCGTGCAGTGATTCATGGGGTTGCAAAGAGTCGGACACGACTGAGTGGCTGAACTGAACTGAATTTATCTCTTCTCCCACTGTCCCCATAAGTAACCATAAGTTTGTTTTCTATGTCTTTGGGTCTATTTCTCTTTTGTATACAAGTTCATTTGTATCATTTTTTTTTTTTTTTTGGTTTCCCCATATAAGCAATATTATATGATACTTGTCTTTGTCTGGCTTACTTCACTGAGTATGATAATCTCTAAGTCCATCCATGCTGCTCCATTATTTCATTCTTTTAATGGCTGAGTACTATTTTATTGTATATATGTACCACATCTTCTTTATCCCTTCTTCTGTCAATGGACATTTATGTTGCTTCCATGTCTTGATGATCCTTTACAGTCTTATAAGGCCTTCAGAATTTCCTCCCCAGAGCCTCACAATGAGGCTGTGAGGGAAATTTGATAAAGATAAGAGAGAGATTTCCAGAAAATGGAGGCCTGGAGAGGTTGGGCGATATCCCCCAGGACCGGTAGCAAATTAGACAGAGAGTCAGGACAGTGCCTAGGTCTAAGGTTCCTGCCACCACCTTCTTCTCAAGTGCTCTCTGAGCTTTTTTTAGTTTTAAAAGTTTTGGAACCTAGGTTTATTAGTTCAGAGCTGTCCCCACAGTGCAACAGCCCTATGACACTGGAGCACGCCTCACCTTTCACCAACAGGAGTTCTCTTAGGAGAGATGAACACACACCTGGACTGAGTATGTGACCTTCTTCTCATGGTCTAAGTGGCTGAAGATGACCCACTTTGGAAATTCACCAAGCTGTAGTCTGTCTCTCCCTTCTTTCTCCTGGTTATTGACGTTAAGCTATCACGTTATTCGCAGATAGAAAATTAGAAGCAAACTAAAATGGAAATCCTGTTGCTACCTCAGATTTCTCCTTTGTACGTTTATCTGAAAATAGGCTACTTTTATTCAGCAGTAACTGATTCGAAAGCCACAGTGACCATGTATCAACTCTTAAAGTGACTGAAGAAATCAGCTTAGTGAAGGGCAAAGCCTAAAGCAGAAAAGACTGGGTGTCTGACTCAATCTGGCTTGCCAGCCATGGAAGAACCCACTCCTCAGAGGGAGCCACAGTTCTTCATATAAAAATGCAGACCACTCCCCTACCAACACTCCCCCCACCACCTCCACAATACACACACCTTCCAGGTTTTCTGAAGTCAGTTACTCAAAAAATATTCACAGAGGAATTTGTGGATGTCAGGCATTATGCTAGGGAGTGAGGTACTGACAGCACAAAAATCCTTGCCTGCTTGGTGCTTACATTCTAAAGAGGAGATCTACACAAAAAACAAAATCTGAAACTAAAATATTAAAATAGACTCACCCCTGTCATTCTCCATATCACACCTTCTAACTCCTCTGGGGCTCCATTTCTAGAGCTTTACCTCTCCTCTCTTCTTGTTTTCTAAAACCCAGCTGTACTAAATCACCTTGATTCCCACCACCCTCCAAACACCACTTGCTTCGTCTTGGTCACCATCACCCTCGCCCACTTCTGAGAGCAAATGCCTACTCCTGAATCCATTACCTGGAATCCCGCTCAGGTGCGCTCAGTGAGACTTCTTAGGACTTGTGCTCAGATGCCCTATTGATCTCCCCCATCAGCTCCATCCTGGTTTAGGAGTGGGGAGATCTCCATTGTCCCTAGAATGTCAATGGGGTGGCTCCGCTCCATCTTCCATCAGACCCTAGATCTTGCCAGGCCTCAGGGCCTTGTGAAGGAGTGTTTCCAGTACAAGATTGTCCAAAAGAACTGATAAACCAGAGAAGGACCTGTGATTCTATTCTGGAATCTACAAGGCCAGATAAGCCATGTTCCTCACCACTTGGCATCGCTCTGGGCTCCTGTTTGCTTTCACATCAGAGTCCACCTTGGCTCCTCTCTGCACCTGTGTCTCGAACACCACTCTCTGCATCACTTATGTTCCCTTTCTGACTTCCCCAGCTTCTGGTCTCCTGGCTCAGGTCCCTCTGAGGTTATTCCTTCTCCCCAGACCAGCTCTTCCCAACTCTCCCCGGCATGGTCATAAATGACAAATGACTCAAGCTCCAGTTATCCCCAGGGACAAGTGTGAAAACAGAGACAGGAAGGGGGTGAAGGAGAACCCTGATGGAATGGATTGGAGACAGAAAGGCTAAACTTCAGTTCTCCAGGCCTGAGATTTTGTGCTCTTTCCTCTTTGCATTTCCTAGGACTTCTAGAAACTTACTATGACCTAACCTCATTATTTCAGAACTCACACACAATAACACATCAGTCTCTTCTTTCTTCAATCCTTCCCACTCTATCCTCTGTACCTGGGTATCTCTCTTTCCTCTCTCTCTCTCCCTCTCCCTCTCTCTTGCGCAGAGTCCCTTAACTTGTTTGGGGATAGGGAGGTAGGGAGGACTGAAGTGTGGGAAATGATACCTCAGAACACTTCCATCACTTGATGATGCTGCTGGAAGGCTAGATGGATACCCACTTTTGCTGAATAGGGAGATATCCAACTTCTTTGTACTCCTCTCCAAAACCTGGGTGTGAGCATTCCTTCAACTAACGTCTTCAGGGACTGCTGACCTAGCAAAAGGTCAACATATGCTCTCCTGTGTTACTCTAAGAAGGAGACTTAGCAACAGTTTACACCTTCACAGCCAATGAATTTCATACCATGGCCTGTAGTCAGAAAAGAAGGAGAAGATAAATTAATCAGAAGTCACCCTGATGCCCATTTTGCTCTGAAAATCCACTCTGATGTCAAACAAAGAAGAATGGTTTCAGTAGCAGCTGATATGTCAAGCCTGTGAGCCTGCTCCTGCGTCCCTGGGGACTGGCGAGCCTCAGGCAGGAGGCTGTAGTAAGCTGTCCTGCACCCAGGGCAATGATCGACCACTGAATTTTCAAAAACAACTTGCCTTTGGAATACAAGGTAATTACACAAAACTCCCAGGCAACATTTGGGAGAAAAAAAAAAAAAAAAAACTCAAGTGGATGAACAAGCTTCCCCTAAAAATAAAAATAAAAAAGTCCATCAAAAGGACAGTTTAATAAAATGCACGTGTTCAATTGATCCTGGGCAGAAATGATTTTGCTCTGGCAAATTACCTTTGTATCGAAACATCGTATTTTCAAATAGGACTGTGTTCTCTGCCCAGCATCACGGGGAAAGGCAGACAGTGTCCTGGATGTTCAACAATATACCATACGGATTCCTTTTATTAAAATCTCATTTCACTGGGATGGCTCCTTTGAGAGAAATGTGCAGAGTAACGTGAGGAAATCGGTGAACCAAGACCACATAACTGTATCGCGCATATTAAATATTCTTGCTTACGCATTCACTACACATTTGACCTGCCGCTGAACGCGCTTGGAGAGCGAGGACGTCTGTAGCTCGGCAGCTTGGGGATTTCCCCTCCCCCTCCTCTGCTTCCTCCTTTCCTGCTTTTAAAATCAATTAAGAGGGGAAATGAATCAAAGTTCTTCTGTCTTCACACCCTCTCTGCAATGCTGCCACTTCAAAGGTGCTTGGTCGGGTTGCTTTCATCAACAGAGCCCTGAGTGATCAATGGAAAATACCAGCTAAGTCATCACACACAGATCTGCATAATTGCCATGATCCCCCTCCAGTCACCGTCCCAGAACCAAGAGTTTCTTAAGCATGTGTGCTGGGCTCCTCTGTAACTTGTTCGATTACTCTGGGAACAGGAAAATAGCTCCAGCTCAAAAATCAGACAATGTTAAGATTCTTTCAAATTTTCTTTTTTGTTTTTACCATTTTAAGTGTGCAGTGGAATAATATTGTCTACTCACAATGTTGCACAACCACTAGCATATCCGTTTCTAAAGTCTTTTCATCATCACAAACCATAACTCTATCAATGAAATAATAAGTGTCCTTCCCACCTAAAATTAAAAGGACAATGCTTACCCATTGTGGTTGGCCAACCACACAGATTTTATTTTAAAGATGGATGAAAGTGAAAGTGTCAGTCGCTCAGTTGTGGCCCACTTTGTGATCCCATGGACTGTAGCCCACCAGGCTGTCTGTCCATGGGATTCTCCAGGCAAGATTACTGAGAGGGTTCCATTCCCTTGGTCTAGGGGATCTTCCCAACCCAGGAATCCAACCTGGGTCTCCTGCATTGCAGGCGTATTTTTTACCCTCTGAGCCACCAGGGAAGCCCCTTAAAGACAGGTGGCTGTGGAGAAAAGAAGCTTGTCTGAGCACATGATTTTATATAAATTCTGGTGAGATTTAGTATAAGCCAAAAAATGTTGATCCTGAAACCCTGTGGCTGATTAGAGCTTCATTTTTTCATTTATTTACACAAATGCAATAAACAACTAATGTACTATGTACTAATACACAGCTATGTACTGTGTTCTGTGTAAAGTATTTTAGAGATCCAATGGAGAATCAGAAAGAAATCTGCCCCTATATAGTCAATTACCAGAGAGAAAGGACATGTGTAGGTAGCTCGGAAGCCAGACAGCCACTGGCAGAAACATGGGCTGCCATGAGGTTCCCTTGGCTCAATGATCCAAAGAAATCTTTCTGAAGAAAATGTTCTTTGATATGGTTTTTGAAGCATCAACAGAATTACACACATGAACGAAGATAAAAGGGAATAGTATATGTAAAAATCAACTTAGGGAGCACGTGGATTATAAGTCAGAAATGGCATATGGAGTTTATGGAAGAAAAGCAGATGAACAACCCCTAGGGGGTTTGAGGCTATTTCAATTCTCTTAGATGGTGTGGGAAAAAAAGATCTGTGGACAGCCTTCATGCAGAAGTTGTTCTGCTCTGTGTCATGACCCTGCCACCCTGGTTGGAGGCAGCCTCTTAGTTTGGACCCAGGCTCCTGCCTTCATACCTGCTCCTCTCTCTTTATTCACCCATTTCTTCAGCTTGCAGATGGCATGTCTAGCCTTGGTAGGATTCAGGCCCACCTCTGCTTGCCTATCTGCTTCAGGGTCCTCTGTCCTAAATATAAATTCTCACAATGAAGTTCTCCCAATCGACTAGACTGAGTCAGGAGCACATTCCTAATACCATCATTTGTGACTGGAGGGGACAACACCCCTCTGACAAACATGGCAGCCTGGGTCCACACCCCTTCAACTGCTGCTAGGATACAGACACCCCTTGGAGAACAGTGATATCAGCTGACATTTACTCAAGTGAGTATGTACTTTAAATGTCACAGATATCTACTAACAGTTAAGAAGACAAGGAGATGTGCCATGCACTATGGAAATTATGCCAGAAAGGGTAAGAAAGAGAATGTTTTAGCATTAACAGAGGCAGCCTTCAATTATATGGAAGATTGCTATATGGAAACAGTTCATAACTCAATACTGCTGGATAATGAGATGTTTCACTCTTTTGATATGACATGACCGGTCTACAATTCATCAGTATTATAATTTACCCCATTTCTCTCCACTCCATAGTCCCCAACAGTATGTCAACCAAGAAAACAAAACTTCCCCTTTCCCTGTCCTACATGCATTCAAATCATTTTAGTATGCAGAAGTATTTTACACAACTATATCAAAATTACTAATAGAATATATTTCACAAGCCCAGGAGAGAGTTACATCTCCATAGGGTATATGGTCTGATAAACAGTATCAGCAAAGATAGGAATTATACCAGGCATAAGTTTTTTTAAAAAAGAATTACCTGGAAATAGATACTTTTAAAACAGTTTCCATGCTGGTTCCCTGCCCCCCCCCTTTTAAAATAAGTCTGCCATAAAGTCTTCTATTCAGACAAAGAGTATCTGATTATTTTAATGTGCAAATATTAGCTGTAAGCTCCTTCCCCTAGGCAAGTACACACATCCAAAGTGCTACTGCTTTCAGCTTGCCATAGTTTTAATATAACTATCTTACTCCAGCAGTTAATTAATTAAAAACACATACTGTGTGTGCATGGTGCATATTTGTGATACAAGCAAGGGCTTCCCAGGTGGCGGAGGTGAAGAATCCTCTTGCCAACGGAGGAGACAAAAGAGACTCAGGTTCCATCCCTGGGTCGGGAAGATCCCCAGGAGGAGGGAATGGCAACCCACTCTAGTATTCTTGCTTGGAAAACCCCATGGACAGAGGAGTCCAGCAGTCCATGGGGTTGCAAAGAGTCAGATACGACTGAAAGATGGAGCACACAAACACACACAATACAAGCACATACACACCTGATGGCAGAGATTCAAGCTTGTCAGCTCCATGAATGTATATATCTGCACAAGTGTGACAGTTATATAAATTCATCACTCTATTTGATTCTTCTGTCTCAGACTTAAAGATGATACAGGCTTTCCCATCAGTAATTTGAGATGCTATTTAATTGGCCTTTGTGATTCTAGAGATATTCTAGAAACATTCACTTCCTTTCTTTGTTTATAATCTTTTACACATCAAAACTACTCAAAGAGCCATACTTACACACCACAGGCATTCTGGGCTCAGCTAAGATTTCCTGATTCTAATCAAAGGAAAAAATCTGAAGTTTAAAAGAAAATATTAGTGCTATCCAGTGAATGCCAGGAGCTGCAATTTCCTACTAGTACAGATGATAAGAATTCTTTTTTTTTTTTTTTGATCCTGTTTGCACAATACTTGGAATGTTTGCAGTGTGTATAAATCAGGGCCATTAGTAATGAGTCAGACCTGAAACTGAAAGGAAACAGACATAGCATCTCCTGAGAGGAGTTGATTTCTGCAACCAGTCCCTGAATTTGACTCTTTGCTTCATGGTGGCCACGGCCAGATGGGACACCATGCTTTGTCACCAAGACAGTAGTGGATCTCCTTGCAGTCCAAGGGACTCTCAAGAGTCTTCTTCAACACTATAGTTCAGAAGCATCAATTCTTTAGTGCTCAGCTTTCTTTATAGTCCAACTCTCATATCCATACACGACTACTGGTAAAACCATAGCTTCGACTAGACAGACATTTAAGATGGCAGAGTAGAAGGATGTGAGCTCATCTTCTCCTGCAAGAACTCCAAAATTACAACTCACTGCTGAACAACCATCATCAGGAGAATGTTGGATCCCACCAAAAGAATGTACCCCCTGTCCAAGGGCAAAGGAGAAGACCCAGAAGACAGTAGGAGGGGTGAAATCGGGTTTAGAATCAAACCCCATACCCACCAGAGACACTTGGAGGGCTCAAACAAAACCTTGTGCACACCAGAAAACTTCACAGAGACTGAGCCAGACCTGCCTTTGAGTGTTTGAGCATCTCCTCTGGAGGTACGGGTCAGCAGTGGCCTGCTGCAGGGGTAGGGGCTCTGGGTGCAGCAGACCTGGGTATGGCATAAGCCTTGGAGGAGGTTACCACTAACCCCACCATAGAGCCACCAGAACTTACACAGGACTGGGGAAACAGAATCTTGGAGGGCACAAACAAAACCTTATGCAAACAAGGACCAAAGAGAAAGAAGCAGTGACCCCACAAGAGACTGACCCAAGAGTCTCTGTCAGAGTTGTGGGTCAGTGGTGGCCTGCTGCAGGGTCAGGGACACTGAGTGCAGCAGTGCCTGCATGGGACCTTTTGAAGGAGGTCACTATTATCTTCATTATCTCCACCATAGTTTGGCCTCAGGTCAAACAGCAGGGAGGAAACACAGCCCCACCCATCAAGAGAAAACTGAATGAAAGATTTACTGAGCATGGCCCCGCCCATCAGAACAAGACCCAGTTTCAACCTCAGTCAGTCTCTCCCATCAGGAAGCTCCCATTAACCTCTTATTCTTATTCATCAGAGGGCAAACAAAATGTAAACCACAATCACAGAAAACTAATCAAACTGATCACAGGGACCACAGCCTTGTCTAACTCAATGAAACCATGAGCTATGCCATGTAGGCCCACCTAAGATGGGCGGGTCATGGTGGAGTGTTCTGACAAAATGTGGTCCACTGGAGAAGGGAATGGCAAACCACTTCAGTATTCTCGCCTTGAGAACCCCATGAACAGTATGAAAAGTCTAGTGGTTGGACTCAAAGACCAAGGGAATACCTCTTCTACTTAGAATACTTGGACTTTATTGTTCAGTTCACTTCAGTCACTCAGTCGTGTCCGACTCTTTGCGACCCCTTGAATTGCAGCACGCCAGCCCTCCCTGTCCATCACCAGCTCCCGGAGTTCACTCAAACTCGCATCCATTGAGTCGGTGATGCCATCCAGCCATCTGATCCTCTGTCATCCCCTTTTCCTCCTGCCCTCAATCCCTCCCAGCATCAGAGTCTTCTCCAATGAGTCAACTCTTCACATGAGGTGGCCAAAGTACTGGAGTTTCAGCTTTAGCATCATTCCTTCCAAAGAACACCCAGGACAGATCTCCTTTAAAATGGACTGGTTGGATCTCCTTGCAGTCCAAGGAACTCTCAAGAGTCTTCTCAAACACCACAGTTCAAAAGCATCAATTCTTTGGCACTCCGCCTTCTTCACAGTCCAGCTCTCACATCCATACATGACCACAGGAAAGACCATAGCCTTGAGTAGACGGACCTTTTTTTGCAAAGTAATGTCTCTGCTTTTGAATATGCTATCTAGGTTGGTCATAACTTTCCTTCCAAGGAGTAAGCGTCTTTTAATTTCATGGCTGCAGTCACCATCTACAGTGATTTTGGAGCCCAGAAAAAGAAAGTCTGACACTGTTTCCACTGTTTCCCCATCTATTTCCCATGAAGTGATGGGACCGGATGCCATGATCTTTGTTTTCTGAATGTTGAGCTTTAAGCCAACTTTTTCACTCTCCTCTTTCACTTTCATCAAGAGGCTTTTTAGTTCCTCTTCACTTTCTGCCATAAGGGTGATATCATCTGCATATCTGAGGTTATTGATATTTCTCCCGGCAATCTTGATTCCAGCTTGTGCTTCTTCCAGTCCAGCATTTCTCATGATGTACTCTGATAATCATGATGGTGTGATCACTGACCAGGAGCCAGACATCTTGGAATGTGAAGTCAAGTGGGCCTTAGAAAGCATCACTACGAACAAAGCTAGTGGAGGTAATGGAATTCCAGTGGAGCTATTCCAAATCCTGAAAGATGATGCTGTGAAAGTGCTGCACTCAATATGCCAGCAAATTTGGAAAACTCAGCAGTGGCCACAAGATTGGAAAAGGTCAGTTTTCATCCCAATCCCAAAGAAAGGCAATGCCAAAGAGTGCTCAAACTACCGAACAATTGCACTCATCTCACACGCTAATAAAGTAATGCTCAAAATTCTCCAAGCCAGGCTTCAGCAATATGTGAACCGTGAACTTCCTGATGTTCAAGCTGGATTTAGAAAAGGCAGAGGAACCAGAGATCAAATTGCCAACATCCGCTGAATCATGGAAAAAGCAAGAGAGTTCCAGAAAAACATCCATTTCTGCTTTATTGACTATGCCAAAGCCTTTGACTATGTAGATCACAATAAGCTGTGGAAAATTCTGAGAGAGATGGGAATACCAGACCACCTGATCTGCCTCTTGAGAAATCTGTATGCAGGTCAGGAAGCAACAGTTAGAACTGGTCATGGAACAACAGACTGGTTCCAAATAGGAAAAGGAGTACGTCAAGGCTGTATATTGTCACCATGTTTATTTAACTTATATGCAGAGTACATCATGAGAAATGCTGGACTGGAAGAAACACAAGCTGGAATCAAGATTGCCGGGAGAAATATCAATAACCTCAAATATGCAGATGATACCACCCTTATGGCAGAAAGTGAAGAGGAACTAAAAAGCCTCTTGATGAAAGTGAAAGTGGTGAGTGAAAAGGTTGGCTTAAAGCTCAACATTCAGAAAACTAAGATCATGGCATCTGGTCCCATCACTACATGGGAAATAGATGGAGAAAGAGTGGAAACAGTGTCAGACTTTATTTTTCTGGGCTCCAAAATCACTGCAGATGGTGACTGCAGCCATGAAATTAAAAGACGCTTACTCCTTGGATGGAAGGTTATGAGCAACCTAGATAGCATATTCAAAAGCAGAGACATCACTTTGCCAACAAAGGTTCACCTAGTCAAGGCTATGGTCTTTCCTGTGGTCATGTATGGATGTGAGAGCTGGACTGTGAAGAAGGCGGAGCGCCAAAGAATTGATGCTTTTGAACTGTGGTGTTGGAGAAGACTCTTGAGAGTCCCTTGGACTGCAAGGAGATCCAACCGGTCCATTCTGAAGGAGATCAAACCTGGGATTTCTTTGGAGGGAATGATGCTAAAGCTGAAACTCCAGTATTTTGGCCACCTCATGCGAAGAGTTGACTCATTGGAGAAGACTCTGATGCTGGGAGGGATTGAGGGCAGGAGGAGAAGGGGACGACAGAGGATGAGGTGGCTGGATGGCATCACTGACTCGATGAATGTGAGTCTGAGTGACCTCCGAGAGCTGGTGATGGATAGGGAGGCCTGGCGTGCTGCAGTTCATGGGATCGCAAAGAGTCGGACACGACTGAGCGACTAATCTGATCTGATCTGACTCTGCATATAAGTTAAATAAGCAAGGTGACAATATACAGCCTTGATGTACTCCTTTTCCTATTTGTTTATTGTAAATATAGTCAAAGTTATGGCTTTTTCAGTAGTCATGTATGGATGTGAGAGTTGGACTATAAAGAAAGCTGAGCACTGAAGAATTGATGCTTTTGAACTGTGTTGTTGGAGAATACTCTTGAGAGTCCCTTGGACTGCAAGGAGATCCAACCAGTCCATCCTAAAGAAAATCAGTCCTGAATATTCATTGGAAGAACTGATGCTGAAGCCAAAACTCCAGTACTTTGGCCACCTGACGCGAAGAACCCACTGATTGGAAAAGACCCTGATTCTGGGAAAAATTTAAGGTGAGAGGAGAAGGGGATGATAGAGAATGAGATGGTTGAATGGCATCACCAACTCGATGGACATGAGTTTGAGTAGGCTCCTGGAGTTGGTGATGGACAGGGAAGCCTTGTGTGCTGCAGTCCATGAGGTTGCAAAGAGTCGGACATGACTGAGCAACTGAACTGACTGACTGATATACATTCCTGAGTGTGAACCATTTCACATTTAGTTAACCACACAAATAGTTGGTCTCAACATAAAATATATGAATAAACTTAGAAAGGGGAGTCGTATGCCAGTACATGAACTTACCCAGCTTCATCATCCTGTGCATTCAAATCAGCACACGTTTCCCAGGCTACACAGGTTAATCCTGAGTACTGCAGGGTCCCCAGGGTGCCTCTGAGTCAGCCTCCTTATCAGGCCACCTCACTGTACCTTCATCACTCAAGTCCCTGGCGAAACTGCCACACCTTTGGTCATCATCTCTGCCCCCACAGAAGCTGGCCTCTTCTCTGTCACTCCATTTCAGTCATTAAACAAGTGTTTTTCCCTTAATGGTCTCCAGAGCAAAGCTGAGACAAAGTCCACTCTTTAAGAAAGGTTTTACTAAATGTCTAGGGTTAAAGAAATGAAAATAGCATGGCAAAATCCTGTTTACAATTATCAGTATATACTTCCCCCAGAGTCAACAGGCCCAGATTCTGTAAAGTCTTAACCTCTTTACTGACCTCCAATCCATCCACTCACAGCATTC
Organism: Tragelaphus eurycerus; assembly: GCA_935064755.1. NCBI lineage: Eukaryota > Metazoa > Chordata > Mammalia > Artiodactyla > Bovidae > Tragelaphus > Tragelaphus eurycerus. The sequence continues at coordinate 19,524,022 of CAKXYN010000003.1, forward strand.
CTTAAGGGCTACAAGCTGGGCTGTCTTGAGCTTCTGTCTTGCTTCCCCAGCCTCCTAGAAAGTTCCACTCCTCTCTCTCCCCTGGTTAACTCTAAGCTAATCTTTTCCTTGTCTTGAGTATCATCTTTTCCAGGAACACACTGTGACGAGCTAGCTTCTTGCTCCACAGAGGACATTGCCTTTTTTTATATTCACTCTCAGTGTCCTTTTATTTATATTTAATAGGTATAGTCTTATTTCTCATGCTTAAAAAGCAATTATTACCCTCAAAGGATTGAAAGCAGAATTCTAAAGAGATACTTATATACCCAAGTTCATAGCACAGCTATTCACAATAAATGAAAGGGGGAAGCAAACTCAGTACCCATTGACAGATGAACAAATAAACCAAATGTAGCATAAACATACATTGGAATATTATTCAGCCTTAAACAAGAATGAAATTTTGACACACACTTCAATGTAATTGAACCTGGAGGACATTATTGAAATTTTAATGTCAGTCACAAAAAGACAAATATGGTGATTGTTCTTATATGAGATATGTATAGTAGTCAAATTTATAGAGATAGAAAGTAGAATGGTGGTTTCCAGGGCCTGGGGGAGGAGGAATGGGGAGTTATTGTTTAATGGATATAGAGGATCAGTATGGGAGATGAAAAACTTCTAAAATGGAAGACTTTGGTGGCTGCACAACAATGTGAATGTACTTAATGCTACTGCATCACACACTTAGAATGGTTAAGATGGTAAATTTCTGCTATATGTTTTTGAGACACAATCAATTAATTTAAAAATTAGCTTAAAAAACTGTTTGTTCAGTACTTGTCTCCACCTCTAGTCTGTAAGCTGGGTGAGGGCAGAGACTGTATCTGTCCTTTCAATTAGATTCCTATAATTTGCATATAGTAGTCACTATACACACACACACACACACACACACACACACACACATATATATATATATATATATAAATGAGTGAATGGAAGGGGCAGATCATCCCACTTTTGCAGGGACACCAAATGTACCTGTGTCTCAAAGTCCACACCCCCAGTAAGACCCCCCAATCCCAGGCAGGAAAAATGTTCACTTTACCATGCAAGCTCCATCATTCAAGTTACAATTAATTTCCTGCCCCAATATCTGTCTCCATCCAGGATGCAGGATGATAAACATACCCCCTCCCCTGGCCTCTCCAGGAAATCTCCCAAGAAGTGTGGTCTCATTCTCTGGACCAAGATGAACAGTCTTATCAGAATATATCACAACATCAGTACATTTTCCCAAATATTAGTCATTCTGTATGAAACAATCCTACGGTTAGGACAAAAAGTTCCACCAGGGATACTGTGATGAACTTCCGTACACTGAGTGGTGAAGGGTGTGTTAGGAAGACATTTCTGCAATCTTCCTTGTCAATCCATATCTCCTATCAGTAACTTCTCAAGCCAAAATACCTATGACACCATCAGAACATGCCACAGGTTTTAGTACAGAGTACTCGAAACTCAGAGCCAAAAATAGTCTGTTCCTCATTTCCTCTCCTCTAAAAACTTTTAGAACATGAATATATATCTGTCCCAGCCATATACCACAATTTATATAACCAAATAAGACACTTATTTTCTTACACTCTTTTGTTCAGATTAATGACACTTTTGAACTTTGCCTCAAAACTTGCTTAAAAATTGATAACCAAATGGCATATTCCAACTGATCCTTCTAGAACAAAGGGATAGTCTTCCCTCAAGTAACACTTGAGTTTTCTATTTTAATTAGGTATAAAATAGATTGCATGATTAAAAAGTAGGTTTTTCAGTTTTTACTCATCATGGTTGCAAAAATCTTTGGGTTTGATTTTTAACCAGGATGTTCACTACTAAAACCTAGTTAAGGATACATGCTCACTTGTCAAATTCTACCCTTTTAAATATCCATTCAGTTCTTGTAGAAAGTATCAGCTTTGTATCAGTTTCTTTATTAAAGGTATTATATCTTTATTAAAGCTATTTCTTTCATATCTCTCTCCAATATATACTAATACCTCTTTCGAGCATGAATTTTTATAGCAAAAGGTGTCAGCAACAGGGAACAGGAAATTATCAACCTCATGTCAGAGCTTATGGTGAATTTCTGAAAATCCATATCTTGAATCTATAAACCTGGAAGTTTTCTGGTTTTATTTTCTCCTCCAAATGAAGTACACTTATTGTCTTGTTGTAGACATAAAATCTAAGGAGACAAACTCATCTCTTATTCCAAGAGTACTCCTGGACTCTGAATTCCCTCTGAATCATACTCTGAGGTCATTCTGACAAGAGTGACACAATCCTTGTCCATTCACCATCATCACACATCACACCGTCCTGCAGAAATTTCATCTTGTGCAAATGAAGACCCCCCTGGACATTCAGTTCAGTTCAGTTCAGTCGCTCAGTTGTGTCCAACTCTGCAATCCCATGAATCACAGCACGCCAGGCGTCCCTGTCCATCACCAACTCCCAGAGTTCACCCAAACTCATGTCCATCAAATTGGTGATGCCACCCAGTCATCTCATCCTCTGTCGTCCCCTTCTCCTCCTGCCCCCAATCCCTCCCAGCATCAGAGTCTTTTCCAATGAATCAACTCTTTGCATGAGGTGGCCAGAGTATTAGAGTTTCAGCTTTAGCATCAGTCCTTCCGAAGGACTGATGAATTCACTAAAATGTAAACTACATACTCTGCAACTTTAAAAACAACTACAGGTAGATGGCATAACCTGTGGCCTGATGATGGCTCTTGCTGCTTCTTTCCCACATTGTGGTTTGCATGTGGAAAGGGCATAGACAGCAATGCTGGAATTGTGATCAAAATCGAGCTTTGAGAGCTGCTCCTTTATAGCAGGCATCCCAGGAACGCAGAGGACCACTCAGGGAGGTGCTGTGGTGCAGGGGTTAAATGCATGTGCTCTGGAACCAGTCAGGTTCCTTCCCAACTTCTTCCATGCACTAGGCACACTACCCCTAGCAAGCTATTTAATATCTTTGTGCATCAGTCTTATCACCTGTAAACTGGGGATGATAGTGTCCCCATGTCAGAGAATTGCTATGAGAGCAAAACGAATGGCAGATATAAAATACCCATAGTATTACCTACACATGCTGCTGCTGCTGCTGCTGCTAAGTCGCTTCAGTCGTGTCCGACTCTGTGCGACCCCACAGACGGCAGCCCACCAGGCTCCCCTGTCCCTGGGATTCTCCAGGCAAGAACACTGGAGTGGGTTGCCATTTCTTTCTCCAATGCATGAAAGTGAAAAGTGAAAGTGAAGTTGCTCAGTCGTATCTGACTCTTAGTGACCTCATGGACTGCAGCCTACCAGGCTCCTCCGTCCATGGGATTTTTCCAGGCAAAAGAGTACTGGAGTGGGGTGCCATTGCCTTCTCCCAGCTCAATAGATGAGTTAACAATAAATGTTCATTCATACCATTCTTTACCTTCTCCTTATTTCTAACTCCCAAAGTTTTCAAGGATTTTAGTTTAGTCCTAATCCTTTAAATTACACCTCACTACTCCCTCCTCTCCTTAGTTTGCCACTGGAAAATAAAGCTGTAAGCTGCTGGCCCATTTGGGGGACAAAGAGAATTCGAGAGGAGCAAGTCAAGTGAGTGGGAAGGCCATGAGTGGGAAGGCCATTCTCTCATTGGTTTTCTCTGCTCAAGAAAAAAAAAGTGCACTTCTAACAATTTTTCTGAACAATGAAGGGAGAAAAAAAGGATTCATTCAATATTGAGGTGTTTTATTTTACCTATCCAGAACAAAGGTTCTTGAAGCTGGCTTCTTGTCAATGCAGATAACCCATGCATGCACATGTGTGACCCTCAGCCCTCAGGTAGCCAGCAAATTGATCTACTTCTAGTTGACCCAAAGTTAATGAACAAAAGACTCTGGGCTTTTTTTTCTATCTAACACAACTCTATCTTACTTAGTTTTAATTGGAGGTCCTAGAATGGGGCACAAATAGGAAGCAGAAGTTGGGACCTCTCAAAGCTTACTCCTTTTTCAGTGAACTAAAGACACATTGAAAGGTAAATATGTCCATTAGTCTCACCAAATTAGAGTCCATGTTAAAATCACCATCAACATTATGAATGGCAGTGAAGCTCCATATAGAGTTAAAGAAGCAGTACATCTCCATGAGGCAAAGTTTCATTTTGCTCTACCATCTTTCTCCAAAAACAGCCTTAGGAATAGAACATAGGGTGATATAAGTAGATATAAGGACACACAAATCACTTAGTCACTTTCCCATAGTAGACACTAACCTGAGCAGGTGAGAAAGGTCCAAGCAGGGCTGAAGTGAAGATGGCTCAGCTGTAGCCATTTGCCCTAGGAAGTGTGTTGGCAAGACCTTTCTACAGTCTTCTGTATCAACATGTACCTCCTATAAATTAGGTCTTTGGGATTACCATATATACGCAGTACTATATATAAAATAGGTAAACAATAATGACCTACTGTCTAACTGGAAGCATACTTAAAACCTTTTAATAACTTAAAATGGAAAAGAATATGAAAAAGAATACACACACACATATATATGTGTGTGTATGTATATGGAGAAGGAAATGGCAACCCACTCTGGTGTTCTTGCCTGGAAAATCCCATGAACAGAGGAGACTGGTGGGCTACATACAGTCCATGGGGCCACAAAGAGTTGGACACAGCTTAGCAACTAAACAGCAACAAATACACACACACACACGTATATGTATAACTGAATCACTTGTATACACTTGAACCTAACACAACATAGCAAAATAACTATACTTCAATTAAAAAAAGAACATATATCTCCTATAGGTAACTGCCTAAGCATGCTATGTGGTGAGGCAGGGAGAGTTTTCATACAGACTGTTCCATTGTGAGCATCTCATTCTACTGGTCCCAGAAGCTGTGCCTTGGGCTTAAGGTGCTGCTAATCATTAGCCACTAGCCATTCTCCTCTCTGCTCCTCTGCTCAAGCCTTAGAACATGAAAAGTATAAAGGTTTGGAGTGGTGTTGAGGATGGTGGCAAGTGGAGAGCATATCTGATTGTCTTTTCTATCATTCTAAGAGATTTTCTGGGAAAAGAGAAGTCTGCAGACATAAGCTTGCAATAATGGACTGATATGGGAGAAAAGTGTGTAATGGATTGCCAGGTGCATTGAGCAGGATAGATTTCTGCATAATGCTCACTTCCTTCAGGTCTATGCTTCCCACTCACTTGGTCATTGTGCTCTGTCTTCTTTTCACCATCTGACATAAGCATGCATTCTCTTAATTACCTGGATCCTCCAGCCAGAACATAAGCCCCATGAAACATTATCCCCAGCACCTACTACCATATCTGGAACATAGTAGGCACTCAATAATTTCTGAGTTAATGAGCAAACCTGTTATGTCTGTTAATAGCTTTAGCACTAGACTCCTGGAGACAGAGAAGGATTCGACATCAACTTTGGAACATACTAATCTCACTTCACAGATGAGGAAACTGAGACTCAAAGAGGTCTTGGTTTGCTTCAAATCTTGTCAACCCAGAAGATCAGATCAAGATTCAATGGACGACTCACCAACCTGTCCTCTGTGCACATAGAAATTTTTGCTATAAACATGTGACCCATGACAGAGCGGAAGGAACTGGAAGGGAATTTCCTGGGCACTCCTGAGACATGACCCAAATGGAAAAGTGAGCCCTGAGCTCTGAGAAACAGAAGAGATGAGAGTGAACAGGATCCTGTCCCAGTCAAACAGGCTGCACAATGGACATGGCAATGCAATGAAACAGATGACTGCCCAGATGCAGCAGCTGCTGTATCCATACAAAGTGTAGCCTGGTGAAGACCACAGTAAGTGAGTGTTACATCACAAAAAGGAAGAACAAGAAAGCAAAATAGATGCATGCATGCTAAGTCACTTCAGTCATGTCTGACTATTTGCAACACCATGGACTTCAACCTACCAGGCTCCTGTGTCAATGGATTCTTCAAGCAAAAGGAGTGGGTTGCCCTCCCCCAGGGGGTCTTCCTGGCCCAGGGGTTGAATCTGAGTCTTCTGTGGCTCCTGCATTGCAGGCAGAATCTTTACCACTGAGCCACCAGGGAAGCTCTAAAATAGATGCATATACATTTTTAAATTTTTAGCTTATTCTTTGAATTTTCCACAACTAGCAGGTGGTTGTTGTTTAGTCACTAAGTCGTGTCTGACTCTCTGTGATCCCTTGGACTGCAGCACACCAGGCTCCTCTGTCCTCCACTATCTCCAGAGTTTGTGCAAATTCATGTCCATTGAGTCAGTGATACTATCTAACTGTCTCATCATGTGCTTAACCTTCTCCTTTTGCCTTCAACTAGAAGGTAGACAGCATGAAAACACGGTCTTTTCTCTCTCATTTAATAAATAGTTATTACATATACGAAGAGATGAATAAATGAATTATAAGCGTTTCTCATGTGATAGACATAATGCTCAACACAAAGGATGATTCCTATTCTAGAAGCTCAATATTCCAGAACCTTAAAGTAAGTCCCAAACTACCACACAATGTGTCTCCTATTAGACTAGAACCATGAAAGGATCCCAGAGGAAGCTGGACTTTGGGGAGTTAGGAGGTTTCAAGAAATGTTTTGGGTAGGACTAGATGATTAATTGGGTAGTGTAAAAGTAGAAATGGCAGAAAGTGAAGAGGAACTAAAAAGCCTCTTGATGAAAGTGAAAGTGGAGAGTGAAAAGGTTGGCTTAAAGCTCAACATTCAGAAAACGAAGATCATGGCATCTGGTCCCATCACTACATGGGGAAATAGATGGAGAAACAGTGGAGACAGTGTCAGACTTTCTTTTTCTGGGCTCCAAAATCACTGCAGATGGTGACTGCAGCCATGAAATTAAAAGACACTTACTCCTTGGAAGGAAAGTTATGACCAACATAGATAGCATATTCAAAAGTAGAGACATTACTTTGCCAACAAAGGTTCACCTAGTCAAGGCTATGGTCTTTCCTGTGGTCATGTATGGATGTGAAAGCTGGACTGTGAAGAAGGCTGAGTGCCAAAGAATTGATGCTTTTGAACTGTGGTGTTGGAGAAGACTCTTGAGAGTCCCTTGGACTGCAAGGAGATCCAACCAGTCCATTCTGAAGGAGATCAGCCCTGGGATTTCTTTGGAGGGAATGATGCTAAAGCTGAAACTCCAGTATTTTGGCCACCTCATGCGAAGAGTTGACTCATTGGAGAAGACTCTGATGCTGGGAGGGATTGGGGGCAGGAGGAGAAGGGGACAACAGAGGATGAGATGGCTGGATGGCATCACTGACTTGATGGATGTGAGTCTGAGTGACCTCCGGGAGTTGGTGATGGACAGGGAGGCCTGGCGTGCTGCAGTTCATGGGTTCGCAAAGAGTCGGACACGACTGAGCGACTGATCCAATCCTATCTGATCCGAAAAGTAGAAATGAATCAGGAATAGAAGATGAGGAACTAAGAGAATAATCTATGCTACTGCCCAGAAGCAAAAGAGGTAGGAGAAACCCCAAGAAGCCCCATATTACCTAGAAATAGCACAAGTTTTTAAATTAGACTCAAGTTCAAACTCTGAGTCTGCTTTTTATCATCTGAGTATTGGAAAAATTACTCAAGCCATCTGACCTTCGGTTGTAAACATCTATAATGTAAGCGAAATACTGTCAACATTTCAGATTCTTGCAAGGATCCCATGAAAAGGTGCTTTCTGTAGAGGATCAGATACATGGTCAATTCCAGGGGCTGCTGTCTGCCATTATGGTGTAAAGAAAAAAGAGAAATGGCACGTGTGATAAAAATCCTGCCTGCCAATGCAGGAGATGTCAGAAACACAGGCAGGATCCCTGGGTTGGGAAGACACCCTGAAAAAGGAAATTGCAGCCCATTCCCGTATTCTTGCCTAGAAAATCCCATGGACAGAGGAGCCTGGTGGGCTACAGTCCATGGGGTTACAAAGAATCAGACACGACTGAGGACACATGCAGAATGTATGATCCATTACCGTGTAGGGAATGGGCCAAAGACTGGAAATGGCAAGACACGGCCAACTCATCGGTGGCTGCAGGTGACACACAAATTCTTACTTTGACTAGGAGATATAAGAAGGAGATTCAGGGTTTTAAGAAACAGAGTGATATGATCAGATCTATCCTTCACGTGGATCACTGTGAGAGTGATTACGAGCATGGATGAGCTTGGGGTGATAAGAAGGCTGGCAGAGACATCATGGAGTTGTCACCTGCAATAATCCAGACAGAAAACAAATGTCTGGACTAAGAAAGAAGTAATAGAGATAGAAAAAGTGGGATGCCAATAGGGAGTGTAAGAGTAAGGTTCCTAGAAATAATTATCCATGGCTTCTATGGAAAGAATAAAAGCCCAGAGAGTGCTTGCAAGTGTGGTCTTCAGACCAGGGCCAAATCTGAATTGTTACCAGCTGGCAATGCAACAAGTACAGAATCAAGAGTAAGAGTTTAAGAAGTTTCACAGTAAGATATTTTTGTTGAATGTTATAAAAGTACCAATCTGCAACAGTCTTCATTCTTAGAAGGTTTGCAAACCATTGGTCTACAGTGATGCTGTCCAATGGAAATATAATGAAGTCATGTATATAAGTGGAATTCATGTTAATGTATTTTACGTGACTCAATACATGGAATCAACATGAATATGTCAATGAAGTTTTTGCATTCTTTTTTTCAAAACCTGATGTATATTTTATAATCATATCTGAATCTGGATTAGCTACATTTTAAGCACTTGGAGAAGGCAATGGCATCCCACTCCAGTACTCTTGCTTGGAGAATCCTATGGACTGAGGAGCCTGGTGGGCTGCAGTCCATGGGATCACGAAGAGTCAGACATGACTGAGAGACTTCATTTTCACTTTTCACTCTCATGCATTCGAGAAGGAAATGGCAACCCACTCCAGTGTTCTTGCCTGGAGAATCCCAGGGACGGCGGAGCCTGGCGGGCTGCCATCTATGGGGTCGCACAGAGTCGGACATGACTGAAGCAACTTAGCAGCAGCAGCAGTAAGCACTCGATAGTCTGAATGCCCAGTGACTACCTATTAAACAGCCCCCAGAATGTCTGTCAGTTACTGGTTTAAGAGACTGAGTAGACAGTCATGCATTAACCACATCTTGGAGAAGAAGTAGTCTTAGGGGGAAATGCTCCTAATTTTATGGCAGAGAGATTTCTCCTAAACATGTATAGCCTCTTGCCCCATGTCTTTAAGCCTCCCCTGGAGAAGTGAAAGAATTTTCTGTGAGTAACTTTGGGGAAACAAACTGGGCATGTCCAGCTCAGCTCAGCAACTCTATTCTTTTCCTTTAGAAGCCAGACTGAGCAGAGAAAGAACAGAACTTTGCTTCTCCTCTCAGGGACCCCCTCCACATAAGGAGGCCTGCCGTGGCCTAGCACTGCCCTGATCCAGAGGATAAACCCTAGTTCTGAGGTTATGCTGTAAGCTCCTTTGACACTCACAATAAGCCATGTCCTTCAAATTAGCCTTTATCATTAATAGCAAAAGTAATATTCAGCCTCCAGCTCTGCCTATAGCAGCAGAGGTTGGTTCCAGGGACAGATGTGGGTAGAGAGGTTCTCAGCAAAGGGATGGATCTCATGAGGGGATTTGGAGGTGCAGCCAGTGATGGCTTGACCTTGAATTAGACAGTGACTGGCCTGAATACATACATGTGGGCCATTCAAGGCCTCAGAAGATGCTAGCAGGTGACAGAGTCCTTAGTAAGCAAGCACAGCTGAGGCAGTGACTCAATCTTAGGGAAAATAGAGCCTTTCCTTATGCTGTCGTTACAGACTTCAGGGAGTTTACAACACTTGCTGCTTTTAAACTTCAAAAGACTTGAGTTCAGCATGTACTTCAGAGAACTATGAAGGCTTTAGGTTTAAATTATTAATGCCAGGCCTAGCAAGTATACCAGCGGCCCCATTCTGTATCCTTAAAAAGGGAGTGATGGAGTAACTCATCTTGGATTTAGGAGGTTTGCTTCCAAACTCAAGAATGAGCCACTCCCAAATGATCTCACATTGGTTCATGATTATTTGAGGACATATGAGGGAGTCCGTTTCTTACCCACCAGCAACTGCACAGCTATATTGCCTTAAGACTGTATAACATCTGAAAATAAGAGAATGTAATTGTCCTGTCAATACATTCCACACTCACATTGCTCAGTTCAGGACTGAGTAAGTAGGTCTACACAATTCTGGGGCTCAGTTAGTAGGACAATTTGTCACACAAAATAGTGCCCTCTAAGTTAAAGTCTGTAAGCCATTATGGTAATATTCTGGCTTACAGCTAACTACTTCATATTTTACATTTTCAACATAAAGATCTGACAAAAATAATACGTTCCATTTGGGAGATTATTTTTAAATGTCAAGGAGATATTGAGGCATCCTGTAGGCATTTGACTAAGTTGTGTAAAGATATTAAGTTGAATTTGGGTAGAGTCAAAGGTGTAGAAGCAACCAGTACAAGTATAGATGGTGTTTGAAACATAGTTGAACAAGAGGTCACGGAGGAAGCTTTTAAAATGAGAGAGGAAACCAAGAGCTAAACTCCAGAGAACAAAAGTGTTTGAGACATGGACAGAGAAAAGAAAGAAACCAAAGAAGTGCCAGTAGAAAACAAGAGGGTATTATTTCTATTGAGAAAAATGGAAAGAATGTTTGAAGAGGGAGAAAATAGCCAACACTGTGACTGATATTTACAAATGTATTCATTCAACAAATATTTATTAAGTATCTGGTAAGCAAAGAGACTATTCTAAGTACTTAAAATTTAACAGTGAGTAAGACAGATAAAATGCTTCCTTTTGTGAAGTTTGTGATCTAGGGCAAACTCACACAGACCAAGTGAGATGAGGAAGGAATAAGATCGTCCCTCGGGTTTGGCCATCAGGTGGTCGTTAGAGATTTCAGCAAAGGAAGTGCAATGGCACAGAGGAGTAAAAGCAGATAGATGCAGGTTCAGGCAAGTGTAGAAACTGGGACTTCAGTAAAACAAGACTGTATGGAGTGGTTATTGAGAATATTTGAAGGTGGGAGAGGAAAAAGTCAGTCAAGAGAGAAGCTAAAGACCCAGGAGAAAAGATGAAAACTTGCAGAAAAAAACTTATGAGCATATGCTTGGGTAAATACAGTCTACGGTGGTACAAATTCTACTCTGAGTAATAGTAGTAAGAAGAATTCAGTTTGTCAAACACTCCAAGTGCCTTATTCTATCATAAGTACTCTGCTAGATTCAAGAGGATAAGCCTTGATCTTAAGGCTGTCTCAGTTCAGTACATTAACTCTATAAGAATAATTAGTACGATCATTTCTTGTATTGAATGAGATACTGTTCCAAGTACTTACAGGGAATATTGCATTAATTGACCTAGCAAACCATGCAAGAAGGTTGATTATTGTTCCCCCTGTGACAGATGATGCCACAAAGGGACAGGAAGGTGACGTACCTAGCCCAAGAGACAGGCTGGTAAATGATGGAGCCAGGAATCGAAACAAGACAGTTCAAGTTCGGGGCCCAAGATCTTATCAGCACAAGTTAATCTTAATCACTTTTGTTTATCCCCATGTGACATTTACACTGAAATGTCTCTTTTCAGGTTTTAGGTGGTTACTTGTCAACGTCTATGAGCCTCAGAGTCAAGCCTCTGGTGTATCAGCGGAAGGTGAGTTCAAATGGATGTTTGTCTTACTTTAGCAGAGCAGAGTGACAAACAAATCAGCTGCTTGGAGAAGATTAACACATGGCCTGCTGTGGGTTATTGTTTGGCCTGAAAGGCCGGTGCCTGGCAAACTCCTCTCTGCTTTCGGAAACTTTGACAGTCATGGGAGGTTTTAGTTATTCATTAGGAGAGGAGGATTCTCAAGACCTTCCAAACATTTTCTGTGACTCTACCTGACTCGGAGAAGGCAATGGCACCCCACTCCAGTACTCTTGCCTGGAAAATCCCATGGATGGAGAAGTCTAGTGGGCTGCAGTCCATGGGGGTCGCACAGAGCCGGACACGACTGAGTGACTTAGCAGCAGCAGCAGTAGCTACCTGACTCAACTCAGATGAAATCAGTTTAACAGAGAGAAAGGAGCTCTAAACCACAGGCAACATATGGAAAACGACAAAGGGAGTGGAAGGTTTTAAGGGTGTTTTATTCTCCAGAAATCAAGTATAGGAAGAAAGTATGAAAAAAAATCCTAGATGACACAAAAAATTACAAGAAGTCAAGAAACATAACAAATGCCTAGATGGACAAGTTGAAAATCAATAATGTATTCCATTAAGGCAATGCCAATAATTCACACTAGCACTTTTTTTTTAAAACTGAAAACATACTGCTAATTTAAGCAAAAATGAATGCATTTTAAAAAGAAAATAATAGTGGAAGAGAAAGACACACTTGTCCTTCTAGGTAAGAAGTTATGCTATAATAAAGCTATAATAATTAATGTATTGTGATTCTGGGTCATAGCTAGACCTACAGATCAATGGAACAGAATACAGTCCTGAGAAAGATACAAAGATGCATAAAAATTTAGCTGATTGTTAGGCTGTTATTTCAAATCAGCAGAGAAATGAAAATATTTCTAAAAAATAGCACTGGGACAACCGGCTAACAGTTTGATAAAATTTAATCTGGATTCTTAGTATGTGTCTTATTCCAAAATAAATTCAGGATGGATTAAATATTGAAATATAAAGCAAAGATGTAAGAACACGTGTGAACATTTGGGTGGATATTTTTATCATCCTTATATGAAGGATCTTCTAATTATGTCATCAAAGTGAGAAACCATGAGGATATATTTGAACTCATAAGAATTCAAAACATGTATATGGTAAAGCATCTGCCTGCAATGCAGGAGACCTGGGTTTGATCCCTGGGTCGGAAAGATCCCCTGGAGAGGGAAATGGCAACCCACTCCAGTATTCTTGCCTGGAGAATCCCATGGATGGAGGAGCTTGGTGGGCTACAGTCCATGGGGTCACAAAGAGTTGGACATGACTGAGCAACTTCACTTCACTTCCCTGTCCCCAGGATTAAAAGAGAAAAAAATAATAACATATGGCATCCCAGGATGCTGAGAAAAATAAGATGTTCATGCTTCTATGATATAGAGTGTGGTTTCAAGACTCATGCAAGAAATATTCCTGAGGATCCTCTGGGTCAGGGGCTCTTCCCGGTGCCAAGGACACAGCTCAGAAGGGAGACTGGCTTCTTGCTCTCACTGAACTTGGTACCCAGTGATGAATGAGTGGGAGACAGAAAAACAACAACAACAACAACAAAACTGTTTAATGTCCTGCAGAGATGCGTACTATGAGGGGGAAAAAGCAGAGCGTTGCCTGGGGTGGGGGTGAGGAGCAAAGGGTCGGGGAAGAGCGTGTTGAGGAGGTGATAGTTAGCCTTAAGGGCTGAAGAACACAGAGCAGCACAGCACAGATCAGGCAACAGAAGGCAAATCCATTCAGAACCGTAAAATGGAAATTCCAGTATCCAGGAGGTATCGTATAAAGAATTACAGGGTTCTTACACCAAATCTAACATCTGTTTACTATTGTCAGCCCAGTTAGCTCTTTTTCCCACTTCTTTTAAAATGTATGCTTTGCCAACCTAACCCAGTTGAAGGCCAATTTTATGCATGTTTCCTATTTCAGAATCTGAGCTCTTTTTGAAATCACAATGCTTTACAAGCAAGTTTTTGCTGTTCTCGATTAGCCACTCGGTTGTGTCTGACTCTTTTGCGACCTCATGGACTGTGTGTGACCTGCCAGGCTCCTCTGTCCATAGCATTTCTCAGGCAAGGATACTGGAGGGGGTTGCCATCTCCTTCTTTGAGCCCACATTTCCTGCATTGGCAGGCAAATTCTTTACCCCTATGCCACCAGGGAAGCCCTTATAAGCAGGCTTTATTTTAATAGAAATTTAAGTTTTCATGAACATATGGAAATTAACCAGAAACTGAGATTTTTTAAATTTTCTGGGCCAACCAAGAAAAAAGCATGTGTCTAAGAAAGGGCTGACATGTGACTAGGGAGAAGATGGACAGAGAAAGAGAAATGAGTATCTGTGTCTGTGTACATGCATAGGTGTGCTGGGGTGCAGAGATGTATAGAGACCCATAAAACATGACCTACATGACAGGTACCTACATGTAGGAGCACAGAACACATCTCTTCCAAAGTTTCCAGAACCCACAAATAAGCATTACTCCAGAGTGTGACCCCCTACTTAACTACCCATGCATGGGAGCTCAGACATTTGTTTTGCTCAAAAAGTGAAAAAAAAAAAAAAAAAAAGACCATTTTTCTCAATCATGTTTTATTTATATGAAATGATGATATCATGGTAAAGCTAATTTATTGTTATAGAACTTTAGGTTATATAAAGAAAATTGAGTTTCAGGGAAAAAACATACTTTAATTTTAAAATCTTCAAATTTTATTAAGTGAAACACTGGCTTTGAAAGTCAATCTTTTTTCATAATATATATATAAACCTTCTTTTCAAAAGAATCCTTCTGTTTTACCCCACCTCACTTGTTAAGCAAACATTTACTAAGTATCTACCTCATGCCAGCCAAGCCTGACCCAGTTCAATTCAGTTCAGTTCAGTCTCTCAGTCGTGTCCAACTCTTTGTGACTCCATGAATCACAGCACGCCAGGCCTCCCCTTTCCATCACCAACTTCTGGAGTTCACTCAAACTCATGTCCATCGAGTCGGTGTTCCCATCCAGCCATCTCATCCTCTGTCATCCCCTTATCTTCTTGCCCCCAATCCCTCCCAGCATCAGGATCTTTTCCAATGAGTCAACTCTTTGCATGATGCCATCCAACCATCTCATCCTCTTTTGTCCCCTTCTCCTCCTGCCCTCAAACTTTCCCAGCATTAGGGTCTTTTCTAATGAGTCAGCTCTTTGCATTAGGTGGCCAAAGTCTTGGAGTTTCAGCTTCAACATCATTCCTTCCAATGAACACCTAGGACTGATCTCCTTTAGGATGGACTGGTTGGATCTCCTTGCAGTCCAAGGGACTCTCAAGAGTCTTCTCCAACACCACAGTTCAAAGCATCAATTCTTCAGTGCTCAGCTGTCTTTATAGTCCAACTCTCACATCCATACATGACTACTGGAAAAAGCATAGCCTTAATTAGATGGATTTTTGTCGACAAAGTAATGTCTCTGCTTTTGAATATGCTATCTAGGTTGTTCATAACTTTCCTCCCAAGGAGTAAGCGTCTTTTAATTTCATGGCTGCAATCACTATCTGCAGTGATTTGGGAGCCCAAAAATAAAGTCAGCCACTGTTTCCACTGTTTCCCCATCTGTTTCCCATGAAGTGATGGGACCAGATGCCATGATCTTAGTTTTCTGAACGTTGAGCTTTAAGCCAACTTTTTCACTCTCCTCTTTCGCTTTCATCAAGAGGCTCTTTAGTTCTTCTTCACTTTCTGCCATAAGGGTGGTGTCATCTGCATATCTGAGGTTATTGATATTTCTCCCAGCAATCTTGATTCCAGCTTGTGCTTCTTCCAGCCCAGCATTTCTCCCTGACCCAATTAACGGCACTGAGTTCCTGATTCCTTGGGGTCCATCAACATTGAGGAACATACAAATGGCAAGTATTATTATTGCCATTATGGACACTCTCCAGCACACAGGCAGGACACAGTGAATTCGTGAATCATACCCTGTCTTTCATGGGTTCTTTACCACTCTTTTCTTCTAAAGAGCAGAATTAAAGGAATCTTCAGTTAAACCTGACTGCCATGACTTTGCTGATTCCAGCTTAAGAGAGTTAAAATGCAGGATTGATGCTAATAACTAGACCACATGACGGAGTCTGAACTCATAGGGCCTGATGTCTAATCCAATAAACTCATAAGCTTCAAAGTAAAAGAATCAAATCTATTAAATAACCCATCCTGCATGAAGCAAGTGAGAAAAGGGGGAAAGATATATGCTTTGTTATAAGATTACAAACACATACACATTCACAAACAGAATGGCAGACATACATAGCTTCCTAAACAGACACACTCACACTGTCAGTCACACACTCAAAAATTCAATTGATTGGATGAGGCCCAGTGACATTAGGAAGAGCAACCTGCTTTACTTAATATACAGATACAAAAGTTAACCTCACCCATAACACCCTCACAGACACACCCAGATATTGTTTGACTAAATGTCTGAGCACCCCATGGCTCAGTCAGTTTGACACAGAAAATTAACCATCACATTCATATTTTATACCAGGCATTGAGCACATTCCTTGGCATATAATTTGTACCAGGGTTATTCTTATGAAATGAAGACCTTTGGAATAAAATTCAAGTGTTCTCAGCTTTCAGATTTTAGCCATGCTCCAAAAGCAGGAAACAGATAAGAAGATGAGGAAGAGCTAAGGACCTAAAGATAAACTACAAAAACTACAAACCAAGGAGAATCCGAGAGTCAAGGGTTATTAGTTATGTTCCTTCAGAGAGAGAACACATACACATACACGCATATGCACACACACACATATATACAGACACATACACACACATACACACATATGTGTACACATAAATACAAACACACACATGTGCAACCACCAAACCAAAGCAGAGAAAAAATTGTTGCTGTTGTTGTTTAGTTGCTAAGTCAGGTCTGACTTTTGTGACCGCATGGACTGCAGCCTGCCAGGCTCCTCTGTCCATGGGATTTCTCAGGCAAGAATACTGGAGTGGATTGCCATTTCCTCTTCCAGGAGATCTTCCTGACCCAGGGATCAAACTCATATACTCCTGCACTGGCAGGTGAATTCTTTACCATTGAGCCACCAGGGAAGCCCCAGAGAAAAAATTCTTCTAGCTTAACCTTTTCATTTTTTTTTAACTTTTTGTTTTGTATTTGAATATGACCAGTTAACAATGTTGTGATAGTTTCAGGAGGATGGCAAAGGGACTCATCCATACGTATACATGTATCCTTGTTGTTTAGTCACTAAGTCAAGTCCAACTCTTTGCAACCTCAGGGACTGCAGCAATGCCAGACTTCCCTGTCCTTCACTATCTCCCAGAGTTTGCTCAAACTCATGTCCATTGAGTCAGTGATGCAATCTAACCATCTCTTCCTCTGTTGCCCCCTTCTTCTTTTGCCTTCAACCTTTTACAGCATCAGGGTCTTTTCCAGTGAGTTGGCTCTTCACATCAGGTGGCCAAACTATTAGAGCTTCAGCTTCAGCAAGTCCTTCCAATGAATATCTAAGGTTGATTTCCCTTAAAATACATGTATCGATTTTCCCCCAAACTCCCCTCTCATTCAGGCTGCCACATAACACTGAGCAGAGTTGCTTGAGCTGTACAGTGTGTGTGTGTGTTAGTCGCTTAGTTGTGTCCAACTCTTTGCAACCACATGGACTGCAGCCCACCAGGCTCCTCTGTCCATGGAATTCTCCAGGCAAGAATACTGGAGTGGGTTGCCATTCCTTTCTCCAGGAGATCTTCCCAACCCAGGGATCAAACTCTGGCCTCCTAAATTGCAGGCAGATTCTTTATCATCTGAGCTACCAGAGAAACCCTGTACAGTAGATCTTTGTTAAATCCTTCATTTTAAAAACAAAGAAACTGCAGCTCAGAGAGACAGTGTTTTGTCCAAAGCCACACAGCAAATGAATGACTGTTCTAGGACCCGCACTCAGGACTCCAAAATATTAGTGCAACACCAGTGTTCTTGCCTGGAGAATCCCAGGAACGGGGGAGCCTGGTGGGCTGCCATCTATGGGATCGCGCAGAGTCGGACACGACTGAAACGACTTAGCAGCAGTAGCAGCAGCGTGATACATTTTGGCCATTGTATTATCCTGCCTGCAGTCCTGGGTGCCCCAAACATTCTAAAATTCCTGCTTACTCCTACCAAGCCCTTTGTGATGAGAAGCTGATGGTCGGGCGGTGCGACTCTTAATGTCCTTGCAAATAGCAGAGCCAGCACTCCAGGGAGCAATGGTTCTTTGTGGTGTGAATGTACAGATTTTGAGAAGGAAGGCAAAATGAATGGGAGGCAGATCCATGAGCTAATTGCTTTGAGATCATTATAATCAATATCAGTTGTCCCAGGTCAAGGCTGCCTTTGCCTTGTCAGGCTGCTGACATTTTGTGCTCTATCAGCTGGCTTCTTGCTTCAAAGTGATAACATTATTGATTTTCATCCTGTCCCATGAAGGCCACCCTCTCACCTCCGATGGATAGATGGTGCCCATGCTTGTGGTTTGATCATCCTCAGACTCCTTAGTGGAAAAGGCTATAGGAGAAAGATTATCTTTGCAGTTTCACACCCTCAGATTCTGTCCATGGCCTGAAAAAATACTCTTTCCCACAAACAATACTGCCTAATTTTCCTAAATGCCCTTTCTCATCCTTCTCCACATGTAAACTTTTTTTTAAAACCCAAATGAAACTTTCCCTCTTCCTCTCTGTGCTCTGATAATGCTGGGCTTCAAATATGCACCAAAGGTGAGTTGCTTACCCAGCTCTCTCTCCCCTGAGTAGACATTAGGAAGATTATGGGTTTTGGGGTCAGAGAGAGCTGGGTTCAAACAATGGCTTAAACATTTTCCAATGCTGTGACCTTGGATAGGTTGTCTAACTCCTCTCCAGGCCTTCATCACCCCATCTTTGAGAAGGTAGATGGTAACACCTGTCTCATCACTTTGTTGAGCTCTTTAAATGAGAAGCACTGAGTTGGTGCCCATTAAGCCTATGCATCTCATCCTTTTCCTTCCCTCCTGCTCTTTCTTTTATTTATTTATTTGGCTAGATGTGGCCTTAGTTGTGGCACACAGGATCCAGGCATGTGGGACTGAACTTACATCCCCTGCACTGGAAGGTGGATTCTCAACCACGGCACTGCCAGGGAAGTCCCTCTCCTGCTCTTTCCTGCACCCCCCACTCCACCACTGGACATGACCACACTTCCCTTTTCTGTGAGTTTCCCTCACACTACATATGGCA
This sequence comes from Tragelaphus eurycerus, assembly GCA_935064755.1. Lineage (NCBI taxonomy): Eukaryota > Metazoa > Chordata > Mammalia > Artiodactyla > Bovidae > Tragelaphus > Tragelaphus eurycerus. The sequence continues at coordinate 19,543,090 of CAKXYN010000003.1, forward strand.
CAGGGGAGGCATGATGAAAGTTTATGGCGTTGAGAACAGCGAGGAAGATAAACTTCTGTAGATGATGAAAGTGCCTTGTGGCGAGAATCTGTGATGCTGATGATAGAAACCAGTCCACCAGGCTCCACATTTGACACATGCTTTAAACTCTCTAAGTCTTGGTGCCTCATGTTAGTTCCAAAACAATCTGAACACAACAACCATGCAGACTCGGTGTGGCAGTTGCTAAATAATTTCTTTAGCTAACAAGTTCCAGTCTCCCTTTAGTGCTAAACAGAGATGTCCACCACTCTCTGCACCAGCCCCACCTCCCTTCCCCTGCAGCTGCAGTCCTCAGCCTTCCCACAGCACAGCCCTTTCTAGTTACCAAGAATGATGCTCTGAAACAGGAAGGGCTGAAATAATCACAGCTCCCCTTCCAGCAAGTGACCATGGACCTGGGACCCAGGGCTTCAGAGCTCCCATTCTGGGCTTCTAGCTGCAGTTTAACTTCTTTACAAACAGCGCTTCTCAAGTCAACATGCTCCAATTTTAGAGATTAACTCTTTCCTCAAAACTCTTGCTCTGCACCTCAGCCCAGCGGCCAGGCCTTGCTACCCAAGGGCAGGTCCAGATGCTCCCAGCCCCTGGGTCTGAATTTCTCAATGTCTCCCACCTGCATTCTCATTATTAGCTCTCATTATAAGACCTGCTGGTCTTCCTGGTTCTGTGCCATCTGGCAGCACCAGCTGCCGGTCACTTTGACATAAACTCCTTGAAAAGGTGGTTTGTCTCATCAGACTCTTCACCTCTGCTGTCGGCCAGCCCCGCACCTGAGTTCCTGCCCAGCTCCCAGCCCTCTCCACCTAGCTGTCTGCTGGCCAGTCCACTGCAATGATTTCTTTTCCCAAATACTATTATCACTGAGCAGGACACTATGGGGCCTTCCATAGCAGACCCTTCCCCCATATCTGCTTTAGCCCCTCTCTGAAGTACCCAGACAATATCTAATGCACATTTCCTGAGTTGTTTTACAAATGCTAAACCCCCCACCAAATGGAAGATGTTAATTCTTTGCTGACCATGAGCACACAGGCCCCAGCATAAGGACTGATAATGTTAATACCTGTGATACCACCCTGTTACCGCCCCATCAACCAATCCCAGAATTGTGCACAAACCAGTCATATACTTTGCAAACTTCCCCTCTCTTAACTGGCCCTTAAAAAAAAAAAAAAAAAAAAAATGCCTTTCTGGGGATTTCCCTGGTGGTCCAGTGGTTAAGAATCCGCCTTCCAGTGGAGAGGATACGGGTTTGATCCCTGGTTGGGGAACTAAAATCCCACATGTCTCAGGGCAACTAAGCTGGTGTGCTGTGACTGCTGAGCCCAGGCTCTCCGGAGCCAGTGTCTTGTACCAAGAGAAGCCTCTGTACCACAACGAAGACCTAGAGCAACCAAAAAAAAAAAAAAAAAAAACTTTGCTGAAACCCAGGAGAATTCGGGCTTTTTCAGCACTAACTATCCTGGATGTGCCCTGCAATAAATACTGCACTTCCCTTCATCACAGTAGAGTGGCTTTACTGTGCATAGGGACAGGATGACATTCTACAGGCACTTAGTTGCTTTTGTAGGAGAATAAAATTTGTCATCCCAAGACATCTCTTTGGCATAGGATTATTTCAAGCTGAGAATAAGCAAGGCCTATAAGACTCAGGAAGAAAACTCAACCTTCCTCCTAACTGCCTAAAGAATGTAAATAGAGGACGTGTTCCAGGGAGGAGCCATCACCAGAGAAGACTATATATAGTATGAACTAGGTGTGTCTCCAGGGAGGAACCTAGAAAAGTCTGCTAAAATTCCTCTCTCTTTCCCGTTGTCTCTGCAAATGTGTTTACCAAACATTTGCTTTTCCCTCTCCACATGAGCTTCCTTCCTGTCCTCTGAAGTTCTGAACCACTACCTTCAACATCCTCTTATCTTCAGCTAAAGATGACGGTATCTGAAAGTGAAGATATGGCCCATTTTGGCGAGTCACTAGGTTTTCTTGGGTTTCTCCCATGTATACATGTTATTAAATTTATGCTTTATTTCCTCCTGTGAATCTGTCTCATGTCAACTTAACTCTTAGATCAGTGAGAAGAGACTAGAAGGGTAGGGGAAACTGTCTTGTTCCCCAACGCTTTGCGCTGTTATCAGAGGCATCCACATGCTCTGAACCCCTCCTCAGATGCATGTCAGTGACAGAGGCTCTGTTTTCTTGACTACATCCCTATGTTACCTAAAAGAGCTTCCCAGGTGGCTCGGATGGTAAAGAGCCCACCTGCAGTGTGGGAGGCTTGGGTTCAGGAAGATCCCCTGGAGAAGGGACTGGCAACCCACTCCAGTATTCTTGCCTGGAGAATTCTATGGACAGAAGAGCCTGGCAGGCTGCAGTTCATGGTGTCAGAAAGAGTCAGATACAACAAAAGCAACAGACCACACATGCAGATGTTACCTGACAGAGTATCTCTTTTAACAGCCAGCAATATTGGAAATGGCACTAAAAATGTGGCAAAGTTATACACTATAAAAAATAGTCAACATGCTTTCAGTCACTTAGCTCAGCACCTGGCAAGCATTATCTCATTTGCTCCTCAACAAGCTAGAAAGACTGATAATATCACTAAACTCATTTCAGAGTTGAGGAAACTAAGAGAAAATAAATGATGGCTCCCAAATAGCAAAACTATTAGGAGGGATTTTGAAACCAGATCTGCCCAGTATCAAAATTCATACCCAACCAATGCACTGCACTCCATCCGTATGGTCATTTTAGAAAGCATTTATTGGGATGAACATATAGTGTGGTCTTATTTCAGCATGAAGAATTGCAGACTTTGAGTATCTAAAGTAATAACACTGTTTTTGAGATTTTGTAGCACCTTATACCTTCCAGTGGAGAAGACAATGGCACCCCACTCCAGTACTCTTGCCTGGAAAATCCCATGGATGGAGGAGCCTGGTGGGCTGCAGTCCATGGGGTCGCTAAGAGTCGGACACGACTGAGCGACTTCACTTTCACTTTTTCACTTTCATGCATTGGAGAAGGAAATGGCAACCCACTCCAGTTTTCTTGCCTGGAGAATCCCAGTGACAGGGGAGCCTGGTAGGCTGCCGTCTATGGGGTCACACAGAGTCGGACACGACTGAAGCAACTTAGCAGCAGCAGCAGCAGCAGCATACCTGCCTCAGCATTCCTGGTCATTTGTCCTTCTGGGTGATGGCTCCACTGATCATTAGTGTATCTACTCATCTCCCTCTGTCCTGAATTTCTTTATTGTTTAACCATAATTTGGTGTTAATTACTCTTTTCCATGTGCCAATTCTTTGGCTTCTGTTCTGTTTTGTTTAACCTTTTCTATTTTGGATCCCTTGCTTCCTGTATCATTTAGAACAGTACCTGATCCATAGTAGGTACACAATATTATTTGCCTTGCACACAGTAACCACTCAATAAATTTTCATATATTCTACCTCACTAAATACCCTATTATTTTGCATACAGGAGAGTATTTGCTGAATAAATTCATTTTTTAGAATGATAAACTTGAGACTTACGCAGCCAGGAGAAATGTGTGAGCTTGGACAACACAGCTATTTGGTGACCTCATAAGAGCTTAAACATAGCATCCTGACTCCTGGCCCATTACCTCTTTCCTTCCTTTATTCTACTCTTTCATATGTTGTGAAGAGTGGAAGAGTGATTTGACTGGAAGTGACATCTTTAATGGGGCTTCCTAGGTGGCAAGAGAATATGCCTACAAGGCAAGAGACACAGCAGATGTGGGCTCGATCTCTGAGTCAGGAATATCCTCTGGAGTAGAGTATCGCAACCCACTCCGATATTCTTGCCTGGAGAATACCATGGACAGAGGAGCCTGGTGGGCTCCAGGCCATGGGGTCGCAAAGAGTTGGACACAATTGAAGTGACTGAGCATGCACACATACACGATATGCAGATGACACCACCCTTATGGCAGAAAGTGAAGAGAAACTAAAAAGCCTCTTAATGAAAGTGAAAGTGGAGAGTGAAAAGGTTGGCTTAAAGCTCAACATTCAGAAAATGAAGATCATGGCATCTGGCCCCATCACTTCATGGGAAATAGATGGGGAAACAGTGGAAACAGTGTCAGACTTTATTTTGGGGGGCTCCAAAATCACTGCAGATGGTGACTGCAGCCATGAAATTAAAAGACGCTTACTCCTTGGAAGGAAAGTTATGACCAACCTAGATAGCATATTCAAAAGCAGAGACATTACTTTTCCAACAAAGGTTCACCTAGTCAAGGCTATGGTCTTTCCTGTGGTCATATATGGATGTGAGAGCTGGACTGTGAAGAAGGCTGAGCGCCAAAGAATTGATGCTTTTGAACTGTGGTGTTGGAGAAGACTCTTGAGAGTCCCTTGGACTGCAAGAAGATCCAACCAGTCCATTCTAAAGGAGATCAGCCCTGGGATTTCTTTGGAAGGACTGATGCTAAAGCTGAAACTCCAGTACTTTGGCCACCTCATGCGAAGAGTTGACTCATTGGAAAAGAGGTCTGATGCTGGGAGGGATTGGGGGCAGAAGGAAAAGGGGATGACAGAGGATCAGATGGCTGGATGGCATCACCGACTCAGTGGACATGAGTTTGAGTGAACTCCAGGAGTTGGTGATGGACAGGGAGGCCTGGCGTGCTGCAATTCATGGGGTCGAAAAGAGTCGGACACACCTGAGCGACTGAACTGAACTGAACTGAACTGAAGAAATGTGTGTTTCTTGACAAAGAGTTCATCCTCAGAAGGGAGCTCTGTGGTACAGGCTCACTGCTTCTACCTTAGCCATTTTTTAAAAGTCTAACAATCTATGAATACAGAGCAAAGGTTTTCCTGTTTTAGGTCAAGAGATATGACAAGAGTTTGGAAGTGTAGCAGAGGAAAAGTAATCTCTACTCTTCTAAGTTCCTGACTGAGACTCCCTGTAATAAAAGATAGATTAACAAGAGAAAAACCAACAGAAATGCATTTACATGTAAACCTCAATAACTCCCGGGGACGTTCCAGGTTACCACTTTAAATGGGCTTCCCTGGTGGCTCAGACGGTAAAGAATCTACCTGCAATGCAAGAGACAAAGGTTCGATCCAAGGAGTCAGCAAGGTCCCCTGGAGAAGGGAATGGCAACAACCCACTCCAGTATTCTTGACTGGAGAATTTTATGGACAGAGGAGCCTGGAGGGCTACAGTTCAGGAGGTCACAAATAGTCAGACATGACTGTGGGACTAATGCACGTACACGCACACATACACATACACCACTTTAAATACATCTTCATCTAAACACAAAAGAAAGATGTTAGGGCGAGGATAGGGACGGCAGAGCCTGGTAGGCTGCCATCTATGGGGTCGCACAGAGTCGGACACAACTGAAGCGACTTAGCAGCAGCAGCAGGCTAATTAGAGGAAGAAACCAGGAGAAGTACAGTTTTGTTTTTTTTTAAATGTGGTTTGTTTTACAGATTTAACTCTGAACCTTCTCTGTTAATGTAAGTTTCTTGTAATTTAGAGTCATCCTTCTCTTCCTGGTACAGGAGAGAAGGGAGAAGCCCTTACAAATGGAGATCTTCTTTACAGATGTCAATTTCTCTTACAAAACGGCAACTACTCTGTTTTCGGAGCAAGTCCTGGATCTGCAGTTTCTCAAAATAATCCTATGCCAAAGAGACATATTTGGGGTGGCATATTCTGCTACCTTTCAAAAATATTTCTGTTATTTAGCCCTAAGGAGTAATAGAACCATCTGGAGAAAGCTAGTACTAATACCTCAAGATGTGTGTGTGTGTGTGTGTGTGTGTGTGTAGGGGGTGATAGAAGGCACAAGTAATAGGCAAGGGAGGTGTGGGACCCAACTTGGGTAAATTTGTTTTCCCAGGATAAGGCATCAGATAATTAAGTAAAAACATAATTTAAGTGATACCAATGGTGACTATTTTCAGTGGGATCAAACAATATAATCAAGAATTAAATAGCAGCACAGAGTGACTTTTTTAAATCAGACTTTAAAAGAGTAAACATAATGGAAGCAAAATTAAAGTAAATGAGGTCCATCTAGCTGTCTTTTCTGCACAAAACTGAGGTAATTATGTACAAAGGTAGTGTGATAAGCAATTACACAAAAATAGGCAGAAACACTTCTGGACCATTCCTTGCCCCTTAAAATTCTTTCTTGGACTCCCACGACTCTGCACTTGTCTGATCCTAGGCATCTCTCCCTCTTTAACTGTACTTCTGCTGAATCCTTTCTGATTTCCCTCTTCCCTTCAGGACTCACCTGTGGTCCTTCCTGAGCTCAGGCTTCAGCCCTTCCTCCTGCAACAGAGGTAACGTGCATTTTCAAACAGCCTATCTTGTAGAGCCCAGAGCCTGGCATTACCACGGTCCAGCTGGAGGGCCTGTCCAAGTTACTTAACCTCTCTAAATCTTACTAGTTTTATCTTTAAAAATGGATAAAATAACGTCTACTTTGTATTAATAATGATTACATAGAAAGACAGCTTGTAAAGTCCCCTCCACCATGTGGGAACAAAATAAAACCTTGTATTATTTCCTCTAAAACTTTGCTGTGCTCTGTCATGTCTGATGCTTTGCCAACCCCAAGGACTGTAGCCCACCAAGCTCCTCTGTCCATGGGATTTCCCAGGCAAGAATACTGGAGTGGGTTGCCATTTCCTTCTGGGATCTTTCTGACCCAGAGAGTGAACCTGTGTCTCTTGCATCTCCTGCATTGGCAGATAAATTTTTACCACTGCGCCACCTGGGAAAATCTATCTAAAACTCTGCTAATTTCAAATATTTTTTTTCTCTCCTCTATTTGGCACCACACTGAAGTACCCTATTTTTATTTTTACTGTAGCAAAATGCACAGAAAATGAAACTTACCGTCTTAGCCATTTTAAATGTATAGTTCAGTAGTGTTAAGTATACTCACATTGTTGGGCAGCCCATCTCCAGAACTCTTTTCATCTGAAAAGAGTTCAGTTCAGCAAAAATGAAACTCTATACTTATTGAACAAATCCTCATTTCAAAGTCCCCTTAGCATCCAGTAATCACCATTCTATTCTCTGTCTTTATGAATTTGACTACTCTATGTACCTCATAAGTCAAATGATCCAGTATTTGTCTTTTTGTGACTAGCTTATTTCACTTAACATAACGTCCCACTGGGTTGTAAGGTTGGAGTATGTGTCAGAATATCCTTCCTTATAAAGGCTGAAAAATATTCCATTGTATTATATACCACATTTTGTTTACTCATTCATTCTTTGATGGACATTTGGGTTGCTCACATCTCCTGGCTCCTGAGAATAATGCTACTGTATATACGCATGTACAAATATCTCTTTGAGACCCTGCTTTCAGTTTTGAAGGGGAGATACACAGATCAAAGTAATTATAAAGTGTTAGTGGCTCAGCTGTGGCCAACTCTTTGCAACTCCATGGGCTGCAGCCCACCAGGCACCAGGACTGTTGGATTCCATGGTAGTTTTCTTTGTAAAGTTTTGAAGAACTGCCATACCGTTTCCATAGTGGTTGCACCATTTTACATTCCCACCAACAGTGTACAAGGGTTTCAATTTTCTACATCCTCACCAGCTCTTGTTATTTCTTTGTTTTTTTGAAGAGTAGCCCATCCTAATTGTTGTGAGGTGATATCTGATTGTGGTTTTGATGTTCATTTCCCTAATGATTAGTGATGTTGAGCAGCATTTCCTATGGCTGTCACCCATTATCATCTTTTGCACATTTTTATTTTTATTAAGTTTTATACCATCATTTCCAATAAAATGTATGAAAACATATCCACTTATTCCTCAAACTCTTTTCCAAACTTCCTGCTTTTAGAAAATTTCTCATTTACCCAGACTAGAAGCAGTATCTTTATTACTATTGTAAATGACTCTTCAAGTCCTCACAGTCCTTTCTTTGCGATGACTGTTACTCTCACTCATTCCCCTCCACTCTTCCATCACACTCCTCATCAGGAATCTGCCACACTGAGAAACTATGGCAGCTTCCTGCACACCCTGCCTTATTTTTCTGCATCAACTCCTATCCATCTTCAACACTGTTGCCAAATTAATTCACCTTTAAATCATCACATTTATTTTCTAATTGGGCCTTCCCTGGTGCCTCTGACCGTAAAGAATCTGCCGGCAATGCAGGAGACCTGGATTCGATCCCTGGGTCAGGAAGACTCCCTGGAGAAGGGAATGGCAACCTGCTCCAGTATTCTTGCCTGGAGAATCCTCAGGGACAGAGAAGCCTGGTAGGCTATGGCCCATGGACTTGCAAAGAGTTGGACACAGCTGAGCCACTAACACTTTATTTTATAATTACTTTGATCAAGAATTAGTAATTACTGCCTACTGCCCACTCTGGAAGTTCTTGGAATTTGTTTTTTCCTCATTTGGCAGAAGTACTCTGTTGATAAAATTAAATAATGGTGGTCTTTTTTCAAATCACAGAAAAATTAAGTTGATAATTAAGGGTTCTTTTTTTTTTTTTTTTTCAATTTTAGACTTTTATCCTATTTGTATTTATTTAGTTTTCAACATTTGCCAACTGTTGGCCTTGTGGTAGTTCCTGGAGGATGACAGAAAAATGAAAAAATAGTGCACTATTAATATTAATAGAAAAGCTCAGAAATTGTGAAACATATTTATTTGGGCAGCTCAGGTTCTTCCATCATTGTCATTGTAGGTATATGTAGGCATCATTGTTTTATTAATAAGTATATGTCTGTGGTTTCCTACTAGACAAATAGACATATTTTTCTAGTGTAGGCATAGTATAATCACTTTGGGGACTGATAAAATTCCTACACTTTATAAGAGAGCTAAATACATCTACATTAACAATTTCCATCACTTACATGTCTTTCAGACTCTCTGTTATTGAGCCTGGAAGTTCTTGGAATTTGTTTTTGAGTTCTTTTGGCTGGTCTAATAGTTAAATTGACACAAGACATATTAACAGGAGAAAAAAAAATAATTTGTATGTACAGAGATCTCATAGAAATAGGACTTAAGGGGTAGCCAAAGCAGAAAGCTTTTATAATTTTTAGACAAAGACAATCAATCTGTGAGGAATTGACAAGACAAAGAACCCTAGGCTTGGATGCTGAATTATTGAAGATTCTAAACAGAGTTTGGGCTTGTGGTAGTAAGTTGGTAAAGAAGTAAAATGGGTCAAGAGTTGTTCATACCTTCTTTTGGGGCCCTGAGTTTCCTATCTCTGATGATAGAGATGTCTCCCCTCCTCCAAGTTCTAGGAAGGTAACTTTCACGTAGATTTATTTCCTGTGTTCAAGGAGACTGAGGGAAAGATCAGAGCATTCTCCTTGCACTGGCTGTTTCTCAATTAACTTGAATGAGAAATAATCAATATATTATTGTGGCATATTTTGGGATGGCTTTCCCTGAGTTCCAACATGGACATCTGACAAATTTAATAATCAGTGACCCAATAATTAATTCTGGACACTTCAACTTGTAAAGAGATTCTCTTTTAAAAGATGCCTAGGGCTTCCCTGGTTGTTCAGTGGTAAAGAATCTACCTGCCAATGCAGGACCCAAGGGTTTGATCCCTGGTCCAGGAAGATCCCGCGTGCAGTGGGAGCAACTAAGTCTGTGCACCACAACGATTGAGCCTGTACTCTAGGGTCTAGGAGCTGTAACTGTGGAGCCCGTGTGCCGCAACTACTGAAGCCTGTATCCCTTTGAGCCCACGCTCCACGAGAGAAGCCACTGCAATGAGAGGCCTGCACACAGCAACTAGGCAACTTGAGGATAGCCCCCACTCTCTGCAACTAGAGAAAAGCCCATGCAGAAACTAGAGAAGACCCAGAACAGCCAAAAATAAATAAAACCTTTAAAAAAGAAAAGATACCTAAACTTGTTTACAATTATCTCAGTTTGGAAAGTTGGCCAAAAGGGGAAGCAGCTGTTAGTTAGCTCATGTTCAGAGAAAATTTTCCGCAGAATTTTCCTTTGAGGATCCCCCTTTGGGGTATAAGAAATCACAGAATCAAGACAGTATGGTATTAGCATAAAAACAAACACATAGATCAATAGAATAGACCAGACAGCCCAGAAATAAACCCATACATATAAGGCCAATTAATTTATGACAAAGAAGTAAAAAATACACAATGGGGAAAAGACAACCCCTTTAATAAATGGTGTTGGGAAAACTGGACAGAAATGAAAACACTATCTTACACCATACACAAAAATTAACTCAAGGTGGATTAAAAACTTGAACATAAGAACTGAAACCATAAAACTCCTAACAAAACAGAAATGGTAAGCTCCTTAATGTCAGTCTTGGTGATGATTTTTTGGATTTGACACCAAAAGCGGAGCCAAAAAAGTAAAAATAAGCAAGTGGGACTACATCAAACTAGAACACATCTGTATAGCAAGAGAAATCACTAACAAAATTAAAAGACTTACTAAAGAGAAAAATGTTTAAAAATATATTTGCTAAGGAATTAATATCCCCAAATGTATAAGAACTCATTCAACTGGCCAAACAATTGCCAAACAATTTGCCAAAGCAAAAAGCCAAACAATTGTTATTTCTTGTCTTTTTAATAGTACTTATTCTGATAGATGTGAGGTGATAGTTCATTGAGGTTTTGATTTACATTTCTCTGATGCTTAGTGATATTGAGCATCTTTTAATGTACCTATTGACCATCTGTATATTATTGTTGGGAACATGTCTATTCAGATTCTCTGCCCAGTATTAAATAGAAGTGTTATGGGCCCATCTTTATTACTGCAGAGCAGAGAATGAAGGACCTATTTGGTGCTGAGCTAAGTTGATGATTATTGATAATTGGCATAGTCAACTCCTTTGGTTCCAGTCTCTACATGCAGAAAGACTTCTATACCTATTTGAACTTCTGTACAGCAACTCTGATTCTGGGAGGGATTGGGGGCAGGAGGAGAAGGGGATGACAGAGGATGAGATGGCTGGATGGCATCACCGACTCGATGGACATGAGTTTGAGTGAACTCCAGGAGTTGGTGATGGACAGGGAGGCCTGGCGTGCTGCAATTCATGGGGTCGCAAAGAGTCGGACATGACTGAGTGACTGAACTGAACTCACCTGAACTGGACAGCAAGAAAACAACCAGAGAGATAAGCAACATGGCTGAATAAGACACACTGTCATGAATAAGATAATCATCACCACCCCCACCCCCAACACACACACACATTTGGCATCCATTCACAGATAAAAGTGCCTTTGTGGGAGCTGTGGGATCTAGCACCATACACTAAGGGACCTAGGAAAACCTTAGTCCTGCCTATGAACACTGCAAGGGCTCGCAAACCAACTCCAGCCCTTCATGGCTGTAGTCTAGGGGCTATTTTAGGCAATCACCCATAAATGAGAAAAGCTTTGTGGAAGTCAAGGTCCTAGTGGAGATGTACCAACACATCACTGAAGCAAAAAATGTAAGTTTGGATACAACAGAGAGGATGAGAGGAACAGTCTGACTTTACCTACACCACCCTGTCCCCAGGGTGGCATAGTCTGGGACTAAGAAAGTCGTTCTCAGCCCATGATTTCTCCAATGAGAGAAATGGAGAGCAGGTGAGTGAGCACTTAGCCTCCCAAGCTGTGTGAGACACTGCCAATGGAGCATGTTTCTCTCTCACTCTACCCAAATTAATAAACCATGAGGTGCCTGATGAGGTGGCTGGGAAAGGCTGGAAGAGTGGCAGACAGATCTCTCAGAGGACATTAAAGGGGGCAGATCCTACTAACTGTATCACAAACCCCATCAAGACGCCCACCCTCAAGCCAGTGGGGATGCATTCCCCATGTATCCTGACAACTCACACATGGGTAAACTTGAGCACCAATGCTCTGTGTGCCTCAGCCTCAAACACTTCCACCTAGCTCCCTGTGTATGCTTCAGAAAATAGAAGTGAGTGTAAACTTTGACAGACAGCTAATGAGCACACGCCAAAAGTCAGCTAAATCTGTGAGGCAGGACAGGACCACAAAGATGAATAGCACCACCCTTTGTAAAGCAAGAGGGAGGCTGTCAGCAACTGACTCGGTGCACTGCAGAATTGAGAGCGGACAGGTAAGCTTAAGAATTCTGCCACAAGAGGGAGCAGAAAGTGTGGATCAGGTGTTTTCATAGAAAGTTTGGGAAAGCCTCAGAATCTTCAGCAGGGCTGATGGAAAATATTTCTCTCCTAAAAGCAGTTAGTGAAGACTTGAGAAGGTGACCTCAAATGTAAAGACAGCCATGCAAAATTCCAAGGAATATAAAAATACCAAGAAAGCATGACACCGCCAAAGTATCACAATAATCTTTCAGGAATCAATACCAAAGACATGGAGATCTGTGATTTTCTTGATAAAGAATTCAAAATGGCTGTTTTAAGAAAGTTAAATGATCTACAAGAAAACACAGAAAGACAATTCAACAAAATAAAAAAAATGATACATGAACAAAATGAAAGGTTTAACAAAGAGAAATCATATAAAGGAAGCAAACAAAAATGTTGGAGTGAAGAATACTAATGAGTGAAATATGAAATAAAAAAAATAGTATAGGACATGAACAGTAGCATGGACAAGGCAGAAGAAAGAATCAGTGAGTAAGAAGACATAAAATTTGAAATTGTCCAGTTAGAGGACAACAAAGCAAAAAGAATGAAAAGGGGCAAAAAAGTCCACGTGACTTACGGGATACTATCAAAAGATTTACAGAAGGCAGAAAACTTATCTAAGAAATGGTGGTGGAGAGCTTTCCAAATCTGAGAGATATTTGAATTTCCAAGTTCACAAAGCTTGTAGGTCATGAAACAAACTCAGCTTAAAGAGATGCTCATTAAGCCACATAAAAATAAAACTATCGTAAATCAAGTCAAAGAGAGAATCTTAGAATTAGCATGAGAAACACAGCTGGTAACTTAAAGGGAATCCCAATAATTAACCTAACAATAAATTTATTTAATTATCCAATTAAAGACACAGAGTGGCTGAATAAATTTTTCTTTTTAAAAAAGACCCGATAATTAACTGCCTACAATAAACTCATTTTTTTAAGCTTTAAGGATTCATAGAGGCCTAAAATGAAGGATTGAAAATGATACTTCATGCAAGTGGAAATGAAAAGAGGGATGAATGAAATGATAACTATATGAATGATAACTAAATGAAAAGATAACTATACTTACATAAGAAAAAATATATAGTAAGCCAAAAACTGTAACAGTAAACAAAGAAGGTCATTATATAAAGATGAAAGTGTCAAATAATCAAGAGGTTATAACAACCATAAATATATATGCATTCAACATCAGAGTACCTGCTTATTAAGGAAACACTAGAAGATCCCAGGGACGGGGGAGCCTGGTGGGCTGCCGTCTATGGGGTCACATAGAGTCGGACATGACTGAAGTAACTTAGCAGCAGCAGCAGCAGATTTAATACTGTCCATCTTATCATTTTGCTTTTTCATACTGTTCATGGGGTTCTCAAGGCAAGAATACTGAAGTGGTTTGCCATTTCCCTCTCCAGTAGACCACATTCTGTCAGACCTCTCCACCATGACCTGCCCATCTTGGGTGGCCCCACAGGGCATGGCTTAGTTTCATTGAGTTAGACAAAGCTGTGGTCCTAGTGTGATTAGATTGACTAGTTTTCTGTGAGTATGGTTTCAGTGTGTCTGCCCTCTGATGCCCTCTTGCAATACCTACCATCTTACTTGGGTTTCTCTTACCTTGAACATGGGGTATCTCTTCACAGCTGCTCCAGCAAAGTGCAGCCACTGCTCCTTACCTTGCACAAGGGGTATCTCCTCACTGCAGCCCTTCCTGACCTTGAACATGGAGTAGCTCCTCTCGGCTCTCCTGTGCCCACACAGCCACACATAGAGGCCTAAAATGAAGGATAGAAAATGATACCTCATGCAAATGGAAATGAAAAGAGGAGCAAGATAACTATATTTACATAGGAAAAAATATACAGTAAGCCAAAAACTGTAACAGTAAACAAAGAAGGTCATTATATAATGAAAAGGCAAAATGATAGGATACTGAAAGAGGAACACCCCAGGTCGGTAGGTGCCCAATATGCTACTGGAGATCAGTGGAGAAATAACTACAGAAAGAATGAAGGGATGGAGCAAAAGCAAAAACAACACCCAGTTGTGGATGTGACTGGTGATAGAACCAAGGTCCGATGCTGTAAAGAGCAATATTGCATAGGAACCTGGAATGTTGGGTGCATGAATCAAGGCAAATTGGAAGTGGTCAAACAGGAGGTGTCAAGAGTGAATGTCGACATTCTAGGAATCAGTGAACTAAAACGGACTGGAATGGGTGAATTTAACTCAGATGACCATTATACCTACTACTGCGGGCAGGAATCCCTTAGAAGAAAGGAGTAAGCATCATGGTCAACAAAAGAGTCCGAAATGCAGTACTTGGATGCAATCTCAAAAATGACAGAATGATCTCTGTTCGTTTCCAAGGCAAACCATTCAATATCACGGTAATCCAAGTCTACATCCCAACCAGCAACGTTGAAGAAGCTGAAGTTGAACGGTTCTATGAAGATCTACAAGACCTTTTAGAACTAACACCCAAAAAAGATGTCCTTTTCATTATAGGGGACTGGAATGCAAAAGTAGGAAGTCAAGAAACACCTGGAGTAACAGGCAAATTTGGCCTTGGAATACGGAATGAAGCAGGGCAAAGGCTAATAGAGTTTTGCCAAAAGAACGCACTGGTCATAGCAAACACCCTCTTCCAACAACAAAGAGAAGACTCTACACATGGACATCACCAGAAGGTCAGCACCAAAATCAGATTAATTATATTCTTTGCAGACAAAGATGGAGAAGCTCTATACAGTCAGCAAAAACAAGACCGGGAGCTGACTGTGGCCCAGATCATGAGCTCCTTATTGCCAAATTCAGACTGAAATTGAAGAAAGTAGGGAAACCACTAGACCATTCAGGTATGACCTAAATCAAATCCCTTATGATTATACAGTGGAAGTGAGAAATAGATTTAAGGGCCTAGATCTGATAGGCCCTTAAATGAACTATGGAATGAGGTTCGTGACATTGTACAGGAGACAGGAATCAAGACCATCCCCATGGAAAAGAAATGCAAAAAAGGAAAATGGCTGTCTGGGGAGGCCTTACAAAAAGCTGTGAAAAGAAGAGAACCGAAAAGCAAAGGAGAAAAGGAAAGATATAAGCATCTGAATGCAGAGTTCCAAAGACTAGCAAGAAGAGATAAGAAAGAAGCCTTCCTCAGCAATCAATACAAAGAAATAGAGGAAAACAACAGAATGGGAAAGACTAGAGATCTCTTCAAGAAAATTAGAGATACCAAGGGAACATTTCATGCAAAGATGGGCTCGATAAAGGACAGAAATACTTTCAGAGATCATTTCTATAGTTCAATAAAGGACAGTAATGGTATGGACCTAACAGCAGCAGCGGAGAAGGCAATGGCACCCCACTCCACTACTCTTGCCTGGAAAATCCCATGGACGGAGGAGCCTGGTTGGCTGCAGTCCATGGGGTCGCTAAGAGTCGGACATGACTGAGCGACTTCACTTTTACTTTTCCCTTTCATGCATTGGAGAAGGAAATGGCAACCCACTCCAGTGTTCTTGCCTGCAGAATCCCAGGGACAGGGGAGTCTGGTGGGCTACCGTCTATGGGGTCACACAGAGTCGGACACGACTGAAGTGACTTAGCATAGCATAGCATAGCATAACAGAAGCAGAAGATATTAAGAAGACGTGTCAAGAATACACAGAAGAACTGTACAAAAAAGACCTTCCTGACCCAGATAATCATGATGGTGTGATCATTGACCTAGAGCCAGACATCCTGGAATGTGAAGTCAGGTGGGCCTTAGAAAGCATCACTACAAACAAAGCTAGTGCAGGTGATGGAATTCCAATTGAGCTATTTCAAATCCTGGAAAATGATGCTGTTGAAGTGCTGCACTCAATATGCCAGCAAATTTGGAAAACTCAGCAGTGGCCACAGGACTGGAAAAGGTCAGCTTTCATTCCAATCCCAAAGAAAGGCAATGCCAAAGAATGCTCAAACTACCACACAATTGTACTCATCTCACACGCTAGTAAAGTAATGCTCAAAATTCTCCAAGCCAGGCTTCAGCAGTATGTGAACTGTGAACTCCCAGATGTTCAAGCTGGTTTTAGAAAAGGCAGAGGAACCAGAGATCAAATTGCCAACATCTGCTGGATCATGGAAAAAGCAAGAGAGTTCCAGAAAAACATCTATTTCTGCTTTCTTGACTATGCCAAAGCCTTTGACTGTGTGGATCACAATAAACTGTGGAAAATTCTGAAAGAGATGGGAATACCAGACCACCTGACCTGCCTCTTGAGAAATCTATATGGAGGTTAGGAAGCAACAGTTATAACTGGACATGGAACAACAGACTGGTTCCAAATAGGAAAAGGAGTACGTCAAGGCTGTATGTTGTCACCCTGCTTATTTAACATATATGCAGAGTACATCATGAGTAACACTGGGCTGAAAGAAGCACAAGCTGGAATCAAGATTGCCGGGAGAAATATCAATAACCTCAGATATGCAGATGACACCACCCTTATGGCAGAAAGTGAAGAGGAACTAAAAAGCCTCTTGATGAAAGTGAAAGAGGAGAGTGGAAAAGTTGGCTTAAAGCTCAACATTTAGAAAACTAAGATCATGGCATCTGGTCCCCATCACTTCATAGAAAATAGATGGGGAAACAGTGGAAACGGTGTCAAACTTTATTTTGGGGGGCTCCAAAATCACTGCAGATGGTGACTGCAGCCATGAAATTAAAAGACGCTTCCTCCTTGGAAGGAAAGTCATGACCAACCTAGATAGCATATTCAAAAGCAGAGACATTACTTTGCCAGCAAAGGTCCATCTAGTCAAGGCTATAGTTTTTCCAGTGGTCATGTATATATGTGAAAGTTGGACTGTGAAGAAAGCTGAGTGCCGAAGAACTGATGCTTTGGAACTGTGGTGTTGGAGAAGCCTCTTGAGAGTCCCTTGGACTGCAAGGAGATCCAACCAGTCCATCCTAAAGGAGATCAGTCCTGGGTGTTCATTGGAAGGACTGTTGCTAAAGCTGAAACTCCAGTACTTTGGCCACCTCATGCGAAGAGTTGACTCATTGGAAAAGACTCTTATGCTGGGAGGGATTTGGGGCAGGAGGAGAAGGGGACGACAGGGGATGAGATGGCTGGATGGCATCACCGACTCAGTGGACATGAGTTTGAGTGAACTCCAGGAGCTGGTGATGGACAGGTGAGTGACTGAACTGAACTGAACTGAACTGAATGTAAATACACATACAACAAGAGAAATATATAAAGTTACCAAGTCCTCATTTCTATAATTTGTCACAATGCCATCCATAATTGATTGATTTCTATGATTTTCTTCTTCCACAATCCATTCCATGTTTTCACCTCCCCCAACCAACCAGAACTTTAGCTGGTTAAGATGATTTGTCTGGGAGAGTAACCCAGATTTTCATTCTCAAAAGTCTGAGTTCTTAATTGTCCTGCCCACCCCCCGATCATGTTTTTAAGATCCTATAGGAACCTTAAAAGCTTTGCATTAACCTTTACTTTGGGGAATAGAACTAAGTACCCAAGGGAATCCCCTGGGTTCCAGACCACACCTAAACCTTGCCTCTGTTGTGAGCAGTAACCCAGTTTCTCCTTTGAAATCAGTAGCATTGACTCCATCTCATAGAACAATCTGTTGGTTCAGTGGTATAAAGAGATCCAAAGGGCCAGGTGACAGCCTCATCTTAAATTTAACTCAGATACTATTTTATTCCCTGGGAGAAGCATTTCCTTTCTGAGCACTGAGGTCTTCAAACCCTCAGACAGCAATGCTGCTGCTGCTGCTAAGTCGCTTCAGTCGTGTCCAACTCTGTGCAAGCCCATAGAAGGCAGCTCACCAGGCTCCCCTGTCCCTGGGATTCTCCAGGCAAGAACACTGGAGTGGGTTGCCATTTCCTTCTCTAATGCATGAAAGTGAAAAGTGAAAGTGAAGTCACTCAGTCATGTCCGACTCCTAGTGACCCCATGGACTGCAGCCTACCAGGTTTCTCCATCCATGGGATTTTCCAGGCAAGAGTATTGGAGTGGGGTGCTATTGCCTTATGCTGCCAGGAAAAGAAACAAAAAATCTACCAGTGAGTTCTGAGGTATGATAGTGAAAATAGTTCTCAGTACTTTTTGTACTAAGAATCCACTTGTAGAAGCAAAAAGTCTGCAAGTGGGTTCTTAGTACAAAATGTACTAACCAAATAAATAAGAAATCAAATAATTAAAGAAATAAATAGGACTTCATCAAAACTGAAAACTCTTGCTCCATTTGAGAAACTATTAAAAGAATGAAAGGACAAGCCAGCCACTATAGGAAAATATTTAAATTTCCTTGATTATAAAGGGAATAATAACATTTATTATTATTACTTTTTTGTGTGAAAAAGTCACTTAGCCGTGTCTAACTCTCTGTGACCTCATGGACTATACAGTCCATGGAATTCTCCAGACCAGAATACTGGAGTGGGTAGCCTTTCCTTTCTCCAGGGGATCTTCCCAACCCAGGGATCGCACCCAGGTCTCCCACATTGCAGGCAAATTCTTTACCAGCTGAGCCACAAGGGAAGCCCTATTATTATTTATGTATAACACACTTTTGTGAGTGTCTGTTCTAGCCTCTTATTTGGATTCTTTGCCTTTTTAGTATTGAGCTGTAAGAGTTATTTATATATTCTGCTTTCACATCCTTTATTAGATGCATGGACTGCAAGGAGATCCAACCAGTTCATTCTGAAGGATATCAGCCCTGGGATTTCTTTGGAAGGAATGATGCTAAAGCTGAAACTCCAGTACTTTGGCAACCTCATGCAAAGAGTTGACTCATTGGAAAAGACTCTGATGCTGGGAGGGATTGGGGGCAGGAAGAGAAGGGGACAACAGAGGATGAGATGGCTGGATAGCATCACAGACTCGATGAACTCCAGGAGTTGGTGATGGACAGGGAGGCCTGGCGTGCTGCGATTCATGGGGTTGCAAAGAGTCGGACACAACTGAGCGACTGAACTGAATTGATTGTAAATATATTTTCTCAATTTGTAACTTGCCTATTTTCAAGTATCTTGATGAGCATCAATTTTTATTTTGATAAAATATCATTTATGATTATTTTTCCTTGTTGGTTAGTGTCTTTGGTGCTCTCTGTAAATAATTTTCAAAAATATCAAATTTACAAAGATATTTCCTTCTACAGGCAATGTAGTTTTAGTTTTAATGTTCAGTGCTTAGGTCTATCAGAGACTTTTAAGTGAAAATATTACATGAACTGATTTGTATTTTAAAAGGTGCACTCAACAAGTTGCTTGCATGCTATTAGGGGCAATGATGGCAATGAGTAATCAGTTATGAGATCCCTGCAACAATCTAGATGAGAAATTTGTTGGCTTTGACCAACACATGTATGGTTAGTAGGAGATCTGTTGAGGTGTGGTTGAATTGGGGATGTACTTTAAAAGACAAATTTCCTGATGGCAGATAGGATGGGGATATGAGAGGAAAAGAAGATGATCAAGATGATGACAATTTTCTGGCCTGTGCAACCGGAAAGATAAATTACTATTTTAATGTGCTAAGGAAGATTGGTGAGTGAAGGTGGAAAGGAATCAGGAGTTAGATTCTGGATGTATCAGTTTACGGGTGTTTATTAGACATTCAATTGGACATAACAACCTGGAGTTTAGTGTTGAGATCCAATCTAGAGCATTTCTCAGAATGTGGATGGTGATCAAAGCCATCAGATTATTCTTTTCTGTTTTTTCAAGTATAGTTGTTTTATAACTTTGTATTAATGTATACACCAAAGTGATTTGGTTATATGCATATATTTACATTCCTCTTAACATTCTTTTCTATTATGGCTTATCACAAGATATTGAATATAGTGTTTGTGCTGTACAGTAGGATCTTGTTGCTTGTCCAGTCTGTATATAATAGTTAACATCTAAAGCCATCAGATTAGATGCCATTACCTAGGGAGTGAATATAAATAACGATGAGGGATGGCCTCTGAGTTCTAGGACACTCAAATATTAAGAGGTTAGGAAAAGTCATAAAAGGTGACTGGAGACCGAAAATAAGTAACACTGGGACAAAAATCAAGCTTCCCAGGTGGCACAATGGTAAAGAACCCACCCGCCAATGAGGAGACGTGCATTCAATCCCTGAGTCAGGCAGATCCCCTAGAGTAGGAAATGGCAACCCACTCCAGTATTCTTACCTGAAAAATCCCATGGACAGAAGAGCTTGGTGGGCTATAATCCATGGGATCCCAAAGAGTCAGACACAACCGAGTGACTGAGCACAGGACAGGACAAAAATCAAAAAGATGAGGTGTCTTAAAAGTGAAATACAGAAAGTCTTTTCAAAAAACGTGATCAGGGTGGCAAATGGTAAAATATCAAGTAAGGTCATGACTGAGAAGTGATCTTTGGATTTGGTTATATGGGGGTTATAGATGCCGTGACAAGACCAGTTTTGGTGGAATAATAGTGCATAGCATCTAAAAGAAGGAAATGACAACCCACTCCAGTGCTCTGGCCTGGAGAATCCCAGGGATAGGGGAGCCTGGTGGGCTGCCATCTATGGGGTCGCACAGAGTCAGACATGACTGAAGAGATAGCAGCATCTAACATGGAGGGAGAAACCACAAAAGGGCTGGGAGACTGTGAAAAAAGGAACACCTCCAAAAGATCAAAAAAATAATTGTTGGGAATAAGGGAACACAAGAGCTGATGGACAGAATATTGTCAGAGACTTTAAGGCTTCAGGGAGGAAAGCCATCCTGGACCATGACAACTGTTAGAGTGTGGCCGTGAGTTGACTCATCTGGCTTAAGCGGAGCTGAAGGACTTTGGAGCTCAGGAATTAAACACTGTGAAGTCCAGTCTTGGATGAGTGATACACATGGACATTGAGGCTGCCTGGTGTTGAGGAAGAGCGAGGACTGAACCCAGAAAAGCAAGGCAAGGTCTCATCATGGGCTATGGGCTAAGTAGGAGGGCCACCCTGTACCATGAAGGGAACTACCCCGTACTATGCAACTGCAGCCAAAATACACACCAGCCACTCTCTCTACCCTGTTACCAGGATGGAACGTCTAAGGAACAAAGCAGCTGCTCAGAATTTTAGGGATTTACTGAAAAAGAACAAATGTGTTCTGTCGTGTGGGCTGCATCATGCCATGCCTCAATGAGCTGAGATAAGTGATTCATGGGTATGAATCACCCGTGACATCTGTCACCCTGGGCCTCTGAAGCTGCTATGAGTTCATGTTGAGGTTGACCTCTTGCTTTTATGTCCCTGTGTGTAGGTTGTTTATGTGCGTGACTGCACATGTGCACACACATACACACTCATTGTCACATCGTTATAAATTAAGGAGTTCAACACTTTTAAATTTAACATCTTGGAAATGAAAAAAAAATGTCAAAGGAATCTGAGTGCTCAGATTTGACTGTCTTTCCTATCTTTATAGAAAAGAGCTATTAACAAAATCTGACTCTTGAGCCATTCTCTGGTCTCCTACTGAGTGAGACTCAAGGTAGTGTTTCAGGTGGCTACATGACTGATTCCTTACACTTTAAAATAAGAATAAAATAGACTATTTCATTCACTTTGAATAAGACATAAACTTCAGTTTCCCTGGACTTGGAACTCAACATTCTAAAACGAAGATCATAGTATTCGGTCCCATGACTTCATGGGAAATAGATGGGGAAACATTGGAAACAGTGACAAACTTTATTTTCGTGGGCTGCAAAATCACTGCAGATGGTAACTGCAGCCACGAAATTAAAATATGGTTGCTTCTTGGAAGGAAAGCTATGACAAACCTAGATAGCGTATTTAAAAGCAGAGACATTACTTTGCCAACAAAGGTTTGTCTAGCCAAAGCTATGCTTTTTCCAGTAGTCATGTATGGATGTGAGAGGTGGACTATAAAGAAGGTTGAACTCCGAAGAATTGATGCTTTTGAACTGTGGTGTTGGAGAAGACTCTTGAGAGTCCCTTGAACTGCAAGGAGTTCAAACCGGTCAATTCTAAAGGAAAAGAATCCTGAATATTCATTAGAAGGACTGATGGTGAGGCTGAAACTCCAATACTTTGGCCACCTGATGCGAAGAGCTGAATTATTAGAAAAGACCCTGAAGCTGGGAAAGATTGAAGGCAGCAGGAGAAGGGGATGACAGAGGATGAGATGGTTGGATGGCACCACTGACTCGATGGACGTGAGTTTGAGCAAGCTCTGGGAGTTGGTAATGAATGGGGAAGCCTGGCATGCTGCAGTCCATGGGGTCACAAAGAGTTGGACATGACTGAGCAACTGAACAGCATCAACAAAGAATCCCATAGAAGCAGTGGGATCATCTGAGACCACAGGAGATGTCACACCAAAGCCATAAATGACCAATGTCAGGTGCTTACATAGAAACCACTTATACACAAAAACTGGAGGAATTAGTCCAAATCCTTAATCCTATTCTAAGCACCCATGACACCTTTGGTTCCTACACCTGCCCACATATCACCTGGAGGATTTTTACTTTCTGTATATAACACAAGCCCAGAGAGCACAAATGTCAGCATCACCGTGACAGTGAATGGGTGGGGAGGAGAGAAGTTCCCTGAGTGATGTGTTTCTTGTACAGACACACACACACACACACACACACACACACACACACACACACACATACACATTCCAGCTTGGAAACCCAGGGCAGAGGGCCCAGAAGCCCTTCAAAAAGGACAACTTTTTTTCCTAAGTTTGGCCCAGCCAATCCAATTTAAAACTCTTCTGAGTTCCAAAACAATGGTATGAAGGAGTTGGGGTGGCCAGAGCTCCAGGCCATGCCTTCTGACCTCAGAGGGATAACCAAGCCCTGTGCCTGCCATGGAGAGCCAATTCTGGAGATGCTCAACCCCGAGGGGGTGGAGGTCCCCATACCTCTGAGATTCTACAGAAGTATCACTGGAAGGGTGACAGGTCTACTTGTTGTGTTGTATTTTCTTTCAATTTTAAAATCAAATAGTAGTTGTGCATGTATCTGTTAGTATGTGTTTGTGTGGGATATAGTAAAAGACATGTCAGAGTCACTCAGAAAGCTTTGTCAAAATCAACAGCTAACCTTTCCCCTACCAGCCCCTAAGATGCCAGGATTCTGGTTCAATTATTCTGAGGTGGCATCTGGACATAGTCTTTTGATTAAAAAAAAAAAAAAAAGCCCAGGTAACTCTGACACCACCCCTTTCAGTTGAGAGTATCAGTGATAAAATATCCGTGGGGCCCTATCTATCTAGTCACAAGTCGTTTGTTTAAAGTTAAGCAACTCAGAACTCTTCCCGGCATGGCAGGAACATTCAGTCCACAAGAGGCATCCATGTCACTCTTAATATTTTTCTACCAAAGCCTGTTCTACCAAAGGTGTTTCTACGTAACACCTTCTTTAGTCTTGCTTGCTGTCCCTGCATTGCTTTAATCCTCGCTCTGTTTTATTCATTGCCTTTCTCCCTCTTCTCTTTCCTATTATCTGCTGTGGATGATTCAGGAATCATCAGGATAGCATTCAGGAAGTCCTCGTTTGCCGCTGCCTTATTTTAATGCCCCCACCCGACCACAAACATGCCTCTCTAGGACCTTTAGCTCTTTCACTGTGATTCTCTGGCTGCCTGTGTTTCCCACAGCAGTGCAGGGAAGGGGCTTGGCTGAGGGTGTCCTCTCCTTGTTGGCCACACTCTGTCCTGCCTGGGCTGTTCCCTGCCCCTCCCTGCTGTCCTCATCATCTCCTCACTGGATGTCCCTGCTTCTCTAGGCACCACTGCAGAGAGCAGTGGCTCTCACACTTTTTTTTTTTTGGTTCTCAGACTTAAACTTCACCAGAAGTCCCTAAAGGAATTGTTAGAACAGACTCCTGGGCCCCCAGACCTCTGGATTTTTTTATTTCTAAGTCTGGGGTGGAGCCCAAGAATTTGCTTTCCTAACAATTTCCCAGATGATGCAAATGCCACTGGTCTGGCGACCACATTTTGAAAACCACTGGTGAAGAGGCAAGGACAGGTTTCGAGAGCATAGCCACTGGCCACTGAGTGACCCAGACAACTTGTTTGCCCTCTGAGAGACTCAGTTTTCTCAGCTATAGAAATAAGATGATAACAACTGCACAGAACTGTTTTAGGGATTAAATAAGATACTGTTTCCTGGCCTCTGTTAAAAACAGAATTTTTATTTTCTATTTTGCATATATATTCTTTCCTATATTCTTTTCCATTATGGTGTATCAGAGGCTATTGAATCTAGCTCCCTGTGCTATAGAGTAGGAACTTTATCCATTCTATACATAATAGTGTGACTCTGATAATCCCAAACTCCCATACTTCCCTTCCCTGCCACCAGCCCAGGCAACCACAAGTCTGTTCTCCATGACTGCGATTCTGTTTCTGTTTTACAAATAACTTCATTTGTATTGTATTTGAGATTCAACATGCAAGTGATATCATATGGTATTGGTCTTTCTCTTTCTGACTTACTTCACTCAGTATAATCATCTCTAGATCCATCCATGTTGCTGCAAATGGCACTATTTCATTCTTTTTATGGCTGAGGAGTATTCCATTGTGTACACGTACCTCATCTTTTTATCCCTTCTTCTGTCAAAGGACATTTAGGTTGAGAAACAGAATCTATTAAATGAGATGAGAAGACGGAGCACTCTTTGCCGGTCATTTCTAGCCACGCAAGGAGCACTGGCCACCAATGCCATTGTCGTTCGACAATCTGGAATGAGTGGTCTTGGCTCATGTGGGTAACCACTTAAATGTACAAAGTGGCAGGATTAGGTCACCTTCCCCTGACACTTAGGCTCTCTAGAATGTACTGTCTAGGGACTTCTCTGGTGGTCCAGTGGTTAAGACTCTGTGCTCCCCCTAAGGCAGGGGTCATGGGTTCAATCCTTGATCAGGGAACCAAGATCCAGCATGCCATACAGCACTACCAAAATAAATAAAATAAAATAAATAGATGTTATCTGCTTGAAGGAAAAATTATGATGTACAAAGAAAAAAATTTATGTGCTGTCTAAATAGAGAGGGAAAGAAAAACCGCTTTCATCTTCCTGGTTCTCATTCCCCTCCCTCCCTTACTCATGCCATTCAATCTGAAATCCCATGGCTAATTCCAAGAGGTACATTTTGTCCTTAGAAGGAATGTACAGGGCTTGCATTCCTGTGCTCAGAAGAGAGTGTGGTCTAATGGGTAAGTAGTGGGAGTGGCAGGGAGGTGGGTTCTATTTAAAGCCTCCCCACTGACTCACTGAGGCATCCTAGGGAAATGGCTTCATTCCTCTGGGCCTTGGGTTTCCTCTCATTAAAGGGAGGAGAGCTAACTCCTTAGCAGAGCATGCCTGAAGACAGGGTAGTCAATGTGAGAAGCACTTGGAGGTGGAGAGGCATGTGGTCATAGCAAATACAGAATCCAGAGAGTGACACTCTTTCTTCACCTCCTAAGTATTACAAAATGCCTACCTCCAGCCAGTGAGGCTGGTCAAGGCTCTATCCTGACCCATCCGAAGTCCTGACCTATGGAAATAGTGGAAATAATGAGAATTTTGCAAGCCCTCCTGCTGAAACAGCATTGCCCTCTCCTCCTCCTCTCTGAAGTTTGGAGAAGCAGACTGGGGGACCAGGAGAGCCCCAGCCCAAGAGACTGACATAAGATATCTGCACATGCCTCTGTCTGTCTCTACCTTGGACCTGGGGCCAGAACCAGCCTGACTCAAGAGTTTAAAATGCTAATGATATCCAACACCCCTTCCAACTCTTTGACACCCCCATAACTCTGAACCATGAGGTCTTTCCCAACATGGTCAAGAATTCAAGGAATAGAACCGTAGCTCTGTTCCCTAAGAGATGCAGCACCTGCACTCAGTCCTTTCTGCCTTCCCCTGGAAAGAGTCTCTGTACTGTCCTTTCACTGCTTTACCCCGTGGTTTTTGAGTCCCTGCTTGCCTCCGTCTGGTGACTAGCCTAGACCTGGGAATTGGAGTACACAAGTTCTGCCTTTAAAGCTCTTACCTCAAGCAAAAGAAATCAGGAAGACCTCTTCCTTCTACTCAGTGGGTGTAGTTTTAGAAGAGTCCAGAAAAACTTAAATAAAGTTTAAATTTATGTGCCTAATGGCTGCACAGGAGCACAGTGAACCCTTCTGAGGAGTTTGGAAAGACCTTCGGAGAACAGAAGGGAAGAAAAAAGAAGCTCTCACTAATAAGGCAGCAGAAAGGAAAAATGGTCGTGGGGGTTTATTGATTTATCTTGC
The DNA here is from genome assembly GCA_935064755.1 of Tragelaphus eurycerus. Lineage (NCBI taxonomy): Eukaryota > Metazoa > Chordata > Mammalia > Artiodactyla > Bovidae > Tragelaphus > Tragelaphus eurycerus. The sequence continues at coordinate 19,569,598 of CAKXYN010000003.1, forward strand.
CAGGTACCAAGTGAGTTGCTTCACATACATCTGCTTACCCTCTATCAATTTCATGAGGTAAATTTTTTTTTTCACAAGTTAAAGTTAAGCACAGTTGGGCATAATAAATTTCCTTATGCTCCCAGAGCTAGTTCGTGGGAGGGCCAGTGCTCCAGTCGATGTGGTCCAGACTCTAATGCAACGCCTCCCAAAGATAGGACATCTGATCTGGTCTCAGTCACTAAAATTTTCCCTGGAAGAGAACGGGCAGTTTCCCCAGAGCCATAGAGGAGGCTAGATCAACAAAGTCCCAGAGGTAAGATTGGGTGAGCAGCCAGGATTTAAGAACTGATGCAGGCAGTGTCAGGAAATGACATAAGAAGGGGACCGGTGAGGGGGCACAGCCAAAGCTCCTGTGTGTCCCTCCAGGCCATGAGATGCCATGGAAATGGGAATAACTCCATCCCATTTTTCCCTTTAAAGCTTCTGCTTTGATAGCACTGTGATGGGAAAAGAGGTTTTTTTCAGGCATTGATGAAGCATTAATAATATTAGGGAGGGGGGCAGTAAGGAGATGATGAGAATCTCAGAAGAGAAATGATGAAAACTTGGACCAACCTCTTGCTCTGCTGTCTGTAGCATTTCAGGGACAAAAGGAGTCCTGGGAAAGCCCACATGTACTTAGAATTCTAAGCATTGTCAGGCTACCTACCTTGTTCCCTTGGCCAAGCTCCTGCTGTTGCTGCTGCTAAGTGCTTCAGTTGTGTCCAACTCTATGTGACCCCATAAATGGCAGCCTACCAGGCTCCCCCGTCCCTGGGATTCTCCAGGCAAGAACACTGGAGTGGGTTGCCATTTCCTTCTCCAATGCATGAAAGTGAAAAGTGAAAGTGAAGTCACTCAGTCGTGTCCGATTCTTAGCGATCTCATGGACTGCAGCCTACCAGGCTGCTCCGTCCATGGGATTTTCCAGGCAAGAGTACTGGAGTGGGGTGCCATTGCCTTCTCCTAGAAACCACATAATAAGTATGAATTTAGTAGATCAAGCCCTGAAGGTCTGCAATTTCCTAGGAGGATGTTTCAGAAGCAGACCTTCTCCTTAAAGCTTCAAAGCCTCTTGGGGATTCCAATCTCCTTTGGAAAGAACCTAGGGAAACTTGATTTAAATTTCTCAGTATTCTTCCATATCTATACCCTCTGAAGAGAAGAAGAGCTCTTTCTGGTATTGTCAGGGAAAAGAGTGGCATTCTCAGACAAAAACTGCATTCACGTGATAGACCAAAGAGGGCCAGGTGGCTTGGAATCAGATCCTCTTTAGACTATGGTGTGAGACAAGCTGCTCAAAAGAGTGTGGGCCACAGCTGTCCTCGGAGAAGACAGGGCTTGAGTCCAGGCCACCCAGTGGAGCCACAGGAAATCTGGAGGGCTGACTGGGGGGATGGTAGCAGATAAGTGATATCACTGAACCATCACAGCACAGATCAACACGGGGCCATCCTGAGGCTCCAAGGAACCCAGACAGAGGCAAAAAGATGTGAAAAAAGTAGGGTATCTGTATATCCACTCATAAGCAGCTGCACTGTCTCTAAACGTGATGAGTAAATAGAAATGATGACATATCTTGTTCATTTTGAAAATCAAGTCGCTGGCTTCATCTTTACCTCTGTCAACCGAAGAGGGGAAAAAAAGCACAACCTAAAAGTTGAGAATTATGTTTTGTTCAGCAGACTTTCTGGGGACTTAAGCTCAGGAGGCAGCCTCTCAGGCACCTCTGAGGGACTCCTCCAAAGAGGTGAGGAAAGCACCAGTATATATAGGAGTTTTTGCAACAAAAACTCAAGCATCAAAAGATTATAATTAATTAAACAAAAACAGATCTCTCAAATTAATTAATTTAGTGGGTTTCCATGTAAGAGATGATATAAGAGTTTGGGATCATTGAAATCATTCTTTTGATGTGCACCTTAATTATCTAGGGCCAGCATTCTGAGACTCCCCATCCTGAATTTCATCAGCATGCTCTTCTGGGGGCAGCTGCAGTGGCTGATGGTTTGGTAGCAGCAACATCCTTTGTTTACTGATACCGCAGGTGACAATCTTCATTCACACCTTCATCAAAGAATTAAAAAGAATCCTCCTACAATGTTGGTAGAAGTGTAAAATGGTATAGCAACTATGGGGACCAGTACGGATGTTCCTTTAAGAACTAAAACTAGAGTTACCATATGATCCAGCAAACCCACTCCTGAGTGTATATCTGGAGAAAACCATAATTTAAAACATGCATGCACCCCAATGTTCATTGAAACACTGTATAAAATAACCAGGACATGATAGCAACCTAAATATCCATTGATACAGGAATGTGGTACATATATATACAGTAGAATATTATTAAGTCATAAAAAAAGAATAAAATAACACCATTGCAGCAATGTGTTTGGACCTTGAGATTATCATACGGGGTGAAGTAAGTCAGACAGAGAAAGACAAATATACAAAAAAAAACTATGTATGGAATCTGAAAAAAATGATACAAATGAATTTATTTACAAAACAGAAATGGAGTCACAGATATGGAAAACAAGCTTATAGTTATCAAGGGGGAAAGAGGAGGTACACTGGGAGACTGGGATTGACATAAACACATTACTATATATAATATAGATAACTGATAACAACCTACTGTATAGTACAAGGATCTCTACTCAGTACTCTGTAATGGCCTATGTGGGAAAAGAATCTAAAAAAGAGAGGATGTATGTATATATACAACTGATTCACCTTGTTGTACAACAGAAACTAACACATCATTGTAAATCAACTGTACTTCAGTAAAAATTACTTTTTAAAAGAAAAAGAATTTACTTCTCTTGTTCAGCTCTCACCCAATGTCTTTTCCTCCCACTATTTACAAGGGCAGCAGGGAGCTTGCACAGCCCACAGAGAGTTGAAGGACCCGAGCGAGTTCTGGTCCCTCTCTGTCCCGTCTCTGTCCCGGCTCCTCCTGGGGCAGGAGCTCCCTGCCCCAGCAACTTCTGCTTTGTCTCTTTATTACAAAGAGCGGGAAACCATGAAATGATGGGGTTGGAAGTGCAGGCTGCCCTTTTCAGTCCCTTCCAATTCCAACAATTTCTCCTTTGTCTCAGACTCCCACTCTTCTCCCCCATGTATTTTCATCTTTATTTTGGTCTTTCTCTGTTTTTTCTTGCTTATAAAATCTAGCCTGTGTGAGTAATGTTCATATGGTTATGAATACAGTTGGTTCTTTGTCATCTGTGATAATGAGCTTGGGATCATGTGGATAACCCCAAACTGCAAACACTGTTCATATACATGACTGAGGCATATTCCAGTGTGACTAACAGTCTAATATTTGGTTTGGACTGCATTCATGGAGTATATTTAGCTGGTTAGCAGGATGGGCCCAGAAAGATTAACTGGGCAGCCTTGGGAAGAACTAGGATTCGAGAATGGGTACAAATATTGCCAAGTCCCCTCCACCAGCAATGTCTTGTTTATACATTAGACTTTGGTAGGTGGTGCGATTAACACTGCAAAGGTCCATGTGTAGAGCAGGCCTGGGAATAGGGTGGAAGCTACACTTAGAAAAGGTCATCACTGGCTAGAGGTTTAAGAAACTGAGAGCCTCAGAACCACATAAGTTTAGTATCTCAGTTCCGGAATGGCTCAGCCTGTAAGACTGAGGGTCAGCCCTCCTCTCTGGACTCTGCTGTCCCTTTGCTTCATCTTGGGGCTGACACTGTGCTAAGAAAAAACCTCTTGGATATTTACAAGTTGAAACAACCCCATAGAAAGGCAATAGGAATACAAAGCCCTTGTGTTTTCCTCATTGTGCAGCCCTGCCATCTCTTCTAGAATGAAAAAGGGAAGAAGCTGTTTTTTTCTTTAACTTAAATTTATTTATTTTAATTAGAGGTTAATTACTTTACAATATTATATTGGTTTTGTCATATATCAACATGAATCCACCACGAGTGTACACGTGTTCCCAATCCTGAACCCCCTCCCCATAGCTGGGCATACACACCGAGGAAACCAGAATTGAAAGATACACGTGTATATGTACCACAGCTTTCTTATCCATTCATCTGTGGATGGACATCTAGGTTGCTTCCAAGTCCTGGCTATTGTAAACAGTGCTACTATGAACATTGGGGTACACGTGTCTCTTTCAATTCTGGTTTTCTCAGTGTGTATGCCCAGCAGTGGGATTGCTGGATCGTAAGGCAGTTCTATTCCCAGTTTTTTGAGGAATCTCCATACTGTTCTCCAAAGTGGCTGTACTAGTTTGCATTCCCACCAACAGTGTAAGAGGGTTCCCTTTTCTCCACACCCTCTCCAGCATTTATTGCTTGTGGACTTTTGGATCACAGCCATTCTAACTGGCGTGAAATGGTACCTCATAGTGCTTTTGATTTGCATTTCTCTGATAATGGAGTATTACTCAGCCATTAAAAAGAATGCATTTGGGGAGGAGCTAAGATGGCAGAGGGTTAGGACGGGGAAAACACTTTCTCCTCCACAAATTCATCAAAAGGACATCTAAACGCCGAGTAAATTCCACAAAACAACTTCGGAATGCCGGCAGAGAACATCAGACACCCAGAAAAGCAACTCACTGTCTTCTAAAAGAGGTAGGGAAAAAATATAAAAGGCAAAAATATAAAAGGCAAAAAGAGACAAAGAGGGAGGGACGGACCTCTGTCCGGGGAAGGGAGTCTAAAAAAAAAAAGAGAAGTTTCCAAACACCAGGAAACACTCTCACTTCAGAGTCTGTGCTGAACCTAGAAAGCACGGAGGCCATCATAACAGGGAGGAGGGCAGGCAAACAATTAAAGCCCACGGACTACGAGCCCTACGATAACTTCCACGGTGGAGAAGCATCACAAATGCCCACATCCGCCATTAGCAAGCGGGGGTTGGGCAGGGAGACACTGCGGGATGCTCCCGTGCGGGCCGATCGTTCGAAGGCCGCTGCGGCTTGGGCCGCTTCTGTGGGCCGATTCTTCGAGGGCTGCATTGGCCTGATTATCCCGAGCGCTACCTGATCGGAATAATCTAGGCCGGCAAACCAGACTGTGGGACACCGACCACACGAAAAGCCGGCCCTAACCCAAGACACCGCCAGGCCAGCAAACAGAACAAAGGACTATACAGAGATAGCCGGCTGCGGTCCGTCCCCCTCCGGTGACAAGCAGCCAGAGCCGGAGGGAGGCAATCGCAGCCCCAGAGAGACATTAATCACAAAACTGTAAGCAGACTTCTTTGCTAACTAAGACTTCTTGGGGCTCTGGTCGGCTAATATCCGCCTAAGAAAGTGTGCCGGTACACCTAAAAAAACCGAGTGGCGGGGAGGCGATAAGTCGCAGATTCTGCTAAGGGCACAAAACGCAGGCCCAACCGAGCCCTGGCCTCTGAGGACTACCGGAGTGCCTGAACTTGACTGGCTTAGACCTGGGAGGGGCAAGCAGCCAAGGGCCAGTAGCGGATGGTTCTGGCGGGGAAACAGAGAGCCCAAGCAGAGTGGGCAGGGAGGCTACACGCGCCGTGAGCGCGTGCAGACCCAGTGTGGCTGAGCCACTGCGAGCACACGCCAGTAGTATTTATTTGAAACGTCCCTCCCTTCCTGCAGCAAGACTGAACAAGTGAGCCTGAAAATAAATAAATAAATAAATAAATAAATAAAAAGGGTGTCCACCACTGCCCCCTTTGTAAGAAGCTATAACAGAGGGAACCGCCGTGGAAGCGACAGGCAATAAACTAAAACCCCATGGTTAGTACCAACTACAGAGAAAGGGGCCTATAGATCTTGAGAAATTTAAGCCGGAACAAGGAACTGGCCGAAAATGAACTGAACCCACACTACCCACAACAATAATAGACAAACTCTTATATATATTGTTACTATTTTTACCATCATTATTTTTTAATATATATTTTTTATTATTTTTTTAATTAAAAAAAGGAAAAAACAAAATTTTTTTTTTCTTTTTCTTAAATTTTTTTTCTTTTATTTTTATTTTTTTATCCTCTAGTACTCCTTTAATTTCCACTTTTAGATATAACTTTTGTGACCTTGTTTTTTTCTTTTTATTTTTGTCTTTTCTTTTTTACTTTCCTTTTTTCTTTTCTTTACTGATTACTGACTGGATCTGTCTCTCTCCCTTTCATTCCCTCCTTTTATCCTCCTGACCACCTCTGTCTCCTTCCTCCCTCTTTTCTTCTCTGTATAACTCCGTGAACATCTCTGAGCGGTCCAGTTGTGGGGTGCAGTATAGAAGAAGAAGTTTTTGAGACTACTGTAAAAATAAGACCGATAACTGGAAGCAGGAGGCTTAAGTTCAAACCCTAATCCCACGGAACATTAATTGACAGGAGCTCATCAAACGCCTCCATACCTACACTGAAACCAAGCATCACACAAAGGCCAACAAGTTCCATGGCAAGACACACCAAGCAAATTCTCCAGAAAAACAGGAACACAGCCCTGAGCTCCAATATACAGGCTACACAAAGTGACCCCAAAATCATAGACATCTCATAACTCACTACTAGAAACTCCATTGCACTCCAGAGAGAAGAAATCCAGTTCCATCCACCAGAACACTGACACAAGCTTCCCTAGACAAGAAACCTCTACAAGCCACTGGTACAAACCCACATATAGTGAAGAAACGTCACAATAAAGAGAACCCCACAGACTGCCAGAATACAGTAAGGACACCCCAAACTGAGCAATTTAAACAAGATGAAGAGACAGAAGAATTCCCAGCAGGTAAAGGAACAGGATAAATGCCCACCAAACCAAACAAAAGAGGAAGAAATAGCGAACCTACCTTATAAAGAATTCCGAATAATGATAGTGAAATTAATCCAAAGCCTGGAAATCAAAATGGAATCACGGATAAATAGCCTGGAGAAAAGCATTGAGAAGATGCAAGAAAGATTTAACAAGGACCTAGAAGAAATAAAAAAGAGTCAATATATAATGAATAATGCAATAAATGAGATCCAAAACACTCTGGAGGCAACAAATAGTAGAATAACAGAGGCAGAAGATATGATTAGTGATTTAGAAGATAGAATGGCAGAAATAAATGAATCAGAGGAGAAAAAAGAAAAACGAATTAAAAGAAATGAGGAAAATCTCAGAGACCTCCAGGACAATATTAAACGTTACAACATTCGAGTCATAGGAGTCCCAGAAGAAGAAGACAAAAAGAAAGACCATGAGAAAATACTAGAGGAGATAATAGTTGAAAACTTCCCTGAAATGGGGAAGGAAATAATCACTCAAGTCCAAGAAACTCAGAGTGTCCCAAACAGGATAAACCCAAGGTGAAACACCCCAAGACACATAGTAATCAAATTAACAAAGATCAAACACAAAGAACAAATATTAAAAGCAGCAAGGGAAAAACAACAAATAACACACAAGGGAATTCCCATAAGGATAACAGCTGATCTTTCAATAGAAACTCTCCAAGCCAGGAGGGAATGGCAAGACATACTTAAAGTGATGAAAGAAAAGAACCTACAGCCCAGATTATTGTACCCAGCAAGGATCTCATTCAAATATGAAGGAGAAATCAAAACCTTTACAGACAAGCAGAAGCTGAGAGAATTCAGCACCACCAAACCAGCTCTCCAACAAATACTAAAGGACATTCTCTAGACAGGAAACACAAAAAGGGTATATAAATTCGAACCCAAAACAACAAAGTAAATCCCAACGGGATCATATTTATCAATAATTACCTTAAATGTAAATGGGTTGAATGCCCCAACCAAAAGACAGAGACTGGCTGAATGGATACAAAAACAAGACCCCTACATATGTTGTCTACAAAAGACCCACCTCAAAACAGGGGACACATACAGACTGAAAGTGAAGGGCTGGAGAAAGATTTTCCATGCAAATAGGGACCAAAAGAAAAGAGGAGTAGCAATACTCATATCAGATAAAATAGACTTTAAAACAATGGCTGTGAAAAGAGACAAAGAAGGTCACTACATAATGATCAAAGGATCAATCCAAGAAGAAGATATAACAATTATAAATATATAGGCACCCAACATAGGAGCACCGCAATATTTAAGACAAATACTAACAAGTATGAAAGGAGAAATCAACAATAACACAATAATAGTGGGAGACTTTAATACCCCACTCACACCAATGGATAGATCAACTAAACAGAAAATTAACAAGGAAACACAAACTTTAAACGATACAATAGACCAGTTAGACCTAATTAATATCTATAGGACATTTCATCCCAAAATAATGAATTTCACCTTTTCCTCAAGTGCACACGGAACCTTCTCCAGGATAGACCACATCCTGGGCCATAAATCTAGCCTTGGTAAGTTCACAAAAATTGAAATCATTCCAAGCATCTTTTCTGACCACAATGCAGTAAGATTAGATCTCAATAACAGGAGAAAAACTATTAAAAATTCCAACATATGGAGGCTGAACAACACACTCCTGAATAACCAACAAATCACAGAAGAAATCAAAAAAATAAATCAAAATCTGCATAGAAACGAATGAAAATGAAAACACAACAACCCAAAACCTGTGGGACACTGTAAAAGCAGTCCTAAGGGGAAAGTTCATAGCAATACAAGCATACCTCAAGAAACAAGAAAAAAACAAATAAATAACCTAACTCTACACCTAAAGCAACTAGAAAAGAAAGAAATGAAGCACCCCAAAGTTAGTAGAAGGAAAGAAATCTTAAAAATTAGGGCAGAAATAAATGCAAAAGAAACAAAAGAGACCATAGCAAAAATCAACAAAGCCAAAAGCTGGTTCTTTGAAAGGGTAAATAAAATTGACAAACCACTAGCCAGACTCATCAAGAAACAAAGGGAGAAAAATCAAATCAATAAAATTAGAAATGAAAATGGAGAGATCACAACAGACAGCACAGAAATACAAAGGATCCTAAGAGACTACTATCAGCAATTATATGGCAATAAAATGGACAACGTGGAAGATATGGACAAATTCTTAGAAAAGTACAGCTTTCCAAAACTGGATCAGGAAGAAATAGAAAATCTTAACAGACCCATCACAAGCAAGGAAATTGAAACTGTAATCAGAAATCTTCCAGCAAACAAAAGCCCAGGCCCAGATGGCTTACAGCTGAATTCTACCAAAAATTTAGAGAAGAGCTAACACCTATCCTACTCAAACTCTTCCAGAAAATTGCAGAGGAAGGCAAACTTCCAAACTCATTCTATGAGGCCACCATCACCCTAATACCAAAACCTGACAAAGATCCCACAAAAAAAGAAAGCTACAGGCCAATATCTCTGATGAACATAGATGCAAAAATCCTTAACAAAATTCTAGCAATCAGAATCCAACAACACATTAAAAAGATCATACACCATGACCAAGTGGGCTTTATCCCAGGAATGCAAGGATTCTTCAATATCCGCAAATCAATCAATGTAATACACCACATTAACAAATTGAAGAATAAAAACCATATGATTATCTCAATAGATGCAGAGAAAGCCTTTGTCAAAGTTCAACATCCATTTATGATAAAAACTCTCCAGAAAGCAGGAATAGAAGGAACATACCTCAACATAATAAAAGCTATATATGACAAACCCACAGCAAACATTATCCTCAATGGTGAAAAATCGAAAGCATTTCCTCTAAAGTCAGGAACAAGACAAGGATGCCCACTTTCACCATTACTATTCAACATAGTTTTGGAAGTTTTGGCCACAGCAATCAGAGCAGAAAAGGAAATAAAAGGAATCCAAATTGGAAAAGAAGTAAAACTCTCACTGTTTGCAGATGACATGATCCTCTACATAGAAAACCCTAAAGACTCCACCAGAAAATTACTAGAACTAATCAATGAATATAGTAAAGTTGCAGGATATAAAATCAACACACAAAAATCCCTTGCACTCCTGTACACTAATAATGAGAAAATAGAAAGAGAAATTAAGGAAACAATTCCATTCACCATTGCAATGAAAAGAATAAAATAGGAATATATCTTCCTAAAGAAACTAAAGACCTATATATAGAAAACTATAAAACACTGGTGAAAGAAATCAAAGAGGACACTAATAGATGGAGAAATATACCATGTTCATGGATTGGTAGAATCAATATAGTGAAAATGAGTATACTACCCAAAGCAATTTATAGATTCAATGCAATCCCCATCAAGCTACCAACGGTATTCTTCACAGAGCTAGAACAAATAATTTCTCAAATTGGATGGAAATACAAAAAACCTCAAATAGCCAAAGCTATCTTGAGAAAGAAGAACGGAACTGGAGGAATCAACCTGCCTGACTTCAGGCTCTACTACAAAGCCACAGTCATCAAGACAGTATGGTACTGGCACAAAGACAGAAATATAGACCAATGGAACAAAATGGAAAGCCCAGAGATAAATCCACGCACATATGGTCACCTTATCTTTGACAAAGGAGGCAAGAATATACAATGGATTAAAGACAATCTCTTTAACAAGTGGTGCTGGGAAAACTGGTCGAACACTTGTAAAAGAATGAAACTAGAACACTTTCTAACACCATACACAAAAATAAACTCAAAATGGATTAAAGATCTAAATGTAACACCAGAAACCATAAAACTCCTAGAGGAAAACATAGGCAAAACACTCTCTGACTTACATCACAGCAGGATCCTCTTTGACCCACCTCCCAGAATATTGGAAATAAAATCAAAAATGAACAAATGGGACCTAATCAAACTTAAAAGCTTCTGCACAACAAAGGAAACTATAAGCAAGGTGAAAAGACAGCCTTCAGAATGGGAGAAAATAATAGCAAATGAAGCAACAGACAAACAACTAATCTCAAAAATATACAAGCAACTCCTACAGCTCAATTCCAGAAAAATAAATGACCCAATCAAAAAAGGGCCAAAGAACTAAATAGACATTTCTCCAAAGAAGACATACAGATGGCTAACAAACACATGAAAAGATGCTCAACATCATTCATTATCAGAGAAATGCAAATCAAAACCACTATGAGGTACCATTTCACGCCAGTCAGAATGGCTGTGATCCAAAAGTCCACAAGCAATAAATGCTGGAGAGGGTGTGGAGAAAAGGGAACCCTCTTACACTGTTGGTGGGAATGCAAACTGGTACAGCCACTTTGGAGAACAGTATGGAGATTCCTCAGAAAACTGGGAATAGAACTGCCTTATGATCCAGCAATCCCACTGCTGGGCATACACACTGAGAAAACCAGAATTGAAAGAGACACGTGTACCCCAATGTTCATAGCAGCACTGTTTACAATAGCCAGGACTTGGAAGCAACCTAGATGTCCATCCTCAGATGAATGGATAAGAAAGCAGTGGTACATATACACAATGGAGTATTACTAAGCCATTAAAAAGAATACATTTGAATCAGTTCTAAGGAGGTGGATGGAACTGGAGCCTATTAAACAGAGTGAAGTAAGCCAGAAAGAAAAACCCAAATACAGTATACTAATGCATCTATATGGAATTTAGAAAGATGGTAACAATAACCCTGTTTACGAGACAGCAAAAGAAACACTGATGTATAGAACCGACTTTTGGACTCTGGGTGTGGGAGAGGGCAGGATGATTTGGGAGAATGGCATTGAAATATGTATAATATCATATCGGAAACGAGTCGCCAGTCCAGGTATGATGCCCGATAACGGATGCCTGGGGCTGGTGCACTGGGACGACCCAGAGGGATGGTATGGGGAGGGAGGAGGGAGGAGGGTTCAGGATGGGGAGCACGTGTATACTGGTGGCGGATCCATCTCGATGTATGGTAAAAGCAATACAATATTGTAAAGTTAAGCAAAATAAAATTTAATTTTAAAAAAAATAAAATAAAAAGAATGCATTTGAATCAGTTCTAAGGAGGTGGATGGAACTGGAGCCTATTATACAGAGTGAAGTAATCCAGAAAGAAAAACCCAAATACAGTATACTAATGCATATATATGGAATTTAGAAAGATGGTAACAATAACCCTGTTTACAAGACAGCAAAAGAGACACTGATGTATAGAACAGACTTTTGGACTCTGGGAACGGGAGAGGGTGGGATGATTTGGGAGAATAGCATTGAAATATGTATAATATCATATCTGAAACGAGTCGCCAGTCTAGGTACAATGCCTGATAACAGATGCCTGGGGCTGGTGCACTGGGATGACCCAGGGGGATGGTATGGGGAGGGAGGAGGGAGGAGGGTTCAGGATGGGGAACACATGTATACTTGTGGCGGATCCATCTTAATGTATGGCAAAAGCAATACAATATTGTAAAGTTAAGCAAAATAAAATTTAATTTAAAAAAAAAAAAAGAAAGAGACACGTGTACCCCAATGTTCATCGCAGCACTGTTTATAATAGCCGGCACATGGAAACAACCTAGATGTCCATCAGCAGATGAATGGATAAGAAAGCTGTGGTTCATATACACAATGGAGTATTACTCAGCCATTAAAAAGAATACATTTGAATCAGTTCTAATGAGGTGGATGAAACTGAAGCCAATTATCTAGAGTGAAGTATGCCAGAAAGGAAGAAGCTGTTTTAAGGCTGTGACTACGGAGGATCCTGGTAGGCTCCAGTCCATGAGGTCGCTAAGAGTCGGATACAACTGAGCGACTTCACTTTCACTTTTCACTTTCATGCATTGGAGAAGGAACTGGCAACCCACTCCAGTGTTCTTGCCTGGAGAATCCCAGGGACGGGGGAGCCTGGTGAGCTTCCGTCTATGGGGTCGCACAGAGTTGGACACGATTGAAGTGACTTAGCAGCAGTAGCACTGTCCTAGGACCCAGATCCTGCTTTCTCCCTACCTTCTCCCCTAGGGATCTGGTCTCCAACAGTTTCCTCATCATCAATTATCCCTGATCAATCAATCAGTAAAGGCAGTTCAAGTGAGCTGAAAGGTAATTTTGATCTGGCTGAGTCTAGATACTGTATAAAGTTTCCTCTACTCAGAAAAGGTTGAAAATTTACACATAGTTCATCTGGACCATTTTTCTAGAGTCCACATATATCCATTAATATCTGATATTTGTTTTTCTCTTTCTGATTTACTTCACTCTGTATGATGACAGTCTCTGAGGGTGGAATGAATTGGGAGATTGGGATTGACATATATATGCTACTGGGCTTCTCTGGTGGCTCAGACGGTAAAAACCTGCCTCTAATGCAAGAAATCTGGGTTTGATCCCTGGGTCTGGAAGATTCCCTGGAGAAGGGAATGGCAGCACACCCCAGTATCCTTGCCTGGAGAATTCCATGGACAGAGGAGACTGGCAAGCTACAGTCCACGGGGTAGCAAAGAATCAGACACAATTGAGCAACTAACACACACACACTGCTATACATGAAAAAGATTACTAATGAGAACCTACTATATTGCACCAAGAACTCTACTCAGTGCTCTGTGATGACCTAAATGGGAAGGAAATCCAAAAAAGAGAGGATACGTGTGTATATATATATATGTATATATGTATATGTGTGTGTATATATATATATATATCTGATTCACTTTACTGTATAGCTGAAAATAACAACATTCTAAAGCAGCTATATGCCAATAATTTTTAAAAAAACATCACAGGTAACAAAGTTCTGCATGTTATTTTTTCTTACAATAAATTTTGAATCCTCTTTTATTATTAATGTAACATATTCAGTGCACATTTGGAAATTGAAGTAAATGTATACTGAAGAAAAGGTAAGAGAGCTACACGTTAATACCAGAGATAAGCACCCTTAACATTTTGGTTTAATTTTACTCTCTTTTCTAAGGGAATAAAGAGACATGATAGAAAAAGAGATAAAAAAACAAGTACATGATAGATATTTTGTTCATAGTTTTAGTTTTATAATTCACCATTTTTTTGTAACAATCTTGTAAGTATTTTCATATATTTAATTTTTCTAATGCTATTTAGTGTGTTCCTGTTACTTTTAATTTTAGGCATGTATAATAATTTACATGCCTACATTTACAATCTCTACATTGTTGAGATTTTGCTTTCAATTCTTTACTTATTTTATGTAAATGACAATGAAAATCTTCTTACATCAGTATTTCTTGGTACTACTGGGTTTTTCCTCAGAAGTGATTCCTTTAAAAATGAATTTCAGGGCAAAGGAGCACAAAAATTTTTAAGGATCTTGATTAAATGATCAAAAACTTTTTTAGACAAGTGGCAACAATTTATACTTCTAATGGCAGAGTATATAGCATAATCCTTGCTGCTGCTGCTGCTAAGTCGCTGCAGTAGTGGTCTGACTCTGTGCGACCCCATAGACGGCAGCCCACCAGGCTCCCCTATCCCTGGGATTCTCCAGGCAAGAACACTGGAGTGGGTTGCCATTTCCTTCTCCAATGCATGAAAGTGAAAAGTGAAAGTGAAGTTGCTCAGTCATGTCTGACTCTTAGCGACCCCATGGATTGCAGCCTACCAGGCTCCTCCATCCTTGGGATTTTCCAGGCAAGAGTACTGGAGTGGGTTGCCATTGCCTTCTCCCAGCATAACCCCTGCTGATATGTAAATTTTTATAGTGTTTAATAATTATACGTAGTTATTCATAAAGCAAAAAATGTGATAATTCCTTTTTTTTTGTTTTTGGTTCTACAACATGCGGGATCTTAATTCTCAGACCAGGGATGGAACCCGCTTCCCCTGCAGTAGAAGCACAGAGCAACCACTGGACATCCAGGGAAGTCTTGATGATTCAGTATTTTAATTAAAATTTCCTTGAACTTAGTTTGTAAATATTTTTCATATGTTTATAGAACTCTCAACTTATAATCTTTGCCCATTTTTCTGTTGGGTTATTCTTATTTATTCTATGAGCTAATCGTATCAATTTTATATGAGCTATATATTTATGTATGCATGCATGCTCAGTTGCTTCCTTAGTGTCCAACTCTTTGCAACCCCATGGACTGTAGCTAACCAGGCTCCTCTGTCCATGGGATTCTCTAGGCAAGAATGCAGGAGTGACTTGCCATGCCCTCCACCAGGGGATCTTCCCGACCCAGAAATCGAACTGGTGTCTCCAGCGTCTCCTGCGTTGCAGGCAGATTTTTTGCCTTTGAGCCACTGGGGAAGCCCTATGTTTACGATAAGTATATACATATGTGTATTAAGTTTTACTACCTATGCTGCAAATATTTTTCCTCATTTGATTTTCATTTTTAAATTTTGTTCATGATTTTAATACTAATTTTTAAATTTAATTGTAATCAAATTTCTGCTTTTACTTTATTATTTTCTCCACATTTTACAATATCATCTCCACTGTAAAAAGACTAGAGAGTATTTATCCTTGTTTTCTATTAATAATTATTTGTTTTTTAGTAATTATTTTTGTTTTACTTTTTATATTTAACCTTATAATCCATCTTGTGTTTATTTTGCATGTAGTATGAGGTGAAAATTTTACTGGAGATCATTCTCCAAACTATTTTCTGACTAATCCATCTGTTTGTGATGTTTCTGTTATCACATGCTAAATTCTCATGCATGCGGTAATGCTGATGCATCACTCAGACTCCCCTATGGGAATAAAGGATTGGTTCTTCAGTTTCACAAAGACAGCCCTCAATTGCCAGACCTCTTTTTGGGATTGTCTCAACAACAAAAAAAATGAAACAAAACCGCCTTGCCCTGGATCATAGCTTCCAGAGGCAACCCTCATCCAGCAAGGACCGTTACCAGAGTATAAAGGCCCGGGTTTCTCCCCCAGTTCAGGACAACTCTAAGGGCTGTCCCAGCCCCACAGATCCCTGTAATGCCAAAGCCCTTCTTGGGACTGATTCACACCTAAGTGCTTCCCTTTGCCCAATTTCACTTCCATCTTATTCCATTCTGGCAGATCTGAATAGCACTCCCTAACCAGTACTGCAACCGAATCTCCGTTTCAGAATCAGCTCCAGGCATACATACATACAGCCTTTGACATACATACAGTCCCACAGTCTGTAACTCACAATTCCAAAAGTTCAGGAAACAGAGGTTTTTGTTTATAATATTTATTTCGACTGCACTGGACCTTAGTTGCAGCTCCCAGGATCTTTTTAGTTGTGGCATGCACATTTCTTAGTTGGGGTATATGGGATCTAGCTCCCTGACCAGAGATGGAACCCAGCCCCCTGCATTTGGGAGCACAGAGTTTTACCCCCTGGACCACCAGGGAAGTCCCCCCCACCCCACCAAATTTTTTAATCATGAGTTTGATGCAAACATTCATTTGGGAACAAAGCATGAGCTGAATCAGTAAGAGACTATTTACAACTTTGATGTATCTCATTCAATTTCATTGCAGAAGATTCTTGTCTAGACCAACTGGAAGAATTAAGTATTTTTTAAGATATAACCAAATCACCTTACTAAAATTCAATTTTTATTTGTTTTTATTTAAGTATAGTTGATATACAATAGTATATGTTTCAAGTGTGTAACAGTGATTCACAATTTTCGAAGGTTTAAACTCCAGATTTTAAATTCCAAAACACATCTAGCCCAAAGAGTCTCAGATGAGTCACCAAGGACCTATGCTTGAGTACATTTTAAACTTACCTTGAGGCATATGTTGTTTTAACGGCAATAGCATCATGAAGCATTCAGTTCAGTTTGGTTCAGTCATTCAAACGTATCCAACTTTTTGCAACCCCATGAACTGCAGCACGCCAGGCCTCCCTGTCCATCACCATCTCCCGGAGTTCACTCAAACTCACGTCCATCGAGTCGGTGATGCCATCCAGCCATCTCATCCTCTGTTGTCCCCTTTTCCTCCTGCCCCCAATCCCCCCTAGCATCAGAGTCTTTTCCAGTGAGTCAACTCTTCGCATGAGGTGGCCAAAGTACTGGAGTTTCAGCTTTAGCATCATTCCTTCCAAAGAACACCCAGGGCTGATCTCCTCTAGAATGGACCAGTTGGATGTCCTTGCAGTCCAAAGGACTCTCAAGAGTCTTCTCCAACACCACAGTTCAAAAGCATCAATTCTTCGGCCCTCAGCTTTCTTCACAGTCCAACTTTCGCATCCATACATGACCACAGGAAAAACCATAGCCTTGACTAGACGGACCTTTGTTTTTGAATATGCTATCTAGGTGGGTCATAACTTTTCTTCCAAGGAGTAAGCGTCTTTTAATTTCATGACTCACGAAGCATATTGAAACCTAATAGATTAAAGTCTCTCCTTCAGCACTCCTGGGCTTTGTTGGCGGCTCAGACAGAAAGAATCTGCCTGCAATGTCAGGGACCCAGGTTTGATCCCTGGGTGGGGAAGACCCCTTGGAAAAGGGAATGGTTACTCACTCCAGTGTTCTTACCTGGGAAATCCCATGGACAGAGGAACCTGGCAGATTACAGTCCATGGGGTCACAAATAGTCGGACACAACTTAGCAACTAACACTTGAGCACTACTATTCCTTTACAATATAAATTTTGCTATTCCTATCAGTTTATTCTTGGCAATAAACTTCAGAATTCTTTTATTAAATTACAACCCAAATTGAGATTTTCACTGAAATAATATTAAGGATAAAAATTAATCTGAGAAGAGTTAACATCTTTAAAGTATTTAACCATCCCATCTAAGAATATGACAAGCCTATTCTTTTGTTCATATTTACTTTTATATAATTAACTGAGCTTTGAAGTTTCTTTGGAAAAGCTCCACATATATTGCAATAACTTTGCTTTGGATTATTATTCTGAGAGATGCTAAGAAACTCTTTTTCCCCATTAATTAAGCTTTACTTTTAACTGCTTCTCTGCTATAGCCTGAATGTTTGTGCCCTCACCCCCCAATTCATGTATTGAAACCTGACCCCCAGTGTAATGGTATTTGGAGGTAAGGCCTTTGGGAACTGTTTAGGTCTTCAGGGTGGAGCCCTCTTGACTAGAATTAGTGTTCTTATAAAAGAAAGCCCAGAGAGCTCTCTGGCCCCTTTTACCATGTGAGGTCAGAGAGAAAACATCTATCTATAACCAGAAAATGGGACTCAACAGACATTGTTATCTGCCAACACTTTGATCTTGAACTTCCAGCCTTCAGAACTGGGAGAAATAAATGTTTGTTAAGCCTCTCAGTCTATGATATTTTGTTACAGCAACGTCAACAGACTGAGACATTGCCTTTCCAAAATTACACTAAGTCTAACAGTTTTTCAGTTGGATTTCATTGAATTTCCCTTGTATTTATTTATGTCATCTGCAAATAAAGATAATTTTGTTCTCTCATAAAATATTCATGCATTTTTCTCTTTTCATTTTCTACCACGTTGTGCTGGACAATACATTTATAACAATACGAAATAATGATGGCAGCAGCAGGAATCTTGGCCAGCTTCCCAAATTTAATTGTAATTGTCTCCAGTGCTTCACCATTAAGCATTATGCTGGCTAGTATTTTATTACACTTATTCTTAATTTTCTACAGAGGTGTTGTATTCATAGTTTTCTAAGAGTTTCCTTTTTATCTGTAAAGAAATGTATGGTTTTGTAGCATATATATATGTACATATATATATATTACATCTGTTGAAATTACCATATTTTGTGTCTTGAAATACTGATGTGTTATAATATACTAGGGCTTCCCTTGTGGCTCAGACCATAAAGAATTTGTTTTCGATGCAGGAGACCTAAGTCTGATCCCTGGGTTGGGAAGATCCCCTGGAGAAGAGAATACTCACTCCAGTATTCTTGCCTGAAGAATTCCATGAAGGAGCCTGGCAGCTGCAGTCCCTGGGTAGCAAAGAATTGGACTTGACTGTGTGACTAACACTGCATTAATGGATTCCCTTATAGTAAATCATTCTCAAAGTTTAGGATAGACTATTTCATTGTAGTTGGTAAACTGCACTGATTGTTTACAGAAATATAGATTTTCACACATGTTTGTAATTGGGATCAGTCTATAGTAAAAGATCTCACATGTGAGAAAGCAGAAGTATCACCTCAGGAACAATTTTAAAAAATGAAGATATACATAATCCAGAAGCTGTGGCAGAAGAGAAAGATAAATTTGAGTATCAAATAATTTTAATTCCCTAATAGAAAAAAATGCTTCATAGCCAAAAGACAAATGGAAATTTGTTATAAAAAATAATGAATTGACAGATCAGTTCCATATTTTACAAAGTGCTCAAGCAATCAATTACAAAAAGAGAAGAAATCCAGTGGTGAAGTAAGCAGCAGTTACAAGTAAGTAGTTTACAAGAGGAAAAAAAATCTATAAATGGACAACATAATTTGAAATCATGCCCAATCTCTTTGATAATTCAGTTCAGTTCAGTTGCTCAGTCATGTCTGACTCTTTGAGACCCCATGAATTGCAGCACTCCAGATCTCCTTGTCCATTACCAACTCCTGGAGTTCACTCAAACTCACATCCATTGAGTCAGTGATGCCATCCAGCCATCTCATCCTCTGTTGTCCCCTTTTCCTCCTGCCCCCAATCCCTCCCAGCATCAGAGTCTTTTCCAATGAGTCAACTCTTCGCATGAGGTGGCCAAAGTACTGGAGTTTCAGCTTTAGCATCAGTCCTTCCAAAGAACACCCAGGACTGATCTCCTTTAGAATAGACTGGTTGGATCTCCTTGCAGTCCAAGGAATTCTCAAGAGTCTTCTCCAACACCACAGTTCAAAAGCATCAATTCTTCAGCACTCAGCTTTCTTCACAGTCCAACTCTCACATCCATACATGATCACTGGAAAAACCATAGCCTTGACTAGACGGACCTTTGTTGGCAAAGTAATGTCTCTGCTTTTGAATATGCTATCTAGGTTGGTCATAACTTTCCTTCCAAAGAGTAAGCGTCTTTTAATTTCATGGCTGCAATCACCATCTGCAGTGATTTTCGAGTCCCCAAAAATAAACAGTGTTTTCACTGTTTCCCCATCTATTTGCCATGAAGTTATGGGACCAGATGCCATGATCTTTGATAATTAAAGAAATACAATTCAGATTTATGATTTAAGCCTATTAACACTCTGTCCTGGCAAAGATATGGCAAAATAAGCACTTAATATCCCTTATTGTTTCTAGAGAAGGACTTGGCAATGGTTATCAAATTATAAGTCCATGCATATTAGATCCAGCAATTCTGCTGCTAAGGATTTACCATATAGCTCTATTCACAAAATATATGTAGAAAATGCAAAATTAAACCAAAGCAACCAATGCATTAGCCAACAGAAGACTAAACAAATTATATTCATTTTTAAGTTGAAGAATAGTTGATTTACAACATTGTATTAGTTTCAGATGTATAACAAAGTTATATATGTATATAAAATATTCTGTTTAAGATTCTTTCTCTTTATAGGTTATTACAAAATATTAAGTACAATTCCCTGTGCTATACCATAGGTCCTAGTTGATTATCTATTTTATGTCTAATACTGGGGACAGAGGATGAGCTGGCTGGATGGCATCACTGACTCCATGGACGTGAGTTTGAGTGAACTCCGGGAGATGGTGATGGACAGGGAGGCCTGGCAAGCTGTGATTCACGGGGTCGCAAAGAGTCAGACACAACTGAGCAACTGAACTGACTGAACTGACTGGTATATGTGTTTTTGATAGAATAATATATTGCCATTAAAAATAGATTGATCTGTGTGTGCTGATACGGAAAATTTTCAATATAAATTACTAAATGAAAGAAAGTGAACATAGTCTGGACAGTCTTGTAGATATATTGAAAGATGGATAAAGATAGATACTGTGTGTACATAATTTTCATTTTTCATACTAGAATGTTGCCTTTGGGGACTGAATTTAAACAAGATGGTACAGAGGGATAGTGTCAAGGACACTTTTCCTTATACTCTCTGTACTATTTGAATCTTTTTGCTTTTTTTTTTTTTTTTTTTTTTTTTTTGAAACTCTTAGAAAATCTTTGCTTGTATTACGTTTTAATAGAAGTGGCATTCAAAAAGATTCAAAAAACTGTACTATTTGAATCTTTTTGAATGCCACTTCTATTAAAATGTAATACAAGCAAAGATTTTCTAAGAGTTTCAAAATTCATTTTCTGCTATATACTATACTTTTCTATATTAAATTGATAATCAAGAATATTAAAAAAAACTATATTCCTGGGCCCCATACTTAACAACTCTGATCTATGAGTAGTGGGGCCTCAGAATCTGAAATTTTTACAAACATTCCCAATAATTTATGAAGGTAGCCAAGAAACACATTTAAAAAATCTCATTCTTTTACAAGTGGTTGACCAGTTTTCCCAGCACCACTTGTTAAAGAGATTGTCTTTAATCCATTGTATATTCTTGCCTCCTTTGTCAAAGATAAGGTGTCCATATTTGCGTGGATTTATCTCTGGGCTTTCTATTTTGTTCCATTGGTCTATATTTCTGTCTTTGTGCCAGTACCATACTGTCTTGATGACTGTGGCTTTGTAGTAGAGCCTGAGGTCAGGCAGGTTGATTCCTCCAGTTCCATTCTTCTTTCTCAAGATAGCTTTGGCTATTTGAGGTTTTTCGTATATCCATACAAATTGTGAAATTATTTGTTCTAGCTCTGTGAAGAATACCATTGGTAGCTTGATAGGGATTGCATTGAATCTATAAATTGCTTTGGGTAGTATACTCATTTTCACTATATTGATTCTGTAAGGACATGGAAGCAACCTAGATGTCCATCAGCAGATGAATGAATAAGAAAGCTCTGGTACATATACACAATGGAGTATTACTCAGCCATTAAAAAGAATACATTTGAATCAGTTCTAATGAGGTGGATGAAACTGGAGCCTATTATACAGAGTGAAGTAAGCCAGAAAGAAAAACAACAATACAGTATACTAACGCATATATATGGAATTTAGAAAGATGGTAACAATAACCCTGTATACGAGACAGAAAAAGAGACACTGATGTATAGAACAGTCTTTTGGACTCTGAGCGAGGGAGAGGGTGGGATGATTTGGGAGAATGGCATTGAAATATGTATAACATCATTTATGAAACGAGTCGCCAGTCCAGGTATGATGCCCGATAATGGATGCCTGGGGCTGGTGCACTGGGATGACCCAGAGAGATGGTATGGGGAGGCAGAAGGGAGGAGAGTTCAGGATGGGGAACACATGTATACCTGTGGCAGATTCATTTTGATATATGGAAAAACAAATACAATATTGTAAAGTTAAATAAAATTAAATTAAAAAAAAAATAAAAAAATCTCAGTTCTATACCTATGCTGCTTTGTTTTACCTCATTTGGATATCACAGCAAGGTTAAGCTAACACAATAAATTATTTGCATACTCTGATTTTTTATTTCTGAAAGAAATCTATGATCTGTGATTTCTATAATTTTCAGTGTAGTATCAGAATTATCAATATCTTGACAATTTGTGGAAAAAAATACCAGTAAAATAAGTCTTTGTGGAAATAATTCTTTATACTGCATTTACTTTCTTCCAAAGCTATTTTTCTATTTAGTCTTCCATCCTTTTTTTAAATCATATTGAATCAATTACATTTTCAATCTAGATAATCCAGATTTTCAAACTTATTGCCATAGAGTTGTACAAAGAAAACTCTAATAAATTTCTTCTCTATTTTATAGAGAAGGTCTATTTTATAGCCCATTTCTTATTTCTCAGTTTTATTTTTGAGTACTCTCTCATTTTCCCTTTATTATTCTTGATTTACTTTATAAGTATTTTTAAATAGATTGACCCTTGAACTTTTTAACCAATACGAATTATGCTTCTGTTCATCAACTTTTTAGTATCTGGTTTTATTTTTATTATTCCTCCCTCAGATCAGATCAGATCAGTCACTCAGTCCTGTTCGACTCTGCGACCCCATGAATTGCAGCACGCCAGGCCTCCCTATCCATCACCAGCTCTTGGAGGTCACTCAGACTCACATTCATCAAGTCAGTGATGCCATCCAGCCATCTCATCCTCTGTCGTCCCCTTCTCCTCCTGCCCTCAATCCCTCCCAGCATCAGAGTCTTCTCCAGTGAGTCAACTCTTCGCATGAGGTGGCCAAAGTATTGGAGTTTCAGCTTTAGCATCAGTCCTTCCAAAGAAATCCCAGGGCTGATCGCCTTCACAATGGACCGGTTGGATCTCCTTGCAGTCCAAGGGACTCTCAAGAGTCTTCTCCAACACCACAGTTCAAAAGCATCAATTCTTTGGCGCTCCGCCTTCTTCACAGTCCAGCTCTCACATCCATACATGACCACAGGAAAGACCATAGCCTTGACTAGGCGAACCTTTGTTGGTAAAGTAATGTCTCTGCTTTTGAATATGCTATCTAGGCCGGTCATAACTTTCCTTCCAAGGAGTAAGCGTCTTTGAATTTCATGGCTGCAGTCACCATCTGCAGTGATTTTGGAGCCCAGAAAAATAAAGTCTGACACTGTTTCCACTGTTTCTCCATCTATTTCCCATGTAGTGATGGGACCAGATGCCATGATCTTCGTTTTCTGAATGTTGAGCTTTAAGCCAACCTTTTCACTCTCCACTTTCACCCTCATCAAGAGGCTTTTTAGTTCCTCTTCACTTTCTGCCATAAGGGTGGTATCATCTGCATATCTGAGGTTATTGATATTTCTCCCGGCAATCTTGATTCCAGCTTGTATTTCTTCCAGTCCAGCATTTCTCATGATGTACTCTGCATATAAGTTAAATAAACATGTTGACAATATACAGCCTTGACGTACTCCTTTTCCTATTTGGAACCAGTCTGTTGTTCCATGTCCAGTTCTAACTGTTGCTTCCTGACCTGCATACAGATTTCTCAAGAGGCAGATCAGGTGGTCTGGTATTCCCATCTCTCTCAGAATTTTCCACAGTTTATTGTGATCTACACAGTCAAAGGCTTTGGCATAGTCAATAAAGCAGAAATAGATGTTTTTCTGGAATTCTCTTGCTTTTCGATGATCCAGCGGATGTTGGCAATTTGATCTCTGGTTCCTCTGCCTTTTCTAAATCCAGCTTGAACATCAGGAAGTTCACGGTTCACATATTGCTGCAGCCTGGCTTGGAGAATTTTGAGCATTACTTTACTAGCGTGTGAGATGAGTGCAATTGTGCGGTAGTTTGAGCACTCTTTGGCATTGCCTTTCTTTGGGATTGGGATGAAAACTGACCTTTTCCAATCTTGTGGCCACCGCTGAGTTTTCCAGATTTGCTGGCATATTGAGTGCAGCACTTTCACAGCATCATCTTTCAGGATTTGGAATAGCTCCACTGGAATTCCATCACCTCCACTAGCTTTGTTCGTAGTGATGCTTTCTAAGGCCCCCTTGACTTCACATTCCAGGATGTCTGGCTCTAGGTCAGTGATCACACCATCATGATTATCTGGGTCGTGAAGCTCTTTTTTGTACAGTTCTTCTGTGTATTCTTGCCACCTCTTCTTAATATCTTCTGCTTCTGTTAGGTCCATACCATTTCTGTCCTTTATCGAGCCCATTTTTGCATCAAATGTTCCTTTGGTATCTCTGATTTTCTTGAATAGATCCTTAGTCTTTCCCATTCTGTTGTTTTCCTCTATTTCTTTGCATTGATCACCGAGGAAGGCTTTCTTATCTCTTCTTGCTATTCTTTGGAACTTTGCATTCAGATGTTTATATCTTTCCTTTTCTTCTTTGCTTTTCACTTCTCTTCTTTTCGCAGCTATTTGCAAGGCCTCCCCAGACAGCCATTTTGCCTTTTTGCATTTCTTTTCCATGGGGATGGTCTTGATCCCTGTCTCCTGTACAATGTCACGAACCTCATTCCATAGTTCATCAGGCACTCTATCTATCAGATCTAGGCCCTTAAATCTATTTCTCAGTTCCACTGTATAATCATAAGGGATTTGATTTTGGTCATACCTGAATGGTCTAGTGGTTTTCCCTACTTTCTTCAATTTAAGTCTGAATTTGGCAATAAGGAGTTCATGGTCTGAGCCACAGTCAGCTCCTGGTCTTGTTTTTGCTGACTGTACAGAGCTTCTCCATCTTTGGCTGCAAAGAATATAATTGATCTGATTTCGGTGTTGACCATCTGGTGATGTCCATGTATAGAGTCTTCTCTTGTGTTGTTGGAAGAGGGTATTTGCTATGACCAGTGCATTTTCTTGGCAAAACTCTGTTAGTCTTTGCCCTGCTTCATTCCGTATTCCAAGGCCAAATTTGCCTGTTACTCCAGGTGTTTCTTGACTTCCTACTTTTGCATTCTTTACTTAAATTTGTATTTTTGTTTTGAAATGCAAAAGTCACTGTCTTCCTTTTCTGCTTAATAATAAAAGCACATAAAATACTGAATTTGACCGTAACTATAATTTTAGCCTCATATCACAATTTAATATTTCCTCAGTATTATTTCATGACATATAGAAATAATTTTATTTTTTTCTTTAGTTCAGTAGTTAAGAAATTATCATGCAATTGAATATTTTTGTTTTACTTATTTGATCAAAAGTCAAAGGTGTTAGAAAATGTAATTATTCTGTATCTGTACTTTGAAATCCACTGAGGTTTTCATTGTATTCGTCAATTGTATATGCTTTGTGAATGTTTTAAATGTGTATTCTATTTTTAATATGCATTAATTCATTCTTGTTAAATAATCTTATTATTTAACTCTGTTCTTTGGAAGGAATGATGCTAAAGCTGAAACTCCAGTACTTTGGCCACCTCATGCAAAGAGTTGACTCATTGGAAAAGACTCTGATGCTGGGAGGGATTGGGGGCAGGAAGAGAAGGGGTAGACAGAGGATGAGATGGCTGGATGGCATCACTGACTCGATGGACGTGAGTCTGAGTGAACTCCAGGAGTTGATGATGGACAGGGAGGCCTGGCGTTCTGCGATTCATGGGGTCGCAAAGAGTCGGACACGACTGAGCAACTGAACTGAACTGAACTGAACTGAAACTACATTATCTGTCTTTGTCCTTGATTTTTGGTTCTCTAATCTTTCAAAATATGAGAGGGGTGTGGAAAATTTTCCTATAACAATTTTAATTTTATTTATGTCTTTGTCCTTTTATTTTAGATGTACTTTTATTTTTTAGCTCATTTTAACAGTCTTTAACTTATTAAAATATATGCTTGTCCTCAGATACTATGTTTTATTCATGTAGTCATTTAGCAAATATTTATTTAACATTTGCTGTGCATGAGTAAAAGTTCAGCAAGCCATTCGATAGAGTTCTGGCCAATGAGCTCAGCAGAAGCCTATTAGAGTGACTGACTTCCCCTTTCTCCTTCCTCCTACACTGATACAGTCAGCAGGCTGCTGTCACAGCAGTCATCGTGTGAGCATGAGGGAAGGCCCAAGACTTGGAGATATATCTCCCAACATTATTTACTTACTGAAACAACACAAAAACTATCTACCTCTGTAAGTCTTGATATTGGAAAAAAATTTTAAATAACAGTAATTGAAGCTATTGCTAAGCTAAGTCACTTCTGTCGTGTCTGACTCTGTGCGACCCCATAGATAGCAGCCCACCAGGCTCCCCCGTCCCTAGGATTCTCCAGGCAAGAACACTGGAGTGGGTTGCCATTTCCTTCTCCAATGCATGAAAGTGAAAAGGGAAAGTGAAGTTGCTCAGTAAGTGTCTGACTCTTAGCGACCCCATGGACTGCAGCCTACCAAGCTGCTCCGTCCATGGGGTTTTCCAGGCAAGAGTACTGGAGTGGGTTGCCATTGCCTTCTCCAATTGAAGCTACTATTAGTTGGTTATTGTGTACTTGCAACTGAATATATTCTTAATTAATACGTCCTTCCATATACTTCAAATTTTTCAAAGGTGTATTTGAAATTACAATTTTTAGTTATAAATTAAGTATCTGCAATGACTTTCTATATAATAAAAGAAATTAAAATACTCTTAATCCTCATTTTCCAATCCTTGTAAGTATAATTTGTGAAATCAAAATTTTATTTTTATTGAAATTTTATATCATGTTACATTTGTGTTTAATTTTATAATTATAGTTACAGTGATTATTTATAGTTAACATTTTGTGCTCTATTTTGAACTCTATAGTTCTTTAATGATTAAATGTGTTCATTCTCAGGTAAAACTGATTGATCATTTGGGCAGCTGTCATATGTCTTTAGGCACAGTTTCTAGAAGTTACAAAAGTTTTATTTTTCTTTTAAATCTTTCCATAATTAAAAACACCTGTCTTTTTGCCTTTAAGTATGAACAACATGTTAGAAAGCAATCTCTTGTCTACTGCAGAATTCTTGGATTAAAATTTTTCATTAAAACTCTACATTTTTAAAACTGTCATGAATTTTTTAATAAGGTACTATGAAGAATAATCTAAGGGCACAACGAGTTTTTTCCCTTGTTGAACTACATTTTTTCATTCTCTAAAATAAAATGTTGCAACAATGTAATACTTTATGAATAATTCACCCTGAAAAATGTTAAGCTCTCTGAATCACAACTCATGTGATTGTAATGATGATGCTGGTAGGTAGTGATGATCATGAGCTTGAGGCTGAAGATGAGGGTGATGGTGATGATTTTAGCTCAGGAAAGTATTTTACTTTGAATATTCTTTTATTGCTTCCTTTGTTTTGGTCTCTTTTGAAAGTTGTGTATGTAACATTAGTTTCTGTTCTCCATATCAACTTCCTCTCCCTCATTTAAAAAAAAATATTACTTCAGCATTCATAAAGAGATACAGTTCATCTTCTACATCATTGACCTGAGTTTCTGCAGTATCAATTCTATTTCTTATCTTCAAAGTATGTTTTACTTCTGCTATTGCATTTTTAAGTTCCCAGAATTCTCTTCTCACTTCTGTCAGATCTTTTTTCATGTCTGCTGGCACTCCATAAGAACACTTTTATCTCATTTCTCAACCCTGTTTCACAAGCCCATGCTTCTCATACTTATGGAGACTATAAAGAGAACATCTAGCTTAATTTTCTTCTTTTTTCTCTACCTATCTTTTTTCTCACACAGCATTTTTCTCATATAGTATAGACTTTTGAACCATTAGACTGTTTCTCATTAATTTCATTTTATCTTTCTGTTTGTTCATCCTTGAATATTAGAAGCTGAGAATTTAGTCTGTCACTGAATATTTCTTTAAAAAAAAAAAAAGTTTTGGCCACACTGGGAGGTAGGCAGGATCTTAGTTCCCTATCAGAGATCAAACTCATGCCCCCTGCAGTAGAAGCATGGAGTCTTAAACACTGGATCACCAGGGAAGCCCCCTGTCACTGAGTATTTCTTAACAGGTTATTCTTTCCAGAGATTAGCAAATATTTGGCCAATAGCCTTAGTTTCTGAGTGTTGAACTTGACATCTGAATTATCATAGTTGGTTCAATGGAAAGTAGAATGAGTGAGTCAGGTATCTTCCCATCCTACCAAAAATCCTTCCTTTTACTAGAAAGGGAAAACCCATGTTACATGCTTTATGAATGATAGACCATAAGTTTTTTTTTCACTTGAATGTGATTAAAAAATAAGCTAGTACACTTTGATTACTAACACCCAATACTCTATAGAAAAGTGATACCGGAGAGTGGCTAAACGTACAGATTTGGAGACAACTTGTGTTTCTGCCTCTTATACCTCCTTAAATAGTGACATCAGGAGATTCACATCTGTGGGTTTTCTCATATGTAAAATGGTGCTCAATGATACCTATCTCACAGGCCTACTGGGAGAATTAAATAGTGTATTTAGGATATATGCATCCTGTTATTAAAGTATGCCAGGCACTGTTAATACAGAAATTAGTACATGACATGCATTTAAAGAGAGAAGGCAATGGCAACCCACTCCAGTACTCTTGCCTGCAAAATCCCATGGAAAGAGGGGCCTGGTGGGCTGCAGTCCATGGGGTCACTAGGAGTCGGACACGACTGAGCAACTTCACTTTATTTTTTCACTTTCATGCATTGGAGAAGGAAATGGCAACCCGCTCCAGTGTTCTTGCCTGGAGAATCCCAGAGACGGGGGAGCCTGGTGGGCTGCCGTCTATGGGGTCGCACAGAGTCGGACACGACTGAAGTGACTTAGCAGCAGCAGCAGCAACTATAGATATTTTGTTAGTTGCACAGTATTTTGTAAGACCTGATAGTTCTCCCTTTTTTGTTTTTATTAAACCATCTGTATTAATTTATTTGGAGTACCTAGTAATCAAATACCTAAATAAATATAATGACACTTGAAAAAAATTAATTTATTATTTTATTCATATAAAAATTCACATAAAAATACATGATTACTGGGTCATAACAGCCACTGATCAAGTTAACAAGATTACAAATCATTCCAAGAACTTTAGGAGGTATTCAATCAGAATATAATTCAATTTTCACTCAATTTTCTGTACTGATGATAAGTAGATCAAGAGTTTCATGATTAAGTCTTTTCACAGACTAAGAAAGACTACAATATATCCATTATTTGATTTCATTTTTATCAGGTGAGAATACTTTCACTGATGGCATTTTTTGCCAACTTGAGTTCACAGAAAGAACGTTTCCTGCTGCTGTTTAGTCGCTAAGTCATGTCCGACTTTTTGCGACCTCATGGAGTACAGCCAGCAGGCTTCTCCGTCCATGAGATTTGCCAGGTAAGAATACTGGAGTGGGTTGCAATTTCCTTCTCCAGGGAATCTTCCTGACCCAGGAATCAAACCCATATCTCCTGCTTGGTAGGCAGATTCTTTAGGACTGAGCCACCTGGGAAGCCCTCTCAGTTGTTTACAAATATCAAAATAGATTGGTCATACTGAGAGAAGTAAATCAGACAAGAAAGACAAATATATATGATATTTCTTATATGTGGAAACTTTAAAAAAAATGATAAAATTAAAATTATTTACAAAACAGAAACAGACTGAGATTGAATTTATTGTTGCCAGAGGGGAAGGGTGGGAGGAGAGATAGTCAGGGAGTCTGGGACTGACATGTACACACTGCTGTATTTTAAGTGGATGACCCACAAGGACCAACTGGGGACTCTGCTCCATATTACATAACATGGAAAAGACTTTGCTCCATATTACATAAGTGGAAAAAGAATTTGAAAAAGGGTAGATAAGTGTGTATGTATAACCATCACTTTGCTGTATCCCTGAAACTAACACGACATTGTTGATCAACTGTACTGCAATGTAAAACTAAAAGTTTTAAAAAAATGGATTGAGAGGGAAGAAACTGGAGAACTGGAGGGGCTAACAAGTTGAGAAAACAACACCTCTTTTTATCTGGCTAGCCCGCAAACATAACCTTGATCCAAGATACAACCAAAGTTGAACATGCTTCTTCATATAGAAACATTAGGAGCAACTTTAACAACTGCCTGCTATATAATTGGATTGATTCCTTTAAAACTTTGTGGAAGGTTTCAAACTGAAGTTCCACATATGAGGGTTTTCCATAGTCACTGAGCTCTGAATCACTGCTAGACAGGACTGGAGGGGATGGAATGCCTTACACTATTCCCTTTGGTTAATCAGCCTCTGCTGCTGCTGCTGCTAAGTCGCTTCAGTCGGGTCCAACTCTGTGTGACCCCATAGACGGCAGCCCACCAGGCTCCCCCGTCCCTGGGATTCTCCAGGCAAGAACACCGGAGTGGGCTGCCATTTCCTTCTCCAATGCATGAAAGTGAAAAGTGAAAGTGAAGTCGCTCAGTCGTGTCCGACTCTTAGCGACCCCATGGACTGGAGCCTACCAGGCTCCTCTGTCCATGGAATTTTCCAGGCAAAAGTACTGGGGTGGGGTGCCATTGCCTTCCCCGAATCAGCCTCTAGGGACAGCCAAAGGTCCCCATGAGAAAACCACAGGTGTCATCTTGAACTCAGGAGCTACCAAAAGCACAGTGGACTAAAGTTGTTCACTCCTGCTCAAGGGAGCCACCTACTGTGCTCCTCTTATACTGTCCATGTGCAGCCTAGGTAAAACAGGACTTGGGGGTGGGGGCGGGGGGGAGAAATTACATTTTTAATAATTCAAAATTATTTTAGTGACCTTTTTCAATTATAGAATATAAAATCTAATCTGTAACTTAGAGAATCTATCCATGACTTTCATTTATAGAGTATAAAATCGATCTGTGACTTTCTATCTAAAGTGCAGTAGTTGTTAAAGAAAAGTATTCATTTGACTAGATATGTAAAATGCTAGAGGGCACTAGTAATGAAAAATCTAGCCAAGATAAAAGTATCTTTCCAACGATGAAGGAAGTCAGTGGCTGGGGAGAAGGGAGAGATGAAGGATATTTAAAATAGGCCACATCCTTCTAGTTCACACTCAGAATCAGCTCTACCTAAAGGTCCCTGAGTGTAACATTTACTCTGATATTTGGAAGATGGCACGGCATTGGAGACTCATTTCTAACCAACCAATAAAAGTATATGATTTTGCACAAATTCATTTATCTCTCTGAACCTCAGTTTAAGCATCTTAAATGCAAGGACAATAGACGGGATCAGAGGCTTACAATTGCATGTTTAAATAAATGTTGCCAGAACACAAGTAAATGGAAAAAGATAAAATCAGAGTGACTTCAGAGCACTCCTAAGGAGCCTTAAGGCTCTGTGGGACTCAGTTTGCCAATGACTAGACCAAGTGATTTCTTAGACATTCTCGGAACTAACATTCTATTACTCTAAATGAAAACATGTTAAACAATGAAACCCAGAGCTCTATGTCTCCACCTATATAATATGTCATGAGGTTCAGCACTGTGAAAACTGGTCTGAGTCGTGTCATGCCAAATGTGAAGAGAAAATAACAAGAAGGAAAAATTGGTTGGCTCTGACAGGACCAAACAGAAGGTGATTAGTATTTTTGGATCGTTGCCAGAGCTCTAGCCTCCCCTCAGAAGAACTGCACATGCAGGGCACCTTCTAATGAAAAGAGATGGAATGCACAGAAGGACTTGCTAATACAAATGTTCTTAAACTTGAACTCAGCAGAATCAACTTGTACAGTGAGACATTTCTGACACTGGAGAGAAAAAAAGTGCTTAGTATGAAACCTCTGTCCTCACAGCAGGTTTTTCCCTGTTTATTGCTTTGTGAACTAATGTAAATTGAATAGAGCAACACACTCAAACCACACTGGACTTGATAGTATAAATGAGGAAAAGATGGGGAGTGAGAGTGCAGCTTGATTTTTATTCTATGAAGTCAACACATTATAAAAGTGTTATAATTCACATGACAAGTGTCCAGAGCTCTCCTCACACTTTCTCTCCTAAACTCAGCCTCCCAACTTCTTACCGTTCTCATCACACGTCCAGTCCTGGGTGATGCCAGAAATTGTATCACAGTTAATGGCTTATGATTATTAAGGGAAATGGACTTTTTACTGAAGTCTTATCTTCAACAATTCCGGTTCCATTCCTTTGCTTTCTTTAGTCTTGACATACAGCTCATTGCATATTTATCCTTTACATGCCCAGTTTCCTTAAATATTTGGGGGTACTGTCAATCCTCAACGGATATGTCTTTGGTAAAACAGATATATTTCCTGTGTTAGTTGTCTACTCTTGCATAACAAATCACTCCAAAATTTAGTGGCTTAAACAGTACATATATATTATTCCGCAGAGTATCTATGGGTCAAGAATTCGGGAGCTGGATGATTTTCACTTGACGTCCCTCATGAGGCTACAGTCAAGATGTTGGCCAAGGTTACAGTCATCTGAAGGCACATCTGGGGCTGGAGGATCCACTTACAAAATGGCTCACATAGTTGTTGGCAGGATGCCTACATTCCTCATTGCTCTTGATACGTGGTCTTAGTTCTTCACCATATGAATCTTTCAATAGGGCTGCTTGAGTGTCTTTACAACATGGCAGCTGTTTTCCCCTAAAGTGAATGACCAAAAGACAGGCAGCAAGGAGACCACAATGCTTCTTATAATCTAGTCCCAGGGCACACTCCATTGCTTCCAGAATATTCTGTTCATTACAAATGAATTACTAAAGCTGAACCCATGGGAGTGAAGGGGAAAGATCAGGCTCCATCTGTTTAAGGTAGGATTATCAAGGTATGTGTGGACATATTTTGAAACCTCCAGCCTCCCTTCAGGCTAACCTAGAATGTGAAAATGGAAACTTTGAAGACAAATTACTGCAAGAATGACAACTCAAATGACCAAAGACTTTTATGCAGGATTTTGTTAGTCCACAGTGACACACTCCACATTAAGTATTGGTTTCAGTTCAGTTCAGTTCACTTCAGTCGCTCAGTAGTGTCTGATTCTTTGAGACCCCATGAACCACAGCACGCCAGGTCTCCCTGTCCATCACCAACTCCCAGAGTCCATCCAAACCTATGTCCATTGAGTCAGTGATGCCATCCAACCATCTCATCCTCTGTCATCCTCTTCTCCTCCTACCTTCAATCTTTCGCAGCATCAGGGTCTTTTCAAATGAGTCAGCTCCTCGAATCAGGTGGCCAAAGTATTAGAGTTTCAGCCTCAACATCAGTCCTTCCAATGAACACCCAGGACTGATCTCCTTTAGGATGGACTGACTGGATCTCCTTGCAGTCCAAGGGACTCTCAAGAGTCTTCTCCAACACCATAATTCAAAAGCATTGGTTTATAGTTCATTAATTATTAATACTTGACAAGAAGATTGAGTTTGGGAAACAGAAGATCTGTAACATAAACATTAAGAAGTAGAAAGAATTGCAGGTTTCTCTGTAATGATGCTTTAAAAGAATAGGGAAATTATTTAATTCATAGAACACACCTGAAGTTTATAGGTATATGCCTTAGAACTTCTCTGCTAGTACAATGCAGGGAAGTCAAAACAGAGACATTAATAATCATCTAAAATGCTAACAATAATGTTAAGCTGGTAATGAAGAAGAAGAAGAAGAAATTGAAGTGAGTGCTTAGTGAGTGCAGTCATTTCTTCTTTGAAATTACTTTCATGATTTTCCCAAATTTTGTAATAGCCAATGGAAGAAAAGAAGTAGCAAAAACTGTGCCATTTTAATTGCATGTGTTGGGGTTGGGAGGAAGAGACCAAAGCTTAACATTAGCATTAAAAGCCAAAATTAGTTTTTGCCAGAAGTAAGTAAATAAAAAGCAGTCAAACTTGGTTTTCTCTCATAGAGACAATCAACTTGTTTGTGTTATTTTATTTGTTCATTTTCCAACTGGTTGTTTCAGCAACACACAAATATAGCATCTCCCCTCCCTTCCCAGGGCTTCCCAGGTGGGTGCTAGTGATTAAGAACCTGCCTGCCAACACAGGAGACATAAGAGATGCGGGTTTGATCCCTGGGTCAGGAAGATATCCTGGAGGGGGTCATAGCAACCCACTCCAGCATTCTTACCTGGAGAATCCCTTGGATAGAGGATCCTGGAGGCACATGCACTCCCTTTCCCAGCAATAAATAAATAAATAAAAAGATTTTCTTGGTAGAGCCAAAGACATTTATACTCATGAAACAAACTCTTTTTAAGTTTCACTGATAAAGATATGTCTACAAATTTCTTAAATAAATACTGCTCCTTCTTAGTAAGTTAACTAGCTGTGGTGGATTAAATAATAGACAAGAAATGGTAAGGAGTCTCCATGCTTCCTGACATTTATCTCTTGATATGCTCAGTCACTAAGTTGTACCTGAGTCTTCTGTGACCCCATGGACAGTAGCCCAGCAAACTCCTCCATCCGTGGGATTTCCCAGGCAAGAATACTGGAGTGGATTCCATTTCCTCCATATGTCTTGATGGGGACCATTCATTACCCCCTCCTGAGCTGTCCAGCTAAGAACCCTGTATTTCCTCAATGAATAACACTTCTCCCATCTGTACCTATTTGCCTCCTATTCAAATGTCTCCCAGACACCAATGTATCTTTTGTTTCAGACAAATTTTAGTTTATTTAGCACCTACCATCCAAGAGAAAGTCTGCAGTGTCTCAAGTTGAATGATTGTAGAGAATTTTGTGAATGGAAGAGGCTCTTTCAAAAAACCAGTTCTCTCCTGTTGTCTAAATAGTCTTGCTTTTCCAAGAGAAGCCCAAGAACTAGAGACTGTTAGTCAAGCAGAAATCTCAGGAACCACGGCAGACCTACAGGATCAGAATCAAGGTTTGTTATAAATCAAGTCCTCATTTGACTCCCATGTGTGCTGAAGCTGGGGAAGCTGTGGAATTTGAACCAAAAACATTTACATGCTGGATAAACAACAAACTGTTCACAGGGCCTAAACCACTGGCTGTTTCCCCCTTATCAGGTCGTACAAGAAATGTCAGCCTAGACTCAGCCTAGAGTGTAGAACAAAGATTGCTGGATGCCACAGAAATGTTCACATCCTTGTGACTTACCTCCTTCTGTGGTGGGAGCTTGGGCTATTTGACCAGGCCATCAAGACCAGACAGACCAGTGCTTCAGCTAAGAGCTCCTAGCAGAGGTTTACAAATAAAATCCTTCCAACAGAATAATCCTGGCTGGAGGGAAAGGCACAAAGCCATAGCATTTATCCAGGTTATGGGAAAGGGAGAACCAATTCAGACCTTTTTAGTTTTGTTAGCTTTCCTGGGCTCACTCAGCTTCCTGTCTCTCTGTTGAATTGTGCACAAAAAGGCTGGCAACTTGTAAGTGTGTATACAAAGGACCAGTGCTGCACTATTAAAGGTGAAAAGGCATAGATACTCTATCTGTAAACCAAAATGCTCTATTTGGGACTGACGCAGAGTTACTTTATAGGTTCACATTTGAAAGTAACACTCATAAAATAAATGATTGAAAGTGATCATAATTTAAAAGTTAGTAAAAGGGCACCAGGCCCAGGTAGGGGAGGATATTTTATGATCTGTGCCAGAATGAACAAACACGGAAAACCGGACACCGTTCCCATTCCTTTGGCCAGTGCAGATTTTATCGTTATACATTACCACAGCCCTCTCTCCTCCCTTCACTGTCCTCAACCAAGACATAATCTATAATCCTTATCAGTAGTGTTTCTTTGAGCACTTCCAGTCTATCCAGAATGATACACAAGGTCTTTGCCATCCGGCCTTGAACCAGAACATTTTTGTGTATCTGTGCTAAGTCACTTCAGTCATGTCTGACTTTTTGCAATCCTATGGACTGTGGCCCATCAGGCTTCTTTCTCCATGGAATTCTCCAGGCAAGAATACTGGAATGGGTTGCCATGCCCTCCTCCAGGGGGATCTTCCCAACCTGTTTCCTACATTGCAGGTGGCTTCTTTACTGCTAGACCAGTGGGGAAATCCCAAAAAAGCATCTTTAGATATCCTTATTTTGAGCAAACCTATCAAATTGACTTCTTTCAATAATATTCCAAAAAAACTTATTTTTTTTAATGTTTCCTTCCAAGTGGAGGAAGCTCCACTCCTGTGAAACTTTTAGTCAATTTTATTTATTCTGCTCCAGTAAGGAAGGACTAAATTATGTGATTGTCAAATTTGCAAAGAATAAACCAGATGACATCCATAGCTCATTTCTTCCCATTTTACTTATGGGAGGAGGATTCTCAGCATCTCTTTTCCATGTGTTTTTCTCTGTGCAAATTTTTTTCTTGGTAAAGCCTGTCCCACCCAAGTTGAACATTAATCAGTGGGACTCTTTGGTCCTTACATTACATTTTCTCTGAAGAAAATGAAACAAGGAAATGAAGTTGCATATTAGATTATACGTAATATAGAAATAAAAGAAAAGTTACTGGGGAAATAAGAAAGAGCTCCTTTATGCATTTCAGTATCATCTACCTTCACACCAAAAGCCATACAAAACTGTTTTTTTTTTTTTTTTTGTCTTTTTTTTTTTTACTCCAAGACTGATGAGTGGGACTCAGCATAAACCTCAAAGAATCACAAATCTTAAAGGGAAAATCCATCCATCACTCAATCCAGAGCAGCAGTGTTTGGCAGAAAGAATAGAGATAACACACCTTGAAGGTCAGCTACTGCTTAAGGCTGAATCCAACCTTCTTGGCTAGGGTCACTTGGCTGACATTTCCTACTGTGAGAATGTCATAATAGGCACAGAAATTTTCCCAGCTTCTTACCTGGGGGTAAAAGTGTGTGGATTGTTATAATAATGGTTTCAAATACATCCTGTCTCCCCATGTCCATTATGAGTCTGTCACTCCTTCCATCAAGAGACAGACTCATTTTCTTACTCTTTGCACCTGACCTCACGACTTGCTTTGACCAATAGAATGCTCCAGAAGTGAAATTGCATGACATTGTCCAAAAGGGGACTTGCACCTTCCATTTTACCCTCTTGGATTTTTCATTACTATGTAAGGAAGCCCAAGATAAACTATTGCATGATGAGAATCATCAAGAAAAAGAATGAGCCTGACAACTAGCGTCAAGGTTCCAGACAAGTGAATGAGGTTATCTTAAATGCTTCGACTCAGTTAAGTTGCTAGGTGATTATAGCCACATGAGTGACTACAGATAAGACTAGCAGAATAACAACCAAGCTGAGCTCAACAACCCCCAAAATCATGAGAAATAATAAATCTGTTATTACTAACTTTATTTTTATTTAATTTTTAAATTTATTATTTTTATGGGTTCCCCAGTGGCACTAGTGGTCAAGAACTTGCCTGCCAATGCAAGAGACACAAGAGATGCAGATTCTATCCCTAGGTTGGGAAGATCCTTTGGAAGAGGGCACAACAACTCACTCCAGTATTTTTGCCTGGAGAATCCTGTGAACAGAGGAGCCTGGTGGGCTACAGTCCACAGGGTCACAAAGGGTCAGACATGACTGAAGTGACTGAGCATTACTTTTATATAATTTTTAAAGACTACTTTCCATTTACAGTTATTTTAAAAATTGGCTATATTCCCCACATTGTACAATATATTCTTGAGTCTTATCTTATATGAATCATTGTTTAAGTCTTTATATTTGGGGGTGCTTTATAATACTACGAAGGCTAACTGGTGTAAGGGGTGTGTTTCTCTGTGGACATGAAGGTTTTCTCCAGAATCTGTCTCACTACTAACCATGAAAGTCCTGTATCTTTGCCTTTAAACCTGTACAAGTACCAAAGACTTCCTCTTTTATCAGACACTACATTTTCCTTCCCTCTCTCCCTTAGGCTCCTTTACCAGGAATCTACTTAATTTTGCATCAAGAATTTTTAGGAGAAGCTACAGTTGACTAAGTTCATTTCCCATTTTTATTGTCCTCTTAATTAAAAACATATCCCCTCTCTCGGATTCATAGTTCCACCATCTAAAATATCTTCTTTTCCTCCCATATTCTCCAAAGTAATTGAACAGCGAAGTGAGGGAAGGTGGGGCACGCATTTCTTGTGAGAGCAAATACATTTTTTTTTTCCTGGACAAGTCCTTATCTTGTCAATGGCACAAGCCACTCTGGCTGTTCCTAGCTATGCACAGGGGCTAAACACTGCTAATTAGAGACAGGCCAGCCTCAAAGGGATTTCACTTGGGTTCCAACTTGCAAATGGGGTTTGTGTGTTTGGATTTAGATTTAGAGTGAATCAAAGCTTTCCTCTGCACATTGACTTGAAGTTCTTTTCCTTAAACCCAGCCAAAATGGAGTACTCTCTCTTATGTGTCAGAACACACACATAGCAAAGATGACAAACTCTTTTAAAGTCTAGATAAAGGGTTTGGGTTGACATCTTCCAGCTGAAGGAGAATTGGAGACTCATATTTGCAATTTCTCTGCCTTCTTAGAGCCTATTAGCACCAAATCTGTGTACTTTTTTGAGGGAGTGGTGAAAAACAACTGGGTGAAAAGTCAAAGAAGTATTCAAAGCAATGTGTTCTTTGATCTATGTAATGGATAACAGTCCATGCATATTTTCATAGATTCATAGGATCATTTTAGAAATCTTATACACTGAGATCTGTTGACTGTTTACTATGTACATTTGTTCTTAATCCTTAAAGCAATCATAAGAGATGAAGTGAAGTGAAAGTCATAAGAGGTGAAGTGAAGTGAAAATTGCTCAGTCATGTCCCACTCTTTGTGACCCCCATGGACTATATAGTCCATGGAATTCTCCAGGCCAGAATACTGGAATGGGTAGCCTTTCCCTTCTCCAATGGATTCTACCAATCCAGGGATCAAACCCAGGTCTCCCTCATTGCATGCTGATTCTTTACCAGCTGAGCCACCAAGGAAGCCCAAGAATACTGGAGTGGGTAGTCCATCCCTTCTCCAGTGGATCTTCCAGACCCAGGAATCGAACCAGGGTCTCCTGCATTGCAGGCAGATTCTTTAGTAGAACTATTATCTCTATTTTGTAGATCAGATATATAAGAAGGAGGTTAAGAAATTAACCATGTCATGCTGCCACTTATGCTTGATCTCTGTCCCATAAAGAGCAGATCATGGAAGGATAGTCATTCTTGAAAAGTTCTTCTACCATAAATACTTACATATTAACTGTGGCATTCTGATATAAACTGCAAAGAATTAGCCCTACATTATATAAATCACAGTTGAGACGTGAACCCTAGAATCTTAGAACATTACTTTGCCGACAAAGGTTCATATAGTCAAAGCTATGGTCATTCCAGTCGTCTTGTATAGATGTGAGAGTTGGACCATAAAGAAGGCTGAGCATCTAAGAAGTGATGCTTTCAAACTGTGGTGTTAGAGAAGACTCTTGAGAATTCCTTGGGCTGCAAGGAGATCAAACCAGTCAATCCTAAAGGAAATCAACCCTGAATATTCACTGGAAGGACTAATGCTGAAGCTGAAGCTCCAACACTTTGGCCACCTGATGTGTAGAGCCGACTCATTAGAAAAGACCCTGATGCTGGGAAAGATTGAAGGCAGGAAGAGAAGGGGACAACAGAGGACAAGATGGTTGGTTGGATCACTAACTCAATGGACATGAGTTTGAGCAAGCTCTGGGAGATGGTAAAGGACAGGCAAAGCTGGCGTGCTCCAGTCCATGGGGTCACAAAGAGTCAGACGTGGCCGAGTGACTGAACAACAACAAGAGATCATTTGGTCCAATTCCTTTATTTTGCACGTAATGAGATGAAAGCTTAGGAGAAAAAATGTGATTAGGTAAAGGTCACACCAGGGTCACTGGTAAACTGGTTTAGAACCAGTTGCAATCACATTAAAGCACATGGTACACAGTCATAAAGGAGTTTCACTTGGAGAGTGTTGGCTTGATCCCCAAGAAGTTTCACACTCAGGATGGCACCCATTTTGCTGAATTTATCATCATCAAGGACATGGCCATCAGCCTTACACTTTCTGAAATTTGCATTTATTTTTACCATATGCTAGGGGATATATTGGGGAAGGCAATGGCACCCCACCCCAGTACTTTTGCCTGGAGAATCCCATGGACGGAGGATCCTGGTAGGCTCCAGTCCATGGGGTCGCTGAGAGTCGGACACGACTGAGCGACTTCACTTTCACTTTTCACTTTCATGCATTGGAGAAGGAAATGGCAACCCACTCCAGTATTCTTGCCTGGAGAATCCCAGGGACAGTGGAGCCTGGTGGGCTGCCATCTGTGGGGTCGCACAGAGTCGGACACGACTGAAGCGACTTAGCAGCAGCAGCAGCAGGGGATATATGTCTAAGAGGTTGAATCAAAAT
This sequence comes from Tragelaphus eurycerus, assembly GCA_935064755.1. Lineage (NCBI taxonomy): Eukaryota > Metazoa > Chordata > Mammalia > Artiodactyla > Bovidae > Tragelaphus > Tragelaphus eurycerus. The sequence goes on from CAKXYN010000003.1 coordinate 19,610,216, forward strand.
AATGAAACTCACAAACTGAAGTACCATAAACCAGAGTGAAGATTCTTTTACTCTGAAGAATATGTTATCCTTCTTCTGCCAAACACACAGTATAGTAGTTAAAATATTGAAATCTTTTCCTGAAAAACATAGTTGTGCTTTAAAATAAGAAGCATATCCACAGACCAAAAGCAGAAGAGAAAACCCAGAAATAATTAGAAGTAGAAGCCACCTACAGATGTCCAGAACCAGAGACAAGAAGAGGCAGCTGAGAGTTCACCACTTCCAGTGTAAAACGGAGTTTCTCAACCTCAGCATCAGGGACATTTGGGGCTTGATAATTCTCAGTAGGAGTCATTCTGTACATTGCAGGATATTTAGCAGCACCCCTGCTCTCTACCCCTCTCTCTCTGTCCCCTACCAGTCACCATAACCAAAAATATCTCCAGACATCACCAAAATCACCCTCAGGTGAGAACCATGAAGGTCATCTTAAACATACATTACAAATGGTGGGGCTCTAGAGCAGACTCACTTTGTAAAACCAAGGGTTCAGGTAGCATATATTAACTTACAAACAGAAGCATCCAAACCACCATCACTATCTAGGTAAGGCCAGCTCTTGTCACACCATGCATGGGGGATAGTCAGAACAAAGAGAGCCACCTTGCCAAAGTCCTGGCCAAGTCTTCAACTGGCACAAAGGACTAAATCAGTGATTTCCTGGTATCCCCATGAGTCTCCCATGTGTCCAGTTTTTGTGAGGTCATTTCAATCTCTCATGGACCAATATCAATAACCTTCTGTCAACCCCCCAATCCAATGTTCTCTGCATCAGAGCATACTACCTGAAGCCCACTCAGACTATTAGTTTAACATATAAACTATGCTTTATTCATTATTATATTATTAGTTTATATGAGAATCTAGCACAAACTAGGATAAAATTGGTGTGACATGAATAAATGAACAACAGGGTGAATGAACTAGTCTGAAGTGAGCACCTATTATGTACTAGGTTCTGAGCAGGATTTGTTACAACATGAACTTTGACATCACACAGACCTGGGCTTTGATGCTCAATATGCTTCTCACTAACTGTGGGACCTTGGGACTGTTACTTTACTTCCCTGGGCTTCATTTTCATTCATAGGAAACAGAGATAACAATGAAACTTTTAGCATATTGCCTTACATACAGTATGGTTTTCATTTTGTTTCTATTTTCCATTAGAACACTTAACGACCATTTAATTCTGACAACCCATAAAATAAAGGGCTTTCCTGGTAGGTCAGTGGTAAAGAATCCGCCTGCAATGCCTGTGACATGGGTTTGATCCCTGGGTCGGGAAGATCCTCTGAAGAAGGAAATGGCAATTCATTCCAGTATTTGTGCCTTGGGAAATGCCATGTACAGAGGAGCCTGAAGGGCTACAGTCCAAAGGTCTGCAAAGAGTCAGACATGACATAGGGACTGAGCACGCAGGGGAACAACTTACCCTAACCCCCAGTGTGATGGTATTTGGAGGTGGGGTCTCTGGGAGACAATAGGTTTAGATGGTGTCATGAGGATGGGCTCTCATGTTGGGATTAGTGCCCTCATGTTGGGATTAGTGCCCTCATAAGAAGAGGAAGAGATGCCAGGGCACCCCTGCCCCTGTTGCCCTCACTATTTGAGGACAAAAGGAGATAATAGCTGCCTACAAGTCAGGAAGGCACCTCACCAGAACCCTGCCAGGCTGGTTCCTTGATTATGGATGCCTAGTCTCCAGAACTGTGGGAGAAATAGATTTCTGTTGTTGAAACTACCCAGTCTATGGCATTTTGTTACAACAGCCCAAGCAGACTAAGGGAGAACCAATAGAAATCACCATTTCATGGAAGTGTAGCCTCAATTTTCTAATCATAAAGTTTCTTCAAAGAATCAGGGGGTAGATGGCAGAAGATAGAAGGAAGGCTGAGTACACTGACTTCTTTTGGGCCACCTGTTAGGCTCCAGCACATCTGGCCTCCTTTTAAACGTAAAGAAAAGCAAATGTAATAAAAAGCTAACATATTAAAGGCTTATCTATCAGTGGAAAGTACTTGTTTTTGTTTCCAGGTATAATTTTCCTACTGTGGAGTGTTTGCTCCCTCCAGCACCAAAACTGGTTTTATCTGTAGGCATTCATAAGTCTCTTTTGTTGCCAGAAATAAAGAGCTGAATAGGCCACCTTGGGTCATGGAATTGACCATATGGCGCAAAGGGAATTAATGAAGGCAAGGAACTGACTGACAAAGGAGAATGGACCCCACCCCCTTGACTATAGTTTCTGTTCCCAGTATAGTCAACTTGTTTGTTTGTTTGTTTTGTGTGATCTCTAGGTGGGGGAGAAGGCAAGATCTTGTGCTTCAGAACTTGTCTACATTACACTATCCCCTACTAAGGTGTCAAGATTTAGCAAGTAAAAGTGCAGGATGCAATATTTGGGACTTACTTATACTAAAAATACTTATCATTTATCTGAAATATGAATGTATCCAGGTGACCTATATTTTAGGCTTCCCAGGTGGTGCTAGTGGTGAAGCACCTGCCTGTCAATGCCGGAGACCTAAGAGACCTGGGTTTGATCCCTCAGTTGGGAAGATCCCCTGGAGGAGGGTATGGCAACCCACTCCAGTATTCTTGCCTGGAGAATCCCACTGAAGAGGAGCCTGGCAGGCTGCAGTCCATTGGGTCACAAAGAGTCAGACACACCCGAAGCAACTTGCATACATGCCCTATATTTTATCTGGCAACAATTCTCCCCGCTCAAACAGACTGAGTGAAGCAGCTTCGCAAAGATGAGACAGCCAGGTACCCTCAGTGATGGGCCCAGCCCAGTCTTTAATGGACATCTGTCTGAAATACACATGTGATCACTGTTTTAACAAAGACATGAAGCACAATTAACCATGTCTTGATCATACAGGGCCACCATTGTCAATTTCAGTTCTGTGTTCAAAGCTTATTATGACATGCAGCTCCTAGCCCCTGCACTGGAATTTCCATTTCTTGGCTGCTTTTTCCAGCTTTAAGTTAACTCCCCATCACATCTTGCTGCTGGCCATATGCTTGCCTCTTGCTTTCAAATGTATAGAGTTATATTGGTAACAACCATTAGCTAGAACAAGAGTAAATAGAGACTCCAAGGAAGAGCATTAAGGAATTTCATGAGACTCCACTTGAACATAGCATCTCACAGTTTCAAAACTTGTGAGTTCTAATACTTGGATTTTTATGGCATTGGCTGTTCAGAGATATTGTTGTATTTAAATGCATTTATTTATTGTCACTGAGTAGTGTTCCAGATTCTCTGCTATATGTGACACGTAAACTACCAGTGTGCTTCAGACACAGGACATTGAAAAATGGCTAAATTCCTTTAAAAAAATTATTTTTGAAGTATAGTTGATTGACAATATTATGTTAGTTTCAGGTATACAGAAAAGTGATTCGAATTTGCCTACCAATGCAGAATACGCAGGAGATGTGTGTTTGATCCCTGGATATGGAAGATCCCCTGGAGGAGGAAATGACAACCCACTCCAGTATTCTTGCCTGAAAATTTTCATGGACAGAAGAGCCTGGCAGGCTACAATCCAAAGGAGCTGGACGTGACTGAGCACACATGCACATGTGTGTGTGTGTGTGTGTGTGTGTGTGTGTGTGTGTGTGTGTGTGTATTCCTCTTGAGATTTTTTTTTCCCTTGTAGGTTATTACAAAATAACGAGTAGAATGTGCTGTGCTATACAGTAGGACCAGACCTCGTTGGTTATCCATTTTATATATGATGGGATGGCTAAATTCCTAATAGGAGAGGTCTATTCCTCTATATTTAAAAATCTTATAACATTATGTAATCCTTAATTCCCAGGCTCTTCTGGAGTGGGAAAAGATGACCAGGGTTAAAGATACCAATTAAAACCATAATTAAAAAAAAAAAAATTCTGAGCTTCCCCCAGTGTAATTGCTGACACCTTAAAACTGCACCTTACCAAGCCTACCGCAGCCCATTTCTCCTTCTGTAACCGCTCTCGGTTTGATCAGTGACACTACCATCATGGAGTTGTCCAAGCCAGTAACCTGAGGGTCCCACTTAACCTCTTCTTTTTCCTTAAAATGAATAATCATGAGTCTGGTCAATTTTGCCTACTGATTACACTATTAATCTTTTCCTTCTTTCTATCAATTACCATTTCCCTGATTGGGTCTTTTTAAATCTGCTGGGACTATGCAAATAGCTTTCTATTTATCTACCACTTTCAATCCTGTGTCCTCTGCCCCCACAAATCGATTGCATGCACCATCATCAGAATATCCTATATGAAATACAAATCCATCCATGTCACTGACCCCAGGATAGCCAGATTCTCCTAAACTTGTGAGCCTAATCTCCCACTGGTCTTCAACTGACCTTGAACTTTACACTCTGCAGAAGCAGTTTTTATTTCACCTCCCATGCAGCACTATTTCACACCTCAGTACCTTTGCTAATACTGTGTCCTCTGTGAGAAACACTCTTAGCAACTCTATGCTTCGCCAGCTTCTGCAAATGTCTTTCAAAACTCTGTTCAGTCATTCTCAGCTCTATCCCCTCTTGACCTAAACCTCAAACTGGATTAAGTGCTTCTTTTTTGTGTCCTCAAGACATCTGGGATCTCTCCTTCTTACAACACTTACTGCATAACATCAGAATGACCTGAGTGAACTTTCCTTGAACTAGACTCCCAGCCTCTTGAGGGTAAGGGTTTTATTGCTCATTCCATGTCTTAAATACTTAGGACAGTGCCTTTTACATGAGAGATGCTGAATGTCACTGGATCTGCCTGAGGAAACTGGGGCATGCTCTTGAAAGTCCTTGAGTTCCTCTCCTCCATTCCCCATGTAGATCTCTGCTCAACTTCAGGCAGCCCTATTCTGTAGAAGCTGCTGTCATGGCTGATATAGATAATGATGAATCTTGGCGATTTAAGCTACAGGTGATGCTGTAGGGGTGCTTCTGCTCAGATAGATGAAAGCTCCATTCCTTCCTGGTATCCCATCTTTTCCAAGACACCCTACCACACAGGCTTTACATTTCTGTTGCTCCTAGTACCTACTTATCATATAGTCAAATTTATTTTGTTATACTTATTATCCCAGCACCCTATAGTACAAACTTGGGAGTGCTCCCTGAGGAGTACTTGAAGAACCATGTACATGGCATACTCTAGTGCCTAGAGAAAGCCCTGCTCATCACTAACCAACCTTGTCCCTCACAGAGTTCAGGAATCACTCCTTCATTTTCCAGGTAGGTGCCTGCCCTGCCCATCAGGAACAGTATTAAGATGATAGAGTTTGTTTTTATCATCTTAACTTCCAGCAAAACTTATATACTGTGCATAAAGTTTAAACATCACTGCTCTGGGTCCTTCAATACCAGGACCCTTAAAAAGCCAGTCCAAGTTTTTGTCTCAGAGCTCCACTAATTTTCAAGCAGATAAGATTCCTCTAGACTTCTCTCTTGGGCATCCCATTCTTTATAGGGAATGTGTTGCATTCCAAACCTCTCCTACTTTTTCTTGGAAATGAAGCAGCTGCCCCTCTCAGAGGGGATCAGAATTTCTCCTGCACTGTGAGGCTTTTAAAGCACTATTCCAGCTCTGCTGCCATAGATATTCTTGATTGATGACAGCTAGGTTATAGAATGGCTTTAGCCCTACTGCACAAAATCTGCACTTTCCTCACTCACTGATCGTGATTCCTCGTATCTCCTCGCAAAGTTTAGCTGTTCAAACAAGTTCCCTGATTACCCTAGAGAGCAGAGTTTTAAAATTCACTTAGTAACCCACAGTCTTAGTGAAGGCAGGCTACAGTCAGTGGGGCTGCAAAGAATCAAACACGACTGAGGGACTGAACACACACATACAAATAACCCACAGATCCTTAAATATATTCTTCACGGTCAAATGATTGGTATAGCGATCCTATTTATGATGTGGGCTTTGGTTTCTCAACCTAGTCTCAAAGACACTATTCTTTGGTGGTTGTTCCCTTCTTACACATTTGTCCAGGCCTCTTTTCCCTGGAGATAATATATATATTTATAAGAAATCTTCTAATCAACACTACTGTATAGCACAGGGAACTCTACTCAATATTCTGTGATAATATATATGAGAAAAGAAAGGGAAAAAGAATGAATATATGTATATACATAGTAGAATCACTTTGCTGTATACCTGAAACTAACAGAACATTGTTAATCAACTATAATCCAACAAAAATTTTAAAAAAATATCATCTGTCTCCTCCTTGAAAGCAAACCACAAGGAAGCCCACAGCAGACAAGGATTTACGGTTGGATTAATTAGAAACTAAATTAAGAAGTTTAGAGTTTTTAATTATTTATTAATGCATAACATGCTACCTCAACACTTAGTGGCTTAATACAGCAATCATTTTATTATATCTCACAATTTTGAGGGTCAGGAATTCACACAGGCTCAGTTGCATAAACCCTATATTCCTTGTAGTATAAGGTACACAGTCTTAAAGGAAATCAAACCTGATATTCATTGTGAGAGAGTCAATTCCTAGGAAATTTGATAAGAAGTCCAGGGTCACTGAGGAGGAGAAAGAGGTCCAGGGCCCTCAAGAAGGAGAAAGGGGTCTGAGGCACTCAAGGAGGAGAAAAAGACAAACTTTTGTTTCTACATGGCTTTGTTTTAGTCAGTATAACAATGTATCTTGCTCATGCTTCTTCTTAACAAGAAGGTTTTCTAACTAATCTTGTTATCTTAAAATGTATGTTGTGGGAGTGGGTCTGGTAAAAGTATATAAGGCCTAGATAAGACTCTCCAACCCCCTTCTGATGTCTCTGTCAGAAGCTTTCTCTGTCCTCTTTCACTTTAATAAAACTCAGATACACAAAATCTCTTGAGTGATCATGCCTGGTCCCTGGTCCCAAAGTTAAATCTTCTTCGGAGATCATGAATCCAATACCATTCACGGTAAGCTATCAATTGGAAGAACTGATGGTGAAGCTAAAGCTCCAATACTTAGGCTACCTTATGCAAAGAGTCAACTCATTGGAAAAGACCTTGATGCTGGGAAAGATTAAGGGCGGGAGGAGAAGGAGGCGACAGAGGATGAGTTGGTTGGACGGCATCACCGATTCAGTGGACATAATTTGAGCAAACTCCAGGCGATAGTGAAGGACAGGGAAACCTGGCAAGCTGCAGTCCATGGGATTGCAAAGAGTCGGACATAGCTACTGAACAGTGACAGCAAAGTACACTTACTGCGGGGGGGGGGGGGGTCTCCTTTGGTAGATGGGCTGGTCAGGGGGTTGAAGGCAGCATCAATCACATGGCTGGCACCGTGGCAAGGATGTCTGCTAAGCTCAGCTGGGATGGCCAATTAGAGCATCTTCACATGGTCTTTCCAGGATGGCCAACTCAGAGAAGTCAGATGCTTTCTATGGCTGGCTTCCCTCAGAGCAAGTGCTCCAAAAGACAGGAAGTGGAAGTTGATGGTTTCCAAGGGCAGTACAGGGTCACTTCTACCATTGTCGATTGATCCAGCAGCCCCAGAACTCCCCTGGTATTAATACGAGGAGGGGATATAGACCTGACCTCTCTATGGGAAGAACAGAAAAGGTCTGCAGGCAATGTTTCATGTCGCTCTCAGAGCATCTCCTCAGATATTGTCAGAAAAAAAAAAAGACATCATGTCATTCTTCACCTGAGCAAATACTTCCTGGATGTTCACTACTGAGGGTGGGACACCATGCTAGCCTCTGGGCTGAGACTGAAAACTAGTGGGTCACACATGAGGGCAGCTTCCAGACATAGTCGATGGTTCTGGAGGGTTTATTCTTAAGTATTTGAATTAACTGTCAAGGTTTAAAAGTTGGAGGGTTTTACATAAAATGTGAGTTTTCAACTTTACTGGAAAAAAGGCTAATTTTGTCAGCAGGTGACTGGAATGGCCTGAGGAATCACACTCAGCTTGAGGTGCCAACATCTCCTCAGGCAGGGAAGGGACCTGCCATTCAGACATCCCTGTCCTTGCTCCTCCTTGTCCCTCAGTGATGGTTTCTGTCCCCTTGGGGATTTCAGCCTGCCACTCACACACTCTATAAACAGAAATATGAATAAAACCTTAAAATCGTGTCCATGCTTTTCACTGTCATCAAAGCCACAGCTTTTGGGACGATGGCTGAAAAGCCAAAATGGTCATGTCTGTTTCCAGGCTTATTTATAATTCCTTACACCTTTCTCTGAGCTTTCCCTGTGGCTTAGCAGTAAAAACTCGGCCTGCAATGCAGGAGCCACGGGTTCAGTTTCTGGGTGGAGAAGATCCCCTGGAGGAGAGCATGGCAACCCACTCCAGTATTCTTGCCTGGAGACTCCCATGCACAGAAGAGCCTGGTGGGTTAAAGTCCATGAGGTCACAGAGTCAGACATAACTCAGAGACTAACTCAGAACCCATGCACACAATGTAAGGTCTAAAGAATAATACATTAAAACATGCACACACCCACCACACAACATTGAAACAGAACATTGTGAAGAGCCAGTTTTTCCCCTGTCTCTCATTTAACTCTTCTGAAATAACCAAGTCTGGGAGGTTTTGTAATTGTCCTTCCATTGTTTTTCCTATAACTCATCTCTGTGCATCTTGAAACAACATGGTTAGTCTTGCAAATTTCAGAATTTACATAAATAGAAATATTCCATATGTATCTATGACTTACTTTCTCTGTTTAGTGTTATAGATGTGAAGTCCATCCATTTTTGAAGCCTACAGATGCCATTCATTCATTCATTCTTTTACTGTCTCAAGCAGTCTGTGGTATAATATATTACAACTCATATAGTCAGCTCACATAGAAGGAAACGGATTTTTTTCTGTAATTTGGGGTTATAAGGAACAATATTATTATGAATAGTCTTCTACATGTGCGTGAGTACAATGGTTCTTTAGAACACATGCCTAAAATAAAAATATTTGGATCTTTAGAGGATGCTCATCCTCAAATATTTCAAGTATTACTAAATTGCTTTGCAAAGCAGTTAATACCCCAGCAGCAGTGACTGTAAGCACCTACTGCTGTAGTGTTGATCAACACTTAGTACTACTAGACATTTTAGTGTGTACCTCTCTGGGAGTATAAAGCAATATTGCACTGAAGTTTTAATTTGTATTTCTTTGATTACCAGTAAGGTTGAGCATTTTTTTTCCTCTATATTAATTCTAAATTCTGCTTCTTTGTGAAATTCCTATTCACATATTTTTTAGAAGTTATTTTTACTTGGAGGATAATTGTTTTACAGTGTTGTGTTACTTTCTGCTGTACAGCAAAGTGAATTAGTTATGAAGTGAAGTGAAGTCTCTCAGTCGTAGCCACCCCATGGACTGTAGCCTACCAGGCTCCTCAGTCCACGGAATTTTCCAGGCAAGAGTACTGGAGTGAGTTGCCATTTCCTTCTCCAGGGGATCTTCCCAACCCAGGGATCGAATCCGGGTCTCCCGCACTGTAGGCAGATGCTTTACCGTCTGAGCCACCAGGGAATTGGCCATCAGTCAGTCAGTCAGTCAGTTCAGGCGCTCAGTCGTGTTCGACTCTTTGTGACTCCATGAATCACAGCAGTCCAGGCCTCCCTGTCCATCACCAACTCCCGGAGGTCACTCAGACTCACATCCATCACGTTAGTGATGCCATCCAGCCATCTCATCCTCCGTCGTCCCCTTCTCCTCCTGCCCCCAATCCCTCTCAGCATCAGAGTCTTTTCCAATGAGTCAACTCTTCGCATGAGGTGGCCAAAATACTGGAGTTTCAGCTTTAGCATCATTCCTTCCAAAGAAATCCCAGGCCTGATCTCTTTCAGAATGGACTGGTTGGATCTCTTTGCAGTCCAAGGGACTCTGAAGAGTCTTCTCCAGCACCATAGTTCAAAAGCATCAATTCTTTGGTGCTCAGCCTTCTTCACAGTCCAGCTCTCACATCCATACATGACCACAGGAAAAACCATAGCCTTGACTAGATGGACCTTTGTTGGCAAAGTGATGTCTCTGCTTTTGAATATGCTATCCAGGTTGGTCATAACTTTCCTTCCAAGGAGGAAGCGTCTTTTAATTTCATGGCTGCAGTCACCATCTGCAGTGATTTTGGAGCCCAGAAAAGAAAGTCTGACACTGTTTCCACTGTTTCTCCATCTATTTCCCATGAAGTGATAGGACCAGATGCCATGATATTTGTTTTCTGAATGTTGAGCTTTAAGCCAACTTTTTCACTCTCCACTTTCACTTTCATCAAGAGGCTTTTTAGTTCCTCTTCACTTTCTGCCATAAGGGTGGTGTCATCTGCATATCTGAGGTTACTGGTATTTCTCCCGGCAGTCTTGATTCCAGCTTGTGTTTCTTCCAGCCCAGCATTTCTCATGATGTACTCTGCATATAAGTTAAATAAGCAGGGTGACAATATACAGCCTTGATGTACTCCTTTTCCTATTTGGAACCAGTCTGTTGTTCCATGTCCAGACTGGTTGCTGGACTGTTGCTTCCTGACCTGCATACAAATTTCTCAAGAGGCAGGTCAGGTGATCTGGTATTCCCATCTCTGGCATCAGAGGTCAGACACACTGAAACCATACTCATAGAAAACTAGTCAATCTAATCACACTAGGACCACAGCCTTGTCTAACTCAGTGAATTAGCCATATATATACATATATCCCCTCTCTCTTGAGCCTCCTTCCCACCCAACTCCCTCACATATTTTCTATTGGGATGTTTTTCTTCCTCTTCTTGACTTGCAGAAATTCTTTATGTATAAAATACACTATGCAGTTGCAGGGTTTTTTTGGTTTTGGTTTTGTTTTTACTTTATGAATAGTGTGTTTTACTGGAAATTTTTCACTTTATTTCACTGGCTGCTACTGCTAAGTCACTTCAATCGTGTCCGACTCTGTGTGATCCCATAGACGGATGCTCACCAGCCTCCCCCGCCCCTGGGATTCTCCAGGCAAGAACACTGGAGTGGGTTGCCATTTCCTTCTCCAATGCATGAAAGTGAAAAGTGAAAGTGAAGTCGCTCAGTCATGCCCGACTCTCAGCGACCCCATGGACTGGAGCCCACCAGGCTCCCCCGTCCACGGGATCCTCCAGGCAAAAGTACTGGGGTGGGGTGCCATTGCCTCATCACATTTTTTATTCATGTTTTGTAATTTTCATTTAGTTTAATTATCTCCTTACCCTGAATCTATAAATATATAGGAGAAAATTTCCCTCTAAATATTTAAGACTTGGCTTCTCACATTCAAAATGTTAGTGTTCCTTGAAGTTATTTTTATGTATGGTATAATGTAGGTATATAATTTTATTTTTTTCATATGCATAATAAATTTTCTCAGCACTATATTCCTTTTCCCCCACAATATGTAAGCTCAATCTGATGCTAACTTTTCATATCTGCAAAAATAGGTTTCCAAGCTCTTGAGTTGGTTCTAGAGGTCTATTCTTCCAGTGCTGTGCTAAGGGTACACTGTCTCTATTAATACAGCTTCTAAAACATCACATAACGCATGTTTCCCCACCCTGTTCTTCATGAGTATTTTGGCTATTCTTAGTCATTTACTGTTGATTGTGAATGGTATTTTTTAATAGCATTTTCAAAATGCTTATTGCAGGTATATAGAGTTGAATTTTTTAAATAGTGAGGTTAAGGCCAGCAATTCTGCTAAACTCCTTTACGAATTCTAGCAATTAGTCATTAGATCATCTGAGTTTGTTGTTTTTTTTTTTTTTTCTTTTTCATATACAGGACAAAATGTTGTCTTCAACTAATGATGATTAAGTTCCCTAAGTATCCCTATCTTGTTTCTGATTTTATGAAGAATGCTTTAATCTTTAACCATTAAATATATTTGCTGAAATTTTCTGGACTACCTCTTATGAGGTTACAGAATTGTCTTAGTTTGCTAAGAATTTCTTTCCATGAATGTTATTGAAGTTTATTGAATGACTTTTTTTTCTTCATCTAATAAGATCATCACGTAGTTTTAGCATTAGAACAAATTTGCTTTCCTTGGATGATTCAATATGACTGTGACATTATGATATTGGTAGAATTATAGTTTTTGTACATTGTTTGCTGAAATAATTTGCCAAAGATCTCTGCATCTGTATTTATGATGTAAGTTAAACAGTAATTTTTTTCCCTTTTTGTACAGTCATTGTCTAGTTTGGGAAAATGAGTTTTCAGATTTGCTACTATCTGGAAGATAATTTGAAAAATTGAATAATGAATTTGAATAACATTGAAATTTGAATAATATTGATGTGCCTTTGAGTGTTACTAAAACTACTAGGAAAAATCATTAAGGTTTGTATTTTATTGCAAGAAATATTTTTAGTAGTATTGCATTAATAATTCTTAAAAGGTATAGGACTACTCAGGAGTTTTGTGTCTTCCTGTGGTAATTTTAGAGATTTATATTTTATGTGAAATTGTCTATCAGGGGAGAGATCTGGACTGAAGATACATCTATCTTTGTATCTCCTACATCAAGAGCCAACACCAATTGAATAAACATGCTAAAATAAAATGGAACGAATCAGAGATACAAAACAATAAATCATCTGTCATTTTCCCAGATATGCTAACTCATGGGCTTCTTGAAGGCCATGCCAATGAATCTTGAAGAGGGCATGGTGGGGTCTAAGGCCTGCCTTGGTCACTGGTTCCTTATACATCTTAACTCAGCTCTCAAATTTTTAACTGGAAATTGAGGCTAATAGTCCTGATGATCTGCCTGCTTCATGGTGTCAGGGTGAAGATGTAAGGTGATAATACACACATAAAATTATGGAAAATTACTAAATGCTTGTGTGAATGAATGTGTGAATCAAATTTCCTTTCATTCTATCTTAGGGTTTATGGCTTACATTCAAAAGAGGTCACACACTCTATCAATGTCTCACAAATGTAACCACTGGCATGATGACCACCTTAGCTTTCCTCTACAGATCACTGCTCTTTTTCCAGTACATAGTGTACTTCAAACAACCAGACAATGATGCAAGTTCAGACATGCTGCCCACTGGTGATTCAAATGCTGAAGACATATTCCTTGTGGTCTTGGCTTTACCAGACAGCAGTGCTAGAGGAGAAAGAGTTTGGAATGTCTAGTTAGGAGACCTACCAGATATAACTCCAAATCTGTTAGCTTCTAGTCATGAGACTGTGACTAGACTCACATAATTCCTTGAGCCTCTTCCACTGTAAAGGAGGATGAAATCACCTCTCTCAAAATAGTGCTAGTGCTAAGTCACTTCAGTCATGTCTGACTCTTTTCGACCCTATGGACTGTAGCCTGCCAGGCTCCTCTGATCAAGGGATTTCCAGGCAAGAATACTAGAGTGGGTTGCCATTTCCTCCTCCAAGGGATCTTCCTCACCCAGGGATAGAACCTCGGTTTCCTGCATTGCAGGCAGATCCTTTACCATGTGAGCTACCAGAAATGAAAGGTTCTCATGTCCTTTGCAGTGTAATACAAAGACTAAGGGAGATAATGTTTGTATACACATGTTTAAAACTGTGATGCACAATATAAAATAAATGTTTTTTTCTAAGATAATCCAACAAAATGAAAGAAAAGCAGGGTGGTGTCATGGGAAAAGACTGAAACTTGTAAAGAGAAATGGAGGTTTGAAACTTAGGGTTTCCTCTTTTTAGATGTGTGATCTTGTTCAAGGAACCCTTTCTGATCCTCAGCTTTCCTACATAAAAATAGAGGGATTTTTCCTCTTTTCCTATTAATGAGAAATATATGCTTTATAAGTAAATTAGCATACATAAAGCTCTGGCACACAGTAAGCACTTAATAAATATCATTTTGTCCTCCCTCCCCCATCACTGGTGGTGGTGGTTTAGTTGCTAATTTGTGTCTGACTCTTGCAACCCCACGGACTGAAGCCTGCTGTGCTTCTTCCAGCCCAGCGTTTCTCATGATGTACTCTGCATATAAGTTAAATAAGCAGGGTGACAATATGCAGCCTTTACATACTCCTTTTCCTATTTGGAACCAGTCTGTTGTTCCATGTCCAGTTCTAACTGTTGCTCTGTCCATGGGATTCTCCAGGCAAGAATAGTGGAGTCACTACACCACTATGAATTTGGTTAAAGTAAAATAAAGTATGCAGCCTTGACATACTCCTTTTCCTATCTGGAACCAGTCTGTTGTTCCATGTCCAGTTCTAACTGTTGCTCTGTCCATGGGATTCTCCAGGCAAGAATAGTGGAGTCACTACACCACTATGAATTTGGTTAAAGTAAAATAAACTTTTATTTATTGTTTAACTTGTCCTATATCATTGGTTTCAAACTGATTCACTTTTGAAAAATCTCAGCCTGATGAAAGGAGAAAAGATATATGCCTCTGAAGTTCTATGTGAGAAATGTTTGAGTGAGAAAAGTCAATTTCTAGATTAATTCTTGAACTCTACATGTTATATCTTTGCTTTATCTCTGAGCCAAATTTTAGCAACTTCACTTCAGTTCAGTTCAGTTCAGTTCCGTCACTCAGTCGTGTCCGTCTCTTTGCGACCCCATGAATTGCAGCATGCCAGGCTTCCCTGTCCATCACCAACTCCCAGAGCTCACTCAAACTCACGTCCTTCTCCTTCTGCCCCCAAACCCTCCCAGCATCAGAGCCTTTTCCAATGAGTCAACTCTTCGCATGAAGTGGCCCAAGTATTGGAGTTTCAGCTTTAGCGTCATTCCTTCCAAAGAACACCCAGGACTGATCTCCTTTAGAATAGACTGGTTGGATCTCCTTGCAGTCCAAGGGACTCGCAAGAGTCTTCTCCAACACCACAGTTCAAAAGCATCAATTCTTCAGCGCTCAGCCTTCTTCACAGTCCAACTCTCACATCCATACATGACCACTGGAAAAACTATAGCCTTGACTAGATGGAACTTTGTTGGCAAAGAAATGTCTCTGCTTTTAAATATGCTATCTGCTACTGCTGCTGCTGCTAAGTCACTTCAGTGGTGTCCGACTCTGTGTGACCCTATAGACAGCAGCCCACCAGGCTCCCCCATCCCTGGGATTCTCCAGGCAAGAACATTGGAGTGGGGTGCCATTGCCTTCTCTGGAATATGCTATCTAGGTTTGTCATAACTTTCCTTCCAAGGAGTAAGCGTCTTTTAATTTCATGGCTTCAATCACCATCCGCAGTGATTTTGGAGCCCAAATCTGACACTGTTTCCATTGTTTCCCCATCTATTTCCCATTAAGTGATGGGACCAGATGCCATGATCGTCCTTTTCTGAATGTTGAGCTTTAAGCCAACTTTTTCACTCTGCTCTTTCACTTTCATCAAGAGGTTTTTAGTTCCTCTTCACTTTCTGCCATAAGGGTGATGTCATCCGCATATCTGAGGTTATTGATGTTTTTCCCGGCAATCTTGATTCCAGCTTGTGCTTCTTCCAGCCCAGCGTTTCTCATGATGTACTCTGCATATAAGTTAAATAAGCAGGGTGACAACATGCAGCCTTGACATACTCCTTTTCCTATTTGGAACCAGTCTGTTGTTCCATGTC
Organism: Tragelaphus eurycerus; assembly: GCA_935064755.1. Classification (NCBI taxonomy): domain Eukaryota; kingdom Metazoa; phylum Chordata; class Mammalia; order Artiodactyla; family Bovidae; genus Tragelaphus; species Tragelaphus eurycerus. The sequence goes on from CAKXYN010000003.1 coordinate 19,625,810, forward strand.
CAGTTCTAACTGTTGCTTCCTGACCTGCATATAGGTTTCTCAAGAGGCAGGTCAGGTGGTCTGGTATTTCCATCTCTTTCAGAATTTTCCACAGTTGATTGTGATCCACATGGTCAAAGGCTTTGGCATAGTCAATAAAGCAGAAATAGATGTTTTTCTGGAACTCTCTTCCTTTTTCCACGATCCAAAACCAACTTGAACATCTGGAAGTTCACGGTTCATGTATCACTGAAGCCTGTCTTGGAGAATTTTGAGCATTACTTTACTAGCGTGTGAGATGAGTGCAATTGTGCAGTAGTTTGAACATTCTTTGGCATTGCCTTTCTTTGGGACTGGAATGAAAATTGACCTTTTCCAGTCCTGTGGCCACTGCTGAGTTTTCCAAATTTGCTGGCATATTGAGTGCAGCACTTTCATAGCATCATCTCTTTCAGGATTTGAAATAGCTCAACTGGAATCCCATCATCTCCACTAGCTTTGTTCATACTGATCCTTTCTAAGGCCCACTTGACTTCACATTCCAGGATGTCTGGCTCTAGGTCAGTGATCACACCATCGTGATTATCTGGGTCGTGAAGCTCTTTTTTGTACAGTTCTTTTGTGTATTCTTGCCACCTCTTCTTAATATCTTCTGCTTCTGTTAGGTCCATAAAATTTCTGTCCTTTATCAAGCCCATCTTTGCATGAAATGTTCCCTTGATATAAGTTTATCTCACCCATGATTAGACGCACCAGGGATCTAACACCTGAATGGAGATATCCTATCCCCGGGGCTGTGCTCCAGGAGCAGTGTCCAGGCAGCCATTATGGAAACTGCGTCCAAACCTAAAGCCAAAATACCTTTCTCTGTCAATTTTCAAGTTCACTTAATGTGACTGTTAGATATAGACTCACGTTTGTAGTCACTCTCTTGCTATTAGCTATCCACATTGAAGAAGGAAAAACCTGCAACCACATGAATAGACCTTGAGGGCATTATGCTAAATGAAATAAATCAAACAGAGAAAGACAAATGCTGTGTGTAATCTCACTGTATGTGGAATCGAGAATAAAAGAAAGAAAAAGAAAAGCAAACTCATACGAAAGAGACCAGATTCCTGCTCACCAGAGGCCGACAGCACAGGGAGAAGTAATTGGAGCAGATGGTCAAAAGGTACGAACATCTAGTTATAAGGTAAATAAGTACTACGGGTGTAATATTAATATAAACAAAATGACAATAGCTAGCACTGTTATATGATATACAACAACATGGATGAAAATAGAGGGAATTATGCTAAGTAAAATAAGCCAGAGATACACAAATACTGCATGGTATTGAAACAGAGTGGGGCCCCGTGGGGCTCTCTGATGTGGAGGCTTCTTATGGGCAAGCCTCCAACCTTTGTTGAGTCCCAAAGGGCAGATTCCAACAGTTGTTAATCAAGGGAGGACACCCAAGAAAGCAGCTGAGGCGAGATTAAAGGGACCAGAGAAACTCATCAAGATCAGGATACAGACCATCTGAGATTAAGGGAACGCAGGCCTTCAGTTCAGTTCAGTTCAATTACTCAGTCATGTCCGACTCTTTGCAACCCCATGTACTGCAGCATGCCAGGCCTCCCTGTCCATCACCAACTACCGGAGTTTACTCAAACTCATGCCCATTGAGTCAGTGATGCCATCCAACCATCTCATCCTCTGTCATCCCCTTCTCCTCCCACCTTCAATCTTTCCCAGCATCATGGTCTTTTCAAATGAGTCAGCTCTTTTTATCAGGTGGCCAAAGCATTGGAGTTTCAGCTTCAACATCAGTCCTTCCAATGAATATTCAGAACTGATTTCCTTTAGGATGAACTGGTTAGATCTTCTTGCAGTTCAAGGGACTCTCAAGAGTGCTCACACCTTAATGTTGTCAGAGACGCCACCCTTGAACCACTGTTATAAACCCTTCATCATTCCTCTGGTTTGGAACATAGTCTTTCAAGGGAGAAGGCTGCTGCATCCCCCTTTGCCTGGCAAAGCAATAAAGCTCTCCTTTTCTACCTCACCCAAAATCTCTGAGATTTGATCCAGCACTGGTTCAGAGAAGCCAAGCTTTTGGCATTGGTATCACTTACTTGTGAAATCTTAAATGGAACCAAAAGAAAAAAAAAGGCAAACTCTCATAGAAGCAAAGTAGAATGGTGGTTGCCAGGTGTGGGGAAGTGGGGGAAATTAAGAGAGGTTGGTAAAGTTATAAGATGACTAAGATCTGAGGCTATAATACATAGCATGGAGACTATAATTGATTATACTGATTTGTATACTTGAAATTTGCTCAGAGCGTAGAACTTGTGTTCTCACCAAACAAATATGTGTGGTGAAGAATTTTTTGAAAAGAAGAAGAAATCTACATCAAAACCTTGGTGCTGAGGTGTCCAAATCAGAAACTGGTCTTTAAGGAACTGAAGTGAGTAACTTGGAGATGAAGGTTGGCTGGAGCAATTTTAATCAGTTTCTAATGTTTTAGTTAAATCGCCTATAAAGAAAATGTGGAGGTTCAAGTTTCTTAGCAATAATTCCCTGCATTATATTATCAGCAATTCAAGGATGAGACCAAATCACCTCATTCACTTATAATCCCAGGGGTGTTGCTGCCAGAGTTGAAGCTCAATAAACATTTCTCGAATGTTATTCTTCTCTCTGAACTCAATTTGCATTGTGTGTTCTTTGGCATCTGCCTCTCATCTAACCTCCCATTTACTTCTTTCCTTCAGTAAAAGATGACCAAGGCATCCTTCCAAGACCTGACTCAAACCCATTTCCAGCAGAAAGCCCTCTTAGGTTTGGCATATCCTCTGTTCCCCTCCTCTCACCTATATTTTGCATTTCTTCAGCCCCTGAGTGTATAGACTGTTTATAGATTACTTTACACATGTCCTTAAATTGCCTTTTTTTGTTGTCTTTTTTGGTAATATCTGTTTCTTTCCAGTTAAAGAGGGAGGAATGTTGGAAATATGCTAAGTATTTTAACATTTGCATAACAAATATATATTAAAATAGAATGCAGAGAAGGAGAAAGAGCAAAGAAAGTAAGGAAAAGGTATAAAGACCCTGATGCTGGGGAAGACTGAAGGCAGGAGGAGAAGGGGATGACAGAGGATGAGATGGTTGGATGGCATCGCCAACTCAATGGACATGAGTTTGAGCAAGCTCCGGGAGTTGGTGATGGACAGGGAAGTCTGGCGTGCTGCACTCCATAGGGCTGCAAAGAGTCGGACACAACTGAGTGACTGAACTGACTGAACTGATTCGATGTCTGACATACCCTCTCCTGTAGATGTAGCATCATGGCCAGATTCGGATCAGATCAGTCGCTCAGTCATGTCCAACTCTTTGCGACCCCATGAATCGCAGCACGCCAGGCCTCCCTGTCCATCACCAACTCCCAGAGGTCACTCAGACTCACATCCATCGAGTCAGTGATGCCATCCAGCCATCTCATCCTCTGTCGTCCCCTCCTCCTCCTGCCCCCAATCCCTCCCAGCATCAGAGTCTTCTCCAATGAGTCAACTCTTCGCATGAGGTGGCCAAAGTATTGGAGTTTCAGCTTTAGCATCATTCCTTCCAAAGAAACCCCAGGGCTGATCTCCTTCAGAATGGACTGGTTGGATCTCCTTGCAGTCCAAGGGACTCTCAAGAGTCTTCTCCAACACACAGTTCAAAAGCATCAATTCTTCGGCGCTCAGCCTTCTTCACAGTCCAGCTCTCACATCCATACATGACCACAGGAAAGACCATAGCCTTGACTAGGCGAACCTTTGTTGACAAAGTAATGTCTCTGCTTTTGAATATGCTGTCGAGGTTGGTCATAACTTTCCTTCCAAGGAGTAAGCGTCTTTTAATTTCATGGCTTCAATCACCATCCACAGTGATTTTGGAGCCCAGAAAAAGAAAGTCTGGCACTGTTTCCACTGTTTCCCCATCTATTTCCCATGAAGTGATGGGACCAGATGCCATGATCTTCCTTTTCTGAATGTTGAGCTTTAAGCCAAATCTTTTCACTCTCCACTTTCACTTTCATCAAGAGGCTTTTGAGTTCCTCTTCACTTTCTGCCATAAGGGTGGTGTCATCTGCATATCTGAGGTTATTGATATTTCTCCCAGCAATCTTGATTCCAACTTGTGTTTCTTCCAGTCCAGCATTTCTCATGATGTACTCTGCATATAAGTTAAATAAACAGGGTGACAATATACAGCCTTAATGTACTCCTTTTCCTATTTGGAACCAATCTGTTGTTCCATGACCAGTTCTAACTGTTGCTTCCTGACCTGCATACAGATTTCTCAAGAGGCAGATCAGGTGGTCTGGTATTCCCATCTCTTTCAGAATTTTCCACAGTTTATTGTGATCTACACATCTGGTCCCATCACTTCATGGGAAATAGATGGGGAAACAGTGGAAACAGTGTCAGACTTTGTTTTTCTGGGCTCCAAAATCACTGCAGATGGTGACTGCAGCCATGAAATTAAAAGACGCTTGCTCCTTGGAAGGAAAGTTATGACCAACCTAGATAGCATATTCAAAAGCAGAGACATTACTTTGCCAACAAAGGTTCGCCTAGTCAAGGCTATGGTCTTTCCTGTGGTCATGTATGGATGTGAGAGCTGGACTGTGAAGAAGGCTGAGCGCCGAAGAATTGATGCTTTTGAACTGTGGTGTTGGAGAAGACTCTTGAGAGTCCCTTGGACTGCAAGAAGATCCAACCAGTCCATTCTGAAGGAGATCAATCCTGGAATTTCTTTGGAAGGAATGATGCTAAAGCTGAAACTCCAGTATTTTGGCCACCTCATGCGAAGAGTTGACTTATTGGAGAAGACTCTGATGCTGGGAGGGATTGAGGGCAGGAGGAGAAGGGGACGACAGAGGATGAGATGGCTGGGTGGCATCACTGACTCGATGGATGCGAGTCTGAGTGACCTCCGGGAGCTGGTGATGGACAGGGAGGCCTGGCGTGCTGCAGTTCATGGGGTCGCAAAGAGTCGGACACGACTGAGCGACTGATCTGATCTGATCTGACACAGTCAAAGGCTTTGGCATAGTCAATAAAGCAGAAATAGATGTTTTTCTGGAACTCTCTTGCTTTTTCAATGATCCAGCAGATATTGGCAATTTGATCTCTGGTTCCTCTGCCTTTTCTAAAACCAGCTTAGATGAATAAAAAGTAATACAAACAGAAATGGGAGAAATCCAGAGAAACTGTGAACCACAGAGAAAGAGGAGAGTGTTTTTTGTCTCTTCATTCAATCTAAACCTTAAGGAACTATAGGGACTTCACTAAGGTGTTCGCCTTCTATATTTTTTTATATATATTTGGCAAGCTATCTTTTGTTTTTGTAAAGAAGATGTCAATACTTTATTACCCCCTGGTATTTATCTGGGAGGACAGACTAGTCAACAAGTAAGGGAGTTGCAGTTAAAACTCATTTTAATAGTGATCGCAAGTGTTAGTTCTGGAGGCTGAAAATCCAAGGAGAATTTGCCATTCTCAGTGAGGGCCCTCTTCTTGGCTTGCAATGGCTGCCTCTTTACTGTATCCTCACATGCTGGAGAGAGAGGTCCAGCCCCTTTCTTCTTACACTGGGGATTAAGGCTTCAGCGTATGAATCCATAACACCAGAAATGCTTGGGCAGTTGGGAAGCTACATGGGGGTGTTCTGACAATGGTGTCTGCCATGAGGGTTATCATTTGCATTAATTCATGATTCAGAGGATGATGGCTGGCTGGATGTAGGTTATTCTTGCCTCATTAGGGTAAATTCTTCTTTTTAAAAAAAAAATAAATTTAAAAAGTATTTCTTTATGGCTCAGATGGTAAAGCATCTGTCTGCAATGCAAGAGACCCGGGTTCGATTCCTGGGTTGGGAAGATCCCCTGGAGAAGGAAATGGCAGCCCACTCCAGTATTCTTGCCTGGAAAATCCCATGGACGGCGGAGCCTGGTAGGCTACTGTCCATGGGGTCACAAAGAGTCGGACACGACTGAGCAAAGGGAAGAAGAAGATGTCTTAGTTGCAGCATGCAGAATCTTCAGTCTTCAGTATGGAATGCAAACTTTTAGCCCTAACTAAAAACAGAACCCAGGCCCCCTGCTTTGGGAGCTCAAAGTCTTAGCCATTGAGCCACCAGGAAAGTTCCAAGGTGGATTTTTCTTGAAGCTGAACACGTCGTGGAAGAGATAATCTTCCTATTTGTTTGTTGTTCCTTTGAACAATTATTTGTTGAATACCTACTATGTGCCAGGAACTCTTCTATGCACCAAGGATACAAGCTCCAGGAGCTTGTGTTCCCTTCCCTCCAAGAGCTTACGTTCTAGTGGAAAGAGATGAGTAATAAAGAGAAAACAAATGGGCAAGATCATTTCAGGAAGATGTATATTGTAAAGGGTAGCGTGACAGGTCATTATTCAACCCAATACATGTGACTGTCTTTTCTCCCTTTGCTAAAATCACCAAATAGGATCTCCAACTTTGTTCTCAAATAAATTGCATTTTTGTCAAAATCAAAGGAACAGTTTATCTCTCTCTGTCATCCCCATCCTTTTCCTCCTAGCTCACTTTTATTGAAGCATGGGTTAAAGTGCCTTACAATGCATCATCTCATTCAATTCTGAAAACAGCACCATGAGTTCAGTATCAGGAAAATAACCATTTCACAGATGAGAAATCCAAAGCAGAGAACAGTTTAGCAGCTTGCATTTAGTCATACAGCAATTAAGTAGTGAAGCCAGGATATGAATGCACGGCCTCTGAGTCCAGAGGTCCTGGCAAAGCTAATGTGTGAGCATTGTCCCTGTGGCAGAACTAGTCCTTCCAACAAAAGGAGGCACCAAACAGATGTTCTCCATCTCCCCAAAGAAGAGAAAGAAGATTTGTGTTACAGCTGAGGGATATGAACTAAACACGGTAAAGAATCAGTTCAGTTCAGTTCATTTCAGTCCCTCAGTCGTGTCTGACTCTTTGTGATCCCATAGAGTGCAGCACGCCAGGATTCCCTGTCCATCACCAGCTCCCGGAGCTTGCTCAGAACTCATGTCCATCGAGTTGGTGATGCCATCCAACCATCTCATCCTCTGTTGTCCTTTTCTCCTCCTGCTTTCAATCTTTAAAGCTAAAAACTTCCTAGAGAGGTTTAGTAAATTTTTTCTTCTACTAGAGATTAGAACAGAGGTCAGCAAATTACTGCTCATGGGTGAAATCCAGCTACTTTATTTCATAAAGTTTCCCTGGAACATAGCCACGTTTCTTCATTTACATACTGTCTATGGCTGTTTTCACATTACAGAATTGAGTAGTTATGACAGAGACCATATGGCTGGCAAATCCTAAAAGATTCACTTTCTGGCCCTGTATAGAAAATGTTTACTGACCTTTGACCTAGAATACCAGGATGGATTTTGCCTGGGTTGGCTTGAGTATGTTTCTCTCCAAATTCAAGGAAAATCTAACTGAAACTTTAAAGTCCTTCTCAGCTCTAGGAATAAAGAAGTGGTCCACCTTACTGGTGGAACTCTCCTCCGCACTTCGCCCAGCTTTCTCCCAGCTCCAGTTTAGCTATGTCTCTCTACATTATTGGAGAAGGCAATGGCACCCCACTCCAGTACTCTTGCCTGGCAAGTCCCATGGATGGAGGCGCCTGTTAGGCTGCAGTTCATAGGGTCACGAAGACTCGGACACGACTGAGCGACTTCACTTACACTTTTCACTTTCACGCATTGGAAAAGAAAATGGCAACCCACTCCAGTGTTCTTGCCTGGAAAATCCCATGGACGGAGGAGCCTGGTAGGGATCCATGGGGTCGCTAAGAGTCGGACATGACTGAGTGACTTCACTTTCACTTTTCACTTTCATGCATTGGAGAAGAAAATGGCAACCCACTCCAGTGTTCTTGCCTGGAGAATCCCAGGGACATGGGAGCCTGGTGGGCTGCTGTCTATGAGGTCCCACAGAGTCGAACACAACTGAAGTAGCCAACATGACAGCAGCAGCAGCAGCAGCTCTACATTATGGGCTTCCTAGGTGGCGCTAGTGGTAAAGAATCTGCCAGCCAATGCAGAGATTCAAGAGACGTGGGTTCAGTCCCTGGGTCAGGAAGATCCCCTGGAGGATGAAATGACATACCACTCTAGTATTTTTGCCTGGAAAAATTCCACGGGCAGAGAAGCCTGGTGGTCTATAGTCCGTCAAGTCACAAAAAGTAGGACATGACTGAGCACACTTATTACATCACATTATTCTGCATTATATTTAAAAGGTGCGTGGCTGACCAAAGTTTCCCAGATTATATTGCAGACTACCAGTAAGCACAGTTTAGCAGTGGTGGGGATTAAGGAGGCAGCAATAATAAATTCTACCTACCAGGAAATTTAGAGTGGTATCTGCCTTGACGTTAATTCTGCTTCAGTCACCATTTAGACTGAGCATGAAGGGATGGCAGATTTCTGCTGTTCCAGTGATTAATATCATCACCATGATCTCTATTACCAGTGATGAGCGCGTGCTGTGCTGTGCTGGACTTAGTCGCGCAGCTGTATCCAGCTCTTTGAGACTCCACGGACTGTAGCCCACCAAGCCGCTCTGTCTATGATGATTCTCCAGGCAAGAATACTAGAGTGGGTTGCCATGCCCTCCTCCATGGGATCTCCCCAGCCCAGGTCTCCAAAATTGCAGGCAGATTCTTTAACATCTGAGCCACCAAGGAAACTCAGTAATAAGGATATATCTTATTTAATTTTACTTTGGGTAAAAGAAAAATGGTTTGTAGGAGCATGAAGGGTTAATTTCTAAAGCATTTTTGTGGATCAGAGAGGTAGAACTGAGCCACTTATGAATATATATATATATTTTTTTGAAAATACTATACACACACACACACATCCTGGGGGAAATATGTACTAAGTGCAAACATTTTTCATCCTTAAGAAATTCATGAGGGAACTTCCCTGACAGTCCAATGGTTAAGACTCTGAGCTTCCACTGCAAAGGGCATGGGCTTGATCCCTGGTCAAGAAACTAAGATCCTGCATGTCACAAGGTGCAGGAAAAAAAAGTTAACAGTCATGAGTATTTTCCCAATTCAGTTTGATGTAAAATGACACTTCTTTTTGCTTTTTTATACCACCCCTAACAAACTGAACTGTAACAGCCGGCCTCTTTCAAGGTGTGTGACTTTGTCTCTCTGAGCCCTACTTTCTTTAGTGAAATGTGGCTGTAGAATGGATGTGCTCTTCCTAGCCAAACAAGAGCCAGCGTATCTGTGGGCCTTAAGGGTCCTCCATCCGACCCCAGGTACCACCTTCTACCTGGTATCCAAACCATGTCTCATCCTGGTATAATGAACAGATGTGAACTGGAGTCAGCCAGCCAGACTTGTGTCCAACCTTGAAAAGCACAGTTTTATTTGCGGTTCAAGCCACATACCCACCTCTGTCGGAATGACAGGCCACCAAGCTATTGCACACATTCTTCCCTCCTCCTGGAACACCCTTCCACAAACAAATCAGAACATTAATGTTCCTGGTCACTCTCCTCCCCTCTCAAGGAAGAAGTGTGTGTCCTCTGATACCCTGGGCAGTTTTCACTGTTAACTGTGCATGTGGACTTTCCCCACAGACAATGATTTTCTCAAGATCAAGCGCTGTGCCTTGGGTCAAGCATGGTGGGGATGTCCACATGAAAAGAACTCCCTGCTTAAGACTATCTACAGCTTTTCATCTCATTCCAGCTCAGACCCAAAGCTCTTATCCTGGCTTCAAGGATATCCTGGCACAAACTGACCTTTGCCAACTTTTCCAGTCTCATTGTAGGCTATTCAACCTCTTAAGTTCTCTAGGTAAAGTCCCATCCGCTCATTTTCTCTGTATACTTTTAGTCCCCTCTGCAGAAATTTTCTATACACATCTCCCCCACAGCCCTTTACTGGACCTTTTCCAGATCTTAGGTTCAGTTAATTCATTCATTTACTTAAAAATATTTCTTGAACACTGTTCTAGGCATTGGACAAAAATCCCGACCTAGCTGGTGTCTCCATGATAGTTGGAGGCAAAAAACAAATATAGCAATAAATGCAAACTATGTCTGATGGTAATATGTGCTACGGAGAAGAATAAAGGAAGATGAAAGGCTGGGGCAGCTATGATTCCATATGAGGAGATCAGAAAGGTCCCATAAAGGATAATGAATGAGCAAGACCTGGAGGGAGAGGGAAATACGTGCAAGTGTATTTGTGGAAGGAGCAGTAAGTACAAAGGCTCTGAGTCTAGGTGGACCTGAGAGGGTTGAGGAAGAGCAAGAAGGTCAGTGAGAGGGAGAAAGGGGGTGGGTGACGGTGCAAAGATAGAAGGGTTCCAGGTAGTACAGGGCCTTAAGGCCACTGGAGGACTTTGACTTTTCTTCTGCATGAGATGAGCAAATTAAGCAAAATGACCAAACTTCTTTTTGGAAAGGACCACTTGGGTCGGCATATTAAAATTATGTGGCCAAAGGACAAGTTCAGACAAAGACTAGTTAGGTTTTTCCAATAATCCAGGTAAGAAATAAATTTAGCTTAGACCAGGATGATTGAGATTATAATGTTTTTAACAAATGATTGGGTTCTGAATAGGGGTGGAAGGTAAAATCTATAGGATTTACATATGTGTTGGCAATGGAGGATAAGAGAAAGAAAATAATTCAAAGATGATACCAAGGCTTTGATCTGAACCTTGAGAAGGATGCATTTGCTGTTTACTAAGATGAGCAGGCTGAGGGAGGAGAAGTTTAGGAGATGAGGTTAGGAGATGAATTTGGTTTCAGATACATTCAGTTACAGATGTCTGTTAGACAGCCATATGGAGAGATCAAGTGTACAGGTGAATTAGGAGTTCAGAGGAGAAGACATGGGTGGCTGCAGGGGCACTTCAGTCTTTAGAAGACGCAGATGTGAGAACAAAATGTTAGTTGCTCAGTTATGTCTGACGTTTTGTGACCCCAATGACTATAGCCCACCAGGCTCCTCTGTCCTTGGAATTCTCCAGGCAAGAACACTGGTTGCCATTTCCTTTTCCAGGGGATCTTCCAGCCCTAGGAATTGAACCTGAGTCTCCTGAAACAGCTAAGGAAAAGGAAAAGAAGAAATCTGTTATACAGAAGGGGGAGCCAAAAGGGAACATGGTGTCCTAGAGGCTAAATGAAGAGAGTGTTTCAAGAGGGAGGGACAGGTCAACTGTCAAAGGTTGGTGATAAACCAAGCAAGACAGGACTGAAAACTGACCACTGAGCTTAGCCAACTGGAGGTCATTGGCAGCCGTGTCAATGGTATTTCCTTGGAGCACCGACCTGAATGAACTTCTCCTTCCTCTTCCATCTTGCACAAACAGTAAGGCTTTCAGTCAAGTCACACCCATTTCATGATTCTGTAAATCCTAGAGGCCCATCTCTGCTGTCATTAACTAGCTCCTTGAGCTTGGGCAAAGCTGACTTTTTCTCCTCTGGATTTCAGCGTCTTAATTTTTAGCAAAGTGTGTGAGTTAATGGCCCTGCCAGCTCTATTAGCCCACTGTTCCATAACAGGCCTATGTCAGGCTCCCTCATTTCCAGACTATGGTGTCACTTCAATCCTTGCCTCCCCACAAATGTCTCCCACTGGCCTGAATTCTATCACTAGATTTTAACACTTTTTTTGGGGGGTAAGAAATTAGGAAGCTTTTTTTTAATTTTTATTTTAAATTGGACTATACTTGATTAACAATATTGTGATAGTTTCAGGTGTTCAGCAAAGTGATCTTGTTATACCTTTTCTCTTTTGTTACATAAGCATTACATTAAGCAGAGCTCCCTGTGCTCTACAGTAAGTCCTTATTGATTAGTCATTTTAAATACAGCTGTGTGTACATGTCCATCCCAAACCCCCTAAGTATCCCTTCCCCCACTCTGTAACCATACGTTCACTCTCTAAGTTTCTGAGTCTGTTTCTGTTTTGTAAATAAATTCATTTATATCATTTTTTTAGATTCCACATGTAAGCAATATCATATAGTTGTCTTTCTCTGACTTACTTCACTCAGTATGACAATCTCTAGGTCCATCCATGTTGCTACAAAAGGCATTATTTCATTTTTATCATGGCTAATATTCCATTGTCTGTATATACCACATCTTCTTTAACCACTACTCTGTCGATGGACATTTCGGTCACCTTCATGTTTTGGCTATTGTAAATGGTGCTGCAATGAACATTGGGCTACATGCATCATTATGGACCATGTTTTCTCTGGATATGTGATTTTACCACTTTTGAATTCAATCTGAGCTCTACTAGATACACAAATAAGGAAGCAGCTACTATCAGCCGTTTTTGCCAGAATGTGAGTACACTTCCCTCATCCTTTCCTGATGACAGTTTTAGATGAGAACTTGAGAAAGCATGAGAAGAGTGTGTGTTCAGAGGCAGGAAAGGGGTTCCAAAGGGAACCGAACGGGGAAACAGATGAACTCCCTGAAAATCTATGTATGACAGGTCACGCTTTATAGACCTGAACAGTAAAGTTTCAGTAAAGGTTAATTTGTGTCTCTAAGCAACTCTAGCTCCTAAGTGAAAGCCCAGTGATGTTGACTACATCGTTTCTCCAACCTGTATTTTTGTATCAGTGAGAACAGCAGAGATGCACTTAACCTGAAAATTCTGTGCTCCCTTTAAAGGCAGAGTGTCTCTGACTAGGAAAGACTTCTCTGACTAGGTAGAGCAGGGAAGATAATCCATTTCCGCCTTATATTTCCACCTTACAATGAGAGATCAAGCAAGTAGTCCCATGTTTGCAAATACATGTTTGTTCGGTCATGTCAGCCCCAGGAAATGCTATCCAAGCATCTTAGCAGAACAACAACAATAACTCCTTAAATTTATTCAGGTTCTGACAAAAAATTTTAAATGGTCCTTGCCTGCCTCTGGCCATACCCTATAAGCTTGGTCATATGTGCTGTACGTGTCAAGAAGGTCACAGAATCCACTCTTAGCATTGCCTTCGGCTGAGACTATGTATATAGAACTAGGGTTAATTTAGTCCCCGTGGTGTTGACCTCCCTTTGATGAGCCTGCCAGCATCAACAATAAGGACTGGGCTATGGGCAAATTTTCCAGTAGTGTATTGGCTTGTACTGGGCCATGTCTATCTACATGTACAATATCTATAACAAGGTATTTGTAAGCCAGTGGTTAGAGTGGAGTCTATGACCTCATCCCAAATCTATATCTGGTGATGGGTGAGTATAAATAAACAGATCAACAGGCAAGCAAATCACATTTCTGACCATTTCTTTTTCAGAGAGTGAAGTCAACGGGATCGTCAATAGAATCCAGCCTGTAACTTCAGCTTCCTTAGCACAGCCCCAAGGACAGGATAAACGACGTTTCTGGATAACCAGGGTGAGATAAGAAATTTGAGAATCACCATCTGCTGCTGTCAGATCTACCTTAAGTCAGGGAGCGGAAGCCTTGGCACAGGGCACATGTGGTTGTGTTTCGGATGGTGTGAGCGTCTGCTGGTGTGTGTGTTCAAAGTTCTTGTGGGTGGTACACTTAATACAGTGCTTTTCTGTTCAGGAAAACTATATCCCTTCCAAAGGCCTGAATTATTAAAATCTTGAAGTTTCTCACATCTGTTGCGAGCTCCTTATCACAATTTCTGGACTCTATTGGGTGCCATTTTCTGGGTCTGAAGTTATGGGCATGCTTGAACTCTTCCACTGCCAAGTCGGGAGATCATTTGTTATAACTGCAGCCAAAAGACCCAGGGAGCATGATTCTGAGACGAGTCAGCAGGCAGCAGGGCAGGGAGCCGGCCGAGCTGTGGGGTGGTCTCAACACTCAATATTCCAGTCTCTTGCCTGAGTGTAACCAGAGCCCTTCAGAGACAAACCAGCCTGAGGTGCTTCAGCAGCTGTAAAATTCCTCTAATAGCCTATATTCTAAGTTCCTCTTGAGCAGACCACCACCATGTAGATGGAAACTGAGTTAGGTCCAAATAGGATGAACCAAACTTCTGTTTAAGCAAAAAAGTTGGCCCAGAGCTGCACAGCTTTAAATGGACCATGAATAATGTTTTATTGCCTCAGCACTGGGGTGAACTTGGCCCCTACACTTAGCCTCACCTTTCACAGTGTTATTTTTAGAGATCTCATTACATCCCAGCTTAAACTAAAAATATGTTCCCCAGGAATAGCAGCACCTAGTATGAATTGTGTGGAGTGACCCAAGGGCTCCTGGACTCTGATTACATAGGATGTTTCACGCATGTGGTATCTGCTTTAGGATCAAGGGAGGAATTGCTAAATTTCATTTTTCAAGAGCAGCAACAAGACTGGCTTTGGGGCTGTTGGACTCCATGGGCTTTTTCTAGGCTGGAGTTGTTTCCACCAAATTTAGTATCACATCATTTGGTATGATTTATATAAAATCACTGGTCCCAAGAAGCCCTGTTCATGAGAAGTTCATCTCTACCATTCTCATCCAACCCCGACACATCCTTCCCTCCCCACGGTCCCGGAGCTTGGAAGGAAAGGTCATGCAGTAGGAAAACTTTGGGATCTGACAAATTGGCAGCTGCATCTTAACTCTGTCCCTCCAACTCTGTGACTTCAGGCATGTTATTAATCTTCCTGAGTTTGATTCCTCACTGGGAAAAAACAGAACAGAAGTTGTATGGATACAATGACATAATTTCCATATTTAAAGCAGAACCCTAAAAAATTATCACTTGTAAAAAATTTAACTTGCTTATATAGGTCGTTAAGAGTCAGACACAACTGAGCGACTTCACTTTCACTTTTCACTTTCGTGCATTGGAGAAGGAAATGGCAACCCACTCCAGTGTTGCCTGGAGAATCCCAGGGACAGAGAAGCCTGGTGGGCTGCCTTCTATGGGGTCACACAGAGTCGGACATGACTGATGCGACTTAGCAGCAGCAGCAGCAGCACACTAGCCAAAGCAGGAGGGGCATTTATTGAGCCCTGACTAAGGTCAGATCCTGACAAAGATGCATAGGGGGCAAGATGGTCCGGAGCAAGGCAGTGTGGAATGTCACATCAGACTTGAGGTACCAGTCTGGACTGTGAGGCCACTAGCCAGGAAGCAGTTCAAGCTGGGGGAAGAAAGTCTCCTGGATTCAAAATGTTCTTTGAAAGTTTCCTCTCTATACTGGCCCACTTAAGGGTTAAGGTCATAGCCTGCGCCACATGGAACCCCCGTTTTGACAGCCAGTGCAACCTTGCTTAAGTTCCTTGAATTTTTATGCCTTTAGTTTCCAAAGCTGTAAGATGGAGATTGATAACACCTGTTTCATAACGTGCTTATGAGGATTAGATGAGCTACATAAGATGATGCACGTTTCTTGAGCACATTGTCAGAAAGGAATCGCTCAAGAGACACTGGCTGTCAAGGGTTCTGTGAAAAGTACGTTCTCAGAAGAGGTACCAGTTTGAACAAGGAGAGGAAAGTGCAGGACAATTAAAGAAGTATCTTGTGTCCTAGTTTGACTGACTCATAATGTATGTTAGGAGAGAAAGGCAGGGTCTCAAGTGTTCTCAGAGTTGATCTTTGCATTCACTTGTGATGTCTTCCAGATTATCATCAGTATACATTCCATCTTTCTGCCCAGTTAATGCATCTTCGCATGGCAGGAAGTTCCACTGTAACCAATGAGAGAGCCTCACAGCTTTCTATTCTCCAGTGGAATCATTTTCCCATCCTGTCTCCATATTTCTGTTTTTGCTCCAGTTTTTCAGGATCAGTGGACAATTCTTGAGCTTATGACAAAACTCAGTTTCATGACATCAATGTGATCACTCAGTCTGGTTAGCAAGAAAAGCATGTTTGTAAAATTTCTCTTTGCAGAGATATGGGGCTTTTGCAGAGGCCCCATCTCATTTGTGTAATCTCTCAAATCTCAGTGACCAGCCTAGAAGGGGGCTTGTTCATCCTGGACCTGACAGCTATGTTCTACAGCATGAGGGTAGAGACGGGGCAGAGGGGATGCTAAGTGACAGGCCGACCATGGAAATCCTGAAAGGAGCCATACACTTTAAAAATTAGGTCACCTTGAACACTCTTTATATATGATCCACTGCTGTAAGATACTAATCCTAATTCTCATCCTAGCATTATTTGCTGAGAAGGCAATGGCACCCCACTCCAGTACTCTTGCCTGAAAAATCCCATGGATGGAGGAGCCTGGTGGGCTGCAGTCCATGGGGTCGCTAAGAGTCGGATACGACTGAGCGACTTCACTTTCACTTTTCACTTTCATGCATTGGAGAAGGAAATGGCAACCCACTCCAGTGTTCTTGCCTGGAGAATCCCAGGGACGGGGGAGCCTGGTGGGCTGTCATCTATGGGGTCACACAGAGTTGGACACGACTGAAGTGACTTAGCAGCAGCAGCAGCATTATTTGGGATCTTGGCAGGGTATACACTGGTACCCAATACCAGGAAACTTTTATATTCCTTTTTTTTCCACAGAGTTCTTGCCATATTTGCACACAGAAATGAGTCTCATATCACTGACTTTAGGAGGAAGAATAATTATTTTGTACACGAAGATGAACAATTCTTTTTCACACTGGTGTGAATGATGAACAGGAAGTTGGAAAATGAGAGGAAGAGGAGACATACTGGCCCCCCTCCCAGAGGGTAGTACTGCCACCTCGTGTACCTCAGACCCCTTGACTGTTGCTCTCAGATCATAGTTTCCCTCTAACTCCCCGTATCTAGAAGCAGAGGACCTGAGCCCGAGCAAAGTCAGCAAAACCTCCTGGGAGCAGACTCTTGCTGCTGGGTCTCCTTAGACCCCCGGTCCTGCCCCAGGCCACTCACCCTGAAGAACAGTGAACCTGGCCCCCGGACCACATCACACAGACTCCTTGGCAATTCCAAGGCCTTCAAGTCCCGGCATCCCAGGAGAGACCCAGAGCATCTGAGAAGGGCAGAGAGGGCCCCGCATAGCAGCTGGACAGCAGAGGTGCCACAGGGCCCCTCTCCACCCTGAGGAGGCCCGCCTCCCAGGAGTGAGCCTGACTGGACAGCTGATCCTCTCTAATCCCCACTGGGAGGGCCAGCCTGGTCGCCTTTCATATAGCTATGACTTGCGTGTTCTTTACATCGCCTGCTTTATTTTCAAACCTGTCAACAGGTTTCTGAAAAGGTTGCACATATGAGCAGAGGTCTGGGCAGCTCAGAGAAGGAGCCACAGGCGAGGTGGGGAGAGCGGCCACCCCAGACCTGGGAGACCCGGTCAGGAAACCATGGGCTTCCCATTTTCTTGGATTTTCTCTAATCAAAGCAAAAATGAGGCAAACCTTTTGACACCGTGACCCCTTCTGGTCAGGCTAGAAACTGGCTATAAATTCGAGATGGACCACACACTTACTGAACTATATTTATCAAGTTTCTTAATAAAGCCAAAAGCTCAGGGGCCTCGGGGAGTAAACTTTTTTTCTTTTTGACAGAGACAGAAGCCAGCAGCAATCAGTTTACTGTTGTTGTCCTGTTGCCAAGTGGGTGATTCAGTTAAAATAGGCACTGCCTCACATCTGTTTACAGGAACCCGCGGGGTTGCTATTTGTACAGGGGCCCAACTTGTCTGACCTTGGTTGTTGCTAAACTTTTTTTTCCCCAAGACTGTTCCAAGGATCTAAAAGAAGACGCACTGCCCTACCACCAGCGGTGCCATTTGCTGGCACGTCTTGTCCCTCCCAGAACCATCACGTTACGGTGACAAATGCTGGAAGAGCAGACTGAGGCCCCCCTTTGAGGCTGGATGTCATGCTAACTCCTTTTTCTAAGCTGACTAGCTAATTAAACTAACATAAAAATCAGAGTATTTGAATGAGAGGGGATCCTGGGAGAGTACATAGTACAACTCCCTCATTTTCAGCTGAAGAAACAGAGGACTAAAGAGATTGTTAGAGGGAGCTGGACATGAAGGCAGAATTATGGGGCTCTTGCTAGTTTTTCATGCTCCCCAGGAAGTGTGGCATCTTGAGATATAGCCTGGATCAGACCAGGCTATAACTTCACACCCAACCATATGAATGTGTAACCTGACAGTCTGGGAGAGGAAAACCTTGGTGTCACCCATGAGGAGAGCAGCATTTTGGATCCTCATATCTGCAGGGTTCCTCTCGAAGCTGGGAAGGAGCTTCCAGATTTTCTTTCACCCATAAACCACATGGAGAATTCAAAGTCTCTGATGGGCCCCAGAGGAAAACTACAGAGAAAAAAAAAATACCAGGATAGCCCAGGTATGATGAGTAATGTAATAATGTATGGGAAAAGGACCCTTTCTGTAAACCCTAAAGCAGTCTTCAAATATTTGAGTGTCAGAG
This sequence comes from Tragelaphus eurycerus, assembly GCA_935064755.1. Taxonomy (NCBI): domain Eukaryota; kingdom Metazoa; phylum Chordata; class Mammalia; order Artiodactyla; family Bovidae; genus Tragelaphus; species Tragelaphus eurycerus. Next base: position 19,644,188 of record CAKXYN010000003.1, read on the forward strand.
GATGTTAAATTGGAAGTTTTAATTGAGATATCAACATATAAGTATCAGATATGAAAATACCAACATGCCCACTCAATAACAATTTCATATTTCTATAACCCTCTCTGGAGAAGGCTGCATGTGAATACCACTCAAACTCTCAAAGGCTCTTAGAGAGTTTGTCCCATGTCCCCCCAATAATTAGGGGGATAAAGTGGACTAATACCTTATTCTCAGCCACCAACCCTTAAAATGTAAGGAATGAGGAGTAAAGGAGAGGTGACAGCTCTAACTCCTGGAGTTTGCAAGGAAAAGTACCCTGAGTTTCCAAGCACAAGACATGGGCAATGTGATGGAGCTGGCGTAGGCGGTTCTACAGAGAAGTTGGTAGAGGATTATCTGATTTCCAAGGGCTAATGACAGTAGCTGGGATGGAGAGCACCAGCAGGGTAAGAGGGTCTGCAGGCAAAAGACCACCAGCGAGAGGAGAAGATCCACAGATCACCCAGGAAGATATCAGCCTTCAACTTTTCCCAGGCTTGGAGCCTGGAGGCTGCCTTGGAGTAGGGCCTAATATAGGGATTCTTGTGGTTTACGGAGGGGGTGTTCTCAGGGGAAAGAGTTAGGGAATCAGGATAGAACAGGGTAGGGGGAGGACAAAACAAGGATGAGGTCTCTATGACTGGCTCACTCTGACTGGCCCCACAGGTTCTGCTGTCCTGTGGAAAAGGGGACCAGATTTTCAACAGCAGGCCAGTTGGTCGTTGGCTCCTGCTTGTAATGTGGGGGGAGGGGGACACTTGGGGAGACTTGGGCATGATGTCTGGGTCATCACCCAGCAGATGTGGCTTGTGTCTGGTCAATTACAAATTCTCCCAAAAGAAGGAAACTGTGGGCCATTAGCAGCACCTGTGGATAGGGCTCTGGGAGGAGCATGAGAAAGATTCACTCTGCCAGCTTCTGGCCCAGCAGCTAAGAGCTTGTTAGTTCTCTTTATGTGTCCTCCCCGCTCACAGCTGGCAACCTCCACCCCAGAGGTCAGGAACAGGGGGTGAGAGAGATGAGTGAGGAAGAGGGAGAGGAGGTGATCTTCTCCATGCACACCACTTAGACACTATGTACACTACACACACACACACACACACACACACACACACACACCCCACACCACATCACACATGCACCATACACACACACACACACACACACACCATACCACACACACACCATACACACACTACACACACAACATACCACACATGCACCATACACACACTACACACACACACAACATACCACACATGCACCATACACACACTACACACACACACAACATACCACACATGCACCATACACACACTACACACACACACACACACACACACGCACACACACCCCATACCACATCACACATGCACCATACACACACTACACACACACACACACACACACACACACCATACCACTCACACACTACATACACACACAACATACCACACACGCACCATACACACACTACACACACACCACACACACACACACATGCACACACACACCATACCACACACACACCATACACACACTACACATACATACACCACACACACACACCCCCCATACCACATCACACATGCACCATACACACACTATACACACAACATACCACACACGCACCATACACACACTACACACACACAACATACTACACACGTACCATACACACACTACACACACATACCACACACACACACATACCATACCACATAACACATGCACCATACACACACCACACACACACACACACACACCACACATACACACACACATACACACCATACCCCACACACACACACCATGCATACACTACACACACATATACCACACACACCATACTATACCACACCACACACACACTACACACACCACTCATGCACCACACACACACTACACATACATACACCACACACACACACACACCCCACACCACACACACACCATACACACAGTACACACACATACATCACACACACCATACTACACCTCACCATATACACACTATACCACACACACACACGGCACCACACACACTATACCCACACACACCACACCAGGCACACACACATTATACACACCACATACACACTACATCACACACACTATACCACGCACACAACACACACACTACACATACGACACACACACTACACACACACACACCACACCACACGTACACACTATGTACCACACACATACACACACACACACACACACACACTTCCTTTCCAAAAGGCAAAAGACCCTGTAATAGGGCCTCCCTAGAGGTGGGGAAGAAATCGTAACTTTGAGTGAAATTGAAAGTTTTGATTGTTGCGTAGAACTGAAAAAAAATCTCATAGAAATATGACATCCATATAGAAAAGGCTCCTATCAGAAGCCTACAGCTCAATGAGTTTTCACAGAACACACCTGTGTAACAATCCCCAAGAGTGAGACACAAAAGCACCAGCCACCCAGTGGCTCCCTTTCGGTCCCTTCCCTCCTGTGTCCACCACAAAAGAAACACTACAGCAGTCTTCCCGCAACACAGATTCATTGAACCCTGTTGATGAAACCTGGGGTTTTGACCTAGCTGGAGCTGGAGGTTTATAACAAATGTCATCAATCTCCAACTGATCTCAAACATCCAGCTTCAATTCCCATTACCATAGGGTGAAGGAGGGTAGGTTTTCATAATAAAAATAGATAAGAACCAGATTTTTATCTCCTTGATTATTGTGGGAAAAGAGGAGAAAGAAAAACAGGATTTTTTTTTCCCTAGGTTTCTTACCACCCCATTCTACCTACCCTCCTGGCATCCCAAGGGAACACACAAAATAATCTCATTGCCCTACTCAGAGACCAGCCTGGGCCAGAAGGCGTCCCCTCAGGACACATGTGTGTGTCCTCGTGTGTACGTGGGGCGTACAAGCCATTGCTGAACTATGTGGGACTTGAGCTCTTAGGTCCCTGGATGGGCCTCTGGAAAGCAAGCCCAGCTTTTGTTGTTCCTTCCCATATTTTTGTCCAGTCAGTTGTTTCCCTGAGAGCGAGGGGTGTTAGGAAATTAAGTTGCTGCAAAAGGCCTTTGTTTGGGGGAATTTTCACCCAACGTGTTATTTTCTAATTAGTGCTATTTGCTGTGGTCCTCCTGCCTGACTGTCTGCATTGAGACAAGATTATAATTATAAACAGAGGAGCAGCATTTCCATTGAAACTCGTCATGTGGTTTCCCTGACTCATCCTAATGAACTGTGCACCCCTCAAAGGGAAGGGATTTTTTTCCCCTGAAGAAAGTACTATGGTAATGACCTTAGTTGACATCAGAATGACCAGATGCACTTGTTATTCAATTTTTTTCAATATTGTATTAAAAGGCAGAAGAGGTGATGCCAAACGGTATTTGTCTATATGCTGTGGATATACCTGTGTATTTTACATGAGACCTTTATTTTTTTAATAATATTATTTTAAATTTATTTATTTTATTTTTGGCTGTGCTGAGTCTTCATTTCTGCACACAGGCCTGCTCTGACTGAGGCGAGTGGAGGCTAATGTTTGCTTCAGCGTGTGGGCTTCTTACTGTGCTCACTTCTCCATGGACTCTAAGGTGCTTGGGCTTCAGTAGTTGTGGCACACAGGCTTAGCTGCTCCACAGCATGCGGAATCTTTCTGGACCAGGGACTGAGCCCATCTCCCCTGCACTGGCAGGCAGATTCCTATCCACTGTACCACTGGAGAAGTCAAGACCTTTACTTTTTAAACTGTACCAATATTGTTATGGGCATGCAGCCTTACCAAAATGACTCAAATGTTTTCTTCAGAGGAGACTATTTTTTATGCCAATGGACTGTGACCACTGGACAAGTTAAGAAGAATAAAAAATGAATTAAATAAGAGGATCCTTGAAAATCTCGCTTTCATGATATGGGAATGTGGCTGAAAGAGCTATGACTTGGGGAGGAAGCAGTTTACCCTGCTCAGTTCAAGTGAAAGTGAAGGATCCCCAGAGTTTGGGAAGGACCCCACAGCCTTTGGGTTCTTATAGCACAACACATGGGGGCCATTCACGACAAGATGAGTTTCTACTTAAAGGCCCTGCTGATTGCCTTCCACTCATTAAAGAGTCCACTGCGTCCTGTTGTGGGGAGAGAAACACAGCTCCTACTTCTCATGCCCTGCTGAGAAGTCATAGACTCCTGGAAGGTCAGATTTGGAAAGGACCTTGAACTTGGACACATTACAGAGGGAAGCAGGGTGCTCTTCAGAGATGGCACCAAGACCATCAAAAACCTGGATGAGCCAGGCCAATCAGTGGGGATCTTTCTAAAGATATTTGCTCCTGTGTCTAGGCCCAGACCTACTGAATCAGAAACTGTGGATGGGTGAGGGGGGCAGAGGACAGTGGGCCCCTGTGATTCCAATGTGTACTCATATTTGGAAATCAGCAATTCTCATGAAAAGCCTTTATTTCAGAGTTCAGGATAATAAGATTCAGGAAAATGAGTTCCTCGCTGGGGATCACCGAACAGTTAGTGACAAGTGTGTCCACATGGTATGTTCAGTGTTCTTCCCATGCTGTGTCCCAAACACTGGCTTGCCTTCTGGATGCTTCTCTTGCCTTGGTCTTTCACTTTCAAAAGGCTGCCAGCTCTGCCATGGGAACAGGTTTTCTACTTCTCTGAACCTCATTGTCCTCATCTATAAAAGAAGGATGTGTGTGTGCGTATGCACACCCAGTCACTCAGTCATGTCCAACTCATTGCAACCCCATGGACTGTAGTCTGCCAGGCTTCTCTGTCCATGGAATTTTCCACACAAGAATATTGTGTGGACTGCAGTGGGTTGTCATTTCAACTTCAGATCTTCCCAACCCAAGGATTGGACCTGCGTCTCTTGCATCTCCTCCATTGGAAGGTGGATTCTTTACCACTGCACCACCTGGAATACTACTCAGCCATAAAAAGAACAAAATAATGACATTTTGAAACAATGAGAATGGATCTAGAAGTTATCATACTCGGTGAATTCAGACAGAGAAAGACAAATACCATACGATATCACTAAAATGTAGAATCTAAAATACAACACAAATGAAGTTATCTGTGAAACAGAAAGAGACTCACAGACACAGAGAATAGAGTTGCAGTTGCCAAAATGGGGCGGATAGATGGATTAGGATCTTGATATTAGCAGACACAAACTATTACGTATAAAATGGATAAACAACAATGTCCTATTTTATGGCACAGGGAACTGTACTCAATATAAGAACTGCCAAATGAGGATTTTAACAAATGATTAGGAAGAGCTTTGAAACTGTAAAAGGCAGAATACCTAGTAGGTAGGACTCATTATTATTTATACTGTGAAACTAACTTGTTCAAACTGTATAGGAATCTAAAAAAGAGAAGAGAGAAAAAAAATCTGTGTATTAGTGAGCAACAGCCTTTAAAATGTTCAACCTCCTCAAAATGTAATGAAAGCGGGCTTCTGGTGATTATTAAAATAAGCTTTGGATGAGACTGGGCCTTGGACCCACTGAGTTTGCCATTTAGCTGATCATCATTTTCTTTTTCCCTCTCTCACGCCTACCTTCAGACTACTTTGGTTTGCTGTGACATAGTTGAAAGTTTTCATGATGGTTGAAGCTGGTATAATGGTACATCCACCCAACACTTTCCCACTCATGCTATGAACCCCCTGAAATGAAGACCACTTTCTCAATTCTTGAGAAAACTACCAGCCCCTCACATATTGAATAGTATTCCATGAAAGATAGATAATAGGTGAGCCTAGAAACACAGGACTGGAAGAAACCTCAGAGGTCCATTCATTCAACCATTGAACAGTATTTATTGAGCACCCATGATACGCCAGTCACTGTTCTAGGCTCTAGGGTTATAAGCAGTGAGCAAAAATTAGTCATCCCTGCCCTCTAATGCTCAGTTTCTATTAGGTAAGAGTAAATCTATAAATAAGCATCTTAGTCAGTTCAGGCTGCTATAACGAAATGCCACAGACCAGATGGCTTCAACAGACACTGAATTCTCACAGCTCTGGAGGCCGGAAGTCCAAGATCAAAGTGTCTCAGACCTGGTTCCTGCTGAGAGCTGCTTCCTGGCTTGTTTTGTCCTCACATGGCCTCTCCTTGGTCAGAGTGGGTGAGGAGAGGTGGGTGGAAGACGAATGAGGGGCAAGAGAGAGAGGGAAGGGAAATTGAGGGAGGGAGAGGGAAAGAGAGGGAAGAAGTAAGAGGAAAAGGGGAGGCCATTAAAAACACCCACTTTGGGTCTCTCTTCCTCTTCTTATAAGGGCACTAACCCCAACAGGAGGGCCCCACCCTCATGATCTCATCTAAACCTCTGTGTGCGTCTGTATTTTAGTCACTCCGTTGTGTCCCACTCTTGCAACCCCATGGACTGTAACCCTTCAGGCTCCTCTGTCCATGGAATTCTCCAGACAAGAACACTGGAGTGGGTAGCCATTCCCTTCTCCAGGGGATCTTCCCAACCCAGCAGTGGAAACTGGGTCTTCTGCATTGCAGGCATTCTTTACCATCTGAGCCACCAGGGGAGCCTCCAACTAAACCTGCTGCTACTAAGTTGCATCAGTTGTGTCCGACTCTGTGCAACCCCATAGATGGCAGCCCACCAGGCTCCCCCGTCCCTGGGATTCTCCAGGCAAGAACACTGGAATGGGTTGCCATTTCCTTCTCCAATGCATGAAAGTGAAAAGTGAAAGTGAAGTCACTCAGTCGTATCCAACTCTTAGCGACCCCATGGACTGTAGCCCACCAGGCTCCTCCGTCCATGGGATTTCCCAGGCAAGAGTACTGGAGTGGGGTGCCATTGCCTTCTCCACATCTAAACCTAATTATTTTCAAATAGCCACCTCCAAATACCGTCACATTGGGGATTAGGGCTTCAACATATAAATTGGGGGGCAATAAGAATATTCAGCCCCAAACAGTAAGTAAACAAACAAGTCCATGCTTAAGTGAGGCGTCAGGTAATGCTAAGTGTGTGAAGTAAAGTGCAGCAGGCCGGGGGTCAGAGAGTGGGAGAAGGGCAAGCACACTCAGGGAACCTCTGAGGAGGGAACATTTGAGTGGAATCTGAGGAGTGACTCACATGTGGGGTGAGGAGGGAGCACCACTGCAATTTCACAGGCCCAGGTGAGGGGCAAGAGTTGGAGTCAATTCTTCAAAAAAGAGAATGTCCCTGGGGGATTCTGATGCAGGAGGTGTCCCAGGTCTGACTCATAGTTAACAGTATTCCTTTAGCCCTTGGCCAGAAAAGTATGGTAGTGAAGTAGTGTGGAAGCAGAAAATCAGTTGGGAGACTTTAGGGGTGACAGGTTATGGTGGCTTGGATGTGGGCAGAGGCCATGGGGGTGACACACTCAGATACAGTCAATTGCAGTTTGAAGGAAGCACTGAGTTAATCTGCGGAAAGCCTCCAGTGACACCTGTGTTTCTGAAACCTGGGGCTCCTAGGAAGAGCTGGAGGCTGCCAAGGAGGCAGGCAGGGGAGTTAAGCATCTCCAGCACCCCCTGCTGGTTTCCACCGCAACTGCTGAGCTTTACCTGTTTCACACGCGTCAGTTCTGTTCAGTTCAGTCTCTCAGTTCTGTCCAACTCTTTGCGACCCCATGGACTGCAGCACACCAGGCTTCCCTGTCCATCACCAACTCCTGGAGCTTACTCAAACTCTTGTCCATCAAGTCGGTGATGCCATCCAATCATCTCATCCTCTGTCATCCCTTTTCTTCCTCCCACCTTCAGTCTTTCCCAAGCATCAGGGTCTTTTCAAATGAGTCAGTTCTTCCCATCAGGCGGCCAAAGTATTAGAGTTCCAGCTTCAGCATCAGTCCTTCCAATGAATATTCCGGACTGGTTTCCTTTAGGATGGACTGGTTTGATCTCCTTGCAGTCCAAGGGACTCTCAAGAGTCTTCTCCAACACCACATTTCAAAGGCATCAATTCTTTGGCACTCAGCTTTCTTTGTAGTTCAACTCTCACATCCATACATGACACATGGGAGGGGTCAATTGAAACTACCCCCTTCTCCTGTATCACAACGTCATTTGCGGTAATAATCATGAATGAAAAGAACACCAATTATGACCAGAAAAGAAATACAGTGTAAATTTGCTTTCATTAAATTTCATACGCCCTATATAACCATACCATTAAACCCAAAAATAAATGAAAAATATGAGAGAAAATAAATATTATGGTACAAAAAGGGGAGGAAAGAACAATTATTTATTCAATAGCTTGATACTTACCTAACAGTTTTGAAATGTGATTCTCTGGTTATAGTGTTATAATAATATTTTATTTAAATGACTCCCCCTTAACTAATAAACAATCTGTAATAAAACTGAAGTGTCTGCAAAGGGCGCAATTTAGATAACTATAAAATCATAATGCTGATGAATGTTTTTTCCCTGCTTTGTTCTTCAGTTTTAACTCGGTTTTGACTTTAGTTTTAACAGAAGAACTATCCCGAAATAAATTTACAACAGTGATACATTAATTTCAGTAAAACAACTAATAGTTGTTTTAGAAAGGAATACATTTAAATCTTACAGATATTATTCCATTTCAGTAGACTATTTCATGTCTGAACTAAATTTGTATTTCTATAAACACAAAGAAATAAACACATTTATACATATTGCACTTTTATAGTTTATACTGTTTCATCATTTTAAATGCTTAAGTAAGTACAAACTCCAAGTGATTACAAAAAAAGAATCAAAGTAATTTTGAGTCCTTTTTTCTTCTCTGTGCTCACTCTGCTGGCGTTGTTTAGTTTGAAATTTCTGTTTAAAAGCAGGAAAATGCAGCATATGTCATGGGACTGGTGACACAAACTGCATCCAGAGCCCTCAAAGGATGTCAGACAATGACGAATTCACCCTCCAAATAGTCAGCTGGGTCTCCAGTTGTGAGCAGTGAGTGTATAACCATGAGCATTTAGAATAAACCACCATGTAAATTACAGTGTTTATAACAGGGTAATTAATGAGCTATCCTATTTAAGTTTACATATTATGAAAACTCACCAGCAACTGCAGTTTCTTGGAACTTAGACCAACAAAACATTTTTTTGGTGAAGGAGTATTTTATCACTGACTGGTTAAAAAAAATAAATTTTAGTTGGTTTTATTGGAGTTTTATATTTTCTACAGATGATGTATCATCTTATTGCCTGAATCTAAGGTGCAAGTCAGAGAAAGCAATGGCACCCCATTCCAGTACTCTTGCCTGGAAAATCCCATGGAGGCAGGAGCCTGGTGGACTGCAGTCCATGGGGTCGCTAAGAGTTGGACACGACTGAGCGACTTCACTTTCACTTTTCACTTTCATGCATTGGAGAAGGAAATGGCAACCCATTCCAGTGTTCTTGCCTGGAGAATCCCAGGGACGGGGGAGCCTGGTGGGCTGCCATCTATGGGGTCGCACAGAGTCGGACACGACTGAAGCGACAGCAGCAGCAGCAAGGTGCAAGTCTCCCATTGTTTGTTTAGCCCTGAATATGCCACCAGTGCCAATAAGGTTGCATTTGTGTTTCCCCAGGCATGGAGGGTCAGGAAACGTCCACATATCCTGGTACTCTCATTGTCCAGGTGTGGAAGCTGAGGTCAGGTGGGCACATGTGACTTCGGCAGGTAAGAGACATAGGTAAGGCAGAAGAAAACGAGAGGGAAGGTCTCCAGTCTTCTCTTGTCAGGCTGTAAGCTAAAGAGGCTCACGGGGACACGATTTGAAGTGCAGCACATCCTGCTCAAGTGAACAGGGCATCTCAGAATGTACCCTGGAGCCAGGCAATGAGGGAAAGGGAGGATCTGGGCATGGAGGGGTGTCAGTGGACAAGCGGGCAACACAGCTCCCACCTGAAGGCAGGTGGGAACTGAGCTCTGACCAGAAGTTGCCATGCAGGAACGCCAGCAAGCAATGCCAAGCCTCCTTTGCCTAGAGAGGCCAGAGAATGCCCTCAGCCCCTTGGGCATGAAATCTCTTTTAAAAAAAAAAAATTTATTTTATTTTTTAATTGGAGGATAATTACTCTACAATATTGTGATGGCTTTGGCCATATATCAGCATAACTCAGCCATAGCTATACATACACTGCCCCCTCCTAAGCCACCCTCCCACCTCCCTCCACATCCCACTTTTATTTTTCTTTCAGCCACACCACGAGGCATGTGAGATCTTAGTTCCCCAACAAGGAAGAACTTAGTTTGTTGTAGCCACACACTCCGAGAAACAAACTCACTCAGAAGGACAATGCAGATAGTAGAGTACAGTTTATTACACCAGCGGGCCCAAGGCAGAGTCTCCTCTTAGCAAAGGACCCCCAATGAACTTTAATGAAAACCTTTCATACCTTAAGTGTACTGCTCAAGCCCACATCTCCAAATTCCTTAAACCTAGCCTGGGAAATGTTAAAGGGAGTTACAGTCAGGTTACAGCCATGATTCTTAATCAGAAGGGTCAGCTGGTTATACACTGTAGCCTGCACCAGTGGGTGCCATAAAGATTACAAAGGTGATTGACCACACAGGGGATTGTTACATTTTTTTTGGCGACAGGAAATCTTGGTATGGAATCTGGTGTTTATCAGTCCAGGAGATCAGTTCAGCCATAGGTATGTTATCCCCATGGCTACCAGGCACGTAGTCCAAAGCTCACTGAAGGTGCAAGATGGAATTTCCTTCTTTTTCAAGGTGGAGTCAGCTCAGCCTCTTCCTTTCCTCCCTCAAGTTCACCCCCTGCCCTGGAAAGGTGGAGTCCTAACCACTGGACTGCCAGGGAAGTCGCTGAAATCTCTCACATTTTATATTTTGGCAACTAATCCAAATTACTTAAAGGAAAATAAAAAAGGAAGGAAGGAACAAAGACAGGAAGGATGGGAGGGAGGAAGCACAGAAGGGAAAAAAGGAACCAAGGAGAAGAGGAAGGAAAGAAAGAGAAAGCCAGACTCTGAAGCCTACGACCTCTCCCTCAGGGCTGACCAGTTACTGCCCGCTCTTGGCCTCTTTGCTGCTGCTTTGGCAAATAGAGCTTCATCCTCAGCACCCATGTTAAAGAATTCCAGATTGGCATTTCCTCTTAGAGGTAGTTATATTAGCCTTTACTCTCTGTGAAACCCCTTAGGTAGTGGAGGGGTAAGGACTCTGTCCCCCACTGCTGCTAATATTTGGAGCCCCTGTACTTCCCTGGTGGCTCAGACAGTAAAGTGTCTGCCTACAGTCCAGGAGACCCAGGTTCGATCCCTGGATCAGGAATATCCCCCTGGAGAAGGAAATGGCAGCCCACTCCAGTACTCTTGCCTGGAAAATCCCATGGACAGAGGAGCCTGGTGGGCTACAGTCCATGGGGCCGCAGAGTCAGACAAAACTGAGCAACTTCACTTCACTTTAGGCCAGGGGTCCCCAGCCCCCAGGCCACAGACTGTTTGTTGGCAGTCTGTTAGCAACTGTGCTGCACAGCAGGACGTGAGCAGAGAGCATGCAAGTGAAGCTTCATCTGCATTTACAGCCGCTCCCCATTACCTCCTGAGCTCAGGAAAACAAGCTCAAGGCTCACACTGATTCTGCATTATGGTGAGCTGTATAATTATTTCATTATATATCACAATGTAATAATAATAAAGTGTACAATAAATATAATGTGCTTGAGTCATCCCGAAACCATCCCCTCCACCTCTGGTCTGAGAAAAGAATTTTCTTCCAGGAAACCAGTCCCTGGTGCCAAAAAGGTTAGGGCTTTAAGTCAATGCTGGCCCTTTGGCTCCACATGTAGAAACAAGACGGACCCCCTTCCTGTCCAGGGAGAGGCTTGCCATCCTGGGCAGCGCTGTGCTTTCTGCCCCTGCTCCTGCCCTCTACACCCGCCGCAGACGGAGCTCACATCACAGCCTGGCCAGGGAGCTAAGAGGCCAAGTTCAAGGGGCCACTGTGGGCTGCCAAAAGAAATTTCCCTTCCTTAACTGGTCAGGAGCAGACAAGCAGCACACAGCTCATGTAACATTTTTACCATGTGCGATTTTGAAAGAACCCTGTTCCACAGAGAAAACCTTTCAAAGACTTTTCTTTGTAAACAGACCTGATGATAAAGACATGCTAAGTCCTAGAGCCCAGAGGCTGTCAAGGTTTTACATAATACCAATTTCGTCTTATCTCCTGGGCACTGTGAACTTGAACATAAGCTAAAGCTAAGTGCTAAATTTATTAGACATATGTCAGCATCTGTCTGTCACAAACGGGAGAAACTCCCTACTCCCTACCAACTGAGCCACTCTCTGGTAGAGGAAAAGATTGAAAATCATCTGGAATGTTTTCTGAGAATATATTTTAAAAAAATAGCTTGGGTTACACAGGTTTTGGTTTCTCTGCTTTTACCCAGCAGAAGAAAAATGCAGAAGCGTAGCTATTGATCATCTGAAATTTGTTTTAAAAAATAAACTCACACACACACACACACACACACACACATCCCACACATCCAAAGAAAAAGGCCAGGTGAATAAATATCCAAATGTTTTGCAATAGTTATCTTCAAGTGATGGAATAAAGCATAATTTATTTTTCTCTTTGTATAATTCAATTTTGTATAACTCAGAAGTGCTGTGATGAATATTTATCATTTTGGTCATAAGAAAAAATCAAGTTTGCCAAGATTGCTATAACAGAGTACTACAAACCAGATGATTTAAAATAGCAGAAATGTATTCTTTCACAGTCCTGGAAGCCATGTTTCAAACCAAGGTATTAATAAGATTGGTTCCTCCTGGAGCATCTGAGCCATTCTATGTCTTTCTCCCAGCTACTGCTGATTGCTGGCAATCCATGTTGTTTTTTGACATATAGAGATATCACTCCAATCTCTGCCTCTGTCGGCACAGGGCATTCTCCCTGTGTACACATCTGTGTCTTCACATGCCCTTCCTATGAGTGAACCAATCTTTGGGTTTAGGACCCACCTTTGTCCACTCTAATCTAAATTCATCTGTAAAGATCTATTTGAAACTCTGGGGTTCTGGGTGGACATCAATTTTTAGGAGGACACTGTTCAACCCAGTATACATAGCAACAAAGTGAATTAATGCCCCCTGAAGAGACTCAGGTCCCCATTGACCCTTGGGTATGGATGCAAGCTCAGTCATGTTCAATTCTGTGCAACCCCATGGATGGACTATAGCCTGTCAGGCTCCTCTGTCCATGGATTCTCCAGGCAAGAATACTGGAGTGGATTGCCATTTCCATCTCCAGGGGATCTTTCCAACCCAAGGATCAAATCCACATCTCCTGCATCGGCAGGAAGATTCTTTACCCACTACCACCACCTGGGAAGTCATTCCCTACCACTGACCCTATCAAGCTTTAATTCTTGAGAAGTGGGGGCTTTGGCTATGCAAATTGCACAGCCTCCCTCTCACTTAGTCTCTGGGTTGAGAAGTAGGGCCATAGCCAGAGCAAAAGGTGTCACTCACAACACAGTCCAGCAGGACAAATCTGAGACCAGTCACACCCCTGGGCCACTGAGCCCTGACAGCAGCTAGTTATGGTGAGAAACCTGACAATCACGTGTGCCCGCATTGCATCTCACTCAGATGATGCAGTGTAGTGTCGTAAGTGTGTATAGATGTCACACTTGGCTTCCCAAGTGGCACTGTGGTAAAGAATCCTCCTGCAGTGCAGGAGATGTGGGTTCAATCCCTGAATTAGGAAGATCCCCTGGAGAAGGAAATGGCAACACACTCTAGTATTCTTGCCTGGAAAATTCCGTGGACAAAGAAGCCTGGCAAGCTACAGTCCATGGGGTCACAAAAAAGTCAGACCCAACTGAGCATTCATGGGCATGTAGATGTCATTAAGGATTAGTAAATTGCAAACCTGTTTTAAAGTATCACTATCAATATATATTTTCTTCATCAGTGGGTCTTAAAAGTAGAACTACTGATATATATGAGTCTGTGAAATATCTAATGATAAAAATATTCTTTGTACTCCAAAAGGTTTAGAATCACCTTTCTACACTTTTTTCTATAGCAGGCCAAGAGAAGTTATTGCCATGGTGTATTATATATTATGTAATGAGTACTGTGCACAATCCTTTAAAACCGTTATTTTTCTAGTCTTCAAAATAAAACCATGAGGCAATCGTCTCATTTTTCAGATGAGGAAACAGGCTGAGAGAGGCTAGACAGTTACAGAGAGGTTGAAACTACCTAACTTGGTAAGGGTAGAGGTGGGATTCGAACTTGAAGGTAAATGTTTCTAAGGCTATGAGAGGTGTAAATCTTTCAGGGGCTCTGTTGATATGAGTCACTAGTACTCTTTTTAGCTCTGGATGGAACATCAGAAACCTACATCCTGGAGCCACGTTGCCATGGTTCCGAACAGAATATCTCTGCCTGAGAGATACATTAGGGGTAGTCTCCAGGAGGGACCCTCTAATAGCTTTTAGAAAACACACTTTTAGAAAACACACACTCCTTTTTAATGATCAGACACACAGAGAACACAGTCCACTGTACCTCTCTGTGGTCAGGCCTCGATGAGGCATTCCTGCAGAGCTAAGGAACAGGAAAAGATCAGCTTCTGCTAAAGAACCGACACATTAATATTTTCTCGTTAGAGACAAAAGGAATAGGATTTGCCTGGATTTCCATCATCTCTACTCAGATCTGTCAGCTCAATCATAGTAACTATGTCTTGATGTCTTTATGCTCTGTGATCCAGTCCACCAGCTCCTGCCCCTGACCTTGACCCATTTTTCTCATTTACATCCTTTCTGTCTCAATTTTTATTTTAATTCATAATTTACTCTTGTGTTGGCCTTTTTTCTGGAAATACACCCTTTCTCCAAAATTTTTTTCATTAGTGTGGCTCTTGCACAGGAAATGGAAGGGGATTCAGTGTAGAGTTAGCAACCTGTTCCATCTGCTCCTGCCAGCTCTGGCTCCTTTACCAGGGTCTCTCCAATTGGCCAAATTTCACATGAACCTTCTGGCCACCTGGAACTTCTTGAAGCAGACTCAGTCTGCTGACTCCTTGCCTTACTCAATGCTCCCATCTTGAAGATTCCTCTGACCCAAGTCCTGTCTTAGATCTCTGTCTTCGAGTGAGTTAATTACTAGGCAAAAAAAATTTAATTGCCAAATGAGTTTATGAATATCCCCCTCGGGTGACCTCAGTCTGAAAAAGAAGAACTACTAGTTTCAACAAAGGTTCAAGATTTATCTAAAACTGCATTTAATTTATGTAAGAAAAAGTAGAATCAGACTACCAATTTTATCAATTTAACAATGCAAAGCTGAGGGCTAAAGCCCACTCAGTTGTATGCTTTCTCAAACCTAAAGCCAGACCCCAAAACACTTGTTAATATACACTTTGGATCCTTGATTCAGTCAAAATAAAGATGTTGGGACTTCCCTGGTGGGCCAGTGGTTAAGAACCCACCTTTCCATCCAGGAAACACAGGTTCAATCCCTGGTCAGAGAACTAAGATCCCACATGTCCCAGAGCAACTAAGCCCATGCACTGCAAGTACTGAGCTCGCACACCACAACTAGAGAGTCCTTGCACCACAGCCAAAGACCCTGCAGGACTCAAGGAAGTTTCCATGTGTCGCAACTAAGACCCAACACAGCAAAATAAAATTAATTAATTGTTTTTTTTAATGTTCTAAAATGCAAGACCATATAAAGCTGTAGAAGACCTTAAGACCCTGACTCCAGTCCAGATTCAATGACAAGTATATTGCCCACAAGTGTATTCCAATTTGACTACAACTATATTCCCTGTGTGCCACGTGCTCAGACATTTTATTTTAATTAATCTTCCAGCCCAGAACCATCTGGAGTGGAGACAAGCTAACAGCTTCTGCTCTGCTCCAGGCCTGTGACCGTCTGTCCTGGGACCAGAAGGAAGAGGAGTTGGTGACATCTAAGAAAACATCCAAGACAGTCCACCATGTTGGCTGATGGCTCAGACTGGAAACATGAAGCTTTTCCTTAGCCTGGCCTCCCTTGTGTGTCAAAACCTGGTCTGGCAAGATTAGGATGGCCTGGCATTGACAGAAGCTCCTCAGAAGACCATTTGCTATGAATGGAGGTCAAGGCGAGTAACAGGGCTCCCTGGGCACCAGAGTAGACACACTGCACCAACCTGCACAGGTTTGCACTGTGACTGGAACCATCAGATAAGATAAAGGCGCTGCAGCATGGGAATTAGGAAACAGAAAGTCTGTGTGTATCTAATGGGGCTCTAAACCAACCCAGGGCAGCCATCCATGCGGTCCCTATTTTCATGGGCATTATTCTCACCAACTGGTTCCATCAGTGTGTACCCTTCCTAAGAAGGAATACTGTCACCAGCTCTCCCGCACCCAATAAGAACATGCAAGACAGTTACAAAGTCCCTGGTATTTACCCTCTAGGGTCACTGAGGTCCCTAGCCCACCGCATTAGACAGAAACACTTGCACACAAGTCTAAAGTTGCATGGACATGGCAAAACTATGCAATACGTTATCTTGCTACTCTCTGACTCAAAATTCACTGCTTTACAAGGCAAGATTTACAGTACTATTAGAATGTTACAATGTTTCACTGTGTGTCATCATTTTTGTGGAAATATTAGGAAATGGAAACAAACAGCCGTTGAAATAGATTTTGCAAGATGTATGAACACGGAAATACATTTAATTTTGTATCATTTGGTTGTCTAACTCAGGGGAAATTAAAAAAAAAAATTTTCCTAAGAAAATGTATTTGTTCTTGATCCCAGAATTAACAAACTTTTGCAATAATTTAACCAAAGTCTCTAAGTCTGGACTCTGGGAACACTTGAAATTATATACATGTGTGTATGTGGTTTGTTAAAGGGAGAGAAGCCATATATTTGACTAGAATCAGAAAGGGGTTTACCATTGATCTAGTGTTCCATACCTTGAGTTTATGGATGAAAACACTGACACATAGAAAGTGAATTTACAATAGAATGTGGTGGAGTTTTGACTAAACTTTGGTATCTTACTTTCTATGCATCACTATTTTTAGGAAGAGTTTGATATCTCTGTGAAAGGTTAACCACACTTCTGTATCTGACACTGTCCAGTAAGAATCCAGATAAACCTGCCTCAGTCTGGGGGCATAGAGGGACCCAGAGAAAACAGGTCAGCTTAACAGAAATGGGCTGAACCATGCAACCAAATTATTCATTATATAAGACTTTAAGGCTAATTTCTCAGTCTCTTAACACTTGGGAAATTCTTCAAAGAGGCTAGAAAATTGGCAGAGCATCATTTATCCTCGTGGGCATTTTTATTAAATTAAAAGTGGATGCATATTCACACACTGAAACCAGCAAAATAAAGCTTCACCGTACTCTTTTGGCTGTCTGTGAAAAGTTCATTTTTAATTTCCTGGATCCATGTTGAACTGTCCCACCTCTCTTTAGCATCTGTTACAGCTTCTGAAGGCATCAGGCACAAAAAGCAAGGGCAATTACTACACCATCACCCAGAGCATAAATAAACAGTAACAAATGATCCAGCATTCTTAAGTTGTTGATCTTGGCCCTTGTCTAGAACACATGGAGTCAAACTTGTTTTTCTTCCTTTATTAAATCATTGCACATAAGCCATTTTTGTAATTAAGTCAGGAGCATGAGTCTTCATTCACACCTGCCAGCCTACACCATTCCCAAGTTCTCAGGGTGGGAGGATCTCCATGGATCCTCTTTCCCGTGCTCTCCTTTCAGCCACGCTGACCTCTGAACGTGTGTATCACATCAGATTACTAAAAATCCATGATAATAATGCTTTAAAAAAAATGACTAACATTCATTGCACCAAGCTACATATCAAGAAATGTACTGAGCACATTCATAAAAATTTCAGTGAACCCTAACAGTTTATGATGGAGGTGATTTTTTTATTCCCATTTTACATAGGAGAAAATAGAAATTTAGAAATTCAGAGACCATAAGCTTGCAGTCGCAGAGCTGGAATATGAGCCAAACTTCAGAGGGACTTCTCTTTCTCATCCTACTGCTTTGCAACACAAATAACATGAACTCCTAGGCTAGTAGTTTTCCTCAGATATGGTCTTCATTGGTAATGGTTTTCTAATTGAGAGAAAAGACAAAGGTACATTATAAATTAGCAGAATACATAAGAATGTAGCCATGAACTTCCAGGAAACTTTATGTGTTACAAGTCCACATTTAAAGTCACAAATTTCGACTTCCCTGGTGGTCCAATAGTTAAGAATCTACACTTCCAGTGCAAGGGTGCAGGTCCAGTCTCTGGTCAAGGGAATAAAGATCCCACACGCCCCACAGCACAGCCAAAAAAAAATTTAATTAATATATGAAATTAAATAAAGGCCAAAATTTACTGAGCATTTAAGTGAGAAATAGATTTAAGGGCCTAGATCTGATAGAGTGCCTGATGAACTATGGAATGAGGTTTGTGACATTGTACAGGAGACAGGGATCAAGACCATCCCCATGGAAAAGAAATGC
Organism: Tragelaphus eurycerus; assembly: GCA_935064755.1. NCBI lineage: Eukaryota > Metazoa > Chordata > Mammalia > Artiodactyla > Bovidae > Tragelaphus > Tragelaphus eurycerus. Next base: position 19,662,752 of record CAKXYN010000003.1, read on the forward strand.
AAAAAAGCAAAATGGCTGTCTGGGGAGGCCTTACAAATAGCTGTGAAAAGAAGAGAAGCGAAAAACAAAGGAGAAAAAGAAAGATATAAGCATCTGAATGCAGAGTTCCAAAGAATAGCAAGAAGAGATAAGAAAGCCTTCCTCAGTGATCAATGCAAAGAAATAGAGGAAAACAACAGGATGGGAAAGACTAGAGATTTCTTCAAGAAAATCAGAGATACCAAAGGAACATTTCATGCAAAGATGGGCACGATAAAGGACAGAGATGGTATGGACCTAACAGAAGCAGAGGATATTAAGAAGAGATGGCAAGAATACACAGAAGAACTGTACAAAAAAGATCTTCACAACCCAGATAATCATGATGGTGTGATCACTGACCTAGAGCCAGACATCCTGGAATGTGAAGTCAAGTGGGCCTTAGAAAGCATCACTACGAACAAAGCTAGTGGAGGTGATGGAATTCCAGTGGAGCTATTCCAAATCCTGAAAGATGATGCTGTGAAAGTGCTGCACTCATTATGCCAGCAAATTTGGAAAACTCAGCAGTGGCCACAGGACTGGAAAAGGTCAGTTTTCATCCCAATCCCAAAGAAAGGCAATGCCAAAGAATGCTCAAACTACCGCACAATTGCACTCATCTCACACGCTAGTAAAGTAATGCTCAAAATTCTCCAAGCCAGGCTTCAGCAATATGTGAACTGTGAACTTCCTGATGTTCAAGCTGGTTTTTGAAAAGGCAGAGGAACCAGAGATCAAATTGCCAACATCCACTGGATCATGGAGAAAGCAAGAGAGTTCCAGAAAAACATCTATTTCTGCTTTATTGACTATGCCAAAGCCTTTGACTGTGTGGATCACAATAAACTGTGGAAAATTCTGAAAGAGATGGGAATACCAGACCACTTGACCTGCCTCTTGAGAAATTTGTATGCAGGTCAGGAAGCAACAGTTAGAACTGGACATGGAACAACAGACTGGTTCCAAATAGGAAAAGGAGTACTTCAAGGCTGTATATTGTCACCCTGCTTATTTAACTTCTATGCAGAGTACATCATGAGAAACACTAGGCTGGAAGAAACACAAGCTGGAATCAAGATTGCTGGGAGAAATATCAATAACCTCAGATATGCAGATGACACCACCCTTATGGCAGAAAGTGAGGAGGAACTAAAAAGCCTCTTGATGAAAGTGAAAGAGGAGAGTGAAAAAGTTGGCTTAAAGCTCAACATTCAGAAAACGAAGATCATGGCATCTGGTCCCATCACTTCATGGAAAATAGATGGGGAAACAGTGGAAATAGTGTCAGACTTTATTTTTCCAGGCTCCAAAGTCACTGCAGATGGTGATTGCAGCCATGAAATTAAAAGAAACTTACTCCTTGGAAGGAAAGTTATGACCAACCTAGATAGCATAGTCAAAAGCAGAGACATTACTTTGCCAACAAAGGTTCATCTAGTCAAGGCTATGGTTTTTCCAGTGGTCATGTATGTATGTGAGAGCTGGACTATGAAGAAGGCTGAGCACCAAAGAATTGATGCTTTTGAACTGTGGTGTTGGAGAAGACTCTTGAGAGTCCCTTGGTCTGCAAGGAGACCCAACTAGTCCATTCTGAAAGAGATCAGGCCTGGGATTTCTTTGGAAGGCATGATGTTAAAGCTGAAACTCCAGTACTTTGGCCACCTCATGCGAAGAGTTGACTCATTGGAAAAGACCGATGCTCAGAGGGATTGGGGCAGGAGGAGAAGGGGACGACAGAGGATGAGATGGCTGGATGGCATCACCGACTTGATGGACGTGAGTCTGAGTGACCTCCAGGAGTTGGTGATGGACAGGGAGGCCTGGAGTGCTGCAGTTCATGGGGTCGCAAAGAGTCGGACACAACTGAGCAACTGATCTGATCTGATCTAATAAAACCAATGTGCTAGGTATTTTTTCATTCATGCACTATCTTTAACCCTTTACTTCAAGATGAGTTCACATTTTAGATGAAAGGAAACAGAAGCATAAACATGTTAAGTGACTTGCCCAAAGCCATCTGACAAGTGATGCAGGTCAGGATTTGAACCCAAGCTAGTTCCCACACTTCTCATTCTATCTATCTATGACTCATATACACTTACGAGGTCTGTTGTTTTATGTACATGATGTGAGAAGTACTAACTGCCCACCACCCTCCTTTAGTAGAGCACAAGTTGGGGGGTATGCCCAGAGGCATTTCATCCCCTTCATGGGCAGTACACCTGTGTGGAGCCAGAGAGGATGTGGAAAGACAGACAGTACCAAGGTTTTTCTCTTTAAGGTAGTTGGTTATGGTACCAAACCTAGCTACCCAGCGTGCTCTGGGGCAAACTCCAGTCTTAAAATGGTACGTGTAATTCAAATGAGCCAACCTGTAGAAAACCCACTTTTTCAAGAACACAATGTTGCTAATCAAGAACCATGGAACAGTGAAAAGAATATGGATTTTGAAGCTACATAGACTGTGCAAGTCACAACTGCTGGTAAATGCTTAATAACCAGCTCTATAGTGGCAGGGAGAAGCTCCAGTTTAGAGCATTTGTCCATTTCCATGGTACCAACACTCACAGGATGGTTCATTTCAAGATATCAAAATGAAGTCCCTGAACACACAGTTGGTATGAGACAACAGCAACTCACCCTCAAGAGCTGGTTCAGCCAGCTCTAGCACACCACTGTCAGGGGACCTTATTCTCACCCCAGTTCATAACTTTCCAGTGTAAGATGTGAGGCAAGCCGCCTAGCCTTTCTGAAGATTAATTTCCACTTCTATAAAGTAAGGGAGATAATGCTATTAATACTAGAAATGATGGTGTGACTCAAGGGCTGTAATCAACAGGACAAGATCATCTGTCCCCATTTCTGAGGGTCGTTGCTCACACAAAGCATATGACACATGGAAGCCAAGGAATACTTTATTGTAAGTGAAACCTATGCCTCTCAACTCAATTAGGATGGATCTAATCAGATGAGTACTATCATGCAGTCAAGGTCTGTGCCCTGTCCTATTCTATCCTAATAGCCTAAGCCAAAAGCCACATCCCAGGATCTGCTCACCCTCTTCGCTGTCATTTACTCACTCAGTTGTGTCTGACTTTGTGACTCCATGGATTATAGCCTGTCAGGATCCTCTGTCCATGGGATTTTCCAGGCAAGAATACTAGAGTGGGTTGCCATTTCCTTCTCCAACTCACCACTACCAATCCCATGAAGGAGAGAGACTAAAGAGAAGTGAATAAACCCCAGAGGCTTGCCCTGTGGTAAACAAGGAATCAGATCAGATCAGATCAGTCGCTCAGTCGTGTCCGACTCTTTGCGACCCCATGAACTGCAGCACGCCAGGCCTCCCTATCCATCACCAGCTCTCGGAGGTCACCCAGACTCACATCCATCGAGTCAGTGATGCCATCCAGCCATCTCATCCTCTGTCGTCCCCTTCTCCTCCTGCCCTCAATCCCTCCCAGCATCAGAGTCTTCTCCAATGAGTCAACTCTTCGCATGAGGTGGCCAAAATACTGGAGTTTCAGCTTTAGCATCATTCCTTCCAAAGAAATCCCAGGGCTGATCCCCTTCAGAATGGACTGGTTGGATCTCCTTGCAGTCCAAGGGACTCTCAAGAGTCTTCTCCAACACCACAGTTCAAAAGCATCAATTCTTCGGCACTCAGCCTTCTTCACAGTCCAGCTCTCACATCCATACATGACCACAGGAAAGACCATAGCCTTGACTAGGCGAACCTTTGTTGGTAAAGTAATGTCTCTGCTTTTGAATATGCTATCTAGGTTGGTCATAACTTTCCTTCCAAGGAGTAAGTGTCTTTTAATTTCATGGCTGCAGTCACCATCTGCAGTGATTTTGGAACCCAGAAAAATAAAGTCTGACACTGTTTCCACTGTTTCTCCATCTATTTCCCATGTAGTGATGGGACCAGATGCCATGATCTTCCTTTTCTGAATGTTGAGCTTTGAGCCAATCTTTTCACTCTCCACTTTCACTTTCATCAAGAGGCTTTTTAGTTCCTCCTCACTTTCTGCCATAAGGGTGGTATCATCTGCATATCTGAGGTTATTGATATTTCTCCCAGCAATCTTGATTCCAGCTTGTGTTTCTTCCAGTCCAGCATTTCTCATGATGTACTCTGCATATAAGTTAAATAAACATGGTGACAATATACAGCCTTGAGGTACTCCCTTTCCTATTTGGAACCAGTCTGTTGTTCCATGACCAGTTCTAACTGTTGCTTCCTGACCTGCATACAGATTTCTCAAGAGGCAGATCAGGTGGTCTGGTATTCCCATCTCTCTCAGAATTTTCCACAGTTTATTGTGATCTACACAGTCAAAGGCTTTGGCATAGTCAATAAAGCAGAAATAGATGTTTTTCTGGAACTCTCTTGCTTTTTCCATGATCCAGCGGATGTTGGCAATTTGATCTCTGGTTCCTCTGCCTTTTCTAAATCCAGCTTGAACATCAGGAAGTTCACAGTTCACATATTGCTAAACCCTGGCTTGGAGAATTTTGAGCATTACTTTACTAGCGTGTGAGATGAGTGCAATTGTGCAGTAGTTTGAGCATTCTTTGGCATTGCCTTTCTTTGGGATTGGGATGAAAACTGACCTTTTCCAATCTTGTGGCCACTGCTGAGTTTTCCAAATTTGCTGGCATAATGAGTGCAGCACTTTCACAGCATCATCTTTCAGGATTTGGAATAGCTCCACTGGAATTCCATCACCTCCACTAGCTTTGTTCATAGTGATGCTTTCTAAGGCCCACTTGCCTTCACATTCCAGGATGTCTGGCTCTAGGTCAGTGATCACACCATCATGATTATCTGGGTCGTGAAGCTCTTTTTTGTACAGTTTTGTAAACAAGGAATAGGCCAGACCAAAGGCGTGAGTTCAAGAGAGAAGCAAGAACAAAGCAAGGTAAACAGGCTTCCTCACTCATCCTCTAGCCCTTGCCGCCATCCAGAAGGCGATGTAGAGGAGGAGCATCACACTTAATAACATTAAACCTGCAGTGACTCATTGCGCAGCACTGTGGCCTGATCAGCCCCCAACTCATGAGATTAGCACATGGGGGAGCAATGTCCCATTCTCCTTGTGCACTTGTGCTGCGTGACTGCTGCGAAGATAAAGTGACATTAAGCAAAGAACCAGATTTTGACCCAAGTTGTGCTGCCCAGTTTTATCATCTGGCTTTCCTTTACCTGAACAACTCTGGGTGAATTCTCACTGTTCAAAAAAAAAAAAAAAAAAAGGAAGGAAAAAGCTACATCTAAATTGTGATTACCTGTTACTCCTCCACTTCCAGTCCAATACCACATAATGAGGCTGATTTCTTACCTTGAAGAATATTCAAAAGGATGTGTTTACTGTGTGCTCAGAAGATATATGTAAAAATTCATTGAACATGGGCAGTAACAAGCCACTTCCCTCCAGATTTGAGTTTCAATGTTTTGGTTGTATGAAAACCAGTTCCATTACTTTGTAGTAATGACTTTTATTTTTCAATATGAGTCACAATAGTTCAAAGCAAACGAACCATATTACATCACACATGCTAAATGACATTCATTCTCTCTAAGCCAATGAGGAGTGAGAGGTGTCCTATTTTGTTTTGCCTTTAACCTTATCCTCCAGCACCTGCAGTTCCTTAAGTCTTTGATTTACCTGTTGTGGCTTCCACGATGCAAATGTACCCAAAGATCCATCAGTTGGAAAGGAGTTTTCTGGATTTGCATATGTTAAGCTCTAATTCTCTGGGGACTAGAAACTACCAAGTCCCAGTCCTGTTCAGTGGAGCTTTAAGGGTATGGTGAGCGCCGAAGAATTGATGCTTTTGAACTGTGGTGTTGGAGAAGACTCTTGAGAGTCCCTTGGACTGCAAGAAGATCCAACCAGTCCATTCTGAAGGAGATCAATCCTGGAATTTCTTTAGAAGGAATGATGCTAAAGCTGAAACTCCAGTATTTTGGCCACCTCATGCGAAGAGTTGACTCATTGGAGAAGACTCTGATGCTGGGAGGGATTGAGGGCAGGAGGAGAAGGGGACGACAGAGGATGAGATGGCTGGATGGCATCACTGACTCGATGGATGTGAGTCTGAGTGACCTCCGGGAGCTGGTGATGGACAGGGAGGCCTGGCGTGCTGCGGTTCATGGGGTCGCAAAGAGTCGGACACGACTGAGCGACTGATCTGATCTGATCTGTGCTGCTGCTGCTGCTGCTGCTGCTGCTAAGTCGCTTCAGTCGTGTCCGACTCTGTGCGACCCCATAGACAGAAACTCACCAGGCTCCCCCGTCCCTGGGATCCTCCAGGCAAGAATATGGAGTGGGTTGCCATTTCCTTCTCCAATGAATGAAAGTGAAAAGTGAAAGTGAAGTCGCTTAGTCGGGTCTGACTCTTAGCGACCCCATGGACTGGAGCCTACCAGGATCCTCCGTCCATGGGATTTTCCCGGCAAAAGTACTGGGGTGGGGTGCCATTGCCTTCCCCGAGGGTATGGTGTATTGAAAAGCAAATGCAGAATCTGACTGACCTTCTTCCATGTTTAAGTCTTCATGGCTTTCATTTCCACCAAGTGTGACAAGAGGGAAAAGACAATTTGTCTGCCTAAAATACATCTGTTAGGTAGCTAAAACAGAGAAAGTAGTCCAAAATGGCAGTGGCTAGAAGACAGACAAAGAAAGGGAAACGCTTGAAAAAAGAGAACAAAGGAAAAATCTGTGGACCTGAGTGAGAACCTCAGGTGAAGCAAACACACGCCCCTTTCCTGGCTAGCCCTAATTTGCATAGGGCTAGGGGGATAGGCTCGCTAAAAGTCGGACACAACTGAGCGACTTCACTTTCACTTTTCACTTTCTTGCATTGGAGAAGGAAATGGCAACCCACTCCAGTGTTCTTGCCTGGAGAATACCAGGGACGGGGGAGCCTGGCGAGCTTCCGTCTATGGGGTCGCACAGAGTCAGACACGACTGAAGCGACTTAGCAGCAGCAGCAGCAGGGGGATAGGAGACAAAACATATAAAAAGAGGGAGCCAAAACAGACTGAGACTTCTCCTGTGGGATTGGCCCACCTTAATACCTCAGGGATGGACTTTCTTTACAGAATAAAACTCCGAGGTGTAACAGAGCTGTAACACTGTTCCGCCATTTTAAATCTGTTTCAGTGAAACAGAACCAAGAAAATTACACACTCACCTGGCATATCCAAAATAACTAAGCAAGAAACCTAAAGAGAATATATCTCCCTTTTGTTGTTGTTGTTTAACCACTAAGCCATGTCTGATTCTTCTGTGACCCCAGGGACTGTAGCCCATCAGGCTCCCTTGTCCCTGGGACTTCCCAGGGAAGAATACTGGAGTGGGTTGTCATTTCCTTATCCAGGGAATCTTCCTAACCCAGGGATGTAACTCACGTCTCCTGCTTTGGCAGGTTGATTCTTTACCACTGAGCCACGTGGGAAGACTTATATCTCCCTTGGCGCACAGAACTAATGTCACAGCCAAAGGAAATCAGGCTGTGACCTGGACAAGAAGAGGAGAGAAAGTGAGCAGAGCCTTAGAGGAAGCCAGCCTTCTGAGATCTAGGATCTCTCCCAGGGATTCTTCTCTTGTCTGTGATAGTCCCACACTGAGGTACATGGTCCCAGGGCTCAGAAAATTTTAGGACTCTGAGGAATTCTAAGTGAATTGTCAACTGAAATGAACCCATTGAAATAAATTTGAAAAGCTACCCGCCTTTTTCTGAACTTGGCATCCTGTGGGTATGCAGATGCTAGAGAAGCAGGACAGGGTGAAGTCTACACAGCAGGCAGAGAAACTTCCCGAAAGCCAGGACAGACAGCAAAGTTGCTAGGCTGTCAGATCACTCAGGTTCTGGGTCATGTTTCTAAACGTGCACTGCCCAGTATGGTGGTCACTAGTCACTTGTGGCCATTTACATTTACCCTTAAATAAGTTAGAAGGAAATGAAATGAAAAATTCAGCTCCTCCTTGTGCTGACACCTTTCAAGTGCTCAGTAATCACGTGAAGCTGGCAGCTACCGTCTTGGAGAGTACAAATACAGATATTCCCATCATCACAAAAGTTTTATTGGACAACACTGGCCTAAAGCACAAAAATACACATGAAAGTCCAGGAACCCTCTGATCCTTTACAGAATGCTATTTCCAGACTGAAACTCCATATTTAGGCTTTCAAACAATTAATCAAAGCAATTAAAGATAAACAGAATTTGTTCTTCCTCTGTGGACGACCGAGAAGTATTTCAAGATATATGGGAGAAAATGCCTTAATTTGTTTTGTACATGCAGTTTCCTTTTTTATGGGGAAAAGTAAGGAAACCCACACATCATATGACACTCAAGCATGTAATACTGCAAAACTTTGACTAACAAATCTTTTCTTTATAAGTAGTGGAAATTTTACACATAAATTAGCTCAAGGAGGCAAATTTTAAAAATCTGATCTCAGCTACCTGAAAAGGAAAAATTTTTAAGAAAAAACAAGCAGTGTGCTAATTGCCCACTACTGTCACAGATACTTGAAGGGCCTTGTTGGGCTACTTAGGCCAATTTGAGTTCAGAATGTACTCAAAAATATTGTTTTAGAACTGCTTCATATATATGCACACGTAGGTTTATGTGTTTATGTGTGCACATCAAAAGTCTATTCTGTCCCTGGATCAAACAAAATTGTCAGTTGGATCAAACCAAATTTTCAGTGGGAGTTAATTTCATTCATTCTACTCACATGATATTTTTTCAAGACTGAGAAGTCTCTGACCAGGGTTTCCCTTAGATTTTCCCTTAGAAGTTGTGCAGAGCAAGGAAGCCTTCCTTCTCCAAGGCTCTGCCTCCTACACCTCTGCTCTGTGCTTCTTTTTTTACTGTTTCTTTTTTTTTTTTTTTAATTTTGACTACACTGGTTCTTCCTTGTAGCACGTGGGCTCATCACTTCGGTGAACAGACTTTCTCTAGTTGCATCACAAGTTCAGCTGCCAGACAGCATGTAGAATCTTAGTTCCCAAGTTCAGTTCAGTTCAGTCCCTCAGTCATGTCCAACTCTTTGCGACCCATGAATTGCAGCACACCAGGCCTCCCTTTCCATCACCAACTCCCGGAATTCAATCAAACTCATGTCCATTGAGTCAGTGATGCCATCCAGCCATCTCATGCTCTGTCGTCCCTTTCTCCTCCTGCCCCCAATCCCTCCCAGCATCAGAGACTTTTCCAATGAGTCAACTCTTCGCATGAGGTGGCCAAAGTACTGGAGTTTCAGCTTTAGCATCAGTCTTTCCAAAGAACAACCAGGACTGATCTCTTTTAGAATGGACTGGCTGAATCTCCTTGTAGTCCAAGGGACTCTCAAGAGTCTTCTCCAACACCACAGTTCAAAAGCATCATTTCTTCGGCACTCAGCTTTCTTCACAGTCCAAATCTCACATCCATACATGACCACTGGAAAAACCATAGCCTTGACTAGATGGACCTTTGTTGGCAAAGTAATGTCTCTGCTTTTGACTATGCTATCTAGGTTGGTCATAACTTTCCTTCCAAGGAGTAAGTGTCTTTTAATTTCATGGCTGCAGTCACCATGTGCAGTGATTTTGGAGCCCAGAAAAAGAAAGTCTGACACTGTTTCCCCATCTATTTCCCATGAAGTGATGGGACCAGATGCCATGATCTTTGTTTTCTGAACGTTGAGCTTTAAGCCAACTTTTTCACTCTCCTCTTTCACTTTCATCAAGAGGCTCTTTGGTTCCTCCTCACTTTCTGCCATAAGGGTGGTGTCATCTGTATATCTGAGGTTATTGATACTTTTCCCAGCAATCTTGTTTCCAGCTTGTGCTTCTTCCAGACCAGCATTTCTCATGATGTACTCTGCATAGAAGTTAAATAAGCAGGGTGACAATATATAGCCTTGATGTACTCCTTTTCCTATTTGGAACCAGTCTGCTGTTCCATGTCCAGTTCTAACTGTTGCTTCCTGACTTGCATATAGGTTTCTCAAGAGGCAGGTCAGGTGGTCTGGTATTCCCATCTCTCTCAGAATTTTCCACAGTTTATTGTGGTCCACACAGTCAAAGGCAGAAATAAATGTTTATTGTGGTCCACACAGTCAATAAAGCAGAAATAGATGTTTTTCTGGAACTCTCTTGCTTTTTCCATGATCCAGCAGATGTTGGCAATTTGATCTCTGGTTCCTCTGCTTTTTCTAAAACCAGCTTGAATATCTGGAAGTTCATGGTTCCCATATTGTTGAAGCCTGGCTTGGAGAATTTTGAGCATTACTTTACTAGCATGTGAGATGAGTGCAATTGTGTGGTAGTTTGAGCATTCTTTGGCATTGCCTTTCTTTGGGATTGGAATGAAAACTGACCTTTTCCAGTCCTGTGGCCACTGCTGAGTTTTCCAAATTTGCTGGCATATTGAGTGCAGCACTTTCACAGCATCATCTTTCAGGAATTAGAATAGCTCAACTGGAATTCCATCACCTCTACTAGTTTTGTTCATAGTGATGCTTTCTAAGGCCCACTTGACTTCACATTCCAGGATGTCTGGCTCTAGGTGAGTGATCACACCATCGTGATTATCTTGGGCATGAAGATCTTTTTTGTACAGTTCTTCTGTGTATTCCTGCCACTTCTTCTTAATATCTTCTGCTTCTGTCAGGTAGTTCCCAAACCAGGGACTAAGCCTGCATCCCCTGCACTACCAGGCAGATTCTTAACCACTAGAACACCAAGTGGTCTCCCACTCTGAGCTTATTAATGATTCCAGGCTGCTGGAGTCCAAAACTATGTCTGTAGATGTAACGATTCTCATGAGCATGTGACTGAACTCTCGTTGAAAAGGGGAAATGCTAAAGGCCTACCACATCCTGCTTTATGGTAATGGGTGGTAGTCTTGGAGCTCTTCACCAAATGTTTTCAGCTCTCTGTCTTCAACCACATGATTACACTTGGGTCTTTTATGATCTGGAGGGACCATGTGACTACTTTCAACCAATGAATTGTGAAGAGAAGTGTCACATGACCACTGGAGCTGGAGTAGTTAATTGATGGCGTGAGGCGGTTTAAAGGTCTCTTTCCCCTGATATGGAGATTAGGTATGTTTTAGTGACCTTTCTGTTAGGCTGACCCCTGAAAGGAAAACAAGGCAGAACGAAATGTCCAGCTCAATATCAGCAAATACATGAATCAGAAATAAATGTTTGCTGATTCAAAAATAGACTTTGAGTTGTTACCAATAGATAATCCAGCCCAATCACACTGATACATGAGATCAGTCAGAGAAGGTGTGAGGGGTGGAGGGGGAACCTATTTCTTATAGGAAGTTGTTGCAAAGAATGATCCTACTCGGCCAACAGGAATGTGTCCATTGCTGAGCAAATATTACTAGGTTAGGATATAGAAGAAGTATTCTTCACCCTCCAGGAGCTGCTAATCCAGTGTAATGATGCTGCTGCTGCTGCTAAGTCACTTTGGTTGTGTCCGACTCTGTGCGACCCCATAGACAGCAACCCACCAGGCTCCCCCATCCCTGGGATTCTCCAGGCAAGAACACTGGAGTGGGTTGCCATTTTCTTCTCCAATCCATGAAAGTGAAAAGTGAAAGTGAAGTCACTCAGTCATGTCTGACTCCTAGTGACCCCATGGATTGCAGCCTACCAGGCTCCTCCATCCATGGGATTTGCCAGGCAAGAGTACTGGATTGGGTTGCCATTGCCTTCTCCTAGTGTAGTGATAGAAGTTTGAAATAAACTTGATTTTAATGGGATAAATCCTATTCTACCCATATAAACAAATCCTCTAGCATCTCAGAAAAGATCTTAATAATGCACCTTATAAAATTCAAGGAAGGCTGCCATTACAAATTGGGTTCCCTGAGAAGGTCTGCATGAAAGGTCTGCATGAAGAACTTTACCAAGGTATACTTTTGGGGTCAACACCTGTATGTGGGTTGAAGATGGGTTAACTACGTTGTAGAGAAGAGTCAGAGAAGAAGATGAAGAAGCCACTTACTATAGAGTCACAGCAACCACAGGAGGGGCAAAGGTCAAGAACACGCGTGTTGCAGATGATGAAAAAAATTTGTGAAGGGTGAAGTCTGAAATGATCCCTTGGATTCCATCATAAGGATGACATTCCATAGGACTTTCAAGAGGGTATGAAATGGGCTTAAGAAACACCTGAGCAGTGGAGAAGGATTCAGATATGTTTCCCAAACTTTCCCACATCATGGCACGCATAAGACATTTTGGTTTTGTATATATACTGAGGTACATATATATATTAGGGGACTTCACTGGTGGTGGCTCAGACAATAAAGAGTCTGGCTACAATGTGAGAGACCCAAGTTCAATCCCTGGGTTGGGAAGATCTCCTGGAGAAGGAAATGGCAACCCACTCCAGTATTCTTGCCTGGAAAATCCCATGGATAGAGGAACCTGGTAGGCTACAGTCCATGGGGTCGCAAAGAGTCAGACATGACTGAGCAACTTCATTTTCACTTTTCACTTTTTGGGGTACATAGACACAGGTCATTTGCAGCCAGGTAAGATGAACCCAGGAGACCTCTGGCCACCTCAAGGGCTGAGGGCACCAGGATTTGGGGTTCCTGAAATCTTGCCTGATAAAATACTAGGGTTTCAAGGCACACCAGATGACTGGTGTGCATACATGCAGATGACTCATCTGAGATGACAGAGGTGGATGAAAAACCAAAAGATAAGGGATATAGGGATACAAACAATGAGGGATCCTTTTCTTCCCCAAGATTAAGGAGACTGTGTACCTACTTAGCAACAGAAGACGCTGATAGGAGCAAACCATCATAAAGCAAATAAATAGCTGAAAAAATAAATCTTTCAAAGTTGAAGGAAAGGACAAAAATTTTAGGTGGGTGGCCATCTTAAAGAGAAAGTCTGATAACTCTTTCTATAAAATTGGATAAAAATATGAGACAACCAATGATTTAGGGGGAAAAGAGCTTTGTTATGGAACTGAAAACAAATTTGCAAATGACAAGTATTTTGTTTGAGAGGAGAGTATTGGGAGATTAAACTTGAGACACAGGTAGTTATCTGTTCATAATGCCTCTTGTATGCAGAACTGAACTATCTGGGATCTGAGAGCAGGAGGGGAAGACTCAGAAGTGTTCCAAGGAGGATTTGTGGTTTGAAGTGTCTTAGTCAGTCCAGGCTGCTGTAACAATATACCATAAACAGATTGGCTTATGAACAACAGAATTGTGTTTCTTACAGTTCTGGAAGCTGAGAGTTCAAGATCAGGGTGCCAATAGGAGCCCTCTGCAAATTTGCACACTGCTGACTTCTTATCATACCCTCATATGGCAGAAAGAAGGCTCAATAGCTCTCTGAGCCCCTTTTATTAGGGCACTAATCCAATTCCTGAGGACTTCACCCTCATGCCTTAATTACCTCTCTAAGGCCACATCTCCAAATACTATCACTCTGGTGACTGGGATTTCAATATATAAATTTTGAGGGGGACACACACGTTCGGTCCACAGCAATTAGTCTGGCATGATGAGGAGATTCAAGCCAAGGCAAAAGAGATGAGGAGAAAGTGGCTACGAGTCTGTAATTTTAAACCAAGTGAGAAGTGAGAACCTCATCACAAAGCTTTGGGTGATGGGAATTAAAGGGGCAAGAATGGATTCAGAAGTGATTTGGCAGTTAGAAAAGACAACAAGCAGAGAGAAAACTGAATTGCACCATCAACACCACAAACTGAGCATGTTGACCCGGATAACAAATACAGTAATTAACCTAACAATATATTGCAAGAAAAGATATATTATCAAGTTGAAATAGACGCAACCATTGAGAATTCTCAGACTCAGGTGAGATTACAAATAAACAGGGCAAGACTCTGTGTCTCATCAAACAGTCACTATCTCTTACATTCAAACTATCCCTTCATTTTCATATCCTCATGGAGACCCTGGCTCTTTAAATTTGACTGTTAAAATTGGCCCATTTCCTACACATTCTCTTTCATGACTAGAAGAAAGGATGTGTAATTTGGTTTGAGTTTGTTTGCTTTTTTTTTTTTTTAACCAAGGGATGTTTTTCAACTAGCAGTTATTAATAATAAGGCTAAAATCCCATTTTTTAAAGCAACTGGAAATAATCAATATGCATTTGCAACCTGTTTCTAAATGTTCTCAGATCACTCTATTTGGAAATGTCCTGCTGTGACCCTGCGACCTTAATAGAAGTAGTGGTTTTGGAAGGATGCCTTATATGAACTTATCAGAGAGCAAATGAGCAAATGAATAGGCAGCTGTTTGCAGCTCCTTTGAAACAGTCAGCTGTGATCCTTGAGGAATAAGTGAGCAGAAGTAGAGACCAAAAATTTCCAGGCTGCTCTGATCTTTACATTTTAAGTGGAAGCTGATTTGCAAGCTCAGCCCTGCATGCTGTGAGAGTGCGTTTGGCAGGGCTATTGCCTTTAACACTGCATTGATCTTTAGACTAAATTAGAGGCCACACATTTCTGTTTCTTTTTCTCCTTGGGGTGCAGAAACTTCAATCATAATACTTCATCTGCTCTTCCCAGTTTCCAAGAGAATTAGTTGATTAAGTACCATGTCACTCAAAAAAAGGAGGGATATTGAACTGCCCTTGCAAGATGGTAGACAAACTCAAAATGAAAGTGTAAGAAGACAATCTAACAGAAACTGCAGTCACTCAATGGAATACCCCAGCTCTGCTCAGAAAGACAGCTTCTTTCTTCCAGCAAGGTTCTAACTATATTCTGGAACCAGCCAGCCATTTGTCCAGTGTTCTGGGAGTTCACAGGGGTCACTTGAATGCTTGAAATTTATCCAACACCATTCCTGGCACAGAGAAAACCCTTAAATTTATTTTATGGGTCTCATGATTTTCCCTTTTATGAAAGCAGGATTAGCCATTAGCAGCCAAGATCTGTCCCCCAAAAAAACCTATCACCTAAAGCTCCTTAGCACAGGAACCTGAGAGAGACCAGGTTCCAATCATACCCCACTGGAATCGCACAAGCAAGATCTTAAATTTCTTCTGTCTCAAAGTCCATAGTAATTGTTAATATTCAACAACATCATCATCATCCAAGGGATTTCTGTTTTTATTCTTTTGTTTCTATAGCTCTATGGGGAAGTTTTGTGTCTTTTTTTTTTTTTTTTAATGATTTCAGACCCTATCTCTTATGATTTGAGCATGGAGTCTTAGAAGATGAGATATGATTTTTTAAAGCTCACATGGGGTGAATATGATGCAAAGCCAAGTTCAAGAGCTCAGTTCTTACGTTCAAGGAAGGTTATTTTTGTAACCGTCTTAAATTTTGCAAAGCATTTTCACACATGTTGTCCATTTGATCCTCACCAAAATCCTTTGAGATGTACAGAGCACAAAATATACTAATCCCATTTTGCAGACACGGGAATTAAAAAACTCTTTGCCCAAATTCATAGAACCACAGCTAGAACTCAGATCTGCAGCCCTGCCCAGCTTCTTTCTGGTGTATCAGGCGGGAAGGACAGAAATTGAGACATAGAGAGGCCCCACTTCCCTTGATAAATCCAGTTCTGCAGCCCTCAGTTTGTACAGTGTGACTGTTCCTGAAGCATCCCCTCACCATTCCCAGCCCCCACAACTTTCCATTGCCCTTCCTCCTAGAACACAAGAGGGCTCAACAGAAATATTCCAGTTCTTTTTTTTCCAGCCTCCCAATTCAGTCTTGTCATTCTCCATTTCAAAGGATTCTTTGCAATAAGGCCATTCAAAATCTTTTTATTACACTGTTCTAAAGCCTCTCTTTACATCTTTTTTCTTTCATATTTTCTTAAATGAGAAATTCACTGAGGACTAAATCCTGGGTCATCAAAGGTTAGGAACGAAAGGGAAGGGCCATGATCATGCCCAAATCCCAGCCCACAATACATTGATCATGTTATCCTTATAGTCAGAAGGGCCCCTCCATTTAATTAAGGATTGGCTATGGTGTCCCTAAACACCCATAGGAACACAGTCCCGTGCTATTGTTGAAAAGCAAAAATAATTATTTGGATGCAGAAATGAATTCCTTACATCTATCTGAACCCCTGCTGATTTACAACCATAAGGTAATTTGCTTCAACTAACTTAATTTCTGTCCTGTTCAATTCCCTTGTGCCTTTTAACTAATGTTTTAATTCTCTTTTGATCGCTCTGTGCCACCAAATCAAAGCAAAATTTATCTTTCATTTGCCAAAGCCAAGCAAATTTGGAAGGGGAAAAATTACTAATAAAGGACAAAGGATTTTAAAGGAAATGTATTGTTTCATTTCAGTGAGTTGGAACAGAGTACAAAGAAGCTTAATCATTATATTAAATCAAAGGAATGTAAATCACATTATTCATATTCATAAATTGCTGACGACATGTGGCCTTTGTAAAGCCTGGGATGAGAAAATCTCTTGGTGGAATGGGTGTGGGGAAGGAGGGACATGCTCTGGGAGTGAGGAACCCTGTAGTCAGGATTAGGGTTTTTTCAGTATAGTGGTTTCTTTTTCTTACAAGGCAGCCATTTTATAACTAAATTTCAGACCATCTCTCATGGGAGTGAGGAACCCTGTAGTCAGGATTAGGATTTTTTCAGTATAGTGGTTTCTTTTTCTTACAAGGAAGCCATTTTATAACTAAATTTCAGACCATATCTCATGGTATTTCATCTCTCATTGGCATTTCAAGGATCAAAGACCAAGAGAGGGTATGAGTCCTGAGCATCTCGCTGGTCTGGATGATTCTGATTGTGATGATGACATTGTATCATCTCAGTGACTAGGCTGGATAGACCCTCATGGCTACTCTTCATTCCTCAGAGATTCTTTCTTTTTTTTTAAATTTAAATGTATTTATTTTAATTGAAGGCTAATTACTTTACAATATAGTATTGGTTTTGCCATACATCAACATGAATCCACCACGGGTGTATACGTGTTCCCCTTCCTGAACCCCCCTTCCACCTCCCTCTCCGTACCATCCCTCTGGGTCATCCCAGTGCACCAGCCCCAAGCATCCTGTATCCTGCATCGAACCTGGACTGGCAATTTGTTTCTTATATGATATTATACATGTTTCAATGCCATTCTCCCAAATCATCCCCCGCCCCCCACAGAGTCCCAAAGACTGTTCTATACATCTGTATCAAAGACTCTTTCTAATGCCAGTTCATATGAGATGAACTGGCCATTCCTAAATTAATAACAGTAACGATAAATCATGTTTAATAAAACATTTTTGCTGCTGTTGTTCAGTTGCTAAGTTATGTCCAACTCTTTGTGACCCCATGGACTGCAACATGCCAGGCCTCCCTGTCATTCACTATTAATAAAACATTATATATATAGATATGTATTTTAAAGCCTTCACAGACAAACTGTCCAGTACTGAATCCAGCCCTGGGTCCTCCCCCTCTGCTGTGTGACATGAGAACAGTTGTTTAAGGTCTTTGTACATCAGTTTTCTGTCCACTGTAAAATAGGACTAATGATGTACTTACCTCATTGTTTCTTTGTTTCTATAGTTAAGTGACAAAATCTGTAAAGTTCTTAGTACAGTGCTCAAAAAGATGGGATGCATACAGTGTATTTTTTCTTCTTTTCTTTTAGCATCCTGGGACAAATAACTTATTTTTTAATTGAGTAGAGTTAATTTATAATGTTCCATTAGTTTCAGGTGTACAGTAAAGTGATTCAGTTATATATATATATAGTCGTTTTCAGATTCTTTTCCATTTTAGGTTATTGCAGAATATTGAGTAGAGTTCCCTGTGCTATACAGTGCTATACAATAGGTCCTTGTTATTTATATTATATATAATTATTATATTATATATAATAAAGTGTATATGTTAATCACAAACTCCTACTTTCCCTCTCCCCTTCCTCCCAAGTATACAGTGGATTCTTGCTATTCACAGAGGTTATGTTCTAGGAAGTTGCCACAGAAAATGGATTAACGAATTGAACCATTGCTCTTAGGTGGATTCCTGCCTTTCGGTGACATTTTCATCAATACATGTTGTTATTATTTAGTTGCTGAGTCATGTCCAACTCTTTCTGCAACCCCATGGACTGTAGCCTGCCAGGAGTATCCCAGGCAAGAATACTGGAGTGGGTAGCCATTTCCTTCTCCAGGAAATCTTCCCAGATCAGGTATTGAACCCATGTCTCCTGCATTGGCGGGCAGGTTCTTTACAACTGAGCCACCTGGGACACTCAATCAATACATAGCCATAATTATCAGAATTTCCATTTAAAGATTCCATATTTAATATACACTGATGATTCACTGCATTGAACTCATGGCCACCAGTGCTATAACTCATGCCAGAATGAAGCTTAAAAAGACATCTATTTTCTCCACAGGCATCATAGCCTTCTTGCACTTGGGATCACTCCAGGGCACTTCAGCACTCCATTTGAGGGCCATTGCCACAGTGACATTACCAACAAGAAGCAAAACAATGAGGAAAATGTGACACCAAGTAGATGGCAGAAAGGGCATCTGTTTACAGTATCAGAGTTGAAACAAGAAAGTAGAGTCACCTTGTTCCAGTGCAGTGAGAACATTGAACATCAGGGCTTCAAACCTCTCATTGATTGCTCTGCACAATCTGAGGATGATGAAGAAAGCACAGGGTGTACTGACTTAGGGGCTGCAAATACATTTTAGCAAGGAGACACATTGGCAAATATGGAATCAAGTGTAAGGAGGATTACACTATGATTAATCACCCAATGAAGTAAACAAAGTAGTTATCATCACTCCCAGTTGACAGGTGATAAATAGGCTCAGTCAGTTACTAGGTGATAAGGTGAGAGAGATCTAGATGGAACCCCTGAGTTGCATCACACAGGAGGCAGCTATCCCATCACTATCTACTTACGTGGTATCCCTCAGAGTTGATGTACAGATCTCCATCTGAAAATCACATTTCTGACTACTCATTTATCAGTAGATTTTTCTGCAAACCACAGAATCTCAGTATGTTGAAAAAGCTCCACCAGTTGTTATTTGTGATGCATGTGCTCACCGTACTCCCTAAAATGACTATTTACAGGCACTCAAGATTTATAAAAGGATTCCCTGATGGCTTAATTGGTAAATAATCCACCTGCACTGCAGGAGACTGCCTGCAATACTGGAGACCCAGACTCAACCCCTGGGTAGGGAAGATCCCCTGGAGAAGGAAATGGCAACCCACTCCAGTATTCTTGCTTGGTAAATCCCATGGACAGAGGAGCCTGGCTGGCTACAGTCCATGGGGTAGCAAAAGTCAGACATAACTTAGCAACAAAATCACCACCAACAACCAAACTTAAAAAAAGGACAAGTCTCCAGCGTTAAAGAATTAGTAATCCCAGTTTGTATGAAGCAGATAATTCCACTGACATCTTGAAAAAAATATGCTTTTTACATCTCGTAAAGAAAACTAACATTTACCTAGTGCTTAATTTATTCAGCCCTTTGCTACAGGAAAAGGTAAATAGTATTCTGAAATGAGTCTGCCAAGAACAAAGCACTGCACTAGATATTGTACATCCTTTATCTAATTTATCCCTCTTAATTATCTTATAAGTGAAATATTATTTTTCTTCTACATGTAACAGAACTGACATACAGAGAGGTTAAGTGATTGCTCAAAGTCATATAGCAATTAAGTGGCAGAGTTGGAGTTGCAACAAGAAATACGAAGCTCTAAAAATCACTGTTCTTTCTGGGATGTAGTAATGCTGAAATTCCCTTGGATTATATCTGATCTAACATCAGCCCTTCAAAGAAGCCCTTTATCATATTAGCATCAATCCCTTGAGTGACTTTGTGCAAGTTCAAGTCCTCTCTACCTCATTTTGGATCTCACAACATAGAGTCTTAACTGCTGTTTCTCTACCTAGTGGCACCTAAAAAGAAATTACTTTTAATTCTTTGGAATGTATGAAAGCTCTGAAAAAGGCATGAGCTCTATGAATGCATAGCAATACAATGGCTGAAAACCCACTGGATTCTGTATAGAAATCACCATTGAAATACAGAAAGAGATAGACCCCCATATACCCTTTAGCAACCTCCTTGTAGTTAAGCATTAACAATATTTTGACTGCTTTAGTCTAGCAACCTCTAATAAGTCTAGATACTCATGACTTCAAGGTAAATTTAAACAGTTAATTTCCAAGGTTCCGTATGTCTATATATGATACTCCCACAATCCCAGGTATTTCATCTGTGAACCTTGACACCATCTTAGATCCCAGCCACTCGCATCCAGCAGATTGTCAAATCCTATCCATTCCTCTCTATCAAATAGTAGAGGTCTATCTTCTTTTCTTTCCCATCCCCATCTCTCTGTACTTCCAGCTTCCATCATCTCATGTCTGAAGCTTTCTAACTAGCATTGTTACTAACTGGCTCTGCTTCTCCCTGACCACTTTCAACATAAATCATGCCCTCTTCACAATATTGGTTGATTCATCTTCCCAAAGGACAATTTCAGTTATGTCACTGCTTCCCCATAAAAGGGATCAGCAGCTCCTTGTTGCCTTAGTCAAAACTTTTAAATTTCCAATTTAAATTCCTGGTTCTTTTGCATTTTGGCTGCATCACGTGGCATTCCAAACTACCCTCAATAGGAATCCAACTTGTGCCCCCTGCTTCGGAAGCACAGAGTCTTAACCACTGGATCACAGAATGACCTAACATTGATTTCTAATTTTTTCACCACCCTTCCTTCCACATTTTAGGGAAAATTTCTATTCCATTTCCCAGAAGTCTCTATTTCCCCCATGTTTTCCCACTATCATGCTCTTATTCACATTGTTTTCTCTTCCTAGGCTATGATTTTTGCCTCCCTGTTCAAACTATACTATTTTCAATAAATCAATAAACCCTTCTCCGATCACCCTCAAATGATCCTTCTCTCTCTCTCTCTCTCTCCTCTCTCTCTCTCTCTCTCTCTCTCTCTCTCTCTCTCTCTCTCTCTGAACATACACAGCATTTTTTACTCTGACTATCTATCTTTACTGTGGTTCTTGTCACAGTCATCTCTATGTTCTGGCTGACTGTGTGTATTTTTTCTCTCCCCTACTAAATTATAAGCACCTAAAAGGTAGGATTTTTTCTGATTAACTTAATAACTATAGAAGATTGTAGCATTTTTTCCAACTATTTATTCTCTACCCTGTACTATAAGAAGAATTTATAACTCATCCGCGACCACAAGACAGGTAATGTCTCCTGGAAGAAGGAGCAATGTATTTTCCCATTCTATTGATGGTGAACTTGGTCAAACAATTCCTTTAGGAAATAGAATATAAGCAAATATGATATATGCCCCACTAAAGCAGAAGCTTTAAGA
Source organism: Tragelaphus eurycerus (assembly GCA_935064755.1). Taxonomy (NCBI): domain Eukaryota; kingdom Metazoa; phylum Chordata; class Mammalia; order Artiodactyla; family Bovidae; genus Tragelaphus; species Tragelaphus eurycerus. The sequence goes on from CAKXYN010000003.1 coordinate 19,684,182, forward strand.
GCATGGTGAATTTTTCCCAGTTGTTTTGATCATTTCTTCTACCAAAAGCATGCCAAATAAAGCCTGCTTCTTTGCCCTGCACCCTGGAATGAAGCGGTATATGGCAAGAATATCAATGGAGAAAAGACAATCTCTTTAACAAGTGGTGCTGGGAAAACTGGTCAACCACTTGTAAAAGAATGAAACCAGAACACTTTCTAACACCATACACAAAAATAAACTCAAAATGGATTAAAGATCTAAATATAAGACCAGAAACTATAAAACTCCTAGAGGAAAACATAGGCAAAACACTCTCTGACATAAATCATAGCAGGATTCTCTATAACCCACCTCCCAGAATAATGGAAATAAAAGGAAAAATAAACAAATGGGGCCTAATTAAACTTAAAAACTTTTGCACAATGAAGGAAACTATAAGCAAGGTGAAAAGACAGACTTCAGACTGGGAAAAGATAATAGCAAATGAAGCAACTGACAAAGAATTAATCTCAAAAATATACAAGCAACTCCTGCAGATCAATTCCAGAAAAATAAACGACTCAATCAAAAAAATGGGCAAAGAACTAAACAGATATTTCTCCAAAGAAGACATACAGATGGTTAACAAACACATGAAAAGATGCTCAACATCACTCATTATCAGAGAAATGCAAATCAAAACCACAATGAGGTACCATTTCACGCCAGTCAGAATGGCTACTATCCAAAAGTCTACAAGCAGTAAATGCTGGAGAGGGTGTGAAAAAAAGGAACCCTCTTACACTGTAGGTGGGAATGCAAACTAGTACAGCCACTATGAAGAACAGTGTGGAGATCCCTTAAAAAACTGGAAATAGAACTACACATGGAAAACAGTGTGTTTGAGTCAGTTCTAATGAGGTGGATGAAACTGGAGCCTATTATACAAAGCGAAGTAAGTCAGAAAGAAAAACACCAATACAGTATATTAATGCATATATATGGAATTTATAAAGATGGTAAAGATAACCCTATATGCGAGACAGCAAAAGAGACACAGATGTATAGAACAGTCTTTTGGACTCTGTGGGAGAAGGCGAGTGTGGGATAATTTGAGAGAATAGCATTGAAACATGTACATTATCATATGTGAAATAGATCACCAGTCCAGGTTTGATGCATGAGGCAGGGTGCTCAGGACTGGTGCACTGGGATGACCCTGAGGGATGGGATGGGGAGCGAGGTAGGAAGATGGATCAGGATGGGGAACACATGTACACCCATGGCTGATTCATGTGAATGTATGGCAAAAACCCCAACAATGTTGTAAAGTAATTAGCCTCCAATTAAAATTTTAAAAAATAAAAATAAATTTAAAAACTGCGTACCGGGGAGGGAGATGGGCAAGGAGTTCAAAAGGGAAGGGATATATGTATACATATGGCTGATTCATGTTGAGGTTTGACAGAAAACAACAAAATTTTGTAATTATCCTTCAATAAAGAAATAAAAAATAATTTAAAAAGAAAAAAAATAGAGTTATATGGAGTGTAGGCACAACAGCCAGCCAGCTGCTGCTGACATGAAATATGAATGAGAAATAAATGTTTATTGTCACAAGCCATTGAGATTTGTACTAAAGCTTACTAATTAAATCCCAACATAGCACCTAGCCCAGGGTTCATCACAGGAAGAATTTTAAGAATTCTATGTTTAATAAAAAAAGATTATGACTTCTTGATATTTCTTTATTAAAAGTTCCTGCAAACCACTACTATTGCAACAATTTGATAGCCTAGAAAAAAATAATGGAATGTAAGTGAGATTATATGTATATACACATATATATGTACATATGAAATACACTAAGTCATCATATCTATATTCCTATCTCCCATATTTCTAACAATAAAAGATTCTAAAATATGTGTTTAAAACCAAAACAGAATCAGACTAGAGATTCCCTGAGTAGTTCTCTAATCAGATCCACGACTAAGCTGATAAACTGACTCAGAAATACTTGAGTAGAAAGGACCCAAGAACTCAGCACAAGGGCTGGCCCTATACTGTTCCAAGGACATGGGACGAAGAACAACGTCATACCTCATTAGAACTGATTCACTTTCAACAGATATATATGCACATATACATCAAATCATTTCTGCTTATATCTGTTTTGGTTGTTGGATTTCTGAAGAGGGTTAATTTGAAGAAAGGTTTCTTTGTCCAGAACATATCTGAGAGAGGGGAGACCAAGAGTGTTGAAACAAGTTATCCAAATGTAGATAGCCAAGTGGGTTTCCCTGGTGGCTCAAATGGTAAAGAATCTGCCTGAACTTCCGGAGACCTGGGTTCAATCCTCGGGCTGGAAAGATCCTCTGATGAAGAGAATGGCTAGCTACTCCAGTATTCTTGCCTAGGAAATCCCATGGATACAGGAGCCTGGTGGTCTACAGTCCAAGGGGCCGCAAAGAGTCAGACATGACTGAGCAACTAACACACACACACAAACACACACACACACACACACACACACACACACACACACACATACACAGTAAAGTAGCAGAGAACCAGAGCTAGAATCCAAGATCAATCAAATCTGGTATTTCTGCACTACTGACAGTCAGAGAGAAGGGGAAGACAGAGAAGGGGAAGGAGAGATTTAGAGACACACAGTGAGAGAAGTCAAAGTTAGGCCACTACATATGCCCAGTGTCCTGAAATTTGGGGGCTTGTATTGACTCTTTCCCATTTTATTTTATACCAGTCTTCATAAGGTCCTCCAAAGGAAAAAAAAAAAAAAAAAAAAACTTATAGAAAACTAGTAAGTGAGCAAAGAAAGTTCTGCAATGCACATAGACTTTTTATTTCAGAAGACTGACAAATCAGTCATGAGCTTCCTGGGAAATGGAATGTGATTTTTGTTGTAATTCATGTGCTTTGGTGTGGACAAACAATAGATAGTATATATAATAAGAGACATGAAGGAAATGAAGAAACTTGATTTTTTTATCATCCAGAAGAAGAGTGGAGGTGGGTCGAGAAGGATTTTTCCATCCCAGAGAGACAGAAAATGAAAAGCAGATAAAAGATAATATTGAAAGCCCAAGGAGAAATACTTGATGCTATTTTTAGTCTCCATTTTGATAACATATTTTCAAAGATCAACTGTGATATGGAATATTCATCATTTATGATGTGAAGGTGAAAAACTAAATTAGACTGAGGAAGGAAATACTGCAAGATTGTTTCTTAAAATGGTGTATTCAAATCAGCAAAGAGCAATGACATGCATTTGGGAGTGGATGATTTGCTTCAAAACAGGCAGTGAAAGGCACTTTTTAAAAAAGAAGAGGTCAAGATGAATATACAACTGAAAAATAAAGTCAGTTACTGATATTAATGACAAAATACTACTTGGGAAAAATGGCAGAAAAATAGAAAACATAATTAGCATGTTTTTGTCAGGAATAAATGATCAGACACATGTCATTTCCTTCTAGAAAGAAGGGCAGGAATTCTATGTGGGAGTGGAGCCACAGATGGATTGTACATGGACTTTGAAAACTTTTTTTAATTGAAACTAGGACTCAGAAACAGAAAAGCACAGAAAACAGTGGTAGCACTCAAAAAAGTTTTGTAAGGTAGACACCATTGTCTCTACCACCAAAGTCAAGAACAGAAATTTTCAGCCTCTGGATAAGGCTTCCATGCACCTTATTCTAATCCCTGCCTCCTCACTGTACAAGGAAATAATTCTGACATGTGTGATCGTCATTTCTTTTTATTTCTTGATATGCCCACGTCTGTTAGTTTCCTACAACTGCCATAATTTGTTATGGTACCTTATGCAACAGAAGTTTGCTCTCTCACAGTTTTAGAGTCCAGAAGCTTAAAATAAAAATGTTGGCAGGGTTGGTTTCTTTGAAAAGCTCCAAGGGAGAATTCACTCTACTCTCTCTCCTTGCCTCTGGTGGCTGCTGGCGATCATTGGAATTCCTTGGCCTGGAGCTGCCCTCCCATCTCTGTCTCTGTGTTCACATGGCCTTTTCCTCTTTGTCTATGTGCCCAAAATCTCCATCTCCTCTTACTAGAACACTAGTCATTGAATTAGGACCCATTCCAAACCCAAGATGATCTTATATCAACATTTTTAACTTAATTATACCTGTAAAGATCTTATATTCAAATCATGTCATATCCATGGATACTAAGGGGTGAGAATTTAGATATATCTTTTTCAGTTCAATTCAGTCACTCAGTCGTGTCTGACTCTTTGCAACCCCATGAACCTCAGCACATCAGGCCTCCCTGTCCATCACCAACTCCCAGAGTTTACCCAAACTCATGTCCATTGAGTCAGTGATGCCATCCAACCATCCCATCCTCCATCATCCCCTCTGTGCCAGCATCAGGGTCTTTTCCAATGAGTCAGCTCTTCACATCAGGTGGCCAAAGTACTGGAGTTTCAGCTTCAGCACCAGTCCTTCCAATGAACACCCAGGACTGTTTTCCTTTAGGATGGACTGGTTGGATTGCCTTGCAGTCCAAGGGACTCTCAAGAGTATTATCCAACACCACAGTTCAAAAGCATCAATTCTTCAGTGCTCAGCTTTCTTCACAGTCCATCTCTCACATCCATACATGACCATGGAAAAACCATAGCCTTCACTAGATGGACCTTTGTTGACAGAGAAACAAAGGTCTTTATTGCTTTTTAATATGCTGTCTAGGTTGGTCAAAACTTTCCTTCCAAGGAGTAAGCGTCTTTTAATTTCATGTCTGCAATCTGCAGTGATTTTGGAGCCCAAAAAAATAAAGTCTGACACTGTTCCCACTGTTTTCTCATCTATTTCCCATAAAGTGATGGGACCAGATGCCATGATCTTCGTTTTCTGAATGTTGAGCTTTAAGCCAACTTTTTCACTCTCCTCTTTCACTTTCATCAAGAGGCTCTTTAGTTCCTCTTCACTTTCTGCCACAAGGGTGGTGTCATCTGCATATCTGAGGTTATTGATATTTCTCCCAGCAATCTTGATTCCAGCTTGTGCTTCTTCCAGACCAGCATTTCTCATGATGTACTCTGCATATAAGTTAAATAAGCAAGATGACAATATACAGCCTTGACGTACTCTTTTTCCTTTTTGGAACCAGTCTTTTGTTCCATGTCCAGTTCTAACTGCTGCTTCCTGACCTGCATACAGATTTCTCAAGAGGCAGGTCAGGTGGTCTGGTATTCCCATCTCTTTCAGAATTTTCCACAGTTTATTGTGATCCACACAGTCAAAGGCTTTGGCATAGTCAATAAAGCAGAAATAGATGTTTTTTCCGGAACTCTCTTTCTTTTTCAATAATCCAGCTGAAGCGATTTAGCAGCAGCAGTAGCAGCGGATGTTGGCAATTTGATCTCTGGCTCTTCTGCCTTTTCTAAAACCAGCTTGAACATCTGGAAGCTCATGGTTCATGGATTGCTGAAGCCTGGCTTGGAGAATTTTGAGCATTACTTTGCTAGCATGTGAGATGAGTGCAATTGTATGGTAGATTGAGCATTCTTTGGCATTGCCTTTCCTTGCGATTGAAATGAAAACTGACCTTTTCCAGTCCTGTGGCCACTGCTGAGTTTTCCAAATTTGCTGACATATTGAGTGCAGCACTTAGACAGCATCATTTTTTAGCATTTCAAATAGCTCAACTGGAATTCCATCACCTCCACTAGCTTTGTTCATAGTGGTGCTTCCTAAGGCCCACTTGACTTCACATTCCAGGATGCTATACTTTTCAGTTCAGTTCAGTCGCTCAGTCGTGTCCGACTCTTTGCCACCCCATGAATTGCAGCACGCCAGGCCTCCCTGTCCATCACCAGCTCCCAGAGTTCACTCAGACTCACGTCCATCAAGTCAGTGATGCCATCCAGCCATCTCATCCTCTGTCGTCCCCTTCTCCTCCTGCCCCCAATCCCTCCCAGCATCAGAGTCTTCTCCAATGACTCAACTCTTCACAGGAGGTGGTCAAAGTACTGGAGTTTCAGCTTTAGCATCATTCCTTCCAAAGAAATCCCAGGGCTGATCTCCTTCAGAATGGACTGGTTGGATCTTCTTGCAGTCCAAGGGACTCTCAAAAGTCTTCTCCAACACCACAGTTCAAAAGCATCAATTCTTCAGCACTCAGCTTTCTTCACAGTCCAACTCTCACATCAATACATGATCACTGGAAAAACCATAGCCTTGACTAGACAAATCTTTGTTGGCAAAGTAATGTCTCTGCTTTTCAATATGCTATCTAGGTTGGTCATAACTTTTCTTCCAAGGAGTAATCACCATCTGCAGTGATTTTGGCACCCTAATCTAGTACTCTTGCCTGGAAAATCCCATGAACAGAGGAGCCTGGTCGGCCGCAATCCATGGGGTCGCAAAGAGTCGGACACAACTGAGAGACTTCATTTTCACTTTTCACTTTCATGCACTGGAGAATGAAATGGCAACCCACTCCAGTGTTCTTGCCTGGAGAATCCCAGGGACAGGAGCCTGGTGGGCTGCCATCTATGGGGTCACACAGAGTCGGACACAACTGAAGCGACTTAGCAGCAGCAGCAATCAACCATTATACTTTGTGCACACTCTTAATCTCAATAGTTTGGTATTACTATTTATTACTTTTAATTTGTTGTCTTTAATCTCCCTCCATCCCATTCTTTCCCTTGCAATTTACATGTTAAGAGCCATGTCCATTTAATCTGTAGTTTCACACAGTCTAGATACAGTTAATTGCACACCCTGAAAAAGACTCTCTTCTTGGATAAATTTTACAAAAATAATTGTTTTTTGTTTGTTTTTGTTTTGCTTTGTCTAGGCCATACTGTGTGGCATGTGGAACTTCCCTGCCCAGGGATGGAACTTGCACCCCCTGCAGTGAAAGTGTGGAATCTTAACCACTGAACCACCAGGGAAGTCCTTGACCAAATTCTAGATGGACTTCTCTGGACCTTCCACGTCTCTGGGCTCTGTCTTTGGCTTCTCCCATCCAGTCAGAGAAAGAATCCCCTTACCCTTGATATGCACTTGGCCTGGTCAATCTTCAGCAAGAATTATATTAAGGGATTTTAGCATGAATCCCTTCACTCTTGATGTCTCTTCTTAATTTTCCATCCACCACACCCTTCACCCTGTTCCTTGGCTATAAATCCCCATTTCTTGTTTTCAGAATTGAGTTTAGTTCTATACTGAAGAATTTTCCCCTTATTGTGCTTAGTCCATCAGTTGTGTGAGACTCTTTGCAACTGCATGGACTGTAGTCCACCAGGCTCCTCTGTCCGTGGAAACCTCCAGGCTAGAATATTAGATTGGATAGCCATTCCCTTCTCCAGGTGATCCTCCCAACCCAGGGATCCAACCTAGTTCTCCTGCGTTGAGGTGAATTCTTTACTCTCTGAGCCACCAGGGAAGCCCTCTTTTCCCATATTGTAATAGTTTTTAATAAAATCTGATTTTACGGCTTATATGACATAATAGCAATAAAACAAACAATCCAATCAAAAAATGAGCTGAAGATCTAGTCAAATCTCCAAAGAAGACATACAGATGGCCAACTGGCACATGAAAAACTGCTCAACATAGCAAATTCATAGAGAAATGCAAGTTGAAACTATAGTAAGGCATCATCTCACATCATTAAGTTCAGTTCAGTCGCTCAGTCGTGTCCGACTCTTTGCAACCCCATGAACCACAGCACGCCAGGCCTCCCTGTCCATCACCAACTCCTGGAGTCCTCCCAAACCCATGTCCATCGAGTCGATGATGCCATCCAACCATCTCATCCTCTGTCATCCCCTTCTCCTCCTGCCCTCCATCTCTCCCAGCATCAGGGTCTTTCCCAATGAGTCAACTCTTTGCATCACATGGCTAAAGAATTGGAGTTTTGGCTTCAGCATCAGTCCTTCCAATGAACACCCAGGACTGATCTCCCTTAGGATGGACTGGTTGGATCTCCTTGTAGTCCAAGGGACTCTCAAGAGTCTTTTCCAACACCATCGTTCAAAAGCATCAATTCTTCAGCACTCAGCTTTCTTCACAGTCCAACTTTCACATCCATACATGACCACTGGAAAAACCATAGCCTTGACTAGGCGAACCTTTGTTGGCAAAGTAATGTCTCTGCTTTTTTAATATGCTGTCTAGGTTGGTCATAACTTTCCTTCCAAAAAGTAAGCATCTTTTAATTTCATGGCTACAGTCACCATCTGCAGTGATTTTGGAGCACAGAAAAATAAAGTTAGTCACTGTTTCCACTGTTTCCCCATCTATCTGCCATGAAGTGATGGGATTGGATGCCATGATCTTCTTTTTCTGAATGTTCAGCTTTAAGCCAACTTTTTTATTCTCCTCTTTCACTTTCATCAACAGGCTCTTTAGTTTTTCTTCACTTTCTGCCATAAGGGTGGTGTCATCTGCATATCTGAGGTTATTGACATTTCTCCTGGTAATCTTGATTCCAGCTTGTGCTTCCTCCAGCCCAGCATTTCTCATGATGTACTCTGCATATAAGTTAAATAAGCAGGGTGACAATATACAGCCTTGAAGTACTCCTTTTCCTATTTGGAACCAGTCTGTTGTTCCATGCCCAGTTCTAACTGTTGCTTCCTGACCTGCCTACAGGTTTCTCAAGAGGTAGGTCAGGTGGTCTGGTATTCCCATCTCTTTCAGAATTTTCCAGTTTATTGTGATACACACAGTCAGCGGATGTTGACTGTGATCCAGCGGATGTTGACAATTTGATCTCTGGTTCCTCTGCCTTTTCTAAAACCAGCTTGAACATCTGGAAGTTCATGGTTCATGTATTGCTGAAGCCTGGCTTGGAGAATTTTGAGCATTACTTTACTAGCGTGTGAGCTGAGTGCAATTGTATGGTAGTTTGAGCATTCTTTGACATTGCCTTTCTTTGGGATTGGAATGAAAACTGACCTTTTCCAGTCCTGTGGCCACTGTTGAGTTTTCCATATTTGCTGACATATTAAGTGCAGCACTTTCAGGATTTGAACTAGCTCAACTGGAATTCCATCACCTCCACTAGCTTTGTTCGTAGTGATGCTTTCTAAGGCCCACTTGACTTCATATTCCAGGATGTCTGGCTCTAGGTGAGTAATCACACCATCGTGATTATCTGGGATGTGAAGATCTTTTTTGTACAGTTCTGTGTATTCTTGCCACCTCTTCTTAATATCGTCTTCTTCTGTTAGGTCCATACCATTTCTGTCCTTTATCGAGCCCATCTTTGCATGAAATGTTCCTTTGGTATCTCTAATTTTATTGAAGAGATCTCTAGTCTTTCCCACTCTGTTGTTTTCCTCTATTTCGTTGCATTGATCACTGAGGAAGGCTTTCTTATCTCTCCTTGCTAGTCTTTGGAACTCTGCATTCAAATGGGTGCATATTTCCTTTTCTCCTTGCTTTTCACTTCCCATCTTTTTACAGCTATTTGTAAGGCCTCCTCAGACAGCCATTTTGCTTTTTTGCCTTTCTTTTTCTTGGGGATAGTCTTGATTCCTGTCTCCTGTACAATGTCATGAACCTCCATCTATAGTTCATCAGGCACTCTGACTCTCAGATCCATCCCTTAAATATATTTCTTACTTTCACTATAATAGTCACAAGGGATTTGATTTAGATCATACCTGAATGGTCTAGTGGTTTTTTCCACTTTCTTTAATTTCCGCATGAATATGGCAATAAAGAATTCATGGTCCATGTTACAGTCAGCTCCAAGTCTTGTTTTTGCTGACTATATAGAGCTTCTCCATCTTTGGCTGCAAAGAATATAATCAATCTGATTTCAGTGTCGACCATCTGGTCATGTCCATATGTAGAGTCTTCTCTTGTGTTGTTGGAAGTGGGTGTTTGCTATAACCAGGGTGTTCTCTTGGCAGAACTCTATTAGCCTTTGCCCTGCTTAATTCTGTACTCCCAGGCCAAAGTTGCCTGTTACTCCTTATATTTCTTGACTTCCTGCTTTTGCATTCCAGTCCCATATAATGGACATCATTTAAAAAGTTCACAAATAACAAATGCTGGGAAGAGTGTTGAGAGGGAGCACTCCTACACTGTTGGTGAGAATATAAATTGGTACATCCATTATGGAGAACAGTATAGAAGTTCCTTTAAAAACTGAAAATAGAGTTACCAAATATTTCATCCACATATTGGGTGTATATCTAGAGAAAAATATAATTTGAAAAAGATATATGCACCCCTATGTTCATAGCAGCACTATTTACAATAGCCAGGACATGGAAGCCACCTAAACGCCCATCACCAGAGGAATAAATAAAGAAGATGTGGTATATATACACAATAGAATATTATTCAGCCATGTCATTGACAGCAACACAGACGGACTTAGAGATTTTATCTTATTAAATGAAGCTGGTGAGAGAAAGAGAAATATCATATGATATCACTTACATGTGGAATCCAAAAAATTGATACAAACGAACTTATTTACAAGACAGAAACAGAGAGATGTAGAAAACAAAGGGGAAGTTCAGATCAGATCAGTCGCTCAGTCGTGACCTACTCTTTGCAACCCCATGAACTGCAGCACGCCAGGTCTCCCTGTCCATCACCAGCTCTCGGAGGTCACTCAGACTCACATTCATCGAGTCAGTGATGCCATCCAGCCATCTCATCCTCTGTCGTCCCCTTCTCCTCCTGCCCCCAATCCCTCCCAGCATCAGAGTCTTCTCCAATGAGTCAACTCTTCCCATGAGGTGGCCAAAATACTGGAGTTTCAGCTTTAGCATCATTCCTTCCAAAGAAATCCCAGGGCTGATCCCCTTCAGAATGGACTGGTTGGATCTCCTTGCAGTCCAAGGGACTCTCAAGAGTCTTCTCCAACGCCACAGTTCAAAAGCATCAATTCTTCAGCACTCAGCCTTCTTCACAGTCCAGCTCTCACATCCATACATGACCACAGGAAAGATCATAGCCTTGACTAGACAAACCTTTGTTGGCAAAGTGATGTCTCTGTTTTTGAATATGCTATCTAGGTTGGTCATAACTTTCCTTCCAAGGAGTAAGCGTCTTTTAATTTCATGGCTGCAGTCACCATCTGCAGTGATTCTGGAGTCTGACACTGTTTCCACTGTTTCCCCATCTATTTCCCATGCAGTGATGGGACCAGATGCCATGATCTTCGTTTTCTGAATGTTGAGCTTTAAGCCAACTTTTCCACTCTCCACTTTCACTTTCATCAAGAGGCTTTTTAGCCCCTCTTCACTTTCTGCCATAAGGGTGGTATCATCTGCATATCTGAGGTTATTGATATTTCTCCCAGCAATCTTGATTCCAGCTTGTGTTTCTTCCAGTCCAGCATTTCTCATGATGTACTCTGCATATAAGTTAAATAAACATGGTGACAATATACAGCCTTGACGTACTCCTTTTCCTATTTGGAAACAGTCTGTTGTTCCATGACCAGTTCTAACTGTTGCTTCCTGACCTGCATACAGATTTCTCAAGAGGCAGATCAGGTGGTCTGGTATTCCCATCTCTCTCAGAATTTTCCACAGTTTATTGTGATCTACACAGTCAAAGGCTTTGGCATAGTCAATAAAGCAGAAATAGATGTTTTTCTGGAACTCTCTTGCTTTTTCCATGATCCAGCAGATGTTGGCAATTTGATCTCTGGTTCCTCTGCCTTTTCTAAATCCAGCTTGAACATCAGGAAGTTCACGGTTCACATATTGCTGAAGCCTGGCTTGGAGAATTTTGAGCATTACTTTACTAGCGTGTGAGATGAGTGCAGTTGTGTGGTAGTTTGAGCATTCTTTGGCATTGCCTTTCTTTGGGATTGGGATGAAAACTGACCTTTTCCAATCTTGTGGCCACTGCTGAGTTTTCCAAATTTGCTGGCATATTGAGTGCAGCACTTTCACAGCATCATCTTTCAGGATTTGGAATAGCTCCACTGGAATTCCATCACCTCCACTAGCTTTGTTCGTAGTGATGCTTTCTAAGGCCCACTTGACTTCACATTCCAGGATGTCTGGCTCTAGGTCAGTGATCACACCATCATGATTATCTGGGTCTTGAAGCTCTTTTTTGTACAGTTCTTCTGTGTATTCTTGCCACCTCTTCTTAATATCTTCTGCTTCCGTTAGGTCCATACCATTTCTGTCCTTTATCGAGCCCATTTTTGCATCAAATGTTCCTTTGGTGTCTCTGATTTTCTTGAAGAGATCCCTAGTCTTTCCCATTCTGTTGTTTTCCTCTATTTCTTTGCATTGATCACTGAAGAAGGCTTTCTTATCTCTTCTTGCTATTCTTTGGAACTCTGCATTCAGATGTTTATATCTTTCCTTTTCTCCTTTGCTTTTTGCTTCTCTTCTTTTCGCAGCTATTTGCAAGGCCTCCCCAGACAGCCATTTTGCTTTTTTGCATTTCTTTTCCATGGCGATGGTCTTGATCCCTGTCTCCTGTACAATGTCACGAACCTCATTCCATAGTTCATCAGGCACTCTATCTATCAGATCTAGGCCCTTAAATCTATTTCTCACTTTCACTGTATAATCATAAGGGATTTGATTTAGGTCATACCTGAATGGTCTAGTGGTTTTCCCTACTTTCTTCAATTTAAGTCTGAATTTGGCAATAAGGAGTTCATGGTCCGAGCCACTTCAGCTCCTGGTCTTGTTTTTGCTGATTGTATAGAGCTTCTCCATCTTTGGCTGCAAAGAATATAATCGATCTGATTTCAGTGTTGACCATCTGGTGATGTCCATGTATAGAGTCTTCTCTTGTGTTGTTGGAAGAGGGTATTTGCTATGACCAGTGCATTTTCTTGGCAAAACTCTGTTAGTCTTTGCCCTGCTTCATTCCGTATTCCAAGGCCAAATTTGCCTGTTACTCCAGGTGTTTCTTGACTTCCTACTTTTGCATTCCAGTCCCCTATAATGAAAAGGACATCTTTTTTGGGTGTTAGTTCTAAAAGGTCTTGTAGGTCTTCATAGAACCGTTCAACTTCAGCTTGAAGTTAGGGAGGGATAAATTAGAAGTTTGTGATTAACAGATGCATATTACTATATATAAAATATATAAACAACAAGGACCTATGGTATAACATAGGGAACTATATTCAATATCTTATAATAGCGTATAAAGGAAAGGAATCTGAAAAAGGAAAAATACATATAACTGAATCACTTTGCTGTACACCCAAAACTAACACAACATTATAAATCAAGTATATTTCAGTTTTATAAAAACTGCTACAGCAAAACAAAATAAAAAAATATATTTCTAGAAACACTCAAACAAAATTGATGTGGAGACAAATTCAAGACCCAAGTTCTGAGACCCACACAGTGTCAGCACTTGCTGCTGCTGCATCACTTCAGTCGTGTCCGACTCTGTGTGACCCCATAGACGGCAGCCCACTAGGCTCCCCCATCCCTGGGGTTCTCCAGGCAAGAGTACTGGAGTGGGGTGCCATTGCCTTCTCCAATGCATGAAAGTGAAAAGTGAAAGTGAAGTTGCTCAGTCACGTCCGACCCTCAGCAACCCCATGGACTGCAGCCCACCAGGCTCCTCCACCCATGGGATTCTCCAGGCAAGAGTACTGGAGTGGGGTGCCATTGCCTTCTCCGGTGTCAGCACTTACACAAGACAAAATGGGAGGAAGGTAACTGGGCTTTAGACAGCCCTGAAAACAGAATTCAAAACCACTCAGGATGCTCACTGGAAAGCAGAAACCATAATGAGTCAATCTGAACAGCTGTCAAACTAGAAGTGATTTCTGTGGAATCCAATTCATTATGGAATCTCTGCAGCAAAAGCAGACAGTTTCTTAATACTGACCACAAGAAAAAAAGAGGAAATGGAGAGGAAATATATAAAGTAAATGAGACAAAGAGATAAATCAACCTATGGCATAGCTGGAAACGTTTTGGAATCCAATTCAAATAAACAAACTAAAATTTAAAAAGAAAAAATACAGCCAATGAAAATAAATGGATACTTAATTGCATTAAATAATTACTATAGATTTGTGGTAATATACTGTGGTTATGCTTTCTAAAGTAGCCCTCATTTTCTAGAGATACATATGAAATCTTTAGAGGTAAATTGCTATATTTGGAATTTACTTCAAAATAATCCCCTTTATGGGAGTACAGATAAAGGAAGAGTGTCCATGCAATGATCATTTTTGAAGGTGGGTATGTTGGCTTCCATACCATTTCTGTCCTTTATCGAGACCATCTTTGCATGAAATGTTCCTTTGGTATCTCTGATTTTCTTGAAGAGATCTCTAGTCTTTCCCATTCTGTTGTTTTCCTCTATTTCTTTGCATTGATCGCTGAAGAAGGCTTTCCTTATCTCTTCTTGCTGTTCTTTGGAACTCTGCATTCAGATGTTTATATCTTTCTTTTTCTCCTTTGCTTTTCGCTTCTCTTCTTTTCATAGCTATTTGTAAGGCCTCCTCAGACAGCCATTTTGAGTCTGAGTGACCTCCGGGAGTTGGTGATGGACAGGGAGGCCTGGCGTGCTGCAGTTCATGGGGTCGCAAAGAGTCAGACACGACTGAGCGACTGATCTGATCTGATCTGATCTGATGTTGGCTTCCTTATGGTATTCTCTATACCATAGGTTTAGTTCTAACCCTATCCATGCTGAAGAACTCAATTCAGAAGAAGTATCAGAAAGCACCAGAAAAATTAAAAAAAAGACAGAGCTTTGTGGACAAAAATGAGATAGGAAAAGTTTTGTGGTATGATGAACTCTGTGCATCCCTCATGATAGAGCTTGAGGAGTAAAGCTAACCCTCAGGCAATGAGCCGAATATCTCACTTGAGTCTTTCTTGTCCACTTTCTAAGTTGAGATCTTCAGTTCTCTGAGCCCTAGTTTCCTGTTCTCCCGCTGAATTGGATCCAAGATTCAGTGTGGGATTTATGTAAGCAAGTGTGCTTTGTCATCTGTAAAGCCAGCATTTTCCATCAAAGCGAAGGACTGCGGTACCTGGCACATAATGGGCAATTAATAAATCTGACTCCAGTGCTGGAGCTCTGGGTTATTAGAGTTTAAAGGCAAACATGAGACAACTCTGGCATCAGGATTTTCTCCTGTATTGAACTTCAAACGCTCCTTCCACACTAAAGACTCAGCAATTTTCACTCTCCAGTTCCAAGGCCAAGAAGAAATCAGGTTGTAAATCGGCCTTTAGACTTTTCTGGTTTCATTTCAACTTTTTTTTGAAATATTGGTTTTAAAGGAGAAAAATTGCTTCCAATACTTTTAACATAAAAGCAAATTAAAATCTCAGGTTCATCATTTTCAAAGTCGACCACAGGCAAATTACCTTAGCTGTCTACACCTGGTGTCTTCATCTGAATAGTAGGCATGACAATACTTCCTTCTTTGGATGGTTGTAAGGATTAAATGAACTTAAATTTTGTATATAAACTTATACACATTTTGTATATGAATACAACTTCATGTAAACAGGAACGATTAATACAGAATTAAAACCTTCATAATTATTTAAGTGAAGTCACTCAGTCATGTCTGACTCTTTGCGACCCCATGGACTGTAGCCTATCAGGCTCCTTGTCCATGGGGTTTACCAGGCAATAGTACTGGAGTGGATTGCCATTTCCTTCTCCAGGGGATTGAACCCAGGTCTCCCACATTGTAGACAGACACTTTACCATCTGAGCCACCAGGGAAGTCCCTCATAATTATTTGAAGGGATTTAGTAATCTAGGTGTTTATGTCACTGTATAATGCCCTGTCCATCAGAGAGTCACTCGCTCCTGCTAAAGGTCTGACCCATTTCCTCAGGACAACAAACTTACATTTCCCACCTTCCCTCCACCTACCAGTAAAACAAAAACACAGAACAATTTACAATTGAGATGAAATTTTAGAACATTAAATTTGTACACGTGATGAGAGAAATCTGTCACGTTCTCACACCTGTGTACTTCATAGAGATTTCCAAACCTGAGAGCATTTTCATTGAGTTTTTTTAATTTGGAATTATGAGAAAAGCTTTACTATTGGTAAAGAATCCACTTGCCATTGCAGGAGACATAAAAAACGTGGGTTTGATGCCTGGGTTGGGAAGATCCCCTAGAGGAAGGCATGGCAACTTACTCCAGTAATTCTTGCCTGGAGAATCCCATGGACGGAGGAGCCTGGCTGGCTACAGTCCATAGGGTCGGACATGACTGAAGTGACTTAGCATTTGTTCTCCATCAGATGACCTTGCAAATGGTTGAATAAACAATTGCAATAATAATAATGATAAAGTTTCCATTAATACTGTTTTTATTGTTAATAATCGTGCTGGGTAATTTCACTGAGCTCTTTTCTCAAACGTGTTGTGGTCTGGATTGGACTAGTCAATGCTTTAGGCTGAGGATAGGAAATACACATTATATACATGAGAGAAAAGAAATATCATTAGTGCTCCTTTGGGGGCAATATCTTAGAATGCTGCATCTTCCCCAATCCTTCCCCCCATCAGATATGGTCATAGGTGATCGCCATAAGAAGGAAAATAGATTGAGATTAGAAACACTGCCTCAAATTCTTTAGCCACTGAAAACGCATGACTGTAGTAGTAAATATCACAAATAGTTTGCAAATGTTTACAGCATACTTTCATTTACATTAATTATTTGGCCATTTATAACACACCTCTTCCCAGTGGTCTTAGCATCTCATTGGGCCACAATTCTCAAGTCTGAGAATTGTGTTTCAGCTTTCTGCAGAAGGAAAAAAAAAGGCTATTTATGAATAGCAACATAGAGATCATTGCTTCCCCCTTTTCAGGCTTAGAATAGAGCAATAAACCACAAAATATTTCTCACACCCTTAAAGAAAGCAGCTTACTTCAGTATTGAGCATCAATTCCCTTTTAATGTTTCACTGATTGTTCCAAGATATTTCATTTTCCCTGTTTCATTTCTGATTACAGCCAAGAAGCAAGCCATCTCATAGACTCCTGCTTCTCACAAGCTAACCTACATTGAGACCCCCATTATGCACAGGCGTTTTCATCCACACATCATGGAAAAATCAGGTGAGAGCCATAAAATCAAGATTCTGCCACAGTGCACACAGCCTGGGATTCTCAAACTACAGGGCCAGAGCTGGGCTGCAAGGAGAAGGGGGTTGGTTCCCTGGGCTCCTCGGAGAAGATAGTTAAATTCTGAGGATGCTGAGGGCAAGCTGGAGGCTGATCACTTCATTTCTGATCTCTGCAAAGCTCTAATGGGCCTGATCGTCTTCCCCAGAAGACAGCCTATTCCAATCGGCAGCCTGGTGTCTCACACATCTTCCAGGAGGGAACCTATGAAGCAGAACGACTATAAAATAAACAGTATCCCAGAAATTTAATATGCTTGATTCATTTATTCATCACACACCAGAGGAGGACAAAAGATAGCTACTTTCTCTTCCGATCATTATTTTCTTTGTTGTCATTTGCAAGCAAACCTACAATACTCAAAACAAAAATTATATCCTAATAAATATTCTCTCTCTGAAATCAGCTTTTTTAAAAAAATTATTTATCGGGGTATAGTTGTTGTATAATATTGCACTAGCTTCTGTTATACAATGAAGTGAATCAGCTATATGTATACTATATCCCCTTCCTCTTGGCTATTCCTCCCTACCATCTCAACCATCTAAGTCACTGGAGAGCACCAAGCTGAGCTCCCTGTGCTGGAGAGCAGGCTCCCACTAGCTATCTACTTTACACAGGGTAGCGTATAAATGTCAATGCCCATCTCCCAATTCATCCCACCTCCTTGTCCCCATCTTTGTGTCCATGCATCCATTCTCTACATCTGCATCGCTATTCCTACCCTGCAAATAGGTTCATCTATACCATTTTTCTAGATCCCATACACATGTGTTAATATATGATATTTGTTTCACTCTTTCTGACTCATCACTCTGTATGACAGACTAGGTCCATCCACATCTCTAACCAATGAGTCAACTGTGCAACCAAAATATCCACTGATAAATGGATAAAGAAGATGTGGTACTTATATTCAATGGAATACTATTCAGCTATAAAATGAAATCAGCTTTTAACGAGTGTTCCTAACCCTGCTCAGTTTAGTGGATGAAATGGGTCACGTGATCCAATCTTGACACTTGCTTAGATCTACATGACTCGCACTTCATCTAGTTTTACATCACCCATTCCCATAGCTCCAGATACTCAGGAAGCATACTCATTGAAGAGGGTCATGGAAAATAATAGCAATTGTCTTGCCTCCACTATCCACAATGACTGGTGAGCCATTAGCTAAGATTTGTTTTCATAAGCCAGGCTCTTGGGACACTAGAACGGCATTGCTTCTGTGCAGAGTCACAAACACTCTGAGTTGTGCCAGACACCAGCGGATAAGTCTAGATAGATGGATCAGTGAGTATGAACCCTCTGTATTCTCCATATTCCCCATTCAATCCATCCTCACCCCCAGCACAGAGAAGACAATTTATAGCGCTTGCCCTGGTCACAGCTGGGATGCAGAAACAGATTCCACAATCCTGCCTTACAGACATAATGTAACTGGCAAAATATGTACCCCTTCTAAACAGACAAGGCTGTGGGTGAGGAGAGCTGTCTTCTTCTATGGAAGCGAGCACTTCATCATGACTCCTGCAGACCTCGATGAAGTCACAGGGATGGAGGATGAGTTTTCACTGCAGGCCAGTTCCTGTCCAAGAGCAAATTCCTCCTTAAGAGAGCTAATGCCCTGTTCATTACCCTTGTAACCTGAGAGAAAACCAACACCCCAACAGCCTACCATCTTATTAGCAAATCTATTGATTTATTAGTAGGATACGGACCACTTCTTATACCAAATGCCTTACCTCTCTGTAGGCATTTTCACTGAAACAATCATGATACACTTGGTTGGACCTTTCATTTTCCCTTAATGAAATGAATCCTTTCTTAACTTAATCAGGATATTCTTGATCTTTATCTCTTAAGCCTACCATTCTGAGGGTGTCAAAGAAGTTAGTAGAAATGAGAAGAGGCAGCAGAGGATGAGATGGGCCTCACTGACTCTATGGACATGAATTTGAGCAAACTCTAGGAGACAGTATAGGACAGAGAAGTTTGGCGTTCTGCAGTTCATGAGGTTGTAGAGTCAGACACAACTTAGTGACCGAACAACAACAGTAAAGAGAGTTGTGATGTTGTCATTTTTAAAACATCATATCCCAGACTTCCCTGGCAGTCCAGTAGTTAAGACTTTGTGTTCCATTGCAGGGGGTGAAGGTTCAATCCCTGGTTGGGAAGCTAAGATCTCGCATGCCTTGAGGCCAAAAAACCAAAACATAAAACAGAAACAATATTGTACAAATTCAATAAAGACTTTAAAAGTGGTCCACATCAAAAAACAAAAACAAGAAAACTTTTAAACAGCATATCCAAAAGGGAACATCTCCAAGCTTTGTTCAGAATTAAGTGTGTAGGAGAAGTTCTCTTTACCTGTCCTCACTGCTTCACCAGAATCATAAGCCAGACTCATCTTCTGCTCTGTTCAATATACTGACTGAGGCCATGGCACCTAAACATATAAGGTTCAGGTGTCTGTGTGTTAGCCACTCAGTTGTGTCCAACTCTTTGGGACCCAGTAGGCTGTAGCTGACCAGATTCCTCTGTCCATGGAATTTTCCAGGCAAAAATACTGGAGTGGGTAACCATTCCCTTCTCCAGGGGATCTTCCCAACCCAGGGACTGAACTCATATCTCCTGCATTGCAGGCAGATTCTTTATCATCTGGGCCACCAGGGAAGCCCAAAACACATAAGCATGTGGCTTTAAATTATTCATGGATTTCTCCTCCTACAAACTGGAAAGAGAACATGCCAAAAATTAGCAGTACTTGCTCCCAAACCTGATGGTGCTAATTGTTTGTCTTACTATAATTACATAACTTAAGTACATTTAAGAAACTTGAGGGCTTCCCAAGTAGCTCAGATGGTAAAGAATCTGCCTGTAGTGCAAGAAACCTAAGTTTGATCCCTGGGTCTAAAACCAAAGAGTCATGTTTCTAGGAAAGTGACACTGAGTGTTTTATAATGAATCAATAAATATGACTCTCTAAAGCAACGCTGACCAATAGAAATATCATGCAAACCACATATGTAAGTTTACATTTTCTTACAGTCACATCTTAAAAGAATGAATAAAATTCATTTTAACATGTTTTATTTAACCCAATATATCCAGATCATTTTCATTTTAACCTATAATCGTATAAAATTATCATTCTTGTTGTTCAGTCCTTAAGCCATGTCCAACTCTGCGATCCCATGGACTGCAGCATTCCAGGCTTTCCTGTCCTTCACTATCTCTTGGAGTTTACTCAAAGTCATGTCCACTGAGTCAATGATGCTATCCAACCATCTCATCCTCTGTTACTCCCTTCCCCTTCTCCCCTCAATCTTTCCCATTATCAGGGTCTTTTCCAATAAGTCGACTCTTCACATCAAATGACAAAGCATTGGAACTTCTGCTTCAGCATCAGTCTTTCCAATGAATATTCAGAGTTGATTTCCTTTAGGATGGACTGGGGCAGTGACAAAACCATCCCAAGGAAAAAATAAAATTATTAATAAGATATTTTACGCTCTTTTTTGGTACTAAGTCTTGGAACTCCAGTGTGTATCCCATGCTTCTGGCATATCTTCCTTCTAATTAACCACAGTTCAAGTGCTCAGTGGCTGCCTGTGTCAAGAGTCTGGTCTACTGGACCAGACTTGGAAAAATCCCAATTCAATAACTAGAGACAACTATTACAGAATGGGGAGGATTCTTCATAGTTACTGAATTCAGATTGTACAGCAAGTGTCTGTAAGCTCTCCCTCCATACTAAAAAACCCGATATTGGAAATTTGAAATTTTTCATTAGGAGTAGGATGAATGCAAGAAAGAAAACCAGGGACTCAAATCAGTGAAAACATATTCAAAGAAGCATCTTTGGTGCCACATCAAAAAACTTGGCAAATGAATTTGAGTAAAATGATGAATGGAATACAAATAGGATTTTTAAAATAATTGTTCA
This sequence comes from Tragelaphus eurycerus, assembly GCA_935064755.1. NCBI lineage: Eukaryota > Metazoa > Chordata > Mammalia > Artiodactyla > Bovidae > Tragelaphus > Tragelaphus eurycerus. Next base: position 19,705,238 of record CAKXYN010000003.1, read on the forward strand.
TGCTGCTGCTGCAGCTGCTGCTAAGTCACTTCAGTCGTGTCTGACTCTGTGTGACCCCATAGACAGCAGCCCACCAGGCTCTCCCGTCCCTGGGATTCTCCAGGCAAGAACACTGGAATGGGTTGCCATTTCCTTCTCCAATGCATGAAAGTGAAAAGTGAAAGTGAAGTCGCTCAGTTGTGTCCGACTCTTAGCGACCCCATGGACTGCAGCCTACCAGGCTCCTCCATCCATGGGACTTTACAGGCAAGAGTACTGGAGTGGGGTGCCATTGCCTTCTCCGAATTGTTCATATTAATCCACATTTAAAAAATTGACTTTTATTAACAGTTGCCTGCACTTCTCTTGATCAAGTTGTAAACTCTTATTACAAATTTTAAATGAGGTTCTTAAAAATCTTAACTTGATATGAAACAATTTAAAAACCTTTTAAAGTGTATATTGACAAACCAGCCTTTTAATAAATAAAAATTTAATAATAATAAATACTATGCTGTGTACATCGGGGAGGGCAATGGCACCCCACCCCAGTACTCTTGCCTGGAGAATCCCATGGACGGAGGACCCTGGTGGGCCAGGTCCATGGGGTCGCTAAGAGTCGGACACAACTGAGCGACTTCACTTTCACTTTTCACTTTTATGCATTGGAGAAGGAAATGGCAACCCACTCCAGTGTTCTTGCCTGGAGAATCCCAGGGACAGGGGAGCCTGGTGGGCTGCCGTCTATGGGGTCGCACGGAGTCAGACACGGCTGAAGTGACTTAGCAGCAGCAGCATGCTGTGTACATAATGAAGGTCCTAATTATCTGTTCTAATGGGCAAAACAGTAAGCACTTGGGGTCTTCAACCCCAATCTTCTGTACTTTCCTTATTGCTGGAATTTCGTGTTCAATTCTTCTTGTCAGATGGCTGACAGGAAGATGGTAGAAATGAGAAACTGGCATTGTTTCAGCATTACCCTGTCGAGCCTCACATGGAGGAATTCTCAGCCGCTTTTGTCTCTTGCCGCATCATGTTTTGGGCTTCCCCAGCATCTGCATTCATAATTGAAAATGCAGGGGTACCATGCCTGAGGTGCCCTTGGGTCTCCTCTCCTTCACTGTCCTTATCTTGTTCCTTACGGTCCTCTCTGTCTGCCCTGGGTGAGGAGGGCTCCTAGGGAGCCTGATCCATCTCACGGGTCCACCTTGCCCTCCAGCACCCTGGAGGTCAGCACCTTCTCTCTTCTCCCTGTCAGGAGCGCTGAAACCCTTTGGGAGCCTCTCCCATCCCTCACTCTTCTCCCCACTCTGCTCTCATGGTTGTAGTCCTTCTGCAGGTAATCATAAGGACGATCCTGCCAAGTGGGTGGCTCTATGATGGTTCCGGTCTGCTACTTATTTACTGCCCAGACCAGAACCATGGTGGGAACATTTGCTACCTCCATACTCTCTACCACCAAATTCCAAGACCTCTCCATTTCCTACACTGTGAAGGTCCTTCCTGGGGATATTCTCTTCAGGGCAGTTTGGTGTACAAAAAAATGTATCATCCTTAATGCCATTCTTGTTGATAAAACCATAACCATTTCTTCCTGTTGTTTAGTGGGGTCCATTCTTTGGGACCCCATGCACTGTAACCCACCAGGCTCTTCTATTCATGGAATTTCCCAGGCAGGAATACTGGCGTGGGTTGCCATTTCTTTCTCCAGGGGATTTTCCCCACCCAAGGATCCAACCCCTGGTCTCCTGAATTGGCAGGTGGATTCTTTACCACTGAGCCACCAGGGAAGCCTGTAACACTGAACCATTTTACTATTTCTAAAACATTTGTTGTGATGATCTCTTTGTTCCCACTGTCAAGTACCACCAGTATGAGGTCACCTGCTGCTGCTGCACAGCTATAATTTCTTCCAAGGGTGCAATGGTAACCAGATCAGTGGTAGCAGTGGGGCTGCTCAAAGTCCTCTGGGGTCTACTCCTACCTTTTTTTGATTAACCAAATAACTGGTTAGCAATCACATTGGATAAAAGGGCTTCTGTTATACTTGGAGTGCCTTCAAACTAATTCATTTCGATTGAATTCAACACTATAATTCAACACATATTTACTAAGCATCTCCTATTTGTGAAACTCTCATTGTTACTGACCGCAAGGATTACCAGGCTTAAGAGAAAGCATAAGACAAATAATAAAAATAATTACATAGAGCAAGTAACAAAAGATAGATCATGTTTGATTAAAAATCAGAAAAATGTTTCATGAAAAAAATGACATATGAAATAAGCCTTGAAGGATGTGTCAGTTTTCATCACAAAGGAGGACGGATGTTCATGATAGAGATTACAGTATTTTTCTGATTCGCAATTTTCCTCTCAATATTGTCAGTACCAGCAACTTCCACTGGGGGTTAGATATTATCTTTTTCTCTCCCCCTAAGCTTCCCTGGTGGCTCAGAAGGTAAAGAATCTGCCTGCAATGCAGGAGACCTGGGTTCGATCCCTGGGTTGGAAAGATTCCCTGGAGGAGGGCATAATAACCCACTTCAGTATTCTTGCCTGGAGAATCCCCATGGATCCTGGAATCCCCAGAGGACCCTGGTGGGCTACAGTCAATCGGGTCACAAAGAGTCGAACACAACTTAGCAAGCTAGCACAGCACAACACAACCTGAAACTGAGCTATGGGACAGAAGTAAGCATGTGCTTTGGTAGACTGAAAGTCATGTCATTTATCAACTCCTGCTTTCAAGGGCAAGAATGACAAATGGGATGCTGAGCCACTCTTTCTTGTCCAGATAAAATATGCTCTAGAAATTGACAAGATGCACACCCACCATTGTCCTCTTTGCTGGCCATCGATACATCAGCTCTTCAGTTCAGTTCAGTTGCTCAGTCGTGTCCGACTCTTGGCGACCCCATGAATCGCAGCACACCAGGCCTCCCTGTCTATCACCATCTCCCGGAGTTCACTCAGACTCATGTCCATCTTACCAAGTGATAAAAGCCCACAACTGCCAGTGTCAAGATATTGATTTCTCTTGTAGCCAGGAGTAGTTGATGTTGTGTGCCCATGTGTATACACACACACACACACACACACACACACTCACCCCAGAATACACTTTACAGCTTTACGTCCAAGTGAATTAAATATTTTCCTTTGGGAAAAAGTATTTTCATTTTCGAGGACAAGAGATTTTTCATCCTCTGATTAGCAGTAACTCAGGTAAAACTATCAAATTGCTTATAAGGAGGCACAACCACCCCAGCTCCACAATTACAAAAAAAATTTTGATTAGTACTATTCATGCAACTTTTCTCAACTCTCTATACTTGCCATGAAAAGGTTAAGTTCCTTTTCTCCAAGAAGGAGAATGGGTAAGCCATTCATAGTATATAGTACAGATACTAAGAAACAAGCATTATATTCTCTGCAAATCCAATTGTATATACCTTTCAAGGTTGTCCATTGTTTTGAGTTATGTTGTCCAGCTCTCCTCCATTAGGGTGGATAATGGAGCATGAACTATATTTGGCAAGATCTATGATCTAGGAGTAAACCAAGCCCTAAGCAAAATTATGAAGCAGGAAAAAATATGTCTTTAATATCCTTGGATCTCTTTTTTGAACCATTTTCTTACCTGGCTGCCAAATCTTCCCTCTCTGTGGCCTCTTTCAGATCTTCTCTCTTGAATAATATCCTACAATCAAGATCTTTCTTGTCTTATTCTGTGTTATCAACAGTTATTAATATGTATATGTATCCTGTATTCTATTCCTTAAAAGACTCTGTTCATGAATTTTAAAACAAAGAGTTTCCTTGATGATAATTTAAGGTGTATGGCTGGCCAAAGAGATTGTTCCTATCCTTCAAATCACATCTTCTCCTATCACACTCAAGGTATTGTGCAACTAAGGAAAAAATACATCAAAATGCCTGGTGAATCACAAGCAGCTCCATAAATGAAAGGATTATTACTACAGGTGTCTCAACAGGTAGAGGTTTGCTATGAAACCATCTGTAAAAACCGAAATGATGTATAGCAAAGAAGCAATTACCTTAGGACACATTTGCAAGATAAAGTACAAGACTCTCACAGACATGGGTCAAAGCTCTGGCAGCTTGATCTTGAGATACTGAGCGAAGGAACTTGGTGGCGCCACTCTCATGGCTGGGGTGGGCGTGCATGCATGCGCCATCGTGTGGGCAGGAATAATGACACAGGTTGCCATTTCCCACTCTAGGCGCTCTTCCCCACCCAGGGATCGAACCTGCATCTCCTGCGTGTCTCTTTCATTGCAGGCAGACTTCATCGCTGAGCCACCTGTGAAGTCACATCTATAACCACTCGGTGCAAAACAAACATTGAATGCTGCTTTCATTGTCTGCCTTTTTAACAAAAGCAAAACCACTTTAGATTTCTTTCGGTTACCAAAAACAGGTACTAACGTAGGTCTTCCCTAACAGCAAAGTAGTATAAAGCAAACTTTTCAAAAAATAGGAGATACTTATACGTTATCATTTCTCTGTCTGCGTAAAGGGTCAGTACAGTACTGGAGCAGGCTGGTAGTGGCTTGCAGGGGCAAACTATGTATATTTCTTGCCCCAGCTCCACAATCAGTGAGATCAGGTTGGTAGGTTGAAATCAACTATTATTTACATGGTAGGATATTTATACCATGATAATTGGCAAATACTATTTACCAGAGCTTCCTCCTGCAACCCCCAGAGAACCAATTTACTAGTGTACCCCTGCATGAGGTCAAATTTTTTGATTTTATGGCCGGTTGAATTATGCCATCTTCCTGATGAGTCCTCTTGATTATGCCTCCTCCTTTGCCAATACGACACCAAAGAATTTGATGGCACAGATACATTATCTCATGTGAAGAGTTGACTCATTGGAAAAGACTCTGATGCTGGGAGGGATTGGAGGAAAGAGGAAAAGGTGACGACATAGGATGAGATGGCTGGATGGCATCACCGACTCGATGGATGTGAGTTTGAGTGAACTCCGAGAGTTGGTGTTGGACAGGGAGGCCTGGCATGCTGCAATTCATGGGGTCACAAAGAGTCGGAAATGACTGAGTGACTGAACTGAACTGATACATATCTCAACTAACTGTAACAACTAGCCTCTCCATGTCTTTCCTGCTTACTTGTATATTCCAGCACCTACATTGCCTGAAATATAGCATACAAAATACCTTCACTGGTTAAATAGACACTTTCCACATCTATACATATACTGTCGGTATGAACACTCCTGCACATACTCACACATACATACACCTGAATATAAGTTAACGTTAGAGATATTTATTTTAAAAATACTTAGTAATAAAGGACAATTTTATTTTCTTTTTTATGCCTCTTTTAAAAAAATTTTATTAGGGCATAGTTGATTTACAATGATGTATTAGTTTCTGCAGGACAGCAAAATGTATCAATTGTACACATATATATCCACTCTTTTTCAGAGTATTTTCCCATAAAAGTCATTACAGAGTATTGAGAAGAATTCCCTATGCTATATAGGAGGTTCTTTTTAGTTATCTATTTTATATATACTAGCATGTACCTGTTAATCTCAAATCCCCAATTGATCTCTTCCCCACTGGCTTTCCCCACTGGTAACTGTAAGTTTGTTTTCTACATCCGTGACTCCATTTCTGCTTTGTCAATAAGTTCATCTGTACTTTTTCTTAGATTCCACTTATAAGCGGTATCATGTGGCACTTCTCTTCCTCTGTCTGACTTACTTCACTCAATATGACAATCTCTAGGTCCATCCATGCTGCTGTAAGTGGGGTTATTTTGTTCTTTTTATGGCTGAATAATATTCCATTGTATATATGTATCACAACTTCTTTATCCATTCCTCTGCTGAGGGACATCTAGATTGCTTCCATGCCCTGGCTATTGTAAACAGTGCTGCAATGAACACTGTGTTGCATGCACGTGTCATTTCAAATTATGTTCTTCTCTGGATATATGCCCAGGAGTGAAATTATAGGGTCATGTGGTAGGTCTATTTTTAGTTTTTTATAGAATGTCCTTACTGTTTGCCATAGTGGCTGTACCAATTTACATTACCACGAGCAGTGTAGGAGTATTCCCTTCTACATCTTCTCCAGCATGTCTTGTTTGTAGAGTTTTTTGATGATGGCCATTCTGACCCACAGAGAAGGCAATGGCACTCCACTCTGGTACTCTTGCCTGGAGAATCCCATGGACCAAGGAGCCTGGTAGGCTGAAGTCCATGGGGTCGCTAAGAGTCAGACACGACTGGGCGACTTCACTTTCCCTTTTCACTTTCATGCACTGGAGAAGGAAATGGCAACCCACTCCAGAGTTCTTGCCTGGAGAATCCCAGGGACGGGGGAGCCTGGTGGGCTGCCGTCTATGGGGTTGCACAGAGTCGGACACAACTGAAGCGACTTAGCAGCAGCAGCATTCTGACCCATGTGTGGGGATACTTCATTGTAGTCTTGAGCTGCATTTCTCTAGGAATTAGTGAGGTTGAGCATCTTTTCATGTGCTTTTTGGGATCCAACGGACAGTTTTATTTTCTATGTTAGAATATTTACTTGGTATATTGCCAAAGACTTAAAACTCCTGGAAAAGAAGTATTAATAACTGACAGGCTAAGAATCTATTTCAACATGTAGAAAAGCCTGGTATGATGTTTTTAAGTTTTAATATGCTCTTAGGAGAAAGACTAACTTTCAAAAGGCAAACTGTCAAAAACAAATCTTTTTAAGTCCTCAAGTTGTACTAATAAGTTTCATGGACAAAATTGCCTAATCGTATCTTATCCTGCTTCCTACTCGAAAATCCTTCCTCTTTCCTTCTTTCCTTCATTCACTCTTCAGGCGGGCTTTAGTGAAAACACCAGTGACCTTCCTTCCAAATGTCAATCTCTAAGCCACTTCGCAGTCTTTCTCCTCTCTCTGCGGCGTATGTCACTGCTGTATTCTGCTGTTCATCTCATTCTGACCACGTTCAGTCTCATCCAGACCGGCAGTGTGGAACAGCATCCCTCCTCTGGAATTCCTCCAGGCCACTGCCCACTCTACAGCCCTTGGCTCTCAACCTCCCTGCTCTCTGACTCTTGACCCCCAGGTGTGCTCCACAGTCTGACTGTCATTCCTCCGTCTTGTGCATGGAATTTTCAGATGTTGGCACATAGAAGGCGCCTGTTAGATGTGCATGGCATAAGTGAACACATGTTTCTTAGCCACACACACTTACGTGCACACTTACACACACAAGTCAACACACCCCTTGTCTGACCCAGCCCTTAGCACACAGCCGTGTGGATGCTTGCCTTCCTGCCTTCCAGCACCACCCCAAGCTCTACTGCAATGCTCCTCTTTGCCTCCAGGGGGAGATCTGTGCCTCAGTCCCAGGATGACGCTGAAAGAGCCCTTCATAAAAATCCTCCCCCTCCTGAGCTCTGTGAGCCACTTGCCTGCTTTTACAGTCTTGGTTATAGGGCTCCCCTTCTCTACTTTTCTCTCAAAGGTATCATATATTAACACATATATGTGCAATCTGGTGAGGGGGGGAAGGTATAGATGAACTTATTTTCAAACAATAAATAGAGACGGAGAAGCAGAGAAAAAACATGCATACCAAATGAAGGAAGAGGGATATGATGATTGGGGAGATTGAGTTGATACATATACACTATAATGTATAAAATACATAACTAATGAGAACCCACTATATAGCACAGGGAACTCTACTTAGTGCTCTGTGGTGACCAGAATGGGAAGGAAATCCAAGAAAGAGAGGATATATGTGAACATGTGGCTGATTCACTTTGCCATTCAGCAGAAACTAACACAGCATCGTAAAGCAACAATACTGCAAAAAAATAAAAATAAATAAAAACGAAAGTAAAAACAAAGCAAAAGTAAACGCCAAAAAAAAAAAATTTTTTTTTAATAAATGTATGTCTTTGGCCTGCTCTAGTCTTGCTTCCAGAGTTCTCTCTTAAAATCCCATCTGTACATACTTATAATTCCCAAATTCAGATTAGGAGACCTGAATTAAACCTCTATTTGTAGATTCTACAGACACTGAAAACTTCACAAGTCCCACACCAAACATTTTTTTCTGGGTCAAGCACATTTTACTTTCTGTTAGTGGTACTACTAGATACTAATTAATCATATGAGATATCCTTAGGCACCTGTGATTCCTCCCTCTCCCCAATTTCCATTTTTTACAAATCGTATTTATTTATTTACTTTGGGCTGCTCTGGGTCTTTGTTGTTGTGCAGGCTTTCCCTAGTTACAGAGAGCAGGGACTACTCTAGTTGTGATGGGTGGGCCTCGCACTGTGGTGGCTTCTGTTGCCGCAGAGGATGGACTCTAGGGCACTTGGGCTTCGGTAGTTGCAGCACATGGGGTCAGTAATTTCAGCTCCCAGGCTCTCAGCACAGTCTCAGTAGTTGTGGCACAAGGGTTGAGCTGCTCTACAGCATGTGGGTGGGATCATCCCAGATCAGGGACTGAACTCATGTCTCCAGCATTGGCAAGTGAATTGTTTACCACTGAGCCTCCAGGGACGCCCTCTAATTTCCATTTGTTCACTAAATCCTGTCCGGGGTCTCTGCATCACCAGTGCCAGCTGCCATAGGTCAGGCCTCAGATGTTTCCTCAGATGCAAACCTTCACAATAAAATGCTTCTTCTTTAATCTACCATACTTTGTTAGACTTATTATTCTAAAACCCCAATATGATGATGTTACACTTTGGTATTTCCTACTGCCAAGTTCAAAACAGCAATATTTGCATAAAATGATTAACAGACTGCCTCCATCAGAATATTAAAAGTCAGCCTTCTAATATAGATTTTTGAAACTCACTTTAAGCCAGCTGAATCAAAGTATGTCCCAGAAGTCTGTATATTCAGCCAGCTCCATGGATGAGCCTTCAACCCAGTAAAATTTGAGAGTCTCTGGCCTACAGGCTCCTCCATGGGCCAGGTAGACCTTTTAACATCTGGCCTCTGACCTTTTTAATCTTATTTTTACCAGTCCCTTCACCCCATGCCTTATACAGCCTGTTCCTTGTGTCTGGAATGTCCCCTGCCATTTTGCTGCCAAACTTCACTAGAGCATAGCCCTAAATCCACTTCCTCTGTGATATTTTTCATGATGCCACTGATTATACCCAGTCCCCAGTTCCTCAGAACCTTCTATGATACCTCCGTGACAATGATATCCAGCTGCGTTATAGTCACTGGGCACTGATTTCCTTTATTAAGTCAGGCACTTCTAAAGGACAAGAATCAGGTTTTACAGATCTATTTACCCTCATTTTCTGAAACTTAATAAGTGCTCAATAAAATGACATTTGAATGAATGACTGAATAAACAGATTGCCCCATCTCCCACCATGATACCAGGAGCACACGCACAGCAACATTGAGAACACACTTCAAAATAAACATAATGGTGCTGATAGCTCCCTGATGAATCTGAAGGTGTCATTCCATCAGACCAAGAGGATCCAAATTCTATTCCTGGAATCCAGAGACCACCAGTCATTATTATATCCAGAAATATATATATATATATATATCCAATATATAATCCATGATATGATATATTGTGCTATAATTACTATACCACAATTATATCCAGATCATTCTTCATAACCAAGGGCATAGGCAGAGTCAGCTAGTCTATGTTAACAGAGTCAACTGTAGAAAAGCCAAAAGCTAAGACTTAACTCTCACATCAGTGTGTAATTATTCTCACACCAGTGTATAACTGTGTGTGTGTGTGTGTGTGTGTGTGTGTGTGTGTGTGTGTCTGTGTGTGTGTATGCTCAGTCATGTCTGACTCTTTGCAACCCCGTGGACTGTAACCCTCCAGGCTCTTCTGTCCATGGAATTTTTCAGGCAGTAATATTGGAGCAGGTTGCCATTTCCTTTTTCAGGTGGTCCTCCCAACCCAGGGATTGAGCCTGAGTCCTGTGCATCTCCTGCATTGGCAGGTACGTCCCTTACCAGCTGAGCCAAATGTATAACTATATATATGTTTTTAAAAACTTGTGTGGCAAGAACAACAACAAAAACAAAACACACACACACAAAAAAAAACCCAAGGCTCAGACAAGACTTGTCATCTGTCTTCAGTCTGACAGTTGATAGCATTGTTTGAATAACCCCTGAGTTCATGAATTTGCCCTGTGGCCCAGAGATAGAAAGGAAGGGAATGAAGAGGAGGAGGAGGTCACAGGGTCCCTTCTTTCCAAGAGTTTACAGTATCGGTTGAACCACCTAAATGGCACATGTGGCAAATATCCAAGGATAAAAATAAAGTAAAATGGTGGAAACTGCAAATCAATCTTATATGAAAACAAAGTCCACAGCTGCTAAGGGAACACAGTGGGGAGGAAGAGATCAGGTTTGTTTGCAGTCACAGGACATTGGCCCTGGAAAGGGCTGGGGAGACTGTCTAATGCAATACTTTCATTTGACAAATGAAAACCAAATACAGAGGGGACTTCTCCAAAGTCATTCCAATAATTTATTTAATCAAGAAAGCTCTCAGATAATTGTGAGATAAGCCTGGAAAAAGAGAAGGTGAGTTTTGCACAGGGATACTTTGGAGAAGGAAAAATCATAGGAGGGCAGAGGAAAAGAGAGACTTTGAGGGAAGGATAAGAGATGAATGTGGCTTCCCAGGTGGCTCATTGGTAAAAAATCTGCCTGCCAATGTAGGATATGTAGGTTTGATTCCTGGGTCAAGAAGATCCACTGAAGAAGAGAATGACAGCCCACTCCAGTATTCTCGCCTGGAGAATCCCATAGACAGAGGAGCCTGGCGGGCTACAATCCATAGTATCGCGATGACTCAGACGCAACTGAGCACACGCTCACACAGGAATAAATGAGCGAATCGTGGGAGACAAAAGCAAAAAGTACTGGGACAAAGGAGAGAGGAATGATGGGAGGTGAGGGTGAGATGCTAAGTGGGAATTGGGGGATCAGCTCTTATGGCTGTAAAGTCTGGGTCAGATGAAGGGGTGAGATTTGTTAAGCATACAATAGAGGTGCAGTGCTGTGCAGGACTTCTTGCCCTAGGAGCATCCAACTCCACTCAGTTGTAAATTGTTGGAGCTGGAAGCACTCTGGAGAATAAGCAGTGAACTCATCCTACAAAGGAACAAGCCCAGGCCAAGAAGGAGGTGATGCAAATGTGTGACCTTTGGAGACACACTGATTCCAGTTTCAAAACTCAGTTCTGCCCTTGATCAGTTACATATTTTTGAGTCACTTGGTGAACCTCTCTGAACCTCTATTCCTTTCCTATCAGAATGGGAAAATATTCAACTCACAGAGTTGTTCTAGGGATTGGGTTCTTCTGACCCAGTGCTGAGGCCGTGAAAAGGGCTCAGTGAATGCTTCTTCTACACTATGGATTCAGTGCTCCCTTTGCATGAAGAAGGGAAGTGACTTGCCCAAGGTCACACAGCTGACAGAAAGCAATACTGCAGCACAAACCCTATTGTCAGACTTGAAGCCCTGAGCTCCAGTCTTAAGAAGCCTGCTCCTCTTGGGGCCTCCCAGTCAGGCTTCCATTCATCATACTAGCATCTTCTGAAAGAGGGTCACTCTGGAATTGTCTCTAAAGATTAGGGGAACTCACAGCCAGAACTTCACCTACCATTTTTCCTGAAGTTCGTCTCAGTGGTCTTCCAGCCTTGATGAGGGAACAAACCCATCCCAAACAAACCAAAAATAATAAAGACAGCAGAGCAAAAATGAGTCCTCCATGAAACTATGCATGTCAGTTGGGACAGAGGATGAAGCCGGGTTTTTTTTTTTCCCCCTGAATACAAAGCCAAGTTTGGCTTCATGATTTCCTAGTGATAATAATTATGGTCCAGGTTACCAATACAGTTCACATCTGAATATGCCTAATATTTTTCACAACTTGAGTATTGGAAACAAAACTGATGAAAACCAATCAGTCATGGCCAGACAGAGACGCCAAGTAGACTCAGAGACTCCGAAACAATAGGATAGTGTTGATGATAAGTATCAATATTCTAGAAAAAGCTGATTTTCATCAGATACCGTTTGGGGAATGGGCTAGAGGAACGTGGGCATGTAAATTTTGGACAGCGTGTGAACACTGAGACTTTAAAATATGAATTTTAATATGCAGAACTCGTGCTTTTATCAATGACTTGGGATGGTGCCATATTTTTTCTTGTTTATTTTTCATAATGTACTACAGTCTTGTTCAAATTGATTAAGCATTTACCATGTGCCAGGGAAAGTGCTGGCACTAGCAAATCAGAGGTAAATAAGAGAGGATCTCTATTTTCTATTGTGGAGATGTGGGTGGGCCTAGAGTCTGGTCCTACAGAGTATGTCAGAAAGAGAAGTACTGTCAGAAAAGTAAGGACTTTTTCTGAAAAGGACTGAAAATTGTTTCAGTCCTGGGTCAAATCATGACAGTCTTCTGCTCTAATCTCTGCTTGTCTCCAGATCACCCATCAGATCAGATCAGATCAGATCAGTCGCTCAGTCGTGTCCGACTCTTTGCGACCCCATGAACCACAGCACGCCAGGCCTCCCTGTCCATCACCAGCTCCCGGAGGTCACTCAGACTCGCATCCATCGAGTCAGTGATGCCATCCAGCCATCTCATCCTCTGTCGTCCCCTCCTCCTCCTGCCCTCAATCCCTCCCAGCATCAGAGTCTTCTCCAATGAGTCAACTCTTCGCATGAGGTGGCCAAAATACTGGAGTTTCAGCTTTAGCATCATTCCTTCTAAAGAAATTCCAGGATTGATCTCCTTCAGAATGGACTGGTTGGATCTTCTTGCAGTCCAAGGGACTCTCAAGAGTCTTCTCCAACACCACAGTTCAAAAGCATCAATTCTTCATCACTCAGCCTTCTTCACAGTCCAGCTCTCACATCCATACATGACCACAGGGAAGACCATAGCCTTGACTAGGCGAACCTTTGTTGGTAAAGTAATGTCTCTGCTTTTGAATATGCTATCTAGGTTGGTCATAACTTTCCTTCCAAGGAGCAAGCGTCTTTTAATTTCATGACTGCAGTCACCATCTGCAGTGATTTTGGAGCCCAGAAAAACAAAGTCTGACACTGTTTCCACTGTTTCCCCATCTATTTCCCATGCAGTGATGGGGCCAGATGCCATGATCTTCGTTTTCTGAATGTTGAGCTTTAAGCCAACCTTTTCACTCTCCACTTTCACTTTCATCAAGAGGCTTTTTAGCCCCTCTTCACTTTCTGCCATAAGAGTGGTGTCATCTGCATATCTGAGGTTATTGATATTTCTCCTGGCAATCTTGATTCCAACTTGCGTTTCTTCCAGTCCAGCATTTCTCATGATGTACTCTTCTTATAAGTTAAATAAACATGGTGACAATATACAGCCTTGACGTACTCCTTTTCCTGTTTGGAACCAGTCTGTTGTTCCATGACCAGTTCTAACTGTTGCTTCCTGACCTGCATACAGATTTCTCAAGAGGCAGATCAGGTGGTCTGGTATTCCCATCTCTTTCAGAATTTTCCATAGTTTATTGTGATCCACACAGTCAAAGGCTTTGGCATAGTCATAAGTCTCTGCAGCATCGTGCTCTGAGCTCCACAGCTTTTGCCCATTGACTTTGTCACCTACCACCCTGTCTGACTCAGGTTAGATACTGAGTTAGATACTGAGTCAGACAGGGTGACTGTCTGACTCCGTCCAAAGCTCCTGTTATCTTGCTGACACTGAATGCTTCAGGCATCCTCCTGCCTTTGTTGAGTGAATGGGCTTCCAGGAGGGACAACTGAGAGATCAGGATTGACATACACACATGTCAATTCAGTTGTGGAGAAGGAAAACTCAAAATTTGACCTAACAACCCTCCAATCGGAAGGTTCCTCTGAGTGTTCATGAGGTGAATAGCCCAGGTAGTGTATTATGAGCTGGCTTCACCATCTGAGGTGAACCACCTGCTTTGGTGTCTCGATTCCTTGAAGGGAAAGCCTGGTCATGCTCATGGCAGTGTGAGATGCCACTCACACTATGCACTTTCATCCTGCATGATGCCAGAGAGTTTCAGCCTGTCTCTGATGTGCAGAACCTGGTGATGGTGCAAGGGAACCCAGCCCTGCAACCAAGAAATGCTTTGATTTATTAAAAATCTGGAGTCATTAGGACAGAGCATAATCACTCTATTACACCTATGAAAAGAAAGTGAAAATGTTAATCACTCCATCTTGTCCAACTCTGTGTGACCCCATGGACTGTAACCCATCAGGCTCCTCTGCCTATGAAATTCTCCAGGCAAGAATACTGGAGTGGGTAGCCATTCCCTTCTCCAGGGGATAGTCCTGACCCAGGGATTGAACCCAGGTCTTCTGTATTGCAGGCACATTCTTTACCGTCTGAGCCATCTGGAAAGCCGATTATACCTATAACTGATCTTAGTCTCAGCACTGTTATAACTGCCTCTAAGTCAATGTGGAAACTAACTTCCAAAACATGGAAACTAACTTCAAGTTAAATGATGACACATTCAAGACCCCTGGACAACTTTATGATCTGGATCCTGGGATAACAGACACAATAATACTCGTCCAGTACCTATCACATGTTCCACTCAGTCATGCCTTATCCAGTTGGCCTGGTCCCATGCCCATGAAACCTCTTGAAAATAAGGGATAAGGAGCACTAGGACTCTAGAAAGACAGTTCCAGTCTCCCAAAATCAGAGTGGGGGTGGGAGGGGACAGTTTCAGGATCCAGGTAGGAGACAGAAGCCCAGGCAATCCACTTAGAAACCAGCATGATGTATGTCAGCCTCAAAAGGGTTGTACCTCACCCCACAGCAAAAACACAAGAAAATCCCAGTATGTGATGCCAAGCAGGGGGTTAGGTGAGGAGAGGAATATCTTGGGGAGATGGTGTTTGCCCTGGAGAAACATTTCTAAGGGGTCACCCCTGCCTGAGCAATATACCCAAAGCTCTGCATAGAAATTGCATCTCCCACACATTGGTATGGACTGATGTCCTACCCACATCCCCTGCTTTCTCTTCCATCCTCCTGTACTGTGAATGCAACACTCAGTCCCTAAGATTCTAGGCCTATTTGTTGCTCATCTTGGGGGCAGATCTGTGATTGAGGATCATGGAATCCCTAGCATACCTGATGAACACCTAACTTGACATCAGTGTACAGATGAACACCCTAACTTGACATCAGTGTACAGGTCCAGCCTTTCCTGGTGCCTCTCTCGCCCCAGTCAAATATGTGGGTGATGGGGGATCAAGGATGGATGTTTAGGAGGTGATCTCAGAAGTGTGAGGCAATTGTGTTCCTTAATTCTTAACACATTATCATCCTTGATTTAGGTAAGTCCTTTTTTTAAATTTTTTATTGAATTATATTTCAACTACAATGTTGTGTTAATTATTGCTATATAGCAAAATGGTGCAGTTATATATATATTGTTTTTCATAATCTTTTCCATTATGCTTTATCACAGGATATTGAATATTGTTCCCTGTGCTATACACTACAATCTTGTTGTTTATTCATCCTATATATGATAGCTTGCATCTGCTAATCCCAAACTCCCAATCCAACCCTCTCCCACTTCCTTCCCCCTTGGCAACCACCAGTCTATTCCCTATGACACTGATTCTATTTCTATTTCCTAGATAGGTTCATTTGCATCATATTTTAAATTCCACATAAAAGTGATATCATATATTTGTCTTTCTCTTTCTGACTTACTTCACTTAGCATGATAATCTCTAGCTGTTTCTGTGTTGCTACTAATGGCATTTATGTCATTTTTTTCATAACTAAGTAGTATTCCATGCTATATTTGTACCACATCTTCTTTATCCTTGATTTACTCACCTATTCCTTTTTATTTCCATTCTCCATTCCCAACCACCGAATAACCATTATAGCTACGTGTTTCAGTTCAGTCACTCAGTTGTGTCCAATCCTTTGCTACCCCATGAACTGCAGCACACCAGGCTTCCTTGCCCATCACTAACTCCTGGAGCTTGCTCAAACTCATGTCCATCAAGTCAGTGATGCCATCCAACTAGCTTATCCTCTGTGGTCCCCTTTTCCTCCTGCCTTTAATCTTTTCCAGCATCAGAGATTTTTTCAATGAGCCAGTTCTTCGCATCAGGTAGCCAAAGTATTGGAGTTTCAGCTTCAACATCAGTACTTCCAGTGAATATTTAGGACTGACTTCCTTTAGGATTGACGAGTTGATCTCCTTGCAGTCCAAGGGACTCTCAAGAGTTTTCTCCAATGCCACAGTTCAAAAGCATTAGTTATTTGGCACTCAGCTATCTTTCTGGTCCAACTCTCACGTCCATATATGACTACTGGAAAAACCATAGCTTTGACTAGATAGACCTTTGGTGACAAAGTAATGTCTCTGCTTTCTAATATGCTATCTAGGTTGGTCATAGCTTTTCTTCCAAGGAGAAATTGTCTTTTAATTTCATGGCTGCAGTCACCATCTACAGTGATTTTGGAGCCCAAGAAAATAAAGTCTCTCACTGTTTCCATTGTTTTCCCATCTATTGCCATGAAGTGATGGGACCAGATGCCACGATCTTGGTCTTTTGAATATTGAGTTTTAAATCAGTTTTTTCACTTTCATCAAGAGGCTCTTTAGTTCCTCTTTGCTTCCTGCTATAAGGGTGTTGTCATCTGCATATCTGAGGTTATGATATTTCTCCTGGCAATCTTGATTTCAGCTTATGTTTCATCCAGCCTGGCATTTTGCATGATGTACTATGCATAAAAGTTAAATAAGCAGGGTGACAATAAACAGCTTTGATGTACTCTTTTTCCAATTTGGAACTAGTCTGGTATTCCATGTCCAGCTGGAACTGTTGCTTATTGACCTGCATACACATTTCTCAGGAAGCAGGTAAGGTGGCCTGGTATGCCCATCCCTTTAACAATTTTCCACAGTTTGTTGTGATCCACACAGACTTCAGCATAGTCAGTAAAGCAGAAGTAGATGTTTTTCTGGAATTCTCTTGCTTTTTCTATGAACCAACAGATATTGGCAATTTGATCTCTTGTTCCCTCTGCTTTTTCTAAATCCAGGGTGAACACTTGGAAGTTCTAGGTTCATGATGTACTATTAAAGCCTAGCTTAGAGAATTTTGAGCATTACTTTGTTAGCATGTGAGATGAGCACAATTGCGTGGTAGTTTAAACATTCTTTGGCATTGCCTTTCTTTGGGATTGGAATGAAAACTGACCTTTTCCAATTCTGTGGCCACTGCTGAGTTTTTCAAATTTGCTGGCATTTTGAGTGCAACACTTTAACAGCATCATCTTTTAGGATTTGAGTTAGCTCAACTGGAATTCCATCACCTCCATTAGCTTTGTTCGTAGTGATGTTTCCTAAGGCCCACTTGACTTCGCATTCCAGGATGTCTGGCTCTAGGTCAGTGATCACACCATTGTGGTTATCTAGGTCATTAAGATCTTTTTTGTATAGTTCTTCTGTGTATTCTTGCCACCTCTTCTTAGTATCTTCTGCTTCTGTTAGGTCCAAAACATTTCTGTCCTTTATTGTGCCCATCTTTGCATGAAATGTTCCCTTGGTATCTCTAATTTTCTTGAAGTGATCGCTAGTATTTCCCATTCTATTGTTTTCCTCTATTTCTTTGCTCTGATCACTGAGGAAGGCTTTCTTTTTTTCTCCCTTGCTATTCTTTGGAACTCTGCATTCAGATGAGTATATCTTTCCTTTTCTCCTTTGCCATTAGCATCACTTCTTTTCTCATCTATTTGAAATGATTCCTCAAACAACTATTTTGCCTTTTTGAACTTCTTTTTCTTGTGGATGGTTTTGATTATCACCTCCTATACAATGTCACGAGCCTCTATCCATAGTTCTTTGGGCACTCTGTCTCAGATCTAATCCCTTGGATCTGTCACTTCCACTGTATAATCAAGGGATTTCATTTAAGTCATGCCTGAATGGCCTAATGGTTTTCTCTACTTCCTTCAATTTAAGTCTGAATTTGGCAATAAGGAGTTCATGGTCTGAGCCACAGTTAGCTCCTGGTCTGGTTTTTGCTGACTGTATAGAGCTTCTCCATCTTCAACTGCAAATAGTATAATCAGTCTGAGTTCAGTATGAACCATCTGGCGATGGTGTTGTTGGAAGAGGGCATTTGCTATGACCAGTGCGTTCTCTTGGCAAAACTCTGTTAGCCTTTGCCCTGCTTCATTTTGTACTCCAAGGCCAAACTTGCTTGTTACTCCAGGCATCTCTTGACTTCCTACTTTAGCATTCCAGTCCCCTATGATGAAAAGGATATCTTTTTTTTTTTTTTTTTTTTGGTGTTAGTTCTAGAAGGTCTTGTAGGTCATCATAAAACTGTTCAAGTTCAGCTTCTTCAGCATTAGTGGTTGGGGCATAGACTTGGATTACTGTGATATTGAATGATTTGCCTTGGAAATGAACAGAGATTCTTCTGTTGTTTTTGAGATTGTTCTCAAATACTGCATTTTGGACTCTTTTGTTGACTATGAGGGCTACTCCATTTCTTCTAAGGTATTCTTGCCCACAGTAGTAGATACAATGGGCATCTGAATTAAATTTCCCCATTCCAGTCCCTTTTAGTTGACTGACTCCTAAAATGTCAATGCTCACGCTTGCCATCTCCTGTCTGACCACTTCCAATTTACCTTTTTCATGTGTTTAATGTCCACCTTTTTATTTGTGTCTTGGTAAAAACATATTGTTATTTTGTACATTTATTTATAATTTACATAGATGGTATCTATGTGAAAAAAACCCTATGGACTTCTATGTTTTTTTTTTTTCACTCAGCACTATGCATTTAAGATATGTGCATGCTGGTATGTGTGCTCTGAACTGTGACCAGGCAGGTGTCAAGGAACATCGGAGCCAGGCAAAGTTACAGTAGTGAAGTCAAATTCTACTCAGGAACTATTGTGATAGGGGAAGACAGACCTCAGAATAAAAATGGACTCCGTGGAATTTCCTGGTGATCCAGTGGTTAAGACTCCCACCATAAGGGAGTTTTCACCGTCGGGGGCACAGGTTTGATCCCTGGTAAGGGAAGTTCTGTATGCCACACAGTGCGGCCAAAAAAAAAAAAAAAAAATGGAAATGGACACCATTCCAAATACAACAAGGACAACGTGGATTTATAGCCAAGGGGCAGGGTGAAGGGCTGAGATGATAATTCAAGAGGAGGAGACATAAGAGACAAGGGGATTCTGGTTAAACCAACTGGACAGGATTCTTGCTGAAGCTGACAAGGTGATAAGATACTGTCATTGTTGTTCAGTCGCTAAGTTGTGCCCATGGACTCAGCACACCAGGCTCCTCAGTCCTCCACTATCTCCCAGGGTTTGCTCAAATTCATGTCCATTGAGTCAGTGATGCCATCTATTCATCTCATCCCCCGCCACCTCCTTCTCCTTTGCCTTTAAGAAAGAAAAAAGGAAGTGAAGTCGCTCAATCCTGTCCAACTCTTTGCAACCCCATGGACTGCAGCCTGCCAGGCTCCTTTGTCCATGGGATTTTCCAGGCAAGAGTACTGGAGTGGGGTGCCATTTCCTTCTCCAAGGGATCTTCCCAACCCAGGGATAGAACCCATATCCCCTGTATTGCAGGCAGATGCTTTTCCCATCTGAGCCACCAGGGAAACCTTTCTTCCTTCAGTTGCCTTCAATCTTATCTTCAATAAGATACTGAGGGTGGGGGGTTCTTGCTAAACTAAGCGAGCAGGAATTTTGTTACAACTGACAAGGCTAGGTGGGCCAAGGTCAGAGCCCAAAGTTGAGGCCTTGGAGGTTTAGAGGATCCTGACTGGGGTTAGGTCTGTCATCAGGAGCAATACATCTCCCTTGCCTTGTGCCCCTCAGTCGTCTTACCCTGCACCATGACCTCCGCTCCTGTATGGAATTGTTGTGGAAAACATCATGGTACATATTTCTTTATGGATCTGGGTGACAATATTTTTAGAGACATATTCCTAGAAGTGATAATAGTTTCTATAAAACACAATAGAGATACGAAAGTGTAGGTAGATACAGATTGCAAAGATAAATACATATATACTTATCCATATACTTATTTAAGATTGTGCTGTGCCATACAGAACCTATCCCTCCTTCTTCTCAAAAACTTCTAGCATAGCACACTTACTACAGTACCTGGAATGGAAGATGCCCCTTTCTAAGCACCACCCACATGCATATCTCATACTCAAATCATAGCCAGACTCCCGTGTTAAAATAACCATTTTTCTGCAAAGTATTCTTTGATCCCCACAGATGAAACCCCTCTCTCTGCTGCCTGAACACTTAGTACCTTACATCTGTCATCTGATAACCTAGTCTTAGTCATATACCATTTAATTCCCTCTCTGCAGCTTTAAAGCCTTGAATTCAGGATTACTGTATGAGTCATCTTGGTGACTTGCTGGTTGGAAACATGGGCTTTGATGTCCGACAACTGAGGTTGATTCTCTCTGTCATTTACAAGCTATGTAGCTTTTAAGCCAGTTCATTAAAGCCTCTTCACCCTAGCTTCCCCATATGGATCCTGCTTATCATGGTTTATGGAAGAACTAAGTGAAAAGCAGCATGAAAAGAACCTGGTCCAGTGTCTACCACATAATCTAAGCTTATAAGCGGTAACTGCTGTTGAAACTGTCATCACCACCATCTGCACAGAACATGGCACAGTTCCTTAAATAATGGACATTCAGTCATAGCTAGTGGGTGTTCATCGACTGAGCGACTTTACTTTCACTTTTCACTTTCATGCATTGGAGAAGGAAATGGCAACCCACTCCAGTGTTCTTGCCTGAAGAATCCCAGGGATGGGGGAGCCTGGTGGGCTGCCGTCTATGGGGTTGCACAGAGTCGGACACGACTGAAGCGACTTAGCAGCAGCAGCAGCAGCAGTGGGTGTTCATAGTGCATGGGCTTCCCTAATGGCTAAGAGGTAAAGAATGCAGGAAATGCAGATTCCATCCCTGGGTCAGGAAGATCCCCTGGAGGAGGGTATGGCAACCCACTCCAATATTTTTGCCTGGGAAATCCCATGGACAGAGGAGACTCGCCAGCTAAAGTCATGGGATCTCAAAAGAGTCAGACACAACTTAGCAACTAAACAATGACAACAGTAATAGTATGGGGTCACAAGGAGTCAGACACGACTGAAGCAACTTCGCACGCACCCACGCACGGTGAATGAACAAGCCACAGAAATGCTAACTGCCTTGCCCTGGCTGGAAAGTGTCAAGGCTGGTATTTGAACCCAAGCCATCTCTGTGGTCTGTCTTCTCTAAAACTGTTTTCTGGGACTTCTAGAAAAAAATAGTTATTTATAAGGCTTAAACTGAGAGACATGAGGAACTGGGAGAGTTCCTTCACCACTCCAGTTATGAAATTTTGTCACTTGCAACAACATGGATGAGCTTAGAAGGCATTATTCAAAGTGAAATAAGTCAGATAGACAAAGACATACCATATGATATCACTTATGTGCAGAATCTAAAAAATATGATGAACTAGTAAATATAACAAAAAGTATAAATAAATAAAACAGACTCACAGATATAGAGAAGAAACTAGTGGTAACAAGCTGGGAGTGGGAAAGGGAGAGGAGCAAGGTAAGAGTAAGGTAAGGGTAGGGAGTCAAGAAAAACAAATGTATATATAAAATAAGCTACAAAGATATATTTTACAGTACAGGGAATATACTCAATATATTGTAATAACTATAAATGAAGTATAATCTTTTCAAAGAGTGATATAAGTCAAAAACAAACACAATATAGTAGCCAAAACAGTATATTAGCACATATATGGGCTTCCCTTGTGGCTCAGCTGGTAAAGAATCTGCCGGCAATGCCAGAGACCTAGGTTCGATCCCTGGGTTGGGAAGATCCCCTGGAGAAGAGTAGCACATATATATGGAATTTCGAAAGAAAGTAATGACGATCCTCGGAGAAGGCAATGGCAACCCACTCCAGTACTCTTGCGTGGAAAATCCCATGGATGGAGGAGCCTGGTAGGCTGCAGTCCATGGGGTCGCTGAGAGTCGGATTGAGCAACTGAGTGACTTCACTTTCACTTTTCACTTTCGCTCATTGGAGAAGGAAATGACAACCCACTCCAGTGTTCTTGCCTGGAGAATCCCAGGGACGGGGAAGCCTGGTGGGCTGCCGTCTATGGGGTCGCACAAAGTCAGACACGACCGAAGGGACTTAGAAGTAGCAGCAGCATCAATGACGATCCTATATGCAAGGCAGCAAAAGAGACACAAATGTAAAGAACAGACTTTTTGGACTATGGGAGAGAAGGTGAGAGCAGGATGATATGAGAGAATAGCACTGAAACACGTATATTGCTATGCTATGCTATGCTAAGTCACTTCAGTCGTGTCCGACTCTGTGCGACCCCATAGACGGCAGCCCACCAGGCTCCCCCGTCCCTGGGATTCTCCAGGCAAGAACACTGGAGTGGGTTGCCATTTCCTTCTCCAATGCATGAAAGTGAATGTTACCATATGTAAAATAGATGATCATGCAAGTTCGACGCATGGAGCAGGGCACTCAAAGTCAGTGTTTTGGGACAACACTGAGGGGTGGGCTGGGGTGGGGAGGGTGGTGGGAGGAGGGTTCAGGATGGGGGAACACATGTGCACCAGTGGCTGATTCAATCTATGTATGGCAAAAACAACCACCATATTGTAAAGTAATTATCCTCCAATTAAAATAAATAAGTTAATTTTAAAAATTGTGAATCATTATACTGTACATCTGTAACATGCAATACTGTACATCAACTATAAACAAATAATATTCTCCAAGCTTCAAACTTTAAAAAAGAGACAGAAAGAGAGAAGTAGGAATTGCACATGTGATAAGGGGTCAGTTCTCCATCGCCTAAGACCCACTTTTGGTTGGTGGTGTCAGAAAAGTTCTGTAAGATGATATACATGTAAAAAACTTAGAATAGTGCCAGGACATAGCAATTATATACCATTCCATAATTAATACCACCCCATGGCAGGGGAAATAGTGGAAGCAGTGACAGATTTTATTTTCTTGCGCTCCAAAATCACTGCAGATGATGACTGCAGCCATGAAACTAAAAGACTCTTGTACCTTGGGGGGAAAGCTATGACAAAGCTAGAGAGCATATTA
The DNA here is from genome assembly GCA_935064755.1 of Tragelaphus eurycerus. Lineage (NCBI taxonomy): Eukaryota > Metazoa > Chordata > Mammalia > Artiodactyla > Bovidae > Tragelaphus > Tragelaphus eurycerus. The sequence goes on from CAKXYN010000003.1 coordinate 19,728,462, forward strand.
AAAAGCAGAGACATCAGTTTGTCAACAAAGGTCTATATAGTCAAAGCTCTGGTTTTTGTCAGTAGTCATGTATGGATGTGAGAGATGGACCATAATGAAGGCTGAATGCCAAAGAATTGATGCTTTTGAACTGTGGTGCTAGAGAAAATTGTTGAAAGTCCCTTGGACTGCAAGGAGATAAAACCAGTCAATCCTAAAGGAACTCAACCCTGAATATTCATTGGAAAGACTGGTGCTGAAGCTGAAGCTCTAATACTTTGGCCACCTGATGCAAAGAATCAACTCAAAGTACCCTGATGCTGGAAAAGATTAAGGCAGGAGGAGAAAGGGCAGCAGAGAACAAGATGGCTAAATATTAAGAGCATCACCCACTCAACAGACATGAATTTGAGCAAACTCCAGAAGATATTGGAGGACAGAGGAGCTTAGTGTGCTGCAGTGCATGGGGTCACAAAGAGTCAGACACAACTTAGCGACTGAACAACAGCAACAACCTGGGACCCCAAGTACAGAGAGTTTTGACTCCTTCGCACAAAAGGCGATGGCATCCTCAGCCTGAAGAAAACTTCAGTCTAAACAACCTCCCAACCTCTTTCAAATGAGGCTGTTCAGATTCAGCAAAACATAGTCTTTATGATCTAAAGAACTTTCAAAAGCTCATTAAAAAGTTCCAAAGTCTTCATGAACATCAAATGGTTTTTTGCAATCAATATCTTTATCCCCTGGAGTGAAACATAGAATCATGAAGATTGAACACACCATTTCTTTAAAAAAAGAAAAGAAAGAAATCTGTCTAATTGAATAGAAAGTGCTAAGGAGTCAAGAAACACATAGAGTGACCAGCTTCCTCTTCCCTGGGAGGGTCCAACACACTGGTTAGTTCACCTCCCACAAGCCCTTGGCTAAGACAGGGGTAACACCTGGGCATCTGGCAGGTCCAAGCAGATTATTCACCTGGAGTTGCCAACATATGGATCCCACTGAAGAGAAAAGGGAAATATAAAATGTAGAGGAAGTTTGAAATGATATTGTGAATAAAAGTCTGCCTCCAGATTCAAAATTCCAGATGACTGGCTGCACTGAGCTTGCAGAGTGCATCACAGGTCAAGAAGGGTGGTGTGGAGTGAAGGCCCAGAATGGGGCCAAGGACACGGGGCTGCCCTTGAGTGAAGAAGGCCTAAGAAGAAGCAGCAGGAAATGTTTGCACCAGCTCCAAGCTCTACTTTATTTTATTTTTTTTGTTTTTGTTTTTATTTTTTTTTTTATTTTTTTTATTTTGCTTAATTTTACAATACTGTATTACTTTTACTATACATCGAGATGGATCCGCCACCAGAATACACGTGTTCCCCATCCAAGCTCTACTTTAATCTCCTTCTGGCAGCCAAGCCCCCAAAACTGCCAACAGGTAGATAGGAGATATGAAATATGTGACCGTGCAGAGGACCCTCGGTGTCACATGGAATGCACACAAGGCTGGGACCATGTTTGACTTGGGAGCGTGGAGTTTCTGGGGGCCTGGATGTCCTGCAGGGTGAGGCAGTAGGGTCTATGGGATGTCCCAGGTAAGCAGGTTGGCTGTAAAGGGTGGAGTTAGAGCCTCACAAAATGGGCAGTTTACAAGGACCTCTCTAGAAGACCAGGCTGGTGAACTTCAATCAGTAGCAAATAGATCAGAAACCATTTATTCCTTGCACTTTTTGTTTTGTGTTGTCGTAGGTGCTTCAGGAGGCCCACCAGGACCTATGGGCAATCGCCAAGGCCTGAAGGACATCTTAGTTTCTCCAATAAAGTCTTCTCCCAGTCATGACCTCCCAGTATTGACAGACACCCAGTAGCTAAGACCTCTTTTTGCATGGGTTGGGGTAGGCCAGGCCTGGAAAAAAGAACCCTGAAGAGCTCCATGAACCTGTGTTCACATCTGGCCAAGACAAAAACCTCTAAGGGGGCGTCCTTGTCGGTGCCCTTGGTCCCTTTCTGTGAGCTATTACCACCAGCTACAGACGGACTGTTTGCCAGTCTGAGTGGATCCCCGGGCACCAGGGGGTAGGAGGAAAGCATCCTGGTTCTCTGATCCTTTGCTCCTCATATGCCTGGTGTATTTTTATCTTGAAGGCTCCATTCACACAGAACCCTCTAGCCCAGCCTCCCATGGGGGTGGCATTACCAGCCTATCCATCTTAATGAAATGACTGAAGTGGAAGCACAGAAAGGCTCAGATTGCAGTTGAGCACCGAGTAATCGATCCAATCGTTGGTGATAAATCCAACAAGGGCATCTTAATGACTGAGAGCAGTTATTAAGACAAACACGGCATTGCCTAGTCATGGCTATTTGAGTCTTGACTGTCTGCATCTGTGTGCAAACTGGAAGAAGCTCTGGGCCCCACAGCTGATCTATAAGCAGAAAAACCAAAACCAAACATTTAATACAGTCGAACTGCTGGGTTTTGCAGTATTCTCCAGGTAAGTGTTCATCATAGCTTCTTGCTGCAGTCAGGAATTTTGCCTGGATACAGAAATTGTTCTCAGATATAAATGATGAACTTGCCGGGAGCTGGATCAGGGGCGGGGCTCTGATTGTCTATGTATCACCCTTTGGTAAAGGTTTCCATGCTGGATGAGTCTCAGCTGGTGAGAAGACGGCATTTTGTGATTCACGCCAGAAACCTGATTTTATTCCCACTATATCCCCCTCCCCTTCAGCCTGTTTTGTTCATGAGAAGATTCAGTGGCACCCAGGGAGTCTTAAACAGCAGACAGGGGGAAGTAGGAGATGATCCAGTTGTAATGCCAGGTACCCCAGCATCAGAGCTGGTTCTGGGTAGAATGATGACTTCACTGCCATCCAGGGAAGAAAGGAAATCACAGCTACCTCTGCCATCACAGGATCCCAAAGTCCCAGTGCCCATCATCCTTCCATTCTGGTTATTATTCACACCCCAAAGGAAGGACTGTAGCTTGCTCCATTCCAGAGTCGATTAGAAGGATGACAGTACCATCCCCACCCCTTCCCTTCCTTCTTTCTAAGCCCGGGCCCCCAAGCAGGAGGTAAGAAGTCCAGGGAACATGGGATTCACTGCCCACTCACACTTTATTTGCAAGAAGTATGACAATATGAGATGAATGAGAACAGCGGCAGATCTCAGGAAAGACTCCAGCTCTGGGGGAATGGCATCACCAGCCAAAACAATCAACAACATGACTGGGACTTCCCTAGCTGTCCAGTGGTTAAGACTCTGCATTTCCACTGCAGGGGGTGCAGGTTTGACCCCTAGTTCCATATGTCATGTGTGCACGCTAAGTCACTTTAGTCATGTCCGACTCTGTGCGACCCTCTGGACTACAGCCTGCCTTTGGACTACAGCCTGCCAGGCTCCTCTGTCCATGGGATTCTCCAGGCAAGAATACTGGAGTGGATTGCCATTTCCTCCAGGGGATCTTTCCAACCTGTGGATCAAGCCTACATCTCTTATGTCTCCTGCATTGGCAGGTGATTCTTTATCACTAGTGCCTCCTGGGAAGCCCCATATGTTATGGGGCACTGCCTAAAAGTTCTTTAAAATGCTTGAATGTTCGGGGACCATACACATGCCCCAGGACAAATTCTGAAGCAGGTAATCTAGAGGGTCAGAGGTGTGCCTACCTGGGCAGAGCCATGCTGTGGTCCTACATTGTCTCTGACCCCTCAGTGACCCTGGGCAAGGCAAGAAAATTCTGAATCTCAGTCTCCTCATCTGTGAAATGGGATCTACTCTTTCAGTCACTTATGGAATGTTCACCACCTCCTGGATGTCAAGCCCTGATTATCCATATATAGTCAGAAGAGACTTGATTTAACTTTTGTTAGGAGGTTGGGCAGACAACTCAAAGCAGAAAAGGGGGAAGGATAAGACTAAAGAACAGAGGCTAGAGCTTTAAGAAGATCCAGATCAGTAAGCTGGTGTGAAGAGGCTGGGATACGAGAGCATCACCAGCCTTTGATTTAGGCTCTGGTACCCCGTAGTGATGTAACTTTAGTTAAGTCACAATTTCTCTGGCCTTCCCTCTGCTTAGCCAATAAAATGGAATGACCATATGTATCTTAAATCATCACCATTATCATCTTTACTTATTAATAAGCTATTTTGCACAGGAATTATATATTTAATGTTTAATCCTCACAACAAACTCCATGAAGTAAATAAGTCTCATTTTATACATCAGGAAAGTGAGGCTCAGAACAATTAAGTAACCTTCCCAAGGACACAAAGATGTATAAAAGAGGAAAAAAACAATATTCAAGCTTTAAGAAATCCTTGACAATTATCTAATCTCACTATCCTCAAGTCTAACATCAATGCAACCCTTTCTTTTAATGAAGTATTACCTAAAAGTCCATATCATAATCATATGATAAATGTGGAGTAGCTTCGGTTGTGTCGAGGTAAAAAGTTCAGTCCTGTCCAGGGAGATCCACCTGCATTTCCCAGCAAACCTTAATGCTGACGGTTCGATGGGCCAGTTTGTAAAGCACTTATTTAGTTTGATCCTTCATCTGCTTAGAAGAAACTAGGACCTTGGAAAGATAAATCTTATGCAAGTCCTCTGCTGCTCCGATGGAACAGGGACTGGTACCCAGGTTTCCTGTGTTCAACCTTCTGGTCCCCATAAACAAGACACTCCCAAGTCATATAACCTGATGCATAAAGCATCATTCCCTCTCATCTCCCTCCTCAAAGACCAGGTTTGGATCCTGGGTATCTCCTGACTGTTCTCAGTCTTCTCTCCTTCCTTCTTCCAGCCCAGCACCCTACAATGGCTCCAGATCATCTGCAATTAGAGGCTGCTTTGGATCAAGGAGCAGGGCAGAGAATTGCAGATGAGGTGAGTACAGTCACCGTAGCAGGGGTGGGCATCACAGTGAAGAGCTCAAGTCTTGGTTCTAATCAAAACCTAGATGAGACGTGGAACTCAAAAAGAATACAGAAGATAACAGTAATGGCTGGAAGAGAGCAGAGTTCAGAATCATTGCAACAGAGCAGTGACTTATCAAAAAACTTTCCTTAATGTTTTTTTAATTAATTTATTTTTAATTGGAGGACAATTGCTTTATAATATTGTGCTGGTTTCTGCATATATCAACATGAATCAGCCATAGGTATACATATGTCCCCTCCCTCTCGAACCTCCCATCTCTCGCCCCATCCCACCCCTTCTAGGTGGTCACAGAGCACTGGACTAGAGCTCCCTGCATCATACAGTAGCAAACTTCCTCTGGCTACCTAACTTTACATATGGTAATGTGTATGTTTCAATGCCCCTCTCCCAATCCATCCCACCCTCTCCTTCCCTCCTGTGTCCACAAGTCAAGTAACATTTTAGAAATTGGATTCTTCTTTCAAAAGTAATCTTTCTGGAAACACCGATACATAGATGAGATGAGTGTGAAGCTCTGGTTGACTAGGAGCCTGCTTACTCAACTTCCCTTATTTTCCTCACTCCCTCCATCATGTCATCCCCATAGTACCCTCAAGGAACCAAAGGGCTATTAAGCTCATTGAAAACCCCTGTCATAGTGAAGGCAAGAAATGAATGAAACAGAATAAGATAGGCTATGCTGTGTAACAAACACCTTCCCCAAATTTCAGTTGCTTAGCCTAACAGAAGGCTTTTTCTCATCCATACCAAGTCTCCTGTGGGTCTGGGTATCTTCTCAGGGCAGCTGTCCCCCACAGGGTGGCTCAGCCTCCAGGGTGCTCTTGTGGCATCTCTATCCCAACACATGCTCCATGATGGCCATTTAGGAACTTGGGTCCCTGTTCCTCAATAATTCAGCCCAGAAATGACACTTGTCACTCTCCCTTCTAGCTCTTGCAGGAAGCTGAGAAATGTAGTCTTCCATGTGTCCAGGAAGGGGCAAGGACCCAGAAATAATAGTGTTGTACAGATGAACTTTAGTAATTTTTACCACAACCATTGAGTAGGGCTTATTAGACAAGTTCTTTTCAGTTTAGTTGCTCAGTCGTGTCTGACTCTTTGCAACCCCATGAACTGCAACATACCAGGCCTCCCTGTCCATCACAAACTCCCGGAGTTCACTCAGACTCATGTCCATCTAGTCAGTGATGCCATCCAGCCATCTCATCCTCTGTCATCCCCTTCTCCTCCTGCCCCCAATCCCTCCCAGCATCAGGATCTTTTCCAATAAGTCAACTCTTCACATGAGGTGGCCAAAGTATGGAGTTTCAGCTTCAACAGCAGTCCTTCCAATGAATACCCGGGACTGATCTCCCTTAGGATGGACTGGTTGGATGTCTTTGCAGTCCAAGGGACGCTCAAGAGTCTTCTCCAATACCACACTTCAAAAGCATCAATTCTTCAGTGCTCATCTTTCTTCGCAGTCCAACTCTCACATCCATACATGACTACTGGAAAAACCATAGCCTTGACTAGATGGACCTTTGTTGACAAAGTAATGTCTCTGCTTTTCAATATGCTATCTAGGTTGGTCATAACTTTATTTCCAAGGAGTAAGCGTCTTTTAATTTCATGGCTGTAATCACCATCTGCAGTGATTTTGGAGCCCAGAAAAATAAAGTCTGACACTGTTTCCACTGTTTATCCATCTATTTCTCATGAAGTGATGGGACCAGATGCCATGATCTTAGTTTTCTGAATGTTGAGCTTTAAGCCAACCTTTTCACTCTCCACTTTCACTTTCATCAAGAGGCTTTTTAGTTCCTCTTCACTTTCTGCCATAAGGGTAGTGTCATATGCATATCTGAGGCGATTGATATTTTTCCCAGCAATCTTGATTCCAGCTTGTGCTTCTTCCATCCAGCCCAGCATTTCTCATGATGTACTCTGCATATAAGTTAAATAAGCAGGGTGACAATAAACAGCCTTGACGTATTTTTCTACTTGGAGCCAGTCTGTTATTCCATGTCCAGTTCTAACACCTTAGACAAGTAAGCCTTGTATTACAGTTACTGAGTACATTACCATCTGTAAGATACCACCACGTGTACTTTTCAGGTTAAAAAACAAAATCTGAGACTGACTTGAGGTCACACAGCTAAGATTTAATTAACCCTGGACATTTCAATTTCAGATGCAGAGCCCTGGTCCCAACAACAGAGCTCCAGAGAAAGGGAAGGAAGGGGACCTGAGGTTGAAGCAAGCCAAATTGGTCAAATGATGTGCATGTAAAAGGAAATTTGAAAATTCACCCTCTACATTTCCTCACTCACAGTGAGGAGGAATGAGAGAGAAAATGTGGCCAGAGAGCAGAGCTGATGAGAGTGAACTTGGTGGGAGGGAGATGAGCTTGGTGGCCCCCACTCTGCACAGTCTATGACATTTAAAACATTTTGGGGATGAGTCATCCCACTTGAGATATCAGGTTGATGAATTTCAGTGCAAGGTTGGGTGGATAAGGAAAGTTCATGGGAAACAAATGAATGTGTGCCATTTGTAACAAGGATTTGCCTGTGAGGCTCACTCTGCTGTTGACAAAGCACTCTCAGGTTCTCATCTGCATTCAGAGGCTGGCTGGGCACAGTGCTCTGGGCCTAGATGCTGGTGCCCTGGAGTAATGTCTGTAGAAGATGCAGTGCACATCCTCAACCACTCTACCAGACAAGGATTCTGGTCCACATGAACCAGGTAGGCTTGAGAACACTCACCTGGCTGCAGGTGAGTGCAGCTCCTGTCCCAGGAGCCATGGGATCCAGTGAGTATGTCCATCGATCGCTGATTCTTATTCTTACATGCTGAGACTCATCCTTGACATCTCCAGTCAGCCTGTTTCAAACCTTTGCTCTCTGGGCTTCAGGAAACAGGAAGCTCTGATAATTTTACAATCCAAGGAGTCCAAGGTAGTGGCTGTATTACCTTGAAGAAGGCAGGTAGATGTAGCCATCAGAGTGAAGGGTGATGTTACTATGACAATGGAACCACTCTCAGGACTTGGATACAGGCACAGTCCCTCTCTCCCACGGAGAGCATCACAGCCAAGTTCAGAGGAGGACTCCAGCCCCAGCACAGGACAGTTAGGCCAAGAGAAGCCAAGAGAGACACCACAGCCTATAAAGTGGGCTGAGAGGGAGGAGGAGGCGGGCCAGGTGGACCGTACAGGTGACCTGCCATCTTGGCTCTGCCTGGCCTCATGCTGGCTGCTATTATCCTTCCTGCCCTGGACAGGAGAGGCTGGGGACAGAGCCCAGGGAGAGCCCACTCTGAGAGGGCAGCTGCGTCTCTTAATGGAGTGAGCAGGGGTGGCCACCAATGCCAGGACAGAAGATGGCTCAGAACATTCCTTTGACCCCTGCCCAGCAAGATCTCAGACTCCCTGGGTCCCAGTGAGAGATGCTGCTAGCCGGATCTGAAGCCCCTTCCTGTTGTTCCCTGTGCTGGTCCAAGGGCCTCGGTTCTTCATCTGAAACAAGTCTCCAACTGCTTCCTTCCTGCAGGACATCCTTCCCCTGCTGCTGATTAATTTCACTCATTTTCCTCCCTTGGCAGCTCAGTTGTTGCAAGAATTACTCTGAAGCGCTCCATCTGTCTTGGGATTGTGATAAATAATAGGCTGGCTCCTCTGGCATTCTCATCACCTCCTGATCTCAAGGACCTTTCTTTTAATTCACACATGGAGTAGAAATCTCCCAGTCTTTCAGGAAGCTGAGGACAGAGATGGAAGGCCAGGTAAGAAGGGACCAGGAGAGCTCCCTCTAGTTAAATCCAATCCCAGTACTCAGAGCAAAAAAATCTCTTCCTCCTTCATGGGGGCACATTCCTAAGCAAGTGGGTCTCAACCCTGGATTCCCATTAGAATCGTCTGGTATAGTTTTTTAAAAAAACCTGTGTCCAGGGACTTCCCTGGTAGTCCAGTGATTAAGAGTCCACCTGCCAATGCAGGGGACACAAGTTCCTTCCCTGGTCCAGGAAGATGCCATATGCTTCAGGGCAACTGAGCCCATGCACCACAACTACTGACACTGCGTTGTAAAGCCCAAGAATCACAACAACTGAAGCCTAGAGCCCATACTTCACAAGAGAAGTCCCTGCTGCTGAAAGTCAATATGCCCGAAAATTGGAAAAACCCAGGAGGGGCCACAGGGGGGGAAGAAGAGGGGTTCTTCTCCCCCCCCAAAAAAAGGAAATCCAAAAAAGGGTCAACTACTGCACAATTGCACTCATCTCACACGCTAGTAAAGTAATGCTCAAAATTCTCCAAGCCAGGATTCAGCAATATGTGAACCGTGAACTTCCAGATGTTCAAGCTGCTTTTAGAAAAGGCAGAGGAACCAGAGATCAAATTGCCAACATCCACTGGATCATGGAAAAAGCAAGAGAGTTCCAGAAAAACATCTATTTCTGCTTTATTGACTATGCCAAAGCCTTTGACTGTACGGACCACAATAAACTAGAAAATTCTGAAAGAGGTGGGAATACCAGACCACCTGACCTGCCTCTTGAGAAACCTGTATGCAGGTCAGGAAGCAACAGTTAGAACTGGTCATGGAACAACAGACTGGTTCCAAATAGGAAAAGGAGTACGTCAAGGCTGTATGTTGTCACCCTGCTCATTTAACATATATGCAGAGTACATCATGAGTAACACTGGGCTGAAAGAAGCACGAGCTGGAATCAAGATTGCTGGGAGAAATATCAATAACCGTAGATATGCAGATGATACCACCTTTATGGCAGAAAGTGAAGAAGAACCAAAGAGCTTCTTGATGAAAGTGAAAGAGGGGAGTGAAAAAGTTGACTTAAAACTCAACATTCAGAAAACTAAGATCATGGCATCCAGTCCCATCACTTCATGGCAGATAGATGGGGAAACAGTGGAAACAGTGTCAGACCTTATTTTTCTGGGCTCCAAAATCACAGCAGACGGTGATTGCAGCCATGAAACTAAAAGACACTTACTCCTTGGAAGGAAAGTTATGACCAACCTAGATAGTATATTGAAAAGCAGAGACATTACTTTGCCAACAAAGGTCTGCCTAGTCAAGGCTATGGTTTTTCCAGTGGTCATGTATGGATGTGAGAGTTGAACTATAAAGAAAGCTGATACAATATTGTAAATTTAAAAAATAAAATAAAGAAACAAACAAAAAAGAAAACAGGGAAAAAAAAGAAATAATGTTAAAAAAAAAAAAAAAAAGAAAGAAAGCTGAGCACCAAAGAATTGATGCTTTGAACTGTGGTGCTGGAGAAGACTCTTGAGAGTCCCTTGGACTGCAAGGAGTTCCAACCAGTCCATCCTAAGGGAGATCAGTCCTGGGTATTCATTGGAAGGACTGATGTTGAAACTGAAACTCCAATATTTTGACCAACTGATGCGAAGAGCTGACTCATTTGAAAGACCCTGATGCTGGGAGGGATTGGGGGCAAGAGGAGAAGGGGATGACAGAGGATGAGATGGTTGGATGGCATCACTGACTCGATGGACATGAGTTTGAGTGAACTGTGAGAGTTGGACAGGGAGGGCTGGTGTTCATGGGGTCGCAAAGAGTCAGACACGACTGAGCAACTGAACTGAACTGAACTGCTCACCACAACTAGAAGTCCAAGCACAGCAACGAAGACTCAGAGAAGCCAAATAAATAAGTACATAAAATTAAAAAACAAAAACAGGGTCCAGACAACACACCTTGCACCTTCATACCAATTCAAATGTCTGGAGTTTAGGTCCATGTATTCATATTTTCAAAAGACTTTCCAGGTAGTTGTAATGCATAGGTAATTGCCTACTGACAAAGTCTTCAGTGTATTCCACTAATCCCAGTCTCTGCATTATTTTCTTCCCATCCTCCCATTAATTATTGCGCTTCACAATTATGCAGTGTAATATTAATATATGTACATATTTCACTCCATGTTCCTCCATCATAGCTGTGAAAGGCACTGCATCTTACAGGTTTTGCTCTACCATCTTGCATGACACCTAGTATGAGATAGACATTCAATGTCTGTTGAACAAACTTGTGAGATTACTGCATGTAAGCTCAGTTGCTACGTTGTATCTGATTCTTTTGCTACCCTATGGACTGTAGCCCTCCAGGCTCCTCTGTCCATGGAATTTCCCAGGCAAGAATACTGGAGTGGGTTGCCATTTCTTGCTCCAGGGGATCTTCCTGACCCAGGGATCAAACCTACGTCTCCTGTGATTCCGGCATTGGCAAGTGTATTCTTTACCACTGCCCCACTTGGGAAGGTGTAAGATTATTATATCATAACTATTATTATCACAATTTACTTATTTATTATCATAATTCTATAGTAGAGAAAACTGGAGCCAAGAGAGCTGAAATGTTGGTGACTACGTTTATAGCAGCAGCAGCAAGAGACGAGGTCAGGAGTTAAAATCAGGTCTTTTTTTTTTTTTTTTTTTTTACTTTTTTTTTTTTTTTGCAGGGGAAAATGAACAAAGGAAAGGATCAATGAGGGTGGGAGGGAAATGGGAAGAAAGAAGGGGAGTGATGGTGGGGAGGAGTATATGTAATTTCTTAACCAATGGCTTTCTGTTTTTAATCACAAAGAACACTTAAAAAAAATCATGGTGAATTCATCTTATATTAGGAGGTTTGTTCTCGAAATGAAAAGTTCAGGAAACAATAAGTCCAGTTTGGGTGTCCCCATCTTTAGGCACATCTTGGTATTCTGCATTGGTAAGTCCATCCTTACCACAATATATTATTTAGGACAGGATCACATTTGTCACCTCTTCCTCCCTACTACCCAAAGTGGCACCAAACCCACAAAATAGTCAATAAACCTCCACAGAGTGAACAAATAAGTCTTTTTTTTTTTTTTAACTCTCCTGAGTGAACTGAATTTTTTGAGGCTCATAAGTAAATATGTTTTCCTCTTTACTTTGTCTATTACAGCCAGATTATATGAGTGGGGTACCAAAGTCTCCCACTATTATTGTATTGCTCTATAGAATGTCCTTTAGTTTTTGTTGGAGAAATGGTTTAGTGGTGCAAAATTCTCTCAACTTTTGCTTATCTGTGAAGCTTTTGATTTCTCCTTCATATTTGAATGAGATCCTTGCTGGATACAATAATCTAGGCTGTAAGTTATTTTCCTTCATCACTTTAATTACGTCTTGCCATTCCCTCCTGGCTTGGAGAGTTTCTATTGAAAGATGAGCTGTTATCCTTATGGGAATTCCCTTGTGAGTTATTTGATGTTTTTCCCTTGCTGCTTTTAATATTTGTTCTTTATATTTAATCTTTGTTAATTTGATTAATATGTGTCTTGGGGTGTTTCGCCTTGGGTTTATCCTGTTAGGGACTCTCTGGATTTCTTGAACTTGAGTGGTTATTTCCTTCTCCATTTTAGGGAAGTTTTCAACTCTTATCTCCTCAAGTATTTCCTCATGATCTTTCTTTTTATCTTCTTCTTCTGGAACTCCTATGATTCGAATGTTGTAGCGTTTGATGTTATCCTGGAGGTTTCTGAAATTGTCCTCATTTCTTTTGATACATTTTTCTTTTTTCTTGTCTGATTCATTTATTTCTAGGATTCTATCTTCTAGTTCACTAATCCTATCTTCTGCCTCTGTTATTCTACTATTTGTTGCCTCCAGGGTGTTTTGGATCTCACTTATTGCATTATTCATTATGTGTTGACTCTTTTTTATTTCTTCTAGGTCCTTATTAAACCTTTCTTGCATCTTCTCAATCCTTGTCTCCAGACTCTTTAACTGTGATTCTATTTTGATTTCGAGATTTTGAATTAATTTCGCTATCATTATTCGGAATTCTTTATCAGGTAGATTCCCTATCTCTTCCTCTTTGGTTTGGTTTGGTGGGCATCTATCCTGTTCCTTTAGCTGCTGGGTATTCTTTTGTCTCTTCATTTTGTTAAAATTGCCAAGTTTAGAGTGTCCTTACTATATTCTGGTAGTTTGTTGAATTCTCTTTATTGAGGCGGTTTACAGGTCTTTTCAATATCTGATCTCTGCCTTGTTACAGAGGGGGCGGAGATGAACACCCAAATCTAAACCGGCCAGGTTCAGGCACTCAGATAATCCTCAGAAGCACAGACTTGGTTGAGTCTGCGTTTTATGCCCTTCCCAGATCCGAGTAGCGCAGGTGATGAAATGTTCAGCGAGCGCAGGTGCTGTGACTTATCGCCTCTCCGCCGCTCAGTTTTCTGGGTATACAAACAGCGCACTTTCTCAGGCAGATGTTGACCATCCAGAGCCCCAAGAAGCGTGAGTCAGCACAGAAACCTACTCACAGTTCCGTTAGACAGTGTCTCTCTAGGGCTATAATTGCCCGCCTCTGGCCCTGGCTGCCTGTCACCGGAGTGGGATCTGCCTGCAGCCGGCCAACTCTGTGCAGCCCTTTGCTCCGTAGGTAGTCCTGGTGGTGTCTTAAGTTAGGGCTGGCTTTTGATGTAGTAGATAACCGACAGTCTGGTTATTTCGCTCAGATAGCGCCCGAGATAGCCAGGCCAAATCCTTTCTCAAAGCAATGCAGGCCTCACTGCTCCTCCTAGCCCAGCCCCACTTGCCAATAGCAAATGCTGGTGTCCGCGCCAGTTCTCCACAAAAGGAGTTACCGTAGGGCTCGTTTTCTCGTTTTGAAGACAATGAGTTGTCTTTCTAAGTGCCTGATGTCCTCTGCCGGCATTCAGAAGTTGTTTTATCGAGTTTATTCAGCATTCAAATGTTCTTTTAATGGATTTGTGGAGGAGAAAGTATTCTCCCCGTCTTACTCGTCCGCCATCTTAGCTCCTCCTCGAACTAATGCTTTTTGAAAACTCAGGTCTTTTTAGTCTGCAATGATTTCCATCATCTCCTCCTCTGTACCTCCTATCCATCTCTCCCCAAGTCTGCCCACGGTCTCCTATTAGTCTTAACACTGTCCTTTAGGATTATGAAGATCGTCAAGCTCTTGGCCACAGCTCTAAGAATCACCAAGAACCCTGACCACAGTCAAGGTTCATGTGCCCCAGTCAGAAAGAAGAGCCCAGGCCTTGTCCAGGAGCTAAAATTAGATAGGAAACAAAAAAGAGTGAGTAAACTTGGATCATGTACTTAACCAACAATTGGTTGTGGATAATGAAGTTTGTAGCAGTGATGGGAAGAACAGGGCATTGAAACATTGCCCTTTCATTGACAGGTCAAGTATCTGCTCTGTGGTGGCAGAGTTCCCGACAGGAAGAACTCTGAACATTGAACACGTGGAAATTCCATAGAAGAGGATTCTAAACCCATGGGTAATCTGAGGCCCTCAGTTTCTCCTTTGACAAATAAATACTTGCTCTTTGATCCAGCCTGGCTTTGAAAGACAATAACGTGTTCTGGGAGGCAGTGTGGAGTAGGGCATTGGTTCCCAATATATGGTCCTTGGACCAACAGCATCAATATCACCCAGGAACACATTAGAAATGCAAATGTTCCTGCCACCTCAGACCTACTGATCAGTGCCTCCACTCAGGGTGGAGACAAGCATTCTGTGGCTGACCAAGTCCTCCAGGTGATTGTGATGAAGACTAAAGTTTAAGGACCACTAGTGTGGTGGGGAGAGCACAGATTCCATGGTGAGGCTCATCTGAACTGGAACCCTGACTCCACCATTTACTTGGTGAGCAGTTTTGCAGTAGGAAGAAAGGAAATCACAATCTGTTGTGCTCTGAACATGAGAAGTCCATGGAGTCCCACTTTGTGCTGGCAAGACTCCAGATGCATCTTTCCACCCTAATGCTCACAACTGTAAACTAAAAGAGTATCAGCTTTAATCCAGTCATGCCCTATATTCCTGTTGCCCTCGATCACTCTGGATAGGCCCAAGACCATAAATCATCTCTCATTCCTGCCCTCTACCTGCATGTGACTCTATTTATCACCAAACCTCACCCCCATACCCCACCCTCCTCGACCCCTAGATCCTCCCACTGGGGCATGTGGAATTCATGGTTCTTCAGTAGCAAAATCGCCAACATATTCAGCATCTGCTTGACAGAGACCCAGCTCTCACCACTGAGGACACTAATTCCCACAACCCTCTCAAGTAGCAGCTGTTTTTTCTCTCCAACATCTCTTCCAAACTCTGCCCCTGGATTGGGGTACGTGTCCTTGTTTCTCACCAATATGAACAGGCAATAGTTCCTCTCTCCTTCTTAATATTCTCAGCTGTTCTGAAGCTCATCAGACCTACTGCTTCTTCTCATTGCTGGAGTCATCTACAGAGGTGCTCCTCAACTTTAATGGGCATATGGAATGTCTGAAGATTCTGCTTCAGTGGATCTGAAATGAAGAGACTGCATTTTGGGAGGGGGGACGCACACAGCATGCAGGATCTTAGTTCCCTGACCAGGACCTGCGCCACTGAAGTGGAAGCACAGAGTCTTTACCACTGGACCACCAGGGAAGTTCCGGATTCTGCACTTCTAACCAGCTTCCAGTGATGCACATGTTGCTGGTCCAATAATGTTCTTGTAGCAAAAACCCACAGGTCTCTGAACCACTCTCCTTCATGTCCTGATAATTTGATTTTTATCCAACACAACTCCTGTCATCACTCTTTGCTATTTTAATGTACATATAAACAGTCTTTCCAAAACCCTGACCTCTTAATTCTTTAGTTTGCTTCTCTTTTAATTATCTTGTCTTTCACCTCACCTCTCTTATCATCTTTCTCAGTGACACCATAAACTTTGTCTTTAGTAATAACTACAGCCTCTCAGTGATCTTAATTTCAAGCAGCCTACATTCAATCTATCTGCTCTCTTTCACTAATTCCCTGCTTCCAACAGTGCTGTGACTCCACTGAGAGCTCTAATCCACCGCATCTATAGCATTTTTACCCCACAGCCACTGCCATCTCATACCCACTTCGTAAATTCACTCCCCTCCTTAACATGCTGTTATACTCACTCTACAGAATATATTAATTTCCTGGCAACTCCATCTCCTAGCAAAGCTCCTAATTTGACAAATCCAACTCTCTTTATTTTGTGCCACTCCGAGCACATGATTAGAGAAAAATGCATACGCATACAGAGTAATCTTGCATTAATTCATGACAACAAATCACAGCTGGGCTTCTAAGTGGACCCGGTCCATTTATTTCCCTACTCTCCTAAATTTCTATTTCATATCTTTCACTCTCCTCTAACTTCTATTTCCTCCCTGCTCTTCAAGTCAGCTGATAACCTTGCTTTTTATTTCACTGAGGCAACTAAAGCAGTCAAAATAGAATTTCTGGAAATTTCCCCTAAAATATCTACTCACCTACCCAAATCTGTATCCATATTCTGTGCCTTTCCTCTCCTCACCATGAGTTAATTTTCCATGAGTTCCTGGCAAAGGCCAGCTCCTTGTTTGTACACTGGAACCCAATCCTGCTTGCCTACCCAAGAACATTTCTCTAGCACTTCATCCCTCTTGCTTCTGCATTAACCATTTTTTTCCTGTCTGCTCAGTAATGCCCAACAGTCCACAAACATACTCTCCATCTTTAAGATAAAACCCTCCTTTGCCACCCACAAGCCCTTCCAATTAGCCACCCATTTTTCTGTTTCACCTTGGACCAAAACTCTTGAAAGCACTGTCTATAGTCATCTCCTAGTCTGCTCCTCTCCTTTCAATGTTGTGTTCGTTGGTTTCATCAAAAGTATATTGGACATAAGGAAGAGGGACTAATATGTACAAATACAGCTGAAAGAATAAATATGAAGGACACAGTACTTGACATCTCCATTTGGAAGTCTGACAGGAATCCTAGACCTATCGTTCCCCAAACAGAATTCTTGATATTGGTCCCTAACTCTGCTCTATCTTCTCTCCCTCAGAAAATAGCAATTCCAGTCTTCAAGTTGCTCATGTTAAAAATCATAGTAGCATATATTCCCATGCTTCATGCATGTGTGTGTGTGTGTGCTTACTAAATTGCTTTAGTCGTGCCTGACATTTTGCTACCCTGTGGACCATAACCCGCCAGGCTCTTCTATCAATGGGATTCTCCAGGCAAGAATACTGGAGTAGGTTGCCATACCTTCCTCCATGAGAATCTTCCCAACCCAGGGATCAAACCTGTTTCTTGCATATCCTGCATTGGCAGGCGGGCTCGTTACCACAGGTGCCACATGGGAAGCCTCATTCATATGTTTCACTTTTATTTAATACCCAATCCATTAGAAAAAAATTATTTTTTAAAATACATTTACTTATTTGGCTGCACTGGGTCTTAGTTGCAGTTATGGGATCTTTTAGTTGCGGCATGTGGGATATAGTTCCCTGACCAGGGATCGAACCTGGGTCCCCTGCATTTGGGAGTGCAGAGTCTTAACCACTGGACCACCAAAACTTATTGGTTTTAAAATCAAAATACATCCAGAATCTAACCACTGATTACCACACAACTCTAGAGATTCTCGAAAAACACAAATCAAACCATGATCTAGCCATGTGTAACCTCTCAAATCTCACACCTCCCCACCACCCTCCTCCTTCTCCTTTCATTTTACCACTGGCCTCCTAGTTTGTCCTCATGCACATCAAACATACTCCTGCTCAAGGCTGTTCCTTTTGCTTTTCTCTCTGCCCAAACACTCTTGCCCAAATGTCCACGTTAGTCCAGTTTCTTATTTCCTGCAGGACTCTGTTCCATAACTTGCTCAAATAACTTTTCCCAGTCAGTTTTAGAATGGCACTCCAATTACTCTCTAGCCCATTACTTTGCTTTATGCTCTTTCATCACATTCAATATCACCTGGTTATGAAAAAATACATCTACATATACAGATACATATAGTACTTATATTTTTATTTATTTAATTTTATCCTCCCCTTAATAAAATAGAAACTTCTTATTTGTTGTTGCTCTGTCCCAGAAACTAAATCTGTACATAGCATATATGCATTCAGTAGGTATTTGATTGACGAATGAATGTGCTAGAAATCTTCTTTCTTATTGTGCTCTTAACCACTAACCTATGCTGTCTGCCAGAAGTGTCTCGATTTCTCCAAATCTGTACAGTGTACACAACCATATGTATCTCTTAAGCTAAGCTATGTTAAATGCTTAGTACAAAATCTAACAGGTATTGGGGCTTTAAATTTGTTAATTTTCTTTCCTCTTTTCTTCCTTCCTTTTTTCTAATGGGGAGAATGACCATATGTCCCAATTTTCCTGGATGGTCCTAGTTTATACCTCTTGTCCCACTATCATTAATAATAGTGTACCTTTTATTATCCAAATGCCCTGTTTACAATGACTTATGATATGGCTATCTACATTTGTGTGCAATTGCAACCTGAGATGCCTATTTAAGCTCATTTAGAGATAATGACCATGTACTAGGATGTAATGAGTATTTTCACCAGAGCTGACTCTAGATGAAGTGACATATAATATGCATTCAGCCTGCTTCCTTCACAGAACATTTGTGAATAAAAGATGTGGGCATTTTAAAGATAAACATATGGGAAAGGATGTTATTAATACTTTACAGAATAGTATGTTAGAATAGGGGCTTCTGGGGTGACACTAGTGGTAAAGAATCCACCTGCCAATGCAGAAGATAAAAGAGATGAGGGTTCGACCCCTGAGTCAGGAAGACCTCCCAGAGTAGGAAATGACACCTCACTCCAGTATTCTTCCCCCGAAAATTCCATGAACAAGGGAGCCTAGTGAGCTACATACAGGCCGTGGGATCACAAAGAGTGGGACATGACTGAGTGTGTACACACACATGATAGAAGAGAGGATTTTGAGCTAAAAGACAGAAGTTGAATTCTTAGTTATGACACTTTCTAGATAGCTGTATAGCAAGGTCTTGTGACCTTTCTTATCTGTAAACTGGGTCAATGTTATCTGAATGGCAAACAACTTCAGCATTATTGCCTTGAGAGCCCCATGAACAGTATGAAAAGGCAAAAATATATGACACTGAAGGATGAACTCTCCAGGTCAATAGGTTCCCAATATGCCACTGGAGACAAGCGGAGAAATAGCACCAGAAGGAAAGAAAAGGCTGAGCCAAAGTGGAAATAACCCCAGTTGTGGACATGTCTGGTGGTGAAAGTAAAGTCCAATGCTATAAAGAATAATACTGTATAGGAACCTAGACTGTTAGGTCCATGAATTAAGGTCAGTGGTCAAACAGGAGATGGCAAGAGTGAATATCAACATTTTAGCAATTAGTGAACTAAAATGGATGGAAATAGGCAAATGTAATTCAGATGGCCATTATATCTACTTCTGTGGGCAAGAATCCCCTGGAAGAAATGGAGTAGCCCTCATAGTCAACAAGAGTCTGAAATGCAGTACTTGGGTGCAGTCTCAAAAATAACAGAATGATCTGTGTTTGTTTCCAAGGCAAATCATTTAACATCACAGTAATCCAAGTCTATTCCCCAACCACTAATGCCAAAGAAGCTGAAGTTGAATGGTTCTATGAAGACTTACAAGATCTTCTAGGACTAACACCCAATAAAGATGTCCTTTTCATCATAGGGGACTGGAATGCAAAAGTAGGAAGTCAAGTGATACCTGGAGTAACAAGCAAGTTTGGCCTTGGAGTACAAAATAAAGCAGGGCAAAAGCTAATAGAGTTTTGCCCAAAGAACGCATTGGTCATAGCAAACTCCCTCTTTCAACAACACAAGAGACAACTCTACACATGGACATCACCAGATGGTCCATACCAAAATCAGATTGATTATATTCTTCGCAGCCAAAGATGGAGAAACTCTATACAGTCAGCAAAAACAAGACTGGGAGCTGACTGTGGCTCAGATCATAAACTCCTTATTGAAAAATTCAGACTTAAATTGAAGAAAGTAGGGAAAACCACTAGACCATTCAGGTATGACCTAATCAAATCCCTTATTATTATACAGTGGAAGACAAGTAGATTCAAGGGATTAGATCTGATAGACAGAGTGCCCGAAAAACTATGGACAGAGGTGCATAACATTGTATAAGAGGCAGTGATCAAGACCATCCCCAACAAGAAAAAATGCAAAAATGCAAAATAGTTGTCTGAGGAGGGCTTACAAACAGCTGAGAAAAGAAGAGAACTGAAAGACAAAGGAGAAAAGGAAAGATACATCTATCTAAATACATAGTTCCAAATAATAGCAAGGAGAGATAAGAAAGCCTTCCTAAGTGAACAATGCAAAGAAATAGAGGAAAACAATAGAGTGGAAAAGGCTGGAGATCTCTTGAAGAAAATTAGAGATACCAAGGGAACATTTCATGCAAAGTTGAGCACAATAAAGGACAGAAATAGTATGGACCTAACAGAAGCAGGGAGAAGGCAATGGCACCCCACTCCAGTACTCTTGCCTGGAAAATCCCATGGACAGAGCAGCCTGGTAGGCTGCAGTCCATGGGGTCGCTGAGAGTTGGACACGACTGAGCGACTTCACTTTCAGTTTTCACTTTCATGCATTGGAGAAGTAAATGGCAACCCACTCCAGTGTTCTTGCCTGGAGAATCCCAGGGACGGGGGAGCCAGGAGGCTGCCGTCTATGGGGTCGCACAGAGTCGGACACAACTGAAGCGACTTAGTAGCAGCAGCAGCAACAGAAGCAGAAAATATTTAAAAGAGGTGACAAGAATATACAGAACTATAGAAAAGAATCTTAATGACATGGTAACCATTATGGGGTTATCACTCTCCTAGAAACAGACATCCGGGAGTGTGAAGTCAAGTGGCCTTTAGGAAGCATCACTATGAACAAAGCTAGTGGAGACTATGGAATGCCAACTGAGCTATTTCAAACCCTAAAAGATGATGCTGTGAAAGTGCTGCACTCAGAATGCCAGCAGATATGGAAAACTCAGCAATGGCCCAGGACTGGAAAAGGCCATTTTCATTCCAATCCCAAAGAAGGGCAATGCCAAAGAATGTTCAAACTATCACACAATTGCACTTGTTTCACATTCTAGCAAGGTCATGTTCAAAGTCCTCTAAGTTAGGCTTCAATAGTACATGAATCAAGAATGCCCAGATGTACAAGCTGGATTTAGAAAAGACAGAGGAACTAGATATCAAATTGCCACCATCCATCGGATCATAGAATAAGCAAGAGAAGTCCAGAAAAACATCTACTTCTTCATTGACTACACTAAAGCTTTTGACTTCATGGAGCCAAACAACCCCTGGAAAATTCTAAAAGAGATGGTTATACTAGACCACCTTTCCTGCCTCCTGAGAAATCAGTATGCAGGTCAAGATGCAACAGTTAGAACTGGACATGGAACAATGGACTGGTTCAAAATTGGGAAAGGAGTGCATCAAGGCGGTATATTGTCATCCTGCTCGTTTTACTTATATGCAGAGTACATCATGTGAAAGGCCAGGCTGGATGAAACACAAGCTGGAATCAAGATGGCAGGGAGAAATATCAATAACCTCAGATATGAAGATGACACTGCCCTTATGGCAGAGAGCAAAGAGGAACTAAAGAGCCTCTTGATGAAGGTGAAAGAGGAAGGTGAAAAAGCTGACTTACATTTAACATTTAAAAAATGAAGATCATAGCACCTGGTCCATCCATGGCAATAGATGGGGAAACAATGGAAATAGTGAGAGACTTCATTTCCTTGAGTTCCAAAATCACTGCAGATGGTGACTGCAGCCATGAAATTAAAAGACACTTGCTCTTTGGAAGGAAAGCTATGACAAACCTAGACAGCATATTAAAAAACAGAGACATTATTTTGCCAACAAAAGTCCATCTAGTCAAAGCTATGGTTTTTCCAGTAGTCATGTATGGATGTGAGAATTGGACCATAAAGAAAGCTGAGCACCAAAGAAATAATGCTTTTGAACTGTGGTGTTGGGGGAAGACTCCTGGGAGTCCCTTGGACTGCAAGGAAATCAGACTAGTCAATCCTAAAGGAAGTCAACCCTGAATATTCTTTGGAAGGACTGATGCCGAAGCTGAAGCTGAAGCTCCAATATTTTGGCTACCTGATGCAAAGAGCCAACTCATCAGAAAAGACCCTGATTATGGGAAATATTAAAGGCAGGAAGAGAAGGAGACAGCAGAAGATGAGATGGTTTGATGGCATCACCAACTTAATGGACATGAGTTTGAGCCAGATCCAGGAGATGGAGAAGAACAGGGAAGCCTGGCTGTGCAGCAGTCCGTGGGGTAGCAAAACAGTTGGACATGACTTAATGACTGAATAGCAACAACCATCCACCCCCAGGTCATGGTACAAAGCAGCTTAGAAAACTTGTGAAAGCTTTGTGAACTCATTGCAGCTACCTGGTCTCCAAGGAAACTTTGACATCCACCAACAAAGTCTTCTCAGACCTCATCCACACCCCCAGCTCTGAAGAAACCCAGGTGGTGGGGGAGACAAAGAGAGGGTGTGGCTTTCACATTGCTACAGTGGGGGAAACCCTGAGAAAGCAGTGTGGCGACAGCATTTTCTCCTTATAAATCTCTGTTCTTCAAAGCTGTCAAGCCACCCCTCAGGATACAGGAAGAGCAACAGTAGAAACGTGCAAACAGTGTAGGATGGTAGGAATTTCCTGAAGAAGAATTAGTATCAGCAATATACAACACTGTCCTGCATTATTCCTCATTTTTTCCATTTTAGCTATCCTTGTGGATGTGAAGTGGTATCTTTGTGAATGCAAAGGCTTTGCTTTTCAAAATTCTGTGGAATCAATAGCTAAGGCCATTAAACTTTTCAAAGAAATGAAGAGAAAAAAATATGACACTGAATAAGGCAAAAATTTTTAAATAGGGCAGTAAAAACAAACTGTGAAATAAAATATTGATAAAATGGGCTCTACCAATATTAAAAGCTTTTTGCTCTTCAAAGCAATTGTCAAAAAATAAAAAAGCAATCCATAGAATTGGGAGAAAACTTTAACAAAATGCAGTTGCAAAGAGCTTGTACTGAGAATAAATAAAAAAACTTTTACAACTGTAATAAGAAAACAAACAACTCAGTAAAAATGTATAAATGATTTGAGCAGATACTTTACAAAAGAAGTTATATGAATTAGCCAATAATACATGAAAAGATGTTTAATATCACTAGTCATCAGAGAAATCAAAATTAAAAGCATTTTGGTCTACCATTTCACAACCTGCTAGACTAGCTAAAATTAACAAACTACCAGTACCAGTGTTGACAAGAATATGGATCAGTTGGAGTTTTCATATGTTGCTGGTGGAAATGAAAAATGTTATGGTCGTTGTGGAAAACAAAATGGCAGTGTCTTAAAATATTAAACACACTTTCACCGTATAACCCAGGAATTCATCCAAGAGAAATAAAAACCTGTGTTCAAAATTGCATGTTAATGTTCATAGCAGCATTATTTATAATACTCCCAAATCGGAGGCAATTTGGAGGTATTATAAATATTCATTCACTGGAGAAAGAATTTTTTTAGTTGTGGTATACTCACATCATAGAATATTATTTAGCAATAAGAAGGAACAAATTATGGGTACAAACAGCATAGAAGACACTCTAAAGTATTATACTGAGTAAAATAAACCAAACACAAATACTGTGTAATCTGTGATTCCGTTTATATGAATTTTAAGAGAAATTCTACAGTAACAGAAAGAATAGTGGTTTCTTGGGGCCAGATACAGGGAGAGGAATTAATTCCAAAGGGACCCTAAAGATCTTTTCAGAGTGAGAGAAATAGTCAATATCTTCACTGTGGTGGTGTCCACAAATTAGTATTATTTCAAAATTCATCAAATGTACATTTAATGTGGGTAATTGTTACTGAGTGTAAATAATACATAATGAACATAATGACATCAAAAACATAGCATAAAAATGGGTGAAATCCAGCCCAGAGGGGAAACTTGATGTTGAAGAAACCGGTAGGGGCAGGCTGGCCAGGACAATCTCTAACCAGGAGACAAACTCCCCAGCATAGGGAAATTGTTCTGAAAGTTAGTTTAAACATGAACAACAAGAAGAAAATGTTCCAATTATACCAAAGCAATTAATATTTTGAGTTCTGGTTTAGGGTAGTCCTGCTTTGTGTGTGTGTGTGTGTGTGTGTGTGTGTGCGCGCGCGCGCGTGTGTGTTTTAATTCCAGCTACTCATCTTGTCTGAATGACCTAATTATAGTTTTATAGGTAAAGATGACTTTAATTCAGAATATTTGATAAAGTGCCTATTGTGCTATATAATCAAAAGTTATTGATGGAAATATTAGTTAAATAGCAACCAAAGATACTACAAAAAGCAATAAATCACCCAGGGACATTTTGTGATACTTAGTTAACATTTGGTGGTAAAGATACTTTGAGATCCAAATCCTAGCCTCACCTTCACTGCAGGTAGTAGGAAACAAAGAAAAAGAGACCTCTGCCATTCAAGATGAGCCTGCTGTCAACAATTCCTAAGTACATGAAGAAAACTAACACTGAGAAAGATAAACAATAAACTTAGCAACTGAAAGATGGAACTGTGTCCAATTAATAAAAATAATCTCCAAAAATCTTAGCTTTAAATAAATATATTTGGACAGAATGGTATGAATCAAGAATGATGGTATGAAAAAGAACATCTTAAATCCTGAAATTGCAAAGTATTCATTGGAATTAAAGCATGATCGATGGCATAAGCTCTAGGCTGGATATTATCAAAGAGAGAATTAGTGACTTGAAAGGTAAGTCTGAGGAACCCACCCAGCACATCACACATAGAGATAAAAGGACAAAAATGGAGTGGAACTTAATAAGCGTTGATACTAGAATGAGCATCTCCAGAATACCCTGAAGATTAGTATTAAATAGAAAGAATAATAGCAAAGGTGAGAATTAATATTCAGAGATACAGGATAAAAATTCTTGAAGAAAGATACTGCTGTCTGATGGAGAGAACATGTGTGTGTGTGTGTGGGTGTGTGGGTGTGTGTGTGAGTGATATAATGGAATATTACTCAAATATAAAAAAGCATGAAATTCTGCCATTTGTAGAAACATAGATGGACCTCAGAGAACACTTGGTGAAATGTTGAAAGGTAAATACTGCATAACACTTACATATGTAATCTAAAAAGTAATGCAAATAAATGTACATAGCAAACCAAAAACAAATCCACCACTACAGAAAACAAATGAGTGATTTCCAATGGGGAGAGGGGATTGGGGAGTGACAAGTTAGTGACAGGGGATTAAGATATACAAACTACTGTGTACAAATAGGTAGGAAAAAAATATAGTGAATAGTGCAGGGAATTATAACCATCATCTTGGTATAACTTTTAATGGAGTATTATCTATAAAAATACTGAATTACGATGCTGTATACCTGAAACTATCATAATATTGTAAACCAACTGTGCTTCAATAAGCAAAAGAATGAAAATTAAAGACACTGGCTTAATATTTACAAAAATATCATCTCTTATACAGTGTATTCTGTACTCATCAAGTAATTAAAACAAAAACATATAAACTGAATATGCAACAAATGTACTATAAAAATTGCTTTGTGAGAGAGAAGATTTGGACAGAGAAGGAGGGTGTCATCAGCACCTTCAGTGTTGTATGTAAAAAACTGAAAAAAGTAACCAAATTACCAAATGTTACCAAATTACATGGGTTTTGATAGTACTTTGATTTTTTTAATAGAAAAATATTTTAAAGGGAACTACTCTAGATATGGAATAGTTTGGGGAAAAACAGGAAAATTCCCATACAAGCTCTTCCAGGGAAGGGCCCTTGCCTTCTTCACTTTTGCTCTCTCTGCATTTGGAAAAGTATTTATCACTCTGAAGATGCTCAGTGAATGTTGAATAACTAAATAAAAGTCTACCTAAACTCCTAATGACAGAAAAAAGACATTGGGTCTAGTGACAAGCCAGTGCTTGGACCCTATTTCTAACGCAATAATTTACTTATCCTTCCAACAAGATTTCCCAATAAGTCAACAAGGTGCTGAGGTTACTCAGATGACAAAGATAATCCCCCTACTCTCACTGAACCTAAACTTAGTACTCTCGTGGGATTTCAATGGCTGAGAATCCTAATAGAATGTACAAAGAGGGTGATGCTACAATTGGGAACCGAGGAGTCAGGCTCAATAACTTACAGGAAGAGTCTTTCAAGCCATTTTTGTTTTCTCTTTCAAAATAATATTCCATTCTGATGCCCTCTCCCTTTGTAAAACTGGAAAATAATAATACAAGCGGGAAAAGTCTGGGGAAAGGAGTTATCCAAACCAATAAACTGTTTGCCTTCTGAGAATATAAACATTTACCCAAAATACTGCAAGGAACCTGCAGGCAAAGGAAAAAATAGACTTCATTTCTTGGACTAAAAAGTGTCACTCTGGCCATCCACTGTCTTTGCAAGATAAGCTCTACGTTGGCAAGGGATACAACATGCCAGGAAATTGAGGATGGGAGGGTATTTTCCCAAGCTGTATTAACACTTCTTCTCATGCTTTGCAGAGATTAGAACTTTTATCGCTGCTTCACACTCCTTAAAAAAAAAAAATGTATTAAGCTGTAGTTTTTAGGGCAGAATAGACCCAAATTGTTCTCTTTCTCAGGATGCTGTGAGCTGATGCAGCTAAACCCTATCAGGGAATCCACACTCCAGTAAACCAAAGCCCTCCAACATTACAGTGGGGCACCTTCTCATGATGGGCAAGGTTCTGGATGAAGATGGATTTATGGAAACATCTGTGTTAAAGAATTGAATTAAGGGGCCACATTTGCCCTCTTATAGCATTTCTCTGTATAGAAGAGAAACAGGAATCACCAAGATAATACCAACTGGAAAAGGTCATCAAGAAAGTTAGGAGAAGAGCATACAGCTATGGTAGGTAAGAACCAGGTCAAGAATCCCAACAGGCAGGACACAGAGGCAGGTCGTCCGGTACAAAAATAAAAGGCCAGGCCAAAGTGCTGTGAAATAAAAAGGCAGTGATTTTGACACAGCCATTTACTTAAAACTAACCATTGACCAGACCAGTGCTTTACATCCACGATCTCACTTATTTGTCATAATAATCTCAGGAAGCAGCTCTTATGATTCTCATATTACAGATGAGGAAAGTGAATCAGAGAGATCAAGTAGCTGGTAAGGAGTAGAGACTTGGTGTAAACTCAGTCCCTCTAACCCTACAGCCCAAGCTCATAGTCCTTCTCTTCCCTGGCCACCCTCCTGGTGCCACCTCCCATCACCAATTAACAGGGAGCCTGTGAGCTCCCACCCACACAGAGAATGGTCCCAGGGTGATCAGCCTGAATTTTTAGGTTCTGCATGACCACACAGCAAGGTCTTTCAGGGCAAGAACAGTATTTTAGTGGTTCCTATGTCCCAAGTTCCTGGCTTGCTGGAGGAAGAATCCAATTGCCATTCCAAGTGCATGCACAGCACTACTGCTGTTGGGTAGACAGGTAAGAAGGACCAGGCTGTGGGGCTGCCTGCTGGCCCAGGCCATGGTGGAGAGCTCGGACTGTCGGTTACTCACTCTACTGCCTAACCCAGCTCTTATAAGTCAAAGATGCTATTTAACACGGAAACAAATTAAGTGGGCTTTAACTATCCGTGAAGATCAACTAGGCGTCCCAGAATAGCATCAAGGTTTAGGATCCAGCTAGAAAAGGGAGCTGCCATCCATCTCTCAGATTCACAGTTTTCCAAGCAAGAGATTTAAAAACTCGTCGTCAGTGTTCATTCAGTCCTCAGGAGGAGCTCTTGAAGTGTGGGTCACTGTGCCAGGTTACAGGGGAAATGCAAAGGCACGGACATGCTGCTGCCCTCCAGAGTTCATTCTATCCGGAATGAGAAAGGCCTTGACAACCCAAGGGACTTTATCAATGCCACCTGAGTTTGCGCAGCCTCTGACATAGTCCACAGTAGGGAGACATGACTACAGTCTGGGGCAGACAAGAGAGTCTCCCTAGGGAGAGTGAGATTGGGTAAAGGCTTTCAACAACGAGCAGAATTCTGGTGACAAGACACAAGGAAGACAGTCTAGATATGGGAAACCATGTGAGCCAATGCACACACAGAGAAGCTGCAAATTTGGAAAGTTGGGAGGAGGGCGGGAGCCCAAACATGACCACCTTGAATGGCAGCGTGAAGAATTAGGACAGAGTGATGTGTGCCAACCAAGACCAAACAAGAGCCAGACAAGTACAGATGCTGGCACCATCTGTATTTCTGTAAATATCTGTCCCTGCATTGACAACGTGACAATATTTCCAGGGGAAGGTGGTGGTGGTGGTGGTTTTGTCGCCAAGTCTGACTCTTGCGGCCCCATGGACTGTAGCCTGCCAGGCTTCCCTGTCCCTGGGATTCTCCAGGCAAGAATCCAGGGAAAGGCAGGTGGTTTTGAAGAACTCTTAAGAGTTCTTGATCCTCCATGGACTAAAATCTGCACATCTTATAGTAAAAGGCAAGTTTCTTGCTTAATGGTTTTGTGAGAGCCATCAGTCACCATGTAAAACAGCCAGAAAAAGGTACATTTCTAGAAACTAACTAGCATGAGCATCTCTTTGGACAAAATGGAACAAAAAAGAAAGGCTAAGAAGGGAGCAGAACAAATAATTCTGTATCTGTAAGAAGAAAAACATTACAAATTCAAATTAAGTATGAAAAGATCTCTACTGCTCATAGACAAAGGACAAAAGAAGTTTGACCACAATTGTATAAGATTGAAATAGGCCAGAGGGCAGGTATCACAATTGTCAAGAGATTAACACGAGAGGGTAAAGGAAAATATTTTACCCAAACCCCATCTCCCTCTCTGCAAGATCTTCTCCGCTGGTTTGTGTCTTTTCCTCTTCTATATCTTATAAGGACATTAGTCATTAAATTTCCAGGCCATCTAGATAATCCAGAATGATCTCATCTCAAGATCTTTAGGTGAATTACCTCTGCAATGACACAGTTTCCAAATAAAGGCATTTTCACAGGCTCTAGGATGCTAGGACATAGACATATCTTTTTAAAAACCACAATTCAACCCACCACAGAAAATATCATTCAGGTCCTGTTGATTAAAAATGGCTTTTTTTTTTCATCAATAGATGAGACAGACTAAAGGAAAATACAATACTCAATTGTATTTTCCTGTAGCCAGGGCACCTCTTGAAGCCCTTAAATAATATGGTGGAGGTGGTTACTCATCTGGCTCTTAGAAATGTGCAGTTCTTAGTTGTGCTTATGACATCCAGCAGTATCTTGGGAAAAGGCTGTTGAACCGAAAGCCTAGTTCAAAGGTTTGCAATCAGGATTTCTGGTCTAGCCTCCTCCTCCACACCACAATGTCTTCTCCAGAGCTCTGCTGACTCAGTTACCTCTTCCACTTTATCAACCTACATCCCATAATAAATTATTAGTGCAATTATCCAAAGGGCAGAAAGTGGGCATGTTTGTATTTCCTGTCAGGGTCTCTATTTCATGCCAATCTCACAAAAGGCAATGTTAAACTTTTATCTGCAGTGGCTTCTAATACCAGTTTACAAAGAAGTGCTGGTGTGGCTTCATAATTACCCAAGAAGCTTGTTAATAATTCAAGTTGCAGATTGTTATTCAAATGTGGAGCAGAGTCCATGACTTTGTATTTTTAGCAGTCTCCCCTGGTGATTCTGAAGGGTACAGTGAAGTTGAAATGTTCTGGCTGTATGCAGATGTTTCTGTCATTGATCTGCCAGAGTTACATACATCCCATGAAACAAATGGGGGTTGGTCTCAGGGTCTTCCAGACCACATGCAATCCAATCTCCTGTTGCTTCTCTCACCCTAATCCTACCCACTCTCCCCTCTTGCTGGCTACATTCCAGCCACATTGACCTTTTGTCTCCAGAACTTCCCAGGCCCTTCTTTCTTGCTGTTTCCTCTGCCTGGAACAATCTTCTTGGCTATCTGCATGTCTTATTCCCTTACCTATTTTAGATCTCTGCTCCAGCATCACTTTATATGGGACTCCTTCTCTCTCTTAAATGACAAATTGCAAACACACAAAAGCACACTCATCACGCCATGGTCCATGGCCTTGCTTTGTTCTTCAGAGCAATAATTAATACCTGTCAGCTTATATGTACATTTATTTTTTGTCTGTCTCACAAGAAGGTAAGCTCCTTGAGAGCAGGAATATTGACTGTTAGCTTGTTTTTAACTGCTGTTTTCATGCTGTTCTGGTGCGTCTGGTACTTCTAGAACAGTACCTATAAGATGTTGCATGTTCAATTGATATGTGATGAATTAAAGAATAGAAGGAAGCATCTCTATCACAGAATCAATAAAAAGCCCACCTTCTTTAAGTATCTTCAGAAATTTCGATAAGAAGATAAAATGTCCTAGATGGTTTCTAGTTAAGAAGACAGAAGATAATTCTCTGTATATTTAACCTTAAAGGACAGGGTCCCCGGTTCTGGCTGAGTCAAACTCTTCATCAGCAGTGAAGTTGAAGGAACTCAGCTCTGAGATTTTGGAATTTCTCAGCACCTCCCTGAGGAAGTTGCTGCTCACAGAAGAAGCAGGAATGAACATAAGAGAAGTGGATGGGGCAAATGTGTTCATCTTTCCAAACTGTCCTTTCTGCCTTCCTGAATCATCCAGAACCTATGAGGAAGGAAGCATCCTTCTTCAGTCTTGGGATCTGGGATTGGTGCCAAGCCTGGGGTAAAGGCTGATCCAGCTTTCAAAACATGGAGTCAAGAAGGACACAAAGCAACATCCCAGGGTGATGGGCAGGTGGGAGGTGGGGGTGGTGCAGGGACCAAAGAGACCAACAGGCCTAAACACAGCATTTCTCAAAAAGACTAGACAGAGAGGCAAGACCAGACCCCAGGCTATACAAATAATGGGATGTAAAGAGAGAGCAAGTGGGTTCAAAAGTGTAGGGATAGGTAAGATTCAAAGTGGTCCCCAAGGGGCTCTGGAAGGTAAAGGCAGGGACCTCTCACAGACAGGAGAGAGACTGTTAAAGCACTGAGCCATTTTTGACAATACGTCCATTGCCAAAATGGAGCTCTGCCACATTGGTAGCTAATCAAGAGGTTTCTATGATAATCTCACTTAGAAAAATACTTTTGGAAAGAAAAATGGGAATTAAAATAGAAGAAAAGTTTGAAAAGAAATTTGATGATTAAGATTCTTAATATACTTATGTGCACTATTGAAATATTTCTTTGTTTCGGTGATGTCAACCACATCCTAATAGCAAAATGTATGTACATATGCATACATACATATGCATACGGGCTTCCCTATGGCTCATCGGTAAAGAAACCACCTGCAATGCAGGAGCCTCAGGAGACATGGGTTTGATCCCTGGGTTGGGAAGATTATCTGGTGGAGGGCATGGCAACCCACTCCAGAATTCTTGCCAAGAGAATCCCAAGGACAGAGGAGCCTGGTGGGCTACAGTCCATAGGGTCGCAGAGTCAGATAAGACGGAAACGACCGAGCACACAAGCACATATGCATATGTTACATATTTTATTTATAAAATCTGAACTTCCCCTGCACCCATTAAATGTATACTTCCTGACATTTTCAACCTAATTTTTTCAAAGATAGTTTATCCTTTTTTTCATTTATTTTTTCATTGCTTCTAAATGTCAGGCAAGTGAATTTTGCGTAGAGATCACAAAGGAAGATGAGGTTTTGAAAGATGGAAGCAATTGTAAAATGTTTTTAGACAAGTATTCAGCCATTGAAGTTTCACGTTCCACTCATCAATTGAAAAGAATCACTGGACCTCCCTTCAGAGGTGAGTTGGTTAATGTGTGGGGAATAGACCAGACTAGGAGAAGAAATAAACCATAAGTGGCTCTGACTAATAGACTTATGTTTTCTTCACTCCCTTTGTAACATTTCCACAAAGAAGATAGAAAAATTCATTCCCCCGCAGTATAGCAGATGATACCACAAATGACCTAATGAAAACAACAAAAAACTACTTTAGGAATACATCATTAAGTTTACATTACTGATAAAAGAGAGAAAGCTTGAATCCAAGGAAATCAGTGAGCACCAAAGATATCTTAGTCCTCTTGTTTTTGCCAAACTATGGATACTTTGAGTTTCTATTTTGATGTCTATGGAATATATTAGAAGTATAAGCCTAAAGCTTGTTGTAGGGTGAATTTAATGGGAGAACCAAAAATACTATGATAGCAAAAGTTTAATCTCTAAGTGTAAAGTTAATAAACAGTAAACTTGGCATACAAGTTTGCCAAGTGGGATTCCCTGGTGGCTTAAACAGTAAAGAGTCTGCCTGTAAGTGGAAGACCCAGGTTCAATCCCTGGATCAGGAAGATCCCTCAGAGAAGGAAATGGCAACCCACTTCAGTATTCTTGCCTGGAAAATCCCATGGACGGAGGAGCCTGGTGGGCTGCAGTCCATGGGGTTGCAAAGAGTCAGACATGACCGAGCAACTTTCCTTCACTTGGCATACAAAGAGAACCAGGGCTCCCTAGGTGGAGCAGTGGTAAAGAATCCACCTGCCAATGCCGGAGACAGGGGTTGGATCCCTGGGTGGGGAAGATCCCCTAGAAGAGGAAATGGTAACTTACTCCAGTATTCTTGCCTGGAAAATCCCATGGTCAGAGGAGCCTGGAAGGCTACAGTCCATGGGGCTGCAAAGAATCAGACACAACTGAGCACACACATACACACACAAAGGAGAACAGCAAAGAAACATGCCAGTCTTGAAACCAGCATTCTCACCTGAGAATTTGTTTATAAAAAAAAAAGCATTTTAATACCTCTATATCCAATTCATGCTTCATATGTAATTCAAATAACCTCTAGTAGAAATGTAGTCCAGTTATCCTGGGAGAGTGGGGATTCCAGGAATATATCTAAGGCAGATGTAATTTGCAGTTTTTCTCTGCATGTACAGCTTTTAATCCAAACCTCAGAAAATATCCACAGGCAAAACTCCAAGAGAAATAAGCATTTTACAGTTAAAATACACAAGGAAATAAAGAATGATAAAAAATATTTTTTTAAATTGTCAAGAGAATCAGACAAGCAAATTGGGGGGTTTGAGAATAACCAGCGCTTGCCTGGTGATTCATATGGTAAAGAATTTGCCTGCAATTCGGGAGACCTGGGTTCGATCCTTGGGTTGGGAAGATCCTCTGAAGGAGGGCGTGGCAACCCGCTCCAATATTCTTGCCTGGAGAATCCCCATTGGTTAGAGGAGGCTGGTGGGCTACAGTTCATGGGGTCACAATGCGTTGGACATGACTAAACAACTAAGCACAGCGTAGCACGGGCACAGAATGGGCTTCCCCAGTGGTTTAGCAGGTAAAGAATCCACCTGCAAGTCAGGAGCCACAGGTGACACAGGTTTGATCCCTGGGTCAGGAAGATCCCCTGGAGGAGGGCATGACAACCCACTCCAGTGTTCTTGCCTGGAGAATCCCGTGGACAGAGGAGCCTGACGGGCCACAGTCCACAGGGCCACAAAGAGTCCGACATGACTCAAGTGACAGCACAAATGCATGAGTCACAGAATACAAAATTTTTGATATTTTTTTTTTATAAATGAAATGATATTTTTAAAGAGAAGTGACCAAGATGGCAGAGTAGGAAGACCCTGCACCCCCTCCTCCCACAGGGCACACCAAAATTATGACTATTTATAGAACACCTATTGCAGAGAACAACCTGATGACTGGCAGAAAACATTTACCACATCTAAAGATATAAAGAAGGAACCGCAACCAGATGGGTAGGAATGGCAGAAATGCAGTGCAATCAAATCCCACAGCCCCAGAGAAGTGACCCACAAGCAGGAGGATAATCACAATTACAGGGTTTCTCCCCAAAGAGTGAGAGACCCAAGTTCCACATAAGGTTGCCCAGCCTAGAGGTTCTGCACCAAGAAGCCCCTAGAAGATCTGGCTTGAAGGTCAGTGGGGCTTGCTTACAGGAAAGCCAAAAGGATGTAGAAAATCCTGATTGTAAAGGGCACAAGCAAAATCTGACACATTCTGAGACCCACCACAGAGGCAGTAACTTGAAACAACCCTGGGTCAGACCTACCTGTTGATCTTAAAGAGCCTCCTGTAAAGAATGGAGGCAACTGGGGCTCCTCCTGAGGATATAGATGCTGGCGTCAACAATTTTGGGGAACTCATACTACCATAAGGACACTGGTACAAACAAGTGATGTTTGGGGGTCCTCCTTCTTATTAATGCTGGGGGTTTACTCACCTACCAGCTATTCAGCATCAGCCCTGGCACTGCTGAGGCCAAAAAGCAAGACCTGGCCTAACAAGTGGGCTGACAGCCTTGGAATAAAGCAGAGCCTGCCAGCCAATCTGGTTGGGAGCAGCCCCACTTACCAGTATAATCACAGAAGTGGACATTGCCACAACAAACAGGTCTGTGCAGCCAAAACAGAGGCTACCCATAGAGCATACAGCTCTGGAGACCAAAGGGGAGCATTTTACTGAATCCTAAAGAACGTCTCCTAAAGAACACATGGACATCACCAGATGGTCAACACCAAAACCAGATTGATTATGTTCTTTACAGCCAGAGATGGAGAAGCTCTATACAGTCAACAAAAACAAGACCAGGAACTGACTGTGGCTCAGATCATGAACTCCTTATTACCAAATTCAGACTTAAATTGAAGAAAGTATGGAAAACCACTAGACCATTCAGGTATGACCTAAATCAAATCCCTTATGATTATACAGTGGAAGTGAGAAATAGATTTAAGGGCCTAGATCTGATAGAGTGCCTGATGAACTATGGAATGAGGTTCGTGACACTGTACAGGAGACAGGGATCAAGACCATCCCCATGGAAAACAAATGCAAAAAAGGAAAATGGCTGTCTGGAGAGGCCTTACAAATAGCTGTGAAAAGAAGAGAAGTGAAAAGCAAAGGAGAAAAGGAAAGATACAAGCATCTGAATGCAGAGTTCCAAAGAATAGCAAGAAGAGATAAGAAAGCCTTCCTCAGTGATCAATGCAAAGAAATAGAGGAAAACAACAGAATGGGAAAGACTAGAGATCTCTTCAAGAAAATTAGAGATACCAAGGGAACATTTCATGCAAAGATGGGCTCGATAAAGGACAGAAATGGTATGGACCTAACAGAAGCAGAAGATATTAAGAGGTGGCAAGAAAACACAGAAGAACTGTACAAAAAGATCTTCATGAACCAGATAATCACGATGGTGTGATCACTCACCTAGAGCCAGACATACTGGAATGTGAAGTCAAGTGGGCCTTAGGAATCATCACTACGAACAAAGCTAGTGGAGGTGATGGAATTCCAATTGAGCTATTTCAAACCCTGAAAGATGATGCTGTAAAAGTGCTGCACTCAATATGCCAGAAAATTTGGAAAACTCAGCAGTGGCCACAGGACTGGAAAAGGTCAGTTTTCATTCCAATCCCAAAGAAAGGCAATGCCAAAGAATGTTCAAACTACCGCACAGTTGCACTCATCTCACATGCCAGGCTGCACTCCATGGGATCACTAAGAGTTGAACACGACTGAGCGACTTCCCTTTTACTTTTCGTTTTCATATATCAGAGAAGGAAATGGCAATCCACTCCAGTGTTCTTGCATGGAGAATCCCAGAGACGAGGGAGCTGTGGCTGCCGTCTGTGGGATCACACAGAGTCGGACACGAATAAAGTGACTTAGCAGCAGCAGCAGCATATGCTAGTAAAGTAATGCTCAAAATTCTCCAAGCCAGGCTTCAGCAATACGTGAACCATGAACTTCCAGATATTCAAGCTGGTTTTAGAAAAGGCAGAGGAACCAGAGATCAAATTGCCAACATCTGCTGGATCATGGAAAAAGCAAGAGAGTTCCAGAAAAACATCTATTTCTGCTTTATTGACTATGCCAAAGCCTTTGACTGTGTGGATCACAAAAAAACTGTGGAAAATTCTGAAAGAGATGGGAATACCAGACCACCTGACCTGCCTCTTGAGAAATCTGTATGCAGGTCAGGAAGCAACAGTTAGAACTGGACATGGAACAATAGACTGGTTCCAAATAGGAAAAAAGAGTATGTCAAGGCTGTATCTTGTCACCCTGCTTATTTAACTTATATGCAAAGTACATCATGAGAAACGCTGGACTGGAAGAAACACAAGCTGGAATCAAGATTGCCAGGAGAAATATCAATAATCTCAGATATGCAGATGACACCACCCTTATGGCAGAAAGTGAAGAGGAACTGAAAGGCCTCTTGATGAAAGTGAAAGTGGAGAGTCAGAAAGTTGGCTTACACCCGTGCCGCTCAACATTCAGAAAACTAAGATCATGACATCTGGTCCCATCACTTCATGGGAAACAGATGGGGAAACAGTGTCAGACTTTGTTTCTTTGGGCTCCAAAATCACTGCAGATGGTGACTGAAGCCATGAAATTAAAATACGCTTACTCCTTGGAAGAAAAGTTATGACCAACCTAGATAGCATATTGAAAAGCAGAGACATTACTTTGTCAACAAAGGTCCATCTAGTCAAGGCTATGGTTTTTCCTGTGGTCATGTATGGATGTGAGAGTTGGACTGTGAAGAAAGCTGAGTGCTGATGAATTGATGCTTTTGAACTGTGGTGCAGGAGAAGACTCTTGAGAGTCCCTTGGACTGCAAGGAGATCCAACCAGTCCATTCTGAAGGAGATCAGCCCTGGGATTTCTTTGGAAGGAATGATGCTAAAGCTGAAACTCCAGTACTTTGGCCATCTCATGCATAGAGTTGACTCATTGGAAAAAACTCTGATGCTGGGAGGAATTGGGGGCAGGAGGAGAAGGGGACGACAGAGGATGAGATGGCTGGATGACATCACTGACTGGATGGACGTGAGTCTGAGTGAACTCCAGGAGTCGGTGATGGACACGGAGGCCTGGCATGCTGCAATTCATGGGGTCGCAAAGAGTCAGACACGACTGAGCGACTGAACCAAACTGAAAGAACGTCTCCTATTTCAGGCTCTGAGTCCAGGATGGGGAAATGTCACTTATCTGCTTGATCCATAAGAAATAAAATGAGAATCAGGCAACATGAGGTGACAGAGGAATATGTTCCAATTGAAAGAAAAAGATAAAACCTCAGAAGAAATACTAAGAAAAGTGGAAATAAACAATTCACCTGACAATGAGTTCAAGATAAGGATCATAAAGAAGCTCAACAAACTTGGGAGAAAAGTGGATGAATACAGTGATAAGTTTAACAAAGATTTGGGAAATATAAAAAAGAACCAAAGGGCTTCCCAGGTGGCACTAGTGGTAAAGAACCCATTTGCAATGCAGGAGACAAAAGAGACATGGGTTAAATCCCTAGAGTGGGAAGATCCCCTGGAGGAGGGCATGGCAACCCACTCCAGTATTCTTGCCTGGAGAATCCCCATGGACAGAGAAGCCTGGTGGGCTATATAACATGGGGTCACAAAGAGTCAGACACAACTAAAGTGATTTAGCACACCCTCAAAGAAGAACCAAGCAGATCTGAAGAATATAAAAACTGAAATAAAAAATACAGTAGAAAGCAATGCCAAAGAATGATTGAACTACCACACAATTGCACCCATCTCACATGCTAGCAAAGTAATGCTCAAAATCTAGCAAGCCAGGCTTCAACAGTACATCAACTGGGAACTTCCAGATGTTCAAGCTACACTTAGAAAAGGCAGAAGAACCAGAGATCAAATTGCCAACTTCCACTGGATCATAGAAAAAGCAAGAGAGTTCCAGAAAAAGATCTACTTCTTTATTGACTACACCAAAGCCTTTGACTGTGTGGATCACAACAAACTGTGGAAAGTTCTTCAAGAGATGGGAATACCAGACCACTTTACCTGCCTCCTGAGAAATCTGTATGCAGGTCAAGAAACAACAGTTAGAACTGGTTGTGGAACAACAGACTGGTTCTAAATCAGGAAAGGAGTAAGTCAAGGCTGTATACTGTCACCTTGCTTATTTAACTTATGTGCAGAGTACATCATGAGAAATGTTGGACTGGATTAAGCACAAGCTGGAATCAAGATTTCTGGGAGAAATATAAATAACTTCAGATATGCAGATGACACCACCCTTATGGCAGAAAGTGAAGAAGAACTGAAGAGCCTCTTGATGAAAGTGAAAATGGAGAGTGAAAAGTTGGCTTAAAACTCAACATTCAGAAAACTAAGATCATGGCATCCGGTCCCATCATTTCATGGCAAATAGATGGGGAAACAATGGAAACAGTTGCAGACTTTATTTGGAGGGACTCCAAAAATCACTGAAGATGGTGACTGCAGCCATAAAATTAAAAGACGCTTGCTCCTTGGAAGAAAAGCTATGACCAACTTAGCATATTAAAAAGCAAAGACATTACTTTGGCAACAAAGTCCATCTAGTCAAAGCTATGATTTTTCCAGTAGTCATGTATGGATGTGAGAGTTGGACTATAAAAAGAGCTGAGTGCTGATGAATTGATGCTTTTGAACTGTGGTGTTGGAGAAGACTCTTGAGAGTCCCTTGGACTGCAAGGAGATCCAACCAGTCCATCCTAAAAGAAATCAGTCCTGAATATTCATTGGAAGGACTGATGCTGAAGCTGAAACTCCAGTACTTTGGCCACCTGATGCAAAGAACTGAATCATTTGAAAAGACTCTGATGCTGGGAAAGATTGAAGGTGGGAGAGAAGGGGACAACAGAGGATGAGATGGTTGGATGGCATCATTGACTTGATGGATGTGAGTCTGAATAAGCTCTGGGAGTTGGTGATGGACAGGGAAGTCTGGTGTGCTGAAGTCTATAGGGTCACAAAGAGTCAGACACGACTGAGTGACTGAACCAAACAGTAGATTAGATGATCCAGAGTAACAGTCATCAATCTAGAAGACACAGTAGAGGAAATTATCCAAGCTAAATAGAAAAGAAGAAAAAAATTTAATATGGATAGTATAACAAATCTCTGGGACAACATCAATCATACCAATATTTACATTATTGGGGTCTCAGGAGAAGAGAGAACACGAAAAGAGGTAAAGTACAGTTGATTACAATATTGTGTTAGTTTCAGAGGGATAGCAAAGGGATTCAGTTTTATACATATACATTATTTAGATTATTTTCCATTATAAGTTATTGCTAATGCTCAGTCACTCAGTTATGTCCAACTCTTTGCAACTGTATGAAATGTAGCCTACCAGGCTCCTCTGTCCATGGGATTTTTACAGGCAGAAATACCGGAGTGGGTTGCCATTCTCTTCTCCAGGGATTTCCCCAACCCAGGCATAGAACCTGCATCTCTTTCCTCTCCTGCGCTGGCAGGCAGATTCTTTACTACCAGCACCATCTGGGAAGCCCCATTATAGGTTATTACAAGATGTCAAATATTGTTCCCTTTGTTACACAGAAAATCCTTGTACCTATTATATATATGCTAAGTTGCTTCAGTCGTGTCCGACTCTGTGCGACCCCATAGACGGCAGCCCACCAGGCTCCCCTGTCCCTGGGATTCTCCAGGCAAGAACACTGGAGTGGGTTGCCATTTCCTTCTCCAATGCATGAAAGTGAAAAGTCAAAGTGAAGTCGCTCAGTCATGTCCGACTCTTAGCGACCCCATGGACTGTAGTGTATCTATTAATCCCATACTCCTAATCTATCCCCCACTCTTTTCCTTTTGGTAACCATAAATTTATTTTCTATGTCTGTAAGTCTGTTACCAGAAATTTTTATATAATCTTAGTATAAACAAAAAATACTCTTGTAGTAGATAAAATAAACTTGACCTGTTTCCTCCTAATCTATCTTTGAGAAGCTAAAAACTGCTCTCAGCCCAAAAATATTTTTCCTTTCCAACTACTGAATAGCTGTGATACAACAAAATTAGCATTTCAAGCTATTACTGTCTTCAATTAGATTTTTTTAAATGCATTGTGTAGATATAAAATGTTATTAACAATTCTTTGGATTTTTACAAGTATATGTGAAAAACAAAGTCAAATTCACCATTACCCAAGAGAACAATTAGATCCAGAGAAATCAATACACTACAATTTTCTGCTATAGAGTTTATTTCATACACACTGCATTAGAAAAGTTTTTAACCAAATTAAAATTTCCAAAATAGATGAAAGTATGATATACAAATTACCATAAACCACTGGTGTAGTGGAAAGGCATTTCATGATAACTAAATTAAACCACTCAATCATGAGGCTGATAAGACAGGCAGGGTGATGAGGCAGATGGTCAAAAGACAGTTCGATGAGATCTGAAATGAGAGATGCTGCCTGGCAGTTCTGGCTAGAGAAGACGACAGAGGAGGGGGCTCACTTACCAGGAGCAAGACTCTTCAAAAGCAGTTCCAACATTTATGCATATTGCAGAATTTTCCAAACAGCTTGTTTCGTGGAGTACACCTACTTACAAGGAGGTTCCTTAAATATATAACTAAACATAATTTCATTTGTATATCTTGGCGAGACTTTTTGTTAAAAAAAAAAAAAAAAAGAATCACAAATCAATTCAGTCTATAGGAAGCCAGAAAAAAAAAGAAATAAAGGAAATAAAGATGAGACATATTAAAAATTATATAAACCTAACTATACTAATATTAACTGTAATGGTCAAAACAAGTGAATGGCAGATATTGTTGGAATAAATTTAAAAAATCAAGACTCCCCCAAAAATTCACAAATGAAAAAAATAAATAAAACTTTGGCCAACTGTGGAATCTGTATTTTATTTCAGAAAATATGATTATTTGAAAACTTTACTGACGACACATCTGAAGTGTTAAATCCTTGGATCACTTTCCGTATTCCTGTAGAAAGGCAGCCATCACATCCTATGAATCAGTCAATATGAAAGTTGCAACCTTCTCCCATGTTAAGCCCGATCCTCTATTGAATCATCCAAGGCAACTAAGAGCCAATCCCTTTTTAAATATGCTTCCCCTGAAACAAATATTACCTTGAATATTTTAGCAGTATATTAGAATTTTTAAACTCTCACCAAAGGGAGAACCTTCCCTGAAACTCAGATTTTTTTAAATCTGTCTAAACAATGGTTGACAGGCCTGGGTTTTAGACTCAAACAAACCTAGGTGTGTCCGTCTCTAGCCATAAGTCAGTTCTTAGATGATGAGATGATGTCCCTAAGCCTCAGTACACTCAGTTGTTGTTCTTTTTAAAAAGGGGGAGGGTAGTAATTTGACAATTCAAGAATGATAACTGAAACAGCTCATCCACTTAAAATACCCAGCATGGTTCCTAGAACACAAAATTCTTAATACATGCCATCAAGCTTGCCAGCCATGCAGCAGGGGGCCCATCTGGTACCATACCTCTTCATCCAGCCCTCACTTCCTCAAGTCTTACCGAGGTTTCCTCCAACCTTACTTCTGCAAACTGAATCCTAACACCTTCCCTCAAACGTTCTCAAACATTGTTCGATTCTTGAGTAAGTGTTTGTTTGTTGCACATGTGTTTTAGAGATAAAAATAACAATCCCATCTTGTTATTCTCATCAACTAGGCAATCCTAAACTTGCACTTTCCCTGATATTTTATTTGAGTCATCCTTGATCCATAATTCCAACTGAGTCATAAATAAAACATCTCATATAGGTTACACATCACATTAGATGATCTTAGGTAATTTCCTGAAAAGTCTGTGTATAAATTATTTGCTTTCCAAATGGTAGTCACATTTCAAATATACCAAGAGAGGTGGTATTTAATGTACCCTAAGGTGAATTATCTTGTAAAGCAAAGCATTCATTTTCAGTATCATCAATCATTTCCTCATCTGTCTGTTTTATAAGATTGAACTTATTATTTATCATATTTGTTTAAAACGTGACTCTTTGTAGATTTTACCAGTTATTTGTATATTATAAACAGATGGTAAAGAACATTAACTTTTAAATCTTTTCTTTAAGGCTTTGTCTCTCCCTCAAGCTGTGTTAAATATTTGCACTTTCTTCTTTGACCAGTAAGTTTACTGGAAAAACAATTGAGACCACCACCAGATACTTACAGCTACAATACAACAGGAATCAATTGAACTGAAAATTTAAAAGGTTTAGGCTGTGTCTCTGTGGATAAAGAGTGAATCCTAATTCACTCTCATTATTAACTTCTTGTTATTAAGAGTGAATCCTAATTCACTCTTCAAATCACATTTCTTGGGTGAGAGCCAGTATGATAATTGTGTTTAAGAGTATGATGATTATGCTATTTCCATCTAATTTGCATAAATTTGAATAATACATTCAAGTGGCCCTCACCCCACATATGTAACAATTAGTGCAATTAATTTGTACAAATGTGTTTCATCTCTGTATGCTGGGCATGACGCACAAGAAATGTATAACAGGGTCTACAATCCTCCAGTTAACCTCCCAAATAATATTTTGCAAAGACACATTGTGTGAGACACTTTTTCATCTATTCCTGAAAAAGTATCAAAACAATTAATCTGAGACTCAGGAAAACACTACCCTGACAAGGGGAAGGAGACTTTAAAAAGATGCGGAATTCAGCACCCAACTGGGGCTCCATGTGTCTTAGATAAATCTAGGGATTGCTAGTTTTAGGAGTAAATGGATGGTTCAGGGGCCGTGGAATTTGGTATTCCTACAGGCACAAGAATATGCAACCTCAGACCAGCCTAATAAAATATTCCAACATATGTAAATTCTAACTCTGTGTCAAGCATTTTGCTAATCGCCTGGCTTACATTATTGCCTCTTTAATTCTCACAGTACCTCTTCAGAGATAAGCACTAGAATAGCCTTTGTTCAGAGGAGGAAACTGAGACTTGGCAAGTTTAGTCTGCCAATCCCTCATGCCTTCCCCTCACCACTCTGCTCTTCCAAGGCAAGCTGTGCCTGTCCCCGTGGTGGTTTGTCCAGGGGGTGGCGAGTCATCCTGTTAATGGACTTGGATCATTCCTGAAGTGTACCCTGGCTTCTGTCTCTTCATCTGTTCTTTCCCTGAGAAGCAGACTCTGTGAGGGCAGGAAACTCGGGTGTCACACTTGTCACTGCAGCCCCAGCCCAGCGTGGTGCTCTTGTTGTTGTTCAGGCACCAAATTGTGTCTGATGCTTTTGCAACCCCATTGCCTATAACCCACCAGACTCCCTGGACCATGGGATTTTCCAGGCAAGAATATTGGACTGGGTTGACATTTGCTCTTCCAGGGAATCTTCCTGTCCCAGGGATCAAACCAGCATCTCCTGTGTATCCTGCATTGGCAGGGAGACTCTCTACCACTGAGCCACTTGGGAAACTCACCCATTCCAGCATCAGTTCAGTTCAGTTCA
Organism: Tragelaphus eurycerus; assembly: GCA_935064755.1. Classification (NCBI taxonomy): domain Eukaryota; kingdom Metazoa; phylum Chordata; class Mammalia; order Artiodactyla; family Bovidae; genus Tragelaphus; species Tragelaphus eurycerus. Next base: position 19,771,694 of record CAKXYN010000003.1, read on the forward strand.
GTAGCTCAGTCATGCCCAACTCTTTGTGATCCCATGAATCGCAGCACACCAGGCCTCCCTGTCCATCACCAACTCCCAGAGTTCACCCAAACTCGTCCATCAAGTCAGTGATGCCATCCAGCCATCTCATTCACTGTTGTCCCCTTCTCCTCCTGCCCTCAAGCTTTCTCAGCATCAGGGTCTTTTCAAATGAGTCAACTCTTCGCATCAGGTGGCCAAAGTATTGGAGTTTCAGCTTTAGCATCAGTCCTTCCAATGAACACCCAGGACTGATCTCCTTTAGGATGAACTGGTTGGATCTCCTTGCAGTCCAAGGGACTCTCAAGAGTCTCCTCCAACACCACAGTTCAAAAGCATCAATACTTCGGCACTCAGCTTTCTTCACAGTCCAACTCTCACATCCATACCTGACCACTGGAAAAACCATAGCCTTGACTAGACGGACCTTTGTTGGCAAAGTAATGTCTGCTTTTCAATACGCTATCTAGGTTGGTCATAACTTTCCTTCCAAGGAGTGTCTTTTAATTTCATGGCTGCAGGTACCATCTGCAGTGATTTTGGACCCCAAAAAACAAAGTCTGCCACTGTTTTCACTGTTTCCCCATCTATTTCCCATGAAATGATGGGACAAGATGCCATGATCTTAGTTTTCTGAATGTTGAGCTTTAAGCCAACCTTTTCACTCTCCACTTTCACTTTCATCAAGAGTCCCTTTAGTTCCTCTTCACCTTCTGCCATAAGGGAGGTGTCATCTGCATATCTGAGATGATTGATATTTCTCCCAAGATTCTTGATTCCAGCTGGTGCTTCTTCAAGCCCAGCATTTCTCATGATGTACTCTGCATATAAGTTAAATAAGCAGCATCAATTCATTTCAGTTCAGTCACTCAGTCGTGTTCAACTCTTTGCAACCCCATGAATCGCAGCATGCCAGGCCTCCCTGTTCATCACCATCTACCGGAGTTCACTCAAACTCACGTCCATCCAGTCAGTGATGCCATCTAGCCATCTCATCCTCTGTTGTCCCCTTTTCCTCCTGTCCCCAATCCCTCCCAGCATCAGAGCCTTTTCCAAAGAGTCAACTCTTCGCATGAGATGGCCAAAGTACTGGAGTTTCAACTTTAGCATCTGTCCTTCCAAAGAAATCCCAGGGCTGATCTCCTTCAAAATGGACTGGTTGGATCTCCTTGCAGTCCAAGGGACTCTCAAGAGCCTTCTCCAACATCACAGTTCAAAAGCATCAATTCTTCAGCGCTCAGCCTTCTTCACAGTCCAACTCTCACATCCATATATGACCACTGGAAAAACCATAGCCTTGACTAGACGGACCTTTGTTGGCAAAGTGATGTCTCTGCTTTTGAATATGCTATCTAGGTTGGTCATAACTTTCCTTCCAAGGAGTAAGTGTCTTTTAATTTCATGGCTGCAGTCACCATCTGCAGTGATTTTGGAGCCCCCAAAAATAATCAGCATAGTCAGCTACACATCATTAGACCTCCATGTGTACTTAAGGAATAAATGATGCTGTATGTATCTCTGTGAAGCTCCATGCTTAATATGAGGGGATTAACTCAGTGTTGGTTGGAGGAAATTTCACCTCTTTCCAATTTCTAAGAGGCGCCAGCCTGGGACAGATATAAATATTATAGATACTAAGGGACAGTCCAACACAACTATCTCCCTAAAAGTCAGAGTTCCAGAAAGTGATGAGGGCTGAGGTCATCAGGATGCTATGACATGTCAAGGTGGTGACTCAAGTAAACTCTGAGAAAACCGGTATCTATCATGATGCTCCCTGCGTTTTCTTATGATGGGGCTTTCCCTGAGTATACATTCTTCGTTTTTTGATCTTCTAAGAATTTACGGTGTGTGATAACTATGTGTTAAACATGAAGGATACAAGGATGTATGATTTCAAATAGTTTTCCTTTTTATTCTTTTTGTCTCTCTTTTTAAAGCTAGAAATAAAAAGTAAAAAAATAATAGTGATATAAATCAGTCGTAGGTATACTGGCGGGCTTATGTTGATGTATGGCAGAAACCAATGCAATCGTTCTTAAAAAATAATAGTAATAACAAGAAGATTTGTTAGGACTCTGACTCAGTAGCAGCTAATCAAAAATCTCAGTAGCAAAAAACAAAGTTCTTCTGCATCGCACATGGCTGTTCATACAGCCCAAGCCTTTGTTCACCTGCCCAACAGCCCAAGCAGTTTCATCTTTCCAGAATGCCTTAACATCTTTCTTTACCTGAGAGCTCATCAATTCATCAACTGAATCTGTTCCTCCAGACCCTCCCTTTCATTCCAGGTGCCCGTCTCTGTGCTCTTACAGCATCCACGGCCTTCTTTAGCCAAAGCCTGCATCACAAGCTTCGTCAACCGTTGTTTGCTTGTCTGTCTCCTCTACCCATCGGTGAGATTCTAGAGATCAGGGAAGAGTCTTATTCATCTTTGTCTCCTCAGGTTCTCTGTCACCAAAGTACCTCCCTGTAATTACACTCGATAATATTGAACTTAACTGAGCAAGGACAGAATTGATGGGACAACTGTAAGCCTGAGAAAGCATGGGTACATTTGAGCAATCTGCTGCTGCTGCTGCTGCTAAGTCGCTTCAGTCGTGTCCGACTCTGTGCGACCCCGTAGACGGAAGCTCACCAGGCTCCCCCGTCCCTGGGATTCTCCAGGCAAGAACACTGGAGTGGGTTGCCATTTCCTTCTCCAATGCATGAAAGTGAAAAGTGAAAGTGAAGTCGCTCAGTCGTGTCCGACTCTCAGCGACCCCATGGACTGGAGCCTACCAGGATCCTCCGTCCATGGGATTTTCCAGGCAAAAGTACTGGGGTGGGGTACCACTGCCTTCCCCATTGAGCAATCTGGAGCCTATCAAATAAGAACTGTCTGCTTCTTCTCTCCCACCCCAAACAAACCACTTCAAAATCAAGATCTCCAGACTAGGGATTTACCCACCTTTTAAATAGCCAAATCCCATCATATGTCTTCAATGAATCAGAGATATGTTTGAGAACTTTGAAAAGATCAAAGGGATAGAAAATGGATTGTAGAGATGCAAAAGAATCTACAAAGCCAACAGAGATACTTTGATTCACCATAGAGATGTCTGAAAGGAGACCTGGGAATATGCAGGCATTCAGAGAGTGCTGTGTTGGCATTAGAAGTCCTCAAAAGGAGAAGCCATGAGCCATGAACTCTTTTAAAGTGGGAGGTTAGACAACTAAGACCTTGGGGATAGCATTGATCAATTCAGCAAGTAAAAATATAGGATGCTTAGTTAAATTTGAGTGTCAGATACACAACAGATAATTTTTTAGTGTAAGTCAGTTCCATTAGGCAGAACTGAGTGTCCTTTATTTTACCTGTCAATCCTACTTCAGGGAGAACTTTTAAGACTGAAGCACTTGTCCAGAATAATTTAACACCAGTGGGGTGATCATCAATTCCAGGTTTCTTAGGGAAGAGGATATGAAGCACTACTCTCTGTAATCAAAGTAGAGGTATGAACAGGAAGCAATGGGGTCAAATCAAAGCCTGAAAGAGCTCATTTCAACATTAAATGTGTGTCACATTCTGGCACTTTTATAAAGTATCTCCAAAAATTTTGCAACATACAAATCGTCTCAATTAATGACAAAGCACTGATGCTCAGAAAGTTAAGTAGTTTGCCAAAGACCCCACAGAAGTGACAAAGACATGATTCTTTGGTGGTTTGGTCTCACTTGAAAACCATACCTAGTCAACTACTAACCTGCTATTCTCCTCTCTGCCTTCATGTCTCTAGTAACTTTCTCAGTATTCTGCTATCTTCATTTTTACTTAGAACAAAAGAACATCATGTTGTCATTCAGGAGAAATTTGTTTCAAGAAAAAAAAAAAATCCTGGGTGCCTTTAATAGAGTCGGTCATGTAGTGTCTGGTGTCAGGAGAGCACCATGGCATAGTATCCCTAAGTCCACATGTTTCTTACCTTGACTATAACTCTTCATGCAATTTCCTATTTGAAAGAGAGAAACCAGATGGGAATATTTTTTCACTTTCTTTTGAGTTTTGAAGTTGCTTAAGAAAAATAAACACACGTCTATGAATAATTGAACCCATTCCAAGGGATGTAGCTTGGCCCTTTCTATTTCCCTAAGAAAGTAGCTCACAAGTTCTTCCCTAAATCCCTCTCTGCTGGCTCCAGGAGGAGAGGGAACCTGTCTGTCTTCCTTGTATTTGAATTACTATAGCCCAGTACAGCAGAGAAGGCAATGGCACCCCACTCCAGCACTCTTGCCTGGAAAATCCCATGGATGGAGGAGCCTGGTAGGCTGCAGTCCATGGGGTCGCTGGGAGTTGGACACGACTGAGCGACTTCACTTTCACTTTTCACTTTCATGCATTGGAGAAGGAAATGGCAACCCACTCCAGTGTTCTTGCCTGGAGAATCCCAGGGACAGGGGAGCCTGGTGAGCTGCCATCTATGGGGTCACACAGAGTCAGACATGACTGAAGCGACTTAGCAGCAGCAGCAGCAGCCCAGTATAGGGACACAGCAGACCCTCAGTAAATATCTGCAGGAATGACTATCTCAGTGCCCAGGTGCCAGAAATTCCATTCGTTCTTCTGAGTCTGTTTGTGTAAAGGGCAAAATTTATCCGCATGTTGACCTGATTAAGTGGTCAGCTCTTTCCCAGAAAGTAGAAATGGTATGTCCAATAAGGAGTTAATACCCTATATATACAAAGAACTCATGTATATTGATGATTATTGATTTGGCATCCCTGATGGCTCAGCAGTAAAGAATCTGCCTGCAATGCAGCAGAAGTAAGAGACGCAAGTTCGCTCCCTGGATCAGGAAGATCCCTTGGAGGAAGAAACGGCAAAGCCACTCCAGTACTCTTGCCTGGAAGACCTCATGGACGGAAGAGACTGGCGTGCCTCACTCCATGGGATCGCAAAGAGTCGGAACTGAAGCAATTTGGCATGCACACAGAGTAACTCACGGAAGATGTTTCACATGCTATGATACAATTCATTATTTTTATAGTCACTTGGAGGAGGCAGTGGCACCCCACTCCAGTACTCTTGCCTGGAAAATCCCATGGACGGAGTAGCCTGGTGGGCTGCAGTCCATGGGGTCGCTGGGAGTCGGACACGACTGAGCAACTTCACTTTCACTTTTCACTTTCATGCATTGGAGAAGGAAATGGCAACCCACCCCAGTGTTCTTGCCTGGAGAATCCCAGGGACGGCGGAGCCTGGTGGGCTGCCGTCTGTGGGGTCGCACAGAGTCGGACACGACTGAAGTGACTTAGTAGTAGTAGTAGTATAGTCACTACCCTATACATTGTAGACAACCAGCTCTTAAAAATCCATCTTCTTTTTCCTGTGGAAAAAGCTAAATATTAAAAATTCGCTCCTTTCAGTGACTCTTCTCCCTCTTCAAAATCTTTCCCACTGGGCCAGGAGAATGGGTGGGTGGTGGCTGGAGCTGCAGTGGGAGCCTGCTTGGTAAATGTCGTGGCATCTGTGCTGTGGCTGTGACCCCCGTAACGCGGCTCTCCTCCAAGCCACAGCCGTCACCAACTCTGCATGATGAATCCCATTACCTCACAGGGCAAGAATTCGGCTTTATAAAATAGACTTCACATTTGGTCCCCTGGCCCTGCTTGAGATGGAGCCTCTTTCATCTCCAGAGGCCTGGGGGCAGGAGGCAGAAGGGACGATTCAGACCACAGCCTGGGCTGTGGAGGCTGCAAACCCCTGCTCCCCTGGAGTGCTGGGACCTCTGGCTCCGTGGACAAGAGGGGAGGGTTCTGATTCTCGCCTTGGTTTTGCCCTCCATCCAGGACAGTGAGAGGACCTAGGCTTAAAGGAGTGCCTGGCCAGGCCCATTCTCCATCATGTGTCAGACATCCTCCTGCCAAAGGTCCCCTGGTGACCTTTGTCCTCACATCCCTTTCAGCTGACCCACACCTCCCAGAAAACCTGGGTCATTATCTGCCTTGGCAAGACATCAACTCCCCAGATCTCCCTCCCTGGTGCATCGAGGGAGGCATTCTTCTGCCTTTTACTCCATTTCCACTCTGAGGAGTGAAATTTCAACTGCAAATATGTCACAGGAACACATTTCTTTATCAGTAGAAATTCTGCAGCTGAAAAACTGCTCAGTGTCCCACCCCGACCACTTAGATATTGAACAGCCCTCTGGACTCAGCCAGTAGAGGCAGCCAGGGCCCATCTGCAGCATTCCTCCTTTGCACAAGTATTGGGTTTCCCCCAGGTCACTGCTTGCCCTGCCTGATGCTGAGCATTTTACACAGTCAATGCAGGAGAGGGAGGAGATGGGGGTATGATCCCTGGGTGGGGAAGATGCCCTGGAGAAGGAAACGGGCAACTCATTCCAGTATCTTGCCTGGAAAATCCCACAGACAGAGGAGCCTGGCGAGCTGCAGTCCATGGGGTCGCAAAGAATCAGACACAACTGAGCGAATAACATTTTCACTGTCACAGTGCCGCCTTGGTAACCACAAACGAGGTTACAGATGAAAATACCTGTCATGGTCCAGACACACCACAAATCTTCAGTAACTGTTACTTGACTCAAACCCTTTTCCTGGTGATCAAGTCTCCACAAAGGACCCTAGAGTGTATTGTGGAGACACTGGAAGGCCCTCCAATATCATCAGTTTGCACACTGTAGGCTGTGAGCAGGTTCATAAATTTTCTGAGAACTTCTGTTCCAACTTTTCTGCTCTGTTTTTATTTATTTTGTATAATATTATGTATTTAAGAGAAAAGCAGTTGGGGAAATTTTTATTTTATTATGAATCAGATAAGGAGCATCAAAAATAAGAAAGAACTATTTTATTTAAGTCTTCATGACCTTTAGTCTCTTGGGTCTTCTCAGGTGGCACTAGTGGCAAAGAACCCACCTGCCAAGGCAGGAAAGAAGGGCATGGCAACCCACTCCAGTATTCTTGCCTGGAGAATCTGACGGACAGAGAAGTCTGGGGACTACGGCCCATAGGTCGCAAGGAGTCAGACACAACTAAAGTGACTTAGCTCACACGCATGACGTTGGTCTTAGACATTGATAAGAACCTTTTTACATATTATGATGACCACCTTCCAATCATGCAGAGAGACATCCCCAAAGGCAATAGTTTTCCATGATTACTCATTTGCCTAACATGTGCCTATAAACACACATATATTTTTATATCTGTTTACAGCTTTATTACTCAAGTGTCTGTGATCCTCTTATTCAAGATAAAATTTATGTTTCAGATGGTTTGAAAACCAAGATACTTGCCTTTAATGGGCTGCCTCTCCAAGTCAATGGGGGGAGGAGAAGCTTGGAAAGCCCCACCCCCGCTGACTCTGCTCCTGGCTCCCCTAGAATAGTGATCTCTGGAATCTGCAATCTGCAGCTCATGCTGGACTTGGGTGGCAGCATGTTAATCCCCCGGGGACCTGCACCCTCCACCCTGAAGACTTATTTAGCATTTGCCTGTCTGCTTCAAACTTAGATTTAAAAATCTGTAAGTTATGAGAATGGCCTGGACCACTGACCCAAGGGGGTTATCCAAGACTCCAAAATAAGTTTACCCACGTTGGATGAGTGACTGTAAGGGAATCCTTGGAGTAGATCCTTAGGGACCAGTTCCTGGTCTCCTCCTTTCCACTCCAGAGCTCTCTTGGAAAAGGCTTTTCATAACATGGAATTTAAAATATGTATAGGGGACTTCCCTGGTGGCCTAATGGTTAGGATTCTGAGTTTTCACTGAGGTAAGAAGTGTTAAGTGTGTTAGTCACCAAGTCGTGTCCAACTCTTTGTGACCCTATGGACTGTCACCCACCACGTTCCTCTGTCCATGGAATTCTCCAGGCAAAAATAATAGAGTGGGTTTCCATGTCCTCCTCCAGGGGATCTTCCTGATCCAGGAATCGAACCCACATCTCCTGATTGCAGGTGGGTTCTTTACCATCTGAGCTACCAGGGAAGCCCTTTCATAGCAGTGGCCTGAGTTCAATCCCTAGTCCCTAGTCCCTAGAGAAAATCCCACAAGCTGTATGGTGCAGTCAAAAAAATAATAAATAAAAGTATAGGACTTGAAGGATTTCAAAGAGCAAGAAGAGCATTCTAAAGTGAGGTTTTAAAAAATGAAATTTAGGGTTCCGGTTAAGATGGCGGAGGATTAGGACGGGGAATACACTTTCTCCTCCACAAATTCATCAAGAGGACATCTAAACGCCAAGTAAATTCCTCAAACAGCTTCGGAATGCCGGCAGAGAACATCGGACACTGAGAAAAGCAACTCACTCCCCTCTAAAGGAGGTAGGAAAGAACATAGAAGCCAGAGAGGGACAAAGAGGGAGGGGCGGACCTCTGTCCGGGGAAGGGAGCCTGGAAAGGAAAAGAAAAGTTTCCAAACACCGGGAAACTCTCCCTGTAGAGTCTGTGCCAACCTAGAAAGCACGGAGAATAGCATAACAGGGAGGAAAACAATTGAACAATTAAGACCCACAGACTACGAGCCCTACGGTAGCCTCCGCGGCGGGAAGGCATCATCGCAAACACCCGCTTCCGCCAGTAGCAAGCCGGGGCTGGGCGGGGAGACGCTGCGGGCTGCTCCCACGCCGCCGGCCGCTCCCCCGTGGGAAGCACCCCAGAGGAGCGCTCCCCTCCCCCCACCCGCCGCCAGCCGCTCCCGCGCGGGCGTGCACCCGCCCCCTGTGCCGGGGGCTCCCGAGCGGGTCGACCCCCACCGCCAACCGTTCCCGTGCGAACCATCCCCTCACCGCCGCTCCCCCGCCAGCCGTTGCCGCGCGGGCCGTTTCTGCCGGGAGTGGTTTGGGCCGGCAGACCGGACTGCGGCGCCGACCACAGGAGGGGCTGGCCCTGGCCCAAGACACTGAGGGGCCGCGCACAGAGCAAGGGGACTATAGCGCGCACCCGCCCCCTGCACCGGGGGCTCCCGCGCGGGTCGACCCCCACCGCCGACCATTCCCGTGCGAACCATCCCCTCGCCGCCGCTTCCCCGCCAGCCGTGGCCGCGCGGGCCGTTCCCGCTGGGTGTGGTTCAGGCTGGCAGACCAGACTGCGGCACCGTCCACAGAAGAGGCCGGCCCAGGCCCAAGACACTGCGGGGCCCGCGCACAGAACAAAGGACTATACAGACCAACTACAGAGAAAGGGGCCTATAGATCTTGAGAAACTTAAGCCGAAACAAGAAACTAGCCGAAAATGAACTGAACCCACAGCAATAAAAGAGAAACTCTTATACATATTGTTACTATTTTTACCAACATTATTTCCTTTTTTTTTTTCTTTTTTTAATATATGTTTTTTTAAATTTTTATTATTTTTTTGTTGAAAAGAGAAGGGGAAAAAAGGAAAAAAAATTTTTTTTCTTGTTTTTGTTTCTTTTATTTTTATGTTTTTATCCTCTAGTACTTCTTTAGTCTCCACTGTTAGATATAACTTTTGCGACCCTGTTTTGGTTTTGTGTGTGTGTGTGTGTGTGTGTGTGTGTGTTTTTCTTGTTTTTGTTTCTTTTATTTTTATGTTTTTATCCTCTAGTACTTCTTTAATCTCCACTGTTAAATATAACTTTTGCGACCCTGTTTTGGTTTTTTTTGTGTGTTTTTTTTTTTTTTTCTTTTTTTCTTTTTTCTTTTTGTCCTTTGCTTTTTTTCTTTCCTTTGTTCTTTTCTTTACTGATTACTGACTGGATCTGTCTCTCTCCTTGACACTCCCTCCTTTTACCCTCCTGACCAACTCTATCTCCCTCCTCCCTTTCTCCTTCTCCGTATAACTCCGTGAACATCTCTGAGCAGTCTAGTTGTGGAATGCAATATAGAAGACGAACTTTTTGAGACTACTGCAAAAATAAGACAGATAACAGGAAGCAGGAGGCTTAAGTCCAAACCCTGATCCCACGAAACATTAATTGACAGGAGCTCATCAAATGCCTCCATACCTACACTGAAACCAAGCATCACACAAAGACCAGCAAGTTCCACGGCAAGACATACCAAGAAAATCCTCTAGAAAAACAAGAACACAGCCCTGAGCTCCAAGTCACAGGCTACACAAAGCGACCTCAAAACCATAGACATCTCATAACTCACCACTAGACACTCCACCGCACCCCAGAGAAAAGAAATCCAGCCCCACCCACCAGAACATCGATACAAGCTTCCATAAATAAGAAACCTCGACTTGTCACCGGTACAAACCCACATATAGGGCAGAAAAGCCACAATAAAGAGAACTCCACAGACTGCCAGAATACAGTAAGGACTCCCCAAACTCAGCATTTTAAACAAGATGAAGAGACAGAAGAATTCCCAGCAGGTAAAGGAACAGGATAAATGCCCACCAAACCAATCAAAAGAGGAAGAAATAGCAAACCTAACTGATAAAGAATTCCAAATAATGATAGTGAAATTAATCCAAAGCCTGGAAAGCAAAATGGAATCATGGATAAATAGCCTGGAGAAAAGCATCAAGAAGATGCAAGAAAGATTTAACAAGGACCTAGAAGAAATAAAAAAGAGTCAATATATAATGAATAATGCAATAAATGAGATCCAAAACACTCTGGAGGCAACAAATAGTAGAATTACAGAGGCAGAAGATAGAATTAGTGAATTAGAAGATAGAATGGCAGAATTAAATGAATCAGAGGAGAAAAAAGAAAAACGAATTAAAAGGAATGAGGACAATCTCAGAGACTTCCAGGACAATTTTAAACGTTACAATATTCGAATCATAGGAGTTCCAGAAGAAGAAGACAAAAAGAAAGACCATGAGAAGATACTAGAGGAGATAATAGTTGAAAACTTCCCTAAAATGGGGAAGGAAATAATCACTCAAGTCCAAGAAACCCAGAGAGTCCCATATAGGATAAACCCAAGGCGAAACACCCCAAGACACATATTAATCAAATTAACAAAGATCAAACACAAAGAACAAATATTAAAAGCAGCAAGGGAAAAACAACAAATAACACACAAGGGAATTCCCATAAGGCTAACAGCTGATCTTTCAATAGAAACTCTTCAAGCCAGGAGGGAATGGCAAGACATACTTAAAGTGATGAAAGAAAAGAACCTACAGCCCAGATTATTGTACCCATCAAGGATCTCATTCAAATATGAAGGAGAAATTAAAACCTTTACAGACAAGCAAAAGCTGAGAGAATTCAGCACCACCAAACCAGCTCTCCAACAAATACTAAAGGACCTTCTCTAGACAGGAAACACAAAAAGGATATACAAATTCAAACCCAAAACAACAAAGTAAATGGCAACGGGATCATATTTATCCATAATTACCTTAAATGTAAATGGGTTGAATGCCCCAACCAAAAGGCAGAGACTGGCTGATTGGATACAAAAACAAGACCCATACATATGTTGTCTACAAGAGACCCACCTCAAAACAGGGGACACATACAGACTGAAAGTGAAGGGCTGGAAAAAGATTTTCCATGCAAATAGGGACCAAAAGAAAGCAGGAGTAGCAATACTCATATCAGATAAAATAGACTTTAAAACAAAAGCTGTGAAAAGAGACAAAGAAGGTCACTACATAATGATCAAAGGATCAATCCAAGAAGAAGATATAACAATTATAAATATATATGCACCCAACATAGGAGCACTGCAATATGTAAGATAAATACTAACAAGTATGAAAGGAGAAATCAACAATAACACAATAATAGTGGGAGACTTTAATACCCCACTCACACCAATGGATAGATCAACTAAACAGAAAATTAACAAGGAAACACAAACTTTAAATGATACAATAGACAAGTTAGAACTAATTGATATCTATAGGACATTTCATCCCAAAACAATGAATTTCACCTTTTTCTCAAGTGCACACGGAACCTTCTCCAGGATAGACCACATCCTGGGCCATAAATCTAGCCTTGGTAAGTTCAGAAAAATTGAAATCATTCCAACCATTTTTTCTGACCACAATGCAGTAAGAGTAAATCTCAATAACAGGAGAAAAACTATTAAAAATTCCAACATATGGAGGCTGAACAACACACTCCTGAATAACCAACAAATCACAGAAGAAATCAAAAAAGAAATCAAATTCTGCATAGAAACGAATGAAAATGAAAACACAACAACCCAAAACCTGTGGGACACTGTAAAAGCAGTCCTAAGGGGAAAGTTCATAGCAATTCAGGCATACCTTAAGAAACAAGAAAAAAGCCAAATAAATAACCTAACTCTACACCTAAAGCAACTGGAAAAGGAAGAAATGAAGCACCCCAAGGTTAGTAGAAGGAAAGAAATCTTAAAAATTAGGGCAGAAATAAATGCAAAAGAAACAAAAGAGACCATAGCAAAAATCAACAAAGCCAAAAGCTGGTTCTTTGAAAGGGTAAATAAAATTGACAAACCACTAGCCAGACTCATCAAGAAACAAAGGGAGAAAAATCAAATCAATAAAATTAGAAGAGAAAATGGAGAGATCACAACAGACAGCACAGAAATACAAAGGATCCTAAGAGACTACTATCAGCAATTATATGGCAATAAAATGGACAATATGGAAGAAATGGACAAATTCTTAGAAAAGTACAACTTTCCAAAACTGGATCAGGAAGAAATAGAAAATCTTAACAGACCCATCACAAGCACGGAAATTGAAACTGTAATCAGAAATCTCCCAGCAAACAAAAGCCCAGGCCCAGACGGCTTCACAGCTGAATTCTACCAAAAATTTAGAGAAGAGCTAACACCTATTCTACTCAAACTGTTCCAGAAAATTGCAGAGGAAGGCAAACTTCCAAACTCATTTTATGAGGCCACCATCACCCTAATTCCAAAACCTGACAAAGATCCCACAAAAAAAGAAAACTACAGACCAATATCACTGATGAACATAGACGCAAAAATCCTTAACAAAATTCTAGCAATCAGAATCCAACAATACATTAAAAAGATCATACACCATGACCAAGTGGGCTTTATCCCAGGGATGCAAGGATTCTTCAATATCCGCAAATCAATCAACGTAATACACCACATTAACAAACTGAAGAATAAAAACCATATGATTATCTCAATAGATGCAGAGAAAGCCTTTGACAAAGTTCAACATCCATTTATGATAAAAACTCTCCAGAAAGCAGGAATAGAAGGAACATACCTCAACATAATAAAAGCTATATACGACAAACCCACAGCAAACATTATCCTCAATGGTGAAAAACTGAAAGCATTTCCTCTAAAGTCAGGAACAAGACAAGGATGCCCACTCTCACCATTATTATTCAACATTGTTCTGGAAGTTTTGGCCACAGCAATCAGAGCAGAAAAAGAAATAAAAGGAATCCAAATTGGAAAAGAAGAAGTAAAACTCTCACTGTTTGCAGATGACAAGATCCTCTACGTAGAAAACCCTAAAGATTCCACCAGAAAATTACTAGAACTAATCAATGAATACAGTAAAGTTGCAGGATATAAAATTAACACGCAGAAATCCCTTGCATTCCTGTACACTAATAACGAGAAAATAGAAAGAGAAATTAAGAAAACAATTCCATTCACCATTGCAATGAAAACAATAAAATACTTAGGAATATATCTTCCTAAAGAATCTAAAGACCTATATTTAGAAAACTATAAAACACTGCTGAAAGAAATTAAAGAGGACACTAATAGATGGAGAAATATACCATGTTCGTGGATTGGTAGAATCAATATAGTGAAAATGAGTATAGTACCCAAAGCAATTTATAGATTCAATGCAATCCCCATCAAGCTACCAACGGTATTCTTCACAGAGCTAGAACAAATAATTTCTCAATTTGTATGGAAATACAAAAAACCTCGAATAGCCAAAGCTATCTTGAGAAAGAAGAACAGAACTGGAGGAATCAACCTGCCTGACTTCAGGCTCTACTATAAAGCTACAGTCATCAAGACAGTATGGTACTGGCACAAAGACAGAAATATAGATCAATGGAACAAAATAGAAAGTCCAGAGATAAATCAACGCACGTATGGCCACATAATCTTTGACAAAGGCGGCAAGAATATGCAATGGATTAAAGACAATCTTTTTAACAAGTGGTGCTGGGAAAACTGGTTGAACACTTGTAAAAGAATGAAACTAGAACACTGTCTAACACCATACACAAAAATAAACTCAAAATGGATTAAAGAGCTAAATATAAGACCAGAAACCATAAAACTCCTAGAGGAAAACATAGGCAAAACACTCTCTGACTTACATCACAGCAGGATCCTCTATGACCCACCTCCCAGAATATCGGAAATAAAATCAAAAATGAACAAATGGGACCTAATCAAACTTAAAAGCTTCTGCACAACAAAGGAAACTATAGGCAAGCTGAAAAGACAGCCTTCAGAATGGGAGAAAATAATAGCAAATGAAGCAACAGACAAACAACTAATCTCAAAAATATACAAGCAACTTCTACAGCTCAATTCCAGAAAAATAAACGACCCAATCAAAAAATGGGCCAAAGAACTTAATAGACATTTCTCCAAAGAAGACATACAGATGGCTAACAAACACATGAAAAGATGCTCAACATCACTCATTATCAGAGAAATGCAAATCAAAACCACTATGAGGTACCATTACACGCCAGTCAGAATGGCTGCGATCCAAAAATCCACAAGCAGTAAATGCTGGAGAGGGTGCGGAGAGAAGGGAACCCTCTTACACTGTTGGTGGGAATGCAAAGTAGTACAGCCACTATGGAGAACAGTATGGAGATTCCTCAAAAAACTGGGAATAGAACTGCCTTATGACCCAGCAATCCCACTGCTGGGCATACACACTGAGAAAACCAGAATTGAAAGAGGCACGTGTACCCCAATGTTCATAGCAGCACTGTTTACAATAGCCAGGACGTGGAAGCAACCTAGATGTCCATCCACAGATGAATGGATAAGCAAGCTGTGGTACATATACACGATGGAGTATTACTCAGCCATTCTAAAGAATACATTTGAATCAGTTCTAATGAGGTGGATGGAACTGGAGCCTATTATACAGAGTGAAGTAAGCCAGAAAGAAAAACACAAATACAGTATACTAACGCATATATATGGAATTTAGAAAGATGGTAACAATCACCCCGCTTATGAGACAGCAAAAGAGACACTGATGTATAGAACAGACTTTTGGACTCTGGGACTGGGAGAGGGTGGGACGATTGGGGAGAATAGCATTGAAATATGTATAATATCATATCTGAAACGAGTCAGTCCAGGTACGATGCCCTATAACAGATGCCTGGGACTGGAGCACTGGGATGAACTGGAGGGATGGTGTGGGAAGGGGGAGGGAGGAGGGTTCAGGATGGGGAACACGTGTATTCTGGTGGCAGATCCATCTCGATGTATAGTAAAAGTAATACAATATTGTAAAGTTAAGAAAAATTTAAAAAATAATAATAATAATAATAAATAAATTAGCAATCAAAAAAAATAAAAAATGAAATTTAATAATTCAATGTTTGATAATTAATTTACATGCTTACCTTAACTTCCCAACAAAGATCATACCAGGACTTAGGAGAGAGAACAAAATTTACCGCCTGCATGTCTTATCTGTGTCCCAAAGCTCCCATCTCAGAGGTAGATATTAGTGAGTTCCTAATGAACATCATTAATTATTGCTCTGAACACCACTGTGAGAGACACATACACACAGAGAAGACTGGGTTTTGTTTTGTTTTATTTCTTTGCAGCCAAAGATGGAGAAGCTCTATACAGTCAGCAAAAAAAAGACTGGGAGCTGACTGTGGCTCAGATCATGAACTCCTTATTGCTAAATTCAGACTTAAATTGAAAAAAGTGTTGAAAACTACTAGACCATTCAGGTATGACCTAAATCAAATCCCTTATGATTATACAGTGGAAGTGAGAAATAGATTTAAGGGCCTAGATCTGATAGAGTGCCTGATGAACTATGGAATGAGGTTCATGACATTGTACAGGAGACAGGGATCAAGACCATCCCCATGGAAAAGAAATGCAAAAAAGGAAAATGGCTGTCTGAGGAGGGCTTACAAATAGCTGTGAAAAGAAGAGAAGCGAAAAGCAAAGGAGAAAAGGAAAGATATAAGCATCTGAATGCAGAGTTCCAAAGAATAGCAAGAAGAGATAAGAAAGCCTTCTTCAGCGATCAATGCAAAGAAATAGAGGAAAACAACAGAATGGGAAAGACTAGGGATCTCTTCAAGAAGATCAGAGATACCAAGGGAACATTTCATGTAAAGATGGGCTCGATAAAACACAGAAATGGTATGGACCTAAGAGAAGCAGAAGATATTAAGAAGAGATGGCAAGAATACACAGAAGAACTGTACAAAAAAGAGCTTCACGACCCAGATAATCACGATGGTGTGATCACTGACCTAGAGCCAGACATCCTGGAATGTGAAGTCAGGTGGGCCTTAGAAAGCATCACTACGAACAAAGCTAGTGGAGGTGATGGAATTCCAGTGGAGCTATTCCAAATCCTGAATGATGATGCTGTGAAAGTGCTGCACTCAATATGCCAACAAATTTGGAAAACTCAGCAGTGGCCACACGACTGGAAAAGGTCAGTTTTCATTCCAATCCCAAAGAAAGGTAATGCCAAAGAATGCTCAAACTACCGCACAGTTGCACTCATCTCACACGCTAGTAAAGCAATGCTCAAAATTCTCCAAGCCAGGCTTCAGCAACAACTGTGAACTTCCAGATGTTCAAGCTGGTTTTAGAAAAAGCAGAGAAATCAGAGATCAAATTGCCAATATCCTCTGGATCATGGAAAAAGCAAGAGAGTTCCAGAAAAACATCTATTTCTGCTTTATGGACTATGCCAAAGCCTTTGACTGTATGGATCACAATAAACTGTGGAAAATTCTGAAAGAGGTGGGAATACCAGACCACCTGACCTGCCTCTTGAGAAACCTATATGCAGGTCTGCTGCTGCTGCTGCTGCTGCTAAGTCGCTTCAGTCATGTCCGACTCTGTGCGACCCCATAGACGGAAGCTCACCAGGCTCCCCTGTCCCTGGGATTCTCCAGGCAAGAACACTGGAGTGGGTTGCCATTTCCTTCTCCAATGCATGAAAGTGAAAAGTGAAAGTGAAGTCGCTCAGTCGTGTCCGACTCTTAGCGACCCCACGGACTGGAGCCTACAAGGCTCCTCCATCCATGTCAGGAAGCAACAGTTAGAACTGGACATGGAACAACAGACTGGTTCCAAATAGGAAAAGGAATAATCAAGGCTATATACTGTCACCCTGCTTATTTAACTTATATGCAGAGTACATCATGAGAAACACTGGGCTGGATAAAGCACAAGCTGGAATCAAAATTGCCGGGAGAAATATCAGTAACCTCAGATATGCAGATGACACCACCCTTATGGCAGAAAGTGAAGAGGAACTAAAAAGCCTCTTGATGAAAGTGAAAGAGGAGAGTGAAAAAGTTGGCTTAAAACTCAACATTCAGAAAACTAAGATAATGGCATCTGGCCCCATCACTTCATGGCAAATAGATGGGGAAACAGTGGAAACAGTGGCAGACTTTGTTTTGGGGGCTCCAAAATCACTGCAGATAGTACCTGTAGCCATTAAAAAACGCTTACTCCTTGGAAGGAAAGTTATGACCAACCTAGATAGCATATTGAAAAGCAGAGACATTACTTTGCCAGCAAAGGTCCATCTAGTCAAGGCTATGGTTTTTCCAGTAGTCATGTATGGATGTGAGAGTTGGACTGTGAAGAAAGCTGAGCGTCAAAGAATTGATGCTTTTGAACTGTGATGTTGAGGAAGATTCTTGAGCGTCCCTTGGACTGCAAGGAGATCCAACCAGTCCATCCAAAAGGAGATCAGTCCTGGGTGTTCATTGGGAGGACTGATGCTAAAGCTGAAACTCCAATACTTTGGCCACTTCATGCAAAGAGTTGACTCATTGGAAAAGACCCTG
Organism: Tragelaphus eurycerus; assembly: GCA_935064755.1. Classification (NCBI taxonomy): domain Eukaryota; kingdom Metazoa; phylum Chordata; class Mammalia; order Artiodactyla; family Bovidae; genus Tragelaphus; species Tragelaphus eurycerus. Next base: position 19,789,691 of record CAKXYN010000003.1, read on the forward strand.
ATTTGGGGAGGGATTGGGGGCAGGAGGAGAAGGGGACAACAGCAGATGAGATGGCTGGATGGCATCACCGACTTGATGGATATGAGTTTGAATGAACTCCTGAAGTTGGTGATGGACAGGGAGGCTTGGCGTGCTGCGATTCATGGGGTTGCAAAGAGTCGGACATGACTGAGCGACTGAACTGAACTGATAAAGAAGGTTTACTTGTTATGTAAAATAAGAGACGTGAACATGCTGATACATCAGAGGATCAAATTATTCCCTAACCACTGCCTATTCTCAGATGGAAACCCAACCGAAAAAAGGAAATGACTCATCTTAAATCCACAGTCAAAGAGATAGCATTTCTTTCTTTCTAAACTCCACTTGGGAATTAGAGTCCAGGATGGATGAACATATTTAGACTCCATCTGAACAAAATTTGAGAACATGGGCCACCAATATTAAGTCTGGTGAACTCTATCCGGAAGAATTTGCCATCTGGTTGTGTGTGGACATCCTGTGCTGTTAGCATGGGGGACAGTTTCCACTGAAGTCAGGACTTGCCCAGTGTACCTTATGGCATCAGATTTCAGGCCTTGTCCGGGACACATTGCCCTGGGCACACAGTGCCCCTGTGTTTTTACAAGGGTGATGTTTTTACAGTGCTCCATGAATTAATCGCAGTATCTGCCCCTCATTAACCGCTTCATTACCTGCCTGTCATGATTCTAAGCGTTTTAGGGGCATTTTCTAATGTAAGCTTGTCAGCAGTCTTCTGTCATAGACAGCATTAGACCAGGTTTGTAGGTTAGGAAGCTGGTGCCTAGAGAAGTGAAGTGAAGTCACTCAGTCGTGTCCCACTTTCTGCGACCCCATGGACTGTAGCCCACGAGGCTCCTCCATCCATGGGATTTTCCAGGCAAGAATACTGGAGTGGGCTGCCATTTAAGCATTATTATTATTATTATTTTAATTGGAGGATGATTGCTTCACAATGTTGTGTTGGTTTCTACTGCACAACAACGTGAATCAGCTACGTGTATACATATATCCCTTCCCTCTTGAGGCTCCCTCTGTCCCACCCTTCTAGCCCAATTCACCCTCTGCAGCCTGTTTCACTCAACTGTGAGTTCACCCTGCTCTCTGTCCAGTTGGACACAGCCAAGGTACTGGGAACCCCAGGAAGAAATGGTCTTGACTTTATCTCTTTGACTTTTCTGTCTTAATTTTTCACAAAAATGTATACAAGAAATAAGAGGTTAGAAAACTAAACCTGGACCTATATCCCCAAGCAGTGAGGAGTTAGATGGACCGGGGATCTTTGATCTGTGTTCTCTGCAGGTAGAGGCTGGGCTCTTACCGTTTAGTGTAATGGTTCTCAAAGTGCGGCCCTGGGGCCAGCAGCATCTGGGAGCTCACTAGAAAGATAGATTCCTGGGCCCCACAACTGAAAGGGAAACCATGGGAGTAGGAGTCAGCAACCTGTGTTTTTAAAGCTCTTTAGGGATTCTGAGGTTCACCAAGTCATAGAACCTCTGGCTTAGTGAAATAACAAACAGACCCAGAAAGAGCTTAGCAGTGAAGCCAGTGAAATACAGGAGGTCAGGATTTTCAAAACTAGTCTTGTGAATTTCATATTTAGAATCACAACATCATAATATGAAATGGGAAGAAAGTTTGGAAGCTTTTTCATTTATCTCACACTTGGAAAAACTGAAACCCAGAGAGGCAAAGTGTGTTATTCCTAGTCACACAGCAAACAAAGATGTTCCAGAGCCTTCCACCAGAACCAGGCCCCCTACTCCGAACTCTGAGTCATCTTCTGCAATTCAATTTCCCTTCCAGTTCCCAAATATACTTTCCACAACTGTAGCTTCTCCCAAGTTTGTGTTTAGAGATTGTCTAAGAGTCTATGCAATGGCACCCCACTCCAGTACTCTTGCCTGGAAAATCCCATGGACGGCGGAGCCTGGTGGGCTGCCGTCTATGGGGTCGCACAGAGTCGGACACGACTGAAGTGACTTAGCAGCAGCAGCAGCAAGAGTCTATGAGTGGAAAAAAAAAAATTCTCCTTACTCTGAACATAAAGTAGCACTTTCTCTTCTTATAGTTCTATTATGTATCAATATTTATATACTCACAACTTTTGCAGCAATTAATTAAACATCTTATCCAAATTAGTATAATAATTTTTACTTCCTTTTATCTCATGGTTGGGTTAGAATCAAAGTTGTTACTTTTTCAAATTTTTCTTACACATTTGCATAATTTTTTCTGCAAAACTCAGAACTATGCTTCTTTATCTCTCTGGGAAGATAATTATCTCAGATTACTCATGATGTGCTCAGTGACGCTGTTTGACAGTCTTTTCTGAGCTGTGGGAAGCCATTTTTCTAAAATTTTTTATCCCCATATCCAAACCTACATTTTCCCATTCTCACAGAGCAAATCAGATGGCCAGACAAAAAATTAAAGTGATTTACTTGTGAAAATAACTAGGTAATTGGCATTCAAGGTGATGGATCATCAGAATCAAATAGGTAGAGTTTTTAGGTGGGTTATTTGCTGAGTAGTTACTATTGCACTTAATATTTTTATTTCTTCCTTTCCTGTGAAGTGTTTGAGAGACCAACCTATTCAGAGATAATCTTGACTGTGTTTCGTGCTAACTATATTCTGGAACACACAGAGGTGGGCACCCTCCCACCCAGGTAGGAAATGTGGTCATGGCTCTTCAGTAGAGTCACTCAAGCTTTATTTCACAAAGACCATAACTTTTTTTTCTGACTTATTTTCAATTTTCTTATTTTTTAAAAAGCAATTAAGTGCTTACTATCTTTCTTCTCAGAAAGAATCATGGATAATCTCAGAGAATTAAAATGATGTTATGAATCCATACTGTAAGAACTTGCAATCTAGAGCCAACTCAAGGGTATCAATATCCAAGGTACAGGGAGAAAAAAGCTTGACATTTAAAACAAGAATGCATTGCCTTGGTTAGCATGTAAGAGTAGCCTGGTACATAAATCAGGCACAAATCACTCTTTCTTCAGAAAAAATAACTCAATTGAGCACCTTTTGTGAGAAAGGTTAAGAGGTCCCAGATCAGAAGTTGGAAGAAGAAATGAAGGAGGAGGAAAGAAAGTGTTTAGCCCTCTTTATTTCCTTCTCTGCATGAGGAAAGTTGGAGTTTCAGAGTTACTCATGAACAGCTGAAGACATGAAAAGAGAAGGTGAGATAGAAGAAGGATTGAGGAGATGGTAGAGGGAAAAGAAGTCTCGTCGGAGCTGAGGTGCTGGCCAGCAAAGCATTCCCCCAGTCCTGTGTTACTAATCACCAGGCGGATGAGTCCAGAGCAGGGCACAGCAGGAGAGGAGAAGAGCGTGGCTCAGAAAGCCTTTGTGCTAAAGCAAGGGCGGTCACTCCTGTTCACAGACCCAGGGGTTTCCTGACATTCAATTCACATGAAGTCCTTAGGGCACATGAGAAAAGAAGCAATTACTAGAACTAGCAATTGACATCACAATTAAAAACAATCTAATTGAAAACCCCTAAAATGACATTCCAGTATAAAGCTAATGATCCTAAAACTTGGTCTTAAGGACAACCCTTGGGGAACTTTTAAAAATGCAAAATATTGAGTCCAATACAGACCTTTTTGGGCCATAGCTGTTTACAAGAATACATGGTTTAGGAGCCTCTTGGGGGATTCTGATACACATTTAGGGGTCTGTGCCTAATTCTGATACACATTAGGGGTCTATTTGAAAAATATATTAAATTTCAATATCACTAAGGCACTTTGTCAAAGATAATGGCAAATTCTGACTCTTTCTCTCTGTTGGGTTGGCCACTCTTCTTCTACATCCAAGCTTCTCAAATGATTTCCATCTACTGATTAATTCAGAAGGAGAAAACTATTTAGGGAGCAAACCCATGTCTACCCCACATTGTTGCTGAAAAAAAAAAAAAAAGAAAAACTCTATCACTATAATAGAAAGATAAATGTCTTCATTTCAATAATAGGTGAATCAAGAATCAGGGTGAATTATTAACAATCTACTTGGAAGTCAAGACTCCACACCCCCAAGTAGTCCCCAATTCCCTGCTGAGAGCATTGTCCTGGAAGACCAAGCCATGAATCAAATATATATCAATGTCTCTTACGAAATATACATGGAATGTCAGGGCAAATGCACCATCCATGCCTGGTCTCCGGGCCCTCTTATCCCCGCTAGCCTGAGTCTGACTCATAACCCACGTGCTGGGTGGCTTAAGAATTAGAGTTTTCAGAATGAGTCAACAGGCTCCAGAGGCCCACATATTATTTTCATTGTGATATAGGACACTCATCACTAGACTATCTTCCAAAAGAACTGTGCTGGTCAGTTGTTCATTTCAGTACCTATGATCTAAATTACAATCATTTTTAGAAAGCCTGTTAAGTGGTCTATTAAAAAGTCAGCTTCCAAAGTTATAAGAGATTTAAAATTTCTGGTGTCAAACAGGTGCTCAGCAATCATTCTATAGCAAGAACAAATGAACTGAAAAAAATTTTAATCAACCCAGGCTCTTTTAATTTAATGCACTGCAACAATATGACACTGAGAAGAATGATATTTGCTTTTTTTCTTTCAAGAAGACAACAGATGCCAGAAAGAGAAGGTAAAAGGAAGAAACAACCTCATCAGGTCACTAATTTATTGGTCAAATCAATTATTTATTATTGTCACTGAATATTGATTAAATAGCCATGATTTGATTAGCACAATATGAGGAAGTACTCTTTTATTTCTTAGCCTTCTGTGTCTGGATCTAAGGTCTTTAACCATTTATGACCCTTTTCTACCAGAAAAATACTCTTGAAGCACAATTCTAATCACCTCTCTCTTGCTCAAAACTCCCCAGAGACTCTTCCCTTTTGCACCAAAATCGTTGTCCCATGTGCAATTCCTCCATAAGTGCTCCTTGGAAGGAAATCTATAACAAACCTAGACAGCATATTAAAGTAGCAGAGACATCACTTTTCCGACAAAGATCTGTATAGTCGAAGCTATGGTTTTTCCGGGAGTCATATACGATTTGAGAGTTGGACCACAAAGAATGCTGAGCGCAAAGAATTGGTGCTTTCAAACTGTGGTTCTGGGGAGTGTAGTGTTTGAAGAGTCCCTTGGACTGCAAGGAGATGAAACTGGTCAATCCTAAAGGAAATCAGGAAATTTCCTGACTATTCATTGGAAAGACTGATGCTGAAGCTGAAGCTCCAATACTGTGGCCACCTGATTCAAAGAGCTGTCTCATTGGGAAAGACCCTTATGCTGGGAAAGATTGAAGGCAGGAGGAGAAGGGGACAACAGAACATGAGATGGTTAAATAGCATCACAGACTCAGTGGACATGAATTTGAGCAAACTCTAGGAGAGAGTGAAGGACAGGAGAGCCTGGCATGCTACAGTCCAGGGAGTTGCAGCATCAGATATGACCTAGGGACTCAATAACAACAACAAAGTAAGCACTGTTCTCTTAGCTACAAAGGGCATTAGAACTTGTGGAGGATCAGAATATGCCACCTTGGCATAAGGATTATTATGAGCTGCAGGCATTTGAGATTCAATTGAAAGGAGCATTCCTGGAGCTTCCCTTATCTAACAAAAGAGAGAAACATTTGAGAAATGATACGCACTTAAGACCCCTTTCCCAAGGAAATTTATGGTCACGAACAAGATGGAAAGTTGATACCAAAATGGACCTGCACAAATTTTATTAGTTTCCCCCATATATTTATTTGCATTCTCTCAGAAGCCCAAAACCTTTTTCCTTTGTCTTATCATTTCTCTACAAATTTATTCTTCTCTGTTAATCTGCTATATAATACCAAATACTAACCACCCATTTGGGTTACTCACCACTGTGTTTCTCCTGTGTGTATTCATGATACATGTGATAATAAACTGGTTTTTTTTTCTTTTTCTTATTAAAAAATCTAATCAGGATGTCTTATTAACTCTTTTAACACTTTTTTAATGTCTTGGTCTTTCCTAGCTCATGGAAGAAAATTAAGTTCTTTTATTAAAGGGCCATGGAATTCTCCTGTGATTAATAAAGGTTACAAAAAAGACAGACTGCAATATCCTCTTATCAGACCATCTACTTGTGCCACACAATAGAACAAGGATGATATGGCCATAGAGAGTTCAACCCTCAATAGGCTCTTCTTTCCTGCAAACTCTTCCACTGCCCTCGACTCCCAACTCCTCTTTCCAACTTTTGTAAGTTGAAGACCCAGTCTGAAGGAAGCTTAATTCTCCCCACAGGATGAAGACATTTCAACCCTCAAGCTCTCATTTGTATGTATACTTTGCAGTCAAGGAATCTCTGTCCACTGTGAGTAGAAGCTCTCTACTCACTCTCTACTCTATTGTGCTTACTCTGCTATTCCAGGGAAGGCAGGATTGTCTGCGGTCCCACGGTATAGACAACAGTGGTTTCTGACTCATCTTTGGTATTTACACTAGAGGGCGCTACAGTTGAGGTCCTCATGGCTTACCCAGGGAGCAAGCTCATCTCACCAAGGAGAACATAAACTACGTGTCTGTTATGAAGGAAGGCTATTCTTCCTGTTATGAATCTAAGGCTATTCTTATGTTATGACTTCAAGTCCGCCTGCCTCCTTGTTTACTGTTTTACTTCTTGGACCTTGGGTGCAAAGGCTTGACTCCTCCCACCCCCATCCCCTTTGCTTGATGAAACAATAAACCCGATTTGAAACATGAGCCTGATCTAAGTTACAAGAGTCATCTTACCAGCTATAAATGGCCCTATGAGTGAATTCTCTTCAAAATGGTCCCCAGCATGTCCAACTTCACCTTCAGTAAGAGGAAGGGAGGACAGATTTTTATTCATCTTACCACAACTGCAAGACTTTCACAACTCAGCACCATCCCTTCTCCAGCCTCAACTTCCACCACTCCACCCCTGTGGATCAGGGTTCCTTGCTGTTTTCCCAAAGCAGGCCATGTTCCCTAATGCTTCTGTACCTACACATGCTATTATTTTAAGTTTGGAGAATCTTCTCCATATTTCCACACTAATCCCTGCCCCTCCCATTACTATTCTATTACTCTCCAGTTTGGGGATATCTTGTACTCATTAGCTGAAATCGTGGAAGCTTTTTCATACTCTGCCTTCCTTTTAGGATTGGATGGCCATCCTTCGTGTTTCACACTGACTGAATATAGCTCTATCATATCATTGCCACAGTGGGATGTTTCTCTATTTCAGCCATGAAACAGAAAGCTACTGGAGATAGAGATTAATGTGGATGTGTGTGTTTATACCTCCAGGGTTTATTAAAGTACCTGATTCAGAGCCAAGGCTCATCAGCCATTTTTGAATTATGGGCAGATGGTAGGTATATAGATGGTTAGATAGCCAGATGGATGGATAGATAGATAATAGGTGGATAGACACAGAATGAGATTTTCATCAGAAAGAATAGAATTTCTTCACATATATTTGATTTTGTCTTCCATCCAAGTGGAGCAGGATATGGCTTTAGGAAGCAGCCTCATTCACTCAGAGATATTGGCAGATAACTCTCAGGTCTTTCTCTGGCATATTTGCAAATGTGACTCTGGGGAAAATAAAACCCAAGATTTGGGGCAAGTGAGTGTGTGTTTGTATATGTGTGTCTTGTGATATTGGAATAGAAGTGGATAGAAGGACCTTGAGGAAGTGAACCTTAAAAACAGATTGTAAGATGGATGAGAACTTTTGCTGGTAAGGGAAAATCCTAACCAGTTAAGCAAATTACTTTCTCAGATCAAAAAGCACAAGAGAATCATTTGTTTGGCACCTTTGTTATTGGGCCTCTCCCTCTAGCTAGCCAATACATGTTCTAGCATTTTCCATCTCAGAAGGCAACATCAGTATTCTCCCTTCAGCAGACAACCCCTCAGCTGGATATTCTGCCAAAAACACAACTTTCTCTGAAAAAAAGGATCAAAACAAGAGCCAGAGCTTTGCCTTTCATTTGGACTCTGGGCTTCATTTTCTCTGGACCCACTATCTGACTTCTTTAGAAATTCTGGTCCAAAGGCTAATTAATGCCTATAGTCACAAATAAATAAGACATTGAAAGTGAAGGTGAAAGTAACTCAGTTGTGTCCTACTCTTTGTGACCCCAGGGACTATACAATCCATGGAATTCTCCAGACCAGAATACTAGAGTGGGTAGCTGTCCCCTTCTCCAGGAGATGTTCCCAACTCAAGGATTGAACCCAGGTCTCACACATTGCAGGGGATTCTTTACCAGCTGAGCTGCCAGGGAAGCCCAAGAATACCAGAGTGGGTAGCCTATCCCTTTTCCAGAGGATCTTACCACCCCAGGAATCGAACTGGAGTCTCCTACAATGCTGGTGGATTCTTTACCAGCTGAGTTATCAGGGAAGCCCTAAATAAGACATTAGAAAAATTAGATTGGATCCATGTGCTGGAACTGAATAAAAATCCCCAATATAGTTGAATAGTGACTTCCATACATGTTTTTACCAACACACACACAAACTCAAACTGAAACAACTTTCACAAAGCAATATAGATAGCTTCAAATGTCCGACTGCCATTTCAAGCTCTAATAACTTCAGAAAAATGAATGGTCCAGACATAATAGCATAGTTTGAATGTTTATTTAAATTTATTATATATTTATTATTCAGTTTTGTGAATTTTGAAAGATATCTTTTTTATTTCTTTCAATATTTGCCACCTTCAATCAGAGGAAATGAAACAAAAAAAGTTAAAGTTGAAAATGCATTTTTGAGAATACATCTAAAACTAAAGTAAACCTTTTGTTTTGATGCTCTGAACATACTTTCAATATTTTTTGCATTCTCTGATACTTTCTGCTCTATTGAATTATATTCTTTTCTACTTTTTCTAATGGATGTTATTGCATTCTGTTTGTCTTTTCTAAATACTGATCTCACCCTCATAAATTGGTTTCATGACTGCAAATTAAAACCACAACTCTAGAAGACCAGAAGTATGCCTGGGTGAAGGAAAAATCCAATCTTCCTTGATTCAAGAGCTCAGTCCTTCTGGGCTCTGGTGAGTTGCAGATCCATTCATTCCCCAAATAACCCTGGTGAATAAAAGTCACTAAAGCAAAGGTGGGATGAGGTATGTGGGGCTCCTTGCTAAAGAAAATAATTCCCATCACTACCTGGCAGAGCTGACAGTGCCTTAGGGCTGTGTGTGTCACTGCAGGAAGTCATCATCTTAACAAGGTCTGAAAGCAATGGATTCTTGGGATACAATGATTCTGTGACATAATGGAACATTTTCTGCACTCAAGGAACATCTGAAAGTCTTTAACTTGTTAACAGTGAATCTTGTCCCCTGCCAGCTCTCTCTGCTCCCCATTTCCCATCCTTGGTAACAGAATAATGGTAACGAAAAACACCCAAAGTGGAAATGACAAGCTTTTAAACAGCAGTCACTGAGTTTAGTAGCCTAGAACAGAGGAGAAATAAAATTACATCCCCTGTGACGTATTCTCTGGCTAAAGATGCCTGGTTCTAATCACTGCAGTTATACCAACCACCCCTAGCTTATGACACTATGAGGCTACTAATATACCACTCATACTCAACTGTTTCCAACTTTTATTTTCTTAGCTCTAGTCACATACACTTTACCTCTCACTTACTTTAAACTACATCTCAAGAGCTCTGTCTACTATTTCTTGTATGCGTCACCATATTTTAGAGCACTTTCAGTTGCAAGTTAATAAATAATCAATTAACAAATATTGACCCATTAATAACAGTGTCTTGATGTTCCTGAGATCAGTTAACTCGGTGGCACAATGATATCCTCAAGGATCCAGCTCTTTCCATTTCTGTGTTCTGCCATTCTCAACACAGAGGCCTTCATCATCAATCTTATCACTTCATTGGTTCAAGATGGCTGCCAATGACCACTGCTGCATACATCACATCCATACCCTGGAACCATCCTGAGTCAAAAGCCAGTGAGGGAATCCTTATCCTTCCTGTTCTTAGATTCTGTTTGTCAGCAGATTTCTGCTCAGGACCCACTGGTCAGGATTAGGTCCATACTTATGCCCCAATTGTAAGGAGAGCTGGGGAAAGTGGATCTTTGGCATTTTCAATTTCTACAGCAAGAGGCAATCTCTATCAGCAAGGAAGACAAGCAGCCTTAGAGTTCTGTGTTCAGTCTTGCCCACTGCATTTTTGAATAGACCACTTTGTGATTGCTCTCGGGTTAGAGGGAACACACAGGTTTGGTTTCAACTCTATGTGAATCAGCTAACTTAGATTTATCAAAAGGTAATCCCCTCTGTCTATGTCAAAGGAGAAGCATCTTGACACAATGCCTGTTACTGTTCACAGGGATGTTGGGTGTGCAGAAGGATCAGGACAAAGCCATTCCCCAAACAATCAACCAATTGTAACAACAGCTCCATGGTACTGAGTCGGAAGGGCAGCAATTGTTATTCAACTAATAATACAGATTTCCCCATTTTGTTACTATCCTTGCTTTGCATGTGAAGACACTAGATGTAGAGAGATGTCCCTAGACACCAGTACTATATTTTAAATCCATCATACACAAAATAACTTTTCAAAAAGAGCATTTTGATCATGTGATCAAATCAGCAAAGATGTACTAGAAACTTACTATGCAAACAGCTTAGTGATAGGAATGAGGGATGTAGCATGAGAAGAAGTAGCTGCTGCTGCTGCTGCTAAGTCGCTTCAGTCGTGTCCAACTCTGTGCGACCCCATAGACGGAAGCTCACCAGGCTCCCCCATCCCTGGGATTCTCCACGCAAGAACACTGGAGTGGGTTGCCATTTCCTTCTCCAATGCATGAAAGTGAAAAGTGAAAGTGAAGTCGCTCAGTCGTGTCCAACTCCCAGCGACCCCATGGACTGGAGCCCACCAGGCTCCTCCGTCTGTGGGATTTTCCAGGCAAAAGTACTGGGGTGGGGTGCCATTGCCTTCCCCAGAGAAGAAGTAGAAGGCATTTTAAATGATAGATGTGTGTGCATGTGTGTATGTGTGTGCCTATGCATTCACACATAGTGAATTGGGGTGCCATAGTGAGTGGGGTGCCATTGCCTCCTCCACATGCTTCCTTAGGGAACAGCATTTATTTGCATGTGTGAATTATGTCATGCTGAGTATCATATCATATCATAGGTATAAGATACACTCTGCACCTCCTTACTTTCTGATGTCTGAGAACATCATTTGGATTAGCTACAAAGAAAAGTGCCTAATCCTTTGGTGAAGATGAAGCATATTCTGGCTAGCTGGATGCAAGCAGTCCCAGTTCAACTGGTCATCAGCACAGAGCCAGCTGGTGTCCTCCTTTATCCTTACACAGGTTTAAGGGCCCCTTTTGGTGACCTTCCCCAAAAGAGATGAGCCATTGTTTGATCAATGGACTGTGAAAGTGGTCACCCACTGGGACCTCCCAAACTCTCACAGTTCTTTCCAGCGTGACTTGCCATCTTATCTTCCTTTGCTCAATAGAGAGTCATGTCTCAGTGTCATTTAATGACTTCAAGTAAAGCTAAAAACTAACAGAACGCTTGAAAAGTAAGTTAGAATCAATTTGCAATATGTGTCTTATCTCATGGTAGTACTTACTGAGAACTAACATCTAATTAGCACAGCAGAGAAGTCAGATCAGGTACACATCTGAAACTGAGCTGGTTTCTGGACAGCCATCCCCAAAATCTGAAACTGTCTTTCTTAGAATCCCTGAAAGGTAATATCTGTATCAGGAAGAATGCTATTTCTGCTAAGCCTATGGGGTTGTTTCCTTTCCAAAGACACTCATCTTCCCCCATGTCAAAATAAGGTGCACATAAAGGCAAGAAATATTATCTGAGTGTGAAAGTTCAACTGCTTCATTTAAAAATGAAAATTTAATAAATCGTTTTATCACTACTATTGAATTAGTACAGGTGAATTTTTTTCTCATAATAGAAGTACTCTTGAAAAGTTGGATGTTCATGGAATTCTAAACCAAACTGTATACCAAATGTTCTTTAAAAGCTCTTTATATAAAATTAAGATCTCTTTTTAAATGTAAACTGCCAGATCCCCATTCATCTGATGTAGAAGCCTGAATTTACTTATCAGGATTTCTTAAAGAGAAGCAAGTATGTACTGAGGTCATTGAGTCAAATGAACAAGCTGTTGCAGGGAGTGGGATTCCCTGGTGGCTCAGCGGTGAAGAATCCACCTGCCAGTGCAAGAGACATGGATTCGATCCCTGGGTCAGGAAGATCCTCTGGAGGAGAAAATGGCAACCCACTCCAGTATTCTTGCCTGGGAAATCCCATGGACAGAGAAGCCTGGCAGCGACAGTCCATAGGGGTCACAAAGAATCAGACAAGACTGCACAACTGACATGCACACAAGCACGTGGGGGAAAGTATAGTGAGCCTCTCACTTCATCAGAATTACTCTCAGGTCTTTAGTATATGTCTGCAGGTCCCTGAAAGACAGACTCGAGATAAAGATTACCAACAGGAAGTTTACTGGGGAGTTCTTTCTGGATCAATAAGTCCTGGGGCTTGGGTAAGGAAGCAAGACTGAGGAAAGCTAGAAAGAGAGAGAGATGAATTTGAACTTTCAGTTCCATTCAGTCGCTCAGTCATGTCTGACTCTGCGACCCCATGGACTACAGCACACCAGGCCTCCCTGTCCATCACCAACTCCCAGAGTTTACCCAAACTCATGTCCATTGAGTCAGTGATGCCATCCAACCATCTCATCCTCTGTCGATCCCTTCTCCTCCCACCTTCAATCTTTCCCAGCATCAGGGTCTTTTCAAATGAGTCAGCTCTTCGCATCAGGTGGCCAAAGTATTGGAGTTTCAGCTTCAACATCAATCCCTGCAATGAATATTCGGGACTGATTTCCTTTAGGATGGACTGGTTGGATCTCCTTGCAGTCCAAGGGACTCTCAAGAGTCTTCTCCAACATCACAGTTCAAAAGCATCAATTCTTCAGTGCTCAGCTTTCTTTCTCACATCCATACATGACTAGTGGAAAAAACCATAGCCTTAACTAGATGGACCTTTGTTGGCAAAGTAATGTCTCTGCTTTTGAATATGCTGTCTAGGTGGACCATAACCTTTCTTCCAAGGAGTAAGCATCTTTTAATTTCATGGCTGCAGTCACCATCTGCAGTGATTTTGGAGCCCCCAAAATAAAGTCTGACACTGTTTCCACTGTTTCTCCATCTATTTGCCATGAAGTGATGGGACCAGATGCCATGATCTTTGTTTTCTGAAAGTTGAGCTTTAAGCCAACTTTTTCACTTCAACACGCTTTAAACAAAGGTCTCAAACAATTCCACAGAAAGTTCCAAAACTAGGATTGTCCAGCAAAATTTCTTTTCCCTGGGGAAGGGGATGAGGTTATTAAGCGCCTACACTGGCAGTCATTGACTAGGCTGCCCAGGAGATGGGAAACCTCCCAAGAAGTGGCTGTCTTTAGCCAAGAGCAGTAACCAGGATGGGGAACTCAGCTGTAGTCCTTAGCCGTCATTTTCACCATTTCTGAATTCTTTGTATTTACTCAAGTTTTTCTCTATCACTTGTCTTTTTCCTGAAAAACTTCCTTTAACAGTTCTTTTACCACAATACTTCTGGCAGTAAATTCTCTCATCTTTAGTTTGTCTGAAAAAAATATTTTTTGCCTTCATTTTTTAGGATATTTTCACTGATCCTAGAACTCAGGCTTTAGTTTTCACTTGATTTTTGTGTTATCATTTGAAAAATATTCTTCCATTGTCTCTTGGCTTGAATTTCTGAAAAGAAATCTGCTCTAATTATTTGTGTTTCCTCTACACAAAATGTGCCTTTATCTCTGGCTTTCTTCAAGATTTTCCCTTTCTCTTTCTTCAAGATTTTCAGAAGGTCAACTGTGATCTGACAGGTTTTTGTTTGTGGTTTTATTCTGCTTAGGGTTCTCTGGGATTCTTGGATGTTTGGCTTGATGTATTTCATTATTGGGGGAAAATTCTCATCAATTATTTCTGCACTCACATCCCTTCTTCTTCTAGGATTCTAAGTACCTACATCATAGAGCATTTGATATTGTTCCACAGCTTTTGGAGATCTGAAGGCCCCCCTCCACATACACATACACAGACATACAGTCTTAATTCTGTTTATACTTAACTTTAAATAATTAGTCTATTGATTTATTGTCAAAGTCAATGTTTGTTTCCTCAGCTCTATCAACTCTATAGATGATGCAGTCAAAGAAATTCTTCATCTCTGATATAGTCATTGTATACCTGGCATTTGCATTTGATAATTTCTTCTAATTTCCTCCTCTCTGCTGAAATCCCCTAATGTTTTCAAACATACTGTCAACCTTTTTCATTAGTTTTTTTTAAAACATTTTAATTGCAATTATTTTACAATTATGCAGTCTCTGTTATAAACTGAATGTTTGCCCCCCTCCAATTCATAAGTTGAGGCCCTAACCACTAATGTGACTATTGGGATATAGGGCCTGTAAGGACCTGATAAGAGTTAGTTGAGGTCATAGGATAGAGCCCTAATCTATTAGGGCTGAAAAGAAGCAGAATTACCAGCACTTTCTCTCTCTCTCTCTCTCTCTCTCTATCTCTCTCTCTCTATCTCTCCCTGCCATGTGAGGGCACAGTGAGAAGGTGGCCATTTACAACCTGCCTATCCTGGGCAGCAGGAGATAGAAAAAGGAATTATCTACCTGGGGAGATGGGGGGAGGACAATTATAGTAGGTTGTTGTTGTTCAGTTGCTCAGTCCTGTCTGACTCTTTGCGACCCCACAGACTGGAGCACACCAGGCTTTCCTGTCTTTCACCATCTCCCGGAGCTTGCTCTAACTCATGTCCATGAAGGCGGTGATGCCATCCAACCAGCTCATCCTCTGTTGTCCCCTTCTCCTCCTGCCTTCAACCTTTCTCAGCATCAGGGTCTTTTCCAATGAGTTTGCTCTTTGAATCAGGTGACCAAAGTATCGGAGCTTCAGCTTTAGCATAAGTACTTCCAATGAATATTCAGGATTGACTTCCTTTAAAATTCACTGGTTTGATCTCCTTGCAGTCCAAGGGACTCTCAAGTGTCTTCTCCAGCACCACAGTTCGAAAGTATCAATTCTTTGGCACTCAGCCTTTTTTAGTGTCCAGTTCTCACATCCATACATGACTACTTGAAAAACCGTGGCTTTGACTATACAGATGGTAGTAGGTAGATTCTTGCAAACACTGGTGCAAAATGCATCCAGGCAATAGCTCGAAGCTCCTCCAATCTGGCAGATTCTCATCTCATACAGAGCATTGACCACCTCATTTCAGGCTTGTCTCCAGAAGGAATGGAAGAGACACTGAAATGACCCATCTCCTTACTAATATCATGATATAGTATATACATCATTTGTACTACTTATTCGCTGATTTAGCAGTAAAGTGAAATGAAAGCTCAGACTCTGAGCTCAGTCTGAGTTATTATTCATGCCAGTCTTCAAATACAGTCTAGCTCATATCTGGGGTTGCCCAGATAGATAAACTTGTGCATACATACATAGACACAGATTCCTCAGATCTCTTCATTTTCCCAAGACTTGTTGTATCAAAGTTCCAAAGACAAATGTGGAAGTCTCTCTCCCCTAGTCAAAGTCCTCTACAGATCTGAACTTTTCCTGCTGAAATAGAAACTAACTCTGAATGCAGTAAATGTTTGATGAATTGACATGTCAGCCCCCAACCAAAAAGCTAAGTGAGTAAAAAATATATATCTCTGGTATATCTTGACTTTTTTTCATTACCACCATCTTCCTAACGAGCCAGCTGGCACTGTAAGAAAATCAGAGATGTATACATTAAAAATGAGAAGAAGCACATTCATTAGTCAAATGAATGTGCTTGCCCCAAATGTTTCTGCTGCCACAAATCTTTGAAACAGAAACACAGATGAGGTTTTTATCCTCTGGCCAAACACATTTCTCACATTTCTCTGTGTGTGTGTGTGTGTGTGTGTGTGTGTGTGTGTGCACGTGTGTGTGTTACATAGCTGTGTATGTAGATAAATAGGTGATAGATAAATTTGGATATACAATCCTCCCAAAATAGAGATATGATTCTCTTGAAGATACTGTTCTCCAAAACTAATTTCCCTTCCCTTAGCTATATATAGCTTAAAACTCACTTAAGCATTCTTCTTTCAAATTCTCTACAGAGACCTTCCTGACAAGTGTCATTCTCTATGATCTTATAGCTACAGCCTTTAACCAATGTTAAACTTCTGTGATCTTCTCAGTTCCTGTCATACACCCTCTCTTTAGGCTTCTGAGCCATGACAGTGGTCTCCATATTCTAAGACCAGAGATAAGACAATTGGTTTCAATCATGCTGTTCAATTGAGATCACAAAGAATTTGGTAGTATCAGCTATGAGTTCAGCACCAGACCAACCCACCTATCCCAAGAAACAGTGAAGGAAAGATCTCTACTTCTTCCACCTAGAGAAATCAGGACTGGCATCAGCCCTGCCTCTAGAAATTATGAACTCCTCCATCAATGTTTGACAAAGTGTGGTCTCCAAACCACCCACATTAAAATTACTTAGGGACTTGCTGCAGAGAAGGCAATGGCACCCCACTCCAGTACTCTTGCCAGGAAAATCCCATGGATGGAGGAGCCTGGTGGGCTGCCGTCTATGGGGTCACGCAGAGTCAGACACCACTGAAGTGACTTAGCAGCAGCGGCAGCAGCAGGGACTTGCTAAAGGCGGATTCTCCAGCCATGCCTCAGATTCAGCAACTTTGAATTTCTGGAGTATGAGGCTTGAGAATATAGCTTTTTTTTTTTTTTAATTTTTATTTTGCTTAACTTTACAATATTGTATTGCTTTTGCCATTCATCAAAATTAATCCACCACAAGTATACATGTGTTCCCCATCCTGAACCCTCCACCCTCCTCCCTCCCCATACCATCCCTCTGGGTCGTCCCAGTGCACCAGCCCCAGGCATCCGTTATCAGGCATCGTACCTGGACTGGCGACTCGTTTCAGATATGATATTATACATATTTCAATGCTATTCTCCCAAATCATCCCACCCTCTCCCGTTCCCAGAGTCCAAAAGTCTGTTCTATACATCAGTGTCTCTTGCTGTCTCGTAAAAGGGTTATTGTTACCCTCTTTCTAAATTCCATATATATGTGTTAGTATACTGTATTGGTGTTTTTCTTTCTGGCTTACTTCACTCTGTATAATAGGCTCCAGTTCCATCCACCTCATCATTAGAACTGATTCAAATGTATTCTTTTTAATGGCTGAGTAATACTCCATTGTGTATATGTACCACAGCTTTCTTATCCATTCATCTGCTGATGGACATCTAGGTTGCT
Organism: Tragelaphus eurycerus; assembly: GCA_935064755.1. Classification (NCBI taxonomy): domain Eukaryota; kingdom Metazoa; phylum Chordata; class Mammalia; order Artiodactyla; family Bovidae; genus Tragelaphus; species Tragelaphus eurycerus. The sequence goes on from CAKXYN010000003.1 coordinate 19,807,122, forward strand.
TCCAAGTCCTGGCTATTGTAAACAGTGCTGCTATGAACATTGGGGTACACGTGTCTCTTTCAATTCTGGTTTTCTCAGTGTGTATGCCCAGCAGTGGGATTGCTGGATCATAAGGCAGTTCTAGTCCCAGTTTTTTGAGGAATCTCCATACTGTTCTCCAGAGTGGCTGTACTAGTTTGCATTCCCACCAACAGTGTAAGAGGGTTCCCTTTTCTCCACACCCTCTCCAGCATTTATTGCTTGTGGACTTTTGGATAGCAGCCATTCTGACTGGCGTGTAATGGTACCTCATAGTGGTTTTGATTTGCATTTCTCTGATAATGAGTGATGTTGAGCCTCCCAGAATATTGGAAATAAAATCAAAAATAAACAAATGGGACCTGATTAAACTTAAAAGCTTCTGCACAACAAAAGAAACTATAAGCAAGGTGAAAAGACAGCCTTCAGAATGGGAGAAAATAATAGCAAATGAAGCAACAGACAAACAACTAATCTCAAAAATATACAAGCAACTCCTACAGCTCAGTTCCAGAAAAATAAATGACCCAATCAAAAAATGGGCCAAAGAACTAAAGAGAATATAGCTTTTATCAAGCTTTCTAGAGGAGTTTTTCTGCACATTATAGTTTGTGAGTCACATCACTAGAGTTCAGGGAAGAGACATCATCCTCCATGCACCTCTATGCTTCCTCAGAAAGAGAGATGCTGAAGTGACAGATAGTGGTATCAGCTTCAATTCTGTTTCCTCTGCTTTTGCCACTAGTGTCTCTCCAAACACAGGACACCACATATGAAAGCAGTTAGTGCTTACAATGTAGAGTCAAGCAGGTGCCTAATCTTGACAGACCATTCTTGCTATCTAAAAGTGACTCTGCACTTTTTTCTCCAAAGCTTTTTCACTTTTTTTTTTTTTTTGAGCATTTCATTAAGAAATTCTCAGAAGCAGACTGTTAAACCAAAATCTAAAAGGATTTCTTAAAATCACAGTTAACTAGAGATTGAGCAGGGAGTTGACCCCAGAACCCCCTTTCTCCAAACTCATTACAATTATTTATTGGAATAATAAAGAACAGGCACCTCACTGTTGGGTTTTACGTATCAGAAGCATTTATATGCAAGAATTAAATGCAAGGATTTTAACCTGATAGTGTCAAGTGAGAAAAAAATGTCATGACCAAAAATTAATTAATAAACTTGAATTGTGTGTCCTTTAAATCAAAAATGAAAGACTTAGAGATGTCACTACAAAGGAAGTCGTAAGGGAATTTATAAGTGCTGGTGTGTCTGTGAAATGATTCTTAAGGACATTACGGAGTGACCTCCCCCCACTCTCCAAGCTTATCCTTAATGGAAACTTTGGTCTGATTTATGCTCATTTACTTGTCCAACACACACACACACCACCACCACCACCACCACCACCACCACCATCATCCCCTAAATCTTGTTCTGATTTGCTTAATCTGTAACTATAGGAAGAAGTCCCTGGGGTCACTTAGCAGGACTATTGTCCCTCTGTATCTTTTAAAAACATTTGTACTTAATAGAAGTACAATTTCCTTTCCTCCCCAAAGGAAAATCCTCATGAAAAATAAAAGGAATCTTTGGTAATGCTAGCCCATGTGTGTCTACAACCAAGATTAACCAATATAATTGAGGGACCACAGGAGATGGGAGGAGTTTGGCCTGAGGTTTCCTTCGAGTACAAAAATATTTAAGGCAAAAAGGTTCCAAATTAAAAAAAGAAAAGGTTTCTAGTTTAATGAAAAACTTTTACTAGCATAAAAACAACCTCCAGGGGTTTTGTTGAAAACAGTTAAGATAAAATATATTCCACATCTTAGTCTTTGCAAAAAAGACTTATTAAGTTCTCACCCATTAACTTTCTCCTCAGGGTATTTCTTATGTCTGCAAAACATATTATAGTCATTTTCTGCCAAACAGTTTTTCAATGCTGTCACTGAGTTAAATTCAAGAAATGGTAAACCTGTGAATAAGCATTGGAATCCATAAATGAGGGACCCAATAAATACAGATAAGAAGGTAAATATATAGGATTCCCCTGCTGGTCCAGTGGCTAAGACTCTATGCTCTTCATGCGAGGGGCCTGAGTTCAATCCCTTGTCAGGGAACTAGATTCCACATGCCACAACTGAAAGATTGCCGCATGATGCAGACCAAGTGCAGCCAAATAAATAAATATTTCTAAAAAAAAGTAAATACATGAATATCTAGTTCTATTTTCAGCAGGACCTGAATGATATTGAGAAACCTGTGTACCGGTCAGGAAACAACAGTTAGAACTGGACATGGAACAACAGACTGGTTCCAAAGAGGAAAAGAAGTACATCAAGGCTGTATATTGTCACCTTGCTTATTTAACTTCTATGCAGAGTACATCATGAGAAATGCTGGGCTGTAAGAAGCACAGGCTGGAATCAAGATCGCTGGGAGAAATATCAATAACCTCACATATGCAGATGACACCACCCTTATGGCAGAAAGTGAGGAAGAACTAAAGAGCCTCTTGATGAAAGTGAAAGAGGAGAGTGAAAAAGTTGGCTTAAAGCTCAACATTCAGAAAACGAAGATCATGGCATCTGGTCCCATCACTTCATGGTAAATAGATGGGGAAACTGGCTGGCTTTATTTTTCTGGGCTCCAAAATCACTGCAGATGGTGACTGCAGCCATGAAATTTAAAGACGCTTACTCCTTGGAAGGAAAGTTATGACCAACCTAGACAACATATTAAAAAGCAGAGACATAAAAGGTCCATCTAGTCAAGGCTATGGTTTTTCCAGTAGTCATGTATGGATGTGAGAGTTAGACTGTAAAGAAAGCTGAGCGCCAAAGAATTGATGCTTTTGAACTGTGGTGTTGGAGAAGACTCTTGAGAGTCCCTTGGACTGCAAGGAGAGCCAACTAGTCCATTCTGAAGGAGATCAGCCCTGGGATTTCTTTGGAAGGAATGATGCTAAAGCTGAAACTCCAGTACTTTGGCCACCTGATGTGAAGAGCTGACTCATTTGAAAAGACCCTGATGCTGGGAAAGATTGAGGGCAGGAGGAGAAGGGGATGACAGAAGATGAGATGTTTGGGTGGCATCACCAACACAATGGACATGGGTTTGGGTAGACTCTAGGAGTTGGTGATGGACAGGGAGGCCTGCCTTGCTGTGGTTCATGGGATCTCAAACAGTCGAACACAACTGAGCGACTGAACTGAACTGAAAGATGTTAGTCATGGAACTGCTCACTCTGCTGACCAAACCCTAAATCCACCTTTCCCTAGCCAACTGGCCCCATGCTCTGCACCCTCAACCATCCTTTCTCCATCAGCCTTGTAACACTGTTTCTCAAAATGCTGAAGATCTCAACTCTTCATAAAGCAAGCACTCCAGACAAGGGCAGCAGAATTGTCTGCAATTCTGTTGGTGATGGTCTCTCAGTGCTTCACTTTCACACATGAACTCTGTTTTCTAATTTTACTGGAGGGACAGTGGATCTTCCTCCAAGGGAGGAAGAGGGCAGAAGGTGTGGCTGAGATAATCAAGGTGTGATAACAGGTCATGTCTCTTTGATGTCCCACGACGACTGTTCTGCCCAGTGTGGCCTCAACAACATGCGTTAAGAGTTCTTCTAAGGAACTTGACTTCTTGCACTTAGAAATAATCATTACTTCAGAAACAGCTTCCCTTTAATTAGAGATGCAAATCAGATTCTTTGGTAGGCCATAATTTAAAAGTCATCTTCTTCCTTAGAAGAAGAATGATGTATAAAAAGATTAAGGTCAAAAATTGGAAAGGTCAAGGGTAAAAGCACCATAATCTCACCCCAGGAAGAACTTTGACTTGGCTTCCCAATGACACTGGATGGCTCTTTGGTGGATGTGTGCGTGTTCGGTTGCTTAGTTGTGTCTCACTCTTTCAAGACCCTGTGGACTGACCAGGCTTCTCTGTCCATGGGATTTCCCAAGCAAGAATATTGGAGTGGGTTGCCATTTACTTCTCCAGAGGATCTTTCCCACCCTGAGATCAAACCCTTGTCTCCTGTACTGGTAGGCAGATTCTTTACCGCTGAGCCACCATAACCTGGGACAGCCCGGGGGTCAGGCAGAGACAGCCTAGGTCAGCATTTCCATGTGAAGAGCAAAGGCCCCCTCGAAGGCAGAGAGGCTGTTGAAACTAGGAGTGGGCAGCTTCACGAGTATTCTCAAACAAAGCTAAGTGACCTTCTTTTTTTCCCTCAGTGTTTCAAATGTTTTTACTGCATTTAAAATTCACTTAAAGGGTATACAGATATATACCTAATTTGATCTAGCTACCAATATGTTGGAATATCCCTTTATTTTTATACACAAGAGCCAGTTCATTTTTTTTCCATATTTAATACTCAGCTTTGGTAAAATTTTACTGTGTTCTTCATCTGTTTGGTCAGCGCCTCCTGTACAATATTATGAACCTCTGTCCATAATTCTTCAGGCATAATAATTCACTGGAAAGACCCTAATGCTGAGAAAGATTGAGAGCAGAAGGAGAAGAGGGCAACAGAGGATTAGATGGTTGTATGGCATCATCAATTCAATGCATATGAACTTAGATAAACTCCAGGAGATGGTGAGGGACAGGGAGGGCTGGCATGCTACAGTCCATGAGGTCACAGAGTCAGACACGACTTGGTGACTGAACAACAGCAACAACTTCACCTGTTACTGATGCATTAGTGTTTCCACCCTTCTTGGTATAAGCTACTCTTTTAGTTTTCTTCTTGTAGGGATGTTATGTAGAACTCTCCTGTTTTTCCCACCACTCCCTCCAGTAAGCAGCAAAGAGTACAGCGCAAGCCACCTAGATGTAGGACTGGATGGGGGCCACCACCAGACCTCAGATCTCCTCAGCTCCAGCCTGACCTGCTGCTAAGTCGCTTCAGTCGTGTCCGACTCTGTGCGACCCCATAGACGGAAGCTCACCAGGCTCCCCCGTCCCTGGGATTCTCCAGGCAAGAATACTGGAGTGGGTTGCCATTTCCTTCTCCAATGCATGAAAGTGAAAAGGGAAAGTGAAGTCGCTCAGTCGTGTCCGACTCTTAGCGACCCCATGGACTGGAGCCTACCAGGCTCCTCCGTCCATGGGATTTTCCAGGCAAAAGTACTGGGGTGGGGTGCCATTGCCTTCCCCGACCAGCCTGACCTGAGTTGGGACTAATTCAGACACCGGCCCCGACCCAGCACGAAGAGCCCACCATAAACTCAATTGCCCCAAACGTCTGCATCAAATGACAGAAGAATACACATGGAAAGACGCCATCACCCCAGAGGCCAGGGGAGGCAGCAGACAGACCAAAAACCTGTGCGTGCGCTCCTAAGGCCCCAGTCCTCCGACCACCATGAGGTCACATTCATACAACTCCACACACAACCCCACATGTCATCTTGGTGTGGACCAGAGGGCGGGGAAAGAATGTGAGAATTTACTCCAAAAGAGTTGAGCTAAACTAACCAGATGAGAGTGGGCTTCCCAGGTGGCACTAGTGGTAAAGAACCCATCTGCCAATGCAGGAGACAGAAGAGTCTAGGGTTCAATCCCCGGGTTGGGAAGATTCCCTGGATGAGGGCATGGCAACCCACTCCAGTATTCTTGCCTGGAGAATCCCATAGCCAGAGGAGCGTGGTGGGCTATGGTCCATAGGGTTGCAAACAGTCCAACACGACTGAAGATTTCCCCTAGGTGGAGGGGATGGGGATGGTGGGAATGGTAGGATGAGTGTCCTGGGAAGGATTAGGTTAATTACAGGAAAACGTAAAGCAAAGTTTCCTCTGCACCTCTGAATACAGTGTAAGAATATTTTCTACCTGTCTTTATAGTGCTTTAATGATCATCTCCAGGAGTAAAGCTTTTCCCATATTTTCAGTTCCTTCCTCAGAGTAAATTCCCAGAAGAGCTACAATTAAATTGAAAGTTTTAAAGTATCTTGATGTGTTCTGCCAGACTGCTTTCCAAAAGAAATGCAGAAATTTTCACTCTTCAAAGCGATGCGTGTGAGAGCAACTGGTTCTTTTTGTCCTACTTTCCAAGAACCCCTTTTCATTTCCAGGAAAGCTACTGAACTTGGGATACACACTAGGGTCAGGAAAACATGCCCTGAGTCACACTGCATTCTGGGGTCAGAGCTGAGCTCTTAGTAGCAGGGACCTGAGGTCAGATCACTTAGGTCACAGCCCCAGCAATTCCACCTCCAAGGCATGTGAACTTAACAAGTGCCTCTCTTTCTCAGCTATGAATGGGGATGAAAACATCTACTTCGTGATCATCGTGAGGATAAAATGGAACACATTCAGAAAGCACACATTACCCAGCACCTAGTAAATGCTCAATAAATGTTAGTGACTTAATTTTAGCTTATAAACTTCGTGCCTCATCCATCTCTGTTCAGTTAAGGACAAGTAAGTTGCCAAGCCTCTGGCAATGTTTCACAAACATCTGTTGAGTAAACATTGAATGAACACATGCCCAAATTTTCATGCTCAGACACACTTGCCAACAGGGCAGGAATAACTCCAAAGGCAAGTTGTATGGAGCAGTGACGTGAAGTCTCAAGTGCCAAGTGTCAGGAGCTCCTCCATTGTCACAGATGAGACAGAAAGCAGCCCCCACAGGATACTCACAAACCCAAAACCTAGTGTTGGAGAGGAAGAGATAAGGATACACCAGCATCAGGTCACAAATTGAGATGCACTGGATGTGGACATTAAATTAAAAACATAGAAAAGAATCAGAGGGATGGAAGGGAGGAAAACAGATATTTTTCCACAGCTGACATGGACAAACAAGAGGATTTTTATACAACCAGCTGGCCCAGATAGTAAAACAATCATGACAGTTAGGAAATATTTGTGTGTGAAAATTCAAACAGCAGAAACCAGTCTGCCAGAGGCTGGGGGTGGAGGTAAGATGTCTCTGGAGGGAACAACTAAGAAAAACCAGGACATTATTTTTCTAACGTTCACTGTACATCAGCTTGAGAAAATAAAAATGTTGTCCTGTGGAAACAAGCCAAATTCCCATTAATAGATAATTGGTTTAACAAGATGTGGTGCATTTGTATGTATACAATGGAATATTACTTGGCCATAAAAATGAAATAATGCCATTGCAGCAACATGGATAGACCTAGAGAATGTCATACTAAGTGAAGTAAGTCAGACAGAGGAAGTACCGTATGATGTCACTTCTTATGGAATCTAAAAAATAATACAAATGAATCTATATATAAAACAAACAGATTCTTAGACATAGAAAACAAACTTATGGTTGTCCAAGGGGAAAAGAAGAAGGGGAGGAAAAATTAGGAGTTTGGGATTAATGGATACAAACTACTATATATAAAATAAATAAGCAACAAGGATTTACTATACAACACAGGAAACTATATTCAATATCTTATAGTATATATATATATATCTGGATCACTTTGCTGTATACCTGAAACTAGCACAATATTGTAAGTCAACTATACTCAATAAAATATATTTCAAAACACAGTGCTGTCCTGGGGCAGACAGAAATCCATACTGTGACCAGGTATGACTGGATCTTTTTCTCATATATGTTTTTTTCAAGATGGGGCCTTTGCAGAGATTATTGTGCATATTCTCATTCCTAAGGTCGTCTCTGGCCCTTAAGCTGTGAGTTTCTCTATGCTTGTCATTAGCCACAGCTGATACGCATCCACATCCTCCTGAAGGACACCTTCTGTCTTCATCAGAGTCTAGAAGGAAAATTGATTTTGTGGTAGACGAAATAATGCCTCCCAAAGATATCCAGATTCTGATCTGTGAACTTGTAAATGTTACAGGCCAAAGGGGCTTTGCAAATATGATTAAGTGAAGCATCTTGAAATGGGGAGATTATCCTGAATTATCTGGGAAACAGAATCACAAATGCCCTGATAAGAAGGAAATGGGGGAAATTTGACCATAAAAGAGGAGAAGGTGATGTGATGATGGAAGCAGAGATTAGAGTGATGCAGCCAGAAGCCAAAGCATGCCAACAGCCACTAGAAGCTGAAAGACACAGGAACCTCCCCTGGAGCCTCCAGAAGGAATCAATTCTGTCCATACTTTGATTTGTCAGGCCCACAAAACCATTCGGGACTTTCAGCTTCTACAATACTAAGAAAATAGATTTCTGTCGTTTCAAGCCACCAAGTTGGTGAGAATTTGTTGCAAGAGCCCTAGGAAATTTACACAGAGGCCAAAGCATCCTGTTCCTTCTAGTGCACCCTGCTCCTTCCATTTTTCTACCAGCCCCACGTGTTCATCCACAAAGTACTTGGCTGAAGGGTACGCCCACCTCTGTAGATCAGCATAATGCAACAGAGCATGGACTTTGCCTTGTACCTCATGAGAGAAGGCAAGTCTACACACAGTCCTGCAAGCCTTCTCCAGGGAAGTGGTCTCATAAACGCTCCACTCCAGCTCTCCCTTCTTGGGAAAACTGCCCTCTTCTGCCGAGAGAGATTTTGCTGCCTGGCTCCCTCTTGTAAGAATTTTCCTTTGAGACAACCTGGTCTAATCCAGAGTTTACAGCCTGGAGGCCAGCAGCCTTTGTTAAACCTGAGCACTGCTGGAACACAGGGTTGTGTTTTGGCTTTGTTTGGTCTGGTTTGTGTTTTTTGATTAGTTACCAATATTTAAAGATCCAAATCTCCAACTTCCTTTGAACATTCAGAAGGCGTACATCAACGAGCCTGGATTTCCTTCAGCATCAGCTTGAACTCAGCCCAGCTGCAGGCTTGATATCTCCACTTGCCACTTCTCACAGCCTCCACCATTCCTGTCCATCTCTACAATTCTGACTACTTCTCTCACTATGCGGGGCCACCTGGAGAGGGAGGAACTTTAGGCACTACATTTTTATCCTGCCTGGGGTCCAGCTTTGTTCTTCTAAAGCCTGGAAACATTGTGCCAAACCTCACCAGCTCTTCTGGCTCTTTGCCATAACCTATGAGGAATCACACGAGACTGGAGAATGACACACATGGGGAATCGCACAAGCCTCCCATTACAGTTTTGGGGTTCTGGTCTCCCTTCTCTGTGTGTAATAGGGAAAGGAAGCAGGGGAAAGTGAAGAGGAATTTTTCTGGTCAATAATCCTGACACGAAAAATAATCCAAGAGACAGGAAGTGAGGAAAAGCACACAGTCAGCAGATTTCAAAACCAATGTTTCATCCCAGCTTTAGAAATATCTCTATTCTTTCTCTTGGAAGCCTGATGTCAAAGGCAATAGAGTCTTCTTCATTCTGGCTATTCAGTGGGGCTTCCAAGGACCCTCAAGGCATTAAAACAAAGGCTGAATGAATTTGAGCAGGGCCTCCAACCACATCTTGTCGTTCATGACTTCCTCCATGGGGTTATCTCTGACTCCAGGTTCCATGTTTCAGCAACACTCTGGTCCCTGTCCTGGAATGGAGTTGCTTGGATGGTCAGAGCCCAGAGGCCCTAAAGAAACATATTACAGGTAAAAATTTAATTTCTTGATAGCTCTCTTTCTAAAGTTTTTCTACTTTGATATATTAAAATGTAATACCCTGTTTTTTAATTTGGATTTCTGTGATGAATAGCAAATTTGAACTTTGTGATAAGCCTTTTCTATTTCTTTCGTAAATTGCCTGTTCATAGCCTTGATACATCTTACTATTGTGTACGTTCTCCTAGAGTTAGGAAAGTTCTTTATAAATTAAAGCACAACATTTTGCTGTATTTAGCAGGACTGATTCCCTGTAAGTTTTATACACTGTTTAAGATTTGTCAAACTATTTCATTTATGTCAAGTCTAGCAAACTTTCCATTTGTGAATTTTCCACAGGGCTTATGCTCAAGTTAATTTTTTGTTGTTTTCCAAAAAAAGATACATATTAATTCATTATTTCTTCTAGACATTTATGCGGAGAAGGCAATGGCACCCCACTCCAGTACTCTTGCCTGTAGAGTCCCGTGGACAGAGGAGCCTGGTGGGCTGCAGTCCATGGGGTTGCTAAGAGTCGGACACGACTGAGAGACTTCACTTTCACCTTTCACTTTCATGCATTGGAGAAGGAAATGGCAACCCACTCTGGTGTTCTTGCCTGGAGAATCCCAGGGACGGGGGAGCCTGGTGGGCTGCTGTCTATGGGGTCGCACAGAGTCAGACACGACTGAAGCAACTTAGCAGCAGCGGCAGCTAGACATTTATGAAGACATTTTATTCATTATTCCCATAAATCATCTGAATTCAAAATGAAGAATGGTATTAAGTAAACATGGGGACCACAGAGGATGAGATGGTTGGATGATATCACCAACTCAATGGACAGGAGTTTGAGTAAACTCTGGGAGTTGGTGATTGACAGGGAGGCCTCGCGTGCTGCAGTCCACAGGGTCACAAAGAGTCAGACACGACTGAGAGAGTGAACTGAACTAAACTGAATTTAAATTCTCCCAAATGCTCATTTCCCAAACATCAACAGTTATTGAAGAGCTATTCTCTCCCCTGCAATTTGTTTCAATAACTCAAATACTTATTTTCTACTATAGCAGAAAAATACTTATTTTCTACTGTAAACCAGGTACTGTACTGGAAGCTGATTATATAGGTTTGGACAAGGAAGACATGGTCATTAGTCTCACTGAGCTGACAAATATCAAAAAAAATTGTAATTATACTGGAAATACTATGAGGACACTGTCAAGAGGAATCTAATTTATCCCGAGGTCACTGAAGGCATCTTAGCAGCAGTAATATATGGAATGCTTCTTTCCTTGTATTAAGTTTTTACATATACATATAAATCATAAGTGTATGATTTAGAACTATTTGTTATTGTTTAGTCGCTAAGTCATGTCCAACTGCTTTGTGACTCTATGGACTGTATCCCACCAGCCTCTTCTGTCCATGGAACTTCTCAGGCAAGAACACTGGAGTGGGTTGCCATTTCCTACTCCAGGGAATGTTCCTGATGCAGAGATCAAATCTGGGTCTCCTGCATTGGCAGGCAAATTCTTTACCTACTGAGCCATCAAGGAAGCCCTTAGAGCTATACTATTTAAAAAAAACCAATTTATCAATTCTTACACTAGTTCTACACTGATATAATAGGTTTTATATATATATATATATATATATATATATATATATATATATGGAGAAGGCAATGGCACCCCACTCCAGTACTCTTACCTGGAAAATCCCATGGATGGAGGAGCCTGGTAGGCTGCAGTCCATGGGGTGGCCAAGAGTTGGACACGACTGAGCGACTTCAATTTGACTTTTCACTTTCATGCATTGGAGAAGGAAATGGCAACCCACTCCAGTGTTCTTGCCTGGAGAATCCCAGGGACGGGGGAGCCTGGTGGGCTGCCGTCTATGGGGTCGCACAGAGTCGGACATGATTGAAGCGACTTAGCAGCAGCATATATATACACATAAACATTTGTCACAGCAAGTTCCCCTCCCAGGGCTCTTACCTTTCAAAGTATTTTTTGGTTTAGTTGGGATTTATTGTTTAACACTCTTGCCTGAAATTTTTAGATAAGTTTAAAATCACTTCACTGGGTTACAAAAGTAACCACATCATTCAGATTAGAATTCTATTAAATTTATTCATATATTTGAGAAAAACTCTAAACTTTTATAACACTGGTCTGGTAGTTCTCTTCATTTATACAAAATTTCATTTCATAATATCTCTTATAAAGTTTTACAATTATGTTCATATAGAGTCACATGATTATTGTTCAGATTTTTCCTGGGTGTTTTTGTTTTGAGTTGCTATTCAAAATAGGAGAAATTATATCAAGCTAAAAGGATCCTGAAGAACTCTGTGGAAAATCAGGATATATTCAATACTGGCTTTATTTTTTTTTTTTCTCCCCATCCTGAACCCTCCTCCCTCCTCCATCCCCATACCATCCCTCTGGGTCACCCCAGTGCACTAGCCCCAAGCATCCAGTATCATGTATCAAACCTGGACTGATGACTCGTTTAATATATGATATTATACATATTTCAATGCCATTCTCCCAAATCATCCCACCCTCTCCCTCTCCCACATAGTCCAAAAGACTGTTCTATCCATCAGTGTCTCTTTTGCTGTCTCGTATACAGGGTTATTGTTACCATCTTTCTAAATTCCATATATATGCGTTAGTATACTGTATTGGTGTTTTTCTTTCTGGCTTACTTCACTCTGTATAATAAGCTCCAGTTTCATCCACCTCATTAGAACTGATTCAAATGCAATACTGGCTTTAAAATACTGGAATAATGTAGACAAGTGAAAGATGTCCACATTCCCTGGGAAGGAAATTCTGTATATAGGCAAGAGCATAAGGGTAAAAAATAGAAATTCATTTTTAAAAACCAAAGAGACAGGAAAGCATAGAATACATTTGTGGTAATAAAGTAAAAGCTATCTTAAATCCATCATATTTTAGGCCTGAAAGAGAATTGGTTGAACTTTTCATTTTGTAGATGGGAAATATGATGATAAGTGACTTTCCAAGGCCATTCAACCAACTGGTAGTGGAACCCAGAGAAAAATCTGAGTGTTCTTAATTGAGTCCATTTTGTTTTCATTTCCCTTTTCATGTTTAAGCTCCAAGCCTTTAAAATTCAAAATTCTGCTCAGATAATTGTACTTGTTCTCACTTACATAAAACATTTACTTAGATTTTTATATATAGCTAAATGGTTCATCCCCCAACACTGAAGTTTGTGCTCTAAATTTTTAAAATCTTCCTAGTTCTCCAAAAGAATCTGGCTTCTACTTTCATCTATAAAGGCAATAATTGATACAATAAATGCCATCCTCTATTAACAACCAGTAAACCAAAAAAAAAAAAAAAAAAAAATGGCAGTCCAGGACTGTGATTGTTGAGAGAAAGGAAACAAATGTAGCCAGTCCTGTAATTACCCTACCCCAACTCACTGCCCAGAGACAGTTTTCAATCTGTGGTGTAAGGATGAAAATTCAAACAGAGTCTGGTAACATTGAGTGGTATAGATAAGATAGGATTTCTGGAGAAACAAAGCAGTAGGAATTAGCAGCACAGAATAATGGGGGGAAAAGGAACTGCAAAGAGAGAGATTTGGAGATCTGCAGAGAGGTCTCTTTTAGTATTTAGCTGAGAAACCATCTATGCTTATGTTGGTTCAGTTCTGTCAGTTGAGTTAAGATGCTCAGTCGGGACTGACTCTTTGTGACCCCATGGACTGCAACATGCCAGGCCTCCCAGTCCATCACCAATTGCCAGAGTTTACCCAAACATATGTCCATTGAGTCGGTGAGGCCATACAACCATCTCATCCTCTGTTGTCCCCTTCCCCTCCCGCCTTCAATATTTCCTAGCATCCAAGTCTTTTCAAAAGGAGTCAGCTGTTCGCATGAGGTGGCCAAAGTACTGGAGTTTCAGCTTCAACAATCAGTCCTTCCAATGAATACCCAGGACTGATCTCCTTTAGGATGGACTGATTGGATCTCCTTGCAGTCCAAGGGACTCTCAAGAGTCTTCTCCAACACCACAGTTCAAAAGCATCAATTCTTCAGAGCTCAGCTTTCTTCACAGTCCAACTCTCACATCCATACATGACCACAGCAAAAACCATAGCCTTCACTAGATGGACCTTTGTTGGCAATTAATGTCTCTGCTTTTGAATATGCTATCTAGGTTGGTCATAACCTTCCTTCCAAGGAGCAAGCATCTTTGAATTCCATGGCTGCAATCACCATCTGCACTGATTCTGGAACCCAGAAAAATAAAGTCTGATACTGTTTCCACTGTTTCTCCATCTACTTCCCGTTAAGTGATGGGACCGGATGCCGTGATCTTAGTTTTCTGGATGTTGAGCTTTAAGCCAACTTTTTCACTCTCCTCTTTCACTTTCATCAAGAAGCTTTTTAGTTCCTCTTCACTTTCTGCAATAAGGGTGGTGTCATCTGCATATCTGAGGTTATTGATATTTCTCCCTGCAACCTTGATTCCAGCTTGTGCTTCTTCCAGCCCAGTGTTTCTCATGATGTACTCTGCATATAAGTTAAATAAGCAGGATGACAATATACAGCCTTGATGTACTCCTTTTCCTATTTGGAACCAGTCTGTTGTTCCATGTCCAGTTCTAACTGTTGCTTACTAATCTGCATACAGATTTCTCAAGAGGCAGGTCAGGTGGTCTGATATTCCCATCTCTTTCAGAATTTTCCACAGTTGATTGTGATCCACACAGTCAAAGACTTTGGCATAGTCAATAAAGCAGAAATAGATGTTTTTCTGGAACTCTCTTGCTTTTTCCATGATCCAGCAGATGTTGGCAATTTGATCTCTGGTACCTTTGCCTTTTCTAAAACCAACTTGAGCATCTGGAAGTTCACAATTCGTGTATTGTTGAAGCCTGGCTTGGAGAATTTTCAGCATTACTTTGCTAGCATGTGAGATCAGTGCAATTGTGCGGTAGTTTGAGCATTCTTTAGCATTGCCTTTCTTTGGGATCAGAATGAAAACTGACCTCTTCCAGTCCTGTGGCCACTGCTGAGTTTTCCAAATTTGCTGGCATATTGAGTGCAGCACTTTCACAGCATCAATTTCAGGATTTGAAATAGCTCAACTGAAATTCCATCACCTCCACTAGCTTTGTTCATAGTGATGCTTCCTAAGGCCCACTTGACTTCACAGTCTAAGATATCTGGTTCTAGGTGAGTGATCACACCATAGTGATTATCTGGTTCGTGAAGCTCTTTTTTGTACAGTTTTTCTGTGTATTCTTGCCACCTCTTCTTAATATCTTTTGCTTCTATTAGGTCCATACCATTTCTGTCCTTTATTGAGCCCATCTTTGCATGAAATGTTCCCTTGGTATCTCTAATTTTCTTGAAGAGATCTCTAGTCTTTCCCATTCTATTGTTTTCCTCTATTTCTTTGCACTGATCACTGAGGAAGGCTTTCTTATCTCTCCTTGCTATTCTTTGAACTTTGCATTCAAATGGGTACATCTTTCCTTTTCTCCTTTACTTTTCACTTCTCTTCTTTTCACAGCTATTTGTAAGGCTTCCTCAGATAGCCATTTTGCTTTTTTGAATTTCTTTCTCTTGGGGATAATCTTGATCCCTGTCTCCTGTACAGTGTCACAAACTTCCATCCATAGTTCATCAGGGACTCTATCAGATCTAGCCCCTTAAATCTATTTCTCACTTCCACTGTATAATCATAAGGGATTTGATTTAGGTCAAACCTGAATGGTTTAGTGGTTTTCTCTACTTTCTTCAATTTAAGTGTGAATTTGGCAATAAGGAGTTCATGATCTGAGCCATAGTCAGTTCCCAGTCTTGTTTTTATTGACTGTATAGAGCTTCTCCATCTTTGGCTGCAAAGGATATAATCAATCTGATTTTGGTGTTGACCTTCTGGTGATGTCCATGTATAGAGTCTTCTCTTGTGTTGTTGGAAGATGGTGCTTGCTATGAAGTGCGTTCTCTTGGCAAAACTCTATTAGTCTTTGACCTGCTTCATTTTGTACTCCAAGGCCAAATTTGCCTGTTTCTCCGGGTGTTTCTTGATTCCTACTTTTGCATTCCAGCCCCCTATAATAAAAATGACATCGTTTTGGGGTGTTAGTTCGAAAAGGTCTTGTAGGTCTTTATAGAACCTTTCAATCAGCTTCTTCAGCGTTACTGGTCAGGGCATAGACTTGGATTATCGTGATATATAATAGTTCATCTTGGAAAGTCCAAAAGTGCCTTTAGACTCTTTTGTTGACTATAATGGCTATTCCATTTCTTCTAAGGGTCAGGAAAACTGCAGGAAAGTTACTGTCTGAGACAGGAATTATTCACATTCTAACCAACTAGACTAGAAAGGCTTTGGGATACATAAAATAATGGGTGAGTCTTCAGAAGAATCATGCCTTAATATCAGAGTTAATTAGCCCTAAAGTAAAAAGTCAGATCAGATCAGTCACTCAGTCGTGTCCGACTCCTTGCGACCCCATGAATCGCAGCACGCCAGGCCTCCCTGTTCATCACCAGCTCCCGGAGGTCACGGAGACACACACCCATCGAGTCAGTGATGCCATCCAGCCATCTCATCCTCTGTCGTCCCCTTTTCCTCCTGCCCCTAATCCCTCCCAGCATCAGAGTCTTCTCCAATGAGTCAACTCTTCACATGAGGTGGCCAAAGTACTGGAGTTTCAGCTTTAGCATCATTCCTTCCAAAGAAATCCCAGGGCTGATCTCCTTCAGAATGGAATGGTTGGATTTCTTTGCAGTCCAAGGGACTCTCAAGAGTCTTCTCCAACACCACAGTTCAAAAGCATCAATTCTTCCGTGCTCAGCCTTCTTCACAGTCCAGCTCTCACATCCATACATGACCACAGGAAAAACCATAGTCTTGACTAGGAGAACCTTTGTTGGCAAAGTAATGTCTCTGCTTTTCAATATGTGATCTAGGTTGGCCATAACCTTCCTTCCAAGGAGTAAGCGTCTTTTAATTTCATGGCTGCAGTCACCATCTGCAGTGATTTTGGAGCCCAGAAAAATAAAGTCTGACACTGTTTCCACTGTTTTCCCATCTATTTCCCATGAAGTGATGGGACCAGATGCCATTATCTTCATAGGGAATGGCAAACCACTTCAGTATTCTTGCCTTGAGAACCCCATGAACAGTATGAAAAGTAAAAAATACTCTAATTCTATCCCGACCAAATTTAAAGATAAGCCTCAAAAATACCAAAGTGATCTACAAGAAAGTTATTGTATGCCAAGAATAAGTCCAGCACTCTATGAGAAACAGAACAAAATAAAGCACAAAGCAATGTAGACTTGCAATGTCATCTAACCAATAATTGCTATACATGCAATATACAAGAGAAAAAGCAATCAATAGAAATAGACCTAGAAATAACAGAGATGTTGAAATTGGTGGACAAGAACTTTATAAGTTATCATAAATATTATAAATGTGTTCAAAATTTAAAGGAAAATATAAGCATAATGAAAATAGATGGAAGATATAAAATAATGAAATGTCTAGATACAGAAAAAAAAATTTTAAGGCATTTCATGCAAATGGAAACAGCAAAAACAAGGGTAGCAATACTCATGTCAGACAAAATAGAATTTAAAACAAAGTCTACAGCAAAAGACAAAAGAAAAGCATTATGTAGTGACAAAGGAATCAATAGAAGCAAAGAAAGCAATAAAACAATCCTATGTAAAGTTGCTTCAAAAATAATGAAATAACAGAAATACAAAGCAATAAAAAAATCTTATTTAAAGTTACATCAAAAATAAAATATCTAGGAATAAATTTAACTAAGGAAGTGAAAGACTATAAAACTCTTGATAACTATAAAAAAATTTATGAAGTTAATTGGTAATATTCAAAAAGGAACAATATCCCATGTCTTTGGATTAGAAGAATTAATGTTGCAGAAATGGCCATCCTACCCAAATCAATCTACATATGTAATCCAATTTTATAAAAATATTCCAATCATGTCTCACAGAAGTGGAACAAGTAATTCTAAAATATACAAGGAACCACAAAAAAACCCAAATTGCCAAAGTAATCTTAAATGTGAAAAAAACCAAAGCTTGAAGCATTACATTATCTGTCTTCAGACTATGCTATAAACCAAGAGTAATCAAAACAGTGTGGTACTGGAACAAAACATACATAGTTCAATGGGACATAATATAGAGGCTAGAAATAAACCCATGTACTTATAGTCGACTAATCCATGAGAAAGGAGGCAAGAATACGCAATGGAGAAAAGACAACCTCTTCAATAAGTGGTGCTGGGAAACTGGACAGCTGTATGTAAAAGAGTGAAATTGGAACATTTTCTCACACCATACACAAAAAAATAAACTCTAAACAGATTAAAGACCTAAATGTAAGACCACATACTATACAACTCCTAGAGAAAACATAGGCAGAACACTCTTTGGCTTAAATTGCAGTGATATTTTACCTTTTAAGGTAAAAAAAACAATAAAAAAAAACAATAAAGCAAAGATATAAAATGGAATTATTAAATTAAAAGCTTTTGCACAGCAATGGAAACTATCAATAAAGTGAAAAAACAGTGTATTTAAAAGGAAAAAGTATTTGCAAATGATATGACCTAGAAGGGTCATATGCAAAATATATAAATTTTATATGCAAAATATATAAATACTTCATATGACTCAATATCAAAAAGACAAACAACCTAGTTTTTAAAAATGGGCAGAAGACATGAATAGACATTCTTTAAAGAAGATAAATAGTTGATCAACAAGCACATGAAAAATCCTCAACATTGTGAATCAACAGAGAAATGCAAATCAAAACCACAGTGGTGTATCAACTCATGCCTATCAGGATGGCTGTCATCAAAAAGAGTCTATAAGTATTAAATGTTGGTGAGGATGTGGAGAAAAGTGATCCTTTGTACACTCTCAGTGTAAATGTAAATTGGTGCAGCCACTACGGAAAACAGTATGGCCGTTTCTCAAAAAACTAAAAATAGAACTACCACATGATCCAGCAATTCCATAGCTAGGTATGCATCCAAAGAAAATGAAAACTCTAATTCGAAAAGATGCATGTACCCCAATGTTCATAGAAGCATTATTCATAATAGTCAAAATATGGATGCAATCTAAGTGTCTGTCGACAAATGAATGGATAAAGATGTTTTATACACACACACACACACACTACGGGATATTAGCTATAAAAAATCAAATTCTGCATTTACAACAGTGTGGATGGACCTAGAGGGTATTACATTAGTGATATACATCAGATTATGACAAATACTCTATGTTATCACTTGGATGTGGAACCTAAAATATGAAACAAACAAATGTATGTAACAAAACAGACTCACAGACATAAACTACAAACTAGTGGTTACCAGTGGGGAGAAGGAAGCAGGAAGGGGCAAGATAGGGGTCTCCAATTAAGTACAAACTGCTGCTGCTGCTAAGTCGCTTCAGTCGTGTCCGACTCTGTGCGACCCCATAGACGGAAGCTCACCAGGCTCCCCTGTCCCTGGGATTCTCCAGGCAAGAACACTGGAGTGGGTTGCCATTTCCTTCTCCAATGCATGAAAGTGAAAAGTCAAAGTGAAGTCGCTCAGTCGTGTCCGACTCTTAGCGACCCCACGGACTGGAGCCTACCAGGCTCCTCCGTCCATGGGACTTTCCAGGCAAAAGTACTGGGGTGGGGTGCCATTGCCTTCCCTGAAGTACAAACTACTATGTATAAAATAAATAAGTAACAAACATATTATGCAGCACAGGTAAATGTAGCTATTATTTTGTGATAGTCTATAAAATATTTAATCACTATGTTGTACACCTAAAACTAATATAATATTGTACTTAAACTGCACTTCAATTTAAAAAAAGAAGCTAACTAAAATGAAGTAGATGGAGAAAAAACTCAAGTAAAATAATCAGAACCACACTAATGTATAACAATATCTATAGATCCAATGTATGTGTAATTGGCATCTCAAAGAAAGAGGAGAAAGAGTCAAGAAAATTACTTGAAGGAATAGAGGCTGATATTTGTCAAACTTGATGAAAACTACAATTGCACACATCCAAGAAGTTCAGCAAACCCTAACCAATATAAACATTTTTTTTTAAAGGCACATCATAATCAAATTGCTGAATGCCAACATTAAAGAGAAAAATCTCAAAAGCAGCCAGAGGGAAAAAAGACAAGTACATACAGAGGAACAAAATATACCAGCCATGCACTGAGCTCAATGGATGGGCCTTTCTTTGTTGCACCTGGACTGACCTTGAGCATCACCCAGAGTGTGCTGACTACTATTGCATTTCACACATGATTAGATGAGGTCTTATGGATGCTTTTCAAGCATTTTATTCTGGGTTGTATTTTTCCATTAGGATAATAGGATAAGGGTCTCTGCACATCCCAATTACCAAATCTTTAAAAGAATCTGCTGACACATGGAAAGTTTTAACCATCTACTATAAACTAGACCATAGAGATACATAGGCTTTTATGAACCATTTTCTTTATTTAAATATTAATCTTGGAACAATATTTACATATGCCCTCCTGAAGTGTATGCGACTCTGTTGGGAAAGAAAGAGAAATCCTCTGTAAGTTTATGAGCATTGAAATATTAAGTGATTTCTCAACCTCTCTTGTCCATTTGATAAGTAAAGAAGCAGAATCAAGCAGAGAAATAAAAGAGTAGAAAGACCCACATCTCCTCTCATAATACTTGTTTCTCAGAACACTCTCAGAGACAAGCTGTAGTGGAAGGTCATAGTCATTCCTTATGCCTCCCATATGCTGCTGCTGCTGCTGCTATGGGAGAAGGCAATGGCACTCCACTCCAGGTCTTATGGATGGTTTTCACGTATTTTATTCTGGGTTGCATTTTTCCATTAGGATAATAGAATAAGGGTCTCTGCACATCCCATATGCTCAGTTCAGTCAGTCAGTCTTGTCCGACTCTTTGCAACCCCAGGAATCGCACGCTGCACGCCAGGCCTCCCTGTCCATCACCAATTCCCGGAGTTCACTCAGAGTCACGTCCATTGAGTCAGTGATGCCATCCAGCCATCTCGTCATCTGTCATCCCCTTCTCCTCCTGCCCCCAATCCCTCCCAGCATCAGAGTCTTTTCCAATGAGTCAACTCTTCGCATGAGGTGGTCATAGTACTGGAGTTTCAGCTTTAGCATCATTCCTTCCAAAGAAATCCCAGGGCTGATCTCCTTCAGAATGGACCAGTTGGATCTCCTTGCAGTCCAAGGGACTCTCAAGAGTCTTCTCCAACACCACAGTTCAAAAGCATCAATTCTTCGGCACTCAGCCTTCTTCACAGTCCAACTCTCACATCCATACATGACCACAGGACAAACTCCAGTACTTTGGCCACCTCATGAGAAGAGTTGACTCATTGGAGAAGACTCTAATGCTGGGAGGGATTGGGGGCAAGAGGAGATGGGGATGACAGAAGATGAGATGGCTGGATGGCATCACTGACTCGATGGACGTGAGTCTGAGTGAACTCCAGGAGTTGGTGATGGACAGAGAGGCCTGGCGTGCTGCGATTCATGGGGTCGCAATGAATTGGACACGACTGAGTAACTGATCTGATCTGATCTGATTTATATTACTCTCAACAGCATACAAGTTCTTGATTCTTCAGATTTAGATATCATTTTTTAAATTCCTGCAGTAGAGAATAATGGTTTAGCTATCTTCCCAACCACTATCTCCCAAAGCCACACAAACACATACACACACACAAGCTTTCCTTCCTTCATCCTCTGGAATAATTATATTGAAATGTGGGATGGAATTCATAATCAAGTTAATGTGACTAAGACCATGTAAATGTTATTCACAGTATTCCATGCAGTACACAGCAATTAAATTTCCACTCATATAATATTTTTCTCTTGACTTCATAATTGGTTCCATTTTTAGAGCAATGTCAAGCTGAATAATGGCTCTCAAAGATATTAAGCTGCTATTAACAATCATTGGAACCAGTAAGTGTAACACTTCATGGCAATAGAAAATTTGCAGATTTTAATTAAGGATATTGAGATATGGACATTATTTTAGATTAACCAAGCGGGTAGAAAGAGATTCTACTACCAAAAAAAAAAAAAGAAAAATGTAACCTCAGCCAAGAGAGATTTGAAGGAGATAGGGTCTGGGAGCAGGAATGCAGTCCTATAAACTAGAAAAGCCAAGGAAATGGATTGTTACTGAATGTTACAGGTGCTTGTTACTCACTCACTCCCCAATTCCCCACCAGCATCTTTCATCTTCTTAGAGACTTTATTCCTGGAGCCCTCCCCCAGTCTGCTCGGTCCAGATTGCTGCTCTGCACACCTCCTGCAGAGCTAATGGGCTGAGGACTCCATTCACCACCATCCAAGTGGGTCTGGTCACCCGACTGCCTGCTTCCTAGATCCTATTTCTCTCTTTCTCGCTTACTCCACTCATCCCCTGAGGAAATAAAACTGAAATCTTGCCTCTCTGAAATGCTGTATTCAAGAGTCACGCTTAATCAGTTTGGACATGATGGAACTTTAAAAAGACATTCTTCTTCCTTTTCCTTCCAGCTTTCATTTTTACCCTTGAGAAGTTGAAAGCCATTCTGGTTCTTCATCTTATGTATGTGACCTCTTTTTCTGTAAAGGGGACGTCTTGGAATCCTCTCTTTGGCCCCAGTGTTTTGAAAGTTGGTATTTAATGTGCACCATAATGGGTCTTCTTTGATGCATTGCATTGATCACTCAGGTGCTCTTTCAATCTGAAAACTCATATTCCAGAGTTCTAGGAAATTTTCTTGAATTACTTCTTTGATGTTTTCCTTTAATTTTCTTGTTGTAAAACTGTTAGTCTTAAATTTGGACCTCCATGTCTGGCTCTCTAGTTTTCTCACCTTTATTATTCCATTGCCCATCTTTTTCTCCTATGCTACTGTCTGAAACATTCCCTCATTTTGTCTTCCAAATGTTTTATTAAGTATTTTATAGTTTCTATAATAACTTTCATTTCAAAGAACTCTTTTTAATCATCTCAATGTCCTTTTCTCCAGTAGATTTGCCTGTCCTTATTCTACAAATGAAGTATCATCTCTTACTTCTCTAAGAGTATGCTCTTTAATTAAAAAAAAAATGTGCTCTACTTTTCTATACTTTTTCTTTCTTCTGAAGGCTTTGGGGTTTTTTTTTCTGTTTAATCTGGACTCTTGCTTTCAGGTCAAGGCTCACATCAAATATATCTAAATATATCTGCTGATGGTTTGTCATACTGCATTTTAAAGGAAGATACACTAAAAGCCTGATTAGGAGTTTGTGCACAGTTATGTGGCTTATCACCTAGTAGTCTTCACCATGGGCTTCCCTGGTGGCTCAGTGGTAAAGAATCCAATCCAAAGTCTCCAATACAGGAGACACAGGTTCAATCCCTGGCTCAGGAAGAGCCCCTGGAGAAGAAAATGACAACCTTCTCCAGTATTCTTGCCTGGGAAATTCCATGGACAGAGGAGCCTGGCGGGCTACAATCCATGGGGTCACAAATAGAGTCGGACATGACTTAGCAACAAACAACGACAACAGCAAGGGCTCAGCATAGTGTGTTACACAGGGGCCAAGCTGTTTCTTTGCAGATCCCTAAATAACATTATTTGCACTACTTATTTGTACTATGTTATTTGTATTGTGAAGATATATTCCAGAATTAAATTTTTCAATTTTCTGCCAGGAGATTGGAGTGAGAGATAAGTGAAAACCCAACTGTGACCATTTTGGAAGGCAAGGGATTTAGGGATTTGGAAGACAAGGGATTTGAAAGGGATTTAGGGTATGGATATCATTGTTCAGAATGCCAAAGAATGGATGCCTTCAAACTGTGGTGCTGGAAAAGACTCCTGAAAGTCCCTTGGCCAGCAAAGAGATCAAACCAGTCAATCTTAAGGGAAATCAACACTAAATATTTGCTGGAAGGACTGATGCTGAAGCTGAAGCTCCAGTGTTTTGATCATTTGATGCAAACAGACAACTCATTGGAAAAGTCCCTGATGCTGGGAAACATCAAGGGCAGAAGGAGAAGAGGGTCTCAGAGGATGAGATAGCTGGATAGCATCACTGATGCAATGAACATGAACTTGGGCAAACTCCGGGAGACAGTGAGAGACAGGGAGGCCTGGTGTGCTGCAGTCCATGGGGTTACAAAGAGTTGGACATGACTGGGCAAATGCACAGCAGTCATTGTTCAGAATATCAACCTTCAGTTAATTCCCCTATTTTCACTGGAACCCCCAAACTTTACATGCCTAGTGTTCCCAAGTATAGAACCCCACTGGCTTAACCTCTTCAGAGACTGAGTTACCATCTTATGCAAGAAGGTCTAGTGATATTCCTAAAAGCATGCACTTACGGCTTTCTCTTACATATTATCTCTCTTCAACGAGTTCTATTGCTCCTTGGGGAAAATTCACCTCACTAAGGTTATGCTCGCTAAGCATAACCTCCTGATCTGGTTTCTGATCACCTTTTCATTCTTACGTCTCAACACATTTTCTCCCTCCCCAGTTCACTAATATCATTCCATGCATCCCTGCTGTATGCGTCAGGTACACTGAGTTTGTTTCAATTGTCTGCCTGGGCCCTGCTCTTCTAAACCTATAGGCCTTCTCAGTTGTTCTATCCTCTTCCTGTGACCAGTATTTTCACCTTTCTTTTACATGACTAACTCCTACTTACCCATTAGGTATCAGCCCATGTGTCACTTCCTATACAGAATTTTCTTTGACTTAGATAAACTGAGTTAGATTACATTATGTGTTTCCTCCATCATTCTGTTCTTTTGTCTTCATAGACTTTATCATACTATATTATATATTTGATCTTCCATTAGAGAAAAAGAATTCTTGGAGTGCAGGAACCTAGAATTGATCACAGTACCTGATGCATACAATTGTTTTAACAAATATTAATTAGATGAAATGATTAAGGAAAAGAAGGATGGAGGATGTGAGGGAGGAAGAAAAAAGGAGGAAGCACTCAGGATTCTTTTCTTCCCACCTTCTGAAGTCCTTTCTTATAGTAAATCTGAAATTTTATAAGGTGTGTATGTTTACTTTTCTCTTACTTATAAAACTAATGTATCTATGAAAATAGTAAACTGAGGTAAGGCATAACGGTGTGGATGGCCACATCCGTTCCATTTCAAAGCAAACTGGATGTTAACTCAGTCTAGCTCCCTACCTCAGAAATATATACCAAAAGACACAGAAATGCTGGGCAAGAGGATACACTAGGGAAGCCAAGACCCAGTCCTCTTATTGCTTAAGGGGCAGAGGGGGAAGCCTGTGACTTCTGACAGTGAATGACTGGCATTATAAATAAAAGATGACATACAATTGGATTTTCACAATGAGCCAATTTGGAGAATATAAGGAGAAAGAATTTTCTGTATTGTTCTTAAATACACGTTTGGACTTTCCTGTTAAACCTATGTAGCAGTGAGCCTTTTAAGCATAAGCTCTTCCATCACCTTCTCTATAACTCCCTTCAGTGCTGAGTACTCAGCACAGCAATTTCTCACTCTGTCTGCATCTCCACCTCTCCCTTTCTGAATGTTCAGGAAGAACATAAACCAAACTTTGGAATTTTAATTCATTCTTCTTTCAAGAGGCCCTTGTACCAGCTCTTTGCCCCCATACTCACCATCAAAATATACCCTTCCTGATTGGTTATATGTAATAGCGCCTAGGTAAGTCACACAATAACCTTCTAGGTGAAAATTTTCCAGTTTAATCAGATGGTCACAGAGCCTTCTCAGAGGTATATTAGAACATTGAGTCTGACCCTGTTTAAACACGACAGCTGTACTAAGAAGAACCCAGCTGCAAACCAGATGACCTAATAAGGCCTTTTTCATCTGTAGAATCTCTGATTATAGGCGTGTCATTTCTATTCCCATTCCACAATAGCTTTGTTACTTTCTAAAGACTGAAAAAAAAAATCTCATTTAGCTCTTTATGAGGCCACAAGTACGGAATTTAGAGAAGTTCAGGTTTAATGACACACTTGACATACCATGTTTAGAGTTTCCATAGAAACAAACTTCATCACAGTGTCTGAACGTGTAACATTAACAACTAACACTCGTGAAGAAAAACCCCTATATGGACACTTGCAGTGCAGCTTTGAAATTCCCATGTGTTCTGAGAGGCTAGTAAGAACTTTACCTTTAAATGGTAGCTTTCACACCACTAGGCCAAAGAATTTACAAATGTTATCCCAGAAGAAAATTTCTCATGTTATTTTAAAACACAAGAGTTTATGTTCAAATGACTTGCCTAGTTAGGCTCAGAGAAAAGATGAAGGTGGGGAAGTAGGATTGGGGGAGGTAATTGTAGATCTGGAATTCTCATGGAAGAGGGATAGCGTTTTATCCCACCAAAGAAGATTTGTCATGTTACATCAAGGGCCACTTTGACTTTGAGTCTGTCTCCTCTAGAGATTCAAGCTAAACTTCAGAAATCCCACTGTTTGATCATTTATACTAAGCTTATCTTTATGTCAGTGTTCCCCAATCAATCATGCTACTTTCCCGTTGTGCAGAAATGAGTTACCATATCAAGTTATCTTTAGACCTACTTGGAACGTTTACCTTTGGCTGGCCTCTGGGAACTTGGATTTAAGGAAGGTTGCAGAAGGCAATGGCAACCCACTCCAGTACTCTTGCCTGGAAAATCCCATGAACGGAGGAGCCTGGTAGGCTGCAGCCCATGGGGTCACTAGGAGTCAGACACAACTGAACGACTTCACTTTCACTTTTCACTTTCCACTTTCATGCATTAGAGAAGGAATCAGCAACTCACTCCAGTGTTCCTGCCTGGAGAATCCCAGGGACGGAGAGCCTGGTGGGCTGCCATCTATGGGGTCACACAGAGTTGGACATGACTGAAGTGACTTAGCAGCAGCAGCCACCACCTTAACTTACGAGTGGCCCACTGTGCCTACACTGTTTATACAAATAATATAGTTTGTGATGAACACCTGCTGTCCTTCTGAAAGTCTGGAATTTTGATATTTGTTGGCAGATAGGCTGAAATGATGATCCCCCAATAAAAACCTTGGGCATTGAGTCTCTAAGGTTCTTTCCAATTGGCAGCATTTGACCTGTGCTGTCATAACTTGTTGCTGGGGAAATTGAGTCCTGAGTGACTCCACTTGAAAGCATGCACTTGCATTTCTCTAGACATCACTCACATACCTTTTCCCATTGCTGATTTTGCTGTTGATCTTTTGAAATAAACCACAGCCATGGGCTTCCCTGGTGGCTCAAATGGTAAAGAATCCATGCAATGCAAGAGACCTGGTACAATCCCTGGGTTGGGAAGATCCTCTGGAGAAAGGAATGGCTACCCACTCCAGTATTCTTGCCTGGAGAATTTCACGGACAGAGGAGCCAGGCAGGCTATATAGTCCATGGGGTCACAAAGAGTCAGACACTACTTAGCAACTGATACTTGCACTTTTCATGAAAACAACTATATGATGAATTCTGTGAACCTTCCAATGAATCCCTGAATCTGGCATGGTCTGGGTGACCCCCAACACAACATTGTAGTCACAAATTTTGCAATTAGAAGTCATTATTATCAATGACATTGTTTTTAACATTGAAGTTGTCTCTTGCTGAAATTACTAAAGTGAGCCCCTCTAATCTTTTAATTTTATGGCTGCACTCACTGTCCACAGTGATTTTGGAGTCCCCCAAAATAAAATCTGTTACTGTCATGAAATTAAAAGTCATTTGCTCCTTGTAAAGAAAGCTATGACAAACCTAGACAGCATATTAAAAAGCAGAGACTTCACTTTTCTGACAAAAGTCCACATACTTAAAGCTGTGGTTTTTCTAGTAGTCATGTACAAATGTGAGAGTTGGACCATAAAGAAGGCTGAGCACCAAAGAATTGATGGTTTTGAATTGTGGCACTGTAGAAGACTCTTGAGAGTCCCTTGGACAACAAGGAGATCATATCAGTCAATCCTAAAGAAAATCAACCCCGAATATTCAGTGGGAGGACTGTTGCTAAAGCTGAAGCTCCAATACTTTAGCCATTTGATGCAAAAAGCCAACTTATTAGAAAAAAACCTGATGCTGGGAAAGATAGAAGGCAAAGGGAGAAGGGGACGACAGAGGGAGAAATGGTTATATAGCATCACTGACTCCAAGGACATGAATTTGAGCAAGCTCCAGGAGATTGTGTAGGAGAGAGGAGCCTACCATGCTGCAGTCCATGAGGTCACAAAAAATCAGACATAACTTAGCAACTGAACAACAACAATTCTAATGTACATACTCATTTCTCTCCATTACTCCCAATAGAAATGCACCATAGTGCTTTTTCTGATCTTGATGCCATGTATCATTTTCTCTTCTGAATCCTACTTCCAGAAGTCACTTGTAAAGCTAGAAGCTGAATGCGTAACTGGCTGGCTTCACTCACCAGTGGTCTACCAGTACTTTAAACCCACTGTGTGTTACTTTTTTCCTGAGGTACTCTCTGTGTTCTCATGAACTTTGAAAACTTTATCTTGTTCTTTGATTTTAATATAGAATTGTCTGAATTCTACTTGCTTCTTTCATTTTCATGCACAACACCTATTTGTAGTTACCCCCTGCCTGGGCTCTCAAAGGCACTTGTTTTTCAAGACAAGATGCTTCTAGAAGATGCTATGTTTATTTGGCAGGAAACTGACAAGGCAAAAATTTCTGCTTGTCATAATAATCTTATTTAATTGGATTTATTAGAAAGTGGAGGAAAAGATGAATTTCTCAGGTGACGCTAGTGGTAAAGAATACATGGGCCAGTGCAAGATGTGTGTTCAATCTCTGGGTCAGGAAGATCCCCTAGAAAAGGAGGAAAAAATATTTGGGGCAAGTTCCAGGGCAAGGCCACCCTCTTGGTACTTGACAAAACCCAGACAATAGTTTAGGAAATGAGATTGGAAGACCTATGACATACTCCACTGGGTTGGAGTCAGCCCCATCGTTAGTGTGGTGCATGATGGATGTATTAGAAACAAGAGCCTAGCTTTCTCTGACAGCACATGAAATCACAAGGAAGTTTTCAGAAAACTTTGGAAAACAAAAGAGAAACTTAAGAACCAAGAGCCTTTTAGACTGACATAAGTCGGTTCAGCCCTTTAAATCTTACCAAATTTCAGGATTGCAGCCTCAATAGCAAAGAAAGTAAATAGCAAATGAGAGTCAAGCCTCAGGAAATTCTAACCCTTCTGCCTAAATCCCTTAGCTCCAAGTCGGCAGGTTGAGCTTATCCCTTCAGTAGCCTCTCATGTCCAAATGCTATTCCCAGTTCTAACACCATGAACGATTGCTACCCATTATCTGGTCACCAGGTTCAAAGTCCAGCCTGACCACTTATTAGCTGACTGATACTGACCAAGTTAATTATGTACTTACATTGGGCCTCAGTCTTCTCATCTGCAAAATGCACATGATAATAGCATCTTCCTCATAATGTTGTTGTTAGGATTAGATGACTTCATATATAATTAATACCTACATTGGAGAAGACTCTGATGCTGGGGGGGCTTGAGGGCAGGAGGAGAAGGGGACAACAGAGGATGAGATGGCTGGATGGCATCACTGACTCGATGGGTATGAGTCTGGGTGACCTCCGGGAGCTGGTGATGGACAGGGAGGCCTGGCATGCTGCGGTTCATGGGGTCGCAAAGAGTCGGACACGACTGAGCGACTGATCTGATCTGATCTGATATCACTGGCTGGTACCTTGTAAGCACAGGAATCTGATTATGTTTTATCATTAATATTACCATAGCCACATGAGATCACAGCTTTCTTTTCACAAAAGTTAAATGCGTATTTCCAAAGTTGGCAAAGGGCTATATGACCCAAACACTCTCTTTGATGGTTGAGTCATTGGAAGAAAAAATATTTGACTTGAATGTTCAAGAAGTTAAAAAAAAAAAAAAAAAGAATCCAGCCTAAGTTAGAGTGAGAGGGCAGCAACTGTAGCTGGTTTGTGATATGGCTCAATCCTTTACTGAGAGCTAAAAATGGCAGCATTTTTAAAGATTTAACATAACTCTTAAAGCCCAAAATGTTCTGTGAATTTTTTTCCTCAGCTCAGGACAGCCAAGCATGAAAGTTCCTGGAAGCTTCTTTTTAGTTTTATTTTGTCTACACCACCCCACCTCAGTGCCAGGGAATAAGTCAGCATCCAGTCACTGTGACAATTCTTGATGCAACACATTAACTCATCCAATTGATTGGTTAAGAACCCATCAAGCCCTGCAGATGTTGTCTTGAACCCCAGGATCGCAGTATTTGGTAGCATTTAAACACTTGCTGTTTAGTAGCTATGGAGAAGGCAATGGCACCCCACTCCAGTACTCTTGCCTGGAAAATCCCATGGACGGAGGAGCCTGACGGGCTGCAGTCCATGGGGTCACTAAGAGTCGAACACAACTGAGCGACTTCACTTCACTTAGTAGCTAAGTCATCTCTGACTCTTTGCAATCCCATGGACTGTAGCCTGCCAGGCTCTTCTGTCCATGGGAATTTTTCAGGTAAGAATATGGGAGTGAATTGCCATTTCCTTTTCCAGGGGATCTTCCCAACCCAGGGGTTGAACCTGTGTCACCTGCTTGGCTGGCAGATTCTTTACTACTGCTCCACCCAGGATGCCCGTTTAGAAACAAGGTGTAAAAACCCAAACGACACAGCCTCTAAGCATATGCCAAAGGGAGTTAAATTTCCAAGAGGTTGTAAGAAATGATAAATGCGTTTACAAGATTTTGAGAGGATTTCTTCCATATGAAGTACAAAATGTTTCATCATTTGGTTAGTCATAAGGTTTATTTAAATGCATATTCAGGCACAGCTTACTATGTTAGCTACATGAACTATTTTAGGCTAAAAAAGAAATCTCTGAAACCAAACATAGATAATATGAATTTTCTTTTTTAGACTGACAAAAGGCCCACCCTTCATGATTTTGTTTCTTAAAGAAAGCCTTTCCTTGGTTTTGCTTCAAACTTTTATAGTTTGTTGACATAGTGTTAACTTCAACTCAAACTTGGATCAGAATTTGCAAAAATCATTTGCCAATGCAAATCACAATCCTAAGGATTATAAAATTCCAGGGACCCATGGACCACCTTTCTCCAAAGGGATTTTCAGTGAAGTTTTTTGGTAGGCATATTGGGACGATGGGAGATGTGCTCTAAAGTGCATTTTGTCATCTCTTAATTTCCATTAATTTTGCCACAAATTTTATATTCCCTAGACCCTAACCAAGGAAAAAGCTTATAAGCCCAGAGTCCTAAGAATCAGATGCTGTGCTATCTTATTTTTATGCTGGAGGATATATATGGGTTTAGACACAGTAATAAATGTTATTCCATCCTGTGTATGTCAGGAAACAAATATGAAGCTATAATAGACATCACGAAGGATAAGAATACCCTTACCTTTAAGGTATTTATAGCTTAGTAAGAAATAACAGTAAACAGTACATGCATGTGTGCTTAGGTATATACACAAACACACTAGAAAGTATCAAAGATAAAACTTCAGAACATGAATTGGATGGATAGGGATTAAAATAAGACAGCTCAATGTCTGTGAAAGCAGGAGATCAGAGAGAAAGAAAAGGAAGTTGCATTTATTGAGCAACTATGCAGTGCAGTAACTATAATTTCACACACGTTATCTCCTATAAACCTCACACCAACCCCACACAGCCAGCAATATTTTAGAGATGAGGAAAATTTTGAACTTAAACCAAAGTCAATAGACTCCTGAATCCCAGCTTTAATTCAGTATGACCCATTCACTCACCAGGCTATGCCGTTAATTTTCTTTTGAGTGTTGTCCTCTATATTTTGGAGATTTTCAAATACATGATGTGGGCACACATGCGCACATGATATATACTTTTTACTTACTATATTATAAAGCAGCTTAAAGGCATGTGTATTCTCACTCCTTCATGGTGCCTGCTGCGGCTGCTGCTGCTGCTAAGTCGCTTCAGTCGTGTCCAACTCTGTGAGATCCCATAGATGGCAGCCCACCAGGCTCCTCTGTCCCTGGATTCTCCAGGCAAGAACACTGGAGTGGGTTGTCATTTCCTTCTCCAAGGCATGCATGCATGCTAAGTCACTTTAGTCATGTCCGACTCTATGCAACCCTAGGGACAGCGGCCCAGCAGGCTCCTCTGTCCACAGGATTCTCTAGGCAAGAGTACTGGAGTGGGTTGCCATTTCCTTCTCACCTATTATAGCTCAATACTGATTGGCAGAGACAATCTGAAGATGACATAAGGAAAGTAAAATTTTGATCAGTCCACCAGTTGAAACTAACTTTTACCCCTAAAAAGTGGGATACTTTATCACTAAAGTGGTTAAAATTAACTGTCCACTTTAACCAGCATAGGGAATACCTGACTAACTAAATAATGAATAAAATAATAGAAGCAGGGTGGAGCAGAAGTGTCTCCACCTCAGCCCTGCTATGGTCACGTGACAGCCCATGAGCCACTGCATCTGAATCTCTTAGATTCCACAAAATTCACAAAGTACAGTTTTAGAAACAACTAGATAGGAATGCTTCAATCCATAACCTCAGTTTTTCAGAGCAATACTCCCACTATTTGGTCTCAACATAAAAGAATGTTTTTTAAGAATTTAATAACACAAAACTGGGTTCTGATCTCCTAATGAGCAAACATGAGGTCAAGTCAAGAGCTATGCCAGAAGGTTATTCCCAAGGAGGTTCCCTAAGAATCTGGAGAACAGGCTGCAGGTGAAATTTTCAAGTCATTCAGTATCAGTAGGAATATAAAAACTGAACAGATGTTTTCCTTATCAAAATATTAATCTAGAACATTCTATTTCAAGTATAATGAAGCAGAATTGAGGAAGTTAGTTCTGTGATCCATATAATTATTCTGATTTGGGGTTTACTACTGCTTAGAAATCAGAACAGGAGAAGAGAAGGAAATGAGAAATGAGGATGGGCTAGAATCTCAGTCAGCAGAAAGTCTGAAAGCCATCCACTTTACTCACATTCTAAGAAAAATGCTAAGAGCTCAGATTCACAGAAGTGGGAAGTAAGTGCCTCCTTTGGCACATGACTCTAATAAGTGTTGAAAAACCTCCAAAAGTTTGTCCACTAAAGATTCAATATATGTGAAAACAATTAGGATGCCTTCCTGTTCTCCAAATAATTAATATATTTGTTGTCATAGTAAAGCCCACAACCTTATCCTTCAGAAACTTAAATTAATTCATCCTGAGATCAGGCACTGAGCTCAACAGCATAATACAAAATGTTACAGAACAAAAATTAAAACAACCAGACAGAAAAATAAATGGGCTAAGGATATGTTGTGTTAAGGATATTGCCTAAAACACAGATGAGAACCAAGGACAGTTCATGCTGCTGCTAAGTTGCTTCAGTTGTGTCTGACTCTGTGCAACCCCATAGACGGCAGCCCACCAGGCTCCCCTGTCCCTGGGATTCTCCAGGCAAGAACACTGGAGTGGGTTGCCATTTCCTTCTCCAATGCATGAAGGTGAAAAGTGAAGGTGAAGTCATTCAGTCCCGGCCAACTCTGAGCAACCCCACGGACTGCAGCCTACTGGGCTCCTCCGTCCATGGGATTTTCCAGGCAAGAGTACTGGAGTGGGGTGCCATCGTCTTCTCCGAGGACAGTTCATAAATAGGCTCAAAATCATTAGTAATCAGAGAAATAAAATTGAAAGAGAATGATATCCTTCTAGGCCAAACAGACTGCCACACACTTTAAAAGGTGAGTAAGAACAAATTTTCAGCAGAATGTAGGTGTTAATGTCAAGGCATCAAGAAGGATAAAATTACCTTCACTGAAGATGGAGAAAAATTCTGGAGCAGATTTTTGAGAAAAAAATCTAGAGTCTTGTTTTTGACATGTTACTTTTGCAATGTCTCTTAGATACCGAAATAGAAATGTTAAGTATGTGACTGGTTATACAAATCTGAAGTTTGGATGAGGAATTTAGGCAGGAAACATAAATTTTACTGTTACGAATATACAGATGACATCTAAATCCACGGACTTGATGAAATTAACAAGCAATAAGAGATTGCCAAGTATAACAAATAACTAAATAAGGTAAAGGATTGAGCCCTGGTGTAACTCAATATGAATATGAGTGATGAAAAGAGAACACAGAAAAGGAGACTGGGGAGCATTCAGTGAATACAGAGGTGTGTGATGTTCCTGGAGACGAGGAGGTGTGATTGGCAATGCCAAACGTCACTGAAGTGCAAGCAGTAGGAAAGCTGAGAATTGGTTGATGGAAAGAGCAACATAGAGGCTGATATCAAAAATACAATGAAGGGGAACTAGGTGGACATGGAGTAGAGGTACTTGGTAGACATTTCACTGGATAATGATAGTAGTTGGTGCTTTTTGAATTTTTATCCCTATGACTGTTATCTGTTCAGATTAAAAACAAACAAGCAAGCAAACAAATTTTCTTAGTCCATTAAAGCTACTATAACAAACATCACAGAGTGAGTGGCAAAAATTTGTCACTCATGGTTCTGGAGGCTGGAAAGTCAAGGTTAGGGTGCCAGCATGATTGAATGAGGACTTGCTTCCAGATCATGGACTTTTCATTATATCCTTATATGGCAGAAGGATCTAGGTCTCTCTTTGGAGCCTATTTGATAAAGTGCTAATCCCATTTTTGAGGACTCCACTCTCATGACTTAAGCATTTCCCAGAGGCCCCACCTCCTAATACCATCATCTTTGGGGATTAGGATTTCAATATATGAAATTTAGGGGGACACAAACATTCAGACAATAGCATGAATAGAACTTAATTTTTAAAATCAAAGATAGAGTTAAACAGTATATTGTGTGTGTTAGTTGCTTAGTCGTGTCCGACTCTTTGCAACCCCATAGACTGCAGCCCCACCAGGCCCCTCTGTCCATGGGATTCTCCAGGCAAGAACACTGGAGTGGGTTGCCATTTTCTTCTCCAAAAGGAACTATAGAAAGAAAGAAAGTGAAGCTGCTCAGTCGTGTCCAACTCTTTGCGGCCCCATGAACTATAGCCTACCAGGCTCCCCCATTCTTGGAATTTTCCAGGCAAGAGTACTGGAGCGGGTTGCCATTTCCTTCTCCAAAACAGCAGATTAGGTATAACTAAAAGGAAGGATCTATGAAACGTAAGATATACATCAAAAATTGCCACTTTACATACAAAGATGGGAAATATGAAAGAGAGGTTACTGATATGAACACTAAATAAAAGGTTTATCATGCATGTTTCAGTTTCCAAAAAAAGATGGAATAAAAACAATAAGGGGAGGCATTATTTTAAAATATCATGTCTTCGAATGTATCATAGCTGAGAGATAATATGAATCTACAGATCCAGGAAGCCCAAGATATTCCAAATAGGAGAAAGAAAAACAAATTCATGCAAGACATATGGTAATAAAGTTGGAAAACAAATACAAAGAGAAGGTTGATAAAGCAGCCAAAAAGAAAGGATGGATTACCTAACAAGGAAAGACGACGAAAATGACAGCAGACTTCCCCAAATCAATCACAGAATCCAGAAGACAGTTGAATAGTATCTTTAAGGTATTGAGATAAAATAATTGTCAGCGTAAACATTTTAACAGTAAAACCATGTTCAAGAACGGGAGTGAAATGAAGTCACTTATGAATAAACAATGGCTGAGAGTTTACCATCAAAAATCTTGTCATAAAGGAACTTATGATGGAATAATTTCGATAAAGGAAATAATTCCAGAAGGACAGTCAATATAAGAAAAAGAGATCAAAGAAATGAAAATGAGATTCTAAAGTTTTCCCTAGCTGTGAGGTCATTAAACTTGTCTTCCAAGTATGTGATCCTCAGTTTAAAATCAGGGAATAAAGCAGATTCTTTTTTTTTAAATATTTATTTATTTTGGCTGTGTCGGGTCTTAGTTGGCACATGTGGCCTTCAATGCATCATGCAGTAGCTTTTGTTGCAGTACTAGGACTCTCTAGTGGTGGGGTGCACACTCAGTAGTTACAGCAAGCAGGCTCTAGAGTGCAGGGTCTCGGCAGTTGCAGTGCATGAACTTAGCTACCCCCCTGGCATGAGGGCTCTTAGTTCCCCAACCAGGGATCAAACCAGTATTCCCTGCGTTGCAAGGTAAATTCTTAACCACTGGATCACCAGGAAGCCTCTAAAGCAGATTCTTGACCACAGGTGACTTCAAAGTAGTTGACAGCTCAGCTCCTGAGTCTCAGTGGCAAAACAGGTGACCTTTCATAAAATGTTAGTTGATCAACCTATTTGGGGACAAGCTGTCAGTCATTTCAGACTTTTCCTGCTGCTACTTCTTGCTATCTTCCTATTAGAATAATTCATCTGATTTATGTTGTCACCTGGCTCAAAACATTTTCCTATTCTCTAATCAATCCAGGGCTTTATTTGAGGAGTCACTGTTGTGGTCACTGAAACTGGGGCTGAATCCTGGCCCCACTGGTTTTTTTTTCTTTAAAAGCAAAGTTATAAGAACCATTTTCCTGTAGAATTTCCCAGATCCGTAGGCTTCTGCTACTGGAACAAAAACAACTCCATTTCTTCTTCTCTTTATTCAATAACTCCCAATGGATGTTCTGTCATCATTTTCATGCCAAATTCTGACTTGAATCTGAAGTGAAATAGTATTTTTTTTACACATTTTGTTTGTTCAACTGGTTTAGTGTTTGGAAAGAGAGTCTATGGTCCAGTTTAAAGCCATTAACTTCACACAATAAATGAATAAAACAATAGCTTAGAAATACTTGAAGAGACAAACAGTGTACTGAAAATCCACCCAGTGGTGTAGCATGGACAGAGGCTAATAAGCATAGAGGTTCCCTGATGGCTTAAATGGTAAAGAATCTGCTTGCAATGCAGGAGACCTGGGTTCAACCCCTGTGTCGGAAAGATCCCCTGGAGAAGGGAATGGCAATCCACTCCAGTATTCTTGCCTGGAGAATGCTATGGACAGAGAAGTCTGGTGGGCTACAGTCATGAAGTCGCAAAGAGTCAGACACGACTGAGCAACTTAATACTTCCACTTACACACTTTCATAGAATAAGGAAATTCAATACACTCTCCATAAGGATAGCATGTCACTATACAGAAAAGAAATTCATTTAAAAAGAAACAGCTAAGGGTCCAGTGACTAAGACTCCATATTCCCAATGCAAGGGGCCCAGGTTCAATCCCCGGTCAGGGAATTTGACCCCAAATGTGTAATTAAAGCTCCCACATGCTGCAATAAAGATCAGAGATCCTACATGTTGCAACCAGGACCTGGTGCAGCAGAATAAATAATTTTTTTAATAAAAAAGAAAAGAAACAGTTGAGAATTGTGCAACATTGAAAGAAAAAAAAATGAATGTGTCATTGATGAAATATACCTTGTGCTGAGCCAGTATTTGACAGCTGTGACACCATGGAGCATCAGTTTTCTTGTCTATCTCTCTACTCAGACAAGCCACTTAATAGTAAGAACTCTTATCATATTGATTTCTGCATCACTAGCACCCACGCAGAGTTTTGCAGAGCTTAATGAACATATGCTGCTTACAAAAGGCTACAAAATAAAAAGTGTTTACTAAGAAAGTGGGGCTTCCCTGGTGGCTCAGAGGGTAAAGAATCTGCCTGCAATGCAGGAGACCTGGAGAAGGGAACGGCTTTATGTAGCCATTTTGTAGCCAAATTGTAGGGACAGTTTCTGAGACTTGCCGTTGAGCTTCTTTTACTCTTCCCATTTATCCTAACAGAATTCTCACTGTGTGTAAAATAAGAGCATTGACTTTAACCTGAAGCATATGAAACAAGAACAAAGCCTTTCATGTCCTCCATTCCTGGGAGTAGAATATGCTCCCTCCAGATCCCCAAAAGGCCCCCAGGATGTTCTGCTTCCTTTTTTGTAGTAGGAGATATGTAAGGTAATATTTGGGCTTCCTAGGTGGCGCAATGGTAAAGAATCTACCTGCCAATGTGGGAGGCACAGGAGATGATCCCTGGGCTAGGAAGATCCCCTGGAATAGGAAATGCCAGCCCACTCCAATATTCTTGCCTGGAGAATTCCCTGGACAGAGGAGCCTACAGTCCATGGGGTTGCAAAGAGTCAGACACGACTGAGCGACTAACACTACTACTATTACTAAGACAGTACTTACTACAAACAAAAAAGAAGGGAAAGGAAGTACTCAACACACATTTGTTGAATGACAGGGATGTGCACTGTGGAGTATGACCATTTTTCTTGCACATGTTTGCATAATACCTGACCCTCCCATCCACAGGATGCTATAGCTGGAGTTGGGATGGGGATGATAGCTCCATTCTTAAGGGAAGAATTTGTCAAAGGTCTACAACTAAGACAGTTTCTGAGACCTGCCCACCAGCTTCATTTACTCTTCCCATGTATCCTAACCAAAATTCTGGTTGTGTGTAAAATACAGCATCAACTTTAACCTGAAGCATGTGAAAAAGAACAAAGGTCAAAATAATGTGCAAGATCTACAGGAGATAAATTATTTTTTTAAAAAGTAACCAAAAATAGCTACAAAAAATTACGAGCCATTGAACATCAATGAAATGGAATCATGGCCTTACACCCTCTCTCCTACCCTCCCCCCCAAAAAAAAAACAATCCTGAGAGTGAGAGAGGTCAAACAAAATAGATTTTCTGAAAATGTCTAATCCCTCTGCTATTCCGCCAAATATCTAAGTTGTGATGCAAACTGATAACACTTGGCACTCACAGAGGTTTTCATTTTGGCACTCTCTATAGTTTCATGCACTGGAGAAGGAAATGGCAACCCACTCCAGTGTTCTTGCCTGGAGAATCCCAGGGTCGGGGGAGCCTGGTGGGCTGCCGTCTATGGGGTCGCACAGAGTCGGACATGACTGAAGTGACTTAGCAGCAGCAGCAGCAGCATACAGAATCTAAGTAATTAATCCTGACAGCTCTACTCCATGGGATGCTGGTTAAGAGCCAGCAGAAGTGTGTGTCCACGTGATTATTGTATAACCTTTGCATATATCCATTTCTTTCCTCTACAATTTCTCATCATCCACAACTTAAATTCTCATGGCAGATTTTAGGCAAAGTCCCATTTTCAGCTTGT
Organism: Tragelaphus eurycerus; assembly: GCA_935064755.1. Classification (NCBI taxonomy): domain Eukaryota; kingdom Metazoa; phylum Chordata; class Mammalia; order Artiodactyla; family Bovidae; genus Tragelaphus; species Tragelaphus eurycerus. The sequence goes on from CAKXYN010000003.1 coordinate 19,845,905, forward strand.
CCTTCTATGTTCTTTTCAAGATCATGTCTTCCCTCCTTCTTAGATGATTCCAGTTTCACTCAGGTCTTTCAAATGCATCCCAGGGTTCTAGCCTAAAAATGAAGAAAGTGTCATGAGCCTAGGGCTCTGCCTATGTGAGGAGCACGTCCCTTCACGTTTGGGGAAAGATGCTACAAGTTCTGCCTTCCAAGAATGTCCCCACGGAATGAGAAGAGAAATAAAATCAAATACAAAAAAAAAAAAAAAAAAAGGTAATTTCACTATTCCAAAGGAGAGCAAGAAAAACAAACTCTTCGAAAGCAAAACAGACATACCTCTCCCATTCCTCTGGTCTAGTGTTTCTTCTTCACAGAAAAAGCTAAATTCAAACAATAATTTTACCTTATTAGTCAAAGGCTAGACCATCTCTCCATGATTGGGCATATAAGTCAAGGTTTATACAAGGACCCACCGACATGAAGAAAGAATAAATATACATTGACATCAAAAAACTATTCCAGTTTTCTTACATCTAATATGTTCTGGCTCTGATGGAAATTGAGCCTGGATTGTGGCCACCGGGGCTGACATCTAAACTTAGTCTATGAGACTTGACACCTGGCTCAGAGAACACACTGTGATTAGACTGCCAGATGTGAATCATGCTACTCAGTTCCTGATGAAATACGTGGGTATTCATCAGCACTGAAAGAAGAGCCCCGCCCCACTAAAAATCTTAAAACACCTTTACAAAACATCTAAGGAAGGATGGTCGAATATACCACCCTGGTGTGCAAAGATGCAGGAAAAAGCAACACCTTCTGAAAAACAGCAGAAGTCCCATAAAACTACAGTACTGGTGATCAAATGGTCATAAGTATTCCTGAAAATCATCTGAGTGATTTGAAGTCAAACAAATGTAAGCCTAATAAAACCATGAGATCCAAGATTTTTAATTTAAGTGATAATCCAAAGAATAGAACAAGAAAGGGAAAAACTTACATAGTCCATTTTAATTAAATACTCCAGAAAATCTGATTTTACAACCTAATCCATCCTACAAATATGGTTTCCTGTTAATAATTTAACCTTAACAGTTGCCAACTGTGGACTTTAGGGATCACCATTTAATAATCCATTTACAACAGCTGTAAATTCCTCAAGTAAGATACTGACCACTCGATATGTAAATTAACGACTCTCTAAAGCCCCTTCTAACTTTTCAAACAATGCTATCTTAACATTCCCTCATCTTAATGAGACTGGAACTCTCTGAAAATCTCAGGTAACTCTTCTCCAGGGACAGGGCCTGCTTAAGTTTTCAGGTTTTCTAAAGCCTATGTGCTCCATCCAGCTTCAGCCCCAGTGGTTCCTGACTTGAGTGAGTTCCCACTCCAGATTTCCCAGCCCTCCAGGTGGCATGGCGATGGGGCGGGGTGGGGGGTGGGTGGTAGATAATCATTGGAAGAGGAAAACTGATGAAGACCCAAGGAAAGCAAGGACTCCCATATAAATTCCTCCAAATGACCAGGCAGTTCAGAGATGTCTTTAACTGGCATCCACATCCATGCAAAATCCAATCTAATGGGACAGAAGTAGTCAATATGCCAGCTACAGGGGAGAAAATGGGGAAGGATTTATGCTTCAGGTGGGAAAAAAGAATTCTGATATAAGTTAGGTGGAATGATATGATCCTAGTCAATAAAATTGAGGCCCACAGTAATGCACAGTCCTACTATAAAACTCGAAAAATCGATAAAGATGTGGAAAATATATACAATGGGATATTACTCAACCATTAAAAAGAATAAAATAATGCCATTTGCAGCAACATTGATAGACCTAGAGATAGTCATATTGAGTGAAGTAAGTCAGATAGAGACAGGGAAATATAAAAATTACAGAAATTACAAAAATTACAAATGAACTTATTTACAAAACAGAATCAGACTCACAGACTTAGAACAAACTTATGGTTACCAGAGGAGAAGAGTTGGGAGAGAGATGGATTGGAAGTTTGGGATTGACATATACACACTACTATATTTAAAATGCATAGCCAAAAAGGACCTACTGCATAGCACAGAGAACTCTGCTCAATGTTATGTAATAACCTAAATGGGAAAAGAATTTGAAAAAGAATAGGTTCGTGTCTATGTGGTATATCTGAATCACTTCACTGTACACCTGAAACCAACACAACATTGTTAATCACCTATTTAGTTCAGTTCAGTTCAGTCCCTCAGTCTGGTCTGACTTTTTGCAACCCTGTGGACTACAGCACACCAGAGTTCCCTGTCCATCACCAACTCCCAGAACTTGCTCAAACTCATGTCCATCAAGGCAGTGATAATATTCAACCATCTCATCCTCTGTGGTCCCCTTCTCCTGCCTTCAATCTTTCCCAGTATCAGGGTCTTTACAATGAATCAGTTCACATTTGATGGCCAAAAGATTGAAGTTTCAGCTTCAACATCAGTCTTTCCAATGAATACTCAGACTGATTTCCTTTAGGATTGACTGGTTTGATCTCCTTGCAGTCCAAGGGACTCTCAAGAGTCTTCTCCAACACCACAGTTCAAAAGCATAAATTTTTCAGTGCTCAGCTTTCTTTATAGTCCAACTCTCACTTCCATACATGACTACTGGAAAAACCATAGCTTTGACTAGACGAACCTTTGTCAGAAAAGTAGTCTCTGCTTTTTAATGTTCTGTCTAGGTTGGTCATAGCTTTTCTTCCAAGGAGCAAGTGTCTTTTAATTTTATGGCTGCAGTCACCATCTACAGTGATTTTGGAGCCCAAGGAAATAGTCTGTCACTGTTTCCATTGTTTCCCCATCTATTTGCCATGAAGTGATGGGACCAGATGCCATGATCTTAGTTTTTTTAATGTTGAGTTTTAAGCCAGCTCTTTCACTCTCCACTTTCACTTTCATCAAGGGACTCCTCAGTTCTTCTTTGCTTTCTGCCATAAGGGTGGTGTCATCTGCATATCTGAGGTTATTGATATCTCTCCTGGCAATCTTGATTCCAGCTTGTGCTTCATCCAGCCCAGTATTTTTCATGATGTACTCTGCATATAAGTTAAATAAGCAGAGTGACAATATACAGCCTTGACGTACTCCTTTCCTGATTTGGGACCAGTCCTTTGTTCCACATCTGGTTCTCACTGTTGATTCTTGGCCTGCATATAGATTTCTCAGGAGGCAGGTAAGGTGGTCAGGTATTCCCATCTCTTTAAGAATTTTCCACAGTTTGTTTTGATCCATACAGTCAAAGGTTTCAGCGTAGTCAATAAAGCAGAAGTAGATGTTTTTCTGAAACTCTCTTGCTTTTTCTATGATCCAACAGATGTTGGCAATTTTATCTCTGCCTTTTATAAATCCAGCTTTGACTATACTCCAATATAAAACAAAACGATTTTTCTAATAGTTAAAGAGAAAACTTGAAGTGATGTATGCCACATGCAGACCTGGTCTCCTAATCTATTTGTGTGGTACTTCTTACTCTCACTTTCTGTACCCTCTTCATTCTGCTCAGTTCAGTTCTGTCGCTCAGTCGTGTCCATCTCTGGCCTAGACATGATCCCCATGGCAACCTTGAGAGCCATTTTTTAAAGTATCCAATGTCCTCAGCCTGGATCCCTGAATGACTAAGTGGACCAGAACTCCCATAGCCACTGATGCCTGCTAGACTCTGATATAAAAGAAAAAGGAAATGTTGTTGTATTAAACCACTAAAATATGGTGGAGTTAGTTGTTGTTGTTATAGTAATTATCCTGCCAAGAACATTCACATCTCAAGTTTTGAACCTGCTGGGTTTTTTTTTTTTTTTTTTTTTTTTTTTCCTCTAAGACATTCATTGGCTCAATCCTTCACTTCATATAAGTTTATATGCAAATGTTACATCCTTAAAGATGCTGTTTCTAACCTTCCTATCTCTCTAGCCCTTTATGTGTGTGTGTGTGAGTCACTCAGTCATGTCCAACTCTTTGCGACCCCATGGACTGTAGCCTGCCAAGCTCCTCTGTCCATGGAATTTTTCAGACAAGAGAATACTAGAGTGAGTAGCCATTCCCTTCTCCATGGGATCTTCCTGACCCAGGGATTGAACCCGGGTATCCCGCATTGCAGGCAGATTTTTTACCATCTGAGCCACCAAGGAAGCTCTTCTAGGCCTTTATGCTCCTTTATTTTTCTTTATAACATTAATCACTGATCTGGTATTATGTTATAGGTTCATTTATTTCCTGTTTTGCCTCCTCTATGAAGAATTAAACTCTGTTTTGTTCAGTTGTATGCCCCCCTTCGAATCTGAAAGAGTGCCTCATACTCAATAGAGCCCCTGTAAATATTTATTGAATTAGTCAATTAATTAACTATAGAAGAGAAGTAAAACAGGTTAAATTATTGTCCCCATTCAATCAGAGAAACTGAGTTTCAAACAGAATGAGTGGTAGCCCAAAGTCCTAAGCAGTGGCCAAAATCAGACTGGCGAACTAACTGGTAAAGTTCCACTTAGTAACAGGACCAATCCCTGGAGGTATGTAGAGGAAAAAAAAAAAAAAAAACAGATAGGTAAGCATTTTTCAGTAATCTTCAAAATTCAAGATGTGATAGTAGGTGACCATAATTCTATCTTTTCATTCACTCTAGCCAATTATACTTTCTTGATGTAAGAAAACTACTCTAAACAAGCTCACTGTTCCAGGGTCCCTCAGTTTCTACTCTAGCAAAACCCAGGCCAATAATATTTCCAACTAAATGAAGACTTATTACACCTACATTGAATCTTCCTATCTCCTTCCTCCCCCTATAAATGCATCCAACCCTCATAACTCCCATAAACTATCTCCCAGAAACCAATTAGTAAATAATCTTCTCACAAGTGAACCAAGATTCTAATCCATACAGAATTCCTACATGCTAGGCTTACAATTTAATTTCTCTTTTTCTGTCCAGTGAAAGTAGTTAATCATTGCTTTCACACACAGTATTACTGAGGTTCTTCTATTTTAAGTGTCAGGGCTGAACTCACGTTTGGGAAAAATCCTGAAGTTGGTAAACACCTATTTTTGAGTCCTTGTTTATCCTCTTCCTCACTGGATAAAATTATGAGAAATTAGAACTGTATCTTAACTCCAGGAGATAACGAAGGAGAGGGAAGCCTCATGTGCTGTAGTTTATGAGGTTTAAAGAACCGGACAGGACTTAGTGACTGAACAACTCCCTCCAATCTGCCTTCCAAGGCAGTATTGTATGTGTTCCCCAAAAGTCTAGTTGTATGAGATTGTCCTTTATAAATAGTTTTTATGTTCATATAAATGCCGGAAATCCTGCATCTTATGTATAGTCACCATGGATTTGTTTTGCATAAACATATGTTGAAGGATTTCAGAAACACTAGGGTATTGACTTTGTTTAAGCCAGAATTCTCAAGATTATTTGACTAACAAATTACTTTTTTCCCCTCAATGCCTATTAATTTGCCACTGAATTAGTGTTCCTTGAAAGGCTCTGCTGCTGCTAAGTCACTTCAGTCGTGTCTGACTCTGTGCGACCCCATAGACCGCAGCCCACCTGGCTCCACCGTCCCTGGGACTCTCCAGGCAAGAACACTGTAGTGGGTTGCCATTTCCTTCTCCAATGCATGAAAACGAAAAGTGAAAGTGAAGTCGCTCAGTCGTGTCCGACTCCTAGCGACCCTATGGACCGCAGCCCTAGATCTTTGTAATCCCAGCTTCCTATATCCTCCCAACCCCCGTTGCCACCAAAGCCAGACAATGTTCTTAAAAAATCAATTTACAATTCTAAGTGGTTTCCACCACTCATCAAACATCTGCATTTGTATCTCTGGGGCTGCTGCAGTTCTGACCTGGGCTGGTACTGGGGACCGTCCTTGAAGGCATTGTCTCCTCCTGCCCTTCTCCTTGGCATTTGCTCAGCTTCCTTTGGCAAAGTCCAGCAGTCCTTCTCTCTAAAGAGCTATCTGAGTTCTTTCATTTTTCTCTCCATGCGTCAACCATTCTCCCAGGCACTCTGCTCCAAAATCTAAGTGTTCCTTGCCATTTAAACAATTGCCTCATGAACTGTGATTAATCTGATGACAAGAAGAGTCAGGGTCGACAAGAGGCCAAGAAGGCTTTCACTGTGGCTCTCCAGTTAACTGCAGTTACTTCTGTAAATGAAGGAAAGGGGTGATTTGGAGAATCCGGTCAGTCTCACTGTGGAACCTCCAGCATGACATTTGGATAAAACAGTGGATCCCCTCTCCCAACCTCGTAGCCGTTCCAGTCTAAGGACCACCATGGAATCTAAACAACCTTCAGAGCCACAGCCACCTAACCACTTGGGCCAACTTATGTCATAAGAGGAAACTTCAAAGGGAATGGAAAACTTTTCCCCATCAAATCCAGGCTGACCAAATTTCATAGAAAGTTTCTGGATGTTCTAGGTATAGAAAAGACCTCTGTAGAATTACAAAATAAAACTAGGAAAGGGCTGCTGCACTGAGTTTCACCTTTGGAATAAGTGCCAGCCACCTGCCCTGTTTTCTCTGGGGGATGCCAGCTTGGCAGCCCGAACACTAGCCTCCATGTTTTAGATCCTGGAAGTAGGTACAACTATATGGGCATGAGAGCCTCCTAGGAACAGGTCTAATTTCGCTGCTGGTTCTACTTCCAGTCATTTTTGAGGGTCAATTTTCATTCTGAATCCCTTTAAGCATTTGTAACACAGCTGTCTGCAGGATGACTGAGTCACATTTTATTCTTATTTTTTTAATTAATTTATTTATTTTAATTGGAGGCTAATTACTTTACAATATTGTGGTGGTTTTTGCCATACATTCACATGAATCATCCATGGGTGTACATGTGTTCCCCATCCTGAACCCCCCTCCCACCTCCCTCCCCATCCCATCCCTCAGGGTCATCCCAGTGCACCAGCCCTGAGTACCCTGTCTCATGCATCAAACCTGGACTGGCGATCTGTTTCACATATAATATACATGTTTCAGTACTATTCTCTCAGATCATCCCCACCGTTGCCTTCTCCCACAGAGTCCGAAAGTCTGTTCTTTACATCTGTGTCTCTTTTGCTATCTTGCATATAGGGTCACTAAGTCACATTTTATGACGGCTTGGGAAATGCTATGGTTTTTCACACTCTTTAGAGCACACAGTCACTCCGATGGTAAAGAATCTGCCTACAATGCAGGAGACCCTGATTTCATCCCTGGGTTGGGAAGATCCCTTGGAGAAGGGAATGGCTAGCCACTCCACTATTCTTGCCTGCAGAATTCAATGGACAGAGAAACCTGGCTGGCCCCAGTCCATGGGGTCACAAGGAGTCAGACATGACTGAGTGACTAACACTTTAGGCTGAAGTTAACAGCATAGGTTTGAAGCCACTTAGACATGGGGTATAGTCAGGTCACAGGGTTCAGTAGCTTCAGAAAGCTCCTATGTATAACAAAATGGTACTCAAGAAGGTCACTAGGAAAGAAGCAAGACACCAGTGAAGAAAGCAAAAATAGTAAAGAAGGAGAAGGGTATTTTTCATGTATAATAAAAAAGACAAACTTGTTCAGATTTATGGAAATGGTTAACAAATAAGAAAAAGCGTTAAAAAAATTACAGGGACTTCCCTGGTGGTCCCAAGGTTATGAATCGTCCTTCCAATGCTAAGGACATGAGTTTGATCCCTGTTTCAGGAACTAAGATCTCACATGCTGAGGGTCAACTAAGCCCAAGCCTGAGTGCCCCAGCAAAAAAGACAAAATAATTTTTTTAAAAAATTACAAAATCTATTTCTTTTCTTATTGCCCCCAGCCTTCTGAAACAAAGGGAGCAAAGGAGTAAGAGAGTTAAGAATCTTTTCATTTATATCTAGCTCGTGCTGCAATTCATGGGGTAGCAAAGAGTCAGACACGACTGAGCGACTGAACTGAACTGAACCTCTCTTTAAGAAAATCCAATATTTTAATTGGCCAATAGTATTTGCTTTCACATAATAAAAATGGATTAAAAAATAATTTTCACTTCCACTTTTATCTAAACTTAAATTTAGAAATTTCCTACTGATCAGTCATACCCATAAACTTCCACTGAAATTGCTTTTATTGAAAACGATTTTTGTGTACAGAAGAGTCTATCAGGCATTCTCCTGCCACCATCAAAGCTAAATACATCAATGAATGACCCAAACTTCTCAAGGTAATTTTGTCTCCTTGATGCTGCCCATACTTCTTCAGATTACCCTTCTGTTCTTCTCTCCCTCTAGACCCTTTTGTCCAGGACAAAGAAAGATAGAAGGGGGACAAACCCAGGAAGTAAGGAATTTCAAATGTACTTAGAACTGCTATCTCACTCAATTTTAAATTAATTAAAGGGAGAGTGAATAGCTATTTTTAGAATATTACTGAGTCTTTCTCAGAAACAGAGATTTTGTCTGCTAGTTTTTTAAATGTCATTGCATATGACCTTTGAAAGTGAAACTCGCTCAGTCATGTTCGACTCTTTGTGACCACATAGACTATAGAGTCCATGGAATCCCTCCAGTCCGAAATACTGGGGTGGGTAGCCTTTCCCTTCTCTAGGGATCTTCCCAACCCAGGGATCAAACCCAGGTCTCTCACATTGCAGGCAGATTATTTACCAACTGAACTATGAGGGAAACCCGAATATAACCTTTTGACCTATGTAAAAACATTACAGTGATACACTTGATAAGTAGCAACTCAAGTTTTCTCCAGATCTGCAAGATGTGCTTTTTTTTTATCTTCCTTCCCAAAGCAAACACATCTACTGATATCAATATGCTGTCAAAACGTGATTCCTACACAAAATTAGCCTGCGAATAATCTTGCCTCTAACTAGATGTCTCTGAGTACAAACATGAGGATGATTCATCTTTTCATCTTTTCAAACAGAATGTAACTGGCAAAAAAATGTTCTATTGCTTTAATTTTGCCTTTGGGTTTGAGGGAAAAGCAGCAGCTCAGCTATTCCTGAATAAACTACTTATTCTTCAACAGTGAGTCTGACTGGACCAAGAGGACACGTAAACAGTCTGCTTACTTTAAGGACAGCTGGTTGACTCTCTGATTACAGTCAGCAAATTTTCTATCTGTGTCAGAGCTTACTTGCAATGGCTACCAGGGAAGCAAAGATATTCCTTAGGCAGGTGGGACTTCTAAAATCAGCCAGTGGCTCAGGAAAGTCACACGTTCAAGTCCTTAGGAGGCCAATCTCATCAGGCAACCTGGATCAGCTTCTTCTCCCTGTTTGTGATGCAGCCACGCACCGGAAAACAAAATTATTCTTCATTGCCATCAGCATCTTCATCATCACTGTCAGGACCATCCCCCAAAGGAATTAATCAAACTCCTATATGCACACGATACAGTACCTGGTGCAGCACAGACACGAGGAAAGCAATCTCTCCTCCCTTGCTCTCCCACTGCGCCTATAACTGAATCTCATTTACCAGGACCGGAATTAATGGTGCAGGTGTGCGCAGGCATGCCCTTCTTCCGTAGTCTATCTACATGAGACACTGCCACTCAGTCACTCCCTTTTGCTCGCCACAGTACCCTGCCACTGCCATAATTCAAAGGAGGATTCTAAACAAAATTCAAGTGGAACCTAATAAAAAAGTCATCATCCAACATGAAGGCTCAAAGTGATCAGTTATGGCAAAATACTTGGAGACATTTTGATAACTATACATTTACAAAAATTATACAGTAAAGTAATGCTCAAAATTCTCCAAGCCAGGCTTCAGCAATATATGAACCGTGAACTTCCTGATGTTCAAGTTGGTTTTAGAAAAGGCAGAGGAACCAGAGATCAAATTGCCAACATCCGCCGGATCATGGAAAAAGCAAGAGAATTCCAGAAAAACATCTATTTCTGCTTTATTGACTATGCCAAAGCCTTTGTGTAGATCACAATAAACTGTGGAAAATTCTGAAAGAGATGGGAATACCAGACCACCTGATCTGCCTCTTGAGAAATCTGTATGCAGGTCAGGAAGCAACAGTTAGAACTGGTCATGGAACAACAGACTGGTTCCAAATAGGAAAAGGAGTATGTCAAGGCTGCATATTGTCACCATGTTTATTTAACTTATATGCAGAGTACATCGTGAGAAATGCTGGACTGGAAGAAACACAAGATGGAATCAAGATTGCTGGGAGAAATATCAATAACCTCAGATATGCAGATGACAGCACCCTTATGGCAGAAAGTGAAGAGGAACTAAAAAGCCTCTTGATGAGGGTGAAAGTGGAGAGTGAAAAGTTTGGCTTAAAGCTAAACATTCAGAAAACGAAGATCATGGCATCTGGTCCCATCACTACATGGGAAATAGATGGGGAAACAGCAGAAATAGTGTCAGACTTTATTTTTCTGGGCTCCAAAATCACTACAGATGGTGACTGCAGCCATGAAATTAAAAGACACTTACTCCTTGGAAGGAAAGTTATGACCAACCTAGATAGCATATTCAAAAGCAGAGACAGTACTTTGCCAACAAAGGTTCGCCTAGTCAAGGCTATGGTCTTTCCTGTAGTCATGTATGGATGTGAGAGCTGGACTGTGAAGAAGGCTGAGCGCCAAAGAATTGATGCTTTTGAACTGTGGTGCTGGAGAAGACTCTTGAGAGACCCTTGGACTGCAAGGAGATGCAACCAGTCCATTGTGAAGGAGATCAGCCCTGGGATTTCTTTGGAAGGAATGATGCTAAAGCTGAAACTCCAGTATTTTGGCCACCTCATGCAAAGAGTTGACTCATTGGAGAAGACTCTGATGCTGGGAGGGATTAGGGGCAAGAGGAGAAGGGGACGACAGAGGATGAGATGGCTGGATGGCATCACTGACTCGATGGATGTGAGTCTGAGTGACCTCCAGGAGTTAGTGATGGACAGGGAGGCCTGGCGTGCTGCAGTTCATGGGGTCACAAAGAGTCGGACACGACTGAGTGACTGATCTGATCTGATCTCTGATACAGATCAAAAACATATAAGCCAATCTCTATTATCTTTATTAATGAAAACTATGAAGCAGTTAATTCAAAGCAGAACTTAAGACACCATGAATATATGCCTTAGGAATGTTATAGGAGTTTTATGCAGTGACTTGATGTGCATTCAGTTCCCACTAAAATGAGTTTGCATTCCCCAGGCAAGGCCACAAAGAACTGTAACTCAGCATACTCTGGATAACAAGGAAGACTCCACAAGAAATGAACTTATCATGCCTGAGGAACCATAATATGATTAACTGAGCGTGTTTGTGTGTGTGTGGGTGGGTGCAAAAAGAGAAAAACACAGAGATGAGTAAAACAGAGCCAAGGAATGATAAGTTCTTTAGACAAAATATACTCCCAGAAGAAAGAAGCAATCACACCCTTCCTCTGACTACCAGAGAGACATCATTTTCATTTCTTATTCTTCCAGGTTCACGACCCCTGGATGGACTTCCTATGCTAATGCTATGCTAAGTCACTTCAGTTGTGTCCGATTCTGTGCGACCCCATAGACGGCAGCCCACCAGGCTTCCCCATCCCTGGGACTCTCCAGGCAAGAACACTGGAGTGAGTTGCCATTTCCTTCTCCAATGCATGAAAGTGAAAAGAGAAAGTGAAGTTGTTCAGTCATGTCTGACTCTTAGCGACCCCATGAACTGCAGACTACCAGGCTCCTCCATCCGTGGGATTTTCCAGGCAAGTGTACTGGAGTGAGGTGCCATTACCTTCTCCGGATGGACTTCCTAGAAACCACAGAAATTTTAAGGCAGAAATTTCAGTACATAGCATTCTCTTTCCTTCCCTTAACTCTAATACAGAGCTATTCTCTCAGAACAAACTTCAAGTAGAGAATCCCACTGCATCCAACTAGATTAGGAAGTTGCTGACCTTTCAGTGTCTTCCACATGTAATCTAGGAAAAACGTGCTCCTCTCGGACAAAGATTCACTAATGTTTTACTAGCTATCTTTCATTTGCCTCCCTGATGGCTCAGCAGTAAAGAACCTACCTGCCAATGAAGGAGACATGGGTTAGATCCCTGGGTTGGGAAGATCCCCTGGAGAAGGAAATGGCAACCCACTCTGGTATTCTTACCTAGGAAATCCCAGTGACAGAGGAGCCTGGTAGGCTACAGTCCATGAGGTCACAAAGAGTTGGACATGACTTAGCGACTAAAACAACAGCATCTTTCATTCGCCCTTACAACCACCCTCTCCCCATTCGCTCTTCATCTTCTCTAGCCATCTTATGTCCTGGGGGGGTGACTGGTACAAACAGCATCAATAGGCTTTCTGGATCCTGGTTGGGTCCGGCCAATGGAAATAATGGCATGAATGGGAGAGAGGTAGGGGGAGACAGGGTCAGGTGCTCTGGGCTCCCCTCGGAGTCCTGGCTGGTGCCTGAGGTGGAGGCCTGATGCTCTAATCAGGTGGCCTCTGCACCCAACTGTCTGTCTGGGTTCCAGTAACCAGTCTTCATCTCCTCAGGACTCTAGAAACACCATTCACCCTTCACAAGGGACTATACCAGGGTATAAAAAGCCACAAGCCATCTCCTCTGAAAATGGTTTATTTATTAAACTCTCTTAAAATACCTGTCATCCTCTCACATTCTGCTGTTGAGTTTCCTTCCCTACCAGTAAAGAAAATAAAACTCTGGGAAAAGGAGAATAGTGGTTATAACCTGAAAACCATGGCCATGCTGTGAATCAAAGTGCAGGGTCATGACAGTAAGGAAATGTCTCCCTTAGAATTGTCACTTCAGGATACTCCAAATTGATAAATAGGAGGAAAGACTGATGTTTACCTCATTGAACATAGAACACCAAGATTAAATGACTATCTCACTTCAACACAATCAGATCAGATCAGTCACTCAGTCGTGTCCGACTCTTTGGGACCCCATGGACTGTAGCCTGCCAGGCTCCTCTGTCCATGGGATTTTCCAGGCAATAGTACTGGAGTGGATTGCCATTTCCTTCTCCAGGGGATCTTCCCAACCCAGGGATTGAACCTGGTTAGGAAGAAGAGCCAATGGGTCTCCCGCATTGTAGACAGACACTTTACCATCTGAGCCACCAGGGAAGTTGAAAATGATTAATTTTGAGTTCAGAAACCCAGGCTCAAAGTTCAACCCATGTACTTTAGTGTATCATTTCAGTGCTCAAATGCTCATAATAGTCATCTGTAAAGACAGAGGATGAGATGGTTGGATGGTATCACTGACTCAATGGACGTGAGTTTGAGCAAACTCCGGGAGATAATGAAGGACAGGGAAGCCTGGCATGCTTCAAGTTCAAGGGGTCGCAAAGAATCGGATATGACTTAGCGACTAAACGACAACAAAGAAGCTACTCTGCAAAGAATACGCAACGAGTTCATGATCAGTCACTGATGATAACAACAACAAAAGTGGGTATAATAAAATGTTTCCATCTGCACGGTGTCATTGTGAAATGTAAATAAAGTAATTGTCATACAAGACTCTAAAAATTGAATATGTCAGGCAAATGTGTGTTTTAAAAAATAATCTTTGAGAAAATAATGGAACTCAAGCAATTTTATCCAAAGATCATTCATCCAAATATTAATTAAGGGCTTGGAAGGGATTCCGAAGCTGTATACAACACAGAGTCTGCCTCTGGAGTTTGTGACATCATTGGGGAAATGAGCTGAATATGCCTTTAAGAATTACTATCACTTTGCCAACAAAGGTTCGCCTAGTCAAGGCTATGGTCTTTCCTGTGGTCATGTATGGATGTGAAAGCTGGACTGTGAAGAAGGCTGAGCGCCGAAGAATTGATGCTTTTGAACTGTGGTGTTGGAGAAGACTCTTGAGAGTCCCTTGGACTGCAAGGAGATCCAACCGGTCCATTCTGAAGGAGATCCGCAGTAGCAGCAGCAGCAGTTGGAGAAGACTCTTTAGAGTCCCTTGGACTACAAGGAGATCCAACCAGTCCATTCTGAAGGAGATCAGCCCTGGGATTTCTTTGGAAGGAATGATGCTAAAGCTGAAACTCCAGTATTTTGGCCACCTCATGCGAAGGGTTGACTCATTGGAGAAGACTTTGATGCTGGGAGGGATTGAGGGCAGGAGGAGAAGGGGACGACAGAGAATGAGATGGCTGGATGGCGTCACTGACTCGATGAATGTGAGTCTGAGTGACCTCCGAGAGCTGGTGATGGACAGGGAGGCCTGGCATGCTGCAGTTCATGGGGTTGCAAAGAGTCGGACATGACTGAGCGACTGATCTGTTCTCTGATTAGCAAGTATGTTTTGGAGTGCTAAGTTGTGTCATTAAAAAATAGTAAGTCCTTTAATGACTGTTGTGGGAGGTCACTGTGACCACTGGTTATACCCGTGTGCTGGACCCAGGCAACTGGCGTCTCCTCATGCCCTCTCCAGTCTTGGAACGTGCCTTCCTCTTGCCTTCTCTGCTCCCAGAAGATGCACCAAGTGATGTGATAATGTCAACACTATTTGAACTGTGAAGATGAGTGAACCTAGTTTAGGCTACTGTATAAACTTTTAGGATTTTGGCAGGTGGGTGAGAAAATCATTTTTCAGCCACCCAAGACAAGCGTCATAAAGAGGTTCCCTTGCTTATAACCTCGCGTCCCAACAATCTGCAGGGAGCTGCCTCTTTCTCCAATTTCTCCCTGCCCTCCATGCATGGGGGCCAGTTTCAGATTCACCTGGGAAGCTCCAAGTTTGCTTTAAAATGGCTAGTGTTCAGAGAAGAAAAAGAGCCATGCAGATTCATTGGTATAATGGAAGAAGTCTTTACAGAGAAATTTTCAGTGTGATAATCAGTTCAGTTCAGTCACTCAGTCACATCCAACTCTTTGTGACCCCATGGACTGCAGCACACCAGGACTCCCTGTCCATCACCATCTCCCAGAGCTTGCTCAGACTCATGTCCATAAGGTCGGTGATGCCATCCAATCATCTCATCCTCTGTCATCCCCTTCTCCTCCTGCCATATTTATTTTGAATTTATGTGTCAGGCATAATTTTAAGCTCTCTTTACATATTAATGTAATGAGGTCACAAAGCAACCATGTGAGATAGTTATTACAATTTTTTTTCATTTGCAGAGAAGGAAACTAAGGTTCATGGATTTTAAGTAACTTTCTCAGTGTATACAATCAAGCAAGTAGAGGAGCTCAAACCAGGCAGTCTGAATCCAGAGCCCCTGCTTTGAACTTCTCTGTCCTCTGCGTCCATGTGAGTCACCTGCTAATGCTCTGCGCCTCCATCAAACAACCTGCCATCAGGCTGCTTCCTTCTTGGCTCCTTATTACCCAGCAACTAAGTGAGAAGTAGAAGATATTCTACTCCAGGTCCTCTGCTAACTTGTCCTCTTGGGAAATTCACTATTTGCTATCACAGCTTCCTTATGGATCTTTGAAATAATGTTATTTTCACAGATGAACCTTAACAACTTACAGGCTTATCAGAATTTTTTAAATGTGGGAATAAAATAGAAAGCCCATAGAAAAATATGAAATACTTAGAAGATGACATTAATTATTATCATTTTTTTATTTAATAGTTTTCCATCCAAATCCATGGCTAGAAGGTATATGTCTAACCACAATCTGGGATGACAAGGGGCAGACTGGGAAGAAGCATTTGCTGACAACCTCTGCTGGAGGAACTACTATGACCCCCACATCCAAAAGCAGATGGGATAGTGTGTGTACAGGTTTGGATTACCTGGGTGGGCAGCATGCATGTGGAAGGAAAGAAGTGGCTTTGGGAGTAAATCTTGTGTTCTGCTTGTGTTATATTACACAGGATTAGTTAATATCTCATTTTCAAATTTTTCTGATTATACATTTCTCTGATGCAAGCAAGACACATGCATGCATGCTCAGTCACTTCAGTTGTGTCTGACTCTTTGCAATCCTATGGACATTAGCTGCCAGGCTCCTCTGTCCAGGGGCATTCTCCAGGCAAGAATACTGAAGTTGGTTGCCATGCCCTCCTCCGGGGAATCTTCCCAATCCAGGGACCGAACCTGCATCTCTTAAGTCTGCTGCATTGGCAGGTGAGTTCTTTACCACTAGCACCACCTGGGCAGCCCAAGCAAGACACAGGGTTCCTAAATAAAGGAAGAAATAAGAACACAGACTGTTGGGGGCCAGCGTGAGGTGCTCCACCCGTGGCAAAGGTCATGAGGAAGGAGGCTCGACATTCGCAAAGGCAGGATCTAGCCTCAGGAGTCCCCCTGGAAATCCTCGAGCATCTATCCCCATAACCAGAGCCTGCCTACTTTACTACTTTGTGCTCTCACCTACACCTCTGACTTTACAGGGGGCTGTCCCCCCACCACCTCTTTCGGAGAAGGAGTTAACTTAGAGCTCCAGTTAATAATAATTCCTGGGCGTGACAGGAGTGTTTTAACCCACAAACTCCTCTGAAGGTTCTCTAGCCTGCCTGACAGGCTTGTCCAGCCACATGTGATTGCTCACAGCCTCCCAACCATGAGAGGCACGAGATGCTTTAAACCTTCTAAAAACAGGTTCTTTAGAGAAGTTAAAAAACTATTAGTCTAAGTATAGTGGGCTGATTAGAAATTGTATTGGTGAAGGGTTTTTCATTTGTTGAGCCAATGTTTGCTGCTAAGTCTCCACATCCCCTGCCCTTACACACATTAATGAATATATAGAAGAAATAAGTATTAACCTTTGATATTAATCACGTTAGACCTTAGGCTAAGTAAATTCTTTCCTTAATTAAAACCCACTACACCCTCATCCTATAGGAATGTAACTTTATCTGGTACCTTCGGAAGGTGGAGTCTGTTTTAAGAATAATCACCCCTGGATAAATAAGTGTTGACTGACCGCTGTCACAAGGAGAGGGTCATAAATTGTCAGCAGGTCCCCTGGCCAGAAGATGATGTAACACCCCTAAGACCTCTGTATACATCTGTATGAAGCACCTGACTTTGATAAAAGTCAGGACTGCTGACCCTGTGTGACTTTTGTATAACATCTCAGTATATAAAAGTAGACCATGGAAAATAAAGAATTGGGATCAGTTCCTCGAAAGACTGGTCTCCCCATGTCGCGCTCTCTCTCAAACTTTGGCTGAATCTCCATCTGGAACGCAGAACCCACCAAGCTTACTAATCATGCCTGGGCTTCTAAGATCCGACCAGGGAGGCCTCAGTGTCTCCTCTCCTTCGGGAGAACGGAAGGACGCCTGCGGCCTACGTAAGTGGTGCAAACTTCTTGTCTTGAAGTTTTATTGGTCTCCCGCATAAACCAAGCTACTCAGCCTCTTTTCTCCACTGAATTTTCCTACTGAGCTATCCTCATTCTATTACTCTTTATATCTCTAATTAATATCTAATTAAAGCTATTGTATCCTGATCCTCACCGACGCCGTCCCCGCTTCGAATACCCTGGATCAGCCAGGACTAGACCCCGGCAACAGACAAACAGTATTGAGAAGTATTTCTTCTTTTTTTTAATGGCCAATGAAAATGTCTCCTACTTTTGTTGTTCTTGTTTAGTCACTAAGTTGCATCTGACTCTTTGTGATCCCATGGACTGTAGCCCACCAGGCTCTTCCGTCCATGGGATTTCCTAGGCAAGAATACTGGAGTGGGTTGCTGTATCCTACTCCAGGGGATCTTCCCAACCCAGGGATCAAACCCATGTCTCTTGCATCTCCTGCATTGGCAGGTGGATTCTTCACCACTGAGCCACCAGGGAAGCCCAAGATGTATTTCCTTTTTCTTTGAAACTTATGCTTTTATCCTGGCAGTGCATAAAAGCCCAAAGAGGGCATTGAGAAAAAACTTTTAAAAGCACTTGCACTCCTTTAGTCAATACTAACTTCACCATGAACACTTAGTAAACTCAGATGCAGGAGTCCACAATGAAATGACAGAAATCTACCAGAAGATTCTATGGCTACCAAAGCCACATGATGATAATGTCACTGACCAATAAGGAGCTAAGATTAGCCCTTACACCAAGTGTGGGAGCCCTGAAATACATAATGTGGAAATAATAGAGCAGGAAGAATCTGTTCTGCATTTGATAACCAGCAAAAGCCAAAGGAATAGAGGTGGTATTTCCTGATGAATTGGAGGGAAATTTTCCTTGGCTGAAAAGAATGCAGGAGTAGAACCACAGGTGTGACAGAAACACTGACAACTATTTATGCAGTCATTATTTCATTCATTCATAAATCACTCAGTGATTGTTAAATAACTGACTGCATGTTAAGTGGCCAAACACTGGGCTAAGTGCTATGGGTAAAAATGAAGGACGTGTAGTCCCTAATAACAGTAACTAACAATCTAATGTCAGAAACATATAAGCAGATAAATATAATGTGATGGATTTAGAGAGATGGGCGTAAGGCATTATGGAAGCATCCACGGGAACATGGGGAAGCTGGAGAAAGGCTTCCTGGAGAAATGACACCTAAGCTGAGTCTTCAAGTGTTGGAAGGAGTTGGCCAGAGAAGGGCCTGGAGCCTGCCCACAGAAGCCCTGCTAGAGTAACAACTAAAAATGAGCTGGAGAAGCATCCGCTCATTCTCTGCAGGCAACTTCACACAGCTCCTCACCCTCGTGGTGGAAAATTCAGGGCAGGGGAGGTGGAGAACCTGGAGAGGCTGATGGGGACCAGAGCAGAGCAAGCTTTGAAAGATTTCTCAGGACAGAAGCATATATTTTTCCCCCCACTGGCTAATAGTTCTCAAACTTAAGCATGCTTCAGAATTTCCTAGTGGGTATTTTTTTTAAAAACACTAGTTTCTGGGCCCTATCCCCAGAATTTCTGATACAGTAGATCTGGGCTATAGCCTGAGAATTTGCAATGTTGAACCAGTTCCCACGTGATTCTGAAGCTGCCGGCTTTCAGATCAAACACAATGGGCAATTGAAGGAACACAAAAGAATTCAAGCCAAGGGTGATAAGGTGAGGGGAGCCCCTTCAAGCCTCGGGCTTTGGACAGGATTCCTGTGCAGATCAGAAGGAGGGGACAAGGTCTTGGGGGAGGGAGGCCAGTTAGGAGGCTGTGGCAGAGCCACAGGGGGAGCTTGAGGTAGACAAACCAAACAATAACTCTATTAGTTAGAGGTTCCAATTGCCAACATCCATTGGATCATTGAAAAAGCAAAAGAATTCCAGAAAAACATCTACTTCTGCTTTATTGACTATGCCAAAGCCTTTGACTGTGTGGATCACAACAAACTCTGGAAAATTCTTAAAGAGATGGGAATACCAGACCACCTGACCTGCCTCTTGAGAAATCTGTATGCAGGTCAGGAAGCAACAGTTAGAACTGGACATGGAACAACAGACTGGCCCCAAAGAGGGAAAGGAGTATGTCAGGCTGTTTATTGTCACTCTGCTTATTTAACTTATATGCAGAGTACATCATGAGAAATGCCGGGCTGGATAAAGCACAAGCTGGAATTAAGATTGCCAGAAAAAATGTCAATAACCTCAGACATGCAGATGACACCAACCATTATGGCAGCAAGTGAAGAAGAATTAAAGAGCCTCTTGATGAAAGTGAAAGAAGAGAGTGAAAAATTTGGCTTAAAACTCAACATTCAGAAAACTAAGATCATGGCATCTGGTCCCATCACTTCATGGGAAATAGATGGAGAAACAGTGGAAACACTGACAGACTTTATTTTGGGGGCTCCAAAATCACTGCAGTTGGTGACTGCAGCCATGAAATTAAAAGATGCTTGCTCCTTGGAAGAAAAGTTATGACCAACCTAGACAGCATATTAAAAGCAGAGACATTACTTTGCCAACAAAGGTCTGCCTAGTCAAAGCTATGGTTTTTCCAGTAGTCATGTATGGATGTAAGAGCTGGACTGTAAATAAAGCTGAGCACCAAAGAACTGATGTTTTTGAACTATGGTATTGGAGAAGACTTTTGAGAATCCCTTGGACTGCAAGGAGATCCAACCAGTCCATCCTAAAGGAAATCAGTCCTATATATTCATTGGAAGGACTGATGCTGAAGCTGAAACTCCAATACTTTGGCCACCTCATGTGAAAAATTGACTCATTTGAAAAGACCCTGATGCTGGGAAAGATCGAAGGCAGGAGGAGAAGGGGATGACAAAGGATGAAATGGTTGGATGGCATCACCAACTCAATGGACATGAGTTTGAGTAAACTCCAGGAGTTGGTGATGGACAGGGAGGCCTGGCGTGCTGCAGTCCATAGGGTTGCAAAGAGTCAGACATGACTGAGTGACTGAACTGAACTGAACTCCATATTTATTCCTCATACAACACGGTTATAGGCAAATCTATGTATTATGTTTGCAATGACTGGTCCATTTACTTAATTAAGGCATCAACAGTGAGCAACATTAAACAAAAACATATTTGAGAGAGAAGAGCTGTACACATTTTCTATCCAAAAATGAGTCCTACTGATTAAACACATTGAATGGAGAGTAGTTGCCTTACCTTGGAGTCCTTATCCCAGGCTTGCTTGTTTGATGAGACAGTAAGAGAAATCTATTCATTCTCTTCAGAAAGTAAATGAATTTCTTCCCTAAAAGAGGAATGAAAAGCCAGGGCTTTGGAGTTATGAAACAAGGAGTGTGTAGTAGATACAACTGGAAATTGGGATGAGGCTGTGATGGAAGTAGGGGTGATGAGCTCAGATACACAGCTCCCCTACTCTGACTTGTACACCTGTCAAACAACCCCTGTGTGTGCTGTTCTTAGATAGTCAGTCATGTCCAACACTTTGGGACCCCATGGACTGTAGCCCACCAGGCTCCTCTGTCCATGGGGATTCTCTGGACAAGAATACTGGAGTGGGTTGCCATGCCCTCCTCCAGGAGATCTTCTAAACCCAGGGATCGAAGCCAGGTCTCCATCACCATACATTTACTAGTTGCCTTCTCCAAACTGAGTTGATCAGAGTCCCTCTCCTGAAATCCAAAAATTGTGAGTGAGATGCAGAGACTGAAAGATTCTGGAGGAAAGTTTTTTATAATAAAAGTTCTACTACTGGAGTGGGGAGTAGGGCAGAATCTAGAGGCATCCTGAATCCACCTTTCCCCAGGTCATTCAGAACACCCTCAATTCTATAGGTGACCCCAGTATTACTAGAGAAGGGTTTCATCAACTATCTGTGGAGAAGTACCCATTTGTGTTAAATTTCCAAGCCACCACTGACCAGTGCTTTTGTAATACATGATAAAAATGATTTACTCTAATTCCAGTCTAACCAAGAGAGAAACATCAGACAAGTCTCAGTTAAGGGATGGCATACAAAAGATCCAATTAGAGAGACCAAAACTGTCAAGGTCATCAAAAACAGGAAATTCCCATAAATTATCATAGTCAAGAGAAGTCTAAAGACACAAAAATTAGATGTAATGTGGTGTCCTAAATGGGATCCTGGAACAGAAAAAGAACATCAAGTAAAACCTAAGGAAACCCAAATGACTATGGACTTTAGTTAATAACAATTTATCATTACTGGTTCACTGATTGTGACAAATGTATCATGCCAACATAAGATGTTAGAAAAAATGGAAATTGGATGTAGGGTACATTTTATGTAAACCTAAAATTGTTCTAAAAAATAAGTTTAATTTTTTTTAAAAAAATGAAGTACCTACTGGAAAAATGAAACAGGAAAAAAAGATGAACAAAACATAAGCTCAAACTTAATTATTACATTCAGTGGCCATAGTTTTATAACTGCAAGAACAAATAATATCTAGAAAAAAGAAAAGATAAGGAAAACTGTGTACCTTATCTATAGAAAGCATGTGTATAAGTAAATAAGTAATTTTTTCATTCTTCAATTGTAACTAAATGGTTACGTGTGCAAGTGGGAGTCCCCATATGAAATGCTTAAGTGCGTGTTTTGAAGGCACATCATATTTTCCAGTATTAAAGTTCTTAACATGGCAAACGAGCATGCTTTGTGCTTGTTAACATATCTGCTTTATTAATAGTTTGGATGGATCATAATGGTCTTGCTGGTCAAAATGTATATCTAAATTATTTCTGTGCTTTGTTTTAATAACACTGACAGTACAGAAATCTGTCTCACTGAGGTATGTGGAGAGAGAGAGAGATGATTTTTAAAGTAATTTTAGCAAGCTTAGATGATTCATGTCTGATTTTTATCCAAAAGGAAGACAGTAATCTTTTTTTCAAAATTCAGGTTTAATCCTTCTTCAGTAACCACTTCCAAAAACTCACTCTACAAAGTTATAATTTAATCTATATTATCTCTCAATGAAAGGAATGAATGTCAGTCCATAGATTTTCAATGTAAAGATCTTTTTTTCATGCAAAATACAATGCAAAAATGCTGCCAAAATCCAGAAGGTGTTTGGTGATTTATAGTTTTGAAATATCAAGATTGTAACCTTTTGATCATTGTTTTTAAATTATGAAACATGTCATAACCATGTGTAGGAACTCTGTTCTTCTAAGCGTGTACCTTTTGTTCTTGTCCTTTGACCTTATCTGCCATTCAAAATCATGCTACACCTTTCCCTTGCCTAGAAGTATTAGCATCATTATAATACCAAGGATAGCAGACCAATAAGCAAATCCAGCTGTCCAATTTACCCCTTTAACAAGATGGGATCCAACAGAATTCTTATCTTTCAGGAACATTAAGCTTTTGTTCTATAAATAGATTAAGCATTCTCAGCTTTTCTTCTCCACAGTCATTGTGCCTCAATATGCAGTGAAAGTCATTTATAATTCATCTTCCATATTTTAATAGTAAAGAAAGAATTATCTAGAACTTAATGCATTACCCTTTATTTACAGTTTTTCTGTCACTCAGCACATTGTTTATTGTGACTGACTTTTTTCATAGCAAGACTTTCTTAGTAAAGGAAGCAGTACATTAATTTCCTTCTGGTCCAACCTCCTTGACCTGGGATATCTACTGCAGAAAGTTTTCTTTTCACCACAACTGTGACATCAGAATATATTTCCACCCGGAACTAACTCTGAAACATACCATTAATTTTATAATCCATCAGTTTTACACATTTTGGAGACAATTGTAACTGTTGACAATGAAGCTGAAAAACATGAATTCTTCAAACTGCCATCATCAAATTGGAGACATATGAAAAAAAATTGCAAGTACAGCAATATATGTGCATAAGTCAATGTGCAATGAAACATACATTTCTAGCTTATTTATTCTTTAAGTTGGTTTTCTGTATCAATAACCAGCTTAAAAATATACCAAGGGACTTCCCTGGTGGTCCAGTGGCTAAGACTGGGGGCACAGGGTCAATCCCTGGTTGGGGAACTAGATCCCAGGTGCCCCAACTAACACCCGGTGCAGCCAAATGAACAAAAGTAAAAATAAATTTCAAAATAAAAAATATAAATCAAGCTACTGTGTCACTGAAAAGTGACATTGAATAACCCATCTCCAAGCAAACATCTTTAAAACAGTTTCAGAAATAGTATGTAGTTTTTAGTGCTAACTACATGAACTTCCATTTTATACATGAAATAATAAGCATCTATTTCTCCCATCTTTTTAATTCTACAAATTTTCTTTCAAATATTTCCTTTGGTTTTGAATTTACTTCTTTATGTTTGGGGGGAAAAGGCAACTTAAATCTTGATAGTTTTATTGTTTCATTACCTAGTACATCTCTGAAAATTTAAGCCAATAATATATCAAAAGATTAATACATCATGACCAATTGGAGCTTATCCCAGGAAATCAAGGCTGATTTAACACTCTAAAAGCTCAGTGTAAACAAACTAAGAAAAATGATATTATTATCTCAGTAGATATAGAAAAAGTACTTGACAAATTCCAACATTAATTCCATTAATTTCTGATAAATACCCTCAGCAAACTAAGAATAGAAACTTCCATAACTTAATAACAAGAATTTACAAAAAACCTACAGCTAACATCATACTTGCTGCTGCTGCTAAGTCACTTCAGTCATGTCCGACTCTTCGCAACCCTATGGACTGCAGCCTACCAGGCTCCTCCTTCCGTGGGATTTTCCAGGCAAGAGTACTGGAGTGGGAAGCCATTGCCTTCTCTGAACATCATACTTAAAAGGCAATAATAACAGAAGTCTTAATAACAAAGATCGAAGAAGGCAATGGCATCCCACTCCAGTACTCTTGCCAAATCCCACGGACGGAGGAGCCTGGTAGGCTGCAGTCCATGGGGTCGCTAAGAGTCAGACATGACTGAGCGACTTCACTTTCTCTTTTCACTTTCATGCACTGGAGAAGGAAATGGCAACCCACTCCAGTATTCTTGCCTGGAGAATCCCAGGGACAGGGAAGCCTGGTGGGCTGCCGTCTATGGGGTCACACAGAGTCAGACACAACTGAAGTGACTTAGCATAGCATAGCATAATAACAGACAGGCTTTTGCTTTGTTATCAGCTGAATTTTGTGTCCCTAATTCAAAGTGCCTCAGAATGTGACTTTATTTGGAGACAGGGCCTTTACTGGAGTTCATATGAATGGGCCCTAATCCAATGACTGGTGCCTTTATACAGGAAAAGGAGGTTAGGACACAGACACACAGGGAAAACCACTGTGGGGGCACAGTGAAAAGGTAGTCATCTATGAACCAAGGAGAAAAGTCTCAAAAAAAACAAAGCTGCCAATACCTTGATCTCAGACTTCTAACTTCTAGAAATATGAGAAATAAGTTTCTGTTGTTCAAATATATTCATTCTGTAATATTTTATTATAATAGCTGGAGCAAACTACTACGCTCCCTAGAATCAGAAAAAAAGATAAGTGTGTCTCTTCTCATCACTTCTCTTCACTAGTGTTCTGGATGTATAGCCAGTTCAAGAAAAAAAAAATAAAAGCCTAGAATGGGAAGAAAAAAAAAAAAAAAACTATCTTTATTTGCAGATAATAAGATCATGTATGTAGAAAATTTTATGAAATCTCCAAAAAGGAGAACAGAATTATTGAGTAAGTTTAGCAAAGTTGCCTTGTACAAAATCAACATACAAAGTTCTACTTCATGTCCATACACTAGCAACAAAAATTGATTGAAATGAAATTTCAAATCATTACTATTTATAGTAACTTTAAAAAATGTTAAATACCTAGGGATACATGTGATAAAAAAGAAATACAAGACCTGTACACTGAAAATGACAAAACATAGCTAAAGTAAAATAACAAAGACTTAGACATGTAGGAGATTTAGGGATTAGGAATCAATATTGTTAGGATGTCATTTCTCCCAAAATTGACCAAGAGAAACAATGCAACCCCAAAACCAAACAAAAACTAATCAAAATCCTTAGAGGCCTTTTCTATAGAAATTGACACCTTGATTCTGAAATTCATATGGAAATGCAAAGGACCTAGAATAGCCAAACAACTTTGAAAATGGAGAACAAAGATAGAGAACCAGTTTCTTTCAAACTGGTTCTCTACTTTCAAAATATATTAGAAAGATAAATAGGACTTAGCAGACAAGAAAGTGAAAGTGTTAGTGTTAGTCACTCAGTCATGACTGACTCTTTGCTACCCCATGGACTGCCAGGCTCCTCTGTCCATGGAATTCACCAGGCAAGAATACTGGAGTGGGTTACCATTCTCTTCTTCAGGAGATCTTCCCAACCCAGGGATCAAACCTGGGTCTCCCACATTGCAGGCAAATTCTTCACCGTCTGAGCAAGGGTGAAGAAAATCCACCCCCTGCATGTTTTTAACAACCTTCAAGCTATGAATGGTTTTCATATTTTTTTAAAGGTTGTTTTGAAAAAATTCTACAGAGCACATATGTGCCCCTACAAAGCCTAAAATATTTACTATCTGAATCATTAGAGAAAAAGTTTGTTGCCCCCGCACTACTCGTTATTGCCAAATTCAGACTTAAATTGAAAAAAGTAGGGAAAACCACTAGACCATTCAGGTCCGACCTAAATCAAATCCCTTATGATTATTCAGTTGAAGTGAGAAAAAGATTCAAGGGATTAGATCTGCTAGAGTGCCTGAAGAACTATGGATGGAGGTTCGGGACATAGTACAGGAAAGCGGGATCAAGACCATCCCCAAGGAAAAGAAATGCAAAAAGGCAAAAAGGTTGTCTGAGGAGGCCTTACAAATAGCTGTGAAAAGAAGAGACACAAAAGGCAAAGGAGAAAGGAAAGATATACCTATTTGAATGCAGAGTTCCAAAGAATAGCAAGGAGAGGTAAGAAAGCCTTCCTCAATGATCAGTGCAAAGAAATAGAGGAAAGCAATAGAATGGGAAAGTCTAGAGATCTCTTCAAGAAAATTAGAGATACCAAGGGAACACTTCATGCAAAGATGGGCTCAATAAAGGACAGAAATGATACGGACCTAACAGAAGCAGATGATATTAAGAAGAGCTGGCAAGAATACACAAAAGAACTATACAAAAAAGATCTTCATGACCCAGATAATCATGATAGTGTGATCACCAACCTAGAGCCAGATATCCTGGAATGTGAAGTCAAGTGGGCCTTAGGAAGCATTATTATGAACAAAGCAAGTGGAGGTGATATAAATCCAGTTGAACTATTTCAAATCCTAAAAGATGATGCTGTGATAGTGCTGCACTCAATATGCCACCAAATTTGGAAAACTCAGCAGTGGCCACAGAACTGGAAAAGGTCAGTTTTCGTTCCAATCTCAAAGAAAGGCAATGCCAAAGAATGCTCAAACTACCAAACAATTGCACTCATCTCACACGCTAGTAAAGTAATGCTCAAAATTCTCCAAGCCAGGCTTCAGCAATACATGAACCATGAACTTCCAGATGTTCAAGCTGGTTTTAGAAAAGGCAGAGGTACAAGAGATCAAATTGCCAACATCCGCTGGATCATGGAAAAAGCAAGAGAGTTCCAGAAAAGCATCTATTTCTGTTTTATTGACTATGCCAAAGCCTTTAGTGTGTGGATCACAATAAACTGTGGAAAATTCTGAAAGAGATGGGAATACCAGACCACT
Organism: Tragelaphus eurycerus; assembly: GCA_935064755.1. Lineage (NCBI taxonomy): Eukaryota > Metazoa > Chordata > Mammalia > Artiodactyla > Bovidae > Tragelaphus > Tragelaphus eurycerus. The sequence goes on from CAKXYN010000003.1 coordinate 19,872,896, forward strand.
TGACCTGCCTCTTGAGAAACCTATATGCAGGTCAGGAAGCAACAGTTAGAACTGGACATGGAACAACAGACTGGTTCCAAAGAGGAAAAGGAGTACATCAAGGCTGTATATTGTCACCCTGCTTATTTAACTTATATTCAGAGTACATCATGAGAAATGCTGGGCTGAATGAAGCACAAGCTGGAGTCAAGATTGCCAGAAGAAATGTCAATAACCTCAGATATGCAGATGACACCACCCTTATGGCAGAAAGTGAAGTAGAACTGAGCCTCTTGATAAAAGTGAAAGAGGAGAGTGAAAAAGCTGGCTTAAAGCTCAACATTCAGAAAACTAAGATCATGACATCTGGTCCCATCAGTTCATGGAAAATAGATGGGGAAACAGTGGAAACAGTGGCAGACTTTATATTTTTGAGCTCCAAAATCACTGCAGATGGTGACTGCAGCCATGAAATTAAAAGATGCTTGCTCCTTGGAAGGAAAGTTATGACCAACCTAGATAGCATATTCAAAAGCAGAGACATTACTTTGCCAATAAAGGTCCATCTAGTCAAAGCTACAGTTTTTCCAGTAATCATGTTTGGATGTGAGAGTTGAACTATAAAGAAGGCTGAGCACTGAAGAATTGATGCTTTTGAACTGTGGTGTTGGAGAAGACTCTTGACAGTCCCTTGGACTGCAAGGAGATCCAACCAGTCCATCCTAAAGGAAATCAGTCCTGAATATTCATTGGAAGGACTGATGTTGAAGCTGAAACTCTAATACTTTGGCCACCTGATGCTAAGAACTGACTCATTTGAAAAGACACTGATGCTGGAAAAGATTGAAGGCAGGAGGAGAAGGGGATGGCAGAGGATGAAATGGTTGGATGGCATCACCAACTCAGTGGACACGAGTTTGAATAAACTCCGGGAGGTGGCAATGGACTCAGAGGCCTGGCATGCTGCAATCTATGGGGTCACAAAGAGTCGGATACAACTGAGCAACTGAAGTGAACTGAACTGACACTAACCACGAATGTGGTGTTGGCATGTAGACAAATAAATAGATCAGTGGAGAAGAGTAGAGATTCAAAAATAAACCCATATATGTGAGGACAACTGATATTTTTTATCAAGGTGCAAGGCAATTCAATAGACAAATGATAATCTTCTCAACAAGGGTGCTGGAACAATTGGACATCAATGCACAAAAAAAGTGAACCTTGATCTATGTCTTGCATGAAATATTAAAATAGGAATTATAAATATAGAAGTGAAAACTATACAATTCCTAGAATAAAATATAAGAGAAAAAAACCTTTGTGACCTGAAATTAACAAAGATTTTTAGATATAACACCAAAAGAAAGATCTGTAAATTAAAAATTGATAAATTGAATTTTAACTTAAAACTTCTGCTCTCAAAAGTCACTGCAAAGAGGTTAAAAGAAAAGCCCAAAATTGGAAGAAAAAATTACAAATCATACATCTGACAAAAAAATAAACTAGGAAGAATACTGAAATTTTAATAATAAGAGAAGAACAATCTAATATTTTTAATGGGCAAAAGGTATGAACAGACTCGTCACTAGATAAAAATATAAAGATGGCAAATAAGGACATGAAAAGATGCTCAACGTCATTTGTCATTAAGGAAATTCAAATTAAAACCACAGAAAAATACTAGTACATACCTATAAGAAGGACTGAAAAGTAAAAAGACTGACCATATTAAGCAGTGATGAGAATGTGGAGGAGTTGAGATTCTCACACACTGTTGGTAGAAATGGAAAATGGAAGAACCTCTTTCAAAAACGGTTTGACAGGGACTTCCCTGGTGGCCCAGTGTCTAAGACTCTCCAATCCCAATGCAGGGGGCCCATGTTCAATCCCTGGTCAGGAAATTAAATCCCACATGCCACAATTAAAAGCTTGCATGCCACAAATAAAGATTCCATATGCCATGACTAAGATCAGGGGCAGTCAGATAAATAAATATTTTTAAAAGATAATATAAAAAAATAGTTTTTTTCATTGTGCAGAAGCTTTTAATTTTAATTAGATCCCATTTGTTTATTTTTGCTTTTATTTCCAATATTCTGGGAGGTGGGTCATAGAGGATCCTGCTGTGATGTATGTTGGAGAGTGTTTTGCCTATGTTCTCCTCTAAGAGTTTTATGGTTTCTGGTCTTATGTTTAGATCTTTAATCCATTTTGAGTTTATTTTTGTGTATAATGTTAGAAAGCGTTCCAGTTTCATTCTTTTACAAGTGGTTGACCAGTTTTCCCAGCACCACTTGTTAAAGAGGTTGTCTTTTCTCCATTGTATATTCTTGCCTCCTTTGTCAAAGATAAGGTGCACATAGGTGCATGGATTTATCTCTGGGCTTTCTATTTTGTTCCATTGATCTATATTTCTGTCTTTGTGCCAGTACTATACTGTCTTGATGACCGTGGCTTTGTAGTAGAGCCTGAAGTCAGGCAGGTTGATTCCTCCAGTTTCATTCTTCTTTCTCAAGATGGCTTTGGCTATTTGAGGTTTTTTGTATTTCCATACAAATTGTGAAATTATTTGTTCTAGCTCTGTGAAAAATACCGTTGGTAGTTTGATAGGGATTGCATTGAATCTATAGAATGCTTTGGGTAGTATACTCATTTTCACTATACTGATTCTGCCAATCCATGAACATGGTATATTTCTCCATCTATTAGTTTCCTCTTTGATTACTTTCACCAGCGTTTTATAGTTTTCTATATATAGCTCTTTAGTTTCTTTAGGTAAATATATAAAAGAAACTATAAGCAAGGTGAAAAGACAGACTTCAGAATGGGAGAAAATAATACCAAATGAAGTAACTGACAAATAACTAATCTCAAAATATACAAGCAACTCCTGCACCTCAATTCCAGAAAAATAAATGACCCAATCAAAAAATGGGCCAAAGAACTAAATAGACATTTCTCCAAAGAAGACATACAGACAACTAACAAATACATGAAAAGATGCTCAACATCACTCATTATCAGAGAAATGCAAATCAAAACCACAATGAGGTACCATTTCATGCCAGTCAGAATGGCTGCGATCCAAAAGTGTACAAGCAATAAATGCTGGAGAGGATGTGGAGAAAAGGGAACCCTCTTACACTGTTGGTGGGAATGCAAACTAGTACAGTCACTATGGAGAACAGTGTGGAGATTCCTTAAAAAAACTGGAAATAGAACTGCCATACAACCCAGCAATCCGCTGGGCATACACACCGAGGAAACCAGAATTGAAAGAGACACGTGTACCCCAATGTTCATTGCAGCACTGTTTATAATAGCCAGGACACGGAAGCAACGTAGATGTCCATCAGCAGATGAATGGATAAGAAAGCTGTGGTACATTTTCACAATGGAATATTACTCAGCCATTGAAAAGAGTACACTTGAATCAGTTCTAATGAGGTGGTTGAAACTGGAGCCGATTATACAGAGTGAAGTAAGCCAGGAAGAAAAACACCAATACAGTATACTAACGCATATATGTGGAATTTAGAAAGATGGTAACGATAACCCTGTATGCAAGACAGCAAAAGAGACACAGATCTATAGAACAGTCTTTTGGACTCTGTGGGAGAGGGAGATGGTGGGGTGATTTGGGAGAATGACATTGAAACATGTATAATATCATATAAGAAACAAATTGCCAGTCCAGGGTTGATACAGGATACAAGATGCTTGGGGCTGGTGCACTAGGATGACCCAGCGGGATGGTATGGGGAGGGAGGTGGGAGGAGGGTTTAGGATTGGGAACATGTGTACACCCGTGGCAGATTCACATTGATGTATGGCAAAACCAATACAATATTGTAAAGTAATTAGCCTCTAATTAAAATAAATAAATTTTAAAAAAATTTTAATAAAAATAAATAAAAAACAATTTGACAGTTTCTTCAAATGAACATATACGTACCATATGATGAAGTCATTCCACTTCTGCATATTTCCAAAAGAAATGAAAACATGTCCATATAAAGATTCAGTTCACTTCAGTTCAATCGCTCAGTAAAGTCCAACTCTTTGCGACCCCATGAACTGTAGCACGCCAGGCCTCCCTGTCCATCACCAACTCCCAGAGTTCACCCAGACTCACATCCATCGAGTCAGTGATGCCATCCAGCCATCTCATCCTCTGTCGTCCCCTTCTCCTCCTGCCCCCAATCCCTCCCAGCATCAGAGTCTTTTCCAATGAGTCAACTCTTCGCATGAGGTGGCCAAAGTACTGGAGTTTCAGCTTTAGCAACATTCCTTCCAAAGAAATCCCAGGGCTGATCTCCTTCAGAATGGACTGGTTGGATCTCCTTGCAGTCCAAGGGACTCTCAAGAGTCTTCTGCAACACCACAGTTCAAAAGCATCAATTCTTCGGCGCTCAGCTTTCTCCACAGTCCAACTTTCACATCCATACATGACTACTGGAAAAAGCATAGCCTTGACTAGACGGACCTTTGTTGGCAAAGTAATGTATCTGCTTTTCAATATACTATCTAGGTTGGTCATAACTTTTCTTCCAAGGAGTAAGTGTCTTTTAATTTCATGGCTGCAGTCACCATTTGTAGTGATTTTGGAGCCCAGAAAAATAAAGTCTGACACTGTTTCCCCATCTATTTCCCAAGAAGTGATGGGACCAGATGTCATGATCTTAGTTTTCTGAATGTTGAGCTTTAAGCCAACTTTTTCACTCTCCACTCTCACTTTCATCAAGAGGCTTTTGAGTTCCTCTTCACTTTCTGCCATAAGGGTGGTGTCATCTGCATACCTGAGGTTATTGATATTTCTCCCGGCCATCTTGATTCCAGCTTGTGCTTCATCCAGCCCAACGTTTCTCATGATGTACTCTGCATATAAGTTAAATAAACAGGGTGACAATAAACAGCCTTGACATTCTCCTTTTCCTCTTTGGAACCGGTCTGTTATTCCATGACCAGTTCTAACTGTTGCTTCCTGACCTGCATACAGGTTTATCAAGAGGCAGGTCAGGTGGTCTGGTATTCCCATCTCTTTCAGAATTTTCCACAGTTGGTTGTGATCCACACAGTCAAAGCCTTTGGCATAGTCAATAAAGCAGAAATAGATGTTTTTCTGGAACTCTCTTGCTTTTTCCATGATCCAGCGGATGTTGGCAATTTGATCTCTGGTTCCTCTGCCTTTTCTAAAATCAGCTTGAACATCTGGAAGTTCACAGTTCACATATTGCTGAAGCCTGGCTTGGAGAATTTTGAGCATTACTTTACTAGCGTGTGAGATGAGTGCAATTGTGCAGTAGTTAGAGCATTCTTTATAAAGATTTGTACCCAAAAATTCCATCTATAAAATAAATGTCATGGGGATGTAGTGTACAGCACAGTAACTATAGTTAATAATACTGTATTGCATATTTGAAAGATAGTAAGAGAGTGAGTCTTAGAGGTTCACATCACAAGAATAAAAATTTCATTACTATGTATGGTGATAGATGTTGACTAACTGTGCTAATCATTTACAAACTTATACAATATAAAATTATATTGTGGTTATATACACAAAGATCAAATTATTATGCTATACATATGAAACTAATAACTAATAAAGTACTATATGTCAATTATACCTCAATGACAAAATAGCTTGTAATGAATATTCCTAGCACATTCATTTATTTGTAATAATAAAAACTGGAAGCAAGCCAAGTATACAGATGAATAAACTGGTATAACCATGCAATGAAATTCCACTCAGCAGTGTAGAAGAACCCATCATTGGACACTGAACAACATGGATCAATTTTAGAATAATTATGATATGTGAAAGATGCCGCACTGAAAAATCAAAAGCATATACTGCATGATTCCATTTACGCAAAATTCTAGAAAACCTAAACCAATCTAAAGTGATAGGAAATATATCAGCAGTTGCCTGGGGGTGGGATGGGGGAAGGAGGAAGGAAACACACACCAGTAAACTCCTGAGGGTGGCAGACATGTTCATTATCTTGATGGTGGTGGTCTTTTCCCAAGGGTATGCATATGGCAAAACTTACCAAATTATACATGAACTGTGAATATGGACTTTTCATTTATGTCAATTACCCCTCAATAAAACTTGTATTTAGTAGGGCCGATTAAAATTTTAATTATACTTTTAAAAAGTAAACTTTTTTAAAATTTAAAGCACACATACACAAATTACCATTTAATTCCTGAGTGTTGTGTACAATGTAAACTTTCACCGAAATACAAGCAGAAAGCAGAGAAAAGTCCAAGTTGGAATATAATTAGTTAGCTAATTTAAATATTTTTGGAAAACTCTAGATACTACACGTACTACATTTCACATCTACCCCTACCCCATCTTGGATAGTCTCTCTACCTTAGGGTACAAGAGACTCCGTAGGTTCTAAAGGAAGGAATTTTCTTTAAGCGTGACCCAAGTCCTTTTTCCCAAACAATTGTTAGGATCTCATTGAAGATGCCCATGGAATGCACTTTCAGAAACATTTTTGTAGGCTCTAAGTGCTAGTAGATCAAGTGAGGGTTGATTTCAAACCCTCATCAAAAAGGCTGAGCGGTAACTTCCAGCCCTAATGTTTTAAGCATCTATGACACTCAAAATTTGAACCATTAAGCTGGATCCAAGCTGTGATTTAAATATATGCTAGAAACACTTCCATGCCATTTCAATCACATTTCAAATTTTGCAAAAGGAAAGGAGGAAATAAAAAGAAATAGTAAGATCCAAAGTCAATAGATCATCTGATTTTGCTCCTTACATGTTTTATCACATTCTGTCCTCATCACATTTCTCTATCATTGTAGCTTCAAGGGTATCCCCATGCTTTGCAGATTGTTAGTTCTTCCACAAGTTTTATATCTTTATGGTTCCATGTGTAAAAGGATGGAGAAGGCAATGGCACCCCACTCCAGTACTCTTGCCTGGAAAATCCCATGGACTGAAGAGCCTGGTAGGCTGCAGTCCATGGGGTCGCTACAAGTTGGACACAACTGAGCGACTTCACTTTCACTTTTCACTTTCATGCATTGGAGAAGGAAATGGCAACCCACTCCAGTGTTCTTGCCTGGAAAATCCCAAGGACAGGGGAGCCTGGTGGGCTGCCGTCTATGGGGTCGCACAGAGTCAGACACGACTGAAGCAACTTAACAGCAGCAGCAGCAGGAGCAGTGTAAAAGGATAACCATTGCCTAGTTAAAAATGCAAGCATTAATTTCAAATCTTTGAAATCTGCCTTCAAAAAACACTCTAGTGTATGTATCGATGATCATTTTATATTCTTCATACATTTTCAAATGAAGAATATATGTCTTAAAAAAAAAAAAAAAAAACATGCCTGATTGGATCTCTTGGGACCCCATACTTTTTATTTATCCTTTCTCTTATCTCCTACCTCCTTGAAGGTACTCTTACATTCTTAAATTCCAAACCTCAGTCTGCACTAGCACTAAATAGAGTATCAGGGAAAAATGGTCTATTCAACCAGAGCAGAAAAGCCTCGCCTAACTTGCAAGATAACTCATGCTCCCTTGGACACCCCAGACAGGCTGCTCTTGATGGTGTGGGATTAACAAACCAGATGCCTATTTTTCAACTTTCTGAGGTATGTCCTCCAGGCAGTTTTAGAAGAAAAAATATCTAGGAAGAAGATCGACTTCTAACTTCCTCTCTTGGTGACACAGTGAATACAAATTCCCACCACAGTCCTGTAAACACAACTCGCTTGGCCATATATATACTTTCTACACACTTTTCATTCTTTCTTGATCTCCCATCCTCTGGGCAGCCTCTAAGCACCTTCACAGCACTTTAGCAATCAGGGAAGACAGAAAAAAAGACAACAGTTGCCCCATATCTCGGACTCTATGGACAATTCCCCTTGTCATTGTACTTGCTTTGGGGCTTCTGTGTTACTTGAGGGGTTAAAATAGTGAGTCCCCGAAAGGGAGGCCATGGACTTCCTGGTTCCTATGAGATGTCTTTCATTGTCTTGAAAATGAATTCTATAATTAAAGAAGTTGGGGTACTTCATAGAATCCTTTGGTTTTCATGATAACCTCTCTCTTGGCCTTGTACTAATCCAAAACACCTTCACATTCATTATCACTCTTAATTCTCACTGTAGCCCTGGAGCATAAGCTGTGCAGAAGTCACTGTGTCCATTTGATAGGTGAGAAACAGGAGGGTTCTATTGACTTAAAGAACTGGAAAATCCAAGTTCTGACTAAGCCCAACTGAATCCAGGATTCCTAATTACATCCCCTGCATGTCCAACATCCATCCAGAGAAGGTAAGTATCTTGCCCAAGATCACATATGTGAGATCAGGATGGGAACAGCAGTCTCCAAACGCCAAGTCTTAATGTTGTTTCACAGTTTCCTCTGGTGAAAAGAGAAAGAAGCCCAAAGTTCCCTACTCAGGATTAATTTTCCCCTAAACTACACTCCCATAGTCCAGTGCAGGTTCATGTCACAGTGCCTTATAGTTTTCTGCTGATATGTATTCCTTGCTTGTGATGGCAGATACTATCGTATTCACCACTCAGTAGATGTCTTTTAAATTGACTTAACATCGAATATAATGTATTAATGGTTTTCCTCAATACACAGTCTGTCTCACAAAACACATACACACACACACACACACACAGAAATGACATAGGTGGAACTTCAAAGAGAAGGCCACAGTGTTAACTCTCACCTTTTAATGCTTTATAACCCAAGACACGAGAGAGTGACATGGTTGGGCACAGTGAACTCCAATAATATAAACATAAAAAAGAGGCACTCAAGAGTTGATAAGATGTTTAGCTGCAGTCATTGAGGTAAGGAGTGAGTGAGTGAGTGAATGAAGTCACTCAGTCGTGTACGACTCTTTGTGACTGCATGGACTGTAGCCTACCAGGCTCCTCCCTCCATGGGATTCTCCAGGCAAGAGTAGTGGAGTGGGTTGCCATTTCCTTCTCCAGGGGATCTTCCTGACCCAGGGATCGAACCCAGGTCTCCCACATTCCAGGAAGATGCTTTAACCTCTGAGCCACCAGGGAAGTCCAACAGTCATTCAAGGTAAGGAGCCCAGTACCAAAAAATTCTATCAGCTCATAGACCTGGAAAATCTAAGAGGTATACAACTGAAGATATAGCTGAATCCAAGGCTTTCAGTTATATTATTTGTTATATATATAACATATGATATATATATATATATATGATATGATATATATATATATCATTCAGTTATATCCAATTCCCATCTCAAACCTAACATAACAAAACCTGAGCTCCTGTTCTCCCTCCAAAATCTTGCTCCTCACGTAAATTCTGCATGTCAGTAAATTGCAGCTCCATCCCTCAATCATTCAGGCAAAACACTCTAGAGTCATTCTTCATTCATCTCTTTCTCTTACCCCCTTACATCCAATCCTTCATCATACTGTGGCTCTACCTTAAAAACACATCCCCAGTGCAACCTTCTGGCAACTTCTCCTAAACCAAATTGTCACCATCACTCATCTAAATAATTATAATAGCCCTTGCCTTCTTAGGGTCAACTTTCAATTTAACAGCCAGGGTGATGCTATAGAGCAAGTAAGTCAGATGCCTTTGTTCCTCTTCTCAAAACCCCCGCAGAAACTTCCCCTCTCACTCCACATAAAAGCCAACATCCTCACAATGCCTATGAGGCCCTACAATATATTTTCTCCTCACCTTTGGGACCTCATTTCCCGTTCAGCCTCACATTCACTTAGCTCCAACCACACCGGCCTCCTTTCTCTTCTGCAAATACACCTGGCATGCTCTCACCTTGAGGCATTTCACTTTCTCAGAAAGGTATATCAGAAAGATACTCTCTCAACATTCAAAAAACTAAGATCATGGCATCTGATCCCATCACTTCATGGCAAATAGATGGGGAAACTGTGACAGACTCTATTTTCTTGGGCTCCAAAATCACAGTAGATGGTGACTGCAGCCATGAAATTAAAAGATTCTTGCTCCTTGGAAGGAAATCTATGACAAATCTAGACAGCACACTAAAAAACAGAAACATTACTTTGCCAACACAGGTCCATATAACCAAAGCTATGGTTATTACAGTAGTCATGTATGAATGTGAAAGTTGGGACCATAAAGAAGGCTAAACGCCAAAGAATTGATGCTTTTGAACTGTGGTGTTGGAGAAGACACTTGGACTGCAAGGAGATCAAAACAGTCAATCCTAAAGGAAATCAATCCTGAATATTCATTGAAAGGACTGATGCTGAAACTCCAATATTTTGGCCACCTGATGCAAAGAACTGACTCATTGGAAAAGACCCTGATGCTGGGAAAGACTGACAAGACTGAGCGACCAAACAACTCTCAAAATTGCAAAAATCTCCACCACGGCCATCCAATATTCCTTGTTGTCTTTCCTCATTATTTATCTCTACAGCATTTATATAAAATGTTCTACAGCATACTAATGTGCTCTGCTTATTGTCCATCTGACTCCAGTTAGTTAGTTCAGTCGCTCAATCATGTCTGACTCTTTGCAACCCCAAGGACTGCAGCACACCAGGCTTCCCAGTCCACACACCAACTCCCAGAACTTGCTCAGATTCATGTCTGTTGAGTCGGTGATGCCATCCAACCATTTCGTCCTCTGTCATCCCCTTCTCCTCCTGCCTTCAAAATTTCCCAGCATCGAGTCTTTTTCAATGAGTAAGTTCTTCACATCAGGTGGCCAAAGTATCCCCATTTGATTCCACTAGAATGTAAATTCCTTTCTCCATTGGAGGACAGCAGCGTGTCCCATGCAGAAATGATGAACAGTTACCTTGTTGCCCTTCATCTGCACAGAACTATCTCACCTGAGCCCTAACTCTCACAAAGCTCTGTTCAGCTCCTTTCCAGAGTTCCCTTTTCAATTTGGGGTCAGTCTTTGCCCTGGAGCCAGACAGCATAACAAGACACCATTCTGCCTTCTGTTAGGAAGGCTGAAGACATCATCTTCCTGTGGAGCAGCAGGTGCGCAGAGTTAAACTTCCTTCCTCTCCTCCAGTCAAAAGCCAGAAATTGTCAGACCTATCATCTCAGCCATGGAGACCCAAGAGTTACATGTGTGTCATCATGAGCCAGAATGGGGACAGAGGGGTGAAAGGAAATAGCCCCATGACTTCATGTCAGCTTGGGTACAGTTGGAAATAGGGGGCTTCCCTGGTGGTACAGTGGATGGGAATCCTCCTGCCAATGCAGGGGACATGGGTTCAATCCCTTGTCCAGGAAGATTTCTCATTCCTCGGAGCAACTAAGCCGTAGCAACGACTGAGCCCGCACTCTAGAGCCTGAGAGCTGCAACTACTGAGCCCACATGCTGAAACTACTGAAGCTCCTACACCTAAAGCCCATGCTCAGCAACAAGAAAACCCACCGCAAATAAGCCGGAGCACCCCAGCAAAGAGTAGCTCCCACTTGTCACAACTGAAGTCCACACAAGGCAAGGAAGACCCAGTCCAGCCAAAAATAAACACATAAACAATCTTTTTAAAAGGTGGGACTGGGACCCTCCAGTTGTGAAAAAGATTGCTGATTGGCCAACAATATCCATTTTGCCTTCTTTAACTGCAAAGCTCCAGTGTTTTAGCTGGGCAGCCTGTGTGGTCGGTGAATAAACTCCGGCCAGTGTTTTATAGTTTTCTATATATAGGTCTTTAGATTCTTTAGGAAGATATATTCCTAAGTATTTTATTGTTTTCATTGCAATGGTGAATGGAATTGTTTCCTTAATTTCTCTTTCTATTTTCTCGTTATTAGTGTACAGGAATGCAAGGGATTTCTGTGTGTTAATTTTATATCCTGCAACTTTACTGTATTCATTGATTAGTTCTAGTAGTTTTCTGGTGGAATCTTTAGGGTTTTCTACGTAGAGGATCATGTCATCTGCAAACAGTGAGAGTTTTACTTCTTCTTTTCCAATTTGGATTCCTTTTATTTCTTTTTCTGCTCTGATTGCTGTGGCCAAAACTTCCAGAACAATGTTGAATAGTAATGGTGAGAGTGGGCATCCTTGTCTTGTTCCTGACTTTAGAGGAAATGCTTTCAGTTTTTCACCATTGAGGATAATGTTTGCTGTGGGTTTGTCGTATATAGCTTTTATTATGTTGAGGTATGTTCCTTCTATTCCTGCTTTCTGGAGAGTTTTTATCATAAATGGATGTTGAACTTTGTCAAAGGCTTTCTCTGCATCTATTGAGATAATCATATGGTTTTTATTCTTCAGTTTGTTAATGTGGTGTATTACATTGATTGATTTGCGGATATTGAAGAATCCTTGCATCCCTGGGATAAAGCCCACTTGGTCATGGTGTATGATCTTTTTAATGTATTGTTGGATTCTGATTGCTAGAATTTTGTTAAGGATTTTTGCGTCTATGTTCATCAGTGATATTGGTCTGTAGTTTTCTTTTTTTGTGGGATCTTTGTCAGGTTTTGGTATTAGGGTGATGGTGGCCTCATAGAATGAGTTTGGAAGTTTGCCTTCCTCTGCAATTTTCTGGAAGAGTTTGAGTAGGATAGGTGTTAGCTCTTCTCTAAATTTTTGGTAGAATTCAGCTGTGAAGCCATCTGGGCCTGGGCTTTTGTTTGCTGGAAGATTTCTGATTACAGTTTCAATTTCCGTGCTTGTGATGGGTCTGTTAAGATTTTCTATTTCTTCCTGATCCAGTTTTGGAAAGTTGTACTTTTCTAAGAATTTGTCCATTTCTTCCATATTGTCCATTTTATTGCCATATAATTGCTGATAGTAGTCTCTTAGGATCCTTTGTATTTCTGTGCTGTCTGTTGTGATCTCTCCATTTTCTTTTCTAATTTTATTGATTTGATTTTTCTCCCTTTGTTTCTTGATGAGTCTGGCTAGTGGTTTGTCAATTTTATTTACCCTTTCAAAGAACCAGCTTTTGGCTTTGTTGATTTTTGCTATGGTCTCTTTTGTTTCTTTTGCATTTATTTCTGCCCTAATTTTTAAGATTTCTTTCCTTCTACTAACCTTGGGGTGCTTCATTTCTTCCTTTTCCAGTTGCTTTAGGTGTAGAGTTAGGTATAGGCAAGCTGAAAAGACAGCCTTCAGAATGGGAGAAAATAATAGCAAATGAAGCAACAGACAAACAACTAATCTCAAAAATATACAAGCAACTTCTACAGCTCAATTCCAGAAAAATAAACGACCCAATCAAAAAATGGGCCAAAGAACTTAATAGACATTTCTCCAAAGAAGACATACAGATGGCTAACAAACACATGAAAAGATGCTCAACATCACTCATTATCAGAGAAATGCAAATCAAAACCACTATGAGGTACCATTACATGCCAGTCAGAATGGCTGCTATCCAAAAGTCCACAAGCAATAAATGCTGGAGAGGGTGTGGAGAGAAGGGAACCCTCTTACACTGTTGGTGGGAATGCAAACTAGTACAGCCACTATGGAGAACAGTGTGGAGATTCCTCAAAAAACTGGGAATAGAACTGCCTTATGACCCAGCAATCCCACTGCTGGGCATACACACTGAGAAATCCAGAATTGAAAGAGGCACGTGTACCCCAATGTTCATAGCAGCACTGTTTACAATAGCCAGGACGTGGAAACAACCTAGATGTCCATCCACTGATGAATGGATAAGCAAGCTGTGGTACATATACACGATGGAGTATTACTCAGCCATTAAAAAGAATACATTTGAATCAGTTCTAATGAGGTGGATGGAACTGGAGCCTATTATACAGAGTGAAGTAAGCCAGAAAGAAAAACACAAATACAGTATACTAACGCATATATATGGAATTTAGAAAGATGGTAACAATCACCCTGCTTATGAGACAGCAAAAGAGACACTGATGTACAGAACAGACTTTTGGACTCTGGGACCGGGAGAGGGTGGGATGATTGGGGAGAATAGCATTGAAATATGTATAATATGATATCTGAAACGAGTCAGTCCAGGTACGATGCCCTATAACAGATGCCTGGGACTGGAGCACTGGGATGACCTGGAGGGATGGTGTGGGAAGGGGGGAGGGAGGAGGGCTCAGGATGGGGAACACGTGTACTCTGGTGGTGGATCCATCTCGATGTATAGTAAAAGTAATACAATATTGTAAAGTTAAGCAAAATAAGAAATAAAAAAATAAAAAAAAATAAAAAAATAAAAAAAAAAAAAAAAACTCCGGCCAACAGCATGTAAGAAATGAGGTGCGCCACCTACAGGTTGTGCTTCTAAAAGGAAATATGCGTGTGTGCTTCCCCGACAGACTTTTCCCACCTCTGGTTAGAGGAACAAGAATTAATCATCTGCTCTGGAAGACACCTTCACTGCCCTAGACCACTTCCCTCTGAGCTGTCATAGGAGGGAGAGTCAGTTTCTATGTCTTTTGAACGACTGAACCTTGGGATTCCTTTGTTACAGCAGCCTGTATACCAACACAAGTACACTTAGGATGTCTTTCTGGCCACAGATCCTTTCCGGATCAAAAGAAAATAACTGAGACTTATTGCAAAGAAATAGAGATCAAATTAAGGTTTCTGAGTTCCAGATCCAGTTCTGCTACCAAATGCTGGAATGTACTAATATGGAGTAATCTAAAGAAAAATTGCTAATATCCTATCATTGCTGACACTGTTTCCACTGTTTCCCCATCTATTTCCCATGTAGTGATGGGACTGGATGCCATGATCTTCGTTTTCTGAATGTTGAGCTTTAAGCCAACCTTTTCACTCTCCTCTTCACTCTTTCACTTTCATCAGGAGGCTTTTTAGCCCCTCTTCACTTTCTGCCATAAGAGTCGTGTCATCTGCATATCTGAGGTTATTGATATTTCTCCCAGCAATCTTGATTCCAACTTGTGTTTCTTCCAGTCCAGCATTTCTCATAATGTACTCTGCATATAAGTTAAATAAACATGGTGACAATATGCAGCCTTGACGTACTCCTTTTCCTATTTGGAACCAGTCTGTTGTTCCATGACCAGTTCTAACTGTTGCTTCCTGACCTGCATACAGATTTCTTAAGAGGCAGATCAGGTGGTCTGGTATTCCCATCTCTTTCAGAATTTTCCACAGTTTATTGTGATCTACACAGTCAAAGGCTTTGGCATAGTCAATAAAGCAGAAATAGATGTTTTTCTGGAACTCTCTTGCTTTTTCCATGATCCAGCGGATGTTGGCAATTTGATCTCTGGTTCCTCTGCCTTTTCTAAAACCAGCTTGAACATCAGGAAGTTCACGGTTCACATATTGCTGAAGCCTGGCTTGGAGAATTTTGAGCATTACTTTACTAGCGTGTGAGATGAGTGCAATTTTTCAGTAGTTTGAGCATTCTTTGGCATTGCCTTTCTTTGGGATTGGGATGAAAACTGACCTTTTCCAATCTTGTGGCCACTGCTGAGTTTTCCAAATTTGCTGGCATATTGAGTGCAGCACTTTCACAGCATCATCTTTCAGGACTTGGAATAGCTCCACTGGAATTCCGTCACCTTCACTAGCTTTGTTCGTAGTGATGCTTTCTAAGGCCCATTTGACTTCACATTCCAAGATGTCTGGCTCTAGGTCAGTGATCACATCATCATGATTATCTGGGTCTTGAAGCTCTTTTTTGTACAGTTCTTCTGTGTATTCTTGCCACCTCTTCTTAATATCTTCTGCTTCTGTTAGGTCCACACCATCTCTGTCCTTTATCGTGCCCATCTTTGCATGAAATGTTCCTTTGGTATCTCTGATTTTCTTGAAGAGATCCCTAGTCTTTCCCATTCTGTTGTTTTCCTCTATTTCTTTGCATTGATCACTGAAGAAGGCTTTCTTATCTCTTCTTGCTATTCTTTGGAACTCTGCATTTAGATGTTTATATCTTTCCTTTAAATCACTGCAGATGGTGACTGCAGCCATGAAATGAAAAGACGCTTACTCCTTGGAAGGAAAGTTATGACCAACCTAGATAGCATATTCAAAAGCAGAGACATTACTTTACCAACAAAGGTTCACCTAGTCAAGGCTATGGTCTTTCCTGTGGTCATGTATGGATGTGAGAGCTGGACTGTGAAGAAGGCTGAGCACCGAAGAATTGATGCTTTTGAACTGTGGTGTTGGAGAAGACTCTTGAGAGTCCCTTGGACTGCAAGAAGATCCAACCAGTCCATTCTGAAGGAGATCAATCCTGGAATTTCTTTAGAAAGAATGATGCTAAAGCTGAAACTCCAGTATTTTGGCCACCTCATGCGAAGAGTTGACTCATTGGAGAAGACTCTGATGCTGGGAGGGATTGAGGGCAGGAGGAGAAGGGGACAACAGAGGATGAGATGGCTGGATGGCATCACTGACTTGATGGGTGTGAGTCTGGGTGACCTCCGGGAGCTGGTGATGGACAGGGAGGCCTGGCGTGCTGCGGTTCATGGGGTCGCGAAGAGTCGGACACGACTGAGTGACTGATCTGATCTGATTTATCATTGCTAATTTTTTAATGTTTATATATATACAAAATTTATAATACAGAATATTTCTGGAAAAATATCAACAAAATTGTTTGGAGTGGCTACCTCTGAAGATGGGAGGTAGGGAGATAGAATAAAAGGACTTATATTTGGTGCCTTTTGAACGTTACCATTTATAACTATGCAAAAAGAATAATATTTAAGCCTCAAAAAAGTGAACCAATCTAAAGTAAATGGCTGGAATGGCTAAAATGTTAATGAAGAGTTAATAACTCTTCATCCCATATGAATTAATCTCACCCTCTTTAGGTAGCCCACAGTGATGCGGTGAGAGGAAAATACAGCATTTTTTTAAGGCCACTGTTGTCAATAGATGAGAAAGCAAAGTTGCTTTTGGACAAGTCTATCTATAGCTTTCAAAAAGGGTGCAAGAAAAATCAGAGCTTTCCCCAGTATATTTGTTTGCTTCCAATGGTGGCAAAAGTCAATCAGCAGCAGCCTAGCATCTTGAGATCCCTGCCCGCTCCTCCCCCACATGTCCACATCATCACTTTGTAAAGGTCACCCCACCGTGAAGGGGTTGCCAAGTCAGGGTAGAGACAGCTCAGCCAGGGCCCTCATTACACTGATCCGTGCTGTCTTCCATCCTTCATCAGCACTGAAGTCAATATTTCATCTGGGAGCTAAAATTAAGTCATCACCCCTCCTGAGAGCAACACCACTCCTGAAATAAAAATTTTACAACATTAGGTTGGAGGAGGATCACTTAGCATTTGAAAACACTTCCCCTGTGACCTTGAGATTTTATCGCTTGGGAGCCAAAATAAAACCTCCGAGGCAAGATGTATGAATAAATAATTAACCATGAAAATAAAATCAGCACTGAAAAAGAAGTGGTCCTTCCCATTTACAGGCAAAATTTCTTTTGTGGATGTCACTCTCTCTTCTGTGCTCAGTGCATTTTTAAGGGGAAAAAAAAAAAATTCCAAGATGTGCCAGCCTGACCTAACCATAGGAGCTGTGAAAACATGAGGACAAATTCTCCCTCTTTCATGTGTCTTCCTGGATTTTCAGAACACACTTGGGTCACCGAGACCCCAAGGGACAATGCGAACTCTCACTGTCCATCCTTGGCCCCTTCTCCCCACCCTACTCCACCCTTCCCAACAAGAGCAGAGCATGGGGGTGCTCTGCCCAGGGTCTACCAGCTAGCTCATGTCCTTCCCAGGTGAGATGCTGGATTGGGAAAGCAGCAATAATTCCAGTCCTTTAGAGAAGACACTGGGGCTCATACAACCCCCACCTCAGCGGAGAGTTCTCTAAGAGCAACTCATCCGGTGGGACAAAATGATGATACTGGGGAGAGATCAACTCACTTTTCAGGCAACATAGACAAAATCAAAGAGAGCTCCCTGGGACTTCCTTGGTGGTCCAGTGGTTAAGATTTCGCCTTCCAATGCAGGGGCAGCGGGTTCAATCCCTGGTTGGGAAGCTAAGATCCTACCACGCCTCCTGACCAAATCAAAACAAAACATAAAGCAGAAGCAATATTGTAACAAATTCAATGAAGACTTTTAAGGTGGTCCACATTACAAGAGAGGGAGAGCTCTCTCTCTCCTTTAAATGAAAACTCAGCATCCAAAGAAAACCAGCCCGCTGGCCTTGACTCTGGTCGACCTTTCGCTCACCTGAAGCGCTCGGCCCTGCTGCTGCCACACCCTTCCAGCCTGTTCTCACCTGTTCCCACGATTTCCCAGGCGTCCCTAGAGTTCCAACCAAATCTCCCCAGTGCAGGGAGAGGAACACAAAGAGAAGAGACCTTGCTGCCCCACAAGAGGGAATAGGAGTCTCGGACCTTCTGGAGAGCACAGAGCCAAGGGACCTCTGAGCACGTCCCAGATCCACAGTCCATGAAGATGTGCAAAATGAAACTGAAAATCTCCGCTTTTTATTTTCACAGCTCCTACTGTTTTTCTTTCGACCGCTCTAATCTGCCTCCCTGCTGACTCATTTGAGTCATGTATCTCTGAAGAAAGATAATGCCTCAAACCATTCTGGAGCCCAACCACCTGCCAAGGGTCAGAAGGAGGCCCTTCCTGGCCTTAAAATTCTCCTTGTGGAAAGGGAGGGAAGCGGGTAGGGAGGTGGGCAAGGAGTCCTCAGGAGAGCAGCCTGGCTCTGGGAGAGTCCCTTTCCCCTATTCTACTCAAAACAGAAGCCTACAGGTAGACAAGGAACCCTATTCCAGCAACGAAGACAGCAGAGACACTGTTCCCATTAAATGGAGATGAAACCGCTTATAGCTCCCAAACTTGCTCTCAGAAGTGAGGTTCATTTTAAGAATTCCTACAGCAGTTGTAGGACCGTAAGGCTTCTTTTACCTTCAACATGCCAGGATTCCCATGCTTCCTGATTTATGCTGGGCCTTGGGTCAGTTTCCTTCTCCATGCAGTCTCTCACATGGAATTTCCTCCTTGAAGACTCTCTTGAGATAATATTAGCACTTTGTAAACCCAAAGCCTGAAACCAATGGTAGTTTGTCTATTTGTCTACAAACTACTCACTTGTGTTCCATAGTCCTGGCCAACTTAAACTGCTGGCTATTAATCTTATTCGTAAATCACTTTTTTATTCTTGTCATAAATGTTTTTAAGCACCCTTATTGAGGACTGATTGACATACAATAAACTCCAAATGTTTAAATGTACAGCTTGGTAAGTTTTAACAAATGTAAAGCATCACTACAAACAAAGCTAGTGGAGGTGATGGAATTCCAGTTGAGCTATTCCAAATCCTGAAAGATGATGCTGTGAAAGTGCTGCACTCAATATGCCAGCAAATTTGGAAAACTCAGCAGTGGCCACAGGACTGGAAAAGGTAAGTTCTCATTCCAATTCCAAAGAAAGGCAATGCCAAAGAATGCTCAAACTACTGCACAATTGCACTCATCTCACATATTAGCAAAGTAATGCTCAAAATTCTCCAAGCCAGGCTTTAACAATACATGAACCATGAACTTCCAGATGTTCAAGCTGGGTTTACAAAAGGCAGAAGAACCAGAGATCAAATTGCCAACATCCGCTGGATCATGGAAAAAGCAAGAGAGTTCCAGAAAAACATCTATTTCTGCTTTATTGACTATGCCAAAGCTTTTGACTGTGTGGATCACAATAAACTGTGGAAAACTCTGAAAGAGATGGGAATACCAGACAACCTGATCTGTCTCTTGAGAAACCTATATGCAGGTCAGGAGGCAACAGTTAGAACTGGACATGGAACAACAGACTGGTTCCAAATAGGAAAAGGAGAACGTCAAGGCTGTATATTGTCACCCTGCTTATTTAACTTATATGCAGAGTACATCATGAGAAATCCTGGGCTGAATGAAGCACAAGCTGGAATCAAGATTGCTGGGAGAAATAGCAATAACCTCAGATATGCAGATGACACCACCCTTATAGCAGAAAGTGAAGAGGAACTAAAAAGCCTCTTGATGAAAGTGAAAGTGGAGAGTGAAAAAGCTGGCTTAAAGCTCAACATTCCGAAAACAAAGATCATGGCATCTGGTCCCATCACTTCATGGCAAATAGACGGGGAAACAGTGTCAGACTTTATTTTTTCTGGGCTCCAAAATCACTGTAGATGGTGATTGCAGCCATGAAACTAAAAGACGCTTCCTCCTTGGAAGGAAAGTTATGACCAACCTAGATAGCATATTCAAAAGCAAAGACATTGCTTTGTCAACAAAGGTCCATCTAGTCAAGGTTATGTTTTTTCCTGTGGTCATGTATGGATGTGAGAGTTGGATTATGAAGTAAGCTGAGCGCCAAAGAATTGATGCTTTTAAACTGTGCTGTTGGAGAAGACTCTTGAGAATCTCTTGGACTGCAGGGAGATCCAACCAGTCCATTCTAAAGGAGATCAGTCCTGGGTGTTCTTTGGAAGGAATGTTGCTAAAGCTGAAACTCCAGTACTTTGGCCACCTCATGGGAAGAGTTGTCTCTGATGCTGGGAGGGATTGGGGTCAGGAGGAAAAGGGGATGACAGAGGATGAGATGGCTGGATGGCATCACCAACTCGATGGGCATGAGTTTGAGAGAACTCTGGGAATTGGTGATGGACAGGGAGGCCTTGCATCTGCAATTCATGGGGTCGCAGAGTTGGACACGACTGAGCGACTGAACTGAACTGAAACATCCATAAAAACATCCCTCCAGTCAAGGTAAGAAATATACCCATCACTTTCAAAAGTTTCCCAAGCCCTTCTAAAATCCAGGTGATAGCAAAATAACATTGGTTTTGCCCCAGATCTGACTGTAACCAGCTGTGTGCCCTTGGGTTGCTTTGAAAGCTTTCATTTCCTCATGTGTCAAATGATCAGGTTGGACTAGATGATCTCATCTAGCGAGGCCACCAAGCCTTCTTCTAATCCAGTCTTGAAACCAAACATCAAGGGTGAATGGTCACCCATGGGTTTCTTCATTGTTGTTTCTGCCCAAAGAATTCATTCTCCAGCTATTTGATATGATACATGGCATTGTAGTGTTTAAATTTTTGGAACAAAATTCCATCCACACCAGTTGCCCTTCTAACAGGACAAGTGTGGTCATCCAGGTCCCCAGCCTCAGAAGGGGCATGCATGCACTTGGAGTTTAATTCTGTCCCCTTGTCATCTTGAAAGTCTTAATAATTTTGTCTTTGAATTTGGGCTTAGTGAGTGAAGTCTGTAGTTTTCCTAGTGGCTCAACAGTAAAGAATCCGCCTGCCAATGCAGGAGACTCAAATTCAATCCCTGGGTCAGGAAGATCCCCTTGAAGAAGGAAATGGCAACCCACCCAGTCTTCTTGCCTATGGACAGATGACCCTGGCAGGCTACATGGGGTCACAAAGAGTCAGACACAAGTTAGCGACTGAACAGCAAACAAAGCAACAAAGTAAAGTCCATAGGACAGTAGAACAGGGGACTTGAGATTTGTCTCACATGCTTCCTACCAACCAACATTTCCCCACCTTCTCTCCTCTCAGCTGTCTGCTGTCTCTGCCCTGGCACCCTGGTCCCTCATTACTGACCCCATCCCTAAACTGCTGTGTACTCCACTGGACTGGAAACAAAGTAACACTGGGGGGAGACGCCTACACTCTGCCCCCAGCAGGGGGAGGATCAGAGAGCAATGTTTACTCCACAGATCTCAAGACAGTCATCCTGGCAGCACCACAGCACATTTGATGGGCAACCTGGGGGACAAGGAGGGGCAAACTCAATCCAGGTACTGAGCACACCCAGGTACAGGTTAGGGCAGCTGGCATGAGGGAAGCGGAGACTGACTTCACCACCCCACTGGTCCTCCCATTTTCATTTTGCACTGGGACCCACAGAGCATCTCCAACATCATATTTTGTGAATATGAATTGCCTGGTATAGTCTAGGAATCAACAGGACAGTCCTTCATCCATGCGATGTCAAGAGGAAAGGCAGGAACTGACATTTCAGAGTGTTAATGACTATTGGGACTTCTCTGATGCTACAATGGATTAAAAAACTGCCTGCCAATTCTGGAGACATGGGTTCAACCTCTGGTTTGGGAAGATTCCACATGCTGCTGGCAGTCAAAGCCCATGCACCACAACTACTGAGCCCGTGAGCCGCAACTACTGAGCTCATGAGCTCTAGGACCTGAGAGCCACAACTAATGAGACCTGAGCTCCCTAGAGCCCCAACTATGAAGCCCATGCACCCAGAGCCTGTGTTCCACAAGGGAAGCCACTGCAATCAGAAGCCCACTCATCCCAACAAAAAAGAGCCCCACTCACTGCAACTAGAGAAAGCCTGCACACCACAACAGACTCAGCACAGCCAAAAATATAAATAAATAAAAGTTATAAATAAAAACAAAGTAATGGCTATTTAATGATCCTCTGCCCCTCTGGTCATCATGTCACCTGGGCACAGGCTGCTGCTGCTGCTAAGTCGCTTCAGTCGTGTCCAACTCTGTGCGACCCCATGGACTGCAGCCTACCAGGCTCCTCCGTCCATGGGATTTTCCAGGCAAGAGTACTAGAGTGGAGTGCCATTGCCTTCTCCCTGGGCTCAGGCAGAGACAGATAAAGAGTCTACAGCTGGTTCAAGGAGCCACACAAAATGGCATTAGCCAAGCTGGAGCTTAACTGTAGCGGTAGCCAGGTTGAATTGTTCTTTCAGGTTACAGGGGTAAAAGCATCTGAGTAGATGGCAGGCCTTCCTGGTCTGTTCATAGGTCAGGAGTCTGCCCAACCTCCTCCAGACACTTCTCCCACCGCCTCACTATGGCCGGAAATGAGCTTGAATTGAAAATAGCACCCATATTAGTTTGCTAGGGCTGCTACCATCATTATCTACCGTATGTCTTAAGTCCCAGGTAAGTGGTTGACTCATTAAGAAACAACAGCTGCTGAGAAACAGAGATTCAGAGAAAAGAGTTATGTTGGGGGGTGGGGAGAAGGAACTTTTTAAAAAGGAGGAATGCAATCCACTTTTCTTTAGAGTGCCAAGTATAGAAGAAGAGAAGGAGAGAGGAAGAGGTGGGAGAGGTCCACTCCTTCCCAGATCAGCATCTATGAGTTGTTCATCTTTTCATAGTTTCCAGTTTGTTCTCCATTTCTGCTATAGCAAAGGACCATGAACTGGGCTTGGAACAACAGAACTTTACTGCCTCACATTCTGGAAGCTGGAAGCCTGAGATCAAAGAGTCAGCAGGTTTGGTTCCTTCTGCTGTGAAGAAAAATCCAAGCTTCTTCTCCAGGCCTCTTCTCTAGCCTTTGCTGATTTGCAGGGAACCTTTGGTAGTTCTTCCCAGGTGGGTTTTAGGGCTTCCCAGGTGGCTCAGAGGTTAAAGTATCTGCCTGCAATGCAGGAGACCTGGGTTCGATCCCTGGGTTAGGAAGATCCCCTGGAGAAGGAAATGGCAACCCACTCCAGTATTCTTGCCTGGAGAATCCCATGGACAGAGGAGCCTGGTGGGCTACAGTCCACGGGGTCGCAAAGAGTTGGATGCGACTGAGCGACTTCACTTCACTTTTGGTAGTTCTTGGCTTGTAGAGGCATCGCCCTGATCTCTACCTTCAAGTTCATACTACATTTACCCTCTGTATGTCTTTGTGCAAATTTCCTCTTTTATAAGGACAGCCATCTTACTGAATTAGAACCCATCCCACTCCAGTATGACATCATCATCACGAATTACATCTGCAGCAACTCTGTTTCCAAATAAGGTCTCATTCTGTGGTACCAAGGGTTAGGATTCCAACATGAATTACAAGGGGAACACCATTCAGCCCATAATATCACCCATGCTTCAATAGTTACTGCTGGGAGAGGAAGAACACTGGGCAGCTCAGAACTCTCACTAAGGGTAACCAAGCTTTGATTAGAGGGGAGGGAACAATCTAAGGTCCTTCAGTTCTCAAATGTGGTTGAGGGTTAGGATGGAAGGTTGGAGGGAGAGAGAAAGAAAGAGAATAAAAGGGCACCACAGAACACAGGCATAAAAGAACATATAAAACAATGATGGAGCCAAAGGACAACTAGCTCCACAAAAGACCTGAGCGCAGTCCTAAGGCTAAAGGAAAGCTACTTTTTAAAAAAGGTTGCCTGTCTCCAGTCTGAAACTTCACTCTTGTTTTCCCAATTTGGAAACTTAAACCAACACACCAAACACACACACACAACTACCATCAAATGACTCATCTTTAACAGTCTACCCTTTGTTATAGCAAAAACCAGTTTCTCCCTCAAAGCTAGCTCTTCCAGCAATGGGTCCTTCACCTCCAACTGTACCCAAGCCTGAACCAGCACTTCTTAATTGTGTTAAGCAAAATCCTGCAGCCTTTGCAGATCTGGATATCAGAAGCCTGTTAAAAAAGAAAAAAAGAAGTTGAAATTGCTGCACCTTCCTGAAAAACAGCAATTAATTCAATGCTTTTTCAAATCGATTCATGTATTGTAATGTTCATGCAAGATGGCAGATGAGTATTCAAAATCCTATTTAGAGCCCCTGCCTTATCAACAGTCAACCCCAGCACCTGCAGTCTCTTCTGCAATCCTGCTTTCCTAACAACATGCTTATGATGTTAGCTAACTGCTTATATAGCAGAGGAAAGGTGTGTGTATGTTCCAATGAATAGGCACTTATTAACGGCCCTAAATGTTCAACAAATTAGCAGACTTTAAAAGTTCAGTAACACTTCTGTTCTTAATCCATGGACCTGTTTATTTAATAAATGTAAGCTCATAGTAAGGAGCTATTAGCATTTCACAATTGCTATTTGAGGGTATCTGGCAAAGTGATAAATTAGATGGAGTTTTACTTTTTTTTTTTTTGAAACCACGTGTGTTGAAAGCCTCTCTCCAAAAGGAAGAAATCAAGCCTTGCCTGGGGTGAAGTCACATGATTCTGAATGGCTCAGAACTCCAAAATAATGACTGGAGTGAATAAATACTAAATACTCCTTGCATCTCCCAAATAGTTTACCACATAGGTACCATCTTTATCTACCGTATGGTCTTAAGTCCCAGGTAAGTGGTTGACTCATTAAGAAACAACAGCTGCTGAGAAACAGAGATTCCAGAGAAAAGAGTTATGTTGGGGGGTGGGGAGAAGTGAACTTTTTAAAAAGGAGGAATGCAATCCACTTTTCTTTAGAGTGCCAAGTATAGAAGAAGAGAAGGAGAGAGGAAGAGGTGGGAGAGGTCCACTCCTTCCCAGATCAGCATCTATGAGTTGTTCATCTTTTCATAGTTTCCAGTTTGTTCTCCATTTCTGAAATTGCAAATTCATAAACACTCATGTTTTTATTCTGTGTCCCCTTCTACTTGACGAAGAGATTCTCAGTTCAGATAATTTGGGGAATTAGAAGCTTTTGTATAATAGATGTATAATAAAAGTGACATTCCCAACGTGATGGTCAGCTCTCATTTGCTGAGTTTCTGGACACTGGTGGGCTTCACAGAAATTAGCACTGTCTATATGCACATTCACACAAACTTCATGCCCAAGTTCCAAACAAAAGAGGATAGCTTGGTGGGGAAAAAAACAAGGTTAGGGACCTGTATTTGTCAGCTAAGGCTTCCATAATAAAATACCACAGATTGGGTGGCTTAAACAAAGATATTTCTCACAGTCTGGAGAATGGAAGCCCAAGATCAAAGTGCCAGCAAGGTCAGGTTTTGCAAGGGCTCTCTTTTTGGCTTACAGACCACCACCTTCTCATTGTGTCCTCATGTGGAAGAGAGGGAAAGCAATCTTTCTCTTTCTCTTCTTATAAAGCCACTAACTCCATTATTGGGGCTTCCCAGGGGGGTGGTGAAGAACCCACCTGCCAATGCAGCAGACGTTAGAGATACAGTTCCATCCCTGGGTCAGGAAGATCCCCTGGAGAAGGAAATGGCAACCTACCCCAATATCCTCGCCTGGAAAATTCCAAGAACAGAGAGCCAGGTGGGCTACAGTCCATGGGATCGCAAAGAGTCGGGCACAAATAAGCATGCACACAACCCCATCATTCAGGTCCCATCTTCATGACTTCACCAACCCCAACCATACCCCAAAGACTCATCTCTAAAAACCATCACATTGAGGTCACACATGAATGTTAGGGGGACACATTCTGTCCCCAATCCCCCAAAATTTATGCCCATCTCTAGTGCAAAATGTATTCATTCTGCCTCAACAGTCCCAAAAGTCTGATATCATTGCAGCATCAACTCTAAAGTCTCACCTAAATGTCATCTAAATCAGATATGAGTGAGACTCCAGATACAATTCACCCTGAGATAAGTTCCTCTCCAGTTCTGAATGTAGAAAACAAGACAAGTTCAGTTCAGTTCAGTCGCTCAGTCATATCTGACTCTTTGAGACCCCATGAACTGCAGCACGCATCACCAACTCCTGGAGTCCACCCAAACCCATGTCCATTGTGTCAGTGATGCCATCCAATCATCTCATCCTCTGTCGTCCTCTTCTCTTCCTGCCCTCAATCTTTCCCAGCATCAGGGTCTTTTCAAATGAGTCAGCTCTTTGCATGAGGTGGCCAAAGTACTGGAGTTTCAGCTTTAGCATCAGTCCTTCCAATGAACACCCAGGACTGATCTCCTTTAGGATGGACTGATTGGATCTCCTTGCAGTCCAAGGGACTCTCAAGAGTCTTCTCCAACATCACAGTTCAAAAGCATCAATTCTTCACCGTTCAGCTTTCTTTATAGTCCAACTCTCATATCCATACATGACTACTGGAAAAACCATAGCCTTGACTAGACAGATCTTTGTTGACAAAGTAATGTCTCTGCTTTTGAATATGCTATCTAGGTTGGTCATAACTTTCCTTCCAAGGAGGAAGCGTCTTTTAATTTCATTGCTGCAATCACCATCTGCAGTGATTTTGGAGCCCCAGAAAAATAAAGTCTGACACTGTTCCCACTGTTTCCCCATCTATTTGCCATGAAGTGATGGGACCAGATGCCATGATTTTAGTTTTCTGAATGTTGAGCTTTAAGCCAATATTTTCACTCTCCACTTTCACTTTCATCAAGAGGCTCTTTAGTTCTTCTTCACTTTCTGCCGTACGGGTAGTGTCATCTGCATATCTGAGGTGATTGATATTTCTCCCGGCAATCTTGATTCCAGCTTGTGCTTCATCCAGCCCAGCATTTCTCATGATGTACTTTACATAGAAGTTAAATAAGCAGGGTGACAATATATAGCCTTGATGTACTCCTTTTCCTTTTTGGAACCAGTCTGTTGTTCCATGTCCAGTTCTAACTGTTGCTTCCTGACCTGCATACAGGTTTCTCAAGAGGCAGATAAGGTGGTCTGGTATTACCATCTCTTTCAGAATTATCCAGAGTTTGTTGTGATCCACAAGACAAGTTATGTGCTTCCAAAACACCTTAGTGGGACAGACATAGGATGTATATCCAAAAGGGAGAAACTGGAAAGAAGGGGTGATGGGTACAAAGCAAGTCCAAAACATAGGAAGGAAAATTCCATGGGTCTGTGGTTGGCAAGCTGGAGCCCGAGGAGAGCTGATAGTGTGGTTCAGGCTCAGCCTATGTCCAAAGACAGAAGAGTGAGAGCTCTAAGACAGGCAGAGAGAGAGAATTCTCTCTACCCCAGTATTTTGTTCTACTCAGGCCTTCAATGGGTTGCATGAGGCCCACCCACATTGAGGAGGGCAATATGCTTTATTCAGTCTACTAATCTCATCCTGAAACACCCTCACAGACATACCCAGAACAATGGTTAACCAAACATCTAGGCACCATATAATCAAGTTAAGTTGACACATAAAATTAACCATCACAGGACACGGGGAAAATGAAGCCAGCACTATGTCAGCACGGTCTCTGTCCCTCCTTTGTGTTTCTTCCCAGCTTCTTCCTGCTGACCAAGTGTTGTCTTAACTGAATAAAGTGGGGAGAGGTAGGAGGAACCAGCAAGAAAATGGACAGGATGGATGAAACAAAGAGAATTTCTCTTATTTTTCCAAAGAGAATGTCTAAATGAGTTTGGGGCCAACGCACTTTTGGGATAAGAGTTAATTTAAAGTAGTCTACCAGTTTATAGAGGGGCATTTTTAATAGTCCTTCTGTATTGGCCTGTATCTCTAGTATGATAATGCATCAAATGGGATTGTAATATTTTAGTCGGGATTTGAAAAGAATTAACAAGACCAAAAAGATATTTACAAAAAAAAAGAGAAAGAAAGAAAGAAAAAGAAAGGCGTTAGGGACATCCCTGATGGTCCAGTGGCTAAGACTTCGTGCTCCCAATGGCGGGGGCCCAGGTTCCATCCTTGATCAGGAAACTAGATCCCACATGCCGCAACTAAGAGTTTGCATGTCGCAACTAAAGAACTTGAATGCTGCAACAAAGATTGAAGATCCTGCAATGCCACAACTAAGACCCAGTGCAGCCAAATAAATAAATAAATATTTTTTTAAAGAGAGGTGTTTTGTAAGCTCCTGCAATGTCCCTGACCTTGTCTCATGCCCAAGAGCTCTTTGAGGTAGGTATTGTTACCCTCATATTACAGATGTGGAAGGACTTCCCGGTGGCACTAGTGGTAAGGAACCTGCCTGTCAATGCAGAAAACTTAAGAGATGCAGCTTTGAGCCGTGGATCAGGAAGATCCTCTAGAAGAGGAAATGGCAACGCATTGCAGTATTCTCGCCTGGAGAATCCCATGGACAGAGAAGCCTGGTGGGCTACAGTCCATAAGGTCACAAAGAGCTGGACACAACTGAAGCAATTTTGCACGCATGCACAGATGTGAAAATTGAGGTAGAGACCCGTTCTGCCAAGATGGCACAGCGAGGACTGACCAGGGTTAGCTGTCTTTCCTGGTCTGCCACTCTTCACTGCCTCACACTCAGCAGCTGACCTGCTGTTAATTAGCAAAGAATGCCTCCCTCCTTTCTCCCCATGTGCATATCTCTGGAGAACATTTTTCTCTCATTAGTATCAAAACGAACTGGAGTTTTTAGCGCCCAAGCTCTGGAATCAATTAAGCATTTTAATCAGAGATGAGAGTTACAAGAAGCTGTCAGTAGACTCATTCCCAGGCAAATACTCTTGCCTATGGCTCATCACTTCTAATAAGACAATAATAACACTTTTAATCCTGCACTCCACAGTTAGTGAGTCATTCCTAATTACCCACATCTACAAGAGAAATCTCTTTATTAGGCCCTGAGCTAATGCTGTCCTAGAACCCCTTCCGTGATGTCACCAGTTCTCTTGGACAAGGTCTGTCAAGATGAGAGAAAACAAGGAAATATATATTCATCCCTGTGCTGAGAGCTTGCAGAAGACATCGTATTTCACGCAGCTGTGATAAAGCCAGGGGCTATTAGTCATAGTTAATAGAGTTGAATTAAAGAGAAGTTGAACTTTTTTTTTTCCATTTACCTACCAGCAAAGACAAGAACAGAGCACATTCTTCAGTTTTCAGGGAAACAACTGCAGAAAGTTGGGTTATTCTATGTGGTCAGAATTAGCATGCCTTGTCCCTGTTACTGGGGCTTCCTAGGTGGTGCTAGTGGTAAAGAACCTACCTGCCAAAGCAGGAGACATAAGAGACACAGTTTCAATCCCTGGATGGAGAAGATCCCCTGGAGGAGGGCATAGCCACCCACTCTAGTATTCTTAGCCTGGGAATCCCATGGACAGAGGAGCCTGCCGGGCCGCAGTCCATGGGGTTGCACAGAGTCAAACATGACTGAAGCGACTTAGCAGGCACACATCCCTGTTACTAGTCCATTCCCATTCTAGAAAAAAGTAGGCTTGTGGCTCTTGTTTCATAGCAACACACTTGATGATTTTTTAATTGAAGCTTAATTGATTTTCAACGATGTGTTAGTTTCAGATGTACAGAAAAGCGATTCAGTTACACACATACAAATATATTTTTTCAGACTCTTTTCCTTTATACATTATTATGAAATATTGAGCATAGTTCCCTGTGCTATACAACAGGTCCTTTGGTTATCTACTTTATGTATAGTAGTGTATGTTAATCCCAAACTCCTAATTTATTTCTCTCTACCCGCTGCCCACCTTCTTCCTTTAGGAAAATCGATGGTATGTTAAGCAGCTCTCTAATTAATATATTAATGCAAACAATAACCATCCTAGCTTGATAAACATCTTCCCCTAGGACATCAAAGGACACGCATGGACACCTACGTACTTCATCAGTACATTAAATTGGCCAATTATGTTTTAGTGAAAGGAACTTCTCTCCCTTGCTCCAGTGTTTGGTTAAGAAAGCCACCTAGGGAGAGAGAGGAGCATTCAGCTTTGAATATACAACTGAGCTCTCCATGCAAATAAGGGTACAGAATCAAAGACCCAAGAGAACCATCTCAGTATCACACCATCTAGCCCCTAATTCTTCAGTAATGAAGCCCTTCCCCTCCAAAATAGTAGTGAACTCTGCAAAACTGTTAATAGCAGCTTGGACTAGTTTAAATCTAGCTGTCACTTTCCAGATAGGCTTAATATTGGATGTTAAACCACGAGAATACAAATGCAGCCTGACCACAGAACACAGCATGCAGTAGATCACTGGAGCATCATGCAGAGATTGTGACAAGCCCACGCTGTGTACACCTCCTGCTCTCCGTGAATCCCATGCCATCTGCTCCTTTGCCACCGCCACCATGGCAGGACGTCTCCTAGGCTACTACCACTGAGCTGAAACTGTGCCCTCTCCCCCGCAATCTGTATCAGACAAGCATTTAGCACTCATTCCTGAATCAGAAGGGACCCATTTAATCCAAAGGGGCAGGCTGTGTCGCCCCACCTTGACAGGCTGGGCACAAGTCTGCACTGCTGCGATACGCACACTTGGACTGT
Source organism: Tragelaphus eurycerus (assembly GCA_935064755.1). NCBI lineage: Eukaryota > Metazoa > Chordata > Mammalia > Artiodactyla > Bovidae > Tragelaphus > Tragelaphus eurycerus. The sequence continues at coordinate 19,903,756 of CAKXYN010000003.1, forward strand.
TGTCCAGGAGAGTTTCTGGGCTGTTGTTTCAGAGCCTCACCACATCTAGAAACGTGTGCCCATCTAGTAAACAGTAGTGCCCCACACCACCAAATACATAAGCCAACAGTATGAAAACAGATTCTAAGGCCTTCTGCCCTCCCTCTCCCACGAGTGCCCCCTCCTATCTAGCTACACCACGCGATGTATTCATTTAGTCAGTACCTGTGCTCTGGCAGCTGCACTGGGTTCTGACATGTAATCCTGACCCTCATCATGGAGCAGTGAGCCAGGAGAACTGTTAGGGCGAGTTCCTACATTCACAAAGGGATTCAAATTTAGACCTGTGAGGGTACCTCCAAATGAAGTCCTGTATCACTCACAAAGATCCACTGAATGACTGAAGCAAGAATATTACTATCCAGAATTAATCTCATATCCAGTCACCAGACTGCACCACCCTAATGCACTATATGCATTGTAACCAAGCTATAATTAAGCTCTGCGTAGAAAGAATTCACTTGTGTTTGTGCTTTATAGCATTAATATGTTCATTGTCCACTCTAAAAGTGGACTGCAAGAAGGTTCAGTCTTTCTTTTATGTTCCAGAATTCTGGAAGCCTTGAATAAATGGAAGGCAAGTGGACTTCTTTCAACTGCTCTAAGAGAGAGAAGAAGAGAGAAGGGCAGAGAAGTGACCAACAGTCCAGAGGCTCTGTTGTCCAGCCAGCCCTCAGTTTCTCTCCAGGACTCTGCTGAGCTCGGGCTCCCACGTGAGAACTTTTCTCCCTTCCCTGAACAGTGGCCCTTTCCCTGTGCCAAATGTCTTCTGGGGCTTCTAATAACATGGCACACTAAGCTGATGAAAAACAAACCAAAAAAAAAAAAAAAAAGCCTCTCTCAAAATCATGTTAAATGCTTGATAAAATATAAAACACATCTTTAAATTCATAATTAATTTTGAAAGAAAGACGTCCCAGGAATAAAGAAAGGATCCAAGCCAGAGAGCCAATGGGGGCTGCACTTCAGGCTTTTTGTTCACATCCTTAAATGAACGTCTTTGTATATCAAACTTTTCTTAGGTTCCAATCATCCCCTCCCCTGAGTGGGATGAGTCCTTCTAGGGTAGATCCACAGAAGCAATGTTCTTTGTATGCATGTCTCATACCCATGCAGCTTCCTCATATACTCTGGTTACTGACATTCACTTCCTCTGTGTGCATGCTAAGTTCCTCCAGTCATGTCCAACTCTTTGCGACCCATGGACAGTAGCCCACAAGACTCCTCTGCCCATGGATTTCTCCAGGCAAGAATACTGGAGTCAGTTACCATTCCTTCTTCCAGAGGATCTTCCCAACCCAGGAACTGAACTCGCATCTCAGGTCTCCTGCATTTGCAGGCAGGTTCTTTACCACTAGTGCCGTCCACTTCCTTTATTGCCTTGAGATGTTAATATGGTGGTGGTGGTTTAGTTGTTAAGTCGTGTCTGACCCTTGCGACCCCATGGACTGTAGCCCACCAGTCTCCTCTGTCCATGGGATTTCCCAGGAGAGAATGCTGGAGTGGGTTGCCTTTTTCTGCTCCAGGCAGTCTTCCCAACCCAGAGATCAAACCTCATCTCCTGCATTGGCAAGTAAATTCTTTACCACTGAGCCACCAGGGAAGTCCCAAATGTTAATATATGGATTGCCAAACCAATAACACACTGTGCCACGGCAAAAATTGCTTTTTGTAGGTAGATATTATGGAGAAGGCAATGGGACCCCACTCCAGTACTCTTGCCTGGAGAATCCCAGGGACAGGGGAGCCTGGTGGGCTGCCATCTATGGGGTCACACAGAGTAAGACACGACTGAAGTGACTTAGCAGCAGCAGCAGGTAGATATTAAGATACTGACATGGCCCTTCCCTAGCTACTGGATAAACAGGAATGAGACTGCAGCTCTGGAGTCCTCAGACCTGAAACTATCTCATTCTATGGAGACCATATGGACCATCTCTGAGAGGAGACAAGAGACAATGGGAAGTCCACCCACCCATCTGTATCCTTAGTCTTGGTTGGAATCATTTGTTTGGTCCACTGGTACACCAACGTAAGAGCCATCTTAAATCAAGTCCTCAAACCCAGACCACCCTTTGTGAGCTGACTAGCTCACCAATCACCTCTACTGCCCACAATAATAGTGCTCCTCCTTACTCTATGTGGCAGGCAAATATTGTCATCCACCCAGTATTAATTTCACCTTCTTCGCTAGCACAGGTCAATCTTGGAACTGCAATGTGGTCAGCCCCAAAACTATGTCTAAGTTAAACATAACAATCCCATTCCCCAGTTTCTGAGCCTCCCTATACGTGGCTGCCAGCTCCACTTTTAGCCATTCAGGTGTAAATGAACAAGGATTCAGTTCTGAAAAGGCATTGGCATTCTTGATGGAAGAAAGAGACACAGCTAACAGTTGCTTTCCTCTTCCTCCCTGCCATGAATGTGATGTCACGCCTGGAAGTACAGCAGACAGTTTAACCAGAGGGAATCAAATCAACCAGGCAGCAAGAACAGAAAGAGATTGGATCTTTGAGAACATGACTAAGCTGCTGCTTCCATCCTGAGCTGAAAAACTCTAGACTCATCATTTAAGATAGTTAAATGCCCTCATTACTTAAGCCAATGTTGGTTGGGCATTCTGGTCAATGCAGCTGAAAGCATTCCTAATTAATATACCCCTTTTTCCTGCACTGCACTGAGATCCACCATAAATGATTTATGGTACTTCCACTGGCATGAGTGCCCCTAGAGCATTTATCTCAATAGTGCAATTTCTTGCTTATAGTATCCATTTCCTTTCTACAATGGAAGCCCTACAAAGCCTGACTTCTTTCCTATTATAATACTGACATCTAGAAAATTATCTGGCACATAGTAGGGGTTCAAAAAATCATTGTTACTAAATAGTGTCAAATTGGAAGGAATATGTCAGCGCCTGAGCTTTGAAAGACACTGGGTGTATTAGCAATGGACTTGTTTGTAGTTGAAAAATGTGCTCTGTGAACATGAGGAAAGTCAGCTTTGTAAGTCAGTGCTGGCAAGAATTAGCGAATAGGATAATGTAAATCCAGCTCCCCAGACATGAAAATGACCCCATTTCCTCCAGCATTGTGTACACCAAGGAGCTCCAGAGACCTGTGGTAAAAAGTACCAAATCAACACACTGATCCCTTCTGAGGTGTAGGGTGGAGTTGTTTTGACACACACTTGCTGTTACCAGTGTTGCCCTGGAGTATTTCAGCCTTAGTAAGGCAGCCTGCTCTTCTGAACTTCACTTTCCAATGATAACCCACCATGCTTCTGGGGTTTTCAGGTGCTGTGGGGCCAGCTACAGGTACCCTGATGATGCTGCAGACAGCCAGCAAGAAGCCAGGACCTGTGGGTGCTGACAGCGTGGGCCACTCTCAAACACTGAGGAGATGCCACCATTTACATCCTCAGAGTACCCGTGAGTTTCTCATCACTGAGATGGTGACTGAAAAGGGCTTGGAAACATTCTGATGGTCTCCACCCCCATGCATATATCTTTTTTAAGACTTCGCCTTGCACACAGGCTTCAGAAGAAGTCATACTCAGCTCATGAAACCTTCATTGTAAACATGTGTGTGAATTTCACCTGTAGAACCAACACCCAAATCAAGAAAGACCATTTGCAGTTTTGATGTTCTTGTTTTTTGGTTGGTTTCCTTTGTTTGTTTTAGTTGGGGCATGCAGGATTTTAGTTGTGGCCTGTGGGGTCTAGTTCTTGATCAGGGATAAAACCTGGGGCCCCTGCATTGAGACAACAGAGTTCCAAGCACTGGACCACTGGGGAAGTCCTCCAAATGTAATTTTGAAGAAATAGTTAGAAGTCACTCTTCCTTCATGACTTGGTCTCACACACTGGGTTCCCTTTGCCACATACCTCTCATAGGTGAGTGAACAAACTTTTCATGCAGCTTGAGTCATAAATCATCTATATCCTCTACATTTTTTGCCTCAAAATGATTGCCATCCACCCTCTATGTTACATAAGGCTAGCCTTTTCTTCCCTGGGCATGGCTTCCTATTTTGAGCCTATTAATTCCCACTGATGTCATAGATATTACTTTAGTGACAGCACCCTCAGAACTGTGCAGAATTCATAGAGCACTGGGTCTCTCTTCACAGATGGACATCTTATGGCCTCAAAATGCATAGATCCTTCCAACCCATCTGATGGTAGTAGAATGCAGATGCTACCATGATGTTCAATGCAAAGAATCAAAATATCCAAATAGGAAGTGATCTTAAACCCCTCATGATCTCTATTCTTTCACTGGCATTTGAATTTCCACTCTAATATTCTCAATAACTGAGTAGTTCTCCCTGTTAGAAATCCTATAGCTCTAGGAAAGTTATGAAACTCTAAAGCCATTCTTTATATTTTGGAACAATTGTAGGTACTTGAAAATTCATCCATATTTTAGCCAAAATCTTCCTTCCTATAATGCACACCCAGTAACCTATATGCCACTCTAAAGGCAAAAAACCCATTCTCTCCATCCCTTCTTGGTCCCAAACTGATCACAGATAGTTCCTCACTACGAACTTCTTTTCAAGTTATCATTTCAGTTAATATTTGCAATATAGTCTTTGATGTAGAGATGTTATTATACACATTTTATAAATGAGAAGATGTAGAATCAGAAAAAATGAGTGGTTGCCCTAAAGTCACCAGCTGGCAGGTGACAGACTCTGGATTCAAAGGCAAGCCTCCTGATTCCCAATTCGTTGCTCCTTTTGCTGCCGGAGAAGACATGGTTTTGAATCCCCTCGTCATCTCTGATGCTCCTCTGTGGATACAAACCTGTAATAAGTCATTTAGTACTGAATCCAGCATATCCAGGGTAGGGCAAGTGCACAGAGGAGCGTGGGATTCTGTGTTTTTTGTTCTGGCATGCAGCTTCAGTTCATGCAGCCCAAGTTCAAAGTGGCTTCACTGGCCACTTCATGTTCTCACTATTTAAATAATGTTTTTGGTTTGTTTGTTTTTTTATCATTTATGAAATCAATGTATGTGTATGATAGAAAACAAATACAATCAATAAGGGGAAAAAAACCAAAGTCCCATCAACCGCATAAAACCACTATTAACCATTTTTCTATGCACATATTTGGTAGTAAATAAGATCATACCATAATGTTTTGTAATCTGCTTTCTAAACTCAACTAGCTATCTTTCTCACTACTTAAATATTTTTTCATGATTTCAACTAAGTAGTTGCATTTTATTTCTTTATATGAATATGCTAGATTTTAACAAGTGCCCCATTCTTGAAGACTCGTTTCAACTTTCTTGCCGTTGTTACAATACTAGAGTGAACATCCTTACAGCTAAATATTTCCACACAGCTATTGCATCCTTTCCATTGGATGTAAATCTAAAAGTGACATTACTGAGCCAAAGAAACTCACATTTTAAGGTTTTCTTATGTGAATTGCCAAATATACCTCCAAAAGAGGTATTCATATTTATATTGCAACCAAAGTATACTGTTTAGACACAAAATTGTGTCCAACTCTTTGCGACCCCATGGACTGCAGTATGCCAGGCTTCTCTGTCCTTCACTGTCTCCCAGAGTTTGCTCAAACTCATATCCATTGTGTTGGTGATGCCATCCAGCCATCTCATCCTCTGTCGTCCTCTTTTCTTCCTACCTTCAAAGTATACTGGTTGAATCAATTTATATTGCAACCAAAAGTAAAAAAAAAAAAAAAAAAAAAACTGCTATCAATTTATGTTACAATCAAAAGTATAAAAACTGACAATCACAAACCTTAGCATTGCTGTACACTACCTTTCACTTAATATTTGTCCATTCTATGGCCAAAAATAGTTTAATTTTATTTCAGTTTAAATTTTTAATTTATTTATTGGCCAAAGTTAATATTCTTTTCCAAGTTACCCGTTCATATCTTTTGCCCATATTTTACTGGATACTTGGATTTTTATTAATTGATAAAGTCACTCACACCTCTTTGTTGAGTAATAGAGTTCATCTGCATATTAGCCAAAACCTCCAAAACTTTTTCTATGAATGATGCTATTTAGAAACAACTGTCCTATCTCATATATATCTTATAGTTCTGGCAGTCATCTATGTTTCATTTACATGTCTCCTTACTAAATTTCATTTTGTCAAATTTCCTACATGGTTGCAAACAGTTAAAAATAATTTTATCCCCATCCTATCATATTTCCCCCCTATTCTGAGCCATCCATCAGTTTAACCCATTTTTCTACATATTTACTTGAATGCAGGGTAAAAGATCATAGGACAGACATGACTCTTTGGGAGACCTGACACCTACCTGCAAGGAAACATCACTCACCATTTCCTTGAATGATGTCAGAGTTCTCATTCACTTGTTAATGTGTGTCTGCTCTCAAAGATACAAATAATGAGTCGAAGGATACAATGGCCCCAGATCACAGGTAGCTAACATACTACTGAGATAAGCATGAAGCAAATATTCACACAAATAATCATACAAATGTAACAGCAAGTCCAGCCATTCACAGGTGGGCTTGGTCCAGATGTTTCCTGTGAGTTGAACAAAGGTATTTTAGCTTAATGCTCATTATCTTGGAGGCAGGGTTCCCAGAGATGGTCCGTTAGGTACACTTTAAACTGTAGACAGCATCCGTTTAGCAACTGTGTCCATGCACGCTATGTTGCTTCAGTTGTGTCCGACTCTTTGTGACCCCATGGACTATATATCCTGCCAGGCTCCTCTGTCCATGGGATTCTCCAGGCAAGAATACTGGAGTGGGGTACCTTGCCCTCCTCCAGGGGATCTTTCCAACCCAGGGATCAAACCTGTGTCTCCTGATACTCCTGCATTGCAGGCAGATTCTTTACCACTGAGCCACCAGGGAAGCTCCCTTTAGTTATTAACTTATAGCAAAAACAATAGAATACAAAAGTTAAAGTAAAAGAAATAGATCCAATAGGGAGTCAGATTTGTTCTTCCATATTACACTGACCTGGGGCTTCCCTGGTAGCTCAGGAAGATCTGAGTCAGGAAAATCTCCCGAAGAAGGAAATGGCAAATCACTCCTGTATTCTTGTCTGAGAAACCCCATGGACAGAGGAGCCTGGAGGGCTAGGATCCATGGGATCACAGAAGTCGGACACAACTTAGCAACTTAACCACTACAACAAAGTATAAGAAAGAGATTCATTGTGGAGTCAGATTTGTTCTTCCCTATTACACTCACACAGATGCAGGCAGCATGGATATCTTCTCTCCTGAAAATGTTTATTCCTTGCTGGTCTAAAGTTCACTCAGATTTATTTGCAACTTATCCACTGGAGAAGGGATAGGCTACCCACTCCATTATCCTTGGGCTTCCCTTGTGGCTCAGCTGGTAAAGAAACTGCCTGCAATGCAGGAGACCTGGGTTCGATCCCTAGGTTGGGAAGATCCCCTGGAGAAGAGAAAGGTTGCCCACTCCAGTATTCCAGCCTGGAGAATTCCATGGACTATTCATGGGATCACAAAGAGTTAGACACAACTGAGCGACTTTCACTTTCTTTTCAACTTTCTGATGGGTTTTTTAAATGACTAGCATGTAACTAATCTAGCTTTTTCATGTTGTTAGAATGAGAGCCCACATTCTCTAATAACTATCTAAATCAAAACTGCAAGCTCAATAGAGCTTTTTAATATACCACGCCTGTATTTTAGGCATGTAGATGGTCTCCTGAGAGGCCCTTGGACTGCAAGGAGAACAAACCAGTTGATCCTAAAGGAAATCAGTCCTGAATATTCACTGGAAGGACTGATGCTGAAGCTGAAGCTCCAATACTTTGGCCACCTGATGTGAAAAGCTGACTTACTGGAAAAGACACAAATGCTGGGAAAGATTGAGGACAGGAGAAGAAGGGACAGAGGACGAGATGATTGGATGGCATCACTGACTCAATAGACATGAGTCTGAGCAAGCTCCAGGAGATAGTGAAGGACAGGGAAGGCTGGCGTGCTGCAGTCCATGGAGTTTGCAAAGAGTCGGACACGCCCTAGTGACAGAACAACATTTTAATAAAAGCTATTACATAATGAATTATAGCTATGTTTTTATTTTTCTCTTTTTTGTAATAGTATAATAAAAGTAATCTGAACTAGAGAATCTTGTCTCTAAGAGAAGCCTTCTTTTAAGTTCCCCTTCAATATGATTGGCAGTGATCAGTCAGTTAATTATGAGTTTCTCCAGTTTTATGCATTTCAGACCATAAATCCCACCTTTAGATTCCTTGTTCCTGACTGTGCTTCTCACCAATGGCTCTGTCCCCCTCTTTCTCTGGCTCCAACTCTCTTCCAGGCCAAGACAAATATAGGACAAGCTTCTGTCTGTCCAAATATTAGACTTTTTAGAGCTCAAAATAAACATGTAAGTAAATGTGGGTCCTAATTCCTACAGTGCTATACTATCTGTCCCAAATCAGATTTCATTTCCTAGCACAGAGGAAACTTTTGGGGAAACAAATCTCTAGTCCCATTAAGATTTAACTAAATGCAACTGCATTTTCAGTGCTAAAATTGTGTTGTAATTAGACAAAATTACGAATGGCTTTTTTCATAGTGAAAGGAGAATGTAAGCGACCCTTTAATTAGGAATTGAGCATCTTTTTCCATTTTGCCTCCGAGAAGTCCTGTCAACAAACTTGAAATGCACACTGGTTTGCAGATGGCACCACACTGCGGTTCATTCCTCACGCTCATCACTAAATGTAGCAAAACATTCTTTTGTCTCTACATCAGACACTAACCAAGGATCCAAGGCCTGGGAGAATATAAATATTTTCATAAAAAAAGAATTATAACCTGATTTTCTGCTCCTTCACCCAGATGTTTGCATTGTTGGTATTTTTTATCAACTCCACTGCAGAATGATCTTCAAAGAGATAAATGCTACTGAAATGCTTTATTTTCTTTTTCCCATAATGTTTTTTCTTAAAAAAAGAATCCAGAGCTGGCAAAATATTAAGTCATATATCTTTATAACTAGCTAAATCCAAGGTGATTATGATATTCTACCATTTCCCTCCCAAGGAGGTAAAGTCAGGTCATGTGGGTCCATGGCCAAGGAGGGCAAGGTTCAACTTGGGCTTGAGTAGTCAGACTAAGTCCAAGAAAGAAAGAGGTGAAAAAAGCTAGTGAGGCAGTATAATCATGTCTGAATAAAACGCTAAAGGCTAATCCCTGGTGACTCAGACAGTAAAGAATCTGCCTGCAATGTGGGAGACCTGGGTTCGATCCCTGGGTTGGGAAGATCCCCTGGAGGAGGGCATGGCAACCCACTCCAGAATCCTTGCCTGGAGAATCGCCATAGACAGAGGAGCCTGGCAGGCTATAATCCATGGGGTCGCAAAGAGCTGGACACAACTGAGCAACTAAGAACACAGCACAATCCTGGTGAAGCCAAGTCCATTTTAAAGACCAAGGATAAGTTTAACAAGTCGGGAGCCAGGGAAACAGAAGGCTGGAGCAGTTGATTTGGAGCAAGCCAGGGACAAGGCCATCTGGCCCAGGACATCTATAATGAGAAGAGTATGTTCTTATCAGACACTGGACACAGAACACTGGGTTATATAGGGGCTGATTGGAAGATGTGGAGTTCACTAAGGATACCCCACATTTCCAAACTGGAACCTGAAAGGTCCTCATATTTCTTCTGGACTGAAAATCCTAGATATTTCATTGGCCCATTCCAAAAGATGCAATGGAACTGAGGGAAATCTCTACCTTCTCTCTCAAATGGCAAGGGCTTATATAAAAGAACCTATCTGTTCTCTGGGTTTGTGGCTCACCTCTACCTTCCAATGCCACTGGACCCCTTAATTCTAATAATAGCTTCTTAATTCTAGTTTCAATGCACCCAGTGTATCCCATAACTGGACCTTTATATCTAAGTTCCTATAACTGGAGCTCTAACTTACCTTTAGAAGTTTTATTTCTTGGAGACAGTTCCCAATCTTAAACCACAGGGTAAGTTTAAGGCTTAAGTACCTGTGGCTTGAGCTCCTGGGCACCGTCCCCATCTGCTTGTGTTCAGAGAAATAACCAGTCCAGAGTCCTCACTAAGTTCTTTAACCACTTCCCTTGGATCCTTGGTCTATCATGGCCACAGCCTTCGGGCACCAGTGGCTGAAGCCACTGCGCCCAGCCAGCAGTCCAGCCCTCAAGCTACCCTGCCATTTGCACTGGGTGACTCAGTTATCAGGCCAGTCTGTGATTCACCCTTTCCTTAAGAGGGAAGCACCTGGAACAATGGCTGTTGGGATCAGTTTATTGGAACTTAAGAGACTGCAGTTTTGAGTGGGCAGCCAAAGAAATAGAGAGCTCTGCAATAACTATAGGCTGTGTGACAAGGAGGCCTGCTGGCACTTGAACCAATGGACAGCACAATGATGGAGTGCACCGTGGGTAAATCTGTCGCGTGGAGTTTTCGACGAGCCACAGTAGGAGTCGTAACAGAGAAATCTAAAGTTATGGAGCATATAGTCTGCAGCAGAGAATTATATACTATTTGGAAAAAACGCCTGGTATACTATGACAGTGATGGAGAGTCTGGCCATAAGGCATCAGCTGAACATGTCACTGGAGCTATCCCTCATGAGCTGGTGCTGTCAGATACACAATAATGCAAAATCAGGTGGGCACAGAAGTGTCCATGAATGGATGGCCCAAATTCCCATGCCATTCATCTCTGTTACAATGACACTTCTTTCTCAGTATGCACTGTTGTGTCTTGGAAGGGAACTTCCCAGGTGGCTCAGTGGTAAATAATCTGCCTGCCAATACAGGAGATGCAGGAGACGTAGGTTTGATCCCTGGATTTGGAAGATGCCCTGGAGGAGGAAATGGCAACCCATTCCAGTATTCTTGCCTGGGAAATTCCATGAGTAGAGGATCCTGATGGGCTGCAGTTTATGGGGTTGCAGAGAGTCAGACACAACAGAGCATTTGACCACATATGAACTCACGCACACCATGGATTGGAGAAGAATATTGCATAGAGGAGTTCTATGCAACTTAATAGAGGAGGAAAATAATATAGGCCTGATTTATGAATTCAGTTCAATTCAGTTCTGTAGTTCAATCGTGTCCGACTCTTTGCGACCCCATGAACTGCAGCACACCAGGCCTCCCTGTCCATCACCAGCTCCCGGAGTTCACCCAAACCCATTTCTATTGAGTTGGTGATGCCATCCATCTCATCTTCTGTCATTCCCTTCTCCTTCTGCCTTCAATCTTTCCCAGCACCAGGGTCTTTTCAAATGAGTCAGCTCTTCGCATCAGGTGGCCAAAGTATTGGAGTTTCAGCTTCAGCATCAGTCCTTCCAATGAATATTCAGGACTGATTTCCTTTACAATGGACTGGTTGGATCTCCTAGATCAGCTCAATATTTATATAAGCCAAAAATAGACTGCTGTCCCACTACCGCCTCCTGAGTGACCCAGCTTCGAGTGATGTATTTGCTCATGTACTTTGTATGAATATGCATAGACTCCTGGGTTATGGCAAATACCTTGGCTGGTTGGTCAGGCACTTGGAAGATGTGGACTTGAAAGATCAAGAACAAGGAGATTTAAAGAAAAAGCATGTGGAAAAACTTCAAGAATGGATACAAAATATATGAATGTGTAAGATACACATCAATGCCCATAAGAAAGGATCCAATGTAAAAGAACTCTTAATAAAATAAAATTCAATTAAGTAACCTTGAAGATCTAATTGGCTTTATTCAAAGATTTCTGAATCAGACAGCATCCTATCTGGCAAGAAGAAAGGCATTCCAAGGAACTGTACAATTTAAGGCATAAAAGTACCACCTCAGCTATCACTCCGTAGTTTCTGAAAACTATGTTGATCCCATTTTATTTTGTTCTGAATCTTTGTGGCATTCACAGATTACAACTTCAGATTGAAGTTTTCTGACTTTGTCATTCCCGTCATTTCTTTTTCAACATTCCAGTCTTAGGGAGATCATTTGTCTGGTGGTTAGCAGCTGCAAACATGGACTTAAAGATTTTGAGTGAATATAATAATATTGGGAGATTATTATGATTATTATAAGCAGGATAATCCCCAATGTTTAGAATGAACTTTGGAGCCATGTTCCCCAAGACTCAAACCAATCAAAATCAAATAAGTCAAAGAGAGACCTTTTTAAGCCAAGTGTCTTGTTCAGTGATCTTATGTAACTGAGTTTTACTTTTTCTCCAAGTGTTAATGCAAGTGCAGCAGTGATTTTGACCACAGCATAGATACCTCCTCGTTTAGCTAAAATATAATCAAAGGCTATTCTACTACCAATAATATATGTGGCCAGAGAGTCTAAGGATTTTTGTTGGGTAGCTATTGCTTTTGCAGCAGATTTTGCAACATGTTCAAGAGTTAAGGACAGGTTCCTGATCTTAACCTCATTTGTACTTACCCCTAACAAGGGAAGTAGAACCTTGCCAAAGAAAAACGTGAATCCTGAATAATAAATACCTCCTGTTAGCTCCCTTCTAACTCAACAATGTAAATCCAGGGAATCTAACAAATGAAGTGTCTCGGTTTATTTATAGACAGTTAGGAGCACAGTTAGATAACCCAAAAGGCATTGTCCAGTCATGTGCCAGCCATTGAGGCATTAATAAGCTCAAGGAGAAAATTAATCACTACAAAGATAAATCCTGTAGGGGTATAAACCACTGCCACTGAGGTGGCACAGTTAATGGGCTAATCTCAGGTATTGTTTCATTTGCCTGTTCAAGCCAGGAATTAGATTTTTTTTTTTTCCTAGCCTGAAATTACAAAGCATTTTCAGATTCCAGAGACTGCTTCCTTTGCCAATGGCTTAGGAGACATGGGTCTCCAAGATAATGAGGGGGAAAGAGAGGGCTTCATGTTTAAATTATTAAGTCTTGATTCAGTGTCTTGGGCAGAAGCTGTATGTTTTTTTTTTTTTTTTTTTTTTTGGGAAGAGTGGCAGAGCTTGGCTGTCAATATCGATGTCAACTCCCTTTCTTCCTGGTCAGTTTGACTTGAAGGTTACGCCCCCTCAGAATGGGTCCTCCAATGAGACCTTCATGATGTGGCCAAAATACTGAGTGCAGAGCATCATTCCTTCCAAAGAAATTCGGCTCCGTCAGAATGGACTGGTTGATCTTCTTGCAGTCCAAGGGACTCTCAAAGTCTTCTCCAACACCACAGTTGAAAAGCATCAATTTTCGGCTGCCTTCTTCACAGTTATGGGAGTGAGGAGCTTTTTGGCATAGTCCATTTCAAGCGCAATTTCATGCGCAGTCACCCTGCAGTGACGGAGCCCAGACAGTGACCTGTTCCACCCAGGAGAGGCCTTGGGGAAATCAGAGCAGTCTTTCTCTTGGTGGTTCTATATTAGAAGGATTCAAGAAAATTGGAAATGTCAGCTTAGAGAGTTGTAGTCAGTCATTTGAGGAAACTAGAAGAATTCAGGATCCAGTCCAGTTTGCATATAACAAAACTTCAAAGACAATTAATAGGATTAGAATCTAATATTTACAAGTGTGCAAACATAATTTTTTTTCTCTCTACAGTTACCCCATTTTTATCAAAGTTCACAGTGAGTCCATTTTTTCTTTTTTGCATTAAAATTGGCCTGATTATTTACATTAGTTTAGCAAGAATAGTGATCGACCAGATAAGGTCTTTCAAAGACTGCTTTGATGGAAATTGTTAATCTCAGATTGAATTCTTAAAAGTCTTTCAGGCCAAGACGCCCAGCCAAAGACTCAGCACTAGATTTTACCTGTGATACTATCTCAGTCAAAGCCTTGGAAACACAATGTAGCCAGTGTTTTCAATTGTGTTCTATTATAAGAACAGATTCTTATTGAACTTATATAATAACTACTGGAAGGATTAGATAGAAGAAAAACTAAATATTTTCACCTTTGACTACAAAGGTATAATTTACTATATTGCTGTGGGTCTTGGGTAGCTTAAGAGAAACAATTTTCTCAAATGTGGTAAAGTAGCAATGTTTCAAAAATGAAGTCATAAAAAATTACAATTATTCTCCTCTCTTCATTCAGTCCTATGCTATTAATTCTTGTTTAGTTTAACTGTTCTTTGCCCCTTCATCCTGGAGATTCTTACCCAGATCAGTTTTATGTATTTAAAGATATCAGAATCCTATAATTATCAAAAGTCCTTTCTTTTTGAAAATGCAGTACTCTTACAGGAACGCTTTTGTAAAAGCTATCTATAAATGACAAAGATTTTTAAATGCCAACTGTTGGAGCTCATTTGATAAACACATGTAGTTACTTTTGTGATGTACAACATTTTATGATAACAACTAGAATTATGACAGCATTTAGTTCAGTTGATCAGTCTTGTCCAACTCTTTGTGACCCCATGAACCACAGCACGCCAGGCCTCCCTGTCCATCACCAACCCCCAGAGTTTACCCAAACTCATGTCCATGGAGTCAGTGATGCTATCCAACCATCTCATCCTCTGTAATCCCCTTCTCCTCCTGCCCTCAATCTTTCCCAGCATCAGGGTCTTTTCACTTTGCATCAGGTGGCCAAAGTATTGGAGTTTCAGCTTCAACAGCAGTCCTTCCAATGAACACCCAGGACTGATCTCCTTTAGGATGGACTGGTTGGATCTCCTTGCAGTCCAAGGGACTCTCAAGAGTCTTCTCCAACATCACAGTTCAAAAGCATCAATTCTTCACCGTTCAGCTTTCTTTATAGTCCAACTCTCAAATCCATATGTGACTACTGGAAAAACCATAGCCTTGACTAGATGGACCTTTGTTGGCAAAGTAATGTCTCTGCTTTTGAATATGCTGCCTAGGTTGGTCATAATTTTCCTTCCAAGGAGTAAGCATCTTTTAATTTCATGGCTGCAATCACCACCTGCAGTGATTTTGGAGCCCAGAAAAATAAAGTCAGCCACTGCTTCCACTGTTTCCCCATCTATTTGCCATGAAGTGATGGGACCAGATGCCATGATTTTAGTTTTCTGAATGTTGAGCTTTAAGCCAACTTTTTCACTCTCCTCTTTCACTTTCATCAAGAGGCTCTGTGGTTCTTCTTCACTTTCTGCCATAAGGGTGGTGTCATCTACATATCTGAGGTTATTGATATTTCTCCCACTTTGTGCTTCTTCCAGCCCAGTGTTTCTCATGATGTACTCTGCATTACACTGGAATATATCAGACTCTCTGGAAATGCACACAATTTCTGAAATGCTTATAAAATATACGTATGCAAACACAACATAAAGAAGGTTTAGTGTTACTTCTTATCTGCCAGTGCTTCCCATATAATTTATTTTTGTAATTAATTAATTTATTTTAATTGAAGGCTAATTACTTTACAATATTGTAGTGGTTTTTGCCAAACATCAACATGAATCAGCATCAGGCACACATGTGTTCCCCATCCAGAACCCCCTTCCCACCTCCCTCCCCATCCCATCATGTAATTTAACATAACAAATAAGCCTAATTAGTTTAAAATTTTTTTATAAGAAGAGAGAACAAATCTTCTGAGATGTTTCAGGGACTCTAAAAATCCAAGGTAGTTCAAGGTCAAAAAGACTTCATTGAATACTTGATTTGGGGAAGTTTGCCAAAAGTATCAAAAGGTTTTTAAAAATCAGATCAGATCAGATCAGATCAGTCGCTCAGTCATGTCCGACTCTTTGCGACCCCATGAACTGCAGCACGCCAGGCCTCCCTATCCATCACCAGCTCCCGGAGGTCACTCAGACTCACATCCATCGAGTCAGTGATGCCATCCAGCCATCTCATCCTCTGTCGTCCCCTTCTCCTCCTGCCCTCAATCCCTCCCAGCATCAGAGTCTTCTCCAATGAGTCAACTCTTCGCATGAGGTGGCCAAAATACTGGAGTTTCAGCTTCAGCATCATTCCTTCCAAAGAAATCCCAGGGCTGATCTCCTTCAGAATGGACTGGTTGGATCTCCTTGCAGTCCAAGGGACTCTCAAGAGTCTTCTCCAACACCACAGGTCAAAAGCATCAGTTCTTCGGCGCTCAACCTTCACAGTCCAGCTCTCACATCCATACATGACCACAGGAAAGACCATAGCCTTGACTAGGCGAACCTTTGTTGGCAAAGTGATGTCCCTGCTTTTGAATATGCTATCTAGGTTGGTCATAACTTTCCTTCCAAGGAGTAAGCGTCTTTTAATTTCATGGCTGCAGTCACCACTTGGCCAAATAAGATCATAGATTACTGTGAAACAATATTTAGTCACCTATTTAACCAAAGTGACAATTAAAGACGGCTCAGGCACACAAAGTTACATAGTTGCAAAACAAACAAAAAACAAAACAAACCCTAGCTCTTTCATTAGAGAAGACTGCTTTCTTCAGTTCAGTTCAGTCGCTCAGTCGTGTCCAACTCTTCGCAACCCAGTGGACTGCAGCACACCAGGCCTCCCCATCCATCCCCAACTCCCAGAGTTTACTCAAACTCATGTCCACTGAGTCAGTGATGCCATCCAACCACCTCATCCTCTGTGTCATCCCCTTCTTCCTGCCTTCAGTCTTTCCCAGTATCACGGTCTTTTCAAATGAGTCAGTCCTTCACATCAGGTGGCCAACGTAATGGAGTTTCAGCTTCAGAATCAGTCCTTCCAATGAATAACCAGGACTGATTTCCTTTAGAATGGACTGGTTGGATCTCCTTGCAGTCCAAGGGACTCTCAAGAGTCTTCTCCAACATCACAATTCAAAAGCATCAATTCTTCAGCGCTCAGCTTTATTTATACTTCAACTCTCACATCCATACATGACTACTGGAACAACCATAGTCTTGACTAGACAGACCTTTATTGGCAAAGTAATATCTTTGACTGCTTTCTTAAGCAGTCAAAAAAACCTGATGAGGCACAGGAAATTATTTTTTTGTAAAATGTGAAATCTTTGCTTTCTAGGTAGCTTACCTAAAAGGGAAAGACACTTTTACCATCTGTTATCAAAATCAAACCAAAAGTCCAATAAATCTTTCTCTTTTTAATAGTAAGAAAACCAAATTTTAACAGTACCAGCATACTTTTAATATTAAAACTCATCACTTAATTAAATTCACTTTAATCTTACCCAGTTCTGACCACTAATAAAATTCCTTTCTAGAGATTTTTTTTCCATGGCCTTCTGCAACTTTCTTTTTTACATTTATATTTTGTCCTGTGTTTTTCCTTTTTCTCATCCTGAAATAACCAGCTTCACGTTAGGACAAAATTACTTTCCTCTCTCTCTCAACAAAATGCATTTCCGTTCTTCATATCATACCATTTCCTTGCATACAGAGTTGTTTTCCCCATTACTTCCAGTAGCCCTAATAACATACACTGGAAAACTTGACCCTTAAAAACTCAATTCTCAGGGAAATATTGAAATATTTTATAACATATGAAGTTTATATTAGCACTGTATGGCTTGGCAGGTTTGTAAATACTTTTTATAATTTCTAAAAACATGTTTTTTCATAGTAGATATTTTAGTGTAGCACAAGCTATGTTTACTAACAAATCCAAAAATCTTAAATGTTACAGCAACAAGAAATCTAAAGTAGATAAGCCACGTTCAACAATTAATGTTTTAGTATTTTATCCTGTTAACCAATGTTCCAGATATTTAGTGAATTTCTATCATTGAACTTAATTAGCAAAACTTTAAGATTTCAGGTTATCAAAAAAGCCGAGGAAATCATTTGAAAAGTTCACCTAAAAATTTTTAATCCAATTTACATCTATTTGATTTACTTTTTCTTAGCAATTATGTTTAGACTACCCACAACAACTTCATGAGACATTAGACAAAGTCAGTCATTGTCCCAGCTATTTTTCTTGCTGACAAATTTTGTGATAATATGAACTTGTTTGACCTTTAGTAAGCCTAAGTAGAATAATAGTATTATATTCAGTGCTGACCGTTCTAAAGTCATGCTTGTTTTAATTAAACTAACAAACCAGCTTTATTTCTGACTATTTTCCCAAATCACACAAACTTGGAATTCATTTTAACTAGTTTTTACTATATTTTTGAGAATTTAATTTATGTAACCACTTAATTTTCTTTAAGCCTATTAAATATAGAGCTCTTTTATAAGTTAATCTTGGCAGGAACATTGAGAGATAAAGAAAATGCCACACATATGCAATGCACATATATATTCACACATAAACATGCTGTCAACTACAAATTGACACTTTTCATCTACCTCTATGAGGATTAAATCACGTGCTGCTGCAACTGCAAACTTTCAACACATCCTGAAAGGAGTTCAGGGTGCACAGCAGAAATGAGGCACTCTGTGCTCTGGAAAAAAATTGGCAGAAGAGGTCTTCCAATGGTTGGATATTTTCAGGAGCTGATTTTATTAACCCAATTCCTGAAAGTGAAATCACTCAGTCATGTCCGACTCTTTGTGACCCCATGGACTGCAGCCTACCAGGCTCCTCTGTCCATGGGATTTTCCAGGCAAGAGTACGGGAGTGGATTGCCATTTCCTTCTCCAGCGGATCTTCCCGACCCAGGGACGGAACCCAGGTCTCCTGCATTGAAGACAGATGCTTTACCGTCTGAGCCACCAGGGAAGTCCTAACCCAATTCCTGTATCTCCTCATATCTAGAAAAGCACTAAAATCCTTCATGGTAATGACTGCTCCTCAGGACTAGCAGCAAACTTCACAAGACTAGCAGAACCTTCTGCAAAAAAATATATGCTTCATTGCATGTACTCCCTCTTCTTCAAAATTGCATATATACTGATCCTCCCCCTGCCTCTTTGAAGCAGCTTCTCAGAGTATCTGAGGTGCTATCTCCCAGGCTATAGTTCTCATTTTGTCCCAAATAAAATTTGATTCACAGCTCTCATGTTGTGCATTATTTTTAAGCCGATAATGCAAACAGAGACCTTACAGCTTCCATTTTTGTTTAATTACTGCCATGAATCAAATATAATAATACAACACTCACCAGTTATAAAAGTTGCATCTAAGTTTCTTTACTGATGGAATAAGTTAAGGTTATCTGCTCAGATGGCTAAAGCTTTCACATGATTTTTCACTTGCCTAAGTTTCAAATGACCTTTCTCCTATTTTTTTTTCCTTCCAATAAGAATTACCTCCCTGAAGTTTGTACTCTAAAGAGAGGGCCTAGATAACAGTTAACATTTATTTGGGGGAAGAATGCAAATTCCTCCAAGAGCTTTGATTTCCTAAGGCCAATGTTTTACAAATATTTGAGATAAATGGGGGAACTTAGGGGATTGGTAATTGGTTGATTTTTAATTGTTTCTAGAGGATCAATCTGGTCCTGTAAAGACTGAGGCTGCTGCTGCTAAGTAGCTTCAGTCGTGTCTGACTCTGTGCGACCCCATAGATGGCAGCCCACCAGGCTCCACCGTCCCTGGGATTCTCCAGACAAGAACACTGGAGTGGGCTGCCATTTTCTTCTCCAATGCATGAGATTGAAAAGTGAAAGTGAAGTCGCTCAGTGGCGACTCCATGGTCTGCAGCCTACCAGGCTCCTCCATCCATGGGATTTTCCAGGCAAGAATACTGGAGTGGGTTGCCATTCCCTTCTGCTCCTGTAAAGACTAGATTTGTAAAATAAGGGCATCTGTTTTAATTACTCAAAGAATTGGGTTGCCACCCAAATATAAAAGGACTCCCATACCTATCCACCTATGTTGGAATGTTTTTCTTTACCCCTAGGTACATTTACCTTAGGAGACAAGTCTAAAATAATTCCTCTCAGACTCTGAATATTAGCTTCCAATTTGGCCAAATTTCTTTCTTTCTTTCTTTGAAACTCTGATTTTTTAATAGGTGCATTGAGTCTTACTTGCAGCATGTGATGGCTCATGAGCTTCTCTAGTTGCAGTGCATAGGCTTCTCTCTAGTTGTGATGCACGGGTTTAGTTGCCCCATAGCATGTGATATCTTAGCTCCCTGACCAAGGATCAAGCTCAAGTCCCCTGCACTGGAAGATGGATTCTTAACCACTGGACTACCAAGGAAGTCCCGATTTGGCCAAATTTCTGATCATAGAGTTATTAAATGTTTTCAAATAATTGTAAGGTTTCATCCATGAGAAATATTAATAAATATTTCTGGCAGTATTGAACAACCCCTGAGATTTAGGAGGCATTCCCAAAGAAAATACAGAAGATATTATCCTTCCCCCCACCACCACCCAGATCTTAGAGCCACTCCCAAATAGCCAAAAGAAAGAAAAGACTTAGATAATGACAAATAAGAAGATAACAGCTGTACCTGGAAAGAAATGATCTATGGGTCTGGATTTGGGTGGAAGAAAAACAACATGAAATCTTTTTTTTTTTTTTTTTGTAGTAATTTTTTTTTTATTGAAGGCTAATTGCTTTACAGAATTTTGCTGTTTTCTGTCAAACCTCAGCATGAATCAACCATAGATATACATATATCCCTTCCCTTTTGAACCTCCCTCCCATCTCCCTCCCCATTCCACCCCTCTAGGTTGATACAGAGACCCTGTTTGAGTTTCCTGAGCCATACAGCAAATTCCCTTTCAGTTCAAAATAAGGAAAGGAGTACGTCAAGGATATATATTGTCACCCTGCTTATTTAACTTATATGCAGAGTACATCATGCAAAATGCCAGGCTGGATGAAGCACAAACTGGAATCAAGATTGCTGGGAGAAATATCAATAGCCTCAGATATGCAGATGACACTACCATTATGGCAGAAAGCAAAGAAGAACTAAAGAATCTCTTGATGAAAGTGAAAGAGGAGAGTGAAAAAGTTGGCTTAAAACTCAACATTCAGAAAACTAAGATAATGGCATCTTGTCCTATCACTTCATGGCAAATAGATGGGGAAATAGTGGAAACAGTAACAGACTTTATTTGGGGGGCTCCAAACTCACTGCAGATGGTAACTGCAGTCATGAAATTAAAAGACGCTTGCTCATTGGAAGAAAAGTTATGACCAACCTAGACAGCATATTAAAAAGCAGAGACATTACTTTGTCAATAAAGGTCCATCTAGTCAAGGCTAGATTTTTCTAGTAGTCATATATGGATGTGAGAGTTGGACTATAAATAAAGCTGAGTGCTGAAGAACTGATGCTTTTGAACTGTGATGTTGGAGAAGACTCTTGAGAGTCCCTTGGACTGCAAGGAGATCCAACCAGTCCACCCTAAAGGAAATCAGTCCTGAATATTCATTGGAAGGACTGATATTGAAACTGAAACTCCAATACTTTGGCCACCTGATGTGAAGCACTGACTCATTTGAAAAGACTCTGATGCTGGGAAAGATTGAAGGCAGGAGGAGAAGGGGACGACAGAGGATGAGACAGTTGGATGGCATCACTGGCTCAATGGACATGAGTTTGGGTAAACTCCAGGAGATGGTGATGGACAGGGTAGCCTACTCCTATCCATGGGGTCTGCAGTACATGGGGTGACAAATAGTAGGACATGACTGAGCGACTGAACTAACTGAATGTAAATTTCCATGTTACCCTTTCCATACATGAAATCTTAATTTTCCTCTCTCACCCGGACACTACAGACTGAGTGTACTGCTTTGCAATCCCATGGACTGTAGTTGGCCAGGCTCCTCTGACCATGGGGATTCTCCAGTGGGGTGGGCTGTCATTTTCTTTCCCAGAGGATCTTCCCAACCCTGGGATCAAACCCGGGTATCCTGCATTGAGGCAGATTCGTACTGTCTGAGTCACCAGAGAAGACCTGTACTACACTGAGTACCCAATTATTAATAAAAGAGGACAGAGAGAAGCAATAGAAGTTACATCAATCTTTATTTTTTTAGTCTTGTTTTTAGGTATCTCTTATGTGTTTAATTTTTCAATAGCCATTTACAATGAATCTTTTAACAAAGTTACTTTGGAATTTTAAGTCTTTTGGAGGCTTCTGCATTACTAGTTAAAATAAGTATTCCATTTTCTTTGATATGGGAACACCAGCTTTCAAGTGCACTTCTTAAATGACTGTACCTAGTTGGAACACTCCTCATAATGGCCACTGTAATTCTAAGGATGTAATTTCCCCTTAGGGCTGGAAGCATTTTGGTAGAACCAAATGGAATGCAACCCAGATCGCTTTCTGGATATATTTTAGGACCCTCATCCTGATGCTTACCAAACGAAGTTTCAGAACACAAAATTGTAGGTTATCTTTATTAAGATTTTGATATTTTTTATAGGTATTTATAGCTTCCAGGACCGTAGGTCTTAAGAAAGAATGCTGATAGGTGACATGTGAAGTGAAGTGAAAGTCTCTCAGTCGTGTCTGACTCTTTGCGACCCCATGGACTATATGGTCCATGGAATTCTCCAGGCCAGAATACTCAAGTGAGTAGCTGTTCCCTTCTCCAGGGGATCTTCCCAACTCAGGGATCAAACCAAGGTCTCCCGCATTGCAGGCAGATTCTTTACCAACTGAGCCACCAGGGGATTCTCCAGGCAAGAATACTGGAGTGGGTTGCCATGCCCTCCTCCAGGGGATCTTCCAACCCAGGGATTGAACCCAGGTCTCCAGCACTGCAGGCAGGTTCTTCACCATCTGAGCCACCAGGGAAGCCCCGGTAGGTGACATACTGACATACTTAACTCTAAAATGTGAGTAACTTAATTCTTTTAGCCAAGCCTTTGGTCCTCTTGGAGCAAACTAGTACCTAAAATGGATGAGCCACTGGGTTAAGGCTTGTGGGATATTTTACAGTGTATCTCACTGCACAGAAAATTTAAGGTTGGCAGGCGAGCTAGTGTCGATCTAGTTTATTCCATGACCGATTTATACTAACACCAGAGTCACTGGACTAGATAGTGAATGCTCTAAGTTCTTAAATGCTTGACCCATGTCCACAAATTTTGAGACTTCCAAGATTCCCATTATAGAAATTTTATTCACACAAGACCTCACACTGGACCCAATTAAGCTTAAATCAGAACCAACCCAATCTCAGACCCAGTTTGATTTTTAAATTGGACCCAATCTGTTCCCAGACCCAGTTCAGTTTTTAAGTCAGACCTAGTCCCATTCTGCTGGTAAATACCAGCAGTTTCCATTGTAAAATCTGAACAGTAGGAGAAAGAACTGAACCAGCAGGCCCTAAATAATGGGGATTGCTGACTGATTCCAAACAAACAGTAACTACAGTTCCCAAGATGGAATCTGGGGATTTAGGGTCAAAGCCAAGGCTGAGATTTCCAAACAAATAGGGAACTGTGGAAAGCCAATTAGATCAGGAGCTCAATGCAAAGAGACCAGAGCTCAAGAAACGAAAGGAACTTGCCCACATCCCTGTGAAACAGTGAGAAAAGCAGAGAATGCAAAGGGTTCATAGGATACCACACATCTGTTTTTCATTTTCCCCAAATGTTTTCAGAAGTTCACTTCAGATCCCACCATTGCCACTAAATCTGCTTTTAGAAATTCAACTGAGTAAATCTGAAGTTCCCATTGGCTTTATTCAATGATTTATGAGTCAGGCAGTATTCCATCTAGCGAGGAGGAAGGTGCTCCAAGCAGTTGTATAACATGGAAGGTATTTATAGACAGAAAGATGACAGGACAAGAAAGGGTCAATTAAGCAGAAGGAACTGTACTCAGTGCTCTGTGATGATCTAAATGGGAAAGAGATCAAAAAAAGAGGGGATAAGTTGCTGCTGTTGTTCAGTTGCTCAGCTGTGTCTGACTCTTTGTGATGTCATGGACTGCAGCACACCAGGCTTCCCTGTCCTTCACTATCTCCCAAAGCTTGCTCAAACTCATGTCCACTTAGTCAGTGATGCAATCCAACCATCTCATCCTCTGTTGTCCCCTTCTCCTGCCCCAATCTTTCCCAGCATCAGGGTCTTTTCCCAATGAATTGGCTCTTATCAGGTGGCCAAAGTATTCGAGCTTCAGCATCTGTCCTTCCAATGAATATTCAGGGTTGATTTAAGATTGACTGGTTTGATCTCCTTGCAGTTCAAGAGACTCTCAAGAGTCTTCTCCAGCACCACAGTTTGAAGGCATCAGTTCTTCGGTCCTCAGCTTTCTTTATGGTCCAACTCTCATATCTATACATGACTACTGGAAAAACCATAGCTTTGAATATACAAACCTTTGTTGGAAAAGAGATGTCTCTGATTTTTAAAATGCTATCTAAATTTTTCATAGCTTTTCTTTCAAGGGGCAGGTGTCTTTTAATTTCATGGCTGCAGTCACTGTCCAGTGATTTTGGAACCCAAGAAAATAAAATCTGTCACTGTTTCCTTTGTTTCCCCATCCATTTGTTATGAAGTGATGGAACCGGATGCCATGACCTTAGTTTTTTGAATGTTGAGTTTCAAGCCAGCATTTTCACTCTCCTCTTTCACCTTCATCAAGAGGCTCTCTAGTTCCTCTCCCATTTCTGCCATTAGGGTGGTGTCATCTATGTATCTGACGTCATTGATATTTCTCCCGGCAATCTTGATTCTAGCTTGTGCTTCTAGCCCAGTATTTTCACAGGATGTTCTCTGCATATGTTAAATAAGAGCTGTGTCTGACTCTTTGCAACCCTATAGACTATAGCCTGCCAGCCTCCTCTGTCCATGGGATTCTCCAAGCAAGAACACTGGCGTGAGTTGTGCATGCCCTTCTCCAGGGTATCTTCCCAACCCACGGGTCAAACCCACATCTCTGCTACATCTCCTGCATTGGCAGGCAGGTTCTTTGCCAGTAGCATCACCTGGGATCTCACTCACATGTACACGTAGAGCTGATTCACTTTGCTGTACAGTAGAAACCGACACAACATCGTAAAGCACTAGATTCCAATAAAGTTAAATTTTAAAAGAGTGGATTATTCCAAGCCAAGAAATAATTATTTCAAGCAAGGAAATAATCTTCCTTAGGAGAAGGAAGGGGAGGACAGATTATCTCTCTATTGGTAGTCAGGAAATTCCAGACTGATTGGTTTAAAATTCCACTCCTGGGTTAATATTGTAGGTTTTTTAGATTTAAAACCATGTCCCACAACTTACTATCTGTGTAACCTCAAGCAAATTATTTAACTTCTCTTAAACATAAACTCCCAAATCTATAAAAATCTAGATAATACTATGTATCATTCAGGGGCATTTTGAGGTTTAAATGAAAAAAAAAATTGAAAGAGATACACAAAATCACTCATCCAGTAAATATTATCCAATCTCTGTCCTCAGACTTCACAGTGTTTTCATAGTTGGAACTTGAATGTAGCAGTCATGGTAGTGAGATGGAATTCCTCTTACCAAGACTGCTGCTGCTGCTGCTGCTAAGTCACTTCAGTCGTGTCCGACTCTGTGTGACCCCATAGACGGCAGCCCACCAGGCTCCCCCGTCCCTGGGATTCTCCAGGCAAGAGCACTGGAGTGGGTTGCCATTCCCTTCTCCAATGTATGAAAGTGAAAAGTGAAAGTGAGTCGCTCAGTTGTGTCCGACTCTTAGCGACCCCATGGACTGCAGCCTACCAGGCTCCTCCATCTATGGGATTTTCCAGGCATGAGTACTAGAGTGGGGTGCCATTGCCTTCTCTGTTACCAAGACTAATCTAGGTGTTAACACTGCTGAGTATCTCACCTATCAATCACTTTTAATGCTAAGGTCTAGATGTGCTAGCTCTCAAGGAGTCCAGCCAGCCAATTTTTGGCAAGTCAACTACATTGAACTCCTTCTAAACTGGAAAAGATGGCGCTATCATTCTCAATAGGGTTGACCCAAGGCGCAGGTATGGGTTTGCCTTTCCTGCCCACAGCACCTCAGTCAGTACCACTCCCCAAGGGCTCACAGACTATTTGATTTACCAACATATGATACCAGATAACAACGCCTCAGCCCAAGAGACGGATAGCAGAAACTTCTTACGTATTACTTTTAATTCACTGAGGTATAAGAAAGTCATTCTGGCTTATTTGACTTGAACTTTATGCTAACTTGAACAGCATGCCTTATGGTCTGTTTATTATGCATTGTATGCTTTAACCGTTAAAAAAACAATGTATTCACCAGATTGTTTAGAATGTTCATGTTAGGTTGACTCCCTGCCCCACTTTCTGATGCTGACTGCTAATACCTCTTGGAAAATGAGGTTCCCTTCCCAGGCACCAAGGTCATGCTGACTCACTGTGTATGTGCTAATCTGTCTTCTAAACTCTTAGAGAACTGTACCTCTGTCATGTTTGATGTTTGGTTTTTGTTCTGACGGACCATACAACGGTGGTTCACGTGTCCAAAATGAAGCAAGGAATGTGCCCAAAAAAAAAAACAAGGAAAATAAAGAGACGGAAAGGTATATAAAACACTGAGAAGTCTGTAAAGAATGTTCTATTTACATCCTCTAGCTCCAAAGAGAGGATCTAGGCAAAAGGCTGTCCGTTATCCAAGCTCCATCCCCCATGGCTAGTCCAAACACTTTCCTTCTATTCACAGTTGTAAACCACCAGCTGTGATCTTAAGAAATCTGAAAAGGCTGAGAAAAGAAACTATACTGTGTGTCTCCACTTCAGTGAAGGGTTAGCAAGATCTGGGCAATCTGAACTCAGCTGGACCTTTAGCTCTTAAAAAGACATTCCAGTGAATAAAATCCCAGCGGCTGCTAGAGGCATTTCCATCCTGTGTGTCTTTGACGCAGGCATCAAAGTGACTCCAAGATGAAGTGAACATAGCTGCTACACAAGGTCAACCACTTCCTCTTTATCTTTGACTTAAAGAGACCCTGTTTGCTATTACTTATGTCAACCTCATATTCTTACTGGCACCCTCTTGACAGCATCAAGATTTCAGACATCCCAAGACAAAGCAAGTAAACCTAGAGCAATCAGAGACAACGTATTTCAGTTCAGGGCTCTTTGGAACTACCCTGTTACCTGAAAGACCCTCCTAATTTGTGTGACAGCTGGTGATCCCCCTTACCCATCACCTAAGAAACATAAAACTCTTCTCTTTTGTTCTCTCTCTCATCCCCTGCTCCCCTCTCTCCAGTATTATTGATGGATTTGCACTGACTTGCATCTGCCTGCAATATGGGAGACCCGGGTTCGACCCCTGGGTTGGGAAGTTGCCCTGGAGAAGGAAATGGCAACCCACTCCAGTATTCTTGCCTAGAGAATCCCATGGACAGAGCAGCCTGATAGGCTACAGTCCATGGGGTCACAAAGAGTCGGACACGACTGAGCGACTTCACTTCTTCACTTCATACACATTCTCTCCCTCACCATCCTCTTTGTCACCAAAAGTACATTTGTTTATGATTATTGCTTACATGAGCTTCCCAGGTGATGCTAGCGGAAAAGAACCCGCCGGCCAATGCTGGAGACACAGGAGATGTAGATTTGATCCATGGGTTGGGAAGATTCCCTGGAGTAGGAAATGGCAACCTGCTCCAGTATTCTTGCCTGGAAAAGTCCAGGGACAAGAGACCAAATTCCATGGAGGAGCCTGCCAGACTACCGTCCGTGGGGCCACAAAGAGTTGGACATGACTGAGCTACTGAACACACACATACACGCACACACATTTAGACATTTAGGTAACAATAAAATAATAGAATATCTTCCACTCAGCATGTTTACTTACCACTTGTATACTTTTCCAAAACAGAACCAATTTGATTTATTTTACAGATACTTTTGTTAAATAAGAGGAGACTTCATACGAGACTCATCAGTTACAGTCCTCAAAGTTGATGTCAGAGTGGAAAACTTAAAAGAGACCATTTCTGCTATGAGAAATCTAGATAAAATACCCAAAAGGAAATTGTTCTGAAAAGTACTATTTTGAGTGGGAATCATTAGAAATAAAACACTTTAGAAAATAACCAAAACCATGGGTATAACTGTGACTTTGGAAGCAAAGTGAAGTTGATGACCACATGCATCACATGGGCTGGGCTGACCCTTAGCATCCTCAGGTCTGCTCCCCAGGGAACAAAACCACTGGTTGACTCAGGCCCCACCTCCTGGCACCCCTCTACTTCCTGTTCTAAAGTCAGGACATTCTTATCCAGAGGAGGACAGGGTGTGAGAGCAAAACTGTGTGGTCTCTGGACAAACAACACAGATATATTGGCCCTTCCTTATCTTCCTTCTGAGCTAGACATTGCCCTGGAGTGTGTGTATGTGTGTGTGAGTGCTGGCTGAAGTTTACCTTCCCCCTTAATGTTTGCTGCCAGCCCCACTTCCAGCCACGGAGATGGAACTAGCTTTCCTCTTCTCTAAGAAGACACCAAATACAAGAATGGACACACAAGTCTTTGACTTGATTTTTTGCTGAATTTGCAAGTAACGATCATCCATATAGTATCCAGTTGAAATAGTGAAGTCACCAATGATGAGGGGCAAGAATGGCCCAGATGGAAAATTCCTCTGATTTTTAGCTTGATAAATATAGTGCAAACAGATCAGTTTCTCGGGAGACATCTGAAAGTTGCAAGTCTGACCTATCCAGATAAACACCCTCTGCTGCTGCTGCTGCTAAATCACTTCAGTCGTGTCCGACTCTGCGACCCCATAGACGTCAGCCCACCAGGCTCCCCCATCCCTGAGATTCTCCAGGCAAGAACACTGGAGTGGGTTGCCATTTCCTTCTCCAATGCATGAAAGTGAAAAGTGAAAGTGAAGTCGCTCAGTCGTGTCCGACTCTTAGCAACCCCGTGGGCTGCAGCCCACCAGGCTCCTCTGTCCATGGGACTCTCCAGGCAAGAGTACTGGAGTGGGGTGCCATTGCCTTCTCCAATAAACACCCCCAATAGCAAGCAATGCTCCCAGAATATCAAAACTCACTTCCTTAGATAAGCAGCTTTTCTAGGCCAGAAATCAGGGAGTGAAGGAGCAGGAGCTACCAGTCTAGCCCATGGCTTCCTGGTGGAGAAGAAAAAACTGCAATATTACTGTGGGCACAGAGAGGCTTGGAGATCAAAAATAAATGCAGATATGGAGGATTCCTATGATTTTTTTTTTTCACATGAAGGAGAATCACTCTATTTAATTTAATTGAGATTAAACAGAAACTGTAATGCAACTGTTTTTTGTTTCATTTTTCTAATAGGCAAACAGCCTTTTCCCTCTTGGTTTTAAAAAGGATGCACTGCAGAGTATTTATACAATGCAAGGTTTAAAAGAAATGAAAATCACCTGGAGATCCGCCCCCAGTGATGACCCATTCTGTCTTGGTGGGAGCATCTTTCCAGACATCTTGTCATAAAATTTTACCCATGCATACCCACCCCCCACACATAGATGTGCACGCACACACACAAAAACACACACATATGTGTAAACATACATAGACACATAAATGCACAAGCACACATACATGCATGCACACATATACACACTTAAAATAACTGGGCACATATTCACAAGCTATCTTACAATCTATTTTATCAGCACCTTGTGTGTGTGTATAAAATCGAGCACCTTAAATCATAAATATGGACATGCAGTGTCTTCATTTTATTTCTTTATCAATATGTACTACAATTTAGCCAATCCCTGAATACTGGTAAAACTAATTTTGTTTTTTATATATTTCAAACAGTCTTCTAAAAAATGTCATCTTTAAACACTTATTCAAAAATTTTCTTGGGAAATATCTTGGGAAAATGGGAAAATTCCTATGAAATTGGGACATTTCTTTGGAATTGGGAGGTTAAAGGGTAGCCCAATTTTTTAAAATCTTGGTACATAGTGCCAAAGTGGAGATGAACTGGGACATCAGGAGATCATTGACCTTGAACTTCCCCTCCCAATCTGAGGAAGCTCTACACAAAACCTCTCCTTAGGGTCTGTCCCTACACGGACAACAAAGCCATGCCCAAGTTTCTAACTGTGTCCCTGCTAGGTTGGAGAGCAGGTCTCACCGGAGAGAAGGCATAAAATTCTCATAAAACTCTCTTGAGCTCCTTCTGCTCCATGGTGAGGATGGACCCTGGCTGGGAGCTCTGCACGTCTCCTGCACCCAGACAAGAGTTCCTGCCAAACTGGACACCCATTACTATGCATGTCCTGTGCTCCAAGTTAGCAGATCTGTGTAAAGACTAAAGGCAAGAATTTGTAGTAAAAGATCAGGAGTTTTCCTCTTGCTGTGGGGCAGATCAGTGGGTCTCAACTCGGGAAGGGAGGGGGTGATTTTGCCCCCCTCCCAAGGAAGATTTAGCAGAAGGCAATGGCACCTCACTCCAGTACTCTTGCCTGAAAAATCCCATGGACGGAGGAGCTTAGTAGGCTGCAGTCCATGCAGTCGCTAAGAGTTGGACACAACTGAGCGATTTCACTTTGACTTTTCACTTTCATGCATTGGAGAAGGAAATGGCAACCCACTCCAGTATTCTTGCCTAGAGAATCCCAGGGATGGGGGAGCCTGGTGGGCTGCCGTCTATGGGGTTGCACAGAGTTGGACACGACTGAAGCAACTTAGCAGCAGAGATATTTTGGGCTTCCCTGGTGGCTCAAACAGTAACGAATTTGCCTGCAGTGCAGGAGACCCAGGTTCAATGCCTGGGTCAGGAAGATCCCCTGGAGAAGGGCATGGCTACCCACTCTAGAATTTTGCCTGGAGAATTCCATGGATGGAGGAGACTGGCAGGCTATACAGTCCATGGGGTCGCAAAGAGTCGGACACGACTGAGCGACTAACACTTTCACTTTCCGAGACATTTTAGGCTGCCACAGCTGTGGGTGTATGCTACTGGCATCTAGTGGATACAGACCAGGGATGCTGTTAAGCATACTGCTGTGCCCAGGCCAGCCACCCACAACAAAGAATTATCTGACCCAAAATCTCAGTAGTGCTGAGGCTGAGAAACCCTGTGTAGATAATGCATTCTTCTCTACTTTGTGGTTTTAGCTCATTCACTACCCTAAATTTCAGTGGGGAAGAACTGCAAATTTTCAGATATCTTTACCCCTCATATATATGCATTTTTAAATAAAAATATTGCTTCCTCATATAATCTTTTAATGTCTTCTCCATTTTCTGGCTTTCCTTGTCCAGAATCCAAGACCCACAAGGTTCTAGAGCCCTAGAGTTCAAACCTGCTCTACCCAAAGTTGGGCCACCCATGAAACCCAAACAGCATTGACATAGACAAGCCTGATTCAATGTTTTCCTTCAATCCTTTTGTTTTAAATTAACTCATATAATTAACAGAACATGTAGACCTGTTTCTTCTTTTCTGCCATGGAGTGGTTTTCATCTCATTCATATCATTTTAATATGCTGTCACTTCAGCACAAAGCACTTGATGTGATGATAAGCCCCTTTGGCCTGAAGCGGGGTGGGGAAGCATTTTCCTTGTAAGGGGAGTAGCTCTTCTCTAAATGAGAGAATTCTACATGCTGTCCCATTCTCTCCACCACTTTTTTAGATTTACAAGAGCAAGATGCAAGGCATTCTAAAGCCCTGAGCAGGGTCACTGGACACATCTCATTGGTTAGATGACTACCTGAGAAGAATCCATATTTTATCCAGACTTGGATCCCTGTCAAGCCTTCCTTGGGGCCCGTTACTCAGTAAGCCCTGAGTTAGTGTTACTGACCAAAAACAGAGTCCCTCAGAGGCAATGAGCCGTGAGTGAAAATTCTGAGGTCAACAGAAATGGTTCCTATGATAACAGAGCCTCTGTAATGATTCCCTGGTGCCCCAGGGTGGTGTTCAGGAACCATTATAAGGATCTACCATTCATAGACGGGAACTTAACTGCAATGGTAAATTGAATCCACAGCCCACACGTGAGTACATACATATATACACCGCCAACCTCCCCACTGTGGAAAAGCAGCCTTGCTTGATTTATTTCCCTGTCACCGAAATTTTTCATCCATAGCAGACAAAAGAAATAGCCAAGTTCTATCCAGGCACAGGACAAGAAATGCCTTTCTCCTCTTTGCACATCAAGTTAAAAGCTATTGCTTGTGGAGCAAAGCTGAGGACTGCAGAACAAAGGCAACAAAATCTAGCTCATGTTGGTGCTCTGGCAAGATACTAAGAATTACTGGAACTGAAGGCTTTGTGCACCTTTGAAGGAGAAACACCGCTTCAGAAATACAGTAGCCACAAAATCTCTTTTAATACAGAGTTGCATGGGGCCTTTAGGACAAAAGAGGTGTGCACCTGTCTCCCCTATAAGACCTGGCCCAGTATTTTGACACAAGTTTTCAGTAAATTATTATTGGGCGGATCACTCACATCAGAAAGCCCCATCATCTTGCTGTCATCTAGATCTTGGCTACTTAAAATGCAGTCTTCCGACCAGCAGCAGCATCCAGGAAGCTTGTTACCAATGCAGAATCAGGCTACTCCCCAAAGCCACCTATAGAATCTGAATTTTCACAAGATCCCAGGTGATGCATATGCTTATTACGAGTTTCATAATCACTGCTATGAACAAACTCTCCCGACAAAACATAGAAACTCTGGCCCAGGATGACAGAGAGTGTATCCAGTCAATCAATCAGCCAAATACTGCCTGACAGTCTGCTCTGGGCATGATCCCAATGAGGTGGCCAAAGCAGAATCCGAACACTAGAATACTAACACAACAGAACGAGAGTTTGGCAGTAGTTCCCTGGAAGACATGGGACACACCACAAAGGGACCAATGAGAGAGGAAACTTGGGCCACGATAAGATTTGTCTCTAAAGGAGCCTGGGAGTCAGAAATATATTAGTACAGCAATGATTATGCCTTCAGCCTCTGCAGACCTTCCCAAAGTGCTTCCCCTAATAAAGGAGCAGGCAGATCTGAATGAAGATGTTAAATTAGAGATAACATGAAATAAGCTAGCAGTGCATGAGAGTGGAGCAAAAACAGGAGAAAACAGGAGACAGAGGCCTGTCCCTAACCATGACTTTAGTAACCAGTCTCAAGGCTGCCAGAGGCAATCTTCATCAGCAGTCGTGAATGAGTGAATGAGTGAATTAGTGGCTTCTGCCGCCCTTGTGATTCTGCTCCAGTTGCAGTTCTAATGCCTCTTGGGATTTAGTCTTAAAGTCAAAGAAAGAAACATCCTGAATGAAACAAAAATTTGTTCCCTGGCCTCTAAGTTCAGCAATGGCTGATAGACAGGAGACAGGAGGACAGGCTGAGTGAGATAGCAAGTTACTTCCTTCACCCCACGCCACTCCCACTCCTTGCTCTGGGTCTGACAGGAGGGTGAATCAGTCCCTGGGGGATATTTGGCCAAGGGCAGAGACATTTGGGTTTCATAACTAGTTGCGTGGTTACTACTGGCACATCCTTGGTAGAAGCCAGGTGTGCTGCACAAGGAGTTCAGCCCAGAGCTCTGTGATGACCTAGAGGGCTCGAGAGGAAGGGCACATATGTGCGTATGTGGCTGATTCACTTCATTGTACAGCAGAAACTAACACAACTTGTAAAGCAATTACAGTCCAATTTTTTTTAATTTTTTAAAAAGATCCTGCAGTGGACAAGACAGCCTCCACAACACAGAATTCTCTGACCCAAAATGCTGACACTGTCAAGGATGAGACACTTGGCTCTATAGCAACAGCCCTGTGGGGGTGCTTCCTGCAAGACTGTCTTCAGGTGACAGATTCCTGCTGTTGTTCCTCCTATGGGCCTCAACTTTGGGGGTTTCTTTAATCTACTGGCCCCTGAAGTCAGCACCAACATTCAGTTCAGTTCAGTTCAGTCACTCAGTCGTGTCCGCCTCTTTGCAACCCCATGAATCGCAGCATGCCAGGCCTTCCTGTCCATCACCAACTCCCGGAGTTCACCCAAACTCATGTCCATCGAGTCGGTGATGCTATCCAGCCATCTCATCCTCTGTCGTCCCTTTCTCCTCCTGCCCCCAATCCCTCCCACCAACATTACACCCTCCTCAAATATTCTCAGCCACATGAATCTTTTCATTGCTTCCCAGACCCTTTGTTGAACTCAGCTACTTCATGATACTGTTTATAGAAATAGGTTTGTTTAGCTGACTCACAGGCCAAATGCTGAGATGCCAAGGTTTACAGCAGAGAAAGAGTTTATTCACAGGGCATCCAAGTGAGGAGATGAGAGAAAGAAAAGAAAGAAAGAAAGTGAAGTCACTCAGTCGTGTCTGACTCTTTGAGACCCCATGGACTGTGGCCTACCAGGCTCCTTCATCCATGGGATTTTCCAGGCAAGAGTAATGGAGTGGGTTGCCATTTCCTTCTTTGGGGGACCTTCCTAACCCAGGGATTGAACCCGGGTCTCCCTCATTGCAGGCAGATGCTTTTACCATCTAAGCCACCAGGGAAACCAAGGGAGGAGATGAGAGAAAAGACTTCAAATTCATTTCCCCAAAGGTAAAGGGTTGGGATATTTAGAGGATAAAGTGCCTTAGTGGACTAAGGCATGGGAGAAGATGATTGGAGTTAGGGAAATAGTAAGGTCATCAGTGTACCATGAGGGCATATCTGAGTTATCTTCTTCATGAACACATGTTCAAAAACAGAAGTGCTTGGCAGGATCTGAGGGTGGAGTTCGGGGCCCGATATGACATCAAAAAGTCACTCATCAGCCACCCATGCAGGCCGTTTTAGGGTTGGTGGTCCCACCCAGTGTTAGCCAGCTCAAACTGTGACTCTAAGTTAACTTAAGCCTCGTTACTATAGTGACCCCTACATCAGAGGCACTATCAGAGGTGATTAAAAAGCCTTGTAATAGATTCATTTTGATACATGGCTAAACCAAACAATAATGTAAAGTTAAATAAAATAAAAATAAAATTTTTTTAAAAGCCTTGTAATATATTACCTAGGCTATGTGAAGCTTGGAGGGTATGCAATTAAAGCAAGCTTAATCAGTAAAGGCAGTTTACAAATGGAAAGGTTTTGTTCCTTTATCTGTTGTTCTGTAAAGCAGTCTCAAGAATCTCTGGTGGTCACCAGCCTGTGTTAACCCTGTGGGGGACAGTTTGAATACATCTGCTTCAGCATGCATGTTCTTTGGCCAAGCAGCCTGTAGGGCCTTAAACTGCCACTAGGCCCCTCATGCAAGCTCATGCCCTAGAGAGCAACCACACAGTCACAAGCAAATGTAAGTTCTGATGATTTCCCAACAGCCTGTGAAGTCAAAATGCCATGTGCCATATCAGTAAGCAAAGGGCGTTGCAGCCATCAAGCCTTCATATTACAGCTGACCCTCTGCCCCGAGGGAACTCAGAATAGAGGCAGGATTCACCCCTGCCCCATCTATTAATAGCAGTCAGCTATGCTGCCTCCCAATAGTGCTCCCAGAGGAGACTCAGGATAAGAAAACCCAGGATCCCACCCACTCCATAGCTGACATGCATATCAAAGGGAAGATTTCAATGAGCCCAGAATTTGTATCCTCCCATATGTAGAAAAGTGCTCATCTTCTTCCCTTGAGATGTCTGGTCTTTAATTAGCCGTAATCGTTTGATGTTCCAACTGCCTGGTCTCTATTGCAAAGATTCCTGTATCTCCTGGCTTCCAACGCAGCCCCGTTGCCTCTTTGGAGCAGTCTCAGAATCTCTCAGCATCTCTGAGATGCAGTGTCCTGGGCTTAAATTCTCAGTTTTGTCCACTGAATAAAGCATAACTCTAAACTTTTAAGTTGTGCACTTTTTTCCATCAACAAGCCTGTGACCAACAGTTTCTCCTCCTCCAGGCCTCCCCCTTGTGGGACCCTTAGATAACCCTCCCACACAAAACCTGCAACATGCCAGCTCTTTTGGTTTGGATTGACTGATTCAGCCTTAAACTGGGAACCCCAAAGCACTCTACCCACAGACCCTAATAAAGGCAGGTGGCCCAGGGCCTGCCTGTCTCTCTGACTGCACCTTGCCTTGCCCTCCCTATGGCTCCTTAAGGCTTGTTTGAAGTACCTCCTCTAGGACCTGTGAGTAACAACCTTCTCTGTTTCAGTTCTTTTGTGATCTTTTGTCCAACAGTGACTCACAGTTAACACCCCAAATGCTAATTTTTTTACTTTATTTTTTTAACTTCTTATTTTATATCGCAGTATAGTTGATTAACAACGCTGTGTTCATTTCAGATGTGCCACAAAGTGGTTGAGTTATACATATACATGTATCTGAAGTGAAGTGAAAGGTGCTTAGTCGTGTCCAACTCGGCAACATCAAGGACTGCAGTCTACCAAGCTCTTCTGTCCACGGGGATTCTCTAAGCAAGAATCCTGGAGTACGTAGCCATTCCCTTCTCCAGAGGATCTTCCTGACCCAGGGATCAAACCTGGGTCTCCCACATTGTAGGCAGACTCTTTGCCATCTGAGCCACCAGGGAAACCCTGATGCATCTATTCTCTTTCAACTTTGTTTTCCATTTAGGTTGCTACATAAGCAGAGTTCCCTGTGCTACATAGTAGGTCCTTGTTGGTTATCCATTTTAAATATAGTTGTGTGTACATGTCCATCCCAAACTTCTTAACTATCCCTTCCCCACACCCTTCCCCTCTGGTAACCACAAGTTCATTCTCTCAGTCTGTAAGTCTGTTTCTGTTAACAAATGCTAATTTAACAAAGTCAAAATATCCCAGCTGGTACAAAGCAAGCTCAGTAACGAGAAAAATAATACCAAGATTTGTCCTGGGGCAGTAATTCTTAATTGATGATCCAGTCAAAGTCTAGGAAAAGAGTGAATAAAGTCTGGAAGCAGGTGGGGCAGCCTTGGAGAATCCAGCCCCAACATAGGAGAGGGCAGGGCAGGCTGAGTGGGATAGAAGTGCCCTTTCCAACCTCAGTAAAGCAGATTCACCTTGATGAACTAATAATAAACTACTGAGATCAAAGTGGTGGCCTCTTCCACTTGCATAAGCACTTTCCAAGGATGCCAGAGGGGCCCTAATAATGTCCTTACACAGTTGTATATGTTTGTTAAATTCTCAAAACTGAGATGTTTTAACTGCAATGGGTTAAGAATACAGCCTCTTTCCACACAAACCTGCTTACCAATGCAGGAGTCACAGATGATACAGGTTCGATTCCCAAGTCAGAAAGATCCCCTGGAGGAGGAAATGGCAACCCACTCCAGTATTCTTGCCTGGAAACACCATGGACAGAGGAGCCTGGAGGGCTACAGGCCATGGGGTCACAAAGAGTCAGACACAACTAAGCAACTGAGTACTCATGCACTCTTTCCACATCAACTTTCCCTCCATCACAACCCACTCCAGTATTCTTACCTGGAGAATTCCCACGGACAGAGGGACCTGGTCGGCTACAGTCCACAGGGTCGCAAAGAATCAGCCACGACTGAGTGACTAAGCACAGCACAGCAAGGCGGCATTAGAGGAGACAGCTAAACCAAAGCTGAATTGGTAATACATGTAATTTGGGTTTAGTGGGATGTATTTATGCTATTCACCATCATTTTGAGATAAGCTAAAGTTATTGATAGCCATCCATGTGTAAAAATGACTTTCAGGAGTAATTATATCATCCCCTAGAAGAATTCACTGAACATTGTGACACAGAAGGGTGGGTCCAGAAGTCATATATTGTGGTAGGAACCTGTCCAACAGTGGTGCAGACACAGTGGAGGAGAAACAAGTCTTAAAAGGCACACAGACAGAAGCTAGTCTGGAAAATTCTTCCAATCGTCAAATGGGTTAAGTGTTAAAGATGTTCATTCTCTTCATCCTGTGATCAAAATAAAAGTTATCTCTTTCAAGAATATATTCAATACTTTGGAGTACAAAATTATAAATGTACCATAGATTTTTTTTTCCTTCTTTTTGGAGAAGGAGAACATCATTTCTCCTTCTCCAAAGGAGAAGGACAATATGATTTCTGATTGTACTAGTCCCCTCAGCCACATTGTGAGAACGCAAATTACACAAATGTGTGTGTAGTAGCCTTGAAGATAAGGGTTACAGATATGAATCCAGAGCCAACTGAAACTAAGCAGAACTCTGCTCCCCCAAAACCCACCTATGTCTCTTGACTCTTGTTTGTAGAAGGTCAAGTCTCCCAGGTCTCCCTGAATCACAAAAGATCAAGCTCAAGCAGTTAGTGATTAGGACAATAGAGTTACAGAACCTTTCAGTGTCTATTACACATTTCTGAGTTGTTTTATAGATATTGTAACTGTTTCCAGAAGGAGAAAGCTGACTGCATGATGACCAGACAGTAGCCATGATGTAAATTGCTCCTTCTTGAATAGTACTGAATCTGTGGCTAGCATAATTGCAAGAATTTGGCTTTAAGAAAATGGGATTAACACTGCTGCTCATAATAATCTGTATCTTTGGGGCATCAAAGTAATTATAGCTTACTTCTGCCCAGGCAACTAAAATTGTTGGTAAAGAGATGCTACAGACCCACAGTTGACATCTTCTATTCTAAGACTATGGTGCCCTATGTCAGCATGAAAAAGTTGCAGAAGACAAATCTTCCCTTATAATCCCATAGAAATGGAATGATGTCTGGCAGTGAGGATTTCTAAACAGCTCCTTGCAGGAAAGTGCTCTCTGTAGGAAGCCCCTTGTGTCTTGTCACTCTAGCAAAACTATATTATAATTTACCTTCAGCCCAAGCTCACCTTTCAAATCTTTTGCTCAAAGTCTTGTCTAATATATTGATTTTTTTCTCTAGATCAAATAAGTACTAATAGAAATGAAGAATGAGAAATTAACAGACGACCAGAACTTTTCCCCAGTTTCCCTTTCAGTAATCTCATGAGCAGACTGTGTGAATGAGATAACACCTAAAGAAAGATCAGAGACTTCCTTTTTGGTACAGGGGTTAAGACTCTGTGCTTCCACTGGTAGGGGTGCAGGTTCAATCCCTGATCAGGTAACTAAGGTCCCACATGCCTTGTGGTGAGGCCAAAATGTTTTCAAAAGAGAAGATGAAGGAAGGGAAGAAGAGAAGAAAAGTTACAAGGAGTTGACAAGTCTGCATGCAATGGGAAATGACAACAAATGTGACCCCACCCCCATCTCAATGATTGACTGAAAGTACTTCCCCTTTTTCTCTTTAAAAACTTTCATGGCCAAGCAGACTCTTCAGAGTTGGTTCTGGGACACGAGACCGCCTTATCCCCAGATTGCCTGCCTCCTGAATAAAGCAACCTTTCTCTTTCTACCAGGACTTGTCTCTCTTTCCTAGCAGCAAGCAGCCAAATCTGAGCTCAGTAACACTAGTAGTGCATGGAATATCAAGCATGCACAACACATTTAATGAGTGGATGAATGGATGGATGGATGACTGAATGATGGCCTAGCATGGTTAGAGCGTCTTCCTGAGAGAGGTAAGAAGTCAACAAAACGTAAGACAACTCTGGAAAGGAGCCCAGAATGAGTGAGGTGGAATAAGGAAGCCAGCTCTCTGAAGAGGACTAGCCCTCCACAGGAACAATTGGAGCTTTTGCTGGGTAGGAGGGTATAGTCAGACACTGGAAGTCCTTGGGAGCCAGAGGGGTTTGACTTTGAAGTTGCAAATAACAGGAAGCCATTATAGGTTTCAGAGCAGGGTAGTGGTATGATGACGGGTGTTTTCCAGAAATTATCCTGACAGTGGAACCCAAAACAGATGTGACTGGGATCAATAAGATAGGAGGAAGCACCATGGTAATGCAAGTACACAAAATGGGCCTGAATTAGGGTTCTGGGAATGGGAAGAAAAGGTAAATCTTAAAGGGAAGACTCATGGGACTTCCGTGGAGGTCCAGAGGTTAGGACTTCGCCTTTCAGTGCAAGGGTTCAGGCTCATCCCTGGTCAGGGAACTAGGACCCAAAAGAACAAATAACAAAACCAAAGCAATGTTACAATGAATTCAATAAAAGACTTTAAAAATGATCCACATCAATAAAGTCTTTTTGAAAAAAAAGAGAGAGAGAAGACTCATAGCACGAACAATCTCAAATTAACATTAATCAAAATCTCTACAGTGTTATAAACTACTTCTTGGAATTAGCCAAGGACATACAGATAGCTATTAATAATGTCATGGCTTTAAGTTCTTAGATGAGCAGCTTGATACGGTAGACTCTATGATTGTGCAATATGGCCAAGAAAAAGCTCTCAAGACATCTTGGTAAAGAAAATCTCCATGAAGCTAGCTTCATCTGCATTCATAGCTGCTGCTACTGTCGTTCCCTGCAGCTGCTCCACAGCGTGTGACATCCTGAATGAGCCTCCACCGGAAATCCAGTGGGTATTGATGCTCATGTTAGGGGCTGCTGTCTGGCAGCGGAAATGCACATTCTCCCTGGGGGTGGTGGGTGGGTTCCGGAACCCTCATTCACATAAGTCCACCCGGACCTCTCCAAAGGAACTTCAGGATAATTAATTAAATCAGTGCCTTTCAGTCCTCTTGATTACACATTGAGCCATCCCTAGTGGTTTTCCTCCTTTGGAAGAATCATCCCACTCAGTGGGGAACTGTACAGTTTTCCTCTTTCTCCAGGTCTTCAGGCAGGAGAAAGCAAGTCCAAACAGAGAGCAAAGGGACCGTTCATAACTTTTGACAATATGGGCAGGAAATGGCTGTGCCTAAATGAATTTGCATTATTTACCCCTCATCCTTACTCTGCTATTTCATGCTGCTGGCTCTACTTCTTACCCAGAAAGTTAGAAGTTTGGCAATGTCCCCTGTGAGTACTATCCAGTGTCAATTTGTGCTTTGACTCACCACAATCCTCTTCCTTTTTTTTTTCTGCCGTATCATTTGGCATATGGGATCTTAGTTCCCCAGCCGGGGACTGAATCCATTCCCCCTGACTTGGGACCTCAGAGTCTTAACCACTGGACCACCAAGGAAATCCCAAGATCTTCTTCTTGAAGGCCCATGAGAACTGTCAGGCCAAGACTTAAGCTGGGGAGATGAGTCACAGGTCTCCTCTTGAGAGCTGAATTTTTATCTATTTCATTGGCCCAGGTTGGCTGACCTCTGTTCTCCAGAATACTATGCTTCCTCTTCCTTCAGAAGAAGCCCTGACCTTAGCACTTAACCCACCAACCCATTTGAATCAGATTAAGCTTTTAGATCCCAGAGAAGACAAGGGCAACCCACTCCAGTACTCTTGCCTGGAAAACCCCATGGACAAAGGAGCCTGGTAGGCTGCAGTCCATGGGGTCACAAAGAGTCAGACACGACTGAGAGACTTCACTTTCACTTTTCACTTTCATGGATTGGAGAAGGAAATGGCAACCCACTCCAGTGTTCTTGCCTGGAGAATCCCAGGGACAGGGACAGGGGACCCTGGTGGGCTGCCGTCTATGGGGTCGCACAGAGTCGGACATGACTGAAGCAACTTAGCAGCAGCAGCAGCAGCAAGCTTTTAGATATTGATAAATGACTACAGAATTGTGGCCAAAAACCAGGCAAGAAAATGTTTAAAGAATGCAAAATCCAATGAGAATGGAAAATTTGACAACCTAGGTGAGAAGTACAAAATTCAATGAACTACTCTAATCATCCAGACAAATGACTAGAGACCACCCAATTGGGGGTGAGAAGAGTTCAAGAGTTCCTCCTATCCAACACAGGCAATAAAGCATTGAAAGAGAGGATAAAAATTGGATAAAGATGAAACTTGAGAGCACTTGGGTACTTTTGTGCTTAGCAGACAATCCGCAACCAAAAGGAAGGAGTCCACAGATTTTTCTGTGACTGAGTTGGATTTTCTAAAAAATAAGTATTCCATTCACATCTGTGGAGAATTATGTCCATTTCATGGTCCTAGTACGTCAAGGCTGTATATTGTCACCATGTTTATTTAACTCATATGCAAAGTACATCATGAGAAATGCTGGACTGGAAGAAACACAAGCTGGAATCAAGATTGCCGAGAGAAATATCAATAACCTCAGATATGCAGATGACACGACCCTTATGGCAGAAAGTGAAGAGGGGCTAAAAAGCCTCTTGATGAAAGTGAAAGTGGAGAGTGAAAAGGTTGGCTTAAAGCTCAACATTCAGAAAACGAAGATCATGGCATCTGGTCCCATCACTACATGGGAAATAGATGGGGAAACAGCGGAAATAGTGCCAGACTTTATTTTTCTGGGCTCCAAAATCACTACAGATGGTGACTGCAGCCATGAAATTCAAAGACGCTTACTCCTTGGAAGGAAAGTTATGACCAACCTAGATAGCATATTCAAAAGCAGAGACATCACTTTGCCAACAAAGGTTCGCCTAGTCAAGGCTATGGTCTTTCCTGTGGTCACGTATGGATGTGAGAGCTGGACTGTGAAGAAGGCTGAGCGCCGAAGAATTGATGCTTTTGAACTGTGGTGTTGGAGAAGACTCTTGAGAATCCCTTGGACTGCAAGGAGATCCAACCCGTCCATTCTGAAGGAGATCAGCCCTGGGATTTCTTTGGAAGGAATGATGCTAAAGCTGAAACTCCAGTACTTTGGCCACCTCATGCGAAGAGTTGACTCATTGGAGAAGACTCTGATGCTGGGAGGGATTGGGGGCAGGAGGAGAAGGGGATGACAGAGGATGAGATGGCTGGATGGCATCACTGACTCGATGGATGTGAGTCTGAGTGACCTCCGAGAGCTGGTGATGGACAGGGAGGCCTGGCGTGCTGCAGTTCATGGGGTCGCAAAGAGTCGGACACGACTGAGCGACTGATCTGATCTGATCTGATCTGAGACACCTCTGCTGCCTGCACCTACTTGATAGATAAGATTAATCTTCTCCCTTTATCAGATCAGTTCAGTTCAGTCGCTCAAAGAGTTCGTGTCCAACTCTTTGCGACCCCATGAATTGCAGCACGCCAGGCCTCCCTGTCCATCACCAACTCCCCGAGTTCACTGAGACTCACGTCCATTGAGTCAGTGATGCCATCCAGCCATCTCATCCTCTGTCATCCCCTTCTCCTCCTGCCCCCAATCCCTCCCAGCATCAGAGTCTTTTATCAGATATATGATTTTAAAACCGTCAGATCAGATCAGATCAGTCGCTCAGTCATGTCCGACTCTTTGCGACCCCATGAACTGCAGCACGCCAGGCCTCCCTATCCATCACCAGCTCTCGGAAGTCACCCAGACTCACATTCATCGAGTCAGTGATGCCATCCAGCCATCTCATCCTCTGTTGTCCCCTTCTCCTCCTGCCCTCAATCCCTCCCAGCATCAGAGTCTTCTCCAATGAGTCAACTCTTCGCATGAGGTGGCCATAGGAAGACATAAAAATAGACAGAGATGGTGAAGTATATAAACTCTGTTTTAATACTGTTTGTCAAATTTAGGAACGTTTTGTGTAAGCATAAAGATAGTCATATTTTTTCTTATTGAAAAAATGCCATTTCAAACTTAATTTACTTGTGATAGATAACTTTAGTCTTCTCCCATTCCTGGCACAGAGCTCCTAAAATCCTTGGAATTTCCCAAGTGAAGAAAGTTATAAAGGTGTCTTTTGTTATGTTAATGAGGTATTTGGGAGGTGAGATAATTAAGGGTGGGGGAGGGGGGGGGGGGGGGGGGGGGGGGGGGGGGAAGATGGCGAAGGATTAGGACGGGGAATACGCTTTCTCCTCCACAAATTCATCAATGATCTTTTTGGGGGGTACTTCTACAAATTCATCGGGACATCTGGGCGCCGAGTAAATACCACAAACAGCTTCGGGAGTGCTGGCGGAGGACGTCGGACACCCAGAAAAGCAACTCACTGCCTTCTAAAGGAGGTAGGAAAGAATATAGAAGCCAGAAAGAGACAAAGAGGGAGGGGCGGACCTCTGTCCGGGGAAGGGAGTCTTAAAACGAGAAGTTTCCAAACACCAGGAAACACTCTCCCTGCGGAATCTGCGCCGAACCTGGGAAACACGGAGACTATCATAACAGGGAGGAGAACAGTTGAGCAATTAGAACCCACAGACTGCAGGCCCTGCGGTAACTTCCGCAGCGGAAAAGCACCGCTGCAAACGCCCGCATCTGCCATTGGGGAGCCGGGGCTGGGCAGGGAGACGCCTTGGCCGCTCCCACGC
Source organism: Tragelaphus eurycerus (assembly GCA_935064755.1). Classification (NCBI taxonomy): domain Eukaryota; kingdom Metazoa; phylum Chordata; class Mammalia; order Artiodactyla; family Bovidae; genus Tragelaphus; species Tragelaphus eurycerus. The sequence continues at coordinate 19,947,754 of CAKXYN010000003.1, forward strand.
GGGACGCTCCGCTGCCGGCGCTCCCCAGAGGGACGCCCTCCCCCGCGGGACTCTCCCCCCACTGGACGCTCCCCCCGCCGGCCACTCCCGCGCAGGCGTGCCCCCGCCCGCTGTGCCGGCGGCTCCCACGAGGGCCACCCCATCCCCTCCCCCCACCCGCCCGCCCGCCATTCCCGTCGCCGACCCCCCTCCCCCTCTGCGGGCCTCAGCGCAGACTTCGTTCGCCTGTGCACAGAACAAAGAACTATACAGACCAACCACAGAGAAAGGGGCCTATAGATCTTGAGAAATTTAAGCCGGAACAAGGAACTAGCTGAAAATGAACTGAACCCACAACAATAATAGAGAAACTCTTATATATATTGTTACTATTTTTCCCATCATTATTTCCTTTTTTTTTTTCTTTTCTTTTTTTAATATATATATATTTTTAAAATTTTTATTATTTTTAATTGGAAAAAGGAAAACAAAAATTTTTTTTTCCCTTTTATTTTTTTTTTTGTTGTTGTTTGTTTTGTTTCTTTTATTTTTTTATTATTATTATTTTTTTTATCCTCTAGTACTTCTTTAATCTCCACGTTTAGATATAACTTTTGCGACCCTGTTTTGTTTTTTTTTTTTCCTTTTTCCTTTTTGTCCTTTGCTTTTTTCCTTTCCTTTTTCTTTTCTTTACTGATTACTGACTAGATCTGTCTCTCTCCTTCACACTCCCTCCTTTTATCCTCCTGACCACCTCTGTCTCCTTCCTCCCTTTTTCCTTCTATGTATAATTCCGTGAACATCTCTGAGCAGTCCAGTTGTGGAATGCATTATAGAAGAAGAAGTTTTTGAGACTACTGTAAAAATAAGACCAATAACTGGAACCAGGAGGCTTAAGTCCATACCCTGATCCCACGAAACACTAATTGACAGGAGCTCATTAAAAGCCTCCATACCTACTCTGAAACCAAGCATCACACAAAGACCAGCAAGTTCCACAACAAGACATACCAAGCAAATTCTCCAGAAAAACAAGAACACAGCCTGAGCTCCAATACACAGGCTACACAAAGCGACCCCAAAAGCATAGACATCTCATAACTCACTACTAGACACTCCACTGCACCCCAGAGAAAAGAAATCCAGCTCCACCCACCAGAACACCGATACAAGCTTCCATAAACAAGAAACCTCGACAAGCCACCGGTACAAACCCACATATAGTGCAGAAACGCCACAATAAAGAGAACTCCACAGACTACCAGAATACAGTAAAGACGCCCCAAACTTAGCAATTTAAACAAGATGAAAAGACAGAAGAATTCCCAGCAGGTAAAGGAACAGGATAAAAGCCCACCAAACCAAACAAAAGAGGAAGAAATAGCGAACCTACCTGATAAAGAATTCGAATAATGATCGTTAAATTAATCCAAAATCTGGAAAGCAAAATGGAATCATGGATAAATAGTCTGGAGAAAAGCATTGAGAAGATGCAAGAAAGATTTAACAAGGACCTAGAAGAAATAAAAAAGAATCAACATATAATGAATAATGCAATAAATGAGATCCAAAACACTCTGGAGGCAACAAATAGTAGAATAACAGAGGCAGAAGATAGAATTAGCGAATTAGAAGATAGAATGGCAGAATTAAAGGAATCAGAGGAGAAAAAAGAAAAACGAATTAAAAGAAATGAGGACAATCTCAGAGACCTCCAGGACAATATTAAACGTTACAATATTAGAATCATAGGAGTCCCAGAAGAAGAAGACAAAAAGAAAGACCATGAGAAGATACTAGAGGAGATAATAGTTGAAAACTTCCCTAAAATGGGGAAGGAAATAATCACTCAAGTCCAAGAAACCCAGAGAGTCCCAAATAGGATAAACCCAAGACGAAACACCCCAAGACACATATTAATCAAATTAACAAAGATCAAACACAAAGAACAAATATTAAAAGCAGCAAGGGAAAAACAACAAATAACACACAAGGGAATTCCCATAAGGATAACAGCTGATCTTTCAATAGAAACTCTCCAAGCCAGGAGGGAATGGCAAGACATACTTAAAGTGATGAAAGAAAAGAACCTACAGCCCAGATTATTGTACCCAGCAAGGATCTCATTCAAATATGAAGGAGAAATCAAAACCTTTACAGACAAGCAAAAGCTGAGAGAATTCAGCACCACCAAACCAGCTCTCCAACAAATACTAAAGGACATTCTCTAGACAGGAAACACAAAAAGGATATATAAATTCAAACCCAAAACAACAAAGTAAATGGCAACGGGATCATATTTATCATTAATTACCTTAAATGTAAATGGGTTGAATGCCCCAACCAAAAGACAGAGACTGGCTGAATGGATACAAAAACAAGACCCCTCCATATGAATGAAACTAGAACACTTTCTAACACCATACACAAAAATAAACTCAAAATGGATTAAAGAGCTAAATGTAAGACCAGAAACCATAAAACTCCTAGAGGAAAACATAGGCAAAACACTCTCTGACTTACATCACAGCAGGATCCTCTATGACCCACCTCCCAGAATATTGGAAATAAAATAAAAAATGAACAAATGGGACCTAATCAAACTTAAAAAGCTTTTGCACAACAAAGGAAACTATAAGCAAGGTGAAAAGACAGCCTTCAGAATGGGAGAAAATAATAGCAAATGAAGCAACTGACAAACAACTAATCTCAAAAATATACAAGCAACTTCTACAGCTCAATTCCAGAAAAATAAATGACCCAATCAAAAAATGGGCCAAAGAACTCAATAGACATTTCTCCAAAGAAGACATACAGATGGCTAACAAACACATGAAAAGATGCTCAATATCAATCATTATCAGAGAAATGCAAATCAAAACCACTATGAGATACCATTTCACGCCAATCAGTATGGCTGCTATCCAAAAGTCCACAAGCAATAAATGCTGGAGAGGGTGCGGAGAGAAGGGAACCCTCTTGCACTGTTGGTGGGAATGCAAACTAGTACAGCCACTTTGGAGAACAGTATGGAGATTCCTCAAAAAACTGCGAATAGAACTGCCTTATGATCCAGCAATCCCACTGCTGGGCATATACACTGAGAAAACCAGAATTGAAAGAGACACCTGTACCCCAATGTTCATAGCAGCACTGTTTGCAATAGCCAGAACGTGGAAGCAACCTAGTTGTCCATCCACAGATGAATGGATAAGCAAGCTGTGGTACATATACACAATGGAATATTACTCAGCCATTAAAAAGAATACATTTGAATCAGTTCTAAGGAGGTGGATGGAATGGGGGCCTATTATACAAAGGGAAGGAAGGAAAAAAAAAAAACAAAAAAAAAATATAATTACGCATATTTATGGAATTTAAAAAGATGGGAAAAAAAAATCTTTATTAAGAGAAAAAAAAAAATACAGGTGATGATAAGACCTTATTTTGGGCTGGGGGGGGGGGAGGGGGGGAGGAGAGTGGGGAAAAAAAATATAAAATATTGAATATAATAATATTTTAAATTTTTTAATTAAACCAAACAAAATACAATTTTATTTTATTATTTGTTAATATTTTTATTTTTTATGATAATAAAAAAAAAAAAAAATAAATTAAAAAAAAAAAAAAAAAAAAATATAAATATAAGACATTCACTCAGTATCTACTGAGAATTAGAGACTTGCTTGGTGGTACTGGAAAAGCATACACACACACCAAACTTGTGCTTTTCGTGTTAAAGGTGTAAGGAAGCATCTCTGTAAACAATTTGAATGTTTAGCAAAACTCAATTTATGACACTTATAAATATGAATTATTTAACTTACAAAAGCTGTTCTGAAGTTAGAGACAACTTGTTTTCTAGATGTGTGAATCTTTCAAGCACTGGATGTGTTTAAGAGAATCAGATAAATTGCATTTTAATGTACATGAAGATATTTAAAAGATGTAAGTAAATTAGCTTTGTAAATGGGGTTAATTGTTTAGAGAAAATCAGACTGTTAAACTTATTAACTTATTAACTATTACTAATGTACATAAAAAGGTAATTATTCTTACATTAGCAGTGTATAAATTTATAGGTAGAATAACAAGTGTTGTAAGTTGAACTTAAATCCTTAAGAAAAATAGGTTTCTTTTAATTTTGTGACTTTAAATAAACTGTGTTAATTTTAAAACCACTTAACTATAGTCTTTTCTACACACACACACACACACACACACTCCCTGGGCAATGTTAAAAAAACAACTTTGAAAACTTTGGAAAACACATGTCAATGCTTTCATGGAGTCCACCAACTCTCATCTCATCAAGAAGTGTCCCACATCTGGCCTAGCTTCTTCCCCTGCTAGGCCATCAGACTTTCAGTTTGGGTAAGACTAATTCCTTTTGAAAAGCAAGTATGTCCAACATTGAACATTTATTGTTCTGTATCTGGATCTTTATCGGCAAAGAAAAGAAACAGATTTTCCAAGTTAAGGACTAGACTAGTTTATGTGGGACTGAAACATTTAGCACATCATTTTAAACAAATAAGATATAAATTTCAAGAATGCAAAATCATTTTTAACCCACTTCCACTTTATAAACAGTTTAAATATTTATGAGAAGCAAAATCTATGTGTAGGGCATCTAATGGAATTGGAGACTTAAATATCTTTCTTGTTTTCTCCATAAACTGGGAAAGTGTTGCTTTTCTGTTAGAAATGCTCTAGCTATATGAAAAAATGCCTTTCAGTTATTAAAACAAAGCAGTTTGTGAAGAGCTAGATTTCTGTCTTTAAGGTGACTGACATCATGATTAAACGGAATAGTGTTCTGAGTTTTCACACCCCTCTAGAACTTAAGTCTCGAATTTCAGAAATGTTAACTGTTGCTTTCATGTGCATCTTTTGCTTATTATTTGTAGACAATATTTGCTGTTTCTCCTGGGTCTAGTATAGTAATAGTAAAATTTAAAAAAGAAGTATGTTTTTTAGGGGCAATGTTGGTGCCCTCTGTCCAACTTGACCATAAACCCCAGAAAGTGAGAAGCCATATCTGTTTTGCTTATCTTTGTATATCCCCATAATTATCTCTCCAGCATGCAACCTCATATTAAGAAGTCAGGTAAATATTAAATGAAATGAATGAGGGTTGGTGGATATGCAAGCTGCCTGCCCCTTCCCCAGACTATGTCTAGACAGAAGCTTTTGTGTCTTGCCTTCCTTGTTTCACTCTCCAGAATCTGAACTCCTTGAACTTTAGACTACTCACTTGATGTGACCCTCCATTGATCTAGATACATCCTAGCTCCAGTCTTACCTGGCTTGAGATCTCTTGTCTGACAATGAGGTTCTCCCACAAACATACAGACACCAACGGATGAAACACCAAAGAAGGAAGGGGGCAGTGGGGTGAACTGGGAGATTGGAATTGACATATATATATACTATTGATAATATGTATAAAAGAGATAACTAATGAGAACCTACTCTATAGCTCAGGAAATTCTACTCAATGCACTGTGGTGACCTAAATGGGAAGGAAATCTAAAAAAAAGAGGGGATGTCAGACATGACTGAAGCAACTTAGCACATATGTATACATTTGGTCTTCCCTGGTGATTCAGATGGTAAAGAATCCACCTGCAATATGGGAGACCTGGGTTCAATCCCTGGGTCAGGAAGATTCCCTGGAGGAGGGCATGGCAACCCACTCCAGTTTTCTTGCCTGGATAATCCCATGGATAGAGGAGCCTGGTGGGCTACGGTCTGTAGGGTCGCAAAGAGTCAGACACAACTGAAGTGACTTAGCACACCCACACATATGTATATGTATAATTGATTCACTTTACAGTACAATAGAAAATAACACAACATTATAAAGCAATTATACTCCAATAAAAATTAATTTTTAAAAAAGAAAAACTAATGTTTCACAATGATAATATGTAAGAAATGATAATATTGGGGCTATACTGACAAATATATTATTGACATTTTTTTTTAATTAAGTTCTCCCACTGTTGGTCCCATTTCCATGACTTGCTCTCCAGCTGTAGTCCTGAGCTCTCATCCTATCCCCATGATATATCAATAATGGAACTGACATTTCCTATCTAATGTTCTCTCTTTTGCTTTCTATCTCTTTCTACTTCCCATTGCTCAACATTTTAGGGTCAGGAAAAAAAGGAGGAGAAATAGTGGGAGGGAGTTAAGTCAAAGATGATTGAATCTCATGCCTCTCTTTTTATTCAGTGAAAACAAAGGGATTATAGATACTCTTTATGCTTAAAGAAAAGAAATTTCTTTCTGTATACCCCTGGCTCCCTCCATGATGCCATTTTATTTTGTGAGAATTAAGAAAATAAATGCAAATTTCAGCATTGTATTTACCAAAAAATGCCACATATCTAACAGTGCTTCAAATTGTCAGCCTCATTCAGTGGAACATATAACTGTAAATTTTAAATTTCTCTAAAATCTACTACATACAAAAGGATATGGGTTACTATGGATTTTTAAATGATAATCTGAATTAAAAGTCAAATTTAGAAATTTTAATAGTTTTGGGGTTTCATTTCTAGTAAAATGAATAGAAAACTTTCATGAAACACATAAAAAATGCAAATGGTTTATGGTGGTTGAAACAGAGTGATAGCTTCCCTGATGAGATGGCATCATTATTTGATTCATTTTGTTACCAAAAGGACCAATCTCTTCAAGACCCATTTGGGGCTTTGATGTAAACTTTCACTCAGTCGTGTCCAACTCTTTGCAACTCCATAGAGCCCACAAGGCTCCTCTGTCCCTGGAGTTTTCCAGGGAAGAATACTGGAGTGGGATGTCATTACCTTCTCTAGGGGATCTTCCCAGACCAGGGATCAAACCTGTGTCTCCTGCTTTGGCAGAAGAATTCTTCACCACTGTGCCACCTGGGAATCCCACACATGTCTAAAACCCTAGAAGGTGGCCCAGCAATCCACACCATCCCTTCTATTTTAAGTCTTCGGACTTTTTCAGATTTTCAAGAAAACACTTGGGTTACCTCAAACAACAAGGTGTTTTGCTAAAGGTAAGAAATGGCATGTAAAAACAAAAACAAAACAGACTTCATGGAAAATTGTTCAGGAGAGAAGAGTACTGCTTATGTCCCAACAATAATGCCAACATCTATCTCACCTCTCCTAGGGGCTTCTTTCCCTTTCATTCTTTTCTATTAACTCCCCCTTTCTCTGGTCTCCATCGTGTTCCCTCAATTTTCCTCCCTTATGTTCATTCACTGCCCTCTCTGTGATCTCTTACCATATGCTGCCACTCTGCGGATCATCTGTTTCTCACATAAAAATAGCCATAAAAGACCCATTCGGGGTCTCTTAGTCATTGTCTAATACAAAGCAAGTTCAGTAGAAGAACTCTCCCGACAGTCACCAGGTGCCCCTTGAGTCGGGAACCAATCCACAAAGTCCAAGGAGCAGGACGCATGGTACAAATCATTTGCAATGACTTTTCTCCAAAGAGGGTAATGAGCATGACCGCCATTCCAAACATCTGAGCCAGTACACTTGTGTCTTATAGACATACGGTTCCAATTTATTTTTATGGCAACAAAATTAAACCTAAAGAAGGATGACATATTATTAAATTACAAGCATTTTTCCACATGTAACCTGGTACTAGAGACTTACGGAAAATATAATAAGCCAGCTCCTCTATCTCATTGAAGACACTGATAGATGTCAAGCAGGACAGAGCATGAAGACAGTGTCCTCTAGCACCCCGCATTAGTGACCAGCCTGCCTCACAAGTCAACATTCTTGCAGTGCAGCACAGGGTTTCAACCAGTAATGACTTCAGTTAGCTTTATTATTCTATTTCTTCAACTTAGACATGAAAAGAACTTTGTCAAAAGCCCAGCGGGCATTAGGCTGTCTTGTGGGTTTGGAAAGTCAGGCTTTTTTGTTTTTTCAGTAATCTGTAAAGCATGTCATTATTGACTAAATTTTAGGCTCTGAAAGTGCATTTTATTACAATTATTGTTATTACCCAATCTGTTACATTACTCAGCCTGAGCAATTTCTTGCTGGGATCAGTTCAGAGTGAAACTAATGCTCAAGATACTGTTTCCCCTTTCCATTCACAGGCTATTCAGCAGAAAATTGAATTAAAGCAAGCATCAATGCCTGGTCCATCAGCTTAGTGATCCCATCCCAAAATGAAGTGAGGTTAGCATGACATGTATTCAATGAATCAGTGTCGGCTTTTATAGTCATCACTGGTTCCTCAAGGAATTCAAACCATCTGTCCAATATATAACTATAACATTTGCAAGGCTATTAGACTTAGCAGTTTGCTACTTCCAACCTCCAACTTGTCCCATTCTTGAGAAGAACCTTTTATTAATTGAGTTATATTCCATCTCTCAACTTTAGTTTGCATGAAGGAAAGTCAATATCATACAAAGGAAAGTCAATGTACACAGTCTCTACTACCAATACCAAAACAAACCTGCAAACCAAAAAGCTCACAAAAAGTAGGAGTGGGAGAAATAACATCCAGAAAGGCCCAAATGTGAAAGGACATTTTTGCTAATCGATGTTTCATCTTTCCCCATATGCATAATACAAATGACTTCAGCCTAAGAAGCAACCTACTGACAGGAGCTGAAGGCCGAGATCCTTCAGGGTCCTTGCCTATGACCCTCATGCTGGACTCTAGTTCCCTGGAGATTTCAACTTCCTATTCTCTTCTTGAGAACTGTCTGGAAAGAGTTCCACACCACACAAACTGCTGGGCCTCTTGCTTCTGATTAGTCATGTGATCAATGAGTATTCACTGAGCATAGACTGTAGGCAAGGAGTTGACTTAAATACTAGGAATGGAAGAAAAGTGAAGACCAACCTAGACAGCATATTAAAAAGCAGAGAATTACTTTGCCAACAAAAGTCTTTCCAGTCAAAGCTATGGTTTTACTGGTAATCATGTATGGATATAAGAGTTGGACTATAAAGAAAGCTGAGCACCAAAGATTTGATGCTTTTGAACTGTGGTGTTGGAGAAGACGCTTGAGAGTCCCTTGGACTGCAAGGAGATCCAACCAGTCCATCCTAAAGGAAACCAGTCCTGAATATTCATTGGAAGGACTGATGCTGAAGCTGAAGCTCCAATACTTTGGCCACCTGATGTGAAGAACTGACTCATCTGAAAAGACCCTGTTGCTGGGAAAGATTGAAGGTGGGAGGAGAAGGGGATGACAAAGGATGAGATGGTTGGATGGCATCACCAACTCGATGGACATGAGTTTGAGTAAACTCCAAGAGTCGGTGATGTACAGGGAAGCCTGGCATGCCACAGTCCATGGAGTCGCAAAGAGTCAGAGACGACTAAACAACTGAACTGAACTGAACTGAACTAGGGATAAAGCCATGAATGATATAGACAAAGGCCTTGCCCTCTTGGAATTTACATTCTAGAGCTTTTGTTCTGTGGAGCTTATATCATGCCATATCGATTCACATTGCTATGCCTCTGCTCACACTATTCCAGCTGCTTGAAATCCTATTCATTATCATTTCCATTTAACTAATTTATAACATCTTCAAAGCCCAGTTCAACTCATACTTTCTCCATGATTATTTCCAGATTGCCCTGATGGAGTACTTCTTTCAGATCAGATCAGATCAGTTGCTCAGTCATATCTGACTCTTTGCGACCCCATGAATTGCAGCACGCCAGGCCTCCCTGTCCATCCGTCCATCGAGTCAGTGATGCCATCCAGCCATCTCATCCTCTGTCGTCCCCTTTTCCTCTTATCCCCAATCCCTCCCAGCATCAGAGTCTTCTCCAATGAGCCAACTCTTCACATGAGGTGGCCAAAGTACTGGAGTTTCAGCTTTAGCATCATTCCTTCCAAAGAAATCCCAGGGCTGATCTCCTTCAGAATGGACTGGTTGGATCTCCTTGCAGTCCAAGGGACTCTCAAGAGTCTTCTCCAACACCACAGTTCAAAAGCATCAATTCTTTGGCGCTCAGCCTTCTTCACAGTCCAACTCTCACATCCATACGTGACCACAGGAAAGACCATAGCCTTGACTAGGCGAACCTTTGTTGGCAAAGTAATGTCTCTGCTTTTGAATATGCTATCTAGGTTGGTCATAACTTTCCTTCTAAGGAGTAAGTGTCTTTTAATTTCATGGCTGCAGTCACCATCTGCAGTGATTTTAGAGCCCAGAAAAATAAAGTCTGACACTGTTTCCACTGTTTCCCCATCTATTTCCCATGAAGTGATGGGACCAGATGCCATGATCTTCTTTTTCTGAATGTTGAGTACTTCTTTAACCTCAATCAAACACACCCTTGTACCTAGTATTTAGTCCCTAATGCCTTACTTATTATTCATACATGTTCGTGCATATATCCTATCTCTTTAACTATACCGAAGCCCTTTGAAAACATGAAATGTATCTTGTGTTTTGGGGGTTTTTTTAAGCCTGAAAAGAGAGTCCTAAGTGAAGAGAGTACATCATAAGTGGTGGTATTTAATGAGAATAAGAGTAAATTGAATAGTGTTTTTCCTTTAATCTGGAACAAAGAGCAAAGAAGTCAGAGATATCTTGGGAAGTAGTATTTTGTGATTTTTATAAAAGAAAACTACCAACAGTCTGTTTTATTGATTTGGTCTAAAATACAGTTTAACGACCTATTGTGAAATATTGTTGCAATCACTGTCTTTAAAATGTCCTCTTTTCAGCACTCAAAGAAAACCGCTCACTGATGCTTGTTTAAGCTTAATTTTCAGGTGAACAGTCTATGAATAAAGGAGAAAAAGCCTTTGGCTTTCATTACATTTACAATGAATTGGTCAAGGAACCATTCAGCAGGTATAATACAGCAGATTGTGTAGTAATAACAATAGCAATATTAAAACTTTTTGCACAGGATAAAACCCAAGAATTAACATAAGACATGCTTTGTAGACAAGAGAAAAACAAAAGGCCAAGCTTTTTCCAAACTCAGTTCTGCTATGTGATCAAGCAAGATTTTCCTAGTGGACAACGCCCTACTGTGTAAGCATCATTGCTATTTCAGCTATTTTTCAGAGAGTCTAGAACACCTGAGAATTTTAGAAAAGCACAAAGAAGCAATAAACATTTGTATTTGAATACTGCCCTAAAATTTAAACAGTGTTTTCCATACACATTATCTCACTTAGTTCTTTCAAAAACCCAAAGAAGTTATTTTCAGTTCAGTTCAGTAATAGTCACGTCTAACTTTTCACTTCACCATGGACTGCAGCACATCAGGCTTCCCTGTACATCACTAACTCCCAGAGCTTGCTCAAACTCATGTCCACTGAGTCGGTGATGTCATCCAACCATCTCATCCTCTGTTGTCCCCTTCTCCTCCTGCCTTCAATCTTCCCCAATATCAGGGTCTTTTCCAATGAGTCAGTTCTCCACATCATGTGGCCAAAGTATTGGAGTTTCAGCTTAAGCATCAGTCCTTCCAATGAATATTCAGGACTGATCTCCTTTAGGATGGACTGGTTGGATCTCCTTGAAGTCCAAGGGGCTCTCAAAAGTCTTCAGCACCACAGTTCAAAAGCATCAATTCTTCGGTGCTCAGCTTTCTTTATAGTCCAACTTTCACATCCATACATGACTACTGGAAAAACCATAGTTTTGACTAGACAGGCCTTTGTCAGCAAGGTAATGTCTCTGCTATTTTTTTTTATTTTACACACTTTTAAAAATCATTTTACACCATTTTAAAAGTTTTTTATACCCATTTAAAAATTTTAAGGGCATTAAGTTATTTTACGCCCTTTTAAAAATTTAGGATAGGGAAACTGAAGCTCAAGTATTAACACCATTATAAAGATTAGTTGTATCAGATGACATTCCCATCAGTGAAAGTTTCTACCTCCAAAGGAGATCTCTTTCAAACTTGGGAGTTCTCCATATGAACATGATGAGAAGCTGTAAAATCAGAATTGCCCTATGAAAGAAATATTTGTGCTCAGTACACAGGCATAATCAATCCAACAGTCTATCTCAGTGGGATGTTTGCCTCATCCTCCCATATACACCCACAAAGCATCTTCTATGTTCTTGCCTCTAGTCTTTTTCTCTCTGTTTAAAGTAAAATAAAAGCAGTTCTTCTTCTGGCAAAGTGGTTTAACTTGCTTGAACCAACTCTCTCATTGACAACAACTAGAAAACTTGGACAAAATACTTTGAAATATCTGTTTGAACACACCTAACAGCTACAAAGCCACTGAGGACTTGTGAATTCAATATCCTGGAGAGAAGGGAAGTTCAGAGAAATGAATCTAACCTTTGGTGTTTCAGTCCTTGTGAAGACATTTGTCAATTCAAAAGCAGCAACTGAGAATATGAAAACTTTAAGAGTTTTCATAATTTTCTCAAGAATAGGATTGGGAAAATTGGAGTTTTGAGCCATAAAGAAGATAGGTACCCAGAAAATATTTCAGGTCTTAGAATGTGAGAAAGAAGGACTGCACAAAAGAATGAAGCATAAATAGACACAAGAACTGAAGTCCAGCCTCATGACTTAGCAATTAAACAATAAAATAAATTATTTTTATAATACCCACTCCAGTATTTCTGTCTGGGAAATCCCAGGAAGAGAGGAGCCTGGCAGACTACAGTCAAGGGGGTCGCAATGAGTCAGACATGACTTAGTGACTAAACAACAACCAGTTTATAATAGTGAAAATATAGAAAGCCACATCCTTAGATGGAAAACTATCCATAAAGGAACCTACCTAAGTTCCTGCCCTGGCTATGCCCCTTCTCTCCCAGGGGGTCTGACATGAAGCTGGTCTTGCAGTGCTCAGCACTGAGCCTTACACACACGTTGCCTTGATTTTTATATCTTAAAACTCTCAGCTAAAATACAGTGGTGTAGCACATCAGAGCCTTTTTCAGTTCTCTTCCACTCTCCCTAGCAGAGAAATTTATCCAAGCCAATTTGATGGCCTATATTTCGTGGCATATAACTTTAAATCAGTGCAGTATTGGGATACATACATACAACTCATTAGCTGATAAAACTTGTTGAGAAGAAAGCATCACGTCATCTGAACCATAAAGTAGACTACTAAGCCCAGTTGCCCCTGATGTCTCCATCAGTTCCTGGCATAAGCCAAGATACCTCAGGCACAAATTCATTTTCCTGACCCACTAAATAGTGGTTATTTAGTGCATTGCTATTGCAAAATCTAGCTTTGGGAGGAATCTTAAACTTTTATGCATTTTAAAACTTTTATCTTAGTTAAAGCCTGAGGTTTGAGAAAATGAGGTATGTAACCACAAAAAAGTTCACTCCTTATTGGCTGGAAACCTACTGAAAAAATCCATTTTTTTTTTTCAGAGATTTCCATGGAAAAGGCAGAATTAATCTGTTGCAACCATATATGTTTTTGTTTCTTCATGAGTCATTTCATTTAATCATTCCACAAATAATTCTCAATTGTGAATATCATTGAAGACACTGTGCCAGGTAGTGATACAAAGGAAACAAAAGAAATTTCTCCTGTGCTTAATGAGCTCAGAGCCTGGAACAGAGAGCAGATAAGTCAGTGGCTTCTCAAGTCAGTGGGGTTCAGGCTATAATGGAAATCAGCAGAGTATAAAGGGGCTCCCAAGAGAGGAACTGGATCAGTCTTCTATTGCAGTGTATTAAATCACCACAAATCTGTGGTTCACAATCACATACATTATTATTTCACAGTTTCCATGGGTCAGGAATTTGTCACAACTTACATAATTCTGCTCAGAGGCCTGCAAGACTCCTCTCTAAGTATCAGCCAGGCTGCCTTCCTTTCTGGAACTCAGCTCTTCTTCCAAGCTCGTGTGAATGTTAGCAGAATTCAGTTCCTTGTAGTTATAGAATTGAGGTCCCCTTTCCTTCTGGCTGCCAGCCAGGGGCCACTCTCAGCCCAATGAGGTTCCCCTAGATCCCTGCCACATGGCCCTGACACAGATCATCTCACAAAGTGGTGGCTTACTTCTTCCAACAGAGCGGGAGAATCTTTCTAAATCCTAGACCCTCTTTTAAGGGCTCACCTAATTAGGTCAAGCTCGCCTAGGATAATCTCCCTTTTGATTAACTCAAAGTCAACTGAGTAAGCACCTTAATTATGTCGGCAAAATCATTTCACCTATGACAAGTAAGAAAACCTTATCATGGGAGTGATAGCCCATCATATCTACAGGCTCTGCACCATCAAAGAGAGGAAATTCTAGGAGACAGCAGTCTATATAGAGGGTGGGAAACATCAGGGACCTCCTTAAAATTCTGCCTCTGATAGGCACCTCACCTCACATGGTAGCTGAAGGAGATGGTGTTGGAGCAAGTGTTGAATGGGAGTACAAAAGCTGCAGAGGGAGAAAGACCTATCTAAAAGTTACTAGCAAGGGGAAAGTCACCAAATGAGAAATGCGGTAAACTTGAGCAAAATGGTCAGTTTTAATATGTTTCTGTATTGTGACTAATAGATGAGATATGATTCCACAGAAAAAAACAGATGTCAAAAAATGAGCTTATCTTTGGATATACTGAATTGTCTTTGGAGCTTCCAGAAGAAATTACCAAAGGACTGTAGAGATATGAGTCTATAGCTCAGAAGGAGAGATTAGAACAAAAAGAAGAGACCTGGGGCTCTCAGTACAGACTTGGTAATCAAGCCCTTAGTAATAGATGGGATTCATCAGTACCAGTATACAGAGAAAAAACCCACAGACAAGAACCTCAAAACACTATACAAAGATACACAAAGAACAAGACTGTGAGGAAGATAGGGAGCTGCTAATGATGTAGAAGGGAAGTATGTTATCTCAAAAACAAAGAAGCAAGAGGGTCTCAAGGAGGTGAGACCCAGTGTCAACTGCTGCCCAGATGCTAAGATAAAGACCAAAAAGTCATCAATTAATTAACCATAAGACCCTTGGTTATATTGGAGATAGCTGTTTAAATTGGAAGTAAGGAGAAAATAAAATTGCAGTGATTGAAGAGTGACTGAGCCACAGGATATGGTGTAAGTATAGACCATTTTTCAAGGAACTTCATACAAAGGGAAGGAGACAAATGGGGCAAGGAAGGATGGAATTTGGCTAAGATGACAGTTGAGCAAAGCTTCAGAAGCTGCTATAATGCTATCTTAGGTATCAGACCACAGTAACATGTTACAGCTGGAACAGACTATAGAAATCATCTAGCACATACTACTAATACTGGATGTCAGCTAAAATCCCTTCCTCTAGAAAATACTCTTGGATCCCTGAAGCCAGATCTGGATCTTTCTTTGACATACTTTTACTGTAAATACCAGCCCTACCTTTCCTCCAGAGCATTTATCACAGTGGTTATTGTACATACGGTTGAATGGCTTTGTGATTGTACAGGTTTCCTCTGCTAGTTATGAGCTCCATGAAGGTATAGACAGTGTTCGGTTTACTCACCAAGTTGTCCCTGCTGCTGTTGCTGCTGCTAAGTCACTTAAGTCGTGTCCAACTCTGTGCGACCCCATAGACAGCAGGCTCCCCTGCTGCTGCTGCTGCTGCTGCTGCTGCTAAGTCGCTTCAGTCGTATCTGACTCTGTGCGACCCCATAGACGGCAGCCCAGCAGGCTCCCCCATCGCTGGGATTCTCCAGGCAAGAACACTGGAGTGGGGTGCCATTTCCTTCTCCAGTGCATGAAAGTGAAAAGTGAAAGTGAAGTCGCTCAGTCATGTCCGACTCTTCGCGACCCCATGGACTGCAGCCCACCAGGCTCCTCCATCCATGGGATTTTCCAGGCAAGAGTACTGGAGTGGGGTGCCATTGCCTTCTCCCCAGGCTCCCCTAGACCCATTCAATAAACCTGTAATGAGCACATAACTTGAATCCTTTTATTTGACAGGTGAAGAAAGTGAAACGCAGAGGGGTTAAGTTACCTCTCCTGATTACACTGCTATTAAAAACAAGTTGAAATGAACCTGGGTATGTGTTTTCTGCTCTTTTTAAAAGAATGACCACTTCCTACTCACAGTGCTGTTAAATTTCCTCTGTATCAGCATTAACCACACATTAAACACACTCCTCCAGCATCAGGAGCTCAGGGACACTACTTTCTAACTTATTCACACATTCATATGATGTTACAGCATGCTCTAATTCCACAACCCCCTCTTTTTAAATTACCATCTATCATGTACTCATTCTGTGCTAAGCACAAAGGCTAAGGACCTCATGTCCACTTTCTCAGATATCGATTTTCATAACAATTCTTTAAGTTTGTTGGTATTACACAGGATACAAAGTTAATATAGTTCTGACAATAACTGGATAGTTAGTATCAGATTTGAATTAAACTGTTGGATACCCAGTTGGTGTCAGAGAATTCACTGATTGGTACGAGGAAAAAAACACACTTGAAGAAAATTGAAGATCTTCTATGAAAGAAATAAGGTGAATAGCCTTGAAGTAGAAAGCCAACAGTGTCTGCTATTTACCAATAGGTTGGTCCTCCAGGTTTCCACTGCCTACCAACCCAGGAAATACAAACTGCCAGTACATTTTCAAAACTGAAATACTGAAGTAAGGGGAGGTTATAATATCTTCATCATTAGAGAAACTAAAACTCTCTTCTGGATTTCATTTATTCAGAGGCTGAATCTGACCAAAGAAAACATGGTTACTATACCTAAAACTAGGGCTTCCCAGGTAGCTCAGTGGTCAAGAACCCACCTGCCAATGCAGGAGACTCAGGTTTGATTCCTAGGTAGAAAAGATCCCATGGAGAAGGGCATGGCAACCCACTCCAGTATTCTTGCCTAGAGAATCCCATGGACAGAGGAGCCTGGTGGGCTACAGTCTATTGGGTCGCAGAGTCAGACATGACAGAAGTGACTTAGCACGCATGTAACGCATACCAAAAACTACCAGCAAATACCACTTGGGTGATTTCCTATTAAGAGTTATACTGTGTTTTCACCAGCAGCAAAGATTTTGTTATGTCACTGTGAAAAGTTATTCATTGAAACTATACGATGCCTTTATGAATTCATCCTACAGGGCTTTAATTTACTGTTCCAGCGATTAGACAGATTTAAGTGAATTATCCGTTTTTTTAACCTAGTCATATTTACTAGGAAAATTCAGGAAATCCCATGCTAATAAAGAGAAAATCCTATCTCTTACTGTGTCATTCAAGCCCAGCATATTGCCGTGCCCAAGATTTACTTAACCAAGCCTCCTTCATAAACTCCTAGTCCACAAGGTCATTGGTATGCTGCCTTGAAGCACTTGACTCTGCCCTCTTCAGTGCACTCAATGGCTCACACTCACCCAGTACTCATTCTACCAGATGCTCTGAATGCTTTACATGAACTACCTTATTTAATCCTCACACCAACCTCCAGAAGTAGATGCTATTTTTGTTCCAGTTTGCAAATGAAAAACCTGATGCTAAAGGGCAACTTGTCCAAGGTCACACAATAATATAAAGAAAGTTTTTTTGAATCAGGATTCAAAATCAGAGGCATGGGATCCCATAGAGTATGTTGCATCATAATGGCATGCTGTGTGAATGCTAATTTCTTCCTATTTCATAGTGCTGACTTGAGTGGTCAATTTATCATCCATCACAGAAGATGAGCAAGCTTGGCTGAGATTTTTAAGTCTGTAGTTAGACCTGAGAGACATGATTCAGCTTGTGAAGCCTCTGAATCTGTGTGATGTTGAATGTGACAGCGTGGTAGAATTCTACTGTACTTTAGAATTATGGGAATTAGACACATAACATATTCATAAAACCTCAAGGAAAAGAGGAAATTTAGTGGTGATCTGTCGTTTCTGCCTCCAAAGTAGCAAATATATGTGCAATAATCCTCATTAATGATCATTCAGTCTGTGTAAATATGTTTAGTAACTATGAGCACGTCCAATAAAGACTGATCTACTGGTAGACAGCACTAGTTATAACCCACTTCACTCCACCCACTTTTAACCAGAACTGAACTGGGAAATCCCAGAACAAGTTCTTCCTTCCAGCTGTTCAGGTTTAAGTATTTCATCTCCATTCCAAACAACCACAGACAGAATCACGTCTTTAATTTATACCTGCATTGACTTCACCCGTCTCAAGCAATTAGAAGCAACAACTGCTCCACAGACTCTTACAGTGTCTCTGCACAGGGAAAAGGACCACCCCCATCTCCCTGATCCCTCCTATAATCGTGGTTAACAGTCAATCATTTTACCTTCAGTTGAACCCCTCATTCCTCACATGAACTATTCCAAAGTATTTTTAGTAGCCTTAGGTTTCCAAATGCTTTTTGCCTCCCTCATGCCCTGAAAAAGAAAGATGGTTCCTCGGCTTCTCCCTTTCTCTACCTCAAAATGCCTCTATGACTTCATTCTTCCTTCCTTCCCTCTACAGAAGGAAGTGCCTTTCTTCATCCTAACCCAACCTTTCTCCTAACTTAACCCAATAATGATTGAGTTATATCCTTAGTCCCATTTCCTCCAACTTTCTCCAGAACCTGGTTTCATCAACTATCTTCTTTCTGGGATCTTCAGTCTTTTCCCCCACCCCATTTTCCCTTTGCCTAAAATATGCAGCCACCATTCTAAAACAAGGAGATCATGGAGATCAAATCAGTCAATCCTAAAGGAAATCAATCTGAACATTCATTGGAGGGATTGATGCTGAAGCTGAAATGCCAATACTCTGGCCACCTGAGATGAAGAACTGACTCATTGGAAAAGATCCTAATGCTGGGAAAGATTGAAAGCAGGAGAAGGGGAAGACTGATGAGATGAGAAGATGAGATGGTTGGATGGCATCACTGATATGAGTTTGAGCAAGTTCTGGGAGATGGTGAAGGATAGGGAAGACTGGTATGCTGCAGTCCATGGGGTCACAAAGAGTTGGACATGACTGAGTGACTGAAAAACAACAACATCAATCCTAAAACAAACAGAGAGAACCTTTTCTTTATTCTGTAACCCCCTTGAGAACTTCAACTCTATCTAGCCCCCTTCACTCTTGAACATAAAAGGTAAGCCCATCCCAAATTTCCACATTCCTCTTCTTCCCTGTGTCCCTCAGTGAATGCATCAACTCAGAACTCCAAATCTCAACTGTACAGGTAATTAACAACTCCATGAATCTTGTCCAAACTATTCTTCCAAGGTCTATTTCTATATTTTTCTACCACTAGTACTTCTCCACATGGATACAAGATCAACACTATCAGAGATCAGATCAGATCAGATCAGTCGCTCAGTCATGTCCGACTCTGCGACTCCATGAACTGCAGCACACCAGGCCTCCCTGTCCATCACCAACTCCCGGAGGTCACAACACTATAAACTCCTACAACTCTAAAGCCAAATTCATGACACAACTACCAAACCTTCCACAGTTACCCAGGATCAGAAACTTGAAGGAATGGAACTTGAAACAGTAAAGGTAATCAAAGCCTTTTGTTTTTGAGATGAGAAGTGTGAAGTCCAGAAAGGTTGAATCTGTGAGTTCTCTTTGTCTCTTACTTCTGCTAAGGGAGTTCCTGCCAACTAAATAGTGGTTCCCCTCCATCGTTTTTCTCTGGGCATTAGCTCAGGCCACCATCATGATTTTCTTGATCTGTAGCAATAGCTTCAAATTTTGTCTCCCACCTAGAGCGTTTGCCCCTCACCCCTTCTTACCCTGAGACACTGCTAATTTCAATCAACACTTTTGATCTGTGTGTGTTTGTACAGACATACCTCAGAGATATTGCAGATTCAATTCCAGATAACTGCAATAATGTGACTATCAAAATAAGGTGAATCATACAAATGTATTGATTTCCCAGTTCATGTAAAAGTTATGTGTACACCATAGCTCAGTTGGTAAAGAATCTGTCTGCCATGCATGAAACTCCAGTTTGATTCCTGGGTCGGGAAGATCCACTGGAGAAGGGATAGGCTACCCACTCCAGTAATCGTGGGTTTCCCTTGTGGCTCAGCTGCTAAAGAATCAGCCTGCAATGCTGGAGACCTGGATTGGATCCCTGGGTTGGGAATATCCCCTGGAGAAGAAAAGGCTACCCGCTTCAATATTCTGGCCTGGAGAATTCCATGGGGTCACAAAGAGTTGGACACAACTGAGTGACTTTCACTTTCACTATACTGTAGTCTATTAAGTGTGGGATAGCATTATGTCTTTAAAAAAAAAAAAGTACTTGTCTTAAGAATATTTCATTGCTTAAAAAAAAAAAGTTATCATCTGAGCCCTCAGGGAGTCATAAATAATCATTTTGCTGGTCTTGCCTTGATGTTGATGGCTGCTGATTGATCAGCATGGTGATTGCTGAAGGGTGAGGTGGCTGTGGCAATTTCTTAAAATAAGATAACAATAAAGTCTGCTTTATCAATTGACTTTTTTTCACAAATGATTGCTCTGCAGCATGCAATGCTGTTTGATAGCATTTTATCCAGGGTGGAACTTCTTTCAAAATTGAAGTCAGTCCTCTCAAATCCTGCCACTGCTTTATCGAGTAAGTTAATGTAACATTCTAAATTCCTTGATGTTATTTCAACAATCTTCACAGAATCTTCACCCGAAGTAGATTCCATCGTTTCTTCACTTATCCATAAGAAGTAGTACTTTTAAAAATCATCTGTTTAAGTTTTATCATGAGATTGCAGCAATGCATTCACATCTTCAGGCTCTACTTCTAATTCTAGTTCTCTTGCTATTTTCACCACATCTGCAGTTACTTCCTTCACTAAAGCCTTGAACCCCCTCAAAATCATCCATGAGGGTTAGAATCAGCTTCTTCCAAGATCTATTTATGTATTTCCTATTAATGTTGATATTTTTATCTCTTCCCATGAATTACAAATGTTCTTAATGGCATCTAGAACACTGAAAATTTCCAGGAGGGTTTTCAATTTACTTTGTCTATATCAGTCAAAGGAATCATTATCTGTAGTCCTACAAAATGTGTTACTTAATATTTATTATTATTTATTTATTTGGCTGCATCAGGTCTTAAATCCAGTATGCAGGATCTTCAATCTTCATTGTGGGTTCATGCTGGATCTTTAGTCGCAGGCATGAGAACTCTTAGTTGCAGCATGTGGAATCTAGTTCTCCAGCCAGGGATCAAACCTAGCCCCTGCATTGGGAGCATGGAGTCTTAGCCACTAGACCACGCTCCAGGAAGTCCCCAAAATGTCTTTCTTAAATACTGATACTTGAAAATCAAAACCACTTCTTGATCAATCACTCATAGAATGGATGTTGTGCTAAAACATCCATTAATTTCATACATGGCATAAAAATACCATTAATTTCATACATCTCCATCAGAGTTCTTGGCTGACTAGATGCATTGACAGTGAGTAATGATATTCTGAAAGGAATATTTTTTCCTGAGCAATATGTTTCAATGGGCTTCCCTGAGGGTTCAGCACACAAAGAATCTGCCTGCAAACAGGAGACACAGGAAATGCCAGTTCAGTCCTTGGGTCAGAAAGATCCCTTGGAGGAAGGCATGGCAACCCACTCCAGCATTCTGGCCTGGAGAATCGCATGGACAGAGGAGCCTGGCAGGCTACAGTATGTGGGGTCTCAAAGAGTCAAACACGACTGAACAACTGAGCACAGGTCTCAGTAGTGGGCTTAAAATATTCAGTAAACCATGTTATAAACGAATGTGCGGTCACCCAGGCTTTGTTGTTCCGTTTATAGAGCACAGGAAGTATAGATTTAGCATAATTTTAAGGGCCCTACTGCTACTGCTGGTAAGTCACTTCAGTCATGTCTCTTTGCGGCCCTATGGACTGTAGCCCACCAGGCTTCTCTGCCCATGGGGTTTTCCCACCAAGAAAACTGGAGTGGGTTGCCATGCCTTCCTCAAGGGGATCTTCCCAACCTCAAGATCCTATCTGTGTCTCTCGTGTCTCCTGCAGGCATGTTCTTTACCACGAGCTCCACCTGGGAAGCCCTAGGATTATTCAATTTGGTAAATGAACATTGGCTTCAACTTAAAGTCACCAGCTGCCATTAGCCCCTAATAAGAAGGTCAGCCTGTCCCTTGAAGTTCTGAAATCAAGCACTGACTATTCCGCTCTAACTATCAAATTCCTAGATGGTGTCTTCTTCCATGCAAAGGCTGTTTGTCTACACTGAAATTCTGTTGTTTAGTGTAGCTACCTTCATTTACTGTCTCAGCTAGATCCTCCCGATAACCCACTACAGCGGCTGCATCAGCACTTGCTGCTTCACCTTGACCTTTTATGTTATGAAGATGTTTTCTTTTTTTAAACCTCATGAACCAAACTCTGCCAGCTTTAAACTTTTTTCTGCAGCTTCCTTACCTCTCAGCCTTTAAAGGATGTTAGAGCCCTGCCCAATACTGGTTTGATTTTTCCATCCAGACCACTACAACTTTCTACACATCAGCAATAAGGCTGTTTCACTTTTTTATCATTCATGTGTTCAGTGGAGTAGCACTTTTAATTTCCTTCAAGAACTTTCCCTTTGCATTCACATTTTGGCTAACTGTTTGGCTCAAGAGGCCTAGCTTTGGGCCTATCTCATTTTTTGGCATGCTTTCATTGCTAAGTCTAATCATTTCTAGCTTTTGATTTAAAGTGGGAGATATGGGATTCTTCCTTTCATTTGAGCAGTTAGAGGCCATTGTAGGGTTATTAACTGGCCTGATTTCAATATCATTGTGCTTCAACGACCAAGGAGACCCAGTGAGAGGAAGAAAGATGGGGGAGTGGCCGGTTCATACAGTGGTCAGAACAAACACATTTGTCCAAAACAACTACAATAGTAGTATCAAAGGTCATTGATTAATAGGTCATCAAAACAAAAACAATAATAATGAAAAAATTGAAATGTTGCAAGAATTACCAAAATGTAACACATAGACACAAAGTGAGCCAATGCTGCTGGGAAAAATGGTGCTGACAGACTTGCTCAATGCAGCCTTGCCACAAACCTTCAATTTGTAAAAAGCACAATATCTGTTAAGTGCAAGGAAGAGAAGAGAAGTAAAAGGTGATCTGTCTGTATACATTTGGGACTGTGCCTATGTCCCTGAGCTCAGATATGAAGACAGCTTTTGCCTTCAAGTGTGGTGCTTAAGAAAGACACTTAAATCAGACTGTAAATGAAAGGGAGGATTGAGGAAGATCCCTTGTATAAGGAATATATTGACAGCTGAGTACTGATAGGAAGGAGCCAGATGATGAAAGTGCATGAATTCAAAAAACTCATGGAAGAACTTCCCTAGTGGTCCAGTGGTTAAGAAGTCTGCAATTCCAATGCAGGAGCTATGGGTTCATTTCCTGGTCAAGGAATTAAGATTCCACATCCACATGGCCTGGCCAAATTTTCTTAAAAAATGAAAAGTAACAAAAAAGAAATTTTGTGTAGCAGGATCAAAAACTAGAGAGTTTTACTATGGCTGAACAAAGATCCAAGACGGTGGCAGGGGACACATAGAAGACCCAACAGAGACCTGTAAGACGGGATGGGTACACAAGATCCAGATCACAAAGCAGTGGGATAGAGTTGGAAGGAATTTTAAGCAGCATGTATGACAATATCAAATTAGCAATTTAGAAAGACCATTTAGTCAAAAGTGTCCCAACCGGCTAGGAGGCAAGGTTGAAAACAGGGAGACCGTTAGCTGATGGTTTCAACTAAGAGAGTGAAGATATAGAGGAGAAAAGAGAAGAAAGCCCCAGTGTTGAGGTTTTCCTGGGTCACTGAGCAGAACAAAACATAGTAAAGAAATCAAGAATGTTGAGAACACAGTGATTTAAAGGGTCAGTAAACCAGAGCGTTCAGAGCACATCAAGCCCAGCACCTGTGTTTTTATACCAAAAGCGAAGAATGGTTTCTGCATTTTTAAAAAGTGGAAAAAATTAAGAAGAAGAATATTTCATGACATAAAATTATATGAAAACCTTTTGTCAGGATCCCTAATAACATTTCACTGGCTCACAGCCATGCCTACTGTTGACATAAATTCTGTGGCTGTTTTCCTGCTATACAGACGGAGTTGAGTAGTTGTGACAAAGAATGTATGGCCCACAAAGCCTAAAATATTTACTAATTGGTCTTTTACAGAAAAAGTTTACCAGTCCCTGGTTTAAGTAATGAATCATGTGGCCTTCAGTGCTTGATAAAGAGGAGAGAAGACATGAAACAGAGCTCCCTGGGGCCTGAGAATAAGAAAGATGAGAGTAAGGGAAGGTAAATGGGCTAAAAAGCCAAGAGGTGAGATCACAGAGACAGATACAGGAGGGGAAAATGTATAACAATTCTAAGTGATGGACTGGCTTACTTATACAAGAGGCCTGGGAAGTCTGTTTTTCTCCCCATTACCACAGCCATGAATCTAAGACTGGATAGTCATGAGTTGCTTTCTTACCACCAAACCTCACCTGCTGCCTGTAGCTCAGATTAACTAACCAAACCACAACACTATCACACACATGTCTACCATCAAGTTAATTCTATTGTTGTGAATGACATCATTAACCAGAATAGCTTTGAATCATTGGAAAGGTTTGAATTAAATTTAAAATCTTTCCATTCATCACTTCCTGTGCTGCCTCCCACAAAGAAATTAAGGTATAAAATAACAGAATGATTCTCCAGGAAAATGAAAGTGAAAAACGATCCATCACTTCTGAATTTGCTAGAAGGTTTCCTGTAGCTACTCATGTTTACTTTATGTTCATAACCTGGTTCCAGGGCATAGCAATGGATCTTCTTTGTAATCTCTTGCATTGGGAGCCTGGGATTGATCAAACTATAGATAGTTTCCATCCCTTTCATCTGATCCCTATAGCAGCTAATGCACGCGGTAGATAAACTCTGTTCAGGGACTGATTACAGCCTGTGCAACAGGGAGAAAAATACCCCATCTCAGTGCTTTCTGGATTAGAGCAGAATACCAATGTGCATTTCCCAGGACTGAAGTGATCATAACCACAAAGGCAATTTGGCAGCTAAATGAGATAGATATTGCTCATCATCCAGCTTTGCATAAAGATCACCACAGTGCCAGGCATTCAGATCAAGGGCAAATCACTTCTCATTCCATGGGCAGAGACAGGGAGATGATGCCTCACCACTAGAAGCGTCATCAGTCGAACCCACAGTAAGGGATTGAGAGTCATCAGCAGTAAATTAAGCTACTGGTCTCAACTACAAAGAATCTGAAGTTTTACCATCAAGGTTAAAAAGACTCATATTCACACTTTTCCACAAAACTCAGGAAAGGAGCAGCAAGTTTTCCTGCTTACGAGTCCAAATAAGAAACTTCATAGATTAGAACCAAGTCATTATTTTAAAGGCTATATTTTCCAGACACAAATGTACAAAATTATCCTCCATTTTGTAAAATGCAGAAGAAACAAGGGCACTTCAGAAAACAGGAGCGATTTCACCTCCTTGAGTGCAGAGAAGTCACAAGCAAAATGAATCTCTTTACTCCATCATGTCCTAGACCCGGCTGCACCTCTGACCATGACCTGCCCATTTCTCTACTCATTAAGTGCCTTATTCATCATGCAGCAGCCCTGCTCAAGTCAAAGGCAGAGCATTCTTTCAGTTCCAGGAGCAACGAATTGCTCCATTAGTTTTCAGACTTTGATGGTGGGTCAGAGGTTCCCTGAGCCTATCTGGAATTGAAGAGACCTCAAGGATCCTTCCATCAGAGATTCTGACGGAATCACCAAGGGAGGAAAAATACCTTGACATAATGAAACTTGTGGGTAATCTCAGCTGAAGGGAACCACAGCCTCGTGAAAACATTTAACCTGTATGTTGTGTTTTCCTTTTGCCATTAAGTTACTTCTGTTCTCGCACCAACCTTGGGACCTTGAGTTATTTGGTTTTAAATATCTTTTCCCATATCATAGATGACTACAAATGCCAAAAGAAATCATTTATAAGTTTTCCAGTTACCACTGCTGCTGCTGTCGCTTCAGTCGTGTCCGACTCTGTGCGACCCCATAGACGGCAGCCCACCAGGCTCCCCCGTCCCTGGGATTCTCCAGGCAAGAATACTGGAGTGGGTTGCCATTTCCTTCTCCAATGCATGAAAGTGAAAAAGTGAAAGTGAAATCGTGCAGTCATGTCCGACTCTTAGCGACCCCGTGGACTGTAGCCCACCAGGCTCCTCTGTCCATGGGATTTTCCAGGCAAGAGTACTGGAGTGGGGTGCCATTGCCTTCTCCGATGTTTAACATCTGCAGACATACAGAACAGACTTGTAGACACAGTTGGGGAAGAGAGGGTGGGATGAATTGAGAGAGTAGCACTGAAACATACACATTACCATATGTAAAACAGCCAGCCAGTGGCAATTTGCTGTACTACGCAAATTTGCTGCAAACCTGGTGCTCTGTAACAACCTAAACCTGTGGGATGGGGTGGGAGGTGAGAGGGAGGTTCAAGAGGGAGGGGACATATGTTTACCTAGGCTGATTCATGTTGATGTATGACAGAAACCCAGAAACCCCTGGTAGGCTGCAGTCCATGGAGTTGCTAAGAGTTGGACACGACTGAGCGACTTCACTTTAAATTTTCACCTTCATGCATTGGAGACGGAGAAGGCAATGGCAAGCCACTCCAGTATTCTTGCCTAGAAAATCCCATGGATGGAGGAGCCTGGTGGGCTACAGTCCACGGGGTCGATACGAGTCAGACAGGACTGAGCAACTTCACTTTCACTTTTCCCTTTCACACAATGGAGAAGGAAATGGCAACCCACTCCAGTGTTCTTGCCTGGAGAATCCCAGGATGGCAGAGCCTGGTGGGCTGCCATCTATGGGGTCGCACAGAGTCGGACACGACTGAAGCGACTTAGCAGCAGCAGCATGCATTGGAGAAGGAAATGGCAATCCACTCCAATGTTCTTGCCTGGAGAATCCCAGGGACGGAGGAGCCTGGTGGGCTGCCATCTATGGGGTCGCACAGAGTCGGACACAACTGAAGCGACTTAGCAGCAGCAGCAGCAGCAGCAGAAACCAACACAATATTGGAAAGCAATTATCCTCCAATTAAAAAGAAAAAAGAAAAAAAAACTTAAGTGGGAAAGTGGAAGCAATTTACAAATGGCAGTTAGGATAGCCTCGTATTTGTTATTATTTTAATACATCTTTCTAAGAAAGCCTCAATATTTTTAAATTTTAGTTGAAAGGGGACCTGCAGGCATACGTAGAAAAGTTGACAAGATTCCCATCTCATCTTTTTGAACTTGGCATTCTTGAACCCAGTTCTACTCTTATCTCAAGTCTGCATGCCAACATTTCCCCTTTAGGTTTGTAGACTTGCCACATATGTGGCCACTCCTCCACATCACATCCCCAGAAAGAATATCTGCTGGCTAAGAAGGAATCTGGCCTAGTCCAGATTCCCCTCCCCTAGCCTCATGCACCCTCTTACAGACTTGATCAGTAGTGAGGGTGGGGCTATGTCTGTCTGGCCCTACCTCTTGTCCACTGCCTCGCACACTAGTGAACATACACTAGACATCCATGAGTGGTTATTGAATGAGTGCAAGAAGGAACAAACTTTCCTAGGAGAGGGGGAGTTTGTTCAACAGCGGAGTCTGAAAATCCAAAAGATCATACAGCCGTTGTATTTCTTTTTTCGTCTCAATTTCAAAAGGACACCTGCAGGAACAATGTCGTGGTACACAATTATGTGTGAGAAAGCCCTGTGGTCCACTCACGTCCACAACTGGCTTTTTTACTCTTTCAGGTCAGATCAGATTCAAGTGACTAAGTATTCTGAAAATATCATGATTTTGTCCTTTCCTGGTTTAAAGGAAAAAAAAAGTCTTCATCATGGGTGACAGGGAAAGGATCCAATTGAATTGTATGATTCATTTTTGGCTTCAAAATAGCTTTGGTCTAGTGGGATGAAATCAATGGGCTTAAAGCCCACCAGTAAAGGGCAAAAGCACCGTTTGTCTTTAAGAAGACAATAGCTTTCACTGGCCATGAACTAATGAGAAATGCTGTTGCTCATTTATTCTGAGGTCCTCTTCTTATTTTTCAAATAGGGTATTGCAGTCAACATATTTGACTAACCAGAAGGAGATGCATTTTCAAAAACTTGGTACTTGGTACTTCTGCTATTTTCTCAGAAGAGAATTTATCACAAGTTATTCTTCTGCAGGGAGAAGGCAATGGCACCCCACTCCACTACTCTTGCCTGGAAAATCCCATGGACAGAGGAGCCTGGTAGGCTGCGGCCCATGGGGTCGCTAGAGTCGGACACGGCTGAGCGACTTCACTTTCACTTTTCACTTTTATGCATTGGAGAAGGAAATGGCAACCCACTCCAGTGTTCTTGCCTGGAGAACCCCAGGGACAGGGGAGCCTGGTGGGCTGCCGTCTATGGGGTCGCACAGAGTCGGACACGACTGAAGCGACTTAGCAGCAGCAGCAGCATTCTTCTACAAGGACTTCAAAAGGGTTCACTAACCAGCTTTAAACTGAAGCTCTAAACTGAAGCATGCCGTTGTAAGTGTGTCTGTCTCGGTCTGTAGAAAGTGTGCTTTCCTCTCATTCATTGACAGTCCAGCCACCCTGAAGGGCAAAGGGGCAGTGAAGAACCCTAAGCTGCCCAGTTGCCTGGGTTGAACCAAAATTTTTCTGTTTGTTGTATTTACTTGCTCTCTCTATACCTGTTTGCTCCTCTGGAAAAATGGAGATGATAATACCTCCCTCAGTGTCGTGAGGCAGGAGTGAGATATATTACTTGAAAGATGCTTAAATAGTGACTGACATAGCAAACGACTGAGTGAATCATCGTTACTCTCCCTCATGCTAATAAACTACTAATGCCATTAGCAAAGGATGAACTGTACATACCCTATCATATATCAGTCCTGCTTGTAGTAATTTTTTCTATCTATAGATTCACTTGTGTGTTCAAGATGCATGATGCACAGGGATTGTGGCTTATGTGTGATAGCAAAAGACCAGACAAGAACTAAATTTCAAGGACTCAGTAACAGAGTTGGTAAAACCAATTTGGAAACTTTCATTCTGTGAAATATGGTGGAGCCTCTAAAAAGACATCACTTCATTACAAGAACCAATATGGAACTCTTTCTGAGCTGTATTGTAACTTTTTTTAAGCAGGATGTAAAAACAAATATCACATGCTAGCTACTATTTCTATAAGAAAAGAAAGATATATTTGCTTATATGTCCAAACACAGTCTTTGGAAAGGGATATAAAAATCTGACAATGGTGATTGCCTCTGGAAATAGGAACTCGAGGACTAGAAGAAAACAAGAGAAGAGAGACCTGTTTTATTACCTCTGTCCATTATTACATCTATTACCTACTGAAAGCATAAAATATGACATAAATGATAAAATTTTATAAGAAAATTTAAAATAAAATAATATGTTACACAGCAAGCTTGAAACTGTATTGTAAAAGTACAAAACTGAATATTATTAGATTAAAACCATAGAGATGAGATGACCCAGGAAAGTTTTAAGCTCCAAAACTGCACACTGCATGGACCCTGGATGAATGGTTCAGGCTGATGGATTTAAGATGTGGTCCCCAGGAAAGGGGTGGATTCTGCATCCACTGAGGCTAGAAAGGACCAATGGTGTCACACTTCACTTCCATCCTCTGCCCCCAAAAACTGAAGTGAGATTTCTGATCTTATCTACGAGCACCTAAGGGCCAGACCTCAGTCAAAGCTACCACGACTTGAAATTAAAGATCACAAATTACATCATTTTATGACTTCCAAAATATAGCTTAGAACATTGGAATCTGAATATTGAAAGCCTTAAAAGTCCTCTTGTTCAGTCACTCAGTCATGTCCAACTCTTTGCGACCCCATGGACTATAGCACGCCAGGCTTTCCTGTTCTTCACCATCTCCCAGAGCTTGCTCAAACTCATGTCCCTCGAGTCAGTGATGACATCCAACCATCTCGTCCTCTGTCATGCCTTTCTCCTCCTGCCTTCAATCTTTTCCAGCATCAGGGTCTTTTCTAGTGAAGTTGGCTCTTTGCATCAGGTGGCCAAAGTATAGGAATTTCAGCATCAGTCCTTCTAATGAATATTGAGGATTGATTTCCTTTAGGATGGACTGGTTGGATCTCCTTGCAGTCCAAGAGTCTCTCAAGAATCTTCTGCAACACCACAGTTCAAAAGCATCAATTCTTCAACACTCAATCTTTATAGTCCAACTGTCACATCCATACATGACTACTGAAAAAAACATAGCTTTGATTAGACCAACCTTTGTCGGCATAGTATCTCTGCTTTTTAATACACTGTATAGGTTGGTCATAACTTTTCTTCCAAGGAGCAACCGTCTTTTAATTTCATGGCTGCAGTCATCATCTGCAGTGATTTTGGAGCCCAATAAAATAATGTTTCTCACTGTTTCCATTGTTTCTCCATCTATTTGCCATGAACTGATGGGATCGTATACTATGATCTTTGTTTTTTGAATGTTGAGTTTTAAGCCAGCTTTTTCACTCTCCTCTTTCACCTTCATCAAGAGATTCTTTAGCTCCTCTTCACTTTTTGCCATAAAAGAGGTGTCATCTGCATATCTGAGGTTATTGATATTTCTCCCAGCAATCTTGATTCCAGCTTCTGCTTCTTCCAGCCCAGCATTTCTCATGATGTACTCTGCATATAAGTTAAATAAGCACGGTGACAATATACAGCATTGACATACTCCTTTCCCAATTTTGTACCAGTCTCTTATTTCATGTCCGATTCTAATTGTTGCTACTTGATCTGCATACAGGTTTAGCAGGAGGCAGGTAAGGTGGTCTGGTATTCCCATCTCTTGAAGAATTTCCACAGTTTGTTGTGATCCACACAGTTAAAGGCTTTAGTATAATCAATGAAAGTCCTCTAGATTTACATCAGTTCTAGATAACAGAAGTTCTAGATAACAAAAGTCCTCTAGATTAACATTAATTCATCATGAGGTTGCTCAGACTCTGCAGTATGTCTGATGTGGTTGCCACATCACTTCACTTCAGGAACCAGAACCCACTAACTCCCAAAGTGCCCCATTGTCTTTTCATATTCTCTAATTTTGTCTTCCACTGAGGTGAAATTTGTCACACCATTGTATCTGTTTTGCTTTTGTTTTTTTTTAAAACAAACAACTTTTTGTTGAAGTGTAGTTGATTTACAATATTGTTAGTTTCCATTGTATCTAACCATTAGTCCTAGTTTTAACCCTTGGAACTGTACAAAACAAGTCTAAAATCTCTCCTAAATTCATTTACTCCTTTATTTAGCAAATATCTGTTGAGGACCTACTATGCCCCAGGTACTACTCCTGGGCACTATTTCCTGACACTAGGTGTCAGAAAAATAAAAATGAGTGTGACACAAAAATATCCAGTCTGATGGAGCAGGCAGTTATCTAAATTGATCAATGAAAATAGTATAAGTACAAAGATACAGACATAAGCTATCACAGAAGTCCAGTGAAGTACACGAATTCCACATCCTGGGTGGGGTTTGGGGAAGGATTGCTAGAGTAGGTGACATCCGAGCTAAGATGGGCAGGATGAGTGGAGCTGGGAAAGTGGGGTGAGGAGGGAGAGAGTCCTGGACTGAGGAGCATTGGGTATTTGGGCCCCAAGAGAAACAGTCCTGCATGTGTGACTGTGGCATGGAGGGGGCTGTGGAGAAATAAAGGATTTATCTTGAGAAAACAATCAAAAATGTTATAGTTTGGATATAAATTCATTCTTATTATTCTTAGATTGAAAAAATGTATAAGTGAATCATCACTTTACGGACCACCTGAAACTAACACAATATTGTAAATCAACTGACTTCCATTTCTTTTTAAAGAAATGTTAATGTTTACTATATCAATCTCTTCTGCATGGAAGAAATATTGTCAGGCTTAATTTTCCACATTTTCCAATTTTTCTCAAATGACCACATAATGCTTTTATAACCAGAAAAGGCCAGGCCATGATGAATCTGAAAAATAACACATCTCTCTGAGCCTTCTGCAATCTTCCCCTCATCATCACAGAAAGTCAGGAGAGCAGAGGGTCCGATGGGGGCAGTTCTGGGGTAAAATGTCTCGGTATCTCCATTCTAGAGTTGTATTGCTGAGTCCCTTCCACTCCATTATGACATTGTCACAATAGCCCAGGCAGTATTTCTCATTTTATTAGTTTGACCATTCTCAAAATACCAGCATGTGATCATCCTGCACTTGAATTTTTCAAGACTTCCTTCCATTGCTTGTTTTTATTATTATTTTATTATTTCCACCTTTCATCAGGATGGGCTTGCATTTTCAAAAAGATGCATAAGGTGCTTGGTCTCCCTAATGGCCAAGAAATGCCATGCTGGGTGAGGAGCTCTGGGTTCTGGACAGACTCCACCAGCAAAGATGCAACCCGATAGGGACCAGAACCACAGATGGAAGGAGTGATTGGCACAATGAATGCTGCTGCTGCTAAGTCACTTCAGTTGTGTTCGACTCTCTGTGATCCCATAGACAGCAGCCCACCAGGCTCCCCCGTCCCTGGGATTGTCCAGGCAAGAACACTGGAGTGGGTTGCCATTTCCTTCTCCAATGCATGAAAGTGAAAAGTGAAAGTGAAGTCGCTCAGTCATGTCCGACCCTCAGTGACCCCATGGACTGCAGCCTTCCAGGCTCCTCCATCCATGGGATCTTCCAGGCAAGAGTACTGGAGTGGGGTGCCATTGCCTTCTCCCCAGTGAATGCTAGGACTATGTATAAAATTGATAACCAACGAGAACCGACTGTATAGCACAGAGAATTCTAAGTGCTTTGTGGTGACCTAAATGGAAATGAAATCCCAAAAAGGAGAAATATATGTATATGTATACTTGAGAGTCCCTTGGACTGCAAGGAGATCCAACCGGTCCATTCTGAAGGAGATCAGCCCTGGGATTTCTTTGGAAGAAATGATGCTAAAGCTGAAACTCCAGTATTTTGGCCACCTCATGAGAAGAGTTGACTCATTGGAGAAGACTCTGATGCTGGGAGGGATTGGGGGCAGGAGGAGAAGGGGATGACAGAGGATGAGATGGCTGGATGGCATCACTGACTCGATGAATGTGAGTCTGAGTGACCTCCGAGAGCTGGTGATGGATAGGGAGGCCTGGCATGCTGCAGTTCATGGGATCGCAAAGAGTCGGACACGACTGAGCGACTGATCTGATCTAATCTGATCTGATAGCTGGTCCACTTTGCTGTACGGTAGAAACTAACACAATATTATGAAGCACCTATACTCCAATAAAAATTAATTTTTTAAAAAAAGGTTTGTATACAGAGACCCAAACTCTGATGTATATCTCCTACCTACATGCACATGTGCATGCACACACACACACACACACACACACCACCTTACTTGCCCCTTCTTTGCTAATTTTCTCAAATACAGAAAGCAGACAGATAGCTGCCTGAGCAAACGTGAGGAGGAATGGCATCTCTTAAAATTCACCAGTGTCTTTTTAAAAATAAATGGAAAGATTTTTTTCTGGTGCTTATATCCTTAAGCAGTGTCAGAAAGCTTCTAAACTAGTTGGTCTTACATCCCACTTTCTTTTATAAAATTTAAAAAATAATAATCATAAACTTTGACTTTCATAGGCTCATCTTTTACCTGCCTCAATTTTCAAGTTACTAGGGACTTAAACTGAAAAGTCTCAGTTCCCAATGCTGCTAAGTCGCATCAGTCATGTACGACTCTGTGCGACCCCAGAGATGGCAGCCCACCAGGCTCCGCCATCCCTGGGATTCTCCAGGCAAGAACACTGGAGAGGGTTGCCATTTCCTTCTCCAATGCATGAAAGTGAAAAGTGAAAGTGAAGTCACTCAGTTGCGTCCAACTCCTAGCGACCCCAATAGTTACTAGCAAAGCAAGAGTGATTCTGGTGTTTCTCAATGTCACAGTAAGAACCACAGTATCCAGTAAGTTATCCAGTAAGAACCACAGCCAAGCTGAGATGTTGATTGTTGCTCAGGCCACGTTGAGCTTCTTCCAGCTTCTTCCCTCCCAGAGCACCTTTTGTCTATTTCAAACTTCACCCACACACAAAAATAGTTTCTTTGCTCCAGGAGTTAGATATTCAGTCTAAGCTCGAAAAGAAACACCACAGGTCATGACTCAGGCCTTTCTTTGGTGACTTTTCAGTAGCACTGCTGACCCCTCTCTCCTTGAAACTCTATCCTCTCTTGGTTTCCATGATAGCAAATCACCCTGCTTCTCCTTCCACCCACTCTCTGTCCCTCCTCCTCCTTTTTAGTCTTCTTTAGTGGGTCTTCCTCCTTTGGATGCCCTTTCCACTGTTGTTCCCAGGGTTTTGTTGTACTCCAGGGCTCTTCCCTTCCAAATCTCATATATACAACCAGGGAAGCCCCAGTGGAATATTAGTCAGTCATAAAAAATGAGCAAAACTGGGTCAATGTGAACGGACCTAGAGTCTCATACAGAGTGAAGTCAGGAGAAGAAAATAAATATCATATATTAAAGCATGTATACAGAGTCTAGAAAAATGTTACAGATGAACCTAGGTCCACAGCAGACATAGAGAATGGATGTGTGGACACAGTCGGGGAAGAGGAGGGTGGGATGAATTGGGAGAGTAGGATTGACATACATACACTGCCTTGTTTAAAATAGGTGGCTCACGGGAATCTGCTCTATAGCACAGGGAGCTCAGATCGAGCTCTGTGATGATCTAGACAGGTGGCTTGGAGGGTGGGAGGGAGGCTCAGGAAGGAAGGACCACGTGTGCACATATAGCTGATTCACTTTGTCGAAACAGCAGAAACTAACACGACATTGTAAAGCAGAAACTAACACACATTGTAAAGCAATTATCCCCCAATTTAACAAAATTACTGAGGAGTTGACAACAGTATACCTAGCTGTCAGGGAAGCTGGAAAATATGGTTTCATATTTCAAGCTGCTATGAGCCCAACTTGATAGAAGGATTCCTTTAACAAGGAAAATAGAATCAGTGTTTACTAGGCAAGAAGAAGCCTGCTGCAGGGGATGTTAGAGGAGAGGAAGATACTTGGAAAGCAAATTTTCTCATGCCATGATTTTGTCTTTGTCTTGATCATGGGACTGTACCATTAAATGCCTCCTCCAAGAAGCTTGCCTGACCTCCCTCTCCACCCACCACAAGCTAACTTCACTTGCTCCGCACTTTGTTTGACCCTCAGTCACTTCTTTTCCCACACTTGGTGCATGTGTCTCTCCCACCAGATGTCAGCTACTTGAAGGAAGCAGGGGCTCTCTCCTCATCTATCTCCCTCTTTCTGGTAGTTCAGAACCCTGCTCATCACTGGTTTGAACAAGTGATGAATTGAATTGGATTAAATTGGATTAAATTGAACTGGATTGAATTGGATTAAAATTAATCAAACTGAGTCACGAGGAAGCCAAATAGAACGTAAGACATTTCTGGTGCAAGAAGAATGGTCTGAGCCAGCCCAAGGAAGCATGTTCTAGAAAGAGCACCGCCCAACCATCAGGGAGCATTTGCTCTCTTTGCCATCAGTGGGTTTGCTCAGGACCATTTCAAGTCATTTCTTCCCAAATATCCCATAGAAATATTTCACATCTATCCCACAGGGATGCCAAGCTGCTTTCCTGATACAGAGATACACCAAATGCCACTCCACCAAGCTGTTTTCATACACAGCACTCACCAGCACTATGACTCTCCCTCAAAGGAAGCTGAATTCCTTTAAATGAAGAATCCCAGTAGAAGTATAAATACCACGGAGCCTGCCTAATCAGATCAGATCAGATCAGTCGCTCAGTCGTGTCCGACTCTTTGCGACCCCATGAACCGCAGCACGCCAGGCCTCCCTGTCCATCACAAGCTCCCGGAGGTCCCTCAGACTCGCATCCATCGAGTCAGTGATGCCATCCAGCCATCTCATCCTCTGTCGTCCCCTTCTCCTCCTGCCCTCAATCCCTCCCAGCATCAGAGTCTTCTCCAATGAGTCAACTCTTCGCATGAGGTGGCCAAAATACTGGAGTTTCAGCTTTAGCATCATTCCTTCCAAAGAAATTCCAGGATTGATCTCCTTCAGAATGGACTGGTTGGATCTTCTTGCAGTCCAAGGGACTCTCAAGAGTCTTCTCCAACACCACAGTTCAAAAGCATCAATTCTTCGGCGCTCAGCCTTCTTCACAGTCCAGCTCTCACATCCATACATGACCACAGGAAAGACCATAGCCTTGACTAGGCGAACCTTTGTTGGTAAAGTAATGTCTCTGCTTTTGAATATGCTATCTAGGTTGGTCATAACTTTCCTTCCAAGGAGCAAGCGTCTTTTAATTTCATGGCTGCAGTCACCATCTGCAGTGATTTTGGAGCCCAGAAAAACAAAGTCTGACACTGTTTCCACTGTTTCCCCATCTATTTCCCATGCAGTGATGGGGCCAGATGCCATGATCTTCGTTTTCTGAATGTTGAGCTTTAAGCCAACCTTTTCACTCTCCACTTTCACTTTCATCAAGAGGCTTTTTAGCCCCTCTTCACTTTCTGCCATAAGAGTCGTGTCATCTGCATATCTGAGGTTATTGATATTTCTCCCGGCAATCTTGATTCCAGCTTGTGTTTCTTCCAGTCCAGCATTTCTCATGATGTACTCTGCATATAAGTTAAATAAACATGGTGACAATATGCAGCCTTGACGTACTCCTTTTCCTATTTGGAACCAGTCTGTTGTTCCATGACCAGTTCTAACTGTTGCTTCCTGACCTGCATACAGATTTCTTAAGAGGCAGATCAGGTGGTCTGGTATTCCCATCTCTTTCAGAATTTTCCACAGTTTATTGTGATCCACACAGTCAAAGGCTTTGGCATAGTCAATAAAGCAGAAATAGATGTTTTTCTGGAACTCTCTTGCTTTTTCCATGATCCAGCGGATGTTGGCAATTTGATCTCTGGTTCCTCTGCCTTTTCTAAAACCAGCTTGAACATCAGGAAGTTCACGGTTCACATATTGCTGAAGCCTGGCTTGGAGAATTTTGAGCATTACTTTACTAGCGTGTGAGATGAGTGCAATTGTGCGGTAGTTTGAGCACTCCTTGGCATTGCCTTTCTTTGGGATTGGGATGAAAACTGACCTTTTCCAATCTTGTGGCCACTGCTGAGTTTTCCAAATTTGTTGGCATATTGAGTGTAGCACTTTCACAGCATCATCATTCAGGACTTGGAATAGCTCCACTGGAATTCCATCACCTCCACTAGCTTTGTTCGTAGTGATGCTTTCTAAGGCCCATTTGACTTCACATTCCAAGATGTCTGGCTCTAGGTCAGTGATCACATCATCATGGTTATCTGGGTCTTGAAGCTCTTTTTTGTACAGTTCTTCTGTGTATTCTTGCCACCTCTTCTTAATATCTTCTGCTTCTGTTAGGTCCACACCATCTCTGTCCTTTATCGTGCCCATCTTTGCATGAAATGTTCCTTTGGTATCTCTGATTTTCTTGAAGAGATCCCTAGTCTTTCCCATTCTATTGTTTTCCTCTATTTCTTTGCATTGATCACTGAAGAAGGCTTTCTTATCTCTTCTTGCTATTCTTTGGAACTCTGCATTTAGATGTTTATATCTTTCCTTTTCTCCTTTGCTTTTCGCTTCTCTTCTTTTCACAGCTATTTGTAAGGCCTCCCCAGACAGCCATTTTGCTTTTTTGCATTTCTTTTCCATGGGGATGGTCTTGATCCCTGTCTCCTGTACAATGTCACGAACCTCATTCCATAGTTCATCAGGCACTCTATCTATCAGATCTAGGCCCTTAAATCTATTTCTCACTTCCACTGTATAATCATAAGGGATTTGATTTAGGTCATACCTGAATGGTCTAGTAGATTTCCCTACTTTCT
The DNA here is from genome assembly GCA_935064755.1 of Tragelaphus eurycerus. Classification (NCBI taxonomy): domain Eukaryota; kingdom Metazoa; phylum Chordata; class Mammalia; order Artiodactyla; family Bovidae; genus Tragelaphus; species Tragelaphus eurycerus. Next base: position 19,985,672 of record CAKXYN010000003.1, read on the forward strand.
TCAATTTCAGTCTGAATTTGGCAATAAGGAGTTCATGGTCCGAGCCACAGTCAGCTCCTGGTTTTGTTTTTGCTGATTGTATAGAGCTTCTCCATCTTTGGCTACAAAGAATATAATCGATCTGATTTCGGTGTTGACCATCTGGTGATGTCCATGTATAGAGTCTTCTCTTGTGTTGTTGGAAGAGGGTATTTGCTATGACCAGTGCATTTTCTTGGCAAAACTCTATTAGTCTTTGCCCTGCTTCATTCCGTATTCCAAGGCCAAATTTGCCTGTTACTCCAGGTGTTTCTTGACTTCCTACTTTTGCATTCCAGTCCCCTATAATGAAAAGGACATCTTTTTTGGGTGTTAGTTCTAAAAGGTCTTGTAGGTCTTCATAGAACCTTTCAACTTCAGCTTCTTCGGCGTTACTGGTTGGGGCATAGACTTGGATTACTGTGACATTGAATGGTTTGCCTTGGAAACGAACAGAGATCATTCTATCGTTTTTCAGATTGCATCCAAGTACTGCATTTCGGACTCTTTTGTTGACCATGATGGCCACTCCATTTCTTCTGAGGGATTCCTGCCCACAGTAGTAGATATAATGGTCATCCGAGTTAAATTCACCCATTCCAGTCCATTTTAGTTCGCTAATTCCTAGAATGTCAACATTCACTCTTGCCATCTCTTGTTTGACCACTTCCAATTTGCCTTGATTCATGGACCTGACATTCCAGGTTCCTAAGCCTGCCTAAGGCAGAGGCTTATTCCACTGGTTATTCCAATGGTTTATTCCATTAGTGGGATGTGGGGAAATTCAGACATCTCGGGGACAGCTTTCTGGATCACTTAGTTCTTGAGACTTATTCTTACTACGTGGCTGCAGTAAGAAGCAGCCTCCTGGATATCTGAGCTGCTAAATCAGGAAATTTTAGGTTAAAGTCAGAAAGTACTCATGTGATCTCCAGAATTATAAGATCATTTTGCCATTCTGTGTATAACAAAGAAACATACTTCTCTCTATCCTCTACCAGATGAAGGTGAGCAGAATTAGTCCTCAGAGGGCATCTTAAGCATCAGCAATTTTGCCATTTTCCTACTCTGAGCCAACAGACTTGGTGAAGAATCTAAAATGAGACAACAGAGGAGCAGAGGATTAGGGGACTCACTGAGAGCCAAGACAGGTGAGGGAAAGGCAAGGCTTGGGATCATCAGGACATTCTATATGGAACACAACCTAAGTTAGAGTCTCCTCATTAACTGACTTGATTTTACCAGGAAATGCAGCACAAAATCTAAAACGCCCAGAGGAACTGTTGATGTCATTAGTGCACTCAGAGGCTCTTGATGTTGATTGTCTTTGCCAAATTAAGAAGTAAAACTTTTCCTACAGTAATATTTTCCTATGACTTTCTGACGGTTCACTAATAGCAGACACTGCTATGTACAGGTCATATATACACGAGTTCAGTATGGAACTCATGGAACAGAAATAACATCTCTATTTTTAGAAGAAGGATCCACGCTCAGAGAGTTCACAACTACATACCATTAAGTGATCAAGTCTTATTTCAATTTTAACAATGCTTTATGTATTGTTTTAATTTCTGAAAGTATTAAAGCTTTGTTTACTATAGAGTGAGATTTCTCAACCTCAGCACCATAGACATTCTGAGTCAGATAATTCTTTGTGATGTTAGGTCTGTATTCTGCCTTGTAGGATGATAAGCATCTACCCACTAGATGCCAATAACACGACCACTCCACTGTAACAACCAAAAATATTTCCAGATGGTGCCAAATATTCTTTAGGAGGCAAAATTGCCTCCAGCTGGGGACAGTTGCTATAGCTGTTCTTCAGTCACTAAGTCATGTCCAACTCTTTGCGACCCCATGGACTGCAGCAAGCCAGGCTTCCCTGTCCTTCACCATCTCCCAGAGGTTGTTCAAACTCATGTCCATTGAATTGGAGAGGCCATCCAACCATCTCATCCTCTGCCACGGCCTTCTCCTGCCCTCAATCTTTCCCACCATCAGGGTCTTTTCCAATTAGTCTGCTCTTTGCATAAGATGGTCAAAGTATTGGAGCTTCAGCTTCAACTTCAGTCTTTCCAATGAATATTCAGGGTTGATTTCCTTTAGGATGGACTAGTTTGATCTCCTTGTTGTCCAAGGGGCTCTCAAGAGTCTTCAGCACCACAGTTTGAAAGCATCAATTCTTTGGCACTCAATCTTTAATATAGCCCAGCTATTACATCCATATATGACTACTGGAAAAATTATAGCTGCTCTTCAAGGGGCTGCCCTGGTGGTCCAGTGGCTGGGACTCCACACGCCCAATGCAGGGGGCCCAGGATCAATCCCTGGTCAGAAAACTAGATCCCACAGGCCACAGTTAAAAGATTCTGCAGACCACAGCTAAGGTCTAGCTCAGACAAATAAATATTAAAAATAAATGTTATTCAGAGACCAGCTTCACTGAGGGTGGACTCAAGAAAATGTGCCTTGTGAAAGCTTGGGGTGAAGCGTCAAGATGCATTTCCCAACAGGGGACTTTGTTATGCTCTGAGTTGTGTTTCTAGACAAAACTGTAGGATCCTCATCTCTACAATCTCACTGAGGTGTTGTCTGAGGAGAGCGGAAGGTGGGAAGAACCTTTCCATACCTCTCTAGGCTGCAAGAGTTTATGATCAATCAATAAGAAGATGGGAGTGGTCCACTTGGTTAAGTAGCCTGAATAATATTGGGTTGGTCAAGAAATTTGTTTGGGTTATGGAAAAAATGGAACGAACTTCTTGGCCAATCCAATATTTCTATATTTTAAGGAGTTCCAAAATAAAAGGACAAAGGGATAAAGGGGGAGAATAGAAGCAAGAGAGAATTGTGAGGACTTCCACCAACCCTGCGATGTAGCCCACTGGGAAGGAGTTAGAGGGCAAGATAGGTAAATGACAGCACAGGGCAGACTGGCCTGGTGGACAAGCAGTGTTCCAGACAACACTCCATGCCACAAGTACGGAGAGCACAGGCCAGGGTGGGCCTCTTCTGCCCATCCTAGAGCTCAGGTCAAACATCCAGAGTCCCTTGCTTGTGTGGATTTGGCACCATTGAAATGACAAAGGGCCAAGTCACTTTCTTCTCTTCATCCATATATTTCAAAGGAAACCCAGGCCATCTGTTTCTGCCTTGTCAACTCAACAGCCACAATTCAGCTTTACAGAGGTGCAATTGCCGCTCAGATAATGGCATGAACATTCCAATGTGCCAATTTAATAAAGTCTGGTTTCTCTAGGAGGAAGCAATCCAAGTCATCAAAGATAACAAACCAAATAGATTCCAAGCCTGGCCAAGAACTCCTCTAATCTTCTGAATTTCTCACAGGAAGGAAATTGGCTGAAATGGTGTTAATGTGCAAGGTCAGTGCCTCTGCCCCATGCTCCCATCTCTCCCACTGAGAATGTAGCTGGAGCCCAGCAGATACATTCCACGTTTGTTTTACTGATCACTGCATCTCTCTGGAAGCAGGTGGACTGTAAGTCTCTTCTTAGTTCTGATCAAAAGGAAAAACCAGGGCAAAATGTGTAAGTGGCAAGTAACTTGAGAAAAATAAACCATTATCACCTGAAGAGTTCAAAATAAGAAAAGACAATAAAGCCAGGCAAATCTGTATTTACCCCCATGAGGCCACAAGGCAGCAAACAGTCAATCTTGTTCACTGCTTTTTCTCCAGTTCCTCACATAAAACCTGACATATTATAGGCACTTGATAAATATTTAGTTATTGGTGGGCCTAGAAGTTTCCTAGATTCTAGAAAGAAAATATGAGAAAAATAAACAGACATGATTTTTATCAATGAATATATCTTTTTCAAGTTGTTTTTCCAAAATGGGAAAGAGTCAGAAATGAAATTCTAACTATACAACCTCTAATATTAAAAAATTAAGAAGGGGAAAATATATAACATCAGTTAAGATGCATTTGGCAATAAGTGACATAAAGCCCAGCTAACAATGACTTATAACTAAGGATATTTATTATTTATCACAAGAGGTCTGAAGGTGGGCAATGCCAGGACTGGCTCATAAGCTGCAAACACAGATCCTCAGTTGATATATCTGTTATTCTCTGAGCTTCCCTCAAGGTCATAAGATGGTTGTCATAGCACCAAGCATCACATCTTCACATATTTAAAGGCAGGAAGTAGCCAACTGGCTGTGTAAAGGTGAAGTCCCTTTGCCGTTCTTCCTCCTTGTATAAAGGACAAAATGTCTTGGATTTGACATCAAAAGCAAAGGCAACAAAATGAAAAATAAACAAGTGAGATGAACTATATGAAACTAAAAATCTTCTGCACAGCAGAGGAAACAGTCAACATAATGAAAACACAACCTATGAAATGGGAGAAAATACTTGTAAATAATATATCTAATAAAGGGTTAATATCCAAAATATATAAAGTGAAAGTGAAGGTCAACAAGTCATGTCTGACTCTTTGCAACCCCATGGGCTATATTGTCCATGGAATTCTCCAGGCCAGAATACTAGAGTGGGTAGCCTTTCCCTTCTCCAGGGGATCTTCCAATCCCAGGGATCAAACCAGGGTCTCCTCCATTGCAGGCAGATTCTTTACCAGCTGAGCTACCAGGGAAGCCTCTAAAATATATAAAGAACTCATACAATTCAACAACAAAAACATAAACAACCTGATTAAAAAATGGGCAGTGAAAAAAAAAGGGGGGAACAGTGGACCTGAACAGATATTTTTCCAAAGAAGACACACAGATGGCCAACAGATATATGAATAGATGCTTCACATGACTAATTATCAGGGAAACACATATCAAAACCACAATGAGATATCACTACACATCTGATAGTTATCAAAAAGACAGGAAATACTAAGTGTTGGCAAAGGTGCAAGGAATATAAAGAACCCTTGTGCACTTGAGAATGTAAATTGGTGCAACCACTATGAAAAACAGTATGGAGGTTTCTCAAAATATTAAAAATAGAACTACTATGTGAGCCACCAGTCACGCTTCAGGGTATATATTCCAAAGGAATTAAAATTAGGATCTCACAAAAAATATTTTTACTCCCATGTTCATGCAGCATTATTCACAACAGCCACAACATGGAAACGACCTAAGTGTCCATCCACAGATGAAAGAAAATAGACAGATAGGTAGGTAATGAATGTTATCCAGTCATGAGAAAGAAGGAAATTCTGATGCTTGCAACAACTTGGATGAACGTGAGGGCGTTATGCTAAGTTAAATAAGTCAGAGAGAGAAAGACAATTACAGTATGACATCACTTGTATGTGAAATCTGAAGAACTCGTAGAAACGGAGTAGCCAGGAGAGTGGTTACTAGGTGCTGGGTGGTGGAGGAAGTGGGGAGATATTGGTCAAAAAAGACAAACTCCCAGTTATAGATTAACAAATCCTGGGGACCTAATGTATAGCATGGTGATCATAGCTCTTTACTGTACATTAGATACTGTACTGTATACTTGAATATTGTAAGAGTTAGATCTTAAATGTTCTCACCACGAAAGAAATGTTATTAAGCATGTCAGCTCATGCTATGGTGGCAATCATTTTGCAATATATAAATATATCAAATCCATACATTATACATCTTAAGTTTATACAATGTTATGTGCCAATTATATCTCAATAAAGCTGGATGGGGAGAAGGAGAAAATAATCAACAGTGTCAAATGCTCCTGTCAAGTAAAATAAGATCTGATAACTGGCCATTGAAATTAGCAACACAGGGTAGGGGGATGCTGGCAAAAGCCAGTATTTAAAATGTAAGAAGAGGGATTAAAGATGGTGAATGTAGACTCTGAACCTGATTTTGAATTCTTTAGAGTGGTTTCTTGCAATAGGGAGCAAAAATTAGGGAAGTGGTTGATGGAAGAAATGAGATAACAAGAGGTTGTTGCCTTTTTTTTTAATGGGAGAAACTATAGCATATTTGCCTCCAGCAGAAGAAGGAAAGATGACAGAAAAGAAGAGAAAAACTGCTGAAGCAATGACCTTGAGTAGTGAAAGGGGATAGGATTTAGTCCTCTTCAGATACAGCAAGGCAACCAGGCAGTGGGAAGGCAGAGATACGAATGCAGATGCAAATAAGGCAAGTAGACTGTGGAGCTTAAAAATCTGGCAACATTCTCTTCTACCTGCTTCAATTTCTCAGTAAAGCAGGAATCAAGGTCAGCAGGGGAGAGTGAGGATGGAGGAGGATTTGTGGGTGAAATGGCCTTCTAGGAAAGTGGAAACGTAAATGGACCAGGGAGATAAACTACAAAAATGATGCTGGGTAGCATTAAAGTCTCGTTTGAAGCTCATAGTCATGAATATAAAGTCAAACCAGGCATCAAGGCTGTGATTTTCTCCAGCAACATTCACCTCTACAGATGTAGTCACAGAACAGATGTAGAGAGAAAGAGAGAGATCTCTAACCAGGGTTGTGGTTTTACTGAAACCATAAAGTGGGAGTGGGGCAAGGGAACAGAAGGTGCATATGAAGGAGTGATTCTTTGCAGTGAGCATAGTTTAAGCTGGGTAAGAAATAGGGAGAGGCCATCAAAAAGATGAAGGGCAGTGCAAAGAGAGTAAGATCAATCTGTTGGAGGTCCTCTTGGAACTGAAGAACTGCTGAAGGTCATGGTTCCCAGGGAAAAGGTTAAAAGCTAAGATGATGTTAATAAAAATTGAGATGCATGAGGGTGTGGCCCACAGCAAACAAGTGTTTAAGAAACAGCATCCTAACAATACTGGATGCTTGGGGCTGGTGCACTGGGACGACCCAGAGGGATGGTATGGGGAGGGAGGAGGGAGGAGGGCTCAGGATGGGGAACACATGTATACCTGTGGCAGATTCATTTTGATATATGGCAAAACCAAAACAATATTGTACAGTTAAATAAAATTTAAAAAAAAAAAGAAAAGAAACAGCATCCTAAAGTATTGAAGGGCTGTGTTACAGAAATAGACTATTTCTGTATAATGTTAAAGCCAGTATTAAGAAATTATAAGAAGAAAAATTTCAGGACAAGAGGAGCATACTATAAAAGAAGAAATGCATTCATCTGCTCCCATGTCCTGACTATTGTAAATAATGGTGCAGTGAACATTGGCATGCATGCATCTTTTTGAATTGTGGTTTTCTCAGGGTATATGCCCAGATGCAGACATAGAGAATGGACTTGCAGACTCAGTTGGGGAGGGAGAGGATGGGATGAATTGAGAAAGTAGCGTTGACATATATACACAATCACATGTAAAAGAGATAACTAGTGGGAAGCTGCTGTGTAACACAAGGCGCCCAGCCTGGTGCTCTGTGCTGACCTAGAGTGGTGGGATGGGGCAGGGAGAGTGGGGGTGGGGATGGAAGGCTCAAGAGGCAGGGGATATATACATAGTGCTATGATTCATGTTGTTGTACTACAGACACCAATACAACATTGTAAAGCAATTATCCTCCAGTTAAAAAGTAAATTTCTAAAGAGAAATGGAACAAAGATACCAACAATAATAGTGAGATTTCAAGAACAGTTCAAGCAGAGGCTGGATAACCACCGAGCTTCTTTTGAGAAGGATAAGAGGGAAGATTTCTGCAGTAAATCGATCATATTCAAAAACCACACAGGGTTCATCTTGCTCAAAAGTCCTTTCTTTTTCCTAAAAAATATTTTGCTTTATTGTAAGCCACAGAAGTGGAGCTTTACAATAGTATGGCCATATTTACTGATGGGAGCTGCCTGCCGGCAAGGTCCCTTCTATCTTTGTGTTAGTAGAGCCCTAGAAGTTCTGCCAGCATCCACCTAAGCAATTTCTGCAAGTAATACATTCCCAGGAGTGTACCAAATAATGGTGGGTAAAGATAGAATGGCACCCCACTCCAGTGTTCTTGCCTGGAGAATCTCAGGTACGGGGGACCCTGGTGGGCTGCCGTCTATGGGGTCGCACAGAGTCGGACACGACTGAAGCAACTTAGCAGCAGTAGCAGCAGCAAGGATAGAACAGCAAATCCAGACACATTCGATCAGTCTCCATTGCTTTCTTGCTCTCTCCTCCACACTGCTTCCACACACCAGTTCATGGTTTGGCCTCACCTACCAAGGCCTGTGCCCCTCTTGCCTTGCCCTCACCTTAAATCAAATCAAAACCAACCTTTCCCCGCGACCTCCCCAGGGTGTCTCCACCTCTTTGCCAGCCTAGAGCTGCCTCTCCCACCCCCACACCACCAAACTATCATGATGACACGTTTGACACATTATTGGAGGAAAGCAATTTCTCATCTTATATTTCTAAGGAAATTCTGAGAAGCAATTGCAAACTCTTTCTCTAATGGCACTTCTGAAAAAGAACAAGAGCTGCAATCTGAATGATTGAAGCCTGACATTCAACGGCCCATGCTTTACAAAAAAAGCAGGTTAACAGTGCCTCTAAATCAAGATCGAAACCCATTGTTAATGGTGTCACTGTTTTTTCACTATTTTTTAATTAGAGTATAATTGCTTTACAATATTGTGTTCGTCTCTGCTGTACAACAGTGTGAATCAGCTATAAGTATACATATCTAAGTTTACGTATAAGAGAAGGCCCCCTCTCTCTTAGACCTTCCTCCCCCCCCCCATCCTACCCCTCTGGGTCATCACGGAGCACTGAGCTGAGCTCCCGCTAGCTAGCTATCCCACTAGCTATCTATTTCACACTTGGTCATGTATATATGTCTGTGCTACTCTCCCAGTTTGTCCCAACTTCTCCCTGCCCCCACGTCCAATAGTCTGTTCTCTAAGTCTGCATCTCTATTCCCGCCCTGCAAATAGGTTGGTTCATCAGTGTGTGGTCAATGACAGTTTCTCCTCCATTTCCTGTCCCCATGCAACATGTACAAGTAGCTCATTAAGCTTATTGGTAAGAACATTTAGAATCACTTATATGGGTCCAGTCACATCAGGGTGGGAGAAATGAATCCCCACCAGGGACTTGGATCTAATTCATACTCTCCAAGGCAATTCATATGAAACAATGTTTGGGGCTGCAACCCAGAGTAATAGATGAGTATCTCCTTTCCCATTTAGCTAGTATTGCTCTAATGCTCTCTCTAGCCCCTAGAATCCTGGAGGAGAGGTGAAAAACAACTCAATCCTTCCACACTTAGCATTTGCTCTCAAGTACTGATCTCTTTCAACACACAGAAGTTTTGCTTCCAAACAAGATTTTACAATCTTTGAAGGCAGGGACATCTTATGGTTCTTTATAAGCCCTCTAGCACCACCGCAGTATCATGCAGGTAATTGATATTCAATAGACTACCTGTTAACAGTACTATCCACAAGCAAATAACCCCATGAATCACTAGCCTTGCCCTTGTACTGCCAGCTCCCCAAACCAAGCCTTGCTATCAAATAAGAGCATTGCAGTGGTTGAGTGAAAAATGAGACTTGGAGAGGACACATTTGAATTCCCAACATGTTTCATTTGTTTTTCCCAGTGGCTCAGACAAAGAAATTTCTCATCCCCTGTCTGTGGATCGCAACACTTCAGAAACAATATAGATTTTTATCTCTGGTCCATTTAATTGAACATAAAAAGCAAGGTCACCGCAACATTTGGTCCCTGTGCCTTGAGCAGCACTGCATCAACTGAGAATATTTAGCTCTCCTGTCACCTACCGCTTAGAAACAAAACAAGTGGCATTCAGAGGTCTTTAATCTTCTCATTAGGGTTGGAGTTTGTGACGGTACTGCAATAAGCAGGAGAAAAATAAGTTTCCATGACTCTTTCAACTAAAACTCAAGATTGCAAGAACACACTGCAAATACTATTTTATTTGTAATGAAATACCTTTCATTACATCTGAAACTTTTTTTTTCCCAGTGAGAGATGAGAGAAAAAAATACATTCTGGTCATATTTAACTTAACCTCTTCTACTTTGTGATAAGCCCACTTTTGTCCTTAACCATTGGGCTCCCCAGGTGACACCAGTGGTAAAGAACCCACCTGCCAGTGCAGGAGACGTAAGGGCCATGCGTTCGATCTCTGGGTTAGGAAGATGCCCTGGAGGAGGGCATAGCAATCCACTCCAGTATTCTTGCCTGGAGAATCCTCATGGACAGAAGAGCCTGACAGGTTATGGTCCACAGGGTCACAAAGAGTTGGACCCAGGGACAGGGGAGCCTGGTGGGCTGCCATCTCAGGGATCGCACAGAGTCAGACACGACTGAAGCGACTTGGCAGCAGCAGCAGAAGAGACTGAGCACGCGTGTATTGTCATTATACAGAGGAAGAAATTCATGTGGAAGGAAGAACCAAAACTACCTTAAACTCTCTGAAACAAATGGACTGAGGTCGAATGCATTGCATCATGCAGGCCTGCCTAATGCACTTTTTAACTCAGCCTCAACTGTAAGTGGTTTTTCCAGAGAAGCCCAGATACCTAACAAATACTGATAGCACCCATGGAAATATGAACAGCCCCAGAGACCACATCGTCAAGTAGCCAATAAGATACTCTGACTCACCTTCCTCCTTAAGATCAGAGAACATACACATCCAGTATCGGATAAGATGGTTAACAAGAAATTTATTGAATATCCGTGCTCTGACTCATTTTTTCTCCATAAGGTGCTGTCCAGGAAGCACTGGTGAATGAAAACTGGCCTCTTGCGTTGTATGTTCTTAAACATACCAGGGTCACCAGTCATTAAATCACCCTGCTTCACCGGCCACTTGCTTTTCAGGGCAACCTGTAACCCCACCCTCTCTGCTCTTGCTGACCACCCAAGTCAGCCCTATCTTCCCAGAGTCCATTTCCTCTGCCATCAACTCAGACATGATCCAAGCCCTTCTGACTTTACAGATCTTTATCCCTATCCCAGAATTCAGTGTATCAGGGTTCAAAGTTACTGTACTCATAATATTCTTGAATATCTGTCATATGCAGCCTAATTAGTTAAAATCTATCAAGCACAGCTAAGCACTTTTCTGAATCACCTTTAATTTAATCCTCACATCCTCTCAGTGAGGGAGGCCCTATCACCGCCTCAGTTTTACTGATGATGAGATAGAAACCAAGAGTGTTCTGGTTGTTGCACAAGAAACCACACAACAAAACAGTGGCTTAGGGACTTCCCTGGTGGTCCAGTGGTTGACAATCCACCTTCCCATGCAAGGGATATAGGTTCAATCCCTAGTTGGGGAACTAAGATCCCACCTGCCACAGGGCAACTTGGCTCATGAAGGGAAGGGCTGAGGTCCTGAGGGAGCCAGTGTCCTCAGTTTTGAGCTTTGAGGAGTCGCATAGGCTCACTACTTCTGCCCCCAGGTTGGTGGCTTAATGGAAGTGCTGCAACAAACAACCCACCACGAAGAAGACTCAATGCAGCCAAAACAAACAAACAAATAAAAATAGGAACTGAAAGTAGCAACTGGTTTTTATTTCTCACAGTCAAGTAAGTTGATGGCAGCTTAGCTGGACAGTTCTCTCTGGGGTCTTTCATGAAGTTTCAGTCAGATGTCCATTGTGGCCACAGTCCATTGAGTTGGCTTGCCCAGCCCAGGCTTGATTCAACATGGCTTCTGCGCTCACAGGTCTCTTCCACGTGGCCTCTATCTCCAATAGGTATTCAGATTTCTTCCATGGCAACTCAGGGCCCCAGAAGCCCAAGGTAGAAGCTGCTCATCCTCTTGAAGGCTAGTCCTAGAATGGCTTAGCATTACCTCACATGTATTCTATCGGTCAAACAGGCTGAGACAAGTCCTGATTCAAGAGGAGAAATAGACCCCTTCTTTTGACAGGAGAGTGTGAGAGAGTTTCCAGCCATCTTTAATCTACCACAGAGAGGTTAAGCAATTTACTTAAGGTCACACAGCAAATAGGTGTCCAAGCCTCAGTTCAATCCAGTTCAGCCTGACATCGAAGCTCATGCTCTTATTAATCAGCCACTCTATTCTATTCCCAGTGAAAGGCACTTCCAGTAAGCTACCAACGTGGAAGCAGAAGTAGTGAGCCTACACAAGACTCCTCGAAGCCCAAAACTGAGGACAACGGCTCCCTCAGGACCTCATCCCTTCCCTTCATCCCAGTGCATCTACTGGCCCCTGTCTGTGGGTACAAGGACCAAAGACCCCACCCCTGGGGACCCTGACACAGAGAATCCTGTTCTTAAAAAGTATATCCAAAAAAATTCCTTCTCTGAACACCTGACTATGCTAGGGATGAGACAGATGGAAACTCAGAGGACAGCCACAGAATTCTGTTGTTATACCAAATTGCAGGCCAGGCCAAGCACAGACATCATCTGAGGGCCTTATCTGAACAACACTGAGGGTAGGTGCAAATGGAGTTAGAATCTGGGGGTCCACGATGGGGCTCACCAGGGAACTTACTGTTACCCAGAGATGAGTAAGTAGTAATGATCAAACTGGCAGTGGCCCTAAGGATTTTGTTAGTAGAGAATTAGAGGAATGGGAGGTGGAGTTGCAGGGAAGGGCTTCCTGGGTGGCACTAGTGGTAAAGAACTCGCCTGCCAGTGCAGGAGATGTAAGAAACAAGGGTTCAATCCCTGGGTCAGGAAGATCCTCTGGAGGAGGAAATGCAACCCACTCTAGTATTCTTGTCTGGAGAATTCCATGGACAGAGGAGCCTGGCAGGCTACAGTCCATAGGGTCACAAAGAGTCGGTCAGGACTGAAGTGATTTAGCATGCACATTGCAGGGAAATAGAGCCAAGACAGTTAACCTCTGAAAGAAGAAATGGCAGATGTGGGGATGCACAGGGCAAAGGAGTAGAGGTGTTGAAGGAAGGCATTGTGCCTTTGTCCTCGAAAGGATGGTCAAGGTCTCTGAGAAGAATCAAGAAGAGGGAAGATTCCACATGAGTCCCTCCTCTTCTAGCTCCAGGGCCATTAATGCTGGTCGTTCTCCCCTAAAACTGCCCACAACTGAAACACACCTTTCCAGGCACCTCCCCTCCCCTCTAGCCTGCCCCGTCATTCTGTCTTATCCCTCTAAAGCCAGCATCTTGGTAGCACTGCTTTTCATTAATCATTCATCAGCCAGCCCCAGTCTGCAGGGATGCCATTTCCTTTAGTAAGAATCCTCTGTCCATCCACAGTCATTACTGGAAACACAAATTGCCACACACATTTTCATTTGCTCAAGGCAGTTGTTTTTATGAGCAGTGGTGAAAACAAAATTCCATTACGTCAAAGTTAATTCCTCCGCAGCACATCAATAGACGCTCCTTGGAGGCAATGCATTAGCCCAGCTGCAGTCAGTAGCTTAGAGGGCTGACGAAATTAGAGTTTTGGTGATGCATTCACTATTAGAATCACAGTAATGACCAGTCCTTCCATTTACCTGGGGCTGCCTCAGCTAGATGAATCCCAAAATGCGTCACTATCTACCTCAGCATCAGTCATCCATCAGCTAAAGTAGAGTACCCATTTGGTAACCCTGGCCAGCATATGCATGCCTCCATTTCAGGCCAGAGAAACATAGCCTGGGGGACAGACAATTTGCACAGAGCTAATCAGCTCTGACTTGCTTTCCTCTTGCCTATAAATCTGGTCTCCCGGGGATTTAATTTGGTCAGTGATCACACAGCTGCTTCCCACAGACAAAGGCAGCTGGCAGGGTCCCACAAGGGAGCCATTATGGTCACAAAGCCCAAAGGACAGAAAGACAGATGTCGGTTCACATCAGCTAGTGCCTCCCCAGGAACCTCTGGGCTGCTTCTATAGCAAGGCGGGCCATTCTAAAATCCACTAGGGCTGCAGATGGAGATTGGCATCAGGGATTTCATGATGAAGCACACACAGCCTTAAGGAATGTGATGCCCAGGACTGCTCTGGGGTCTAGAAGTTCAGAGTGGGTTTGGAGATGCCATAGGGAGGATAGAGTAAGGAGGTGTTAGGGACTGCTGTCCCCAAAATAGACAACATGACGTGCTGGGGACTTTGAGAAAGTATCCTTCATCTTCCCAAAATGATAAGTCCCCTTACAGGCAACAGTATAACTGGGCACAAGGTCAGTGGATCCATAATTAGAACCAAAATCAAAATACAGTTGTCCCTAAGAGAGGCAACTCATCATTGGGGTAAAAGGTTGATATGGGAGCCTCTTCAGACAGATGGGAAGAGAGAGGAAGGTGTCCCTGGGAACCTGATGAGAGGGGAAGAGGGTGACCACACCGGGGACATAAGGGACTTCGGAAAGAGGAACCACAGACACCTCATTACTCCACAAACAAGGGAAAACTGCCCCTGTTAATTTGAGAACTGGATGAGTTTCTCAGATGGAGGATTCCTTTAAAGGTTGAGACAGTTCAGAAATTAAAGATTGGAGGAGCTCATTGTATCTCTCCCTCCCCCATCATTCTACCCCAGGAATTCATCCTGACAATATAATCTGGACCCAGCAATGGCCATGCCTGTTTCTCTTCTCATGGCTTAAGGAGACTCCAATGTCACTAGTTTATTGTATTTGCTGCTGGAGTAAGAGTACTGATGATATTTTTCAAAGAAGGATGACTTAAATGGGTCAAAAAAAAACAACTGTGAGGGAAAGGAATATTGCCTACTTGTTCCAAATGACCTTGATTATCTGTCTACACTGGTTGAGATGACTAGATCATTTCACCTGGATGTTTCGCTTTTACTCATAATTTGATTGAGGCAGCCATTTCATAAATAGCTGTGGCTTCTAAACCTAGTGAGACAAAGAGTGGAAGGTGGATCTGATGACTAAAAGGTTACCGCACGCCCTTAAGGAACTAGGAGTTGGAAGTTTAGTTGTCAGTATCAGAGGGATAGCTTGGAGAATACTGAGACAGTTTGAAACATGCCACCCAGGTTGTCTGTGGTCATTCCTTGCAATAATAAAAAGTAATTGAAAGTGAATAATTGAAGGTGATCTGAATTCTAAAACCCAGCAACAAAGAGAATGGTTCCCAGAGGGTGTGGAATGTTAGAATCCACTTGTGTTATTTACAGTGTTAGGGTGGGAGGTAGATTTTTTTCATGCACGAATCACACTTCTCACTCTTGCCCCCTAGAATTCTCAACAGAGAGAGAATACTCAGAAGGAACCAAAAGCTCATTTGAGAACAAAACACACTTTTGATTACAACTGTGACAGCGCCTAAGAGTCCCAGCATGCAATATTTCTTGGATAAAACTGAATTGGAACACATGGCTCAGAAAGGAAGGCCCAAGTGGAACCAGCCACCTCCTCCAGGGCACAGCTTGGCTCCGACCTGTTTAATCGTGTGCTCCAGGAGTGAGAAATACAGTACAATTTCATAAGAGTCCTGGGGTCTACTTGAAAAGGACTGGCCAATCTGTCTTAACAGATCCAATCCATAACCAACTAAGAAAGGGGGTGAAGAGTGTTCAGGTGCATGTCAGTACCTTCCCTGTAGAAGGAGAAGGCTGGATTTGCTGCCCTCGAGCAAGAGATGTTGAAACAAGATGAGATAAAACAAAAATCATATAAGCAACAGTCTGCAAGAATATCTTTATATCCAATGATTGCTTTACTGAGAAGTTCCATCCTGAGAAGAGGTAGAGAGCCCAAACACCTACATAAATGCCAATAAGGTATGATATTCCTTCTCAATTCCATAGAAGATCACCAGTTCAAGGCGAGGTATTGATTCTTCAATATATGGATTTACTGGGATTCTTTGCCCTCACAGGGCCTAAGAAAACTTTCAAGAAATGTTACAATTATGCAAAGAAGGGCTATGACTAGATCATTTAGCATTGGGCACTAATCATCAGAGGGCTCCCCAGGTGGTGAAATGGTAAAGAATCCTCCTGCCAGTGCTGAAGATGTGGGTTCCATCCTGGGTCAGGAAGATCCTCTGGAGGAGGAAATGGCAACCCACTTCAATATTCTTGCCTGGGAAATCCCATGGACAGAGGAGCCTGGTGGGCTACAGTCCATGACGTCCCAAAAGTGTTGGATGCAACTGAGCATGCAAGCACTAATCATCAGAACTTACATAGACTCTCCCACTATGGATGGTGGCAAGAAGACATTTAATGCACCCATAGCCCATACTCAGTTGGAGGACCATGCATCATGGTTCGGTGCTTTGCGCCATTGACTCAGGAGAACATGATGCCCAGAGAGATGCTGACTGTTCAGAATAGGTTTAAGGGCTTGGCTGGTTGACCAGCTGCTTGAGAATCAGGGTGTCCTTGGCCCACAAGCTGTGCCCTCTCTGACCGTGAGAGAAACAAACATCAGTTGAGTAACACAAGGCTCATAACACCAGTCTTTCTACTGGTGCCTTAGCTGGATCATGAAAGCAGCCTCCTCACATGCTAATGGCAAGATGGGAAAGTGCCATGAGGTCTTTAGGTAACTGAGGAAAACAGCTAAAGCATAAATGGGTAACAAAACTAAGGAGTAAAGGAAAGAGAGAGAATAAAGCCCCTCTGGCCTAAAGATTCCATCCTCTTTCTTCAAGCTTTCAAAGGTGTCTCCAGGTCAATTTGAAGGGCAAGAGGAGGTGGAACAGGCAAGTTTTCACACTTGCTTCAATTTCAGCCGTTCAATTTAAGTATTATATGTTGGGATTTTATGCCAGATTTCATTTGGCCAAAGGGAAAGTCTTCTACCTTGGAAAAAAAATAAAGCCACTATTCCAGAAAGCATAAAAAGAAGAATTCCCAATATAACATGAAACAAAACTCTTGGACTCCAACATAGCCAATTATATAAATTGACTCAAGCATAACTGGAATTAAAATTTCTAGCTTCCGTCTGATTTACCCTCTTGCTTCTTTCCCATGGTTCAACAATTCCAAGATTCTGCAGCATGAAAGAAAGTGCACTGATGAAATGAAAGACACGAAGTAGAAATTCAGATCCTTTGTTTACTAGTGCGCTCGTCACCTCCGAGCCTCTAATTTCTTGGCTGTGAAAGGTCATTATGATTCACACCCTCCCTAACTCACAAGGTCGTGGAGATAATTTATGTGAAACAAGGTTTACATGTGAAAATATAATGCAAATCTGTTTGTTATTTCTAAGCATGTTGTAGCACCTATACATTTTCCTGTACATATTTCAGCCAATGTTCAAGTCAACCAAAACTTCTGTACCTGCAGATAGGTATGCATGAGTGAATGATCTAGACTCCTCAAGTTTGGGAAATAAATTCTATGGAAGTCAAAGGATAAAGAAGTTGGGAATCCCTGTGTGAATGACATGGTCCCATATCAATTATTCAGTGCCTCCCACTAGCCATGCAGAAAGTAAAAGTGAAGTCGCTCAGTCGTGTCCGACTCTTGGCGACCCCATGGACTGTAGCCTACCAGGCTCCTCTGTCCATGGGATTTTCCAGGCAATAGTACTGGAGTGGATTGCCATTTCCTTCTCCAGGGGATCTTCCCAACCCAGAGATTGAACCCAGGTCCCCCACATTGTAGACAGACACTTTACTGTCTGAGCCACCAGGGAAGTCCTCCCACTAGCCATACTGCTGGGCTAAAGATAATGTCAGTCAAAATGAGAAAAGAGAACCGCCCCCATCCCCAGCTGGCCTCTGAGGGGGACCTGGGCAGGAGATCCACACATCACTGACCACAAGGCACAGCAGCCACACTGTCACACCTTTGCTTCCTCTTGTGGTCCTGCCCCAGGTCCATGCCCCAGGGTCACTGAGGACCCCAAAAGGTGGCTCCCCCCATTCTGGCTCACAATCTCACACTTTGAAAGATCAGAGGATAGAAGAGATGATGTGGATGGAAAGCAGGACAATCTGATGACTATGATGAGACCATCGGCCACGAGATGCAAAAAGGAAAGCAGATAGATGAGCTCAATTAGGATTGGGAAGGAGAAAAAGACACCACATTTTCACACGGAACAAAAATCCATACATAGTTCCTACAGATGCAAACAGCAATACTGCAGTGATCTGGATTAGCAGGAAGACTGCAAATACCAAGCCTGCAGCAATGCCCACCCCACCACCCCAGCCTCTCAACACTTTCTTAACACCAGAAACCCCAGCACCAGTTTAGAAACCGCCTCATTCACAAGTGATCTTCATTGCTCCACAGCAACTGCAGATTTAACTATGAATATGCCTCCAAATGCTGCAAACGAACATGGTTTTAAAACATAAATTAAACCCAGGCACAAACCCAGGGCATTACCTCAAAATGGAGAAATATATGTGGCACTTTTAAGTGCTGAGCCTCGGGCAACTGTGTATCTTATAAATCACTGTCCTCAGTTTAATGAACGACAATGAGAACTAAACATGTTCACCCAAAGAACCAATCTCAAGATTGTAAAATTGGAACCAGATTGCTTGTAGAGCAAGCAGGATAAAGTCAAAAACAAAACAAACCAAAAGCCTACAATCAGATTGCACAAGAAATTGTTATCTGTTCCATAAAAAAAAAAAAAAAAAAAACAGGACCAACGAGGAAAACGATCACATGAACTCATGAAAATTTTAAAGTGAGTCTGAATTGATTCATAATTATGAAACTTCTCAACTCATAATTATACTTGACCACTAAACATTGCCTTCATGTGTTCAAAGCCCTCTCAGATGCACTGTCAAATGTGCTGCTCACAGAATCCTTAAAAACAGGCACCACAGAGCCCCCTTCGCATTTGGCTGATGGGCAAACCAAGTCTAAAAAGCTTATGTGACTTCCCCAGAGTCACAGAGCTGGTAAGTGACAAAGCTGGGCCTTTAACCTGGTTCTCTAGGTTTTCATCTCAATACTTCTTGCTATGTAAAACCTGCTATTATAAGAGCTGAGTAAAAGCCAATGTCTTACAGCATTAGGGTGTCAAGCTTCTTGAAATTACATTTCAGAAGAAAATTGGCCCAAGTGAATGAATGGCATGTCAGGATACTAGAAGGCATCCCCTTAGTATCTCACTGTTGTAAATCTACCTAGATTCCCATTCTCATCTATATTTCCAGTAAACACACTGAGGCATCGAGATGCTGGAAGATGGACCCAGAAGGAGCTAAGGAAATGCCAAGGCATTCCCACTACTGGTTTCTGTGCCAATGAACAGCATCACTGAGGGCCGACTAGATGCTGGGACCTTGGATAGATACAGAAGAGGGGTGCACAAAATGAGAAGACACAGTCTTCCCTGCGCAAGCCAGCTCAAGCAGTTTGTTAATGCAAACAGTGTATGTTAACAGGGTCAAGGTCATCCTCACTTTTCTCTAAGGAATCTGGGAGTGCCATTCCTGGAAAGCCTACTTCTCATTGACCATTGCTCCATTTCTCATGAGTCATAGCTCATTTTAGAACCATCATACTAACCTCAAAGTATCTTCAGGAGATGAAGAGAGTTCATTTTTAAAGTCTCTTTACCACTTTTGGGAGGTACTGGCTTCCGTGTACACGTGAGCTACTTACCATTTGAGGCAGGTGTTCTGTGTTTTGCATTTTGCGTCTTTGCTTGGATGCACAATGTCACTTAAAATATTCATGCTTGAAGAGCAAGGTAGGTCCCACTAAGCTCAAGCCAGAAACATTGTCTTTATTATCCAACTTACTTAGTATCTTAGCATATGAGGAAATCAAAGCAAATGCCAAGCTCATTAATGAAACGGGTTTGACACCAAGAGATGAACAGGCTATCTAGGCTCCACGATGACACATTTTGTGGCAATAACACTTCTCAAGATGAAAAATCAGCAAACTGCACCAATGGCTTGTTTCACTTGCTTTGAGGAAGACTGGTCTTCCCACCACACTGTTTTTCTGGTTACAATTTGGAGGAATGTTTTCTTTTCCAATTCTCAAGAAATACCACTGTTGCTATGGAGTAAAAACACAGCCCTGAGCCTTGTAAGGGAAAACAGAGACTAATAAAATAGAATGTGACATTGCATAGGAAACTTCAGACCACCCAGCCAAATCCTGAAAGCCAGAGATTTTTAGCTCAGGCTGGGAAGAAACCCAGGCTCTGGTTCTATGAAAATAGTATCATGATCCACCAGCTTAGCTCCAGCCAGAACCACTCACTCCTGACATGGATCAAGGCTAATTTAGTTGCCAGATGGACTAACTGTGTTAAACCTTTGAAGAGATAGGCTTTTACTCTCTGAGACAGCCTCCTCTCCCGCATTCTGGATACAGGCCTAAGTGCTCCCAACATGCCATAGAATGTTCATGGCCCTTGGAAGAAAAGGAAGGAGTCAGGAATGCTTGTTACTTGTTAAGAGCAGGGAAGCATAACATTCTCTCAAGGCAAGGTTTCTCAAATGTGGCAATACTGATGTTTTGGACTGGATAAAGGTTTCTCAGATGTGGCGATACTGACATTTTGGACTGGATAATTCTTTGTTGCAAGTCTGTATTGGTTTGTTAGAGCTGCTGTAACAAACTACCACAAGCTGGGTGGCTTAAAACAACAGAGATTTATTCTCTCCTAGTTCTGGAGGCCAAAAATCCAAAGTCAAGGGGTCAGCAGGGTTGGTCTTTCTAAGAACCAACCAAGCTGGGAGGGAGAATCTATTAGAGAGAGTTGCTATTGACAACCGGTGATCCTTGGCATTCCTTGGCTCACCAAGGCATGGAGAAATGTATCACTCTAATCTTCCTACAGGTCTCCCTGTCTCCCTGTACAGGCGTCTCTGTATCTTCACATGGCCATCTTCTTATAAGGGTAAGGTAATCCAGTCACACTGGATTAGAAGGTCCACCTAACCAAGCATGACATTGTCTTAATGAATTATATATGATATATATGGTTATATATGATATTTATAAGTAATACATATGTGATATTATATATATAATATTAGTATATTAGTTATATAATGATATATATGTGGCAATCCCATTTCCAAATGAAGTCACATTCTGAGGTATTGAGGGTCACCACTTTAACAGAACTTCTCAAAGGGACACAATTCAACCCAGAACAGGGGAGTGTCCTCGGCACTCTAAGATGTTTAGCAGCATCTCTGACTTATACCCACTAGATGCCAGTAGCATCCTCCCAGTCTTAAAGCTCTGGCTTAGAAACACTGCCTCAGGGCATTGGGTCAGAAATACAAAGATTTTAATTCTGATTTTTCTTTAATTACTTTTTGCTGTGTCCTTGAACAGCTCAGCTAAACTCTCTGGTCTTTGTTTTCCTCACCTATCTCATGGAGTGGCAGTGTTGTTGAGGATTAAATGAGATAGCTTATGAAAAGCATCTGTTGCATTATTGTCGCTCAGTTGCTAAGTTGTGTCCAACTCTGCGACCCCATGGACTGCAGCACGCCAGGCTCCCCATCCTTCAGTATCTCCCAGAGTTTGCTCAAATTCATGTCCATTGTGGTGGTGATGCTACCTAACCATCTCCTCCTTTGCTGCCCCTTTCTCCTTTTACCTTTACTCTTTCCAGCATAATGAGACCCAATAAATGACAGCTATTATCTTTTGTAAATTAAGGAAGTTGCCTTTGAAGAAGTGGCCACAGGTCTTAGTCTGGTGTTTGTTTTTTTTTAATTGTGGCTTCTCTTGATGGCTCAGTTGGTAAAGAATCTGCCTGCAATGCAGAAGACCCCAGTTCAATTCCTGGGTCAGGAAGATCCCCTGGAGAAGGTGTAGGCTACCCACTCCAGTATTTTTGGTGGCTCAGCTGGTAAAGAATCGTCTGCAATGTGGGAGACCTGGACTCCATTGCTGGGTTGGGAAATCTCGTGCAGAAGGGAAAGGCTACCCACTCCAGTATTATGGTCTGGATTCCAGGGACTATATAGTCCATGGGGTCGCAAAAAGCTGGACACCACTGAGCGACCTTTACCACCACCAAAAGTCACATAATATAAAACATACTATTTTATTTTAACCATCGTTAAAGCTATTTTTACCATAGTTAACTGTGCAGTTCAGTGGTACTAAGTATATTCACATTGTTGTGCAACTCTCTCCATCATCCGCCTCCCGAATTTTTCACCTTCCTAAACTGAAACTCTGTCCCCACTACGCACTAAGTCCCATCTCCCTTCCACAACCTCCATTCCTGGATCCTGAAATCTACCAGTGTACTTTCTGACTCCATGGATTTGACTATTCTAGGTACCTCGTATAAGCAGAATGAAATCATATTTGTCTGCATCTACTGTGTATTAGAATGCATTTGTAAGGTTAACTAAACATGTGTCCTACAAACAGATTGCACCATCCCCCCGACCCCATCCACAGGTCTCAGTCTTCACTGACCTAATATTGAACTCTGCCCCTTGTTTCTAAGATCTCCAGAAGGCAAAGATTTCCAGGTCTGCTTTACATCCTCTTCTAGGGGGTAGAAAGTCCCCTTACAGTCCAGCGTTGCCCTCTTTGTAGGTACATCTGTGAGTGCAATGCTGAAGCTGCAGATAGCCATAGATCTCAGCCAGGCAAGGAGAAGCTCTCAATATGACCAGAATATTAATGTGGCTGCATTGCACCATGGCCAGTATCAGCCCAAGTGAATGCTGCAGAAAATCTGCTGGAGGATCAGGAAGATGAAGAAATCTAACTCTTAGAGGTTGGGTATGACCTAACTTTAGAGACCTTCCCTCCAAGGCCATGGCAAGATAATCTGAGATCCCACCTTTGGTGTTTATATAAAATTGCAATGAGTTGTGATTTGTAAGTTACTAGCCTAGTTTCCTCCCCAGCATTGTGGGAGCATAAGAACTATATCTTCTTCAGTTGTCTATCTCATGTGCTCAAAAACAGTGCCTGTCGTATGGTAGAAGTTCAATAAAGGTATGCATTTATTAAATGTTCCACCACTGTGTCTCTGAGCTCTCTCACCTTCAAGATGGCTTTTTTTTTTCTTTAAAGCTCTAATGCAAATAATTCAAGCCTACATCCCATGGATTTGGGGGAACACCTTGGTTTTTCAGATTTCCTCCTGTCAAGGAATTTCTGGGCATTCCCAAAGAAGAATAACATGTTCCGCGAATCTGGTGGACATCTAACTCTTCTGTCAGTCATTCTCCAGGTGTACTTCTTGCCATCTTTGTTGTTGCTCACTCTGTATAGTTTCAACTCATGTGTGAATGCCCATTTGAGTTACCCAGTGCACTGCTAGAGCAGGTTTATAATGTTTAACAGATCTGTTACCAACCGTTCTAAGAGACCGAGTGACCACACATCTCCTAGACAGGTGGATACTCTCCAGGTCCCCTGGCCATACTTGACTTCTTATCCCTGCTTATTTTCCCACATTTGGTATTTCCATTGGGGGGATAAAGGTGAGGTAGGAGCTCAACCCTCGTAAGAATCTCCATGCCTTTCTCTTCCCAAATACCGGGCCCCATTCCAATTTCAAAACAAAGAATGACAGCAAAGTCCTCCCTCCCATCTCATTTTCCATCCCAAGATGAGTGATGATGGAAGCATCATCTTATTCAGGAGCATGGTGCAATTTGGCCCCCATTATTCCCCAAATAGTATATTTATCAATAATTTCTAAGATGTGGATTTCCATTCTGCTCAGTCGCTAAGTCACGTCCAACTCTTTGCAACCCCATGTACTGTAGCCCACAAGCCTCCTCTGTCCATGGATTTCCCAGGCAAGAATACTGGAGTGGGTTGCCATTTCTTTGTCCAGGAATGTCAGGAAGATCCTGACCCAGGGACAGAACCCACGTCTCCTGAGTTGGCAGGCAGATTTTTTACAACTGAGCCACCTGAGAATCCCAAAACGTGGGTTTATTCAATCTTAAATAAGACCATTGACAGACTTCACCACTATAGCCCAGGTAACACTGGGCTAAGCCCATGCCTGGCCTTTTTCATAGTCATTCCTCTGGAGTAAGGAAAAGGAAAGGTCAAACACGTCACCCTCCTGGCCCAGTCCAGTCCTCTGTAGCAAATCTGGGACACCCTTATCTCCCAAGAAGAAATAAAAATGTTTCAACATCAGATCAGATCAGATCAGTAGCTCAGTCGTGTCCGACTCTTTGCGACCCCATGAACCGCAGCACGCCAGGCCTCCCTGTCCATCACCAGCTCCCGGAGGTCACCCAGACTCATACCCATCGAGTCAGTGATGCCATCCAGTCATCTCATCCTCTGTCGTCCCCTTCTCCTCCTGCCCTCAATCCCTCCCAGCATCAGAGTCTTCTCCAGTGAGTCAACTCTTCGCATGAGGTGGCCAAAATACTGGAGTTTCAGCTTTAGCATCATTCCTTCCAAAGAAATTCCAGGATTGATCTCCTTCAGAATGGACCAGTTGGATCTTCTTGCAGTCCAAGGGACTCTCAAGAGTCTTCTCCAACACCACAGTTCAAAAGCATCAATTCTTCGGCGCTCAGCCTTCCTCACAGTCCAGCTCTCACATCCATACATGACCACAGGAAAGACCATAGCCTTGACTAGGCGAACCTTTGTTGGTAAAGTAATGTCTCTGCTTTTGAATATGCTATCTAGGTTGGTCATAACTTTCCTTCCAAGGAGTAAGCGTCTTTTAATTTCATGGCTGCAGTCACCATCTGCAGTGATTTTGGAGCCCAGAAAAACAAAGTCTGACACTGTTTCCACTGTTTCCCCATCTATTTCCCATGCAGTGATGGGACCAGATGCCATGATCTTCATTTTCTGAATGTTGAGCTTTAAGCCAACCTTTTCACTCTCCACTTTCACTTTCGTCAAGAGGCTTTTTAGCCCCTCTTCACTTTCTGCCATAAGAGTGGTGTCATCTGCATATCTGAGGTTATTGATATTTCTCCCGGCAATCTTGATTCCAGCTTGTGTTTCTTCCAGTCCAGCATTTCTTATGATGTACTCTGCATATAAGTTAAATAAATATGGTGACAATATGCAGCCTTGACGTACTCCTTTTCCTATTTGGAACCAGTCTGTTGTTCCATGACCAGTTCTAACTGTTGCTTCCTGTCCTGCATACAGATTTCTTAAGAGGCAGATCAGGTGGTCTGGTATTCCCATCTCTTTCAGAATTTTCCACAGTTTATTGTGATCCACACAGTCAAAGGCTTTGGCATAGTCAATCAAGCAGAAATAGATGTTTTTATGGAACTCTCTTGCTTTTTCCATGATCCAGCGGATGTTGGCAATTTGATCTCTGGTTCCTCTGCCTTTTCTAAAACCAGCTTGAACATCAGGAAGTTCACGGTTCACATATTGCTGAAGCCTGGCTTGTTTCAACATAGGTCAGCCCAAATTCAGGATTAAGTGGGAAACTGTAGCTGCTAAAGACACATTCAAGTCACTTTACTGAACAGAAGACTAAATATCTCAGTCTAAAGAATTTCTTTTTGAGTTACTTTGGCACTTCAGGTGTCTTTCAATACATTAAGGCAGGTTTGTGCTTTAATGTTTGCCTGATTAAAAGTAGTTATCTAGTGGTACATACCTATAATGGACTGGAGAAGGAAATGGCAACCCACTCCAGTACTCTTGCCTTGAAAATCCAATGAACGGAGGAGCTTGGTGCAGGCTACTATCCATGAGGTAGCAAAGAGTCGGGCACGGCTGAGCAACTTCACTTCACCTATAATGGAATACTACTCAGCCACAAAAAGATGCTGTTTGCAGCAACATGGATGAACCTAGGGATTATCATACTAAGTGAAGTAGCTCAGAGAGAGAAAGACAAATACCATATGTAGGGAAAGAACAAATTAGCCAAGATTGCATGGTCACTGCACGTGCGTGTCACGAGGGACTCACCTGGTCACGGGCTACTGTGTGTGGTACACCTGTATGAGCTTCACCATGTAAGCCCTGGCTGCTGCTGCATTGGGGCTACAGGGCTACATTGGAGTAGCATCATGGTTATGTTATGTAAAGTTGTTACGGCTACGTTATGGTTATGTTGTGGCTACTTCTATGGCTGCTGCATCAGCCAGGAGAGAGACTGTGTTATGGCCACTGTGCCAGCCAGGAGACAATAAACATGTCTGCAGTTCCTATGGCTCCTCACATCTTCTTCCAGCTTCTTAGCTCACACCTTGCCTACCCTTGGTTCAGCAAACAGCGCAAACAGTGTGACCAGCAAGACAACTGACATCATGAACAGGGTCAGCATGATATTGCTTATATGTGGAATCTAAAATATGATACAAATGAACTTATCTATGAAATAGAAAGACTCATAGATGCAGAAAACAGATTTGTGGTTGCCAAGGGGGAGGGATGGGGGGAAGGGATGGATTGGGAGTCTGGGATTAGCAGATACAAACTGTTATATATAAGATGGATGAACAAGGCCCTACTCTATAGAACAGGGGACTGTGTTCAATATCCTATGATAAACCATATGGGAAAGAATAATATATATAGTTGAATCACTTTACTATACAGCAGAAATTAACACAACATTGAAAACCACTGTACTTCAATAATGTCTTTAAAAGGACTTATTTAAACTATGGAAGTGTATTGGACATTTTTATTTGACTGCTGACCAGGATCCAAAGCTCCTTCCCTGTTCAAGGGAATCCCTTGTGCAGGTCCACAAATGCTAACCTTGAATGATCTCATCCTTTCCACACCTTGGCAACCAAATCAAGAGCACACAGGAGTCCAGGGCTGCCACTGTTTGTTTTCACACTGCTCAACTCCAGGATATATCATGTACGTTGTAGTCATTCCTCATTTGTACGTTTATTATAACAAAACTCTGGCAGAGGAATTTACGAGAAGGTTGTAGTTAGGCTAGTGGTGATCCTGGTTCAGTCCCAGGCAATACTTTAAATCATGAACGAGTAACACCAAGAGCAAAGGTCAGGTTAGCTCTGTAGTAGCTGTCAAAGTTGTATAGCCCTGGAACCCATCTGCAGTGGCTGTAGAATCCAGTGATGGCTGTGTCTGTTGACAGCCACATGCAGTGGCAGTAGCTTATATACCAGTGGCAGTGGCCACGCTCTGACCTCCATGTTCCTTCTGCTGAGTCTCCATTGGTTACTCCCTATTTTCCCACACCTGGTTTCCCCACTGATTCTGTGAGTTAGTCAGGATTCTTCCAGCTCCATGCCTGCACTGTACAGCTAGACATACACAGAGGAAAACTCATGATCAAGCAAGCTGCCCAGCAATCATGCAATGTTTCCATAGGAAATTGGTTTTCCTGTTTTTCAAGACACTATTTTACACCACTTTGTCTCTCCTCAATAACTCTATTATCTCCTCTAATAGCTCCTTTCCCCATCTCCATTTTTAGTTGAAAACTTCATGCTCCATTTGACTGCAAAAAAAAATAGGAGAAAATGAGAAAGAACTGCACCCACCTGCTCTCCCTTCTCTCCTGTTGAAATGAACGAGTCGTCCTGCCTAGTCCTGTCTTAGCCAACCCATCTCTTTATGCTGGAGTTCATCCCTATTTACCCCCTCCAGGGGCTTCCCTGGTGGCTCAGATGGTAAAGAATCTGCCTGCAATTCAATCCCTGGGTGGGGAAGATCCTCTGGAGAAGAGCAAGGCAACCCACTCCAGTATTCTTGCCTGGAGAATTTCATAGACAGAGGAGCCTGGCAGACTACAGTTCATGGGGTCGCAGAGTTGGACATGACTGGGCAACTAACACCACCTCCTCAAAGGACTCCTCTCTTACAGTCATAACCTCTCTCTCACAGTCATAACCTCTCTCTCAGAGAGCCTCTCCTTGTCTGCAGAGTATTCCTCCATCTTATCAGCATCATCATAACCTAAAGAAGGAGACAAATGCCCTCATTCAAAGGAAAAACTGAAAGATAACCACTTTCAGCTCCCAAGCAACACCCTACTCAGAATCCTTACAGGACACTGTACCCCCAGGAGACAGGCTTATAGATATGGTTTATTTTAAACTTCTACCATCATGGAAGGGCATCAATTTGTTCTCACCAGAATAGACTCTGATTTTTTAATGTGAATCTCATGATTGTTCCTCTGGCAACAGCCCCCCTTCCTTCTTCAGTTACTTAGAGACTTTACAAAAGTCATCTCATTAACATGGTAAAAGATCCCTTTATCATTCTCATCATTTAAGAAATACCATGGGTTTTAGGAGCTCTGTGCCAAGAACAAGAAACAAAACCAAATATGTATTTTTATAAATCATAGTATCACAAGCACTATGTTCATTGTAGCCAAATACACAAGGCAACAGCTCAAGGAGAAGAGGTTCAACAAAATTGGCTGGGTCCAATGGTGGTAGCTGTGTCCAGTAGTGGTCAAGTCCAGCAACAGCAGCGTGTCCTGAAATGATGGCCCCACATCCTGGGCTGATGGGCTTCTGCCCATTCTACAAGCTGAGTTCTTTCCTGCGAGCTTTCACCGTCAGTTCTGTGAGCTGATATCCTTCCATTATTCTTCAAATAACTCATTTTCAGCCTAAGCTATTCAGCCTTGGTTTCTTTTTCTTAAAACCAAGGACCCAGACTCTCAAAGAGGTTTTATATAAACATAATTCAGAAACTTCTTGCAATACCCAAAATGTTAGTTTTCCAGCTTTAAAAAATTTAACATTCAATCTCCAATAGGTACCTCATTACAAATAAATGAATGTGAAAATGAATAAATTCCAGATTTCAGCACTCCAGAATAGGTGACCATGTGTTTAGAATTCCTAGTTATACACAAAGGTCCTTACTTACCTACTCTGCTTGACCTGTTAATCTTCCCAGACCTAAAACTGAGTCAAGAGACCAACAAATAGAACAAAGTAGAGGATTTGGAGATGGTGGGATGTTTAGTCTTGGATGGTGGGAAGCAGATGAATGATGGCACTATTCTGGCCCTTAAACCATATACGATTACAAAAAATTCTTAGATGAAAATTGATATTTTAAAATTTGTGAAACAAATTGATATAATATCTTTCTATCATGTTTGTACCCTCAGAGTGCTGCTAGGATTAAAAACAGAGCCATAAGACTTCTGCATCACCATTTGCACTTATTTAGACTTTTTCCCACCTCCCTGCCACCTCCACTAAAAGCAGAAGATAAAACACAACAAATCTAAATGTCCATATATGCAATAGAATATTACTCATACATTAAAAAGAATGAAATAATGCCATTTGCAGCAACATTGATGAACTTAGAGACTGTCATACTGAGTGAGCAAACCAGTCAATCCTAAAGGAAATTAACCCTGAATATTCATTGGAAGGACTGATGCTGAGGCTGAAGCTCCAATACTTTGGCTGCCTCATGTAAAGAGCCAACTCATCGGAAAAGACCCTGATGCTGGGAAAGATTGAGAGCAGGAGGAGAAGGGGGCCACAGAGGATAAGATGGTTGGATAGCATCACCAGCTTAACAGACAAGAGTTTAAGCAAACTCTTGGGAGACAGTGAAGGACACAGGAGCCTGATGTGCTGCAGTCTATGGGGTCCAAAGTGTTAGACGTGACTTAGTGACTGAACAACAACAACAACAACATACTGAGTGAAGTAAGTCAGACAGAGAAGGAGAAATATCATAGGACCTCTCTTATGCTGCTGCTGCTGCTGCTACTAAGTCGCTTCAGTCGTGTCCAACTCTGTGCGACCCCATAGATGGCAGCCCACCAGGCTCCCCGTCCCTGGGATTCTCCAGGCAAGAACACTGGAGTGGGTTGCCATTTCCTTCTCCAGTGCATGAAAGTGAAAAGTGAAAGTGAAGTTGCTCAGTCGTGTCCGACTCTTAGTGACCTCTCTTATATGCACAATCTAAAAAGAAATGATACAAATGAACTTATTTGAAAAACAGAAACAGTCTCACAGACTTAGAGAACTATGATTGCCACGGGGTAAGGATGGTGGTAAGGGTTATGGAGTTTGGGATCAATATGTACACACTACTATATTTAAAATAGATAACCAACAAGGTCCTACTATACAGCACAGGGAACTCTGGTCAATGTTGTGTGACAGCCTGGATGGAAGGGGAGTTTGGGAAAGAATGGACACTTATATATGTATGGCTGAGTCCCTTTGCTGGGTACTTGAAACTATGACAACATTGCTAATAGCTATAATTGTTGCTCAGTCATGTCCAACTCTTTATGATCCCATGGACTATGTCCTGCCAGGCTCTTCTGACCATGGAATTCTCCAGGCAAGAATACTAGACTGGGTAGCCATTCCCTTCTCCAAGGAGATCTTCCCTGACCCTGAGATGAAACCCAGGTTTCCCGCACTGCAAGGAGATTCTTTACTATCTGAGCCACCAGGGAAGCCCCTCTATAAAATAAAAAGCTAAAAGAAAAAAAAAAAATCTAATGAAGAGCACAGAGTCCCAACCATTGTTATCTATTGCTATGCCATCTTTGCAGGATAAATGGCTTTGATGCTCATTAACACCCTCTGAACAAAAGCAAAACAGAATTTAACAACAGACATTCTCTGCTCCTAGCCCCAAAATATTCATGAAAATGGCTTTATCCGGCATCCACAGTATACCTACTGCAATATCTGAAATTCATGGCACTGTTTAAAAAGCAAATTTTATTATTTTTCAGGTATGATGAGGCCAACAGATCAGGAGATGACCTCCACCAGGGCGGGAGGGGGAAACAGTTTGTCATTCACAATTCCCAGTAGGAAGGAGTGACGCACCACACAGGGCCATGCAGAGGAGAACCAGGGTCCAGCAGGGAGCAGAAGGAACAAGGGGAAAGGGTGGGTGAGAACTTTATTGTGCCTTCCACTAGAAAAACAAAGCAGGACAAGGTAAGTAGACGTGAGCATGCTAAGTTGCTTCAGTCGTATCCAACTCTGTGTGGCCGTATGGACTGCAGCCTGCCAGACTCCTCTGTCCATGGGATTCTCCAGGCAAGAATACTGGAGTGGGTTGCCATGCCCTCTCCTCCGAGGAATCTTCCCGACCAGGGGATTGAACCCGTGTCTCTTACATCTCCAACATTGGCAGGCAGATTCTTTACCACTAGTGCCACCCGGGAAGCCAAAGTAGGCTTAGGATTGCCTAGTTCAAATAATTTCAATGGGTTCTAGGGTATTGGGGCTCTCTCATTATCCAGTGCCTGATCATGGATTAAACAGGAAAGAGTATACTCCTAGAGTATAAGAGCCAGATAGAAGAGATGGTTTAGAGGATGGGCTCTGGATTGGTGAGTTTACACTTGAAAGGCCTGTTTCTGGACAAGTCCTTTGCCATTGCTAAGACCTGCCAGCCCTGAGAGGGGCAGTCCCTCCCCAGGCAATGCAACAATAGATGCCATAGCACCAAGAATACAAAAATAAGGAAGGAGATATCGTTAATACATGCAACAATACTTCAAGTTCTTGCTGGGCCTTCTGAATCATCTAACTGGAGGCCAATCTTATTTATCATCACTTTGGTGCTAAGTCCTATGAATTTGAGGATTCCTTGACTTGCAAATGACAACACTCTGGCTCAAGCATGCAAAGGGGATATGTTGGCTCATGTACCTCAAAGTCCAGTGAGAGTTAGAGTATAGACAAAGATATTATCTCCCAAAAGCCCAGGAAAGAGGCTGGGAGAAGAGGGCATCTCTAAGGATGTGATGAACAAACGTTTAAATGGCTGGTTTTAAACCTGGGAGCTTGAGAGCTCAGATTTATAGTTATATCAATGGGGAGAAAAGTGAACTCAGTAAATAAAATATTAAGGCAGTTTTCTTTGGGGAGCCCATAAAATTTATAGGAATATTTTACATTCTGGGGCTGCCCATCTCATTATAGTGACCAATAAGTCCTCAAACACCATCAGTTTAAAGGGGATTGTTGTAAATGAGAAGGAAATCCAAAGAGAGGGGATGTATATAGATGATTCACCTTGCTGTACAGTGGGAACTAACATAACATTGCAAAGCAATCATACTTCCAGAAAAATAACAAAATAAAATAATCGAAAATAAAAGGGACTATGGTTAGCAAGTCCACAATTCACACCCACAATGAATCTGCCTTTTCACCCAATTTGCACTGCTTGAAAAGTAATCTTCCCTCAGAGAATCACATTGTTTTCAAGTCAGAAAAGCTCCAAGGAAAAGGGCAAAACATTCTACAAGTCACAGGAGGAGGAAAAAAAAGGGCAACACATTTTCACACAAACATATGGTTTGTATAATAGTTCTTTTTTTCAATTGACTTTGACCTAGCTCTGATAGAGACAGCCTGATTGAGGACCATAGGCCCAGAGAACCCAACTCTGCCCCAAGGCTATGGGTTGGGGGAGAGGGGAGCCTGGGCTTTATTTGTGGCCTGAATGCACCATCCCCCCAATGCTGGGTGAGGTGATTTTGCACACTTCCGCTTTGCAGCTTGCTTCTCCCAAGCTGCTCTCCCCACATGCCAACTGGCTTCATAGGTTTGCAGACTGGGCAGTGATCTGGAATCCGTAAATAATGAGCATCTCTGGAAAAATTACCTCCCTAAAATAGAAGCCAGAAACTCATGCCTACAAAACAGAGCTGTCCCCAGGCCCGCGGGATCCTCCTCTGAGACAACGTGGCGCCCGTAGGACTCTCCACAGCCACCAGACTACTTGTCTGAACCTAAATGCAAGTCTCGCTAAAAATAATTCAGAAGGTTCAGTCTACTTATGGAATGCCTTTCTGTCTCTGTCTCCCTACACCTACCAAGCCTGAGGTGGAGACATAGGTTTTGGGAAGAAAGTGCCCATACGCTTGAGGGAAAGTGTGTCCAACCCCTAAGCAGGCTTCTCCCAGCTTCCCCTTCCAAGGTTCTTCCTCACTGCAACATGAAGCCACCAGATCCGTGTACCCGTGGCCTCCAGGAGCCTTTAAAGGAGGCCAGAACACACTCTGAAATAGCAAAAGATTTGCTTGGCAAGGTTGACTCAGAAACCTTCTCATATTTCCCAACCTCTTTGTGCACAGCACCCACTCCACCATCTTTCAGTTCCTGAACACACCGAGTCTTGAGGCTTACTTACCTCTACCCCCTGTCTGAAGGGCTTTGTCCTTCAGATTTGAATGTGGCAGCCTCCTTCTCACCAAGCAGATCACACATCTTTCCAGAGCGGTCACCCCTCCACATCCTTCTAGCCCATCATCCTGTTCAAGTTCCTTCACAGCATGGATCCTTATCCCAAAGTGTACATTGAGTGATTTGCTAACCTATGTCTTCACAAACATATCAATTTCCCACCTCTTGAATGAGTTCCATAAATGGAGAACCTTATAGATTTTGTTTACCACTGTACCTCAGTAACTGGAAGGGGCCAGGTGTTTGATAAACATTTGCTGAGTGAATGAATGAACCAGAGGTGATTTCTAACTTGTGGATACTGTTTCACTTGCTATTGAAAAATTGGAAGATTTGGCAATACTGCACCTACATTATGTAAGCTTACATTATGGCATGAACCAGGCACTGTAACAAGTGACCACCCTGGGTGGTGACCATGGAAAGAAGTAAAAAGAGATGAGACTCAAAGCAATAAATAGAATAGTATCAGGTTAGCTCAGCAAAAGCTTTGGTTGAATAAAAGTTGGGATAAAAACTGCCTCTCTAAGCCAGAAGAATTCTTCAATGATGTTTCCTCTGATCCTTGCCTTGAATACCATTTTGCCATCACCCAAGGATCCAACGTGGACAGAGTAGAAATAAAGAAGGTTGAATGCAGGTGACCCTTCCTGGACAACATGCTTGGGGTGAGGCGTCTCATGACTTTTTCCACATATGTTCTCGACATGACATGCATGGAATCTAAGGCCACAATTCCATGCAACTGAGACAAAGTCACAATACATATGATACCACATGACTTAGCCACCATCACGTGGCTTTAAAGCATCAAACAAACCCTTCTGGGAGTTTTCTTATGTCCCTTCTTGTAGCCCACAAGTTCAGCTCTGGCTGCAGTTTGGGGGCATCTCTGTGCATCCGCCCGACCTCCTTCATGGCCTAAGCAAAGCTGGGGTGCTGTGCCAGCCTCTTCTGTGCCTGGGGAAGTGAGGACTCATGCTGCTGAGCCTCGATCTACTCACCTGTGCCTCCAGATTAAGAGCCTTCTCACAGGCAGTGGCCCATCTGTTGGTTTGGACAGAAATCCCTGTTTCTGGAAACCTAGTTGAACCTCTTGGCTGCTTTCCAGCTCAGGAAGTGTGTTCTTCTTCCCCTTCATTCCCTCATTCTGTCTCTGAACCCATATCTTCTCTTTAGCAATAACCCCAAAATACCTCCTTATTCTTCCCACCTATGAGCCCTCTATCCTTCCCTCCACTCCACCTCTGCCTGACATCACAGTTGCAGACATATCACTTGTTGTTAAAAGGATACATGCTCTTTGCAGACTCTGCACATTAAACAGCCAGATCCATAAATGTTTATGGAGATCCTTTGGAGCCTTTCTTCCATCATATTCACTTGTGGGAGAGGGGAGGCTAAAAAGTAAGGTTGAAGAACTCTCAGTGGTTTTCAATTCAATTCAATCCATATTACTCCTCTCCCCTCAATCATGAGGGATCAAGGGTGATCATGATCAGTCATTAGCAATCCTGTGCCACAGTGAGTCCCCTGTTTTCCACAGGACCCCCTCACCATAATTAACTTTGTCCCCTGGCTGACTTCCACTGCACCCAATCTCAGTCACACTCACAAGATCTCAGTCACACTCACAAGAACCAGAGTCAATGAACTGGATTTCAGCCCAGTGATTTTGCCATCTCCATGCATCTGGGCTCTGTTTGGGGTTGGTAGTAAACTCATTGGTTATTGGCCTGGAAGAGTTTTGCTTTCATTCACAACTTTCCAGAAAACTATTTGGAGAATTAAAGTTGATTCAGTGTCTTCTCCAGGGTTTTCCTCTGGTCATTTCCTCTGGACAATAGAGAGGAAATATAACACAGTATCTGAGAAAACAAAGTCCAACGACTGACTGGCCAGGGGGCTCAGCACCCAAGGATAGGCAGGAGTACCTGCTGAGAATGAGCAACTCAGATTGTGTCTTGAACCCATGGTCTTTTAACTGAGATCTCACCTGGTCTCAGGACTTAATGAAGCTCAGGTTCTTGACACCTCATCACAGAAAGAATTTATTGAGACACAAAGTGATAGGCATGAGGCGGGTTTATTTAGAAAGAAACATTCCACAAAGTGTGGGCCATCTCAGAAGGCAAGAGAACCATGAGGGTATGGGATTGTCAGCTTTTATAGGGATGGGTAATTTCATAGGTTAATGAGTAGGAGGAGTATTCCAGTTATTTTAGGGAAGGGGTGGGAGTTCCCAGGAATTGGGATACCACCCACTTTTTGACCTTTATGATCAGCCTCGGAAGGGTCATCAAGCCTGTGGGTGTGTCGTCTGGCTTGCTGCTGTGTTACAATGAGAGCACACTGAGGCTCAAGGTCTAGTGGAAGGTTTCCTTAGTGGTTCAGTGGTAAAGAATCTGCCTGCCAGT
Organism: Tragelaphus eurycerus; assembly: GCA_935064755.1. Classification (NCBI taxonomy): domain Eukaryota; kingdom Metazoa; phylum Chordata; class Mammalia; order Artiodactyla; family Bovidae; genus Tragelaphus; species Tragelaphus eurycerus. The sequence goes on from CAKXYN010000003.1 coordinate 20,021,006, forward strand.
GCAGGAGATCCCACAGGCCACAGGGTAACTAGATCCATGCACCACACAACTACCAAGCCTGTGCTCTAGAGCTGGGAGCTGCAACTACTGGGTCTGTGTGCCCTGGAGCCTGTGTTCCGCAACCAGAGAAGCCACAGCGATGAGAAGCCTACACACCGCAACTAGAGAGTAGCCCGTGCAGCAACAAAGACCCAGGACAGCCAAACATAATAATTTTTTTTAAGTCTGCTGCTGCTGCTGCTGCTGCTAAGTCGCTTCAGTTGTGTCCGACTCTGTGCAGCCCCATAGACAGCAGCCCACCAGGCTCCCCCGTCCCTGGGATTCTCCAGGCAAGAACACCGGAGTGGGTTGCCATTTCCTTCTCCAATGCATAAAAGTGAGAAGTGAAAGTGAAGTCACTCAGTCGTTTCCGACTCTTAGTGACTCCATGGACAGCGGCCCACCAGGGTCCTCTGTCCATGGGATTTTCCAGGCAAGAGTACTGGGGTGGGGTGCCATTTTTTAAGTCTAGTGGAAGTCAACTCAACTGCCGTCTTAGACCTACTTGGTTCTAATCAGGTTGTGTCATGTCCTTGGACTATGTCATTCTTTTAAAGGTTATGTCCTACCCCTTCCCCCACCACCCCGTTTCACTTCCACCCCCTAAAGCAATTGAAAAACAGTACCCAGTAATGAGGAGGGCAGCTTGCTCCGACCTGGCATGACTGCTGAAGAACTGTGCAGATGTACCAGGGCAACAGATCAAACTGGGGATGCTTTCTGCCCAGCATGCCCCTTCCCTCAGCGCCATTCTCTTTCTCCCATCAGTGTGATGCGCCCACTCCTTGCTTTCCTGAGTGCTTCCTTCCTTCTTGTGATTTCACTTTTCGGAAATTAAAAGGCTCTTTAATGCTATTGACTCCATTCTCCTCTCTGCAGACACAGATACACACAGAGAGTGTGGATTTCGGACACACATATGCACACATGCATGCCCACACACAAGAGAGCAAAGATTTGCTGCTCTGGAAATGTTGCCTCTTTTACAGATTTATTCTTCAAAACATGAGAGATTTCTCTCCAGGTCTATCCCTGGAGGGTGTTAGAGAGGGGGAAGAGAAAGGCCTGCATATTCAAGCATCACCTCCCCACCCCAGCCCCGCCCATCAGGTTCCAGGCAGCTGGTGGGAGCAGGGTGGTCAGAAAAGGGGAGGAGCAAACATAAATTGCAAAGACTGGCAGACCGGAAATGCCACTTGGCCTTCAAGAGACCTATGGCTCTAGAGCCACTGCACTGCAGAGATCTGGATGCTTCAGGGCTTTATCACAACATCTGATTCATCTGCAGGTAGATAAGCACCCAAGTAGAAAAGCTCTCATTTCCAGAAGCAGAAGCTGCAGAGCAGAGTTTCAAGGTAGAAACAAGAGCTTGGTAAGTTACATGGGGAGTTGGCTTCCCTGGTGGCTCAGATGGTAAAGAAACTGCTTGCAAGGCAGAAGACCCAGGTTTGATCCCTGGGTCGGGAAGATCGCCTGGGAAGAAATGGGAACCCATGCCAATATTCTTGCCTGGAAAATCCCATGGACAGAGAAGCCTGATGGGCTACAATCCATGGTGTCACAAAGAGTCTTAGCAACTAAACAACACACGACTTAGCAACTAAACAACAGGGAAAGTTCTCATTTCCAGAAGCAAAAGCTGTAGAGCAGAGAGTCTCAAGGTGGAGACTCAGTAAGTTACCTGGGGAGTTAATACAAGCTACACATGCCTGCCTCTGAGATTCTAAGAGGCAAGTCAGATCTCCAAGTTCAATTTGCCTAATTTTAAAAGCTCCCAGGGATTCCATTAAGTCATCAATGTAAAGCCTTCCTGATTCTGATTTTAACTTCCCAATCTGGGCTGCAACACACATATACCGGAAGGATGGGAGCTGGCTCTGAAATGTGCAATACCAGGTTGACTGGAAGCCCAGCGGCCTGGCTGAGGAGTCTGGATGGAGGAGAAGCCTGAAGGTCTCCAAAGACATCTGGGAAAGAGTCAGGAAAATATTTTAGCATGTCCTAAGAGCTAAAAACCTACTCATAATGGCAGCCTCTAAAGTTTTTCAAAAGCAAATGCAACCTTGGATAGCATCTCTAAGAGTTACCATCAAGAAGGCAGTGCAGCTCTGCTGCCCTCCACCTGTCAGGCCAATGGAAGGAGACTGAATTCAGTTCTGGGTACCACTCTGTAAGAAGGAAGGTGATGAACCAAAATTCATCCAGAGGACAGCAGTGAGCACACAGCAGGGACCAGAGGGTCGTCACACGAGCAAGAAGAAAGGGCTTCATTAACAAGGGAAGCAGAAGGCTAAGCCTGCAGGGCTCTGAAGGGCTGTGCTGGGAGGGAAAGAGGCTGCTCTGTGTAGTGACAAGGGGGATACGTAAGAGGAAAGAAGGGGAGGCACTGCAAGAAGCGTTTCAGAAATATCACCATTCTGTCCTTACCACAACTCTATGAGGGAAGCATTTTCATACCCATTTTCCAGTCAGGCAAACTGAGGCTAAAAATAATTTATCCAAGATGGCCAGTTCCCAATGGATGAGAATTAGATTCCAGTCTGCCTCTACGTGATTCCCAGCCCTGTCCTTTCCGTTATTCCATGAGAAAAAATTTGCCCTAGGAACAAAAATCAGAGGAAAGAAGATAGTGATTCAACATAAGAAAGAATTGTCCTCTGTGCTATCAATGCCTCACCCCAGCCCATACCCCAGGGTCTTTACTGGTTGAGGATCCATCTGCCCAGGAGCTGAAGAGTGTCAACTAGTAAACGCTATCTACTCCCTTCTCAGGAGAATTGTCCTCTAGCAAACAAAAGGCTGGGATTCCCAGCTGGTAAAGAATGGGAATTCTTTTCGGTGGTAAAGAATTCACCTGCCAGTGTAAGACATGCAGGAGATGCAAGTTTGATCCCTGAGTGGGGAAGATTCTCTGGAGAAGGAAAATGGCAACCCACTCCAGTATTCTTACCAGGAAAGTCCCGTGGACATTGGAGATGGGTAGGCTACAATCCATGGGGTCACAAAGAGTTGGGCATGACTGAGCACATACACACACAAATAAGAGATTAGCCCCTTGCCCCACCCAAACTCCCCTATTCTGCCCAACTCAGCTGATGAATTACAGGCTGACAGAGGTACAAAAGGCTGGACCCCTGGGATCCCAGCAGAATCAACTCTGTGGTTCTCCAGAGAACCCTGTGGGACCAGATTGCAGCTAGTGGTCAACAGAGATCTCATCATTACCTCCATTACCCACTGCTCAACCCACTCTCCTGAGCATACTCCCCCCTTGCAAGAGAAGCCCCATTTCTGGCTGTGCTTCTAGAGAAACACCAAGGTGCCTTACACCCCTGGCTTCTTAGAATCTACAATTCAAGGTGTCCAAGAGATGTACGTTTGCAAAGAAGATTGGAAAGAAGAGATGTGAAATAGACCATATAGAGGGAAGGATGCGAAAGGAAAACTCAAGGTCCAGTGCTGTTGTTGCCCTGCTGAGATGCAACCTCAAACACTCACTGGAGAGAGGTGCGGGTGCAGGAGCCCCAGCCCAAGGCTTTGCACTCATGCCTTTTTTTATATTTCTTGTTACAGCACAACTTTATTCCCTGGTAGAGTTTCTGCTTAGCATTCAAAAACATTCCAACCCAGGGGTCAAAAAAAAAAAAAAATAAAGAGGAGGAATACGATTAAGCAGAATCATTCCTTGTAAATACAGATACTAAAAAGAAATATTTCCTCCTCCCCATTCTTCCTCCCACTCACAGATCAACAGAATCTGCTATGAAGACAAACCCTATGCATGTCTGAATGTGTCCGTAGTCTGAATGTGGACTGGAGTGGTGGTGAATTTGAAAGTGTGCCTCTCCCATCCCCTTTCAGTGAAGGATTTCACTAATCCTAATCCAGTTGCTGGAAATGCTGTCAGCAGACAGCCTTCAATGTCAGCCTCCAGGGACTGCCTTTACTGCAGTGAGCCAGCACCACGCCTAGGGTCACACTCTTGTCCACATGGTCCACATCCGGTGACTGATCTATACAGGAATACAAAAGCCTGGCCATTTCAGTCAACTTAGCACAGCCCTTGTGGTTCCACCCCCATCTGCTCATGCCCAGGTAGAATTCCCTTTCCCTGAATAATCTGCTTCTAACAAATAGAATATGACAAAGTGTGACCAACTTACAAAGACTATGACTGCCATATTGCTAGCTCTCTCTGTGTGTCTCTTGCTGGAACCCTCTCTTTCCCTTTAGCATGTTCACTCTGTTGTGAGATGCTCTGTGGAGAGCCCCATATAGCAAAGAACAGGGCAGAACTTTTACCAATAGCTTGTGATGAATGAATAACCCAGGAGAATCTGAACCCAGCCAGAAACTACAGGAATGGGCTTGGAAGCAAATCCTCCCTGGCCAAGCCTTCAGATGAGACCACAGCCCCAGCTGACACCTTAAGTGCAGCCTTGTGAGAGTTCCTAAAGCAGAGAACACAGCTAGTCATGCCCAGATTTCTGATCCATAGGGGTTATAAGTTTGGGGATTAATGTTACTGAGCAATAAATAACTAGAACAACCCTGCAGAGGTATTGTAGCTCCAAAGTTCCCCACAGGGTCAGCTGAGGTTACTTTTGGATCCTCATTAAAAAAATCTCCCTCTGACTCTCTAAAATTCTCCCTTTCCCCTCCCTCCCTTCCATCAATGTCAATGCCAAGAGCATTCCTTAATAAGGGTTTTCCTGTTGGCTCAGACAGTAAAGAATCTCCCTGCAATGCGGGAAACCTGGGTTCAATCCCTGGTTTGGGAAGATCCCCTGGAGAACGGAATGTCTGCTGCTGCTGCTGCTAAGTCGCTTCAGTCATGTCCGACTCTGTGTGACCCCATAGACGGCAGCCTGCCAGGCTCCCCCGTCCCTGGGATTCTCCAGGCAAGAACACTGGAGTGGATTGCCATTTCCTTCTCCAACGCATGAAAGTGAAAAGTGAAAGTGAAGTCGCTCAGTTGTGTCCGACTCCTAGTGACCCCATGGACTGTAGCCTACCAGGCTCCTCCATCCATGGGATTTTCCAGGCAAGAGTACTGGAATGGGGTGCCATTGCCTTCTCCAGGGAATGTCTACCCACTCCAGTATTCTTGCCCAGAGAATTCCATGGACAGAGGAGCCTTGTGGGCCACAGTTCATGAGGTCACAAAGAGTCAGACACGACTGAGCGATTAACACACACCCACACACACACATGCACATTCCTCAACAGACAGCCTGAAGCTAAGCTCGTTCTCTAACTCTGCTTCCTGGGGTCCCCAGTCCATGACTGGTCTCATCCAATAAACATCTTATGGAATACCTGAAGTCTCCAAATACAATTCTGATTTAGTAATATCCATAAAGAATAAACAATCTCATTCAATTGAATACACATTTATCAAGTACAAAAGTGAACAAAGTTGCCATATGAGGTCATTGGCCTCAGGAGCTAATCACCTACTAGAGAAGAGTAGCATTAAACAGGTAATCAATGAACAATGAATATAACCCCTCAGATTCCTGAAGAAGGATCAAGAATTAGCATCTCCTCTTTCCTAATCCATTTTCTTTTTCCTCCTCCCACAAGAGAACTGGAAAGGACACCAATCTCTCTACTTCAGCCCAGATGCTCTTCTCTCCTTGTGCAGAAATGGAAAGCTCACATTCTCCCCAAGGTCCTGCTCTCGGGACAAGACTGGGACTTCTACCCCTGACCCAGAGTGAGCTGATGAGACTCTTGACATGCTGCAGATTTTTGGGAACACCTCAAAATATTAAAGAATAACTAGGGGTGAGGAGTCTCCAGATCAACCTGTACCCAGTGGATTTTCTGGGCCCTGGGGGTCAGCCAAAGCTCATCAGTGTGTCCCTTCCCATAAGAGACATAAGAAAGAGAAGAATACTGGAGAACATCCCAACCAAAGCACCAGAACATGATTCCCGTACTGTGATCCTAATCAAAATCATTACCACTTAGTAACTGCATTTTATTAGTCATCTTCTTCGTAGCATTTAGCTTTATGTTCATTATAGTACCCATTTGTTTATTGTGTGTGGGGGTGTATATTCACTTAGAATGTAAATTTCTTGAGGGCAAGGACTTCGATTGTCCATTACAATGTTTCTAGTGGCTAGAACAATCCTAGCCCATAGTAGGAATTTGATCAGTATTGGTTGAATGAAGGAGTAAGTAGTGAATGAATAAATGAGTGAATAGCTTAGTGCCAACCTTCAGATCCTCAGATCTTGCTTTATTTTAACAGTTATAGAAGTTCTAGAGTGATAGAGAGAGGGAGTATTCACATGTAGCAAGTGCTCTGGCTGCGGGATAGCAGGAGATATTTTAAAACTAACCATTTTTGTCATTTATTCCTCACAACAAACCTATGAGGTAGTACCGAATCACTCTGCTGTATACCTGAAACCAACACAATACTGCAAATCAACTATACTTCAATTAAAAAATTGAAAAAAAAAAAATATACTGGCTTCACATGTCCCCAGTGAAAGCTTCCACAAGCCCTTGTGAGCCCAAGCATAGCCACAGGTCAGGAGCAGGACCATGTGTCTGTCTTGATTTGATCCATCTGCTCCTTGATCCTCTGCTGAGACTTTCCCACCCCAGAAGCAGACTACCTGGACCATATGCTTTCTTGACCCCACTGACAGCCTCACAAACAGATGCCATGTCTGCCCAGAGCCACTGTGCTTATGAAGACAATGAATTACTGATGTTCTGCTGGGGCCAGGCAAGCGGGCTCTCAACCCCAAGGTGCAGAAGTAATCATTCCACTAGTTCCCTGAGGAAAGGACACACTCTCAGTTCATGTCGGGATTTAGAGTGATACTAAATTGATTATTAAGAGCCTTGGAGAGACCTTTCAAGAAGGCATTCTTCTGTTGATTTTCCACAGAAGCCAGGGTGCAGTTGTGAACTTCCTTGCACATCTCCAAAGTTTAGGTCTGGAGGGGAGCCCTTCAAGAAAATGGGCTTTGAGAGGTTGTCTACCCTGTCCTCCTGTCCTCCACCAGGATGACTCCTAAATAATTCTAGAGTGGTACCAAACTGCTAACATTTGTAAACACTTCCAGAAAAGGAGAGGGAATAAGAACACACTCGTTGGATCTGAGTCACACAATCCACCCCTCAATCAGAAGCCACAGCAGTCCAGAAGGGTAACATGGCCATCCATGAGTTACCTATAGGAAAACAGCGGCCACCAGAGGGCAGCCAGGTGACCTAGCCCATGACCTAGGGAAAGAGGGAGACCATGAGGATTTTTTGTGCTTTTTCAGGTGGGGAGATGTGAATTACCTGCTACACTTTGTGAAGTTCAGCTTAAACAGAAGGCTGTTCACTCAGGCTCCCATGCCCCTATGAAATAACTTTAACTAATTCTGACTGCAGAAGAGCAAAGGGACATTTTGGATTAAAACTAATGCCTCCAAAGAGCCAGCCAGGAGCCAGCCCTGCATACAGAGCACAGTGCGGTGTGCTCAGCATATGATATCACAGCCCTGGAGGTCCACCCAGTGCACTAAGGTAACATCTGTGCTATTCACAATGTCTTTCCTTCCATGGTCTCCAAAATCAAGTCTGATCTAAACATGAGACACTGCAAGGAGAGTGATCTCTAATGAGCATGTATATTGCATAGCAAAGCACAGTCTCTTTTTTAGTTGCATTAAATTGAAGTACATAATTAGAGCAATGCATAATTGATGGTTCATTTTCAGGAGAGGAGATTTTCCTCCATGTGGTATGTCAGTTTTGAAGTCTATATGACAGTGAAGATTTGATGAGAAAGGGGCCCGTACTTAGCAAACTTCTTTCAAAAAACCAGACTGATCAAAAGAACCCAGGCCATTTCCTCTTCCAAAGCATGGCATACAGATTGCTCCATCACAGGCCAACTGTGGGACCGCTGCCCCTTCATGTCTGTCCAGCAAAAGGAGAATCATCTTTCTCATCTTTTTCTTGAGGGGCCTAGCTAGCTTTCACACAGGTTCAGCGTATTTCCCAAGGTGACTCAAGCCAATACTCAAGCCTTCTGTCTCCCAACCCAGTTCTTTGTCCAAAGCTCCACGTGGTCACTCAGAAAAAAAGGGTGTCATCTTTATGAGTCTCTCCCCACCTCATAGAGAATGCACCCATTCTGCCAGTGGTTACTATGGTTACCATGGTGTGATGCCTCTTGCACACACCCCTTCTTCTCCACAGTACATGCACTGTGTGTGCAGAACTTTGGTTTCATCGCATACATGCATGCACATGCACACACACACACACACACACACACAAATTATAATGAGATATGGAGACAGGAAGATAGTTCATGGGAGACTCATAGTTCTGGCCAACACAATATCCTAGGGTTTTCTAATCTCTCTCCTTAAAAATCAATACTTTGGCCACCTGATGCAAAGAACCGACTCATTGGAAAAGAGCCTGATGCTGGGAAAGATTGAGGGCAGGAGGAGAAAGGGGCAACACAAGATGAGATGGTTGGGTGAAATAATTGACTAAATGGACGCAAGTTTGAGCAAATTCCAGGAGATAGTGAAGGACAGGGTAGCCTGGCGTGCTGCAGTCCATGGGGTTGCAAAGAGTCCAACAGAACTGAGTGAGTGAACAACAGATGGATCCCCAGTTACACATACACATACAGCCAGCACCTACCCCTTCCCCAGGTTCCCAATCACTAGTCTGTCTTCCAGGTCCCCCACCATGGTCAGAACTGGCTTTTTCAAAGGCCCAGCTCAACCAGGCTCCACACATAGGTCACACATGGATTAAGAGATAGGAAGTAAGTGCCACCCCCTTTCACCTCATCAACCATTTAGAACCAGCTCTTCATGGGGAAGGATCAGCACTGGGCCATAGTGATTCAGAACAGAATTGAGGCCGCATGGAGTTGGAGTTAGACTCCCACTCCCAGTCTTACGGCACTACTCCAGGGAGCACCATCACATTGTCGCCACCAGGGGGCGTCATTCACAAACTGCACTGTGAATTTTAAGTGGGGACAGGCCATAGTCCTACCACTAACCAGCCGTGAACTAGCAGTGCTGCTTGAGCCAGTGCTTAACAATCCTGATCCTCAGTTGCCTGCTATTTATAAAGTAACTAGTGTCTACATCAAAGCAATGGCACCCTACTCCAGCACTCTTGCCTGGAAAATCCCACGGACAGAGGAGCCTGGTAGGCTGCAGTCCATGGGGTCGCGAAGAGTCGGACACGACTGAGCGACTTCACTTTCACTTTTCACTTTCATGCATTGGAGAAGGAAATGGCAACCCACTCCAGTGTTCTTGCCTGGAGAATCCCAGGGACGGGGGAGCCTGGCGGGCTGCCATCTATGGGGTCGCACAGAGTCGGACACGACTGAAGCGACTTAGCAGCAGCAGCAGCAGCACTGTGTATATCTCCGACTTAATTTTTATTAATATTTAAATTCCTTATATTGGAGTATAACTGATTAACAAGTTGTAATAGTTCCAGGAGGACAGCAAAAGGACTCAGCCATACGTATTTGTGTATCCTTTCTCCCCCAAACTCCCCTCCCATTCAGGCTGCCACATGACATTGAGCAGAGTTCCTTGTGCTATCCAGGAGGTCCTTGCTAATTATCCATTTCAAATATAGCAGTGTGTACATGTTGATCCCAAACTCCCCAAAGATCCCTTCCCCCTACCCTTTCCCCAGGCAACCAGAATCCAACTTATTATTTTTATAGTCACCCAATTTAGGATCATGCCCACAACAAGAACTGTCAGAGGGCCTTGCTTTAAAGGCTTCGTAAAAGGAAGTGTACAAGCCAAAGGTTTCCCATCCTTGCCTATGAGCCTTACTTAATTTGCCAGCTAATCTCAAAGCCAGTTAGCTTTTTCCTGCCTAAGTTCTTCATGGAAAGGAGTGAAGTTGAGGAGAACAAAGCCACTCCAGGACAGCTGAAGTTTTGATTAGAATGATAAGGAGCCAAGAGCTAATAATTCCACAATTTCCATCGCTAACCTGCCCCAGTGGAACCAAGGTCATGCCACCTCAGCTTCAGAATAGAGGAACCATGAGACTCTTACCCCACTCTTCTCTTGAATACAGAATTAACAAAAATAAGAGTTGGATACAAAGGAAAATTATCTCTTACATTTTTACCATATCGTACATGTCTTATATTTTGTAGCCCTTCCCACCTAAGGTTCTGGGAGAGAGCTATGCTCTAAGGCTAAAGCGCAGATGCCTTCATACACACAAACATACACATCACATGTAATGAGTTGACTTCTTTCCTATTCATGGTACTATGCATGTATCATGATTAAGAGAATTAAGAAAATCATCACTCAAGTCGTCTTTAGTGTTCCTTAGGTTGAGGAACCCAGGAGATAAATAAGGAAGACACAATTATTCCCAGTTTACAGATGAGAAAACTGAGTTTAGGAAGGTGAATCACCCATGGTGACTAGACGAATAAGTGATAGAGGTAGAACTTGGTCTCCAAAATCCAAACCAATGTTCCCAAAGGCACTCACAGAGGTGCCTAAGATGTATCTTAACTCAGCAACTCTAATCCTCAATCACGAGAGCAGGCGTTCAGAGACTCTCAAGGAAAAAGGAACTTAAAGTTCATCTGCTGCAATTCTCATTTTACTGATGAAAAGAACATTTTAACAGATATCATTGTAATGTCCACTTCTTTCTAATGAGGTTGCTTCCACATCTCAGCTAATAGTTCATATTAACACAGCTTTGCTAATGTGGGCACAGTGGAGGCTGCTAAATTAAAAAAAAAAGATCCAACGGTATGGTATCTATTCTTTTTCATTAACTGAATCACTCTGCTGTACACTTATAACTAACAAAGCATTGTTAATCAACTATGAACTGAACTGAACTGAAGTCGCTCAGTCGTGTCCGATTCTTTGCGACCCCGTGAACTGTAGCCTACCAGGCTCCTCCATCCATGGGATTCTCCAGGCAAGAATACTGGAGTGGGTTGCCATTTCCTTCTCCAGGGGATCTTCCCAACCCAAGGATCGAACCGAGGTCTCCCGCATTGTAGGCAGACGCTTTAACCTCTGAGCCACCAGGGAAGCCCAATAGGCCCAGAGCCCCACGTGCATCCAGAGGCCCAAAGTCCTCAGCAGCAGACACCAAAGGAGACCGGGTAAGCACAGTCAACTATGCTCCAATATAAAATAAAAATTTTAACTAATAATAACAATAATGATAACACTAAAAATAAAAGATGCAATGGTAATAGACGGGTTCACAAGTTCTGTCTTTTTAGTGACATATTTATGTCCAGTGCCTTGGCTGGCCACAAATTGGCAGGGTGACCTGAGGAAAGTCACTTCAACCTTTCTGGCTGAAGTTCCCTCATTTGAATAATGAGGAGCTTGGATTGGCAAATTTATTTTCCATTAAGGTCCCTTCCAACTCTAAAATCCCTTATCTGTGAAAGTGCATTAAGAGGTCATCTCCTGCAGCTTCCCTCACCCCTTAGAAGTAGCACCTCTTCAAACCATTACTGGTAAGAGAAATCTTAGTCCCAGTTCATCCTTCTGTGCATCTCTCATTCTGCAGATGGCTTTGGTAAAGGCACTTAGTTAAAATCTGTAAGGTCCAAGCAACATTAACTCCAAACAGCCAGACCAGCCTTTCAGACATTAGATGACAAGAGTGTCCCATTCCCCAGATGCAGCCCTAAAGCACCCAGCTCTGTACCAGAGGGAGTGATGTCTACACTCACATTGGCAGAGTCTTCTTTTTCAGTCACCCTAGATTTACTGCTCTAACCTCAGGCAGCCACCTGTTTCGAGCCCCTCTATCTCCTGGAGAGGAAGCTGGATACAAGGTATTCCCAGCAGTTCAGTCTTAGAGTCAAAGTCTGACAGTGCAATTCTTCTACAAGAGAAAGACTACCAGTTGTCCAAAGGAAGTATTGAAAACAAGAATAGGAAGTCAGGGTAGGGAGTCCAATAGATACTATGAAGATGACAGAAGCAGGTAACAGGTTGAACAACACATGATGGTTTTAGAAACAAAAAGCTTCACTCAAAATTGAGGGGTTGGTTTAAAAAAAATTGTATTTTTAAAAGTATAAAAACAGAAAGTAAAAAAACTAAGCTACCAAACGAAGACCATAGTTTCTCCACTCAATTAAAAATTAGCCTTGTTACATGTGACTATCTAAATGATAAAAAGAAATAAAACCAAATAAAAGATACAGCATCCTTTATAGACTACTCTCTGGCCTTCCCCTTTTCCCAAGTCCCCAAGACTCCCCACACAATCAGACACATACTACACATACATATATACACACACACGCACAGACATACTTAAAAGACCATTCTCATGAATTTAGGGTCTAATCTGGGGAAGGCAATGGCACCCCACCCCAGTACTTTTGCCTGGAAAATCCCATGGATGGAGAAGCCTGGTAGGCTCCAGTCCATGGGGTCGATAAGAGTCGGGCACGACTGAGCGACTTCACTTTCACTTTTCGCTTTCATGCATTGGAGAAGGAAATGGCAACCCACTCCAGTGTTCTTGCCTGGAGAATCCCAGGGACAGGGGAGCCTGGTGAGCTTCCGTCTATGGGGTCGCACAGAGTCAGACACGACTGAAGCGACTTAGCAGCAGCAGCAGCAGCAGGGTCTAATCTTTCAGACCATTTTACAACTTAGTTTTTGTACCTATGTCTATATATTTAGATTCATTTTATAACTGATCACAATCTCTGAATTTTTCATTGCTGGCAATGCTTTGGGAGATGTTTACACTTAAGATGCCTTTTGCTTATTCTAAAATATATTGGTTCCCATTGTACAAATGGCATTCCTATGTGCCAAATTACTTCAGCTGTCAACTCTTTGCACACTTATGGACTCTAGCCTGCCTGCCAGGCTCCTCTGTCCATGGGATTCTCTAGGCAAGAATGCTCGAGTAGGTTGCTTTGCCCCCGTCCAGAGGACCTTTCCGACTCAGGGATCAAATCCACATCTCTTACACCTCCTGCATTGGCAGTTGGGTTCTTTACCACTGGCACCACCTGGGAAGCCCATACAAATGTATATAAATTTGCAAATGTATATATATTTGCAAATGTATATATATTTGCAAATGTATATATATATATGTATGTATATATATATGATAAGGCACATTTAATCAGAGGTTCACTCAAAAATACCACACAACTTCTCCTAGCAATTCTTGGATTCCTATGTCTGCTGTCAGGTCCAAATAGGCAGGGCTCCAGAGCGCCCACATAGTGTTCTTGTCTAGCAGGAAAAAAAGTTACAGTAACAGAGGTTCACGGGGCATCTGATTTTAACCAGAGAACTAATGTATATAATTTTTTAATGTATATGATTTTGTGTGTCTTTTGACATTTCCTTAGAGTAAGAAAAGTAATCCATTTAATTTTGGGACTACTGAAACAGTGTCATTATTGTCATAAATAGAGAAGGATCAGAGAAGCACCAGCTCCAAAATTTACTGTCTTTCCTGATCTTAATCACCAGCCAGCCTCCCTTCAAAGGCAAACAGTCATACTGGCAGTGAAACACTGTCCCTTGAAGGATCTCCAAGACCTACTTCCAGATCTCCAAGAACTACTTCAACCTCTGGTTTTGCAAGTTGAGCCATAGAGGATGCAGAGAAGGCAATGGCACCCCACTCCAGTACTCTTGCCTGGAAAATCCCATGGGCGGAGGAGCCTGGTAGGCTGCAGTCCATGGGGTCGCGAAGAGTTGGACACGACTGAGCCACTTCACTTTCACTTTTCACTTTCACGCATTGGAGAAGGAAATGGCAACCCACTCCAGTGTGCTTGCCTGGAGAATCCCAGGGATGGGGGAGCCTGGCAGGCTGCCGTCTATGGGGTCGCACAGAGTCGGACACGACTGAGGTGACTTAGCATAGAGGATGAGGAAAGTGTCCAGTGCTGGGAAGGGGGACGGAGGCTCAAGTTCCAGATTGGGGTATTGGACTTCCCAAGTCATGTGACTCCTTTTCCCAGAAAGCTGGGAGTGAGCAGCAGGTTCTAGCCATAAATCCTAGAGGTGGGACTTTAATTTTCAAATAATCCTTCATGAAGCAAAGGAGATTCATCCAACTGCTTCATCAACAACTTACGGGGAAAGGGTTCTCCAAAAACCGAACTCACACTTCAATCAGAGCAATACCAGCCTTATCCAAGCTTCAAGAGAACCTTTAAATTAAGGCTTGTGTCAATTCAACCCACTGGTAGTAACTATGTCAAGTACTGTGTTGAAATACTGAGACCCCTTTCAGGCTCTGCAGCAAAGAATTCTGTGATCAGTTAGCAATGTCTGTCATTGGCACTAAGGGAAAATAGCATGATGCTACTTGTGTGCAAATTTTATATTGAAAGAACTATAAAAATATTAATATTCCTGTTGGATGCTAAGTGGTTTCTTTACAAACATTCCTCTTCAAACTTTCATTTGCATGCTCCCTAAAAACTTTTTGAAAATCTATGTATTCCTTCATCTTTCTTTAGCTGACATCTAAATTTCTCATCATAAGTTTAGAATCACAAAGGGTGATTTATTAGACATTATAAATATTAATATTTTAAAATAAATACTCATGTTAGTAATGTAAGTTTTATGAGATGGAATTTAAGTAACATAATTTACTTTCCACCACTACCCATTTCTTTAAATACACGAGCAATTCTTTATATCCAGATATTTACAACACTCCTTTTTCTCCTTGATTTTAGTTTCTTTCTACTTCTCCAAAAGATCTTCTCCTAATTAACATTTTACTTGCTTAAAAATGCTTTATCAAAATTCACTACAATAAGATATGTACATTACGTTTTAGGTATTTGATAAACTATAAGGCTTTATGAGTTTAAATTTTTTCCTGGATTTTTGTTATTGTTATTGTTGTTATATTATTGATTATAATTATTGATTTAGTTATTGTTATAAAATTGATCAAAGTAACATGAATATATTAACATTTCCACTAATTATTAAATGCAATTTTTAAATTTTCATCTTTTAATGAGACTGATGAGGCTGGTTTCTTTTTCAATTAGAGCTTCTATGTGAAAATAAAAATTACTTATAGCTAAACTGAGATAGTTTAGAATGCATTTAGGAAAATTATGAAAGACTTTGACACAGGAAACAAATATTATTGGGTCTTCTTTCAACCAAAAGCTGTGTGTTGTCTAGAAAGATATCCCTGCCCCAGAAGAATTTATCTGGTTCTATATGTGACTTTGGTTGTCTTTGACTGTTTATTTTACTACTCTGCAAATTGTTAACATATTGAATGTAATAAAAATTATTCTTGTCCATAAAAAATGTAAACTAATTCTATCCAGTAGAGATGCAATTGATTTCTGCTTTTTAGAAAACATGACTCCAAACATTAGATTCCATTGCTCTAGAAGATAATAGCAAGTTTTTCATCTATCATCACATTCATTGTAGCATTTATGGTTGCCTGCATATATGTATGATTCAGGATTTTTCATTTTTGAAAATTATCTTGTAAAAATCAATTATATTTATACTTTGTGTTTTTACAGACAATAGCACTAAGAAACTTTGTTCTTATAAATATGTGATTCATATATATATAATAAACTTTGTTCATGTATATATGTAGTGATAGGAATGAATGTTTAGTTACAGCAGTGTCACTCTATTTGAATTTCTGAGTTATAGGTCAAAAATCACATAATAATCTAAAATAAAAATTTATTTTCGTGGTCTTAGAGCTTAAAACTCAATTTAGTCCTCTTTCAGTTTTGAGCCCCATAGTAAGACTCAGAATGGGAGAAACGTATTCATTTACTTTGTAAAGTGGAAGAAGGGTAGTTATAAATAAGAAGGTAGGAGAGAAGCACTATAGGCCTGTTTAAGAGAGAAATTTTAGGAGAGAAAATATTTATGAATCAAGGATATGGATTCTGCTTCCCTTAAAAATTCTCTGGAAAGTCTTTGTGAACCTCCATGAACATATGTGTCCAGCATGAAGGGCATTCCTTTAAGTCACTTGGGGAGAAAAGCCACCCTAGGCTGAGCAGCTGGATTCAACAGACTCAGCTGAGAGTCCTCCAGACTTTGACTTTGCTTTCCAATCTGCAATTTTTTATTCCTTTCTGCTTTACTTCTAGCATCCACCTTGCTGGACTTCAGATTTCTTCCAGCAGTTTCTCTGCAAGCTTTGCTTGCTTTGCCTCAGATAAAGACTGACTCAGTCTTTGATTCACTAATTCCCTGAACTCACCTGACCCTTTGGGTTTGCTTTTCTCCACAACCTTGCATTTATGTCAGGGAGTATTTACAAAACGCGTTTTAGGCTTCCACCTCCAAAGCTTTCAGGCATTAAAACCGAGAGTCATAGCCCAGAACACCCCACAAAGAGCACAAATGTACTGTCTTATGCTTTAATTTAAACTTTCTTTTGAACTTTGCCTTCTATTTCACATTTTATCAACATTCATCTTAGTTTTCTAAGATATTTAAAATCACCTGCCACTGAATAACGGAGAAGGCAATGGCACCCCATTCCAGTACTCTTGCCTGGAAAATCCCATGGATGGAGGAGGCTGGTGGGCTGCAGTCCATGGGGTCGCTGAGTCAGACATGACTGAGCAACTTCACTTTCACTTTACACTTTCATGCATTGGAGAAGGAAATAGCAACCCACTCCAGTGTTCTTGCCTGGAGAATCCCAGGGACAGGGAAGCCTGGTGGGCTATGGGGTCGCACAGAGTCGGACACAACTGACACGACTTAGCAGCAGCAGCAGCAGCCACTTAATAAAACTGATGCTGAAAAGGACATGTCAGGAGTATCTTGTGACTCAGTCACCTGTTTGCATTTCACTAGGAAGTTCTACTTAAAAAGTATATCACGAAGCCATTAAAAACCATGACATGACATGTAATCAGGTCAGACTTAGCAGAGAGCTGAGAGAATGAAGCACAAGTTAGATAAGTTTTAAATTTAGGAAGGAGGTGAATAAAAGGATGGGAACATACAATCCTTCCATTCCAAATGCATGTTGTAATAGAGTCTGAGACAGTAGGTAGGGGGAAGTATACTGGAGCAACGGGTCCCCAAGGAAAAGAAGGCATGGAGAGAGGAGAAAGAAGGCACAATAGAAATATACTAAGAATAAAGTTAGAGTGTGCATGATTTTGGCCTGTCATAGTCCAGGTCAACAAAACCACTGGTGGTAGTCAATAGCACATAATATAGGGAGGAAGGCTTCCCTGATAGCTCAGTTTGTAAAGAATCCACTTGCAATGCAGGAGACCCCAGTTCAATTCCTGGGTCGGGAAGATCTGCTGGCGAAGGGATAGACTACCCACTCCAGTACTCTTGAGCTTCCTTTGTGGCTCAGCTGGTAAAGAATCTGCGTGCAATATGGGGGACCTGGGTTTGATCACTAGGTTGGGAAGGTCCCCTGGAGCAAGGGAAGGAAAGGCTTACCCACTGAAGTATTCTGCCCTGGAGAATTCCATGGACTGTGTAGTCTGTGGGGTCCCAAAGAATTGGACACAGCTGAGCGACTTTCCCTTTCATAGGGAGGAAGCAGAGCTAATGTTTTTATTCAGACTTCTAAGAAGCATAACCCCAAAGCTTCAAAAATAGCCTCAGAGTCAGCAGCACTCTAAGGAAGGAGATCACTTTATTTTAAACTTTTTTTATTTCTTTTTGCTATTTTCAAGGGGTTTTTTTTTTCTTTAATATTTATTTAATTTGGCTGCCCTGGGGCTTAGTTGGGACGTGTGGAACCTTTAGTTTCAGCATATAGGATCTAGTTCCCTGATCAGGGATCAAACTTGGGCCCCTTGCATTGGGAGCACTAAGTCTTAGCCGCTGGACCACCAGGAAAGTCCCAAAGATATCACTTTAAGAAGTGGCAAGACAAGCACTGACTCTTCCTCACCAAAAAAAAAAAAAGGCAGTATCAGCCTCACCTTTTATCCTAGGCAGAGTTAGAACCATATGTTCACTATCTGCATGGTTTCAGAGGGAGAAATAAAAAATTGCCTACGATTTTCATACCTCATTTGCATAATGGACAAAAAAGAACGCACAGCCCACAGGACACAATGGCAGCCTCTTCAGGCCCTTGGGATGACCGGAATCAGCTACATCCTTGAAGCCCAGCAGAGGGCAGACACACACTCCCACAGGTTCACGTACAGCAGACATCAAGACCTTAGCTTGCTTTACTGATAATAATTGTATAGGTCCTCACCAGCCTCTAAATCAGGGAGCATCTAACGATAGCGCACTGGGTCTTCGTTGCAGCACACAGGCTCTTTGCTGCTGCCCACCGGCTTTCTCTAGTTACGCTGAGCAGGTGCTGCTCTCCTTTGCGATGCATAGGCTTCTCATTGCGGTGGCTTCTCTTGCTACAAGGCACAGGTTCTAGGCACACAGGCTCAGTAGTTCTGACAAGTGGGCTTAGTTGCCCCTTGGCATGTGGGACCTTGGTTCCCAGAACAGAGATCGAACCTATATCTCCTACATTGGTAGGCAGATTCTTCACCACAGGACTACCAGGGAAGTCCCCAAAATTCAATAATTATTGATCCAAGGGCTAAGGCATGGCAACTGAATGGAAGCCACACAGACGCAGAAGGCTTTATTACCACCCTCAAGTAGTCTACCTTCTTATGCATGCAAGATGGCCAACAGCCAAGCTCATTAAATATGTACATATTGCATATAGGATCCATCCATCAGTATCTGTTACTCATCTGCTTGGTCTCAAGAACCACACTAGATGCTATGAGAGACTCAAAGAGGCAAAAGATCTGGGGCCAGACTTGAAAATGTTCACAAGCTGGTCGGGCGAATGGGATTCACCTACAGGTGACATTTATTGAGCAATGAAGAGTTAAAGTGTTTCACAGGCTGGAATGGGTGTTCAAAAAAAGAAGGGGTCTATGAGGCCTGGAAAAGTCCCAAAAGCTATGGAAACAGAGACGTTTAACCAAGCCTGAAGAGTAATTAGCGACTGGACTGACCTGAGCTAGAAGACACTCTTACAAAGACAGCAGTTGGAGTGGAGGTACTGAAACAACAGACATGACAGCAATCAGGGTCAGGTGGGAGGCCCAGCAATAGACCATGATTGTGTGGACAGTTTGTGTCAGGAGTGGTGGGAAACATTGAATGAATAAGGTCAGGCAGAGAAGGTAGGCTTGAAAAGGTCATCAAAAAGAGGTTACAATTAGTTCTTGAGTAAGGAAGGGACATGGGGCTTCCCAGGGGGCTCAGTGATAAAGAATCTGTCTGTCAATGCAAGAGATGCAGGTTTGAACCCTGAGTCAGGAAGATCCCCTAGAGAAGGAAATGACAACCCACTCCAGTATTCTTGCCTGGGAGATCCTATGGACGGAGGAATCTGGCAGTCTACAGTCCACGGGGGCACAAAAATATTGGACAAACTAACCAACAATGACAAAGGAAGGGACATAGATAAGCAAAGTCTGAAAAAGATCACATGGAAATAAGTGTGTTAATCTAATTGGATATGTTTATCTTACAGCTTAATCTGGAGAAAATGCTGGAGGAGGTAAGCTTCAAACTCAATTTGCGGAGTTCACAGTGTTGAGTGCATGGCAGTTGGCCTTCATTCAGTTATGCATTCAGCAAACATGGAGTACCTACTGTGTTCCAGGCATTTTGTTTGGCACTAGAAATGCAAATATAATGACTAAAATACCATTCTTTTCCTTAAGTCCATAAACTTCTCACTTTGACATTGTTAGGTTGACTTGGTCCTAATTCTTTATGCATACACATCCTTATCCTGGTCTCATAGCAGCTGGGAATATATCCTGGCTCCACACACTTTGGCCTTGGCCAGGTGACTTCCTAGGGCAATGGTGTGTAAGTGACCTGACACAAGAAGTAGTTTGAAGTATGCTTGTGACAGCATATTCAAAAGCAGTGACATTACTTTGCCAACAAAGGTCCGTCTAGTCAACGCTATGATTTTTCCTGTGGTCATGTATGGATGTGAGAGTTGGACTGTAAAGAAAGCTGAGCGCCAAAGAATTGATGCTTTTGAACTGTGGTGTTGGAGAAGACTCTTGAGAGTCCCTTGGACTGCAAGAAGATCCAACCGGCCCATCCTAAAGGAAATCAGTCCTGGGTGTTCTTTGGAAGGAATGATGTTAAAGCTGAAATTCCAGTACTTTGGCCACCTGATGTGAAGAGGTGACTCATTGGAAAAGACTCTGATGCTGGGAGGGATTGGGGGCAAGAGGAAAAGGGGACAACAGAGGATGAGATGGCTGGATGGCATCAGTGACTCGATGGACGTGAGTCTCAGTGAACTCCGGGAGTTGGTGATGGACAGGGAGGCC
Organism: Tragelaphus eurycerus; assembly: GCA_935064755.1. NCBI lineage: Eukaryota > Metazoa > Chordata > Mammalia > Artiodactyla > Bovidae > Tragelaphus > Tragelaphus eurycerus. The sequence goes on from CAKXYN010000003.1 coordinate 20,041,437, forward strand.
CGGCGTGCTGTGATTCATGGGGTTGCAAAGAGTCGGACACGACTGAGCGACTGAACTAACTGACTGTATGGCTGGACAAGCTCTTTTGAATTTCTGCTGTCTCCATGAGAAGATCTTCCCCCATAGACCTTCTGCTCCTTCCACCTGGACCCAGAATGAACAAATACAGAGCAGAGTTACCCAGCCAATCCACAGATTTGAAGCCCAGAGAAATATCAGCTGATCAGCAGATAAATAGGAAACAAATGCCTACTGTTACATGCCACTGAATGCTTATGTTTGTTATACAGCAATAGCTGACTGATACACTTGCTCTCAAAGTGAAAGTGTTAGTTTCTCAGTCATGTTCGACTCTTGGTGACCCTGTGGACTGTAGCCCACCAGGCTCCTCTGCCCATGGGATTTTCCAGGCAAGAATACTGGAGTAGGTTGCCATTTTCTTCTCAAGCGTATCTTCCCATCCAGGGATCAAACGTGGGTCTCCTGCATTCCAGGCAGATTCTTTACTGTCTGAGCCACCAGGGAAGCCCCACTTACTCTCAAAGCTCTCCCTAACCAAGCCACAGTCTACATTTACAACATTATCTGCTACTTCCCCTCTACACATATCTTATAGTCCAAGTAAACTGGACTATGCACTGGGCCCTCGGCCAATCCTGCTTTCCCATATTCATGTATTTATTTGATTCAAATCTTACTACCAACATCAATCTGTCTCTACCTGTCAAAATCCTACTCATCCTTGTGTCATCTTACATGCTGTTTTCCTTGAGAGCTTTTTCCTAATACTAACCTTATGGACGTTTACCACCCTAGATTTACTCAAGCCTGACTATCTCCTCACCCCCAGTGTTACTCACCTGTCTTACATCCCAGCCAGACCGATCTTAGTAACACCTCATCTTGTTTCTACAATCACAAAGCCCAAACCATCACTGCTACCACCACAGACCAACAGGCTCTTACAGGTAACAACTATGTCTGTGCATTGGACAGACTGGACCCACTGAGGCTCTGGCCTCCCCAACAATCCCTGAGGGCTGGATAACACAACCCAAAACTGGGAGGTTGTTGGGGTCCATGGAGTGGACTTTGACTAAAGACAAAGAGAAGAGAAGCAAGAGCTCCCTCTCCTTTCTCTATGATGAACAGATAACAGTCCAAAGCAATCTCTCTGAAAATGGCCCATGTGATGGAGCAACCGTCTGGGTTTCTGCAAAGCTCCAGCCAGCTTGGTAATGCAACATCTTGCATTTGCTTCTCCTTTTTGCTTCACTGCTGCTTCCCTGGGATTGCACCACCAATAGAGTATTGCCATATGAGATAGTGCTTCAAGTTCTTTTTCCTAGAACATCAATCAACACACTAAATAAATACAATCTCTTCTTCCTTTGACCCCCCCAAATGGCACTTTTAACATCCCACTGATGACACTCATTTCATTTTGCTTTGTATTAAAGCTATTTATGATGGATCCACCCACACCTTTAGATGTAGTGGGCACTCAGTAATGCTTTGGTGCTCAGTCATGTCCAACTGTGCATGCTCAGTCGTGTCTGACTCTGAGACCTCATGGACTGTAGCCCGCCAGGCTCCTCTGTCCATGGAAGTTTCCAGGCAAGAGTACTAGAGTGGGTTGCCATTCCTTCTCCAGGGGATCTTCCCAACCCAGGGATCAAACCCATGTCTCTTGCATCTCCTGCCTTGGCAGGTAGATTCTTTAACCACTGGTGCCACCTGGGAAGCCAGTAGTGCTTTAGTTAAATGGAATTAAACTGGTACCATTAGATTCCAGTCAATAAGTAAAAATGATCAGAAAGATCAAAATATTTTGCCCCATCAGCCCCATGAACTACATTACTTTCAAAACTCTACTCCAGCTTATGCTTTTCCCAAAAACATTGACACAAAATACCTTTTTGTTCCAGTGGACCTCACTACAGATACCAATATGAATACTTGCAACAACTTCATGAAGATGAGAAAAGGCAGAGAAAACAGATAACTAATTAATGGGGGACAGTTAATATTTCCAAATCCTCAATAAAATAGCAGAGTTATCACCCCTTGTCACCACCATGACAACTTCCTCCTTCCACCTCTGTGTAAAGGCCTAATTCTAGACCTTTCCAAACACATCATGTTCTCACAAATCACAGTGGCATTAACTGAATTGCCTTAGACTCACAGTCTATCACTACAATGATAACAACAGGAAAAATATTACAAAATTCAATACATTATTGATGCCTTCTGTAACAAATACCCATTCAATAATTACACTCCCTGCTATTAAAAATGCAGGATAGTGTATGTGGCAAGAATTTAAATGTTTCTTAAAAGCTATAAAAATAAATTTGAGGATTTTCTGATTCATATGCATGATGGTTGTAATGTAGGCATATTGATGCCAGGATACGTATAAAGCACCATTACCTTAGCATAAGTAGTGATTCACTGGTTGTTTTTACCCACTCTCCATAATCCCCTTCCCATGCCTCCACCACCAAATCCTCGTTTGTGGCTTAGGACATGACCAAGTGAGTAATGACAAGGTCAGGTCCCTAAATGGGACAAGAACAGGGAAGGTTTCCAAATGCTGCACATGGCTCTGCAGAAAGGAACGTGGACAGAGCCATGCAATAGGACAGCTAACAGACAACTGCATAACTATTCCCTTGCGCTCCTGCTTTGAGGCCCCACAACCCCCTGGGGTTGAGAGGAGAGGGGTGATCTCTATGTAGAAAGGATTCATCACTCATTGTGGCCACAAACGGATCTTAGAGAGTCGACTCCACCAATATAAATGTGATGGAGGCATGTCCCACCATTCAGACTTCACTCCACAGGTTGCCCTCTTGTTGTTTCCTTTGCTCTCTGAGTTTGGTTAACTTTCATGCATTTTCCAAAACAATCATTTTGCAGACAGAAGAGCAGGCAATACAATGCTCTGGGATTCTGAGAAAGCCAGGGATGGAGGCAAGAGAGGAGAAGCCTTTGAGAAAAGGAGGTTTCAGTTCTGTGAGACAGCGAGGCACTTTCATATTAACAGATAAACAGGATTTTTAAAAGTTTCATTTGCCTGAAAACATTATTTTGAAACTGACCCTTTCTAACACTTACAACTAGTAATGTTTTATTCCTAGACTCAGAGAGTGAAAGATAGTTCCCTGAGGGTCATTGACAACCTGGATCCTGTGAATGGAAATGAACTGGATGAGGAGGAGACAAGAGTTTTGTTCCTTCAAGAACAGTTAAGGGGACTCAAGTACTGTTCTAGTTTGAGTTGTGTCTCCCAGAAAAGACACTTAGAGCCTCACCTCTAGAATCACAGAATGGGACCTTATTTGGAAATAAGGCTGTTGTAGATATAATTACCAAAGTTAAGATGGTGTCTTCAGAGTCCCTTGGACTGCAAGGAGATCAAACCGGTCAATTCTAAAGGAACTCAATCCTGAATATTCATTGGAAAGACTGATGCTGAAGCTGAAGCTCCAGTACTTTGGCCACCTGATGCAAAGAGCCAACTCACTGGAAAATATTCTGATGCTGGGAAAGATTGAAGACAAAAGGAGAGGAGGGTGGCAGGGGATGAGATGGTTAGGTAACATCACCAACTCAATGAGCATGAATTTGAGCAAGATCCAAGAGATAGTGAAGGACAGAGAAGCCTGGAGGGCTGTGGTCCATGGGTTTCCAAAGAGTCTGGCTTGACTTAGTGATTGAACAACAACAAAGATGATGTCATGCTGGAGTAGGCTAGACCCTTAATCCAATATGACTGGTGACCTGATAAGAAAAGAACAGAGACACAGAGGGAGAATGACCATGTGGAGACTCAGGGGAAATGCCATGTGAAGAAGCAAGCAAAGATTGGAGTGATGCACTTACAAGCCAAGGACCTCCAAGGATGTCTGCCATCTCCAGAAGCTAGAAGCATGAAACAGCTTCTCCCTCCAAAGGCTCCAACACTGCTTATACCTTGATTTCACACTTCTAGGTCCTAGAACTACATAACAATAAATTTCTGTTGCTTTAAGTCACACAGTTCATGGTGCTTTATTACAGCAACCCTAGAAAACCAGTATTGGTGCTTATCAAGGAAATGCCTCCCCACATGAAATGACAGCTACAACAAGCAGGGTGCACACTCCCTCTGTGTGGGACCAGCAAGAAGAAACGCTGGCTGCAAGAACCACTGGCTACAAGACACAGCTCAACATAAAAAGAACCATGTAATAATTAGAGCCGCTCATCTCACTGAGGGTGGACCACCCAGAAGTCCATAAGACCCTTCACTGTATTTTAACTGTTCCTACAGACTCTAGATGACCTTTTATAAGTGGGAATGGTACAGGTGGTTCATAGGTAAGAGCTTTTCATCTGTAAGATGTTTTAATTCCATGTGGTTCTCACTAACATGGTTTGCCACATTCCCATCCTGTTCCCCCAAAGAGAGTCATATGACCTAATGAATATCTGAACACCTGGACCTATTTGGCCCTGAGGTGCTTGTGTGTTATATATATTTGCTAACATACTCACATTTATTTTGTTTCATTATACTCGTAATATAATGGGTATGCATTTCCTAAATACACACCAGTTTCATTTTGTTTTTCACAGGAGGAAATGCTACAATACGCTGATGGTGGTGGGAAATGGGGGTTAGTTTGCAGATGGATGATCAAGCTTAAAAACAGGAAAAATAAAAACAACCTTTGGCATCAGGACACAGGATGCTGTTTAGTCCATGGTGAGAGGGTTTGTATGTCTTGCTCCAACAATTACCTAAAACCAGTCAAGACAATTTTGGTGCTTTGTGGGTTGCTTTTCCCAGCTTTGCAATAAAATGCTATTTGCACCACTTTAAAATGTAAGCATTGAGGATCAGTACCATGTCTTATAATTAATGAGTTACATTTAAATCTGAGCAGCCTCTGTGTGAGCTCCAGGTCTAATAGATCGGGGAGGTCTTGTAAATGAAATTGCTATTCAGCAAACATATGTCCTTGGCAGTCCCATTTGAGGACAGCCAGTGGGAAAACAAAAACAAGAAAACCAATTACTGCAATTTGTACACCAAGGACTGCGTTTGATCAATGTGTAGAAAAATTCCTGGGTACAAATGGCAAGATGGCACTTAAGCGGTTTCACCATCTTCTTTACTGATGACTTTTCACAAGCATCAAAGGACAGAGAGTGAGAAAAAGTAAGGGAAAGGGGCTCATGCTAACATCCACTTACTTCCAGCCTCTGGTCTGGGTTACTGTGCTCCATAATAACAACAGTGAGATGGGCTTTCTAGCTGATAGGAAAGAGAGAGAGAGAACCTGTAAGTGACTAGTTCAACCAAATGCTTAGACTCCACTCCCACCCCACCTGGGTATGCTGCTGCTGCTGCTAAGTTGCTTCAGTCGTGTCCGACTCTGTGCGACCCCAGAGATGGCAGCCCACCAGGCTCCCCTGTCCCTGGGATTCTCCAGGCAAGAACACTGGAGTGGCTTGCCACTTCCTTCTCCAATGCATGAAAGTGAAAAGTAAAAGTGAAGTCGCTCAGTCGTGTCCGACTCCTAGCGACCCCATGGACTGCAGCCTACCAGGCTCCTCCGTCCATGGGATTTTCCAGGCAAGAGCACTGGAGTGGAGTGCCACTGCCTTCTCTGCCACCTGGGTTTCAGATCAGATCAGTCGCTCAGTCGTGTCCGACTCTTTGCGACCCCATGAACCACAGCACGCCAGGCCTCCCTGTCCATCACCAGCTCCCGGAGGTCACTCAGACTCGCATCCATCGAGTCAGTGATGCCATCCAGCCATCTCATCCTCTGTCGTCCCCTTCTCCTCCTGCCCTCAATCCCTCCCAGCATCAGAGTCTTCTCCAATGAGTCAACTCTTCGCATGAGGTGGCCAAAATACTGGAGTTTCAGCTTTAGCATCATTCCTTCTAAAGAAATTCCAGGATTGAGCTCCTTCAGAATCGACTGGTTGGATCTCCTTGCAGTCCAAGGGACTCTCAAGAGTCTTCTCCAACACCACAGTTCAAAAGCATCAATTCTTCGGCGCTCAGCCTTCTTCACAGTCCAGCTCTCACATCCATACATGACCACAGGAAAGACCATAGCCTTAACTAGGCGAACCTTTGTTGGTAAAGTAATGTCTCTGCTTTTGAATATGCTATCTAGGTTGGTCATAACTTTCCTTCCAAGGAGCAAGCGTCTTTTAATTTCATGGCTGCAGTCACCATCTGCAGTGATTTTGGAGCCCAGAAAAACAAAGTCTGACACTGTTTCCACTGTTTCCCCATCTATTTCCCATGAAGTGATGGGACTAGATGCCATGATCTTCGTTTTCTGAATGTTGAGCTTTAAGCCAACCTTTTCACTCTCCACTTTCACTTTCATCAAGAGGCTTTTTAGCCCCTCTTCACTTTCTGCCAAAAGAGTGGTGTCATCTGCATATCTGAGGTTATTGATATTTCTCCCGGCAATCTTGATTCCAACTTGTGTTTCTTCCAGTCCAGCATTTCTCATGATGTACTCTGCATATAAGTTAAATAAACATGGTGACAATATGCAGCCTTGACGTACTCCTTTTCCTATTTGGAACCAGTCTGTTGTTCCATGATGTGATCACTGACCTAGAGCCAAACATCTTGGAATGTGAAGTCAAATGGGCCTTAGAAAGCATCACTACGAACAAAGCTAGTGGAGGTGATGGAATTCCAGTGGAGCTATTCCAAGTCCTGAATGATGATGCTGTGAAAGTGCTACACTCAATATGCCAGCAAATTTGGAAAACTCAGCAGTGGCCACAAGATTGGAAAAGGTCAGTTTTCATCCCAATCCCAAAGAAAGGCAATGCCAAGGAGTGCTCAAACTACCGAACAATTGCACTCATCTCACACGCTAGTAAAGTAATGCTCAAAATTCTCCAAGCCAGGCTTCAGCAATATGTGAACCGTGAACTTCCTGATGTTCAAGCTGGTTTTAGAAAAGGCAGAGGAACCAGAGATCAAATTGCCAACATCTGCTGGATCATGGAAAAAGCAAGAGAGTACCAGAAAAACATCTATTTCTGCTTTATTGACTATGCCAAAGCCTTTGACTGTGTGGATCACCTGGGTTTACTATGACTCAATTCTGACACTAACCATCCGGGATTATTACCAAACTCCACGGGTTTAGGGATTCAGTCCTCCACAAGACTGACCTACTCCAGCTTCCAGCCACAAGTTACAGGGGTCCCAGGCCACCCACATGTCTGACAAACTTCTTACAAATTTGGAGGTTCTTAGGACCCTCTCAGGTTCAATAATTCCCTAGAAGACCTCACAGACTCAGGAAAGCAGTAACTTACAATTGCAGGGTATTACAGAGGATCCACGGAGGGAGTCACAGCCTCCAGCCCTCGACCTGTAAAATCAGGCACATGTTCCTCCTAGCACAGCAATTCGTTCATCAACCAGGAAGCTCTACTGAGCTCCATGGACAGAGTTTTTATCAGCATTTCCTTAGGCATAATTGATTCAATCATCGGCCACAAGACTGAATTCAATCTCCAGCCCCTTCCCTTCCTCAGAAGGGAGTTGGTCCAAGGTTCCAACCTCCTAATCACATATCTAGTCTCTCTATTGACCAGCCTCCATCTTAAAGCCCCGGAGGCTGCTGCTGCTGCTGCTAAGTCGCTTCAGTGTGTCCGACTCTGTGCGACCCCATAGACGGCAGCCCACCAGGCTCCGCAGTCCCTGGGATTCTCCAGGCAAGAACACTGGAGTGGGTTGCCATTGCCTTCTCCATTGTGTGAAAGTGAAAAGTGAAAGTGAAGTCGCTCAGTCGCGTCCCAGAGGAGTCCACCACAATTAAGCTCATTAGCATAAGAAAGCCACTTCCGAAATTCCAAGGGTTTTTGAAGTTCTGTGCCAAGAACCAGCGACAAATACTAGATATATTCTTTATTCCTCTCTCTCTATATATATATAAACTTTTTGAAAATGTCATCAACTTGACTTTCACAATATCTTCTATATCACCAAGTACAAACCAGTTGCCATCTGCCATAGTAAGAGGAAAGGGACAGACAGAACTGTTGAAGCTGGGTTTGTCATCATCTCTCATTAGGCTCAAGTGAGGAAAGACCTAGGAATGAATGCTTGTTCTACTTATAGACATATTGTTCTGGCAGAATTGAAATGTAAGCAGTTATTCCTCTTCACTAAAAACTCCAGAAGTAATCATCACTAACTTTTATTGAGCACTTATTATGTGCTAGGCATCCAAAGCATTTTATATGTATTTAATTATTCAAGCCCCTCAAAAATCTTATGAGGTATTAACCAATCCCCTCTTGATGGACATTTAGATTGTTTCTGATGTTTTTCTTCACAAAAAACAATATTACAATGAAAGACAAGGGTGAACCCCAAGATTTGACTGTCATGAACCAAAACTTCACCCACTTATTATTATCCCCATTTTGTAAATGAGGAAACCAAGGTGCACAGAAAGTAGGAATATGGTTAAAATTCAAAAAATATGGAAATAAGTTAAAATTCCCCTCCCTCTTCAACTCTCAGGCTACTCACTAGAACCGACAACCACTAACATTTTCTCAAGAATCCTTCCTTATATTAAGACTATCATTCCAGAATTTTTTATCTATCAGAATATTAAAATAGATGATAAAGATGGATTATAGATAGCTTGCTCTTTATAAAAATGGAATCATATTAAAATATATATCCCTTTTTACTTAATGCTATTAACTGGATATTTCTCCATAGTAGCACATAGAAATTTACTTTATTCTGTTTAACGATGATGTATCATAATTTAACCCATCCTCTCTGGATGGACGTTTAGATTGCTTCCAGTTTTTTTCTTAGTAAAGCAATATTACTGTGAAAGATGACAGTAAACCCCAAGGTTTGAGTATCACAAAGCAGCACCCCATTTATTCCTCACCCAAGAATGCAGTAGTATTACAGCTATGCTAACAATATTGGCCCTGAGACAGCACCAGAGTCTATACCCCAGTGGTCTTCATGAAGCCATGCCAAAAGCATCTTGGGTCTGTGTTTCTGCTCAGTGCTAGGATGCAGACTCCAATTGGAGAGCTGTCCTTCCCACTAAAAGTAGAAGATAAACCTTTCCAATATTTCAAAACAGCAGAGAACACAGAAATAAGGCACTCAAGCAGTTGGCCAAAATGCAGAATACTTACATCAGAGTCAAGCCCAAAGCCTAACCTGGACCTTCCATAGGGGGAAGAACATCCTAAGAGGAAGGGCAGGTATTTCAGAGTCAAAAGCCACTGTGAACTTGACTTTTACCACTATTCTGACCTGGGCATTAGCCCCATTTCCTAATGTCTAAAAGGCAAAAAGGAGTAATAGTTTGGGGCATCCAAAGGAAAAATATACACAAAAATGTTACATAAAATACTGTAAAATACCAGCTAATGACATCTTCTAAATATTCGCTCACATATGCCAAAGATGTTTGTTATCATCTTGTCTATGCAACACTTCATTCAGACACTTTAAATCTGCAATCTGCTTGACCCTATAAAAAAGGGTGATATTAGGCAAAATCTTCCTCGTTTTACATACCTAAAAAGCATGGCAAAGTAGAGAGTTATGTAAGAGACAGGTTGATGTAGTTATAGCTGAAGACACTTGACAAGGAGAACCAGAATCAGAATGCTGCTGGGTGCCAGCTCAGGGCTCTTTCTAGCCATTTACATCCTTGCTTTCTGCTGTGGGCATCAGCACACAATATAATGCTATGTTCTATCATCTGTGGTCTGGAGTAAAAGATGTAGCAAAGTATATCATTATCATTATCATGTGCTCATTTTTGTGAATCTATTTTCCTCTTTTTTCTATGGTGGCTTAATTCCCCTGGATGCAATTAGCATCCAGGGGAACACTAGCCACAGACAAGTGTTCCAAGAATCATAGAGTCACAGTTAAGCTGAATGATTGATGATGGTCCTGAGTTCCTGCCTCTCCTGGCCAGGGCAGCTCATGACTTGCCAGATCCAGACCCCAGAGTTGCAGGCTCCATTCCCATAAGAACAGATGAACCCCATCAGTGGAATGAAGGGCATGACCAAGGAATGCTGAGTGTTAATAGGCTGGATCTCCTCTTTGGAGAGTCTAAAGACAGGGATGAGAAGTGAAAGGATTAATACTGCTGGATAGTCCCTAGGCATTTAGCATGATGATTCATCAAACTTATAAAGCACTTAACAGGACCCTTGCGGTGTAACTATATTTACTTTCAATGCAGAATGGCACAAAACAGGAGCAGAGACTCAGACTTCAGAGAGCTGATTTCTAGTACAAGTCCTGCCACTTTCCAGCTGTGAGACTTCAGGCAAGTGTCTTACCTCTCTGGGCCACAGTTTACTTATCTGCAAAATGGTGATAAATGATACCCGACTTGTCTATCTCTGAGATTGTTGGGAGAATCAAGTCAGATCACTCACGTGACACTGTTTTATGAACTCAGAGATAGGACATAAAAGTGGTTTCGAAGACACTGTGATAGTGATGATCGATGGATCGATCGATTGATTGATTGATGGTATCCTTCCTTCCCAGAACTAACACACCCCTCAGTATCTATTCATCTTCAGTGAACAGGAGAATCATGATTGGACTTTTGTGAAAGGAATTTACTCTTCACAGGATGCTCTTTCTAGAAACGAGTTTGCAGTAATAATCCTACAGTGAACCTTCCTGGTGGGAAGAGACTAGATTCCAGAATTTTCCACTTTTTCAAAGCCCATTCAAGAGGCAGTGGGAAGTCTGCCACCAGATCCTCTGAACTAAAGGTCACTGTCTACGAGCAACTAGTAAGTTTGAGCATATGTGTACCTCTCTTTCCATGCTAAATTTTCAGCTTAAAAGATATGTCATTAGAACCATTAGCTTTGAAAGTAGATTTGCTAAGCCTGACTCTCTGGCTTGATAGGCAATATTTTGCAAATGTAAATGTCATCTGCAGAACTGCAAGTATACTTTTATTTCCTAAAATCATAGTAAAGGAGATAAATGTCCTTGTTCTGGGAAAGAGTCACAGGCACTATGAAGTTTTCTTTTTTTTTTTTTTCCTTTCCTGTTCTCACCACAAAAAAAGAAATGGCAATTATGTGTCATGACCAAGGTACTAGCTAACACTACAGTGGTAATCATATTGCAATATATAAACTGATCAGATCAACACATTGTACACCCCAAACTTACACAATGTTGTATGTTAATTATATCTCAGTAAAATAGGTAGATAAAAATAGAGAGATGATAGGTAGTAAAGTATGATAAATAGATATATTGATAGGTAGATGTGTGCATGCTCAGTCACTCTGTGATGTCCAACTCTTTGCAACCCCATGGACTGTAGCCCACCAGGCTCCTTCTGTCCATGAGATTTCCCAGGCAAGAATACTGGAATGGGTTGCAGTTTCCTTCTCCAAGGGATCTTCCTAACCCAGGAATCAAACCTGAGTCTCTTGCATCTCCTGCACTGGCAGGCAGATTCTTTACCACTGAGCCACCTGGGAAGCTCTTGACTCTTGAACAACATAGAAGTTAATGATGCTGACCCTCCATCCAGTTGAAAATCTGGGTATAACTTTGCAGTTGCCACCCACCGCCATATCTATGCTTCCACATCTTCAAGTTCAACCAACCATAGACTGTCTAGTACCACAGTACATATTTAGTGAGAAAAAATTCATGTGTAAGTGAACCCTTGCCGTTCAAATCCCTGGCATTCAAGAGTCAAATGAAGTTACAATATTTTTTTTTTTCTCGTGGCAAGAACTTTTACCCTCTTCGGTTCAGTTCAATTCAGTCTCCCATCCAAGTACTAACCAGGCCCGACCCTGCTTAGCTTCCGAGATGAGACAAGATCAGGCGCATTCAGGGTGGTATGACCGTAGACTTCGTGTCCGACTCTTTGTGATCCCATGAATTGCAGCACGCCAGGCCTCCCTGTCCATCTCCAACTCCTGGAGTTCACTCAAACTCATGTCCATCGAGTCAGTGATGCTATCCAGCCATCTCATCCTCTGTCGTCCCCTTCTCCTCCTGCCCCCAACCTCCCAGAATCAGGGTCTTTTCCAATGAGTCAGCTCTTTGCATCAGGTGGCCAAAGTATTGGAGTTTCAGCCTCAGCATCAATCCTTCCAATGAACACCCAGGACTGGTCTCCTTTAGGATGGACTGGTTAGACCTCCTTGCAGTCCAAGGGACTCACAAGAGTCTTCTCCAGCACCACAGTTCAAAAGCATCAATTCTTTGGCACTCAGCTTTCTTCACAGTCCAACTCTCACAACCATACATGACCACAGGAAAAACCATAGCCTTGACTAGACGAACCTTTGTTGGCAAAGTAATATCTCTGCTTTTTAATATGCTATCTAGGTTGGTCATAACTTTCCTCCCAAGGAGTAAAGGTCTTTTAATTTCATGGCTGAAGTCACCATCTGCAGTGATTTTGGAGCCCAAAAAAGTAAAGTCTGACACTGTTTTCACTGTTTCCCCATCTCTTTGCCATGAAGTGATGGGACCAGATGCCATGATCTTCGTTTTCTGAATGTTGAGCTTTAAGCCAACTTTTTCACTCTATCTGAAATACAGTATTAACTATAGTCACCATTGCCATACATTACATTTTACATCTTCTTTACTTGTTTATTTCATATGAAGTAACCTGAATGTTCTTCCCGTAATAGATATATTAACCCAAAAGACTCATACAACTCTTTCATGCTTCTCTGACAGATCAGAGCTTTAGGGGACAAGAGACTGGCTGGTCCTGCTTGTTCGGTCCCTTGGGGCCCAGGGTGGAGCCAGGGAGGGTGAAAGGGGGTCACAGAGAGATCAGTGAGGAAATTTGTGTGCTGTGTCCTGCAGCAGAGCTGGAGCTAAATTGGAAATGGATGTCAAACCAAGTTGTCAACCCTGAGGCTTTAGCCAGCAATGGCATAAAGGCAACGGGCCAAAAAGGGACATCAAAAATTAAGATGCATCCCAGTGTCACTACCTGTGGGAGCATCTTATCAATTGCCAGCATCCATTCGCCAATGTGTTCCAGGTTCACCTCTGTGAATTAAGACAATGTAATCCAGGTGGCACAGTGGTAAAGAATCCACCTGCCAATGCAGGAGATGCAGAAGAAGCAGGTTCGATCCCTGGTCGGGAAGATCCCCTGGAGAAAGAAATAGCAACCCACTCCAGTATTCTTGCCTGAGAAATCACATGGACAGAGGAGCCTAGTCAGCTACAGTTCATGGGGTTGCAAAGAGTCAGACACAAATGGGCATGTGCGTGCATGCCTTCTAATACTTTGTGAGTTGCATGACTCCAAAAATCTGCTTGTCTAAATATTTTTAAATTCCTTGTTTAAAATGTGCGTCTCTAGTCTTTTACATGGAATCAGAAAAGCACAGTGTGGGACCAGCAATTATCTAATCAGTCTCCCTGCCTATAGGCAGACTTCCTTCATGTATTCCCAGCAGACAAAGGTCTGTCCTCAAGGAGTCCAAAGAAGACAAGCTCACCGCTTTCTCAGGTAATTTTCCTATAAATTTAATCGTGTTTACCAAAAAGAAACTTGTCCTCCTGGCATTGTTCTTCCCAGTTCTGCAATCACCAAGCCCATATTTGCTCTCTCCTCTTTCATTTTTTCTTGATTTCTGCTCTATTTTCCTAATGACCCTTCCTCACCTAGCTTTTCTAATGCACCAAATTTGCTTTTCTTATTTCCAAGGGCATTAAAATAGATAGTATATGCTTTAAAATGTATTTACCAGAAGCTATGCAAAAAAACAAATCTCAACTTTACTTAATTTATCAGGCAGGAAGGTGGAAGCTTCCTGGCACCTAACTAAGGACATGTGCAGTCAGAACCAAAAGATGCATCGTACTCAGTCCAGCTGGACACATGCCATGGCTGAAGCCAGGAAAAAGATCAACAGAGCCCCCATCCAGATCTGTAACATGTGGGCTCTCACTAAAAAGTTCAGTATTTACCTCTCTTTCCACCAGGTCCCTGTCCTTACATCAACCATCCCAATGACACTCCTTCTCTGAGCCTTTCCTTGAAGAAGGAGCTGGGAATGCTGCCAAGAGTCACATCTTCCAGCTGAAAAATGGATCCCAGGGGCCTTTGTGTATTGCCGCCAGGGTTGGCTTATGCCTCTAAGTCAACTTAACAGAAGTCCCATTATGTATTTAGGGAAAGGAAGATGCTTCCAGCTTCCCTATCTCCTTGTCTTCCCAACACCCTGTCCCCACAAACACACACACATAAGGCCACTGACACACATCTATTGGCCTCCTGGAGGAAGTATGACCCTGTCTGCAGGACTGCAGAGGTTCCATTTGCATTTAGAATTATTCTATTAGGTCAAGAACTTATTAAAAGTGTAGTATACAAATATCAAATATCCCTGGCAGGCAGTCCCGCTATTGTACAGATTCATTTGTTAAACAGAATGCTGGGAGCCTTAGTAATAGAAGAAGTTGTGGCAACAGTAGTAATAGCTTATAGCTACTCCGGGAGTTGGTGATGGACAAGGAGGCCTGACGTGCTGCGATTCATGGGGTCACAAAGAGTCAGACACGACTGAGCAACTGAACTGAACTGAACTGACCTGAACCATTTATTGGCTGCCTCCTATGTATTAGATATTGTTCCGAGTGTTTCACATCCATAATTTCCAGTCATCATGTTCATCCTTCCACTTAAGTTTTTGATTCTTCTACTGATGCTGAAACGGAGGCTCAGAGAAGCTTAGACCCATGCTCAAGGTCACAGTGTTCATCGGCAGGGAGACCGAGCCAGGATGCAGGTCCCGCTCCATTCTGGTCCAAACACTGGTCTCTTCACACTGCACCTCATCCAAGCTCTACTCACGGTGAGAACGAGGCGGGGAAAGGAATGTGTGGGTTCCACGTCCAACATGTCCGTTAGCTAAATCTCCTTGGATGTAATTTATGACCCCCTTACTTGGTTGAAATAGAGTTGGCTTCTTTTGTGACTTTTTCCCTTGCAGACATTTTGGCTCTGTCCTCTGAATGCTGTTCTCTCTTCTTAATCTACTTTTAGCCTGTGAATATTGGCAGACATAAATCATGCCCCTCCTTTGCATCTCACCTAGGCACCCACCATAATGCTCTTGGCTATACTGTTCATCTTTCACTGTATGTTCTCCTCTGCTTTGCCAGTCCCATGCCTTTCTTGTCCCTTTCTCCAATCCAGTCATGTAGGATAAATAATGCACTTGCTCTGTAATTGAAAATTAACCTGGAAACAGAGGGGTAAGTCATACAGTATGTGAGGAGGATAGGTTCTGGGGAATAGTTCATCTCCTTCCTTATAGTAAATGGTTTCACCAGATGTTATGAATGTAAGGATATAAATCATAGCCCCCAGAAGTCTGAGTTCATAAAAAACAAATTTAATTAAAAATAACAGAATAAGGGCTACTGTAAGTGGAAAAGATTGCCAAACTATAGACTATGTTATTTAATAATAGGCTTTGCATCTCCAGATTAACATCAATTTTATGAACCTAGGCACTTTATAAAACACTGCTCTGTTTAACATTCTTCCTCACTTTATCTGAAACAATCCTACTCTCTTCCCTGCCCTACTTTTTCCTGCCCTGGCTAATTTAACTTATCCTTTGGGGCTCATGTTAGCTACCAGTTTTCCCCAGAAGTCTGTAGACTCCCCAGATCTGAGTTAGAAGATCCGCCTATGGAGCTCCAAAGCACTGTATGCTCCCCACATTATAGCCTTTAAGTCCTCACTCCCAGCCCTTCTTTCCACTCTTCAGATCAGATCAGATCAGTCGCTTAGTCATGTCCAACTCTTTGCAACCCCATCAATTGCAGCACACCAGGCCTCCCTGTCCATCACCAACTCCCGGAGTTCACTCAGACTCACGTCCATCGAGTCAGTGATGCCATCCAGCCATCTCATCCTCTGTCGTCCCCTTCTCCTACTGCCCCCAATCCCTCCCAGCATCAGAGTCTTTTCCATTGAGTCAACTCTTCGCATGAGATGGCCAAAGTACTGGAGTTTCAGCTTTAGCATCATTCCTTCCAAAGAAATCCCAGGGCTGATCTCCTTCAGAATGGACTGGTTGGATCTCCCTGCAGTCCAAGGGACTCTCAAGAGTCTTCTCCAACACCACAGTTCAAAAGCATCAATTCTTTGGCGCTCAGCCTTCTTCACAGTCCAGCTCTCGCATTCATACATGACCACAGGAAAAACCATAGCCTTGACTAGGCGAACCTTTGTTGGCAAAGTAATGTCTCTGTTTTTGAATATGCTATCTAGGTTGGTCATAACTTTCCTTCCAAGGAGTAAGCGTCTTTTAATTTCATGGCTGCAGTCACCATCTGCAGTGATTTTGGAGCCCAGAGAAAGAAAGTCTGACACTGTTTCCACTGTTTCCCCATCTCTTTGCCATGAAGTGATGGGACCGGATGCCATGATCTTAGTTTTCTGAATGTTGAGCTTTAAGCCAACTTTTTCACTCTTACTCTTAACCAAGTCCTAGGAGATACACATGTCCATGAAGATTAACCACCCTTGTGATAATCCATCCAACAAAGTGATCTTGAAGTTCGTGGATCTCCCTAATTCTGCTTATTTACTCCACTGCATTTTGACCACCCATCTTCATGGCCACATCCTGGGTTTTGTCATCACCCCAAAATCTCAAACTCCGATATTCTGCTCTCTGGTCCTTCTTCTAGCCTCTAAGTTTTCATAGTTTCTTATCCCTACTACACTTGCTCCCTGGCCTCACAGGTGTTCCAATATCTTGACCTTTCAAATATTTTTTTGCAATCAGTAATATTTTTCCTTCCCATTCAAGCCTACATACCTGGATAGGTTACCCAAACTATCCTGTCTGCTAACCTCGATTTCCTTGCATTGTTATCTGTCTACCACATTTCTTGGGAATCCTTCAATCCTCTTTCTCCATCCCTGTATCCAGCTGCACCTAATAACAAAAACCAGGCAGCTCTCAGGGTTGGTTCCACTGTATATTCATGGCTTCAACATTCATCTGAACTCTAGTGCCACCCAACAAAGCTTTCACTTGTCTTTGGTCAGCACCCTCTTCCATTCTCTGCATTAATTATTGCCAATGTTGACCATTCTATTTCTATCTTTATCCCTTAGATTTCCTTCCATCAGTAGATAATCTTACCTCTTCTCCATCAGTGAAGCTGAGGTTTGAAGTGTGATCTCCCTCATCTTTTCCCACAATTATCTGTTAATTTATTTACATCCACATCACTTTTGATTCTTTCTCACCAGCCTCAAAAAGTATGGTTTCCTTTCACCTAGGACCTGGCTCCTCTCTCCTTGGACACCACCTCCTCCAGAAACTTTCTCCACAACTTACCCCCACCCTCTCTCTTCCACAAAGACCATGAAAGAAACACAACACAGCACCCCAGCCCTCAAATAATTTAAAATCTGCTTAGAAACACAAGGTAAAGAGCATTGGGCCAAACAATAAAACAGATGAGTAAAATCCTCAGCCTAGTATCAGATCAGATCAGATCAGATCAGATCGCTCAGTCATGTCCGACTCTTTGCGATCCCATGAACTGCAGCCTAGTATAGTCTCATGAATTTACTGCTGCTGCTGCTGCTGCTGCTGCTACTGCTAAGTCCCTTCAGTCGTGTCCAGCTCTGTACAACCCCAGAGATGGCAGCCCACCAGTCTCCCCGTCCCTGGGATTCTCCAGGCAAGAACCCTGGAGTGGGTTGCCATTTCCTTCTCCAATGCATGAAAGTGAAAAGTGAAAGCGAAGTCGCTCAGTCGTGTCTGACTCTTAACGACTCCATGGACTGCAGCCTACCAGGCTCCTCTGCCCATGGGATTTCCAGGCAAGAGTACTGGAGTGGGTTGCCATTGCCTCCTCCTCATGAATCTAATACCCAATCATAAAAGTCAATACTGCAAAGGACTACAAGGTTATCTGATACCCACCCCCAATACTACAAGGATTTCTGTTCCAGACAGGCATCCAAGTAAATGAACCAAGGAAGATAGTTGTCTCATCTTACTAAAATCCTCTAGAGATGGAAATTCCAATAAGTTTCCACCCCAAAGTGGCTGTTGTACTTCCCTTGGGAGCATTCAGAGGCATATATTTTGATGGTGAGCCAAACCTTTCAATTTTCTCCTATTTCTTAAAATGCCTCATTCAAAGGACCACAAGACAATCAACCAAAATTACTTCCTGGAAATGAATAATGTGAAACTCTGGGAAAGTATAGTCAGCCTTGGGACTCTCAGATTTACAACAGATCAATTTTTTCTTGGAGAACTTGAAGATAACTTAGAAGAGTAGAGTGATCTTTGCCTGGCAACCAAGAGTAACCATATCTGGAGAGTGGGGACACACACACACACACACACACACACACACACACACACACACACGCCTATTGCCCCAACCAGAATCTTGTCCCTCTCTCCCTTTCTCTGCATTTTCATTTCTCCCTGAAAGACTTAGTTTAAAGCCCCAAAATTTGCCCAGCCTGCCTGATGGAAATTATCCAACTCTATGCAGTGACTGATAGAGTTTCTGCAACTAGGTCATTAACCCTGGACCATCAACCAAACCCAATGCAGGAATCACAAGACTGATGTTCTCCATTAGCCATGGAGCAAATCCACTTTTCCTCTAGCCTACAGCATCATAGATGCGAGACACAGCCAGAGTCTAACAGCAAGGACCACTGCACAGTGGCAGCTAGAATTCTCCAAAGAAGATCCCTGCCAATGAATGTGAGACCATCTGTAATAGTCATTAGTAAAGCCATGTTTTAAAGTTCTTGCTTAAATTATATAGCCAAACTTTATGTCCAAGATATATAGCCCCCAAATTTTCCACTCCTAAAATAGTTTTCTTTTTTGGAAGGATGTAGTTACTGAAATGCATGAAGAAGGCTTGAAATGATTGGGGAACAGTGTAATAGTATGTATTAAAGGGCAGGGAATCAATTTAAGGACAGGACTGAGAAGCTGGACCTGTCTCCACCACTAATGTCGGAACAACAGTGACCAAGCTGGAGTTCTCTGTATCCATGACCACAAAACAGAGAAGAATTAGAGAACTAGGAATACAATGCAAGTAACTAGAAGTAAATTATATAGTTTAATATATATGAGTATAAATATATATATACATATATAATATTACTGCTGCATATTTTAAAATGGACTTTGTTTTTAATCAAATAAATTAAATAATTTGATGGTTTCATTTATTCATTTCAAATCACTAGCCCCTCCCACCAACTCTGAGAAGCATCATAACATGGAAGAAAAAAATGCTTCATGGGGAGTCATTTAAATTCATTTCCCCATGAGATATCCAAGGCCCAGAGAAGTTAGGTGACTTATCTGAGATCTCACAGCTTTTAAATAGCTGAGTCCAAACTCCAACCCAGGTCTTCTGATTCCAAAATGTGGTGAAAATGCTGCAGGTTCTCACAACTTGTCACTGAGACTCACTAGTTACTGCCCCTCCTAGAATATTCTTCCAAATTACAGCATCACATGCCTCTTGTTGAACAAGCTCTATACTAAATTTAAAGCTTCCTGGAAGCCTTCCAAGCTCTGCCTGTTCTAGCAGGTTCAGTGCCTCCAGCTCCAGTACTGAAAGTATGGAATTTTGTAAAATTATTTGCATATACGACAACTATTCAAAAAGAATGGGACTTGGGGAAATAGCCAGTACAACAAGTGCAACTGGGATTCTGCTGGGAGCTCAGTACCCTATTAGAAATGTGTGTCTGGTATTACCTATGACTGTTTTGTTGTATTCTTCAAGAAAAATGGCCATTTTTCTAGGCTATCATGGTTAAAGTGTTCTAATAGAAAAAGTTTTAAAAGAAATACTTTTATATTCTTATCACCAACTTACAAAGTAAGATCTTTGGAATATAATTAACTATTTAAAAGGATAGGTTAAAGCAGTGTTGTTGAATACAAATATAATGCAAGTAATTTTGAATCTCATGATGGCCACAATTTTAAAAAGTAAAAGGAAATGGGTGAAATTAATTTTAATAATACATGCTATTTAACTCAATATATATTGAAAATATTATCATTTCAACATGCAATCAACAAAAATTATTAAGACAGTTTACGTTCTTTTAATTCTAAGCCCTGGAAATCTGGATTAGTCACATGTCAAGTGCTTAATACCCACACGTGACTAGTAGCTATTGTACTGCACAGAACAACATTAGGGAAACCTGGTCATTTGGTTTCCCTAGGAAAGCCATTCCCTGGTCATTTCACCCAAGGGAAATGCAAAGTAGAGGATATTAGATAATAAGAGTTCAAGTTTAAGGGGGAAAAGGAACCTACAAGTGTCAGGTATGCTTATGTAGGCTTGCATGAGTATGAAGAAAGATGTTGAAGACTATATTTATCAGGCTTTTAATACAATTTATTTCAGCAGAACACAATTTGAAGGGGCTGGATGACAGAATATTACTAGCTATTTTACATACTTTTCAGGTGGCACTAGCAGTAAAGAACCTGCCTGCCAATGCAGGAGATGCAAGAGACTCAGGTTCAGTCCCTGGGTCAGGAAGATTCCCTGGAGGAAGGCATGGCAGCTCATTCCAGTGTTCCTGCCTGGAGAATCCTATGGAGAGAGGAATCTTGCAGACTACAGTCCATAGGATGGCAAAGAGTCAGACTTGACTGAAGCAACTTAACATGCACACATACATACATCTTTGTATTGTTTCACACACAGTACAATGAGCCTGTAGTAATTTTACACTTTGTCTTCAATCTACTAAATAAACTGGCAAAGGTTGAGGGTAGGATGGGCTTTAGAAGAGGAGAATTTTAGTTGATACAGCTATCAGAACTGTTTTCAGAGCTGTTCAAGTTTTCAGAAAGAAAGGAAATTGAAGAATTATTTTTATTGTACTCTGCACACTTAATGCTTGGAGATGACGCAGGAAAACAATAAGTTGTCACTGAAATCTCAGAATCAAATATGAGGGAATCAGAAGTCAACACCTCCTCCCCACCCCATCAAAGAAATTCTTCCACCTCAGCTTGAAAAGAAATCATTTGTTTTACCAGATGAACTCAGGGCCAAAATGTCAATCCTTTGCCAAGAATCCCATTCCAACTCAGCTGCCTTCCTCACCCTAGCTTCTCTTCACATTTCAAATGTAAACATCAGAATTTAAAGTGAATTAATAGTAAAGTGTTAATTGCTAAGTCTTGTCTGACTCTTTGGGACCCCACAGACTGTGTAGCCTGCCAGGCTCCTCTGTCCATGTATTTCTCCAGGCAAGAATACTGGAGTGAGTGGCCATTCCCTTCACGAGGGCTTTTTCCCCACCCAGGGGTCGAACCTGGGTCACCAGCTTTGCAGGCAGATTCTTCACCATCTGAGCTACCAGGAGAGCCTGTAGTAGAACAAAGTAAAATGACATTTCCCCAATCAGTCCAAGGCCATAGGCTACTCTCAGAAATGGATAGCAGACAGCAGGGTATCGATACAATTCTGAAGGTGGATGAGGATCACCAAGCCCAAACTCATCCCAGCAGAGATGGGCCAGAAAAAGGCTAGAGAGAGGAGTTCCAGGAGGACTCAGAATAGATCCTCAAGATCACCCTCCCCACTTCCTCTTGACCACTCTTCTTCCTATTCCTATAATTCACCAGATTACAGCTTAATCTTTGTGCAGTGCAAACTGAAGTGGAAAACTGTGTCAACAATGCTAGGAATGCTGACAAAAATACAGCCTAAGACACACAGTCGCCTGGATGATGGGAAAGCTTCCCCTCCGACGTGAGCCACTCTGGGGCATTCATTGCCTGGTTTCCTAGCCTGTCTCCCCCACTAGCCACATGTTCCGTTTCAGCACTCACTGTATCTCACTCAGCTTTCTATCACCGAGACCTATCATGGTGCCTAAGACTGATGCTCGGGTAACACTTTTTTTGATAATACCCAAATCTAAATTTTATTAGCTGTTTACCTTGTGCCCGGCACTGTGTAAAAAAAGAATGAAAGAGTGAATTGTTAATAAGGAATGAATGAATACTGAATGGGAAACCTAAAATAAGCTACGTGTCATCCATCGTGGTCATTATTGTACTAATTATCTCAATACTGAGCATATTCCTAAATATGCACTGCAAAGACTAACAATTTGTAAAGAATGTGTACCCTATTGTGGTATTGTGATTCTAATATATATGTATTTGGCTCAGACGGTAAAGCGTCTGCCTGCAGTGCAGGAGACCTGGGTTCAATCCCTGGGTCGGGAAGATCCCTGGAGAAGGAAATGGCAACCCACTCCAGTATCCTTGTCTGGAGAATCCCATGGACGGAGGAGCCTGGTGGGCTACAGTCCACAGGGGTTGCAAAGAGTCAGACATGACTGAGCTACTTCACCTTCACTTTCATCCTTCATGGTTCTTGGCTCACCTCCCAAAACCTTTGGAATGCCCTGAGCAATAAGAGCAATGGGGTTGCATTTTTCTATTCTATTTGGTCCTTTGTCCTCAGTTCCTGAAATCTCTTCAGAGCCATCAAGGTGAAATGGGTATCACGTTATTCATACCAAAACTCTTTCCACCACAGCCGAGTTTATGTTAATGAGGGGACTTTTGGAATCACTTAAGGATACGGGCTCTGATGCTGGGAGGGATTGAGGGCAGGAGGAGAAGGGGACGACAGAGGATGAGATGGCTGGATGGCATCACTGACTTGATGGGTGTGAGTCTGAGTGACCTCCGGGAGCTGGTGATGGACAGGGAGGCCTCGCGTGCTGCAGTTCATGGGGTCGCAAAGAGTCGGACACGACTGAGTGACTGATCTGATCTGATATGAAGGATAGGGGCTGGTTGCCAAAGGGAATCAACCCAAAGAGAAGGTTGGGATTTTCATCCCCACTCCCTGATTTCTGGGGAGAAGAGAGGGATTGGAAGTTAAATCAGTCACCAATGGCCAGGAATTTAATCCATCATGCAAATTTAATGAGGACTTCATAAAAATCCCCCAAAAGGACAAGTTTCAAAGAGCTTCCAGATTGGTGGGCCAGAATGCTTCTGCATGCCATTGTGTCAGGACCCAAATTCCAGTGGGACAGAAACTCCTTTGCTCAGGAACTCATGCTATGGATCTCTTCACCTGGTTGTTGCCTCCTATCTTTTACTATCCTTTGTAATAAACCAGAAACCAAGTGAGTTAACTGGTTTCCTGAGTTCTGTGAGCAAATTACCTGAACCCAGTGAAGGAGTCGTGGGCCCCTGTGATCCTTAGTCAGTGAGTCAGAAGCACAAGTGACAACGCAAATTTACAATTGGCATCTGAAGTGGCAGGCAGTCTTGTGGGACTGAGCCCTGAAGCTAAGGGATCTGACACTCTCTCCAGGTAGGTAGACAGTGTCAGGAGGGACTTAAATTGTAGGTCACCCAGCTGGTGGTATCTGAGAATTGCTTGGTGGTGGGTGAAAAAAGTCCACACATTGTAATCAGTCCCAGAATTGAATCCATGAACTACATCTTACATTGAAACTTCAGTGAACATAATTTGTCCATCCGTAATCATTATGGCTTCCCAGAGCTAATGGTAAAGAGCCCACTTGCCAATGCAGGAGACAGACGAGTCTAGGGTTCAGTCCCTGGGAAGGAAAGATCCCCTGGAGGAGAGAATGGCAATTCACTCCAGTATTCTTGTCTGGAGAATCCCATGGACAGAGGAACTTGGCAGGCCACAGTCCATAGGGTCTCAAAGAGTGGGACACAGTGAAGTGACTTAATAATACACAATACCACACAGGTGCCATTTAAGGTATTTCCATCTTTCAGGGTCATTATTAGGAATATCGATTATCACATTTCATGGATGAGGGAAGAGTTGCTTGATATTCAGTTCTTATTGATAAAACACTGGAGAAAACATCCTTTTCTGAGGCAAAGACATAGTTGCTATACAAACTTAGTCACTTCTGAACCCCTGAACCAGAGGAAGAGGATCACCAATTTCCCCCTCCCCCAAGAGGCAATTACCATGGGCCCAAAGAGACATTTGTGTTTGGTACTTAGCCTAGATTTTACACAAGGGACTAAAATGTTATACTATTTCAGTCCAATCCATCAAAACTAATGAGCCCTCTGCACTTTATGGCTCTTCCTCTCCATCATAGACTATTATCGGCGACCTATGAGTTCTCCCCTTCTAAGAGCTGCCTGGGGGTTCATCCACATAATTCGGGCATAACTGCTTCGCAGTCGTGCAAGCAGCCTTGCATTTTTGTGCAGATGGCCGTGCTGAGAATCAATTCATCAGACAGCTCCAAAGAGCTCTGTGCAATTAAGGATATGCAATCTGGAAGAGCCCCAAGCCCAGAGAGGGTACCCAGTGCTCTCTGTTCAGTCTTCCAGTGATCCCCGGCTTAGCTCTGCCCCTCCAGTGGTGAGAGGAGTGACCTAGAAGGAAAGGGACAGGCATGCTCCTGGACAGTGTGTGGTGGCCATTCTGAAATTACAGAAGGAGAACAGATGGAGAAGTAACCTCAAATAAATATTCATAAGAAGAAAATCAATTATCCACCTTATGTGCCACCTGCCCTACCAACCCAACTTAGCACACAGCTGCGGGAGGCAGAGGAGGACACATGAGAAAATTACAGGCTTCCCCTCGAAGGTATTCATGCAGTCCAAGGGGCCAGTGCCAAACCAGGGATTTGGGCCCACCTGATCCAAAAAGATGGAATATTTTGTGTGTGTGACCTTTAAAACAGGAACCAAAGCCATAGAAAGATGACATGGGGTAATGGAAAGAGCAAAGCTTTCCAAGTCAGACTGGCCTGGGCTCCAATTCCAGAACTGACCTTTCTTACCTCCTGCAACTTAGCTCTGATTACACTGGACAGGGTATCAGACTCTGAACCTCACCATCCTCACCTGCACAGTAGGGAGAGACTCCTACTGTGTCTCAGGGAGCAGGGCACAAGCACTGAGATAACAGAGATGAAGCATCTAGGCACAGCCAAAATGAACAAGGATTAGTTCCTCCTGCCCCCAAGAATACCATGCCAGAGGTGAGAGACTGGACTTGCCCGTGTCAAAACCATTAAAATTGACTGGCTTCCCCTGGGAACTCAGAGGTAAAGGATCTGCCTGCAATGCAGGAGACACAGGAGACATGGGTTCAATACCTGGGTTGGAAAAATCCCCTGGAGAAGGAAATAGCAACCCACTCCAGTATTCTTGTCTGGAAAATTCTATGGGCAGAGGAACTTGGCAAGCTATACAGTCCATGGAATTGTAAAAGAGTCAGACATGACGAGGTGACTAACAACAAGAGTGATGGACGAAGGTATGTAATTCCTAGAAGTTTATGACTCCACAAATTTTTAGGGACTCGAGATATAGCTAAATGATTTGGTATTAATATAAAATGTTTCTTGACTATTTTTCAGTTGTTATTTTTAATAATGTAGCTCCAGACTTCCCTGGTGGCACAGTGGATAAGAATCCACTTGTCAATGCGAGGGACACGGGTTCTATCCCTGATCTGAGAAGATTCCACATTCGACATACCGCAGAGCAACTCAGAGTGACTAAGGCTGTGCACAGCTACTGAGCCTGTGCTCTGGAGCCTGTGAGCAGCAACTATGGAGCCTGAGCCCATGGACTGCAATCACTGAAGCCCACACATCCTAAAGCCTGTGCTCCACAACAAGAGAAGCCACCGTAGAGAAAAGTTCATGCACCACAAGTATAGAGTAGCCGCTGTTCATGGCAGAGAACAGGGAAAGCCCATGTAAAGCAACGAAGACCCAGCACAGCCAAAAATACATAAATAAATAATGTAGCTCCCTAGCATAAATCCTTTATTGCTGCATCCAGAACTATGACAAGGACAAAGCCACTGTTACCAAGTCCAAGCTCGCTCTGCTCACTGCACGATATAGGCCAATGAATCCAAGAGATGAGGTGTTGAGGCAAGAAAGAAGCTTTAATCATGGAGCCGGCAGACCGAGAAGATGGCAGGCTAGCACCTCAAAATAATCGTCTTTTGGGGGCCTGGATGCCAGTTTCTTTTATCAGTTCAGTTCAGTCGCTCAGTCATGTCCGACTCTGCGACCCCATGGACTGCAGCTTGCCAGGTTTCCCTGTCCATCACCAACTCCTGGAGCTTACTCAAACTCATGGCCATTGAGTCGATGATGCTATCCAGCCATCTCATCCTCTGTTTCCCTCTTCTCCTCCTGCCTTCAACTTTTCCCAGCATCAGGGTCTTTTCCAATGAGTCAGCTCTTCGCATCAGGTGGCCAAAGTATTGGAGTTCCAGCTTCAACATCAGTCCTTCCAATGATTATTCAGGACTGAGTTCCTTTAGGATGGACTGGTTGGATCTCCTTGCAGTACAAGGGACTCTCAAGAGTCTTCTCCAATACCATGGTTCAAAAGCGTTAATTCTTCAGTGCTCAGCTTTCTTCATAGTCCAACTCTCACATCCATACATGACTACTGGAAAAACAATACCTTTGACTAGATGGACCTTTGTTGGCAAAATAATGTCTCTGCTTTTTAATATGCTGTCTAGGTTTGTCATAGCTTTTCTTCCAAGAAGCAAGCATCTTTTAATTTCATGGCTGCAGTCACCGTCAGAAGTGATTTTGGAGCCCCCAAAAAGAAGTGTGTCACTGTTTCCATTGTTTCTTTTATAGATTAAAGAGAAAGAAGCAATGAGGAACTAAAGTCAGAAGGCAGAACAGAGAGGGAGATGCAGTGGGGAAATTAAGTGAAAGGGTCTTGTCTTGCAAAACAACTCCCAGGAAATGGCCAGCCTTCGGATGGGGTGTGTTGATATATTCACAGGTTCAGTTCAGTTCAGTCGCTCAGTCATGTCCAACTCTTTGCAACCCCCTGAACTGCAGCATGCCAGGCCTCCCTGTTCATCACCAACTCCCAGAGTTCACTCAAACTCATGTCCGTCGAGTCGGTGACGCCATCCAGCCATCTCATCCTCTGTCATCCCCTTCTCCTCCTGCCCCCAATCCCTCCCAGCATCAGAGTCTTTTCCAATGAGTCAACTCTTTGCATGAGGTGGCCAAAGTACTGGAGTTTCAGCTTTAGCATCATTCCTTCCAAAGAAATCCCAGGACTGATCTCCTTTAGAATGGACTGGTTGGATCTCCTTGCATTGCAGTCCAAGGGACTCTCAAGAGTCTTCTCCAATACCACAGTTCAAAAGCATCAATTCTTCAGCACTCAGCTTTCTTCACAGTCCAACTCTCACATCCATACATGATCACTAGAAAACCATAGCCTTGACTAGATGGACCTTTGTTGGCAAAGTGATGTCTCTGCTTTTGAATATGCTATCTAGGTTGGTCATAACTTTCCTTCCAAGGAGTAAGCGTCTATTCACAGGTGGCCAGGAACAAACTATGTCTCCATGAGCTAAACAAAGGCACTTTAGTTTACAATTAAGCAGAGGGGCAGGGTCCTCCAGGCAAACTATTGAGTATGATTATAATAATAAAAACAAGAACAGTTTCCAACACAGAGTCAGAATTGGCTTCCTTCCTGTAACACCACCGAATTTACCCAGCATTAAAAAACTTTGGAAGGAATGATACTAAAGCTGAAACTCCAGTACTTTGGCCACCTCATGCGAAGAGTTGACTCACTGGAAGGGACTCTGATGCTGGGAGGGATTGGGGGTAGGAGAAAAAGGGGATGACAGAGGATGAGATGACTGGATGGCATCACCGACTCGATGGACGTGGGTTTGGGTGAACTCCGGGAGTTGGTGATGGACAGGGAGGCCTGGCCTGCTGCGATTCATGGGGTCACAAAGAGTCGGACACAACTGAGCGACTTAACTGAACTGAACTGAAAAAACTTTGAGCACCTCAAAATTACAAATTATACTTTCAAAGAAAGAAAAGAAAGAAAGTGAAGTCACTCAGTCGTGTCCGACTCTTTGCGACCCCATGAACTGTAGCCTAGCTGGCTCCTCTGTCCATCCATGGGATTTTCCAGGCAAGAGTACTGGAGTGGGTTGCCATTTCCTTCTCCAATACTTTCAAAAGTGTTTTACAAAATGGCAGAAATGATTGGCACCAGAAAGTCAAAGTCAAGGGCAAAGATGCCCCCATTTGCCCAGGGGCCCGTTTCTGAGCTCAGGGACTGTAGCCCCATATTCACACTCCACCCTCTTCCCTGCCATATCCAGTGGGAAGCAGAAGGTGGTCTCCATCATCCCTAAGACAGTACTATCCTATCCCCAACCTCATGAAGCCATCTCTAAGCAGATTCCTCCTTCCCACAATGAAAATCTCAGCTCTTGAGACTTCCCTCATGGTCCAGTGGTCAAGAATCCACCTTCCAATGCAGAGAACTCAGATTCGATCCCTAGTTGGGGGCTAATACCCCACATGCCAAGGCAACTGAGCCCACTTGCCACAACTGAGCCCACGCACTCTGGAGCCCTCAAGCCTTAAGTAGAGAAGCCGGCAAGTTGCAAAGACCTCACATAGCCAAAAAAAAAAAAAAAAAAAGAACCCACATTACTTAAAAATAGAGATAAAGAGACAAAAATCCAGCTTTCAACATCATTCCCTTCATCCCTTGAGGGCGTAGGTAGCAGCTAAAAGGGGGACTCTATGAAAAAGACAACTTCTATTCCAAGTGCTTGTGATTTACCTCCAGACTATTATTTTTTGCTTTGTCTTTCGCTTTCTCAGTTTGTTTGCTGAGTGTGCTTTTGAAAAAGCAAGCAGTACAAAGAGGAAGAGAAAGGATTTGTGTGATTGATGACTCCACCTGATAAACACCGTGCCCTCATGATTCAGTGGTGCCAAGAGAGAATTGAATTATTCTAATTCCAGGCTGTGGAACCACTTTCCTTTGCCAAAGCATAATAGGGAGTAAATCGTTGGAGGCACCTGGGCCCCTTCCTGCCTTTCAGACAGCCAGGTGGTCATCACTGCTACCATTCTGCCATGCAGAGACAGATCGTCAACCACACAGAGCCTTAGTAACCTGGAATTCTGCTTTATATAGGAATTTCTCACCCTCCTCACAGGGATGGGGACCAGAGTTTAACTCAATGTTGCTAGCTGGCTTCACCCACATGATGCATCTGCCTTCTGTCCACAGTATCCACACTCCCCACTGATGGCCATGATCACCCCCTCAGCTCCTGTACCCAGCCAATTCCCCCAAGTAGAGATAGATAACTTCTAAGAGAAAAGGTAGCAAACAAGAGACCTCTCCTGTGGTCTCACCATCTCTCCTACCCTGAAAGGAGAAGCGCATACTCACCAGCCCATCATCAGAAGCCAGCAGCATCTCTGTTGTTACTGCAACCTCTGAACTCTTGAAACCTCAGGCTTGAGGGTAGGAAAAAAATGCAGGTTTTCTCCTCAAACCTGCAGTTGTACAGGAGGACCTGAAAGGGTAGAACAGCCCAGAAAAAGAGAGGGAGGGAAGGAGGAGAAAACGAAAAAGATTGGCTGGTAAGACCCTGCAGTTTGGGGTCAAGACCCCAGCAAGTCTTCTTCCTACAAGTTAATGAGCACTATCCTCCATCATAGCCTTTCTAAGGGCTTGAGAAAGAGCCCTAGAAGGGCTCAAGAAAGAGCCCCTAGAAAGAGCCCCTGCACGGGGCTCTCTGGAAGCCCATTTCTTCTCACCCCATGAGCCACACAGCCTGGCCTCAGTCTCACCTGGGACATATGCGTCCCCTCCTCCATGCCCCTCTCCTCTCTCCAAGTCCCCTTGGTACCCACCCAGCCTTCCCCCTCCTGCCTTTTGCTTATAGGCCCATATGCTCTTTGCTTCTGTTCACCCAGCTATATCCCAGTCCCATCTATCAGAAACAAGTCCTGACCCAGCTGGTCCTCAAAGAGGACCAGCAGAGCTGAAGAACCTCAAAGCAGAGCACAAGAAGGAACCCATGAGGCCACAGAGCTGGTGTTTATCATCATTGTTCCTGGGTTCTCTTCTATTTTTTCTTACTGTTATCATTCCATAAAAATCCTGATGAAAGCCATTGAGGGTGATGAAGAGAAACAGAAAAAAGGCAGAGAAAGCCCCCGTGCATCCTGCTCCAGGATGCACAGGCCTCAGCAGAGCCATTGGAGCCATTGGAGCAACACACGGGCTCAAGCCAGTGTTCATTAGCAGAGCCCAGCCGGGCTACGGTGATGATGGGAGACTGCGGGATTATAGACGGCAAGACAGATGTGGTTCTGTGAATAGTTTGGAGGTCAACGAGTCACTCTGTCCAGCTATGAATCCACATGGTGTGACAGCTTGGCAGACATGGAGATCTCACTAATTTTCTTTTTTATGGCAATTCTGGATGTATTGCAACCCCATTGCTGTATGTGTGTATATATATATATTCAGGTCCTGACAGCTTCACAGAATGCCTTTCCCCACACAACAGGGGTATTCTCTGTAGCAACCTGCAGCCAAAGCTGGGACAGAGCTGGCATTCAGGCATCAGCAGGGAGGCAGTTCCATTGACCACAGCTAAGAAGAGGGCTCACTTGTCAGCCCTGAAGATTCAGGAAGAAGTAAGGATCTTACCATCACCTCTAACTGCCTGGTCCAGATGTTACTAAGTCCAAGCTCATTCTGCTCGCTGTATGACAGGCCAATGAATCCAAGAAACCAGGTGTTGAGAAAAGGAACATGGCTGACCGAGAAGATAGCAGACTAATGTCTCAAAACAACCATCTTGTCGGGGTCTGGACACCAGGTTCTTTTATAAAACAGAGACTGGGGGGAGGTCATGTGAGAGTTGGACTGTGAAGAAAGCTGAGCACCCAAGAATTGATGCTTTTGAACTGTGGTGTTGGAGAAGACTCTTGAGAGGCCCTTGGACTGCAAGGAGATCCAACCAGTCCATTCTGAAGGAGATCAGCCCTGAGATTTCTTTGGAAGGACTGATGCTAAAGCTGAAACTCCAGTATTTTGGCCACCTCATGTGAAGAGTTGACTCATTGGAAAAGACTCTCATGCTGGGAGGGATTGGGGGCAGGAGGAGAAGGGGACGACAGAGGATGAGATGGCTGGATGGCATCACTGACTTGATGGACGTGAGTATGAGTGAACTCTGGGAGTCACTGATGGACAGGGAAGCCTGGCTTGCTGCAATTCATGGGGTCGCAAAGAGTCGGACACAACTGAGTGACTAAACTGAACTGGACTGAACTGAACTGAAGAAACAAAGTAAAAAGACCATTAATTTTAGTAAATATCTCCTAGAATGGCAAGCCTCAGGCACGGGATGTGTTAATTTATTCCTTCCTGCCACCCACAAGTGGACAAGGTGCTGAACAAAGACACTTTAACAGTCAGGCAGAGGGGCCCTCGTTCTCTGAGGTAGGCCATTATGTATGATTATAACAAAAGCGATAGATAGAGTGCCTGATGAACTATGGAATGAGGTTCGTGACATTGTACAGGAGACAGGGATCAAGACCATCCCCATGGAAAAGAAATGCAAAAAAGCAAAATGGCTGTCTGGGGAGGCCTTACAAATAGCTGTGAAAAGAAGAGAAGCGAAAAGCAAAGGAGAAAAGGAAAGATATAAACATCTAAATGCAGAGTTCCAAAGAATAGCAAGAAGAGATAAGAAAGCCTTCTTCAGTGATCAATGCAAAGAAATAGAGGAAAACAACAGAATGGGAAAGACTAGGGATCTCTTCAAGAAAATCAGAGATACCAAAGGAACATTTCATGCAAAGATGGGCACGATAAAGGACAGAGATGGTGTGGACCTAACAGAAGCAGAAGATATTAAGAAGAGGTGGCAAGAATACACAGAAGAACTGTACAAAAAAGAGCTTCAAGACCTAGACAATCATGATGATGTGATCACTGACCTAGAGCCAGACATCTTGGAATGTGAAGTCAAATGGGCCTTAGAAAGCATCACTACGAACAAAGCTAGTGGAGGTGATGGAATTCCAGTGGAACTATTCCAAGTCCTGAAAGATGATGCTGTGAAAGTGCTGCACTCAATATGCCAGCAAATTTGGAAAACTCAGCAGTGGCCACAGGACTGGAAAAGGTCAGTTTTCATCCCAATCCCAAAGAAAGGCAATGCCAAGGAGTGCTCAAACTACCGAACAATTGCACTCATCTCACACGCTAGTAAAGTAATGCTCAAAATTCTCCAAGCCAGGCTTCAGCAATATGTGAACCGTGAACTTCCTGATGTTCAAGCTGGTTTTCGAAAAGGCGGAGGAACCAGAGATCAAATTGCCAACATCCACTGGATCATGGAAAAAGCAAGAGAGTTCCAGAAAAACATCTATTTCTGCTTTATTGACTATGCCAAAGCCTTTGACTGTGTAGATCACAATAAACTATGGAAAATTCTGAAAGAGATGGGAATACCAGACCACCTGATCTGCCTCTTAAGAAATCTGTATGCAGGTCAGGAAGCAACAGTTAGAACTGGTCATGGAACAACAGACTGGTTCCAAATAGGAAAAGGAGTACGTCAAGGCTGCATATTGTCACCATGTTTATTTAACTTATATGCAGAGTACATCATGAGAAATGCTGGACTGGAAGAAACACAAGTTGGAATCAAGATTGCCGGGAGAAATATCAATAACCTCAGATATGCAGATGACACCACTCTTATGGCAGAAAGTGAAGAGGGGCTAAAAAGCCTCTTGATGAAAGTGAAAGTGGAGAGTGAAAAGGTTGGCTTAAAGCTCAACATTCAGAAAACGAAGATCATGGCATCTGGCCCCATCACTGCATGGGAAATAGCTGGGGAAACAGTGGAAACAGTGTCAGACTTTGTTTTTCTGGGCTCCAAAATCACTGCAGATGGTGACTGCAGCCATGAAATTAAAAGACGCTTGCTCTTTGGAAGGAAAGTTATGACCAACCTAGATAGCATATTCAAAAGCAGAGACATTACTTTACCAGCAAAGGTTCGCCTAGTCAAGGCTATGGTCTTTCCTGTGGTCATGTATGGATGTGAGAGCTGGACTGTGAGGAAGGCTGAACGCCGAAGAATTGATGCTTTTGAACTGTGGTGTTGGAGAAGACTCTTGAGAGTCCCTTGGACTGCAAGAAGATCCAACCAGTCCATTCTGAAGGAGATCAGTCCTGGAATTTCTTTAGAAGGAATGATGCTAAAGCTGAAACTCCAGTATTTTGGCCACCTCATGCGAAGAGTTGACTCATTGGAGGAGACTCTGATGCTGGGAGGGATTGAGGGCAGGAGGAGAAGGGGACGACAGAGGATGAGATGGCTGGATGGCATCACTGACTCGATGGATGTGAGTCTGAGTGACCTCCGGGAGCTGGTGATGGACAGGGAGGCCTGGCGTGCTGCAGTTCATGGGGTCGCAAAGAGTCGGACACGACTGAGCGACTGATCTGATCTGATCTGATCTGATAACAAAAGCAACAGAAAGCAAGTCAAAGAAACAGTTACAACATGGAGTCAGAACTGGCTTGTCCCTGCAACACAGCTGGTGAACAGTCATATCAAGGTGCAGCTTTAGATGTAGCACCTGGCTTTGCAAAAGGCTGGACAGAGGCCTCATCAACCCCTCCCCCAGTGTTATTCTGGGAAAAGAGATGAATGATGAGATTAAATCCCATGCCCCCTCTCCCACAATACCAAGCTCATCATTTTTCTCCCAAAGACAATTTGCTTCTCCATAACATTGCTTTGGCATAACATCTGCTATATTACAGGTATTTGAACACCCTCTTCCCTACTCTCCTCCATCCATGAACTGTGGTATTCCTTTCTGCTTTTCCACCCCTGACCTAAGCCTGCATTCAGGAGCTTATGTTTTCCATCCTCACTGGCTTCGGAAACCTAATCTGAGCAACACTCGCTGGCTTCAGAAACCCCCTTGTTGTCTTTCACACTTTGTTGCCTCTGCCTGGAATGTCCTTCTCTCTCTCCTTGCCCTTTGGTCCAAAGGATATTCCCACTTCCGATCTTAGCAGGGACTCCCCCACACTGCCAGGCTGTGCTGACTTCTCCCTGCCTCCCACTTCGTACACCCCTCTCCTAAGCCTTGACTACACTATTTTGCAATTACATGTTTACCTCTCTCCTCCCAGAAGTACTGTATTTTCTTCATCTTTATTTTCTTCATTGCTATGGCCCCAGCCAACACAACACACATTTTAGATGAATACTGACAAGACCTTGGTCAGATCAGATCAGTCGCTCAGTCGTGTCCGACTCTGTGCGACCCCATGAACCGCAGCACGCCAGGCCTCCCTATCCACCACCAGCTCTCGGAGGTCACTCAGACTCACATTCATCGAGTCAGTGATGCCATCCAGCCATCTCATCCTCTGTCGTCCCCTTCTCCTCCTGCCCTCAGTCCCTCCCAGCATCACAGTCTTCTCCAATGAGTCAACTCTTCGCATGAGGTGGCCAAAATACTGGAGTTTCAGCTTGAGCATCATTCCCTCCAAGACCTTGGTATCTCTGTCTAATTCTCCAAATCTCTCCAGAGACCAGCACTATTCAGCCAGAGCTGCACTCCTGCCCTGCTTTTCAGAGCAAGAAGGGAAGCTGTGAAGGATGCTCGCCA
This sequence comes from Tragelaphus eurycerus, assembly GCA_935064755.1. Classification (NCBI taxonomy): domain Eukaryota; kingdom Metazoa; phylum Chordata; class Mammalia; order Artiodactyla; family Bovidae; genus Tragelaphus; species Tragelaphus eurycerus. The sequence goes on from CAKXYN010000003.1 coordinate 20,076,098, forward strand.
TAATCCATCACACGTCTCACTGTAGAGAACCGTCAAGGATAGGCCACTTAAGGGAAACCTTTTTAAACTGTGCTTAAAAGCCAGGTATGGTGGGAAAACCACTTCATCACACCAGGAGGGTCAACAACACACTAGGAGAGAGTCAGAAGAGGGAAAACCTCCCTGGGAAATGGAGCAGGACCACTTGGTCCTTGCCACCCCCTCCCTTCCATGTCCTCAGCCTGCCTTTTGTCTGCAGAAAACCTTTAGCCACAGCAGAAGTTTAATCAGAGAAGTGAGAAAATGCAGGAGTGGAACTTCCCTGGTGGCTCAGTGAGGTGGGACTCCACCTGCCAACGCGGGGGACACAGGTTCCAGCCCTGGTCTGGGAAGATTTCACCTGCCAGAGCAACTAGACCCATGCCCTACAATTCTGAGCCCGCACTCTTGAGCCCACAACCCGCAACTACTGAAGCCCGCCCGCCTGGAGCCTGTGCCCTGCTCGCTGAAACTAGGGAAAATCTGTGCACAGCAACAAAGATCCAGGGCAGCCAAAAATAAATAATTTTTTTAAAAAAATAGAAAATGCAGAAACAAAGGAAAACAAATAATATAGTCACTATGTTGTAGCCACGCATTCCGAGAAACAAATGCACTCAGAAGGACAATGAAGATAGTGGAGTGCAGTTTGTTACACCGGCGGGCCCAAGGCAGAGTCTCCTCTTTACCCGAGGACCCCGACAAGTTTTTCTGAAAACCTTATACACCCTAAGTGTACTTGCTCAAACCCACCTTTCCAAATTCCCCTGAAACTAGTCTGGACAAGGTAAAAGACACTATCAAAGTTAACTCATGATTCGTGTGTCACAAGACTAGATAAACAGTGGACATTTATCAACAGGACTGTGGTCATATCCCTATAAACATAATGGAATTTATGACTTTGTTCTGTTACAGAGATAATTAGCATATTCTTTTAGACAACGGAGAGTCCAAGTACAAGTCCTGAGGCTCTTTTATCCGGCGGGTCTGGTTTCGCATTGGTATTCCGCTTCTATAGACACCGGGCACAAAGTTCAGAGTCCATTGGGAGGGTGATCATGCTTGTAGCCTAATGTTCGCAGTGTGGCCTAAGGTGGAGTCCAGCTCTGTCTGTTTTCTCCTTCAACTAAGCATAATCAAGGACCTTTAGTTCCTCCTCAAGGGCAATAGATAATACTCTGAGCTATATCCTGTGAACCCTCTTATAGACACTGAACCCCTACCAGGTGAAATTAACCACTTGATGACCAAACTGTGGCCATGACATAAAGTGCCTCAATTTTGAGAACTGGCCTCAAAGAAACGTGGAAGTGAAGATTAGCTGTACCTAAAAAACCAAGATGACGCTGGTCAGACCACCAATGACAGTCAGAGCTGACTGTGCTCTTTCTGCATGTAGCCCCCTCTTTATAGGCAAGAGCCTATAAAAGCTCTTGCCCCCTGATTGTTATGGGGGAATTGGCTTTTGGACAGACATCCGCCTTTCCCCACCCCCCAGTTGCCAGCATCCAGAATAAAGCAAACTTTCCTTTCCACCAACCTGGCTTCTTTACTGGTTTTTGAGCGGTGAGCAGCCAGACCCCACTTGTGGTAACACCCACACAGAAGGGCCTCAGATCTTGACATAGCAGCAGCGATGTCCTGAGGACGCCAGCCTTGTGCCAGTTCCCTGTGCCCCAGAGAAGCCTGTTCCCCTTGAGGGCCGTTAGGCAGAAGTACCTTCCACTAAGAGCATCTGAGGGTCAGGGAAGCAAGATGCATCATCAGAAACATGTTTACCCAGCTGGCCACTGGTGGCCAAGTATTCTTTACCAGAACATGATGATAAATTCCATAACCCACCAGAACTTCAGCAGATGGAAAACTTGATGAAAGAATCACTTAAAATGAGAGGATCCTAATACAGGCTGTGGGCCTCTGTTAACCCATCTGAACATCACTCTACTCCAAGCTCAAGGGTAGCCTCCTCTTCATCACAATAATTCTTAAATGTATGGGACCTGGCCACCTCTCAAATATTTCTCTTAATAGACAGAGGTTCCTACAAGGTGGAAGGCCTTGACTGCCTCCATGAGGAGGGAAAAATATCAAACCTGTTTGACTTTCAAACTAAGTCCATTAGTGTTTCCTATCCACCCCTTTTCTGCTTCTTTGGTTAAAAATAGGAAAGGCATTATGAATTGGTGAAGTATCAATAAGAAAAAGACTATGATTTGGAGTAACACAGATCAGATCAGATCAGTCGCTCAGTCGTGTCCGACTCTTTGCGACCCCATGAACTGCAGCACACCAGGCCTCCCTGTCCATCACCAACTCCCGGAGTTCACTCAGACTCACGTCCATCGAGTCAGTGATGCCATCCAGCCATCTCATCCTCTGTAGTTCCCTTCTCCTCCTGCCCCCAATCCCTCCCAGCATCAGAGTCTTCTCCAATGAGTCAACTCTTCCCATGAGGTGGCCAAAATACTGGAGTTTCAGCTTTAGCATCATTCCTTCCAAAGAAATCCCAGGGCTGATCTCCTTCAGAATGGACCGGTTGGATCTCCTTGCAGTCCAAGGGACTCTCAAGAGTCTTCTCCGACACCACAGTTCAAAAGCATCAATTCTTCGGCACTCAGCCTTCTTCACAGTGCAGCTCTCACATCCATACATGACCACAGGAAAGACCATAGCCTTGACTAGGCGAACCTTTGTTGGCAAAGTGATGTCTCTGCTTTTGAATATGCTATCTAGGTTGGTCATAACTTTCCTTCCAAGGAGTAAGTGTCTTTTAATTTCCTGGCTGCAGTCACCATCTGCAGTGATTTTGGAGCCCAGAAAAATAAAGTCTGACACTGTTTCCACTGTTTCTCCATCTATTTCCCATGAAGTGATGGGGCCAGATGCCATGATCTTCGTTTTCTGAATGTTGAGCTTTAAGCCAACCTTTTCACCCTCCACTTTCACTTTCATCAAGAGGCTTTTGAGTTCCTCTTCACTTTCTGCCATAAGGGTGATATCATCTGCATATCTGAGGTTACTGATATTTCTCCTGGCAATCTTGATTCCAGCTTGTGTTTCTTCCAGTCCAGCATTTCTCATGATGTACTCTGCATATAAGTTAAATAAACATGGTGACAATATACAGCCTTGACGTACTCCTTTTCCTATTTGGAACCAGTCTGTTGTTCCATGACCGGTTCTAACTGTTGCTTCCTGACCTGCATACAGATTTCTCAAGAGGCAGATCAGGTGGTCTGGTATTCCCATCTCTTTCAGAATTTTCCACAGTTTATTGTGATCTACACAGTCAAAGGCTTTGACATAGTCAATAAAGCAGAAATAGATGTTTTTCTGGAACCTCTCTTGCTTTTTCCATGATCTAGCGGATGTTGGCAATTTGATCTCTGGTTCCTCTGCCTTTTCTAAAACCAGCTTGAACATCAGGAAGTTCACGGTTCACATATTGCTGAAGCCTGGCTTGGAGAATTTTGATACCTAGGTCCTAATCTCAGCTCTTCTGTTACCTGGAGCAAGCTCCTCGATCTTGCCAAACCTCAGTTTCTTTGTCTGTAAAATGGGATTGAAAATAAACACTTCAGAAGGCTAAAGTAAGAAATAAACAAAAAACAAAACAAAAAACAGAAATAAACAAGATAATGGCCAAAATCACCTAGCAAGTCTCCTGCAATGGAAGAAACTCAGTAAATGCTACTTCCTCCACTTGAACACAGGTTCCCAAAAGGCGGGTGTTATATGTACAAAGTAATGTCTCTGCTTTTGAATATGCTATCTAGGTTGGTCATAACTTTCCTTCCAAGGAGTAAGCGTCTTTTAATTTCATGGCTGCAGTCACCATCCGCAGTGATTTTGGAGCCCAGAAAAACAAAGTCTGACACTGTTTCCACTGTTTCCCCATCTATTTCCCATGTAGTGATGGGACCAGATGCCATGATCTTCGTTTTCTGAATGTTGAGCTTTAAGCCAACCTTTTCACTCTCCACTTTCACTTTCATCAAGAGGCTTTTTAGCCCCTCTTCACTTTCTGCCATAAGAGTGGTGTCATCTGCATATCTGAGGTTATTGATATTTCTCCCGGCAATCTTGATTCCAACTTGTGTTTCTTCCAGTCCAGCATTTCTCATGATGTACTCTGCATATAAGTTAAATAAACATGGTGACAATATACAGCCTTGACGTACTCCTTTTCCTATTTGGAACCAGTCTGTTGTTCCATGACCAGTTCTAACTGTTGCTTCCTGACCTGCATACAGATTTCTTAAGAGGCAGATCAGGTACAAAAGGGCTTCCCAGGTGGCACTAGTGGTAAAGAACCTGCCTGCCAATGCAGGACACTTAAGAAATGTGGGTTCAATCCCTGGGTTGGGGAGATCCCTTGAAGGAGGGTATTCTTACTTGAAGAATCCCATGGACAGAGGAGCCTGGTGGCCTATAGTCCATAGGGTTGCAAAGAGTCAGACACGACTGAAGCAACTTAGCATGCATACGTGCAAAAAGGGCTTCATAGTCAAATAAATTTGGAACATGCCTGCTTAGACAACTTGAAACCCATTTTTTCTCTGCCGGACTTTTCAGAGCCTTTAACCTACCAATATGAGCTCCAGGAGGTGCTACAGTCTTCAGGCTTCCCAGCCTACTGTGACCATAAACCCTCTTCATGGACACCACTCAGGAGCAGTGCTCTGTGGCTTACCATTTACAAAATGATGCTTTAGATTAAAGAGAGCATATCAGCTAAATGCCACACTGTTTAAATGACCTCTTCCGGATTATGTAAATAGCATTGTTTCCCTTTAGGGAAAACATTGTCAAACCCCAAAACTTCTGCATCAAACGAGTGCTTAACCCAGCCCTAACTTTTTCTAGATGTGGACCAGCAGTACCCGCTGCCTCAGCTTCACTGCTAATTATCTCTGCTGACGCTCCCCAGCACGCGCTTCTCTGGAAGAATCGGGGGCCAAAAATAAAAGTAGAGGGGTGAATGCTTAAGCATTTTTAGGTTTTCATCTGATTGGATGTCTCATATATGCATGTACTCTAAATAGGGATTTCTGGGCCAAACTGTAGCAGCAGAGAAATTTTCAACCATTTTATTAAGTTTTCACACCCTTGTAAAGGAAGCAGGCTAAAGACTCACACACTCAGCTAGCAGAGTTAGAAACAGACAGCCAGAGAGTTCAGCCGGAGGGCAAACTGCCACGGGAGGAGGGCACGGCCTCCCTGAGGCTCCAGGTTAGACTTAAAAGCATCTTCTATTATCATTGTCACTTCTACTCATCAGTTACGAATCCTGGCATGTTGTGAAACACACCAATTCTGCTGGTAAGTAAATTTCATTCTGCAGAGGAAGGGAATTAACAAGTAAGCTCCATCTTTCCAAAACTATTTGTCAGGCTTAAAGAGCTCCTCTAGGTGCTATGGTCCAATCCAGCTCTGCCTAGTGACCTGCCTACAAGCTTCACAGCTGAGGTTGTGGATTAGATGCAAGGACAGTTTATCCCTTCATGCAGATGAGAATGTCAGATGGCTCACCTTCACCACCGTCCCCTGAATCACAGGGCACACTTAATCCTGCGGCTAAACGAAAGGCTGAGCACAATGATATCAGACTGGAGGCGAGAGCTTTGAAAACAAGTGTTACATTTACGAAGTTGCAATCTCAACATCCCGCTCACCACCCACTCCCAGCTCCCTCTAGCTGTGTTCCTCTCAGTAACACCCCAATGCCTAGAGCAGCGCCTGCTGCAACGGAACACTCATTGTCATTTCTGCAGAATGAAGAACCATCTATTGAGCCGTTATGCTAGGAAGCCCTGGGTGGGGCTCTTATCCGCACACCAGGTCTGCTAAATATACAGTCATCCCATGTAACAGATAATAAAATCAAGGCTAGTAAAGTAATGCTCAAAATTCTCCAAGCCAAGCTTCAGCAATATGTGAACCGTGAACTTCCTAATGTTCAAGCTGGTTTTAGAAAAGGCAGAGGAACCAGAGATCAAATTGCCAACATCCACTGGATCATGGAAAAAGCAAGAGAGTTCCAGAAAAACATCTATTTCTGCTTTATTGACTATGCCAAAGCCTTTGACTGTGTGGATCACAATAAACTGTGGAAAATTCTGAAAGAGATGGGAATACCAAACTATCTTATCTGCCTCTTGAGAAATCTGTATGCAGGTCAGGAAGCAACAGTTAGAACTGGTCATGGAACAACAGACTGGTTCCAAATAGGAAAAGGAGTACGTCAAGGCTGTATATTGTCACCATGTTTATTTAACTTATATGCAGAGTACATAATGAGAAACACTGGGCTGGAAGAAACGCTGGACTGGAAGAAACCCTGGACTAGAAGAAACACAGCTGGAATCAAGATTTCCAGGAGAAATATCAATAACCTCAGATATGCAGATGACACCACCCTTATAGCAGAAAGTGAAGAGGAACTAAAAAGGCTCTTGATGAAAGTGAAAGTGGAGAGTGAAAAAGTTGGCTTAAAGCTCAACATTCAGAAAATGAAGATCATGGCATCTGGTCCCAGCACTTCATGGGAAATAGATGGGGAAACAGTGGAAACAGTGTCAGACTTTATTTTGGGGGACTCCAAAATCACTGCAGATGGTGACTGCAGCCAGGAAATTAAAAGACACTTACTGCTTGGAAGGAAAGTTATGACCAACCTAGATAGCATATTCAAAAGCAGAGACATTACTTTGCCAACAAAGGTCCGTATAGTCAAGGCTATGGTTTTTCCTGTGGTCATGTATGGATGTGAGAGTTGGACTCTGAAGAAGGCTGAGCGCCGAAGAATTGATGCTTTTGAACTGTGGTGTTGGAGAAGACTCTTGAGAGTCCCTTGGACTGCAAGGAGAGCCAACCAGTCCATTCTGAAGGAGATCAGCCCTGGGATTTCTTTGGAAGGAATGATGCTAAAGCTGAAACTCCAGTATTTTGGCCACCTCATGCGAAGAGTTGACTCATTGGAAAAGACTCTGATGCTGGGAGGGATTGGGGGCAGGAGGAGAAGGGGACGACAGAGGATGAGATGGCTGGATGGCATAACTGACTCGATGGACGTGAGTCTGAGTGAACTCCGGGAGTTGGTGATGGACAGGGATACCTGGTGTGCTGCAGTTCATGGGGTCGCAAAGAGTCGGACACGACTGAGTGACTGAACTGACTGACTGACTGAAAATCAAGGCTCAGACATGTCCAGAAACATATCCAAGGATGCTCTCACAGTATCTGTATCCCAGGCAAGGCCAGAGAGGCCCAAGGAGATGGACAGTCAACCTCGCCATGTCTGAAGTGGAGGACACTTGCCTCGGTCACTGCTGGGTTGCCCTTCCAGAATCTTCCAATAGCATTGAAAATGGGAAACAGTAGTGCTCCAATTGTAATCTTACAACAGTAATTTCCCTTATTCATCAAGTGCTTCCTATTCGCCAGCCATTATTCTGCATACTTTATATATTAGATTAGATTAGATCTGTCGCTCAGTCATGTCTGATTCTTCACGACCCCATGAATCACAGCACGCCAGGCCTCGCTGTCCATCACCAACTCCCGGAGGTCACTCAGACTCATGTCCATTGAGTCAGTGAGGCCATCCAGCCATCTCATCCTCTGTCGTCCCCTTCTCCTCCTGCCCCCAGTCCCTCCCAGCATCAGAGTCTTTTCCAATGAGTCAACTCTTCGCATGAGGTGGCCAAAGTACTGGAGTTTCAGCTTTAGCATCATTCCTTCCAAAGAAATCCCAGGGCTGATCTCCTTCAGAAGGGACTGGTTGGATCTCCTTGCAGTCCAAGGGACTCTCAAGAGTCTTCTCCAACACCACAGTTCAAAAGCATCAATTCTTCGGCGCTCAGCCTTCTTCAGAGTCCAACTCTCACATCCATACATGACCACAGGAAAAACCATAGCCTTGACTATACGGACCTTTGTTGGCAAAGTAATGTCTCTGCTTTTGAATATGCTATCTAGGTTGGTCATAACTTTCCTTCCAAGGAGTAAGTGTCTTTTAATTTCATGGCTGCAGTCACCATCTGTAGTGATTTTGGAGCGCAGAAAAATATTTAATCCTCACAACAACCCAGTTGACTAGGTATGATTCCTGTCGCTCATTTTACAGAGGGGAGAACTGAGGTCTGTAAAGGTCAAATGCCTTTTCAAAAGTTCAAGAGCCAGAATTCAAATCCAGGCAAGGCAGCCTGGCTCGAGAACCCACACAGGCTCCAAGCGCTCAGTCTTCCCGCTCTCTTGCTGTGCTTTCAGGCTGGGAAGACTTCGTCCCTCATGGGTTTATCTGAAAGTAACACAACACTGTAAACCATCTATACTTCAATTTAAAAATAAATAAAATGAAAAAAAAAAAAAGAATTCCAGAACTCGTGTAACAAGCAGAACTCTTCTAAAAGAGGTAAATTGGAACCAAGGCAGGCTCCTGCAGTTATTTGCAGTTACCACTTACTGCCTGAGTCTGCTTCCCATGTGTTGCAATACTAAAGAACCAGCCTGCCAATACAGGAGGCACAGGAGACCAGGTCCTATCCCTAGGCGGAGAAGATCCGTAGAGAAGGAAATGGCAACCCAGTCCAGTATTCTTGCCTGGGAAATCCCATGGACAGAGGAGCCAGATGGGTTACAGTCTGTGGGATCGTGAAGAGACAGACACAACTAAGCTACTAAGCACATCCAGCCTTCAGGGGGTTGCTGGGGAGGCCTAACCCACAGTGGGTCCAGTCTGTCCAGTGCACAGACATAGTTGTTACCTGTAAGTGCCTCTCGGTCTGCGGCGGCAGCAGTGATGGTTTGGGCTTTGTGACCATAGAAACAAGATGCGCTGTCACTAAGGTCAGTCTGGCCTAGATGTAAGATGGGTAGGTAAGACTGGGGGTAAGGAGATAGTCAGGCTTGAGTAAATCTAGAGTGGTTAACGTCTAGACAATTAGGGTTAGGAAAAGCTCTCAAGGAAGATAGCACGTAAGATGACGCTTAAAAGGATGCGTAGGATTTTCATAGGCAGAGATAGAATGATGTTGGCAGTAAGATTTGAAAGAAATAAATACACAAACATGGGCTACAGTCCATGGGGTCACAAAACCGAGCACGCGTGCACACCTGAGTCTGCAGTGAGCCACCCAGAAACGGCTGGTGCTCCCAGCGGGGTCTACATGCCACCTGATGAGGTCCCTGGTGCCACCAGCATCCTCTCGATGCCATCTCCAACCCCGGTAAGGTGGAGTGTGGCATAGATATGGGAGGTGTGAGAGAGGGAGAAGGTGAATAGAATAATGACATAAAAATGGACGTGGGGCCTTGTGTGAGCAGGCTAATGACATGAGATAGAAGTGTAAGAAGTATCTTCACTTCTTTGCCTGTAAAAGCTTCAAGCACCTCAATTCCAATGAGCACTGTTATACAACAGCACCAAGCAGTTCTCAGATACCAGCTGGTGTCCTACAATCTGACTCAGTTTTGATACCATTAACCCGGTGAATGCAGCCATGAAATTAAAAGACACTTACTCCTTGGAAGGAAAGTTATGACCAACATAGATAGCATATTCAAAAGCAGAGACATTACTTTGCCAACAAGGTTCGTCTAGTCAAGGCTATGGTTTTTCCTGTGGTCATGTATGGATGTGAGAGTTGGACTCTGAAGAAGGCTGAGCACCGAAGAATTGATGCTTTTGAACTGTGGTGTTGGAGAAGGCTCTTGAGAGTCCCTTGGACTGCAAGGAGATCCAACCAGTCCCTTCTGAAGGAGATCAGCCCTGGGATTTCTTTGGAAGCAATGATGCTAAAGCTGAAACTGCAGTACTTTGGCCACCTCATGCGAAGAGTTGACTCATTGGAAAAGACTCTGATGCTGGGAGGGATTGGGGGCAGGAGGAGAAGGGGAAGACAGAGGATGAGATGGCTGGATGGCATCACTGACTCGATGGACGTGAGTCTGAGTGAACTCCAGGAGTTGGTGATGGACAGGGAGGCCTGGTGTGCTGCGATTCATGGGGTCGCAAAGAGTCGGACATGACTGAGCGACTGAACTGAACTGAACCCGGTGACAGCATCAGATCCCACAGGTCAAGGGCTAGGTGGCACTAGACTGACCCCACCCCACCCCGCTCCAGATGCCAATCAGAAGCCCTGGTCACTACCTGGTGCTTCTGACACACCAGTTACATATGGGAGGCTCCTACATCCCCTCCTTGGACTTAGATGCCAGTCACAGTCAAGGTGGTTACTTGTTCTTCTGTGAATCAGAGGTTCCCACAAGCCCTCCTCAAGTTTGAGAAATTTGCTAGAGCAGCTCACAGAACTCAAAGAAACAGTCTACCTACTAGATACTTTAAAAACAGCTTCCCAGATGGTGCTAGTATTAAAGAACTCACCTGCCAATGCAGTAAATGTAAGAGATGCAAATTCGATCCCTGGGTTGGGAAGATCCCCTGGAGGAGGAAATGGCAACATACTCGAGTATTCTGGCCTGGAGAATCCCATGGACAGATGGACAGAGGAACCTGGTGGGCTACAGCCCATAGGGTCACAAAGAGACAGACATGACTGAGCAAGCACCCAGGAATAGCCCAATGAAAGAGAGGCATATGGCAAAGCATGAGGAACAGAGCCCCCGTGCCCTCTCCATGCATGCTAAGTCACTTCCGTCGTGTCCAACTCTTTGTGACCCTACGGACTGTAGCCTGCCAGGCTCCTCTATCCAAGGGATTCTCCAGGCAAGAATACTGGAGTGGTTTGCCATTTCCTTCTCCAGGGGCTCTCCCTGACCCAGGGATCAAACCTGAGTCTCTTTATGTCTCCTGAATTGGCAGCTGTATTCTTTACCATTAGTGCCCTCTCCAGCCTCTCCAAATCTCCACGTCTTCATCAGACGAGAAGCTCTCCTCTCAGTTTATTATGAAAGCTTCATTACAAAGGAATGACTGATTAAATCATTGGCCAGCTTTGACCAATTCACCCACTAGACCCTCTCCTCTCCCTGACGGTCTGGGGTGGGGTTGAAAATTCCAACCTTCTAATCATATGTTGACTCCAATGGCAACCAAACCAGCCCCCAACCTTTGGTGAGAACCAAAAGTCATTTCATTAACTTAAATGACATCTTTCTCACCGTCATCTCTTAGGAAATTTCAAGGAAATTTTGAAACTCTGAGCCAGAATCAAGACAAAGACTCCTCAACCCTAACCCATCCCTGTTCCCAAAGTTCTGGCCTAAGGTGTCTGACCCCTCACTCCTAAAGCGCTCAGTCAGTCTTTGGCTCCCACCTCCCCTTCCCGAGGATATATGCCCCCAACCCAGACCTCTCTGGGCTCCAGGCTGAAATTTCCAGCAGCACCCTGGACACCTGCACCTGGGCATCCTGCCAGCTGCATGAATCTCAGGCTGAATTCACCACCTTCCCAAAGCACATTCCCAGTCAGAGGTGCAAGGTCTCTGTCCATCCACTTGTTCCCCAAGCAGAGGGCAGGTCCAGCCACAGTCGGCAAAAATCAGTCACTGCCCTTAGGAATAAAGGAACTCAGACAATAATCCAAGAAATAGATCTAAACTATGACTCAGGTGGTGATGAAGGCAAATGCAGCAGGCTTCGGAAATAGTTGCAGAGAAAGGCTCTATTTTATGCACATTTTTAATAGGAAAGGAGTACATCAAGGCTGTATATTGTCACCCTGCTTATTTAACTTACATGCAGAGTACATCATGAGAAACGCTGGACTGGAAGAAACACAAGCTGGAGTCAAGATTACCAGGAGAAATATCAATAACCTCAGATATGCAGATGACACCACCCTTATAGCAGAAAGGGAGGAGGAACTAAAAAGGCTCTTGATGAAAGTGAAAATGGAGAGTGAAAAAGTTGGCTTAAAGCTCAACATTCAGAAAACGAAGATCATGGCATCTGGTCCCATCACTTCATGGGAAATAGATGGGGAAACAGTGGAAACAGTGTCAGACTTTATTTTTCTGGGCTCCAAAATCACTGCAGATGGTGACTGCAGCCAGGAAATTAAAAGACACTTGCTCCTTGGAAGGAAAGTTATGACCAACCTAGATAGCATATTCAAAAGCAGAGACATTACTTTGCCAACAAAGGTCCATCTAGTCAAGGCTACGGTTTTCCCTGAGGTCATGTATGGATGTGAGAGTTGGACTCTGAAGAAGGCTGAGCGCCGATTGATGCTTTTGAACGTGGTGTTGGAGAAGACTCTTGAGAGTCCCTTGGACTGCAAGGAGATCCAACCAGTCCATTCTGAAGGAGATCAGCCCTGGGATTTCTTTGGAAGGAATGATGCTAAAGCTGAAACTCCAGTACTTTGGCCACCTCATGCGAAGGGTTGACTCATTGGAAAAGACTCTGATGCTGAGAGGGATTGGGGGCAGGAGGAGAAGGGGACGACAGAGGATGAGATGGCTGGATGGCATAACTGACTCGATGGACATGAGTCTGAGTGACCTCCGGGAGTTGGTGATGGACAGGGATACCTGGTGTGCTGCGATTCATGGGGTCGCAAAGAGTCGGACACGACTGAGCGACTGAACTGAACTGAACTGAATGCTCCAGGTCAAGATGTGTGTGTTAGCTGTTCAGTCATGTCCGATTCTTTGCAACCCCATGGACTATAGCCCACTAGGTTCCTCTGTCCTTGAAATTCTCCAGGTAAGAATACTGGAGTGGGTTGCCATTCCCTTCTCCAAGAGGTCTTCCCAGCCCAGGAATCGAACCCAGGTCTCCTGCATTGCAGGCAGATTCTTTACCGACTGAGCCACCAGGGAAGCCATGGTCAAGTTGCACTCCTTCAGTAAATGAGCCTGGAGAGAGAAAAGAAGATCTGACCACAGGACATATTGATGTTTAAGGATGAGGAGGATGAAGGGCAGCCTGGGAGATAGAGAAGGTCCTGCTAGGGAAGTAAGAGGACGAGCAGGAGTGAGGGTCCAGAGGCAAACCCAGGGAAATGTTTCTGGAAGGTCAACCAAAGCTGGGGCCCCAGTGGGGTGAAGACTGAAAAGAGACCATTGGTTCTGACAACACAGAGGTCTCGGAGACAAGACAGGGTAGATTGGATGGAGTGTGGAGAAGGAGACAGGTGAGAGAATTGAGAGGTGAAACGAGCTAGAATCAAGTCTTCTGTGGAGCTTTGATATTCAATGGTGCAGAGAGATGGAGCAACAGCTGAAAGAAAACAAAATCTAGGGCGGGGCTTGTTACGTTGGGAGATTACTCCTATTTGTATGCTGGCGTAATCCAGTGGAGAAGGAGAGTTTGTGGAAGAGAAGAGGGCATTGCAGAAGCAGAGCAATTGATGGGTAAGAGGGTTGAAGACATGGAGTGCCTATGGACAGTTTGCTTCCAACACAGCAGGGAAGGTCTGGTTGATGCCTCCCTAAACTCCTGGTTGCATCTCTAATCTACACTCCTGATTCTTCAGTCTTTAATCAATCACCAAATGTTGTTGTTTAGTCACCCCATACTATTGATCACTTTCACTGCTTGATTTTTGTTCTCATGCCATCATTCACAACGCAGTTATTACAAGCCTTCTTCTCGAGAAAATACATTTGCTTCAGTGTTCAAAGCAGAATCACATAGAGCCCTTATGCAGCCCAGATGAGCAGGACAAGCAGTTTGTCCCTATCAATGGATGAGGTCTGTGGAGAAGAGGAGCTCCTTACTGCCTGGTCCCACAGTCACTGGAGTTCAGTGACTGTGACACTTGACAAAGTGTCAAAGTGACAAAGACAGCTTGTCTTTGCTGTCTCCTGCCCTTTTCCTGTCCTAAGGCAGAGGCCCAGTGCCCCTGCTGGAGCCCAGAGAATGAAGGCAAGGCAAAGGGAAGCCCCCCACCACAGGTGCTGTGACCAGTGCTCTCCACACTCATACACAGATCCCAAGGCCACCAGGCATGCTCATTTGGCAGAAGCAGCTTAGACCAAGGGCAATGGCTCTTAGCAAATGATCTCTTTCCAGCCAAAAATTCCTCAGGGAGAAAGCATGGCTCTACCGATGGCTAAAATCAGTCCTGGCTTCTCCCCTGGCTTTGCATGGAAGTGTGCACCTGGCAGGCACAAGCCAACCCCTGCTGAAACTTCTCCCCCACTGACGAAACTGGAGCCAAGGTTGGAGGTACCCCAGGCCCTTCACAGAATCAAAGTCCAGGCCTGGGAAAGGAGGAAGGTGCTCCTTCTCCCAGCCCATGGAGGGCCTCACTCTTGCCTAGGATGACTGACAGTTGAAACATCAATTTCTTGGACAGTAAAATCCCACCCCTGGGCTTCCCAGTGGACTCCGTGATAAAAAAAAAAAAAAAAAAAAAAACCCACTTGCAATGCAAGAGATGTGGGTTCAATCCCTGGGTCAGGAAGATCCCCTGGAGGAGGAAATGGCAACCCACTCCAGTGTTCTTGCCTGGAGAATTCCATGGACAGAAGAGCCTGGTGGGCTACAGTCCATGAGGTTACAGAGAGGCAAACATGACTTCATGACTGAGCAATTACAGTTTTACTACAAAGGATTCAAATAAAGACCAGCCAAATGAAGAGACACAAGACAAGGTCTCAAATGTGGAGCTTCCATGTCTTCTCCCCAGGGCAGTGGAATGTGTCACTCTGGTGGCACGTAAGTGTGCTCACCAACAGGAAGCTCACCCATCCAGTGAGTCTCAGCATCCAGAGTTTCCAGGAGGGTTTCATTACATAGGCAAGGTTGATTGAATCATTGGTCATGTGATTGAACTCTCTCTCCAGCCTTCTCCCAGTCCCCACCCCATCTCTTCCACAGAAGTCAGGAGATCAGATTGATATCAGGTGGCTCAAAGCTTTAATTCTCCGATCTCATGGTTGGTCTTTCCCATGGTCACCCACCAACGTAAAACTATCTGGGTGCTCATCATATGTGACCTCATTAGCATAAGCCCAGTTGAGGTCGCAGGGCCCACTATGAATAACAAAGACAAAAACTCCCTCCAAGGAACCCAAGACAAAGACCAGACATTCTGTATTATATAACAGTCACGTGGGTCATCAACACCCACCTGGCCAAAAAGGGAAGGGAGAGAATAGACGATTTCCCAAGAGTGTGCATGAGCCGGGCCTGGGAGCAATATACATACACCGAATTGCAAGAGGATCTGGAATTTTTGGTCTAGCTGTATTCCTCGGAAGAAGAGAAAATAGATTTGTTAAACAGTAAGGTGGCTCAAATGGTAAACAATGCCTGCGATGAGAGAGACCCAGATTCAGTCCCTGGATTGGGAAGGTCCCCTGGAAATGGGAATGGCCACCCACTCTAGTGTTCTTGCCTAGAGAATTCCATGGACAGAAGAGCCTGACAGGCTACAGTCCATGAGTCACAAAGAGTTGGACATGACTGAGCAACTAATACTTAACAATGCCACACAGATACCTTATTAGCCTGAGGTAATAGTATTTGTCTTAGAGGAATAGACTGAAGATGAGATTATAAAGTTTCTCAGCATATTACTTGGTACATGTTGGGCAGATGACTAACCTCTTAACTATTCTCCCTTCCTCCTTTCTCCCTGGTCTGTCTTCTCTCCAGTTCTTTTCTACCCTTTGTTTCTGTTTAATATTTCTGCAAGCTCTACTTTTCACAAATCATTACCTACTCCCCACTCCATCTAAAGAACTTGGATAGTTTCTATTGTCTTCAGGGCAAAGTCCAAAGAGAACCTGCCATTAAGGCTCCCACCCTAACTTTCTGACTCCCCCACCACTACCCCTCATCCTGAAATAACTCCTGCTCTCGGAACATACCATGCAGTTCTGCTTCAGTTAGTTACTTGATTTCTGCTGCTGCTGCTGCTGCCGCTAAGTCGCTTCAGTCATGTCCGACTCTGTGCGACCCCATAGACGGCAGCCCACCAGGCTCCCCCGTGCCTGGGATTCTCCAGGCAAGAACACTGGAGTGGGGTGCCATTTCCTTCTCCAATATTTGATCTCTGGCCCCACCTAAATCGTACTCATATTTCAAGAAATAACTCATTTCCCATTTTCCCCATGAACCTCTTCTGACTACACAGGTGTTACTCCCTCAGATTGAACATATCATCTCTTCTTTCTGGACATTTGTGATACTTCTTCATATTATTTCATTAAGTTCCATCTGTGTAAGTATTCCTCCCTTTAGTCTAATTTCCTAAGAGCAAGAGCCATGTCCGGTATCCGGTACCCCTTGCATCTCTCTAGCTTACCTAGGGTAGTACCTTTTGCAGAGAAGGTATTTCAACAAATACTTGTTGTTTGAGGCATAAACATCAAGAGTACAATGCACTA
This sequence comes from Tragelaphus eurycerus, assembly GCA_935064755.1. Taxonomy (NCBI): domain Eukaryota; kingdom Metazoa; phylum Chordata; class Mammalia; order Artiodactyla; family Bovidae; genus Tragelaphus; species Tragelaphus eurycerus. The sequence goes on from CAKXYN010000003.1 coordinate 20,092,430, forward strand.
GGAAGAGTCCAGATCTGAGCTTAAAATCCAGTGACATTTTCAAGCTGCATAATCAGAGACAAGGTCATCCTTGAAGATCTCATTAAGTCAAGGCTAATTACCTCTACCAGACAGGGTGGTTATGAGTAGTAATGTGATAAATGTCCATAAGGCACTTCCCGAGTCCCTAGAACACAGTGTGCCTTCAACAAATGTTAGTTCCATGCCCAGCCACCCTACCTGAAACTGATGACACGAAATGACCTGGGAGGAGACAGGCAAAGCTGACAAATATATCTTACATTCCAAAGCTCACAGATCCTGGCCCCGGGGGGTGGGGGGGATAGGGGTGACCACCCCTTTTGGTAATATGTGGAAGACAAGATGCTCTTTTTTTTCTTTTTTGACAAGATGCTTTTCGACTCTAAGGGGGCCTGAAATGAGGTTTAAGGGATGGTAAGATGCTAGCAGCAGTAGCAGCAGCAGCAAGATGCTAGCAAATTCAAACTCAGAGTTATTTCAAGAAAAATTTGCATCCCAAAGGTCTGACCTCACCAGGGAGCTGGAGACCACTTTGTCAGTTTGGCAGGAAGGTGAATATTCCGCCCTGAAGAGCCATGGACCCAGACAGCCCTGGTTTAACGACCCAGCAGTAAGGGGACTGGCCTGTCCCAAACGAACAAGAGAAGATGGGGGACCACTCAGTCAGGCCTGCACCGAAAGGCACACATCCCCCTTCCACACTGACAAATGTCTTAAACTGGTCGTTAAGAGAGCCACCCCCTGGGACATCCAGTTGAGTCCATGGATGTTTATAACATGATGAATGGGTGCAACTCCAGATAAAAATAAAGCCCTGCACTATGGGGAGGAGTAGATGCGTGTCTGTGTGTCCTTCGAATTATCACCAGTAGTTGATCAAGAACTCACTGCACATTCTCTGCAGAGCAGCCTCTTTGTTATTGTTGTCATTCAGTTGCTAAGTTGGGTCCCGCTCTTTGCAACCCCGTGAACTCCTACACAACAGGCTTCCCTGTCCTTCACTATCTCCCAGAGTGTGCTCGAACTCAAGTCCATCGAGGAGGTGATGCCATCTAACCATCTCATCCTCTGCTGCCCTCCTCTTTTGCCCTCAATCTTTCCCAGCATCAGGGTCTTTTCCAATGAGTTGGCTCTTCCCATCAAGTGGCCAAACCACTGGAGCTTCAGCTTCAGCACCAGTCCTTCCAGTGGATACTCGGGGCTGATTTCCTTTCAGACTGACTAAAATCAGAGGGAAAAAGCAGAACCTCTGCTTCTTGCACAGGGCAGTTGAGTTTCCTGCCCACCCGCTTTCTCAGAGAGACCTGAGTTAGCCTCCCAACTCTACCACTCACCTGCCCCAGGACTTTCAGAAGCGATTTACCTTGACTTCCCCAGATGTACTGCCCTCTCAGTTGCCCTGAGCACCAACTGAGGAAACAGATGTCCCTACAGAGCCACCGCTGCCCCTGCCATTCTACTCATGAATGCTGTCAGTACATTATCAGACATCAGGAGATTGAAGAGCAGAGAGTAGCTTTGGCCACCTGATGCAAAGAACTGACTCATTGGAAAAGACCCTGATGCTGGGAAAGACTGAAGGCAGGAGGAGAAGGGGATGATAGAGGATGAGATGGTTGAATGGCATCACCCACTCAAAGGACATGAGTTTGAGTAAACTCCAGGAGTTGGTGATGGACAGGGAGGCCTGGCGTGCTGCAGTACATGGGGTCACAAAGAGTCGGACACAACTGAGCGACTGAATTTAACTGAGTAAATTGTAACTGTTTATTAAGCATGAATAGGAATCCAGTCTGAGCAGACACAAGCAAAAAATTAAAAGGGATTGAACTGGGGGGCATGGGATTGGCCCCTCTCCACCCAAGGCCCTTCAGCAGGATTGAAGGTCTCGTCTGACATCACGTGGGGCTGTCTGGTCACCTGATTTGCAGACCTTCTCAGGTTCCAATTGATGTGCCTTCCTTTGGAAAAGTTCTGGCCCTCTTGCAACCATGCTGCACGGTCCATCTATATTTTACAGATGAGAGCAGAACACCAAGGCTTCAGTGAAATGACATTTCCAAATGACATCAGGGGGAATTGCCATGCCCCCCAATTCAAAGACCTAGTTGGTGGCAGAGCTGGAATGCAGAACTATTGGTCTGAAGCCACCCTCTCAGCCATGTACCCTTCTCCCTTTCTAAAGCCCTGACCCCCCTGGGACTTTGCAGTAGTGGCTACAGGGTTTGGAGACAACTGGCAAAAGGACAGTGAACTTGCATGGGAGCCCGTGAGTCCAAGTCCCTTTACAGTTGAGATGGAGCATCCCCATGGTGACTGCCGGGCAGAGGGGCCGGTGGGCAGTCCGGGCCCATCACCATGACAACAGGCAAACGGCACTTTCTCCTTCCCAGACCCGTCTGTCCATCGCCACCTGTGATCTTCACTCCACTTACTTTCTAATGTGGACAAGAAAAGTGATCCCTCTTCTAACTGGTAGAAAATCTGAGCTCAAGAAAGTGGCATCACTGCCTAAGTGCTGGGCCAAGCCCCTCACAGTTCAGAAACAGCCCACCTGACAATCAGAAGGGTCTTCTCATGAAAACCCCACATTTATACCACAGTCGTGACAGAGAAACATCGGTGCCAGATCCCAGGCCTGTGTCTGAGCCCAGCTGCTTCTCATTCTCTTCTGAGGCCAGGCCTGCTGCGAGGTTTCATTTAATTGTGTATTTTTATCATTTGATATCTGTAGCCAGATGCCTGTAGGCAATAAATGCCCTTTTCCATCAGTTCAAGCAAGAAAATGTACCTGCCATGGTACCATTTGCTTCACTGGGCTGCTGACTTATTTTAAGAACTAAATCTTTGCTGCTACTCTATTTTTCACACTGGGGTGTATGTACTCCAAGACCATTAGTGACTTACACGGAGGGCAGTTTTCTTTCGAGTGAGAACGTAGCGCCACCTAGTGTCCGCTCGCTCAACCGCAACCAAAATAAATAGCGGTAACCTTGACAAATGAGAAAGTTTTGCGCTCTCAACCAGAATTTCTACACACATTCTTCTCTTCTCACATAACAGAGCTTTCTTGGCAGGATTATATTTGTCTTATTTTTAAGATAAATAAGTTAAGACACAAGGCTCCAGCAAGAAAGCTGAGTAAGTTTTCCACTTGCCAACTCAGGGTCATACTTTCCAACTTGGGTGGCTGTCATTTATAAACGATGAGCTCATGAGAGAAGAAAGCTAATGCAACCCCCAGGTGTCCAAAGCACGACCGTGGAGAATGGCAGCCCTCCCGCGGGACCTGATGCAATCGTCTTGACTTTATTTAGCCTCTCATACCAGCGTCTCTAAGCTCTGGGTGCAGGATTATCCTCACGGCACCCCCTAAGGAGTACAAATCTCAGTGATGTTATTACCTGGAACTCATATGTAAGGAGGTGTTTAGTCCTTCCTCTGTGGTGCTACCCAGACATGGGTCTGTTCACAGGCCCCCTAAAACTCACTGCCCCTCTACTTCCTTGCCAGGGCAAGAATTGATATCTGTCATCCTATTATCACTCTGGCCCTCATGCTCCCAATTTTTTCCAATATCTACACAGAATTTCTTGACCTTGCCACCATTGAGATGGATAACTCTTTGTTGGGGGTAGGGGACAGCGGTCTGTTCTGTGCGCTGTGGATGTTTAGCCACATAGCAGTTTTCTACCCACTAGATGCCAATAGCATCCCTCTCCGCATTTATGACAATCAAAATATCTCTAGACATTGCCAAACGTCCCCCGGGGGTGCAAAATTACCTCTAATTGAGAACCACTCTTCTAGAAGGCAAGTGCACAGAAATATAAATACAATAATACTAACAACAGTTGCTGCTGCTGCTCCCATTTGAAAGGTACAAATTGCATGTGAAGAGCTTGATGATACTATCTTATTTAATATTTGCAACCAAGAAACCAGTCTGTGTTGACGTTCTAAGGAAATATTTATATTGCACATCAAGAGACTAGAGCTCAGAGATGTTAGGTAACATAGCCAAGGTCACACAGCCAACAGTGGCAGAGTTATCATTTAAAATCAGGCTTTTGTGAATCCAAACCCTGAGCTCATCACCACCTCCAGATTCTGGGACCACAGATGGCAAATGTTTTTGAATAGCCCTGATTGTCCAAAGTCCTAGAGTATACTTAGCACTATTCAAATAATATATCCAGATCTAGGTTTAAAGACATAAAGACTGTAGCTCTTCTCTGTAAATTCAATCCAAAGTGTTACAGCCAAGGTTTTGCTCCACGGGAGAGCCCTGGGCCTGAGTGCAGACACAGTGGCCAATAATCCACTGTATGACCTTTATTTGGGGTCAGTTATTTAAGCTCTCAAAGTCTCTATTTAGTCACCTCCAAGATAAAAAGGATGAGTTAGAGATTTTCAACCCTGGCTGCACGCTAAAATCATACAGGGATCATGATGGGGAGCAAAAAAATCATATGGGGAGCCTAAGAGTCACCCCAAAACAATTACACCAGAATTGCTGGAACCTGGACCATAACATTTCTGAGCTCCCCAGGAACTCAATGTGCAGTCAGAACTGAGACAAATAGGACTAAGCCCCTCAAGTTTGTGTTTCTACTTTAGGACCCAATTCCCCTTAGAGCCGAGGTCCTCTCCTTCCCTTACCATGATACGCAAAGCTGGTTTAGGGGTGCCTGGTTTCTCTGTCTCCGAAAACTGTCCCAAAAGCCTTGAACAATTTCCTGGGACTGCCGGGGTCCAGCCCCGGTGGATCCAGGGATTCCGAAGGGGAGACGGCATAGGCGATCAGGAAACAACAGCTTATTAAAATATTAACTAAAGATATAAAGAGTGGTGAAAATGAAGATAGCTCAGTGAGGAAATTCAGTGAAGACAAGCGGATGAAATAAGGATAGCTCAGTGAGAACATTCTGTGGAGAGAGAAGGCTGAATAATTCAGCCAGAAGGTAAGAGAAAGAACGACATGGGGAGACCAAGCTTCGGTGAATAAGGCCCCACACTTTATTTTTCAAAGTAGTTTTTATACATTAAGTTATGCATAGAGGATAATGGTGGAAGGGGTGGAGTCATGCAGGGACAGCAGTCGCTGAGCCAGGCTTTCAAACCTATCATACGCAAAAGTTTAGGTGAGTTACATCATCTTCTGGCCTGGAGGCCTATTAACATTTTAAGGAACTTATTTTCTCTAAAGTGATTATTCTAAAGTCAGGCGCCACCCTCCAAAGGCATGGAACTTGCATTTCTATAGGGCAAAGGTGTGGTGGGTTATAACAAGAGAAAGAATTAACTCAAGGGTCCAAGGTTACAAACATTGAGGCTACTAACTACATTTCTATACACCAATTATATCAATCAATACACTGCCAAGGACACAGTAGGTAAGGGACATGGAGACTTAGCAGCAAACATTGGCCCAACAAGTGAAAAACCCTTCACCAATACAATTTCTAATCAATCTTTTAACTGCTCAAAGGAATCTGTGTTTAGACAGTTTAGAACATCTCATGCCTCTCACAGTTGGGAGGCTCTAAGACCAGGAGCTGACTGTGGCTCGGACCATGAACTCCTTATTGCCAAATTCAGACTGAAATTGAAGAAAGTAGGGGAAACCACTAGACCATTCAGGTATGACCTAAATCAAATCCCTTATGATTATTCAGTGGAAGTGAGAAATAGATTTAAGGGCCTAGACCTGATAGATAGAGTGCCTGATGAACTATGGAATGAGGTTCGTGACATTGTACAGGAGACAGGGATCAAGACCATCCCCATGGAAAAGAAATGCAAAAAAGCAAAATGGCTGTCTGGGGAGGCCTTGCAAATAGCTGCAAAAAGAAGAGAAGCGAAAAGCAAAGGAGAAAAGAAAAGATATAAACATCTGAATGCAGAGTGCCAAAGAATAGCAAGAAGAGATAAGAAAGCCTTCTTCAGTGATCAATGCAAAGAAATAGAGGAAAACAACAGAATGGGAAAGACTAAGGATCTAGTCAAGAAAATCAGAGATACCAAAGGAACATTTCATGCAAAAATGGGCTCGATAAAGGACAGAAATGGTATGGACCTAACGGAAGCAGAAGATATTAAGAAGAGGTGGCAAGAATACACAGAAGAACTGTACAAAAAAGAGCTTCACGACCCAGATAATCACGATGGTGTGATCACTGACCTAGAGCCAGACACCCTGGAATGTGAAGTCAAGTGGGCCTTAGAAAGCATCACTACGAACAAAGCTAGTGGAGGTGATGGAATTCCAGTGGAGCTATTCCAAATTCTGAAAGATGATGCTGTGAATGTGCTGCACTCAATATGCCAGCAAATTTGGAAAACTCAGCAGTGGCCACAAGATTGGAAAAGGTCAGTTTTCATTCCATTCCCGAAGAAAGGCAATGCCAAAGAATGCTCAAACTACCGCACAATTGCACTCATCTCACACGCTAGTAAAGTAATGCTCAAAATTCTCCAAGCCAGGCTTCAGCAATATGTGAACCGTGAACTTCCTGATGTTCAAGCTGGTTTTAGAAAAGGCAGAGGAACCAGAGATCAAATCGCCAACATCCGCTGGATCATCGAAAAAGCAAGAGAGTTCCAGAAAAACATCTATTTCTGCTTTATTGACTATGTCAAAGCCTTTGACTGTGTAGATCACAATAAACTGTGGAAAATTCTGAAAGAGATGGGAATACCAGACCACCTGACCTGCCTCTTGAGAAATCTGTATGCAGGTCAGGAAGCAACAGTTAGAACTGGTCATGGAACAACAGACTGGTTCCAAATAGGAAAAGGAGTACGTCAAGGCTGTATATTGTCACCATGTTTGTTTAACTTATATGCAGAGTACATCATGAGAAATGCTGGACTGGAAGAAACACAAGCTGGAATCAAGATTGCCGGGAGAAATATCAATAACCTCAGATATGCAGATGACTCCACCCTTATGGCAGAAAGTGAAGAGGAACTAAAAAGCCTCTTGATGAAAGTGAAAGTGGAGAGTGAAAGGTTGGCTTAAGCTCAACATTCAGAAAATGAAGATCATGGCATCTGGTCCCATCACTACATGGGAAATAGATGGAGAAACAGTGGAAACAGTGTCAGACTTTATTTTTCTGGGCTCCAAAATCACTGCAGATGGTGACTGCAGCCATGAAATTAAAAGACGCTTACTCCTTGGAAAGAAAGTTATGACCAACCTAGATAGCATATTCAAAAGCAGAGACATCACTTTGCCAACAAAAGTTCGCCTAGTCAAGGCTATGGTCTTTCCTGTGGTCATGTATGGATGTGAGAGCTGGACTGTGAAGAAGGTTGAGCACCGAAGAATTGATGCTTTTGAACTGTGGTGTTGGAGAAGACTCTTGAGAGTGCCTTGGACTGCAAGGAGATCCAACCGGTCCATTCTGAAGGAGATCAGTCCTGGGATTTCTTTGGAGGGAATGATGCTAAAGCTGAAACTCCAGTACTTTGGCCACCTCATGCGAAGAGTTGACTCATTGGAGAAGACTCTGATGCTGAGAGGGATTGGGGGCAGGAGGAGAAGGGGACGACAGAGGATGAGACGGCTGGATGGCATCACTGACTCGATGAATGTGAGTCTAAGTGACCTCCGGGAGTTGGTGATGGACAGGGAGGCCTGGGGTGCTGCAGTTCATGGGGTCAAAAAGAGTCGGACACGACTGAGCGACTGATCTGATCTGATCTGAAACAATCACATGTGGCCGGAAAAACCTATTCAGGCAGGCTAGAGGATTTCCAAAAGGAGTTTGTAGGCTGAAACACTGTCACATCCAGGAATTATTAACTGGAGCTGTAAGCTAGCTCTTTTTTTCAGAGAAAGGTAGTGAAGGACAGCCCCCTGTAAAGTCAGAGGTGTAGGTGAGAACACAAAGCAGAAAGTAGGCAGACTCTGGCTTTTTGGGGGTAGATGCTCAAGAACCTCCAGGGGGCTCCTGAGGCTTGATCTTGCCCTTGCGTTATTGCCGAGCCTCCTTCCTCATGACCTTTGTCATGGGCAGAGCACTAATCCAAACCAGCTCCCGACACTGGGACCCCCTCAGTGTCTCAACTGCCCTCCAGTCCCTGAACGAATCTTTTGCAGCCTCCCACTGTACCCACCAAAAGTCTGGAAACCCCACCCCACTGTCTATGGCAGCTGGGGGTGGCAACTCCTTCCACAAAAGGCTGCAAAGAGCAGGGAGCATGACAGAAGACAGCTGCCGTGAAAGACTATCCCCATCCTGGCCTCACTGAGTGCTTGCCCTGTCTGACTTTAATAAGGTTAATTCTAATCTGTGGTCTTTCAAGAGGTGAGAGAAGCTCCCCTTTCTAAACATGACTCACTGCCTCCCATTTCAGCCCAAAGGCGAGTGATAACATCTCACTCAGCAGGTGCCTAAGAGGAGTTCTGGCTACAGAAATGCGACTTCTTCCTTTCCTCTGCCTCCCACCACGTCTATTTCTGTGAACGACCCCACTACATTGGGAGGGCTTCACACAGTACTTTTAGGTACAAAAGAAGTAATAAAAGTAATTTACATCGATGAAGCATTTCTGAGACTCCAGGCTCTGGGTAAAGTATTTACACACACTGTTTCATTTCTTCTTTGCAAGCACCCTCCTGAGAAGGTACTGTTGTTATTAACGTCGTCATCATCATTATCCCCATTTTACAAATGTCTGCGTTCACTGTTCTTGTTCCTGGGCCTTGGTCCCCACGATGCCACCAACTATCTGAATGAAGGCGGGTTCCCACTGGCCCATGCAAGTGCAGGGACCATGTCCAGTTTGATTCACCACTGGTTCCCAGACTGGCAGAAAAAGAGCCAGAATTCAAACTCAGGCAGGCTGGCGCCTCTGTGCCTGTGAAGTCTATAAGGAAGGCTGAGAGGGACTTCCCTGAGATCTAGTGGCTAAGACTCTGCTTCCAAAGCAGGGGCCCAGGGTTCAATCCATGGTTGGGGAACTAGACCCCACATGCTGCAACTAAGAGTTCACATGCTGCAACTAAAGACCCCACATGCTGCAACTAAAAAAAACAGCTGAGTAAGCTCTCGGATGTGAGCCATGAAGGACACAGAAGAGCATATGGAAAAAGATATGAGCGGTGCGGTCAAGTGCTACCAAGACACCAAGGCTTTATCCATGAAGAGGCCAGGGAGGGTCATTTCATGGGAGTCGTGGGATGGAAGGGAGTTGGTGAGTTGAATAAATGGAAGATGAAGAACAGAGAGAACTGCTACCTAGCCCAAGCTCACGCTGCTCGCTGCACAACAGGCCAATAAATGGAGAGACAAGCTGCTGGAGCAAGGAATAGAGACTGTATTCAGAAAGCCAGCAGCCCAAGAAAACTGTGGACTAGTGTCCCAAAGAACCATCATCCTTCCCCAGTTAGAGGTCAGATTCCTTTTATCCTAAAAGGGGAGAATGGAAAGTCCTAATTCTGGCCAGACTCCAAAGGAGATGTGTTCATTTCTTCCTCCCTGGAGCCATTCACATGTGGGCCTGGTCAGGAGGTTTCCTGTGAGTTAAATATATTTTAGCTTAATGCTCATGACCTGGGTGGCGAAGGAAATGGCACCCCACTCCAGTACTCTTGCCTGGAAAAATCCCACGGACGGAGGAGCCTGGTAGGCTGCAGTCCATGGGGTCGCTAAGAGTCGGGTACGACTGAGCTACTTCACTTTCACTTTTCACTTTCATGCATTGGAGAAGGAGATGGCAACCCACTCCAGTGTTCTTGCCTGGAGAATCCCAGGGAGAGGGGAGCCTAATGGGCTGCTGTCTATAGGGTCGCACAGCGTTGGATACGACTGAAGTGACTTAGCATTAGCATGACCTGGGAGGCATGGTGTCCAGAGATGGGCCATCATAATGTAAGCTCTAGGCAACACTCCCCTTAGTGATTAACTTGTACTAAAGAATAAAAGTTCTCTGTTACAGAAAGAGTGAAGACAACTCCCTGGAGTGGAGGGAGACTTTTGTTTTGTTTGTTTTGCTTTGTTTTATCATGCTTTCCGTGAGAGAGACTCAAGCATGTTAAAAGCTGATGGGAGGTGTCCGGCGGAGACGGAGAGGCTGAAATGTTTGAGGGGTAGAAGGCAGAGTGGTACTGCAGGTCCCCGGCTGTCTCTGCTGTGTCAGAGGGAAGGCCAGAAAGCCAATCAGACCTTGCAGGTCCAGGTGGGTGGTACCTGAAGGGGACTGAGGCTGGCATCTTTACACCAAAAGTACATTCTACCCTCATGACCATCCTGGGAAGTATGGATGCTCGGTCCCTCTGCACAAGTGAAGAAACATCCTCAAAACTTAGATAACTTCAGGAACTTCCCTGGTAAGTCTAGTAGTTAAGATTGTGCTTCCAAGGTAGGGGATGTGGGTTCAATCCCTGGCACCAGAATCCCACATGCTGCACAGTATGGCCAAAAAATATTAATAAAATAAATTTTTTAAAGTTTGGTTAAAACAAAGAAAAAGAAAGGTTTGGTTTAAGAAAAAAAAATTTAGGTGACTTTGATGCAGCCAGCAAAGGGCAGAGCTTGGCTGGGCACCAGGTCCCTCTGGCACTGAAGCCTGAGCTGGTCTGTGGTTGCGGCCTGACACCCTCAGCAAAAGGTGACCAGGACCAAGTGCCACCAGATTCAAGCCAAGTCAACCAGATCCCCCAAGTCCCTGGTCTTCCCACTGCCCTGCCCTCCCCCTGCCTTTTGATCTGCAAGTGGTCAGCCCTCACCTCCCCGCTGTGAGTGAGTCTTTGTTGGCTCAGCAGCTCAGGAACAGACACCAGGGTCAGAGGAGCCCACCAAATGAGCCCTTGTCCAAGTTAAGAAATCAGTGCAGCAAGTTAATTCATCACCATGGTAGGACTGCGTGTGTGCATGGTAAGCCGCTTCAGTGGTGTCCAACTTTGCAACCCTATGGACCACAGCCCGCCAGGCTCCTCTGTCCGTGGGATTCTCCAGGCATGAATCCTGGAGTCGGTTGCCATCCCCTTCTCCAGGGGATCTTCCCCGCCCAGGGATGGAACCTGTGTCTCTTGTGTCTCCTGCATTGGCAGCCGGGTTCTTTACCACTAGTGCCACCTGGGGGCTAGAGGAGCATTTCCCCATCCTCCTTGGTCTTTGCCCTTCCAGGCTCCTCCCTCCCAGAACAACTTAACACCAGCAGCTAACTGATGTTCAGGCTAACTGGCTGTGCACCCTGACCCGCTGACACCCTGGCACTGCTTGTTCACGCCTATCTCCAGACTCAGAAAAGTGAAAGTGAAGTCGCTCAGTCGTGTCCGACTCTTAGCGACCCCATGGACTGGAGCCTACCAGGATCCTCTGTCCATGGGATTTTCCAGGCAAAAGTACTGGGGTGGGGTGCCATTGCCTTCCCCATACTTAACACTACAGATCAAAATTTTCCATTTCTCTTCAAGAACAGGGATATATTCTCTCCATCCCTTCCATAGAGCCTAACAAAATTCTGTGTAATCCATTTGCTTACTGGATGAGCAGGAATACTTCATTCCTGATATTCAGACTGTACACACTCCAGCTACACAGACCATCAACTCCTGGGGTGCTACTCTGGTAGTTTTCTGGGTCCCCAACTTACCATACCAAGTGTTTTTCTGGGCTACTGTTGACCACAGATATCAATTACCTTGAATGATTTTGGCTTTGTATTCCAGGAAGCTATCAAAAGGACTATTTTTTTTAGGAGATGTCTCAGCACTCAGAACTGGAGCCAAATCAGAGCTCATCCATCAATCACATCCAAAAGTCCAGGAAGCCAATTAAAATCCTATCTGAGAGAGGTCTGTTTGGTGTGAGATGGGACCAAAATCCAGGAGGTGAATTTGTTACAATGATTTTAATAAGCAGGGGCATTTCATTAGAATCTCACAGAACAGGGAGGCATTCAGGCTCAAGCTGCCCCCAGGAGGTTAGACTCTGCCCACCCACGAGTGGGACACGTCTGGCCTGTTAAAATCAAACACAAACAGAGACCAGACTCAAAAATCCCCTGAGCAGACAAGTTCAGTTTAGTTATACAAGCAAAACTTATTTTAGCTTCTTTTGCAAGACAAGCAAAGTTAACTTGACCTGGATCGCTTCTTCCTTTGGCTGCTGAAAATCATATGCAAAGCTTCAATCATTCCCCCAAATTGATACGAGGTAACCAAAAAACTGATTCCTTCTAGTATTGTAAATAATTCTGAATCGGTAACTGAGAAAAACGTGAAGAGTCAACAGAAGCACCCCCACACTGTATAAGGGGCTTCATAACGATATTCCTCGGAGCCTCACTCCATGTTTCAGTTTGACTGCTCCCCATTTACAAATCATCCTTTTTGGTGCGTGCACAATACTTTCCTATTTACTGCTTCAGTGGTTCATTGGTTCTGTTGTTGTGTAGTCGCTAAGTCATGTCAGACTCACTTGTGACCCCATGGACTGTGGTCCACCAGGCTCCTCTGTCCACAGAATTTCCCAGGCAGGAATACTGGCGTGGGTTGTCATTTCCTTCTCCAAGAGACCTTCCTAAGCCAAGGATCGAACCCTCAGCTCCTGTATTGGCAGGTGGGTTCTTTACCACGGAGCCATCAGGAAAGCCCTCTCTGGTGTTACTCCTGGCTCTTTTCTGAGCTCTTTCTGAACTCTGGACAGCTGTAAGGGGTGTGGGCCCAGGATGGTGAGAAGTACTGTGTGCCCTGGGTCATTGTGGGAGATGTTACTGACCCTCCTAGCAAGGATCTGCGCAAATAGAGGACAGGGTTGGCTAGGACTCAGGGCCCCTGACCCCAGCTCCCAGGTTCTGAGCCCCTGAGTGCCTCCTGTGTCCTGAGTTCCTACCAACTTGGGGAGGGGGGTAGGCCAGAATTCAGACACCTGAGCCAGGCAGCCAGCTTCCCTGGACACCAAGAATGCGGCAATGCGCTCAGGGATCTATCCCTCCTCTCTAGCACTACGTGGAAACCTGGAGGGCAGGGATTTCCTATCCTCTTCATTCCGAATCTCCTGCAACTAGACACCTGTATGCTCCGTGCTTCCTGGGACCCAAGGCCACAGGGCATAAATGCTGTCACTTCCGCTTGTGAATCTGTATGGGGCTTATAAAGCAACAGAGTCCCCGCTTCCCACCCCTCCCTTCTTTAGCATTGCTCCTCTCTCCCTCCATGCCCAGACTCGGGTGCTCCCAGCTGAGGGGTCCTATTCTTGCCTCCCATCCCCAGCTCAGTAGTGAGGGGCCAGATCCCAGGGAAGACCCCCCCAACTCCCTCCCTCCCTCCACACTCTGATCCTGGGGGTCCCCACTCAAGAGCCTACCTTTCATCTTGGACCTGCTGTTGCCAGCCCCTGAAGCTTCCTCATCTTCAAAATGAAGTGCAGGCTAAATGAACTTGAAAGTCCACCCTGACCCTTGAACCGCACATGCTCTGACCTTGACTCTAACTGTGGATGCGCTGGAATAAGGCCTACTCCCCGGACAGCGGGTGCGGGACAATGATGCTGAGGACGGTGCAGAAGAGCCGATGGATGCCTGGGCAGGTGCTGAGCCACCGGGCTCGGTCCTGTTCCCTTCCCCGCACCGCGATGCAAGGGACTCAGGCCCAAGCAGCTGGAGAGAAAGGAGAGCTTGCAGATGGGCAAGCAAGGCAAGCTGCCTGCTGTGCAGAGTGCTGCCCTACAGCAGAAAGAACAGAGAGCACAGCCAAGGGACTTCCACTTCCATCTCCTCCTCTCTCTCCACTCAAACTAGGATACCTTCCGCCACTTCCCAGTGCCTCAAGCTGGAATCTCTCCCTGGGATGTTCTCCTCTGGGAATGTTCAGCCCATGAAGCACAACGTCTGTCACGTTTGTACCTGGCATTTCACAATCTCTGCCCAGGGTCATGTTCTCAATTGTGTTGAATTCCCCAAAGAGCTCCAGGATAGAGCCAAAATGATCAACTCCATTTTACAGGTGGTGAAAGGGCTTGACAAAGGGGGTCAGGAGAAGCAGGAAGGGACATAAAATTAAATATAAAACTTCCATACACTTGTTTCTCTAATACCAGACTGAAAGTGAAAGTTGTGACCCCATGGACGGTAGTCTGCCCGTCTCTTCTGTGCATGGAATTCTCCAGGCCAGAACACTGGAGTGGGTAGCTGTTCCCTTCTCCAGAGGATCTTCCCAACCCAGGAGTTGAACCCAGGTCTCCTACATTGCAGACGGATTCTTTACCAACTGAGCCACCAGAGGCTTGATAAAGGTCGGGGTGGGGGGGGTGGTCAGGAGAAAGAAGAAGTGGTGTAAAAATTAAATATAAAACCCCCTTACACTTGTTTCTCTAACACCAGACTACTTATGAGCAAATTAAACTCTTTACAGGATGCCCACCCTCATGATCCTTCTTTTCATCTCATCCCTCATCTTTATGTCCTTTATCCTACAGCTCAAAAGTTAGAGTTGAGAGGAGAGGGGCCTTTTTTCTATCACATCCCATTGCGACTGCCCACACATCCTATTCACCAGGGCTGTGAGGAGGGTTGGTGCAGGTGAAAATCGCTGGTGAAGCTCCACTTGCCAGAGACAGCACAGGATCAAGAATGGAGGTGGAACAGGAGGGAAGGAGGCAGGGCACAACCTTGAAAAGAAGGATACGGCCACAGGACGCAACAAAAACTGGTTAGAACCAACCAGGTGCGAGATTGTGGAAGATTCAACTTCCACTGGACCTTGAGCCTCATTATACACTCACTAGTGCCATGACCATTCTTCGGCCAACCATAAAACATCAAGAGATGGGAATATCAGACCACCCTACCTGTCACATGAGAAATCTATTTGCAGGTCAAGAAGCAACAGTTAGAACCAGACATGGAACAAGGGAATGGTTCAAAATTGGGAAAGGAGTAATTCAAGGCTGTATATTGACACCCTGCTTATTTAACTTATAAACAGAGTTCATCATGTGAAAAGCTGGGCTGGATGAATCACAGGAAAATAAAGGATGTTACAAAATTACAACTTGGATGGAGAGGCCTTGGAAGTAAGGGAGGATGATGAGAAGACGTCTCCCAAAGCGGCTTCCTGATTTCTGCTGGCTCACAGAATGAACGTCATCGTAGATGTCATTCACTCAGCATTTATTGAGCACCTACTGTGTGCTAGACACTATTCTGGGTGCTAGGAATACAGCAGGGAGTAAAACAAAAACCCTTGGCCTCAAAGAACCAACATCCTAACCTGGAGAAATAATAAACATAATAGTAAGCACATTATCTAGTAGGAAAGGTTAGGCAAGTAGCATGGGGCAAAAAGGCAGATAAGGAGGACGGCGCAGCTTTTAGAAAGTGCTAGAGAAGGCAATGGCACCCCACTCCAGTACTCTTGCCTGGAAAATCCCATGGACAGAGGAGCCTAGTAGGCTGCAGTCCATGGGGTCGCTAGAGTCAGACACGACTGAGCGACTTCATTTTCACTTCTCACTTTCATGCACTGGAGAAGGAAATAGCAACCCACTCCAGTGGTCTTGCCTGGAGAATCCCAGGGACGTGGGGGGGAACCTGCTGCGCTGCCATCTCTGGGGTCGCACAGAGTCGGACACGACTGAAGCGACTTAGAAAGAAAGAAAGGGAGAGTCTTGTTGCGAAAGGTAACGTGAGCAGAAGCCTGAAGGAGGTATAAGGGAGAGAAGCCCGCAGACCACTGGGAGCGCGTGATCCTCATCCTCTCCTCCACGCGGTGCTAGCTCCTGCTGCCGGCATAATTTCATGCCTTCAGTAAATAATTAAGCAAAAGGAAATAAGGTATCGTTTCATTATCCAAATCATTTTTAAAAAGAGCAGGGACAAGCTTTACTTACTCTAATGTCTAATAGTATGTAAGTACATAATAAATATGTGTTGAATCAATTAATTCACCCACAATCAATAACTTACTTAATAAGAACACTACAATTTCCCTGTAAGTGTGAAACATGATACAAATTGTCATTTAAACAACAGATTGGAGACTCTTTTAAAATGTAAAAGTACCACTAGTAATATCAGAACACTACTATATTTTTGCTTTTTCCCTTCCAGCACTTACCTGTATCTATAACTTATAGGTATGATTTAGTGATTCGAACTGAATCATGAACACACGATTTTGAGAACGGGTTTTTTCTACTTATGATTTCGTTTTCGTAATTGCCATTGATAGAGAATGCTGCTGCTGCTGCTAAGTCACTTCAGTCGTGTCCGACTCTGTGCGACCCCAGAGACGGCAGCCCACCAGGCTCCCCTGTCCCTGGGATTCTCCAGGCAAGAATACTGAAGTAGGTTGCCATTTCCTTCGTATGAAGGTGAAAAGTGAAAGTGAAGTCGCTCAGTCTTGTCCGGCTCTGAGCGACCCCATGGACTGCAGCCTACCGGGCTCCTCCGTCCATGGGATTTTCCAGGCAAGAGTACTGGAGAGGGGTGCCACTGCCTTCTCCGAGAGGATGCACAGGCTATTTTCCGACTGCCAGAAAGCAGTATTGCTTCCAATGTCCCTGAATTAAAGCGCGCCAGGTAGCAAGGAGGCTCCATAGCTCAGTGGTTAGAGCACTGGTCTTGTAAACCAGGGGTCGCGAGTTCGATCCTCGCTGGGGCCTCTCATTCCCTCCTCTCTTTTTAAAAATCGTCCCGTTGTAAATATGCCCCAAAATACAAAACGATTTCTGAAAACGTTACTTCTTGCAGGATTAAAAGTAACTGCTCCTGACATGCTTTACTGTGCTTTAGAACTGACCCGGAAGATAAAATACCGGAATGCAACAAAGAGCAGGAAAAGGAAAAGCAGTCCTCGGCGACGCGGCGCTACCAGGACCTGGGGCCCAAGCTCCCGAAAAGGAGGCGCGAGGCTCCAGGGGTTCGTTCTGAAGCCCTGCAAAATCAGACTGGCACTGAGCCACAAAGGAGCACAGGAGCGGCTGGCGCCCTGCACTCTGCCGCCGGCGGGGCGTGCGCGGAGGCGGAGTTGCGCCTGCAGTTGCGCCGCGCAGCCGGCGGGCGGCGCTATGGCTAAGCGCCCACTCGCCTGTCCGCGGCCGGCTTGCGCGTTCTGAACCTATTCCTGGGAGTGTGGCCAGCGTGGCCTGGACCGAGGCCGGCGCTGTGATGACACGTGGCAGCCCGGGCTTCAGAGCCCAGCCTGGTTCCAAGGCCCTACCCCTTGGAGAAGAAGGGGGAGCGACTCCCAAAAATAAACAGTCCCGGTCTGCTTGGGAAGCCAAGTTTTGCAGCCGGTCCTATGTCTCCGTTTTTTTACCCCTGAATTGCGGAATGCCGCTTGACTTTTAAAGTCGCGAGAGCCTTTTCTGAATATATGATTCTCTCCACCCACCATTTCTTGATAAAGGATTGTTTGTAAGGAAGCCACTAGCCACCTGTGGCCCTTAACTGAGTGCCTGAAATGTGGATATTCCGGACTGAGATGTGCTGAAAGAATAAATTACACATTGGATTTTGGAGAAGGCAATGGCACCCCACTCCGGTACTCTTGCCTGGAAAATCCCATGGGTAGAGGAGCCTAGTAGGCTGCAGTCCATGGGGTCGCTAGGAGTCGGACACGACTGAGTGGCTTCACTTTCACTTTTCACTTTCATGCATTGGAGAAGGAAATGGCATCCCACTCCAGTGTTCTTGCCTGGAGAATCCCAGGGACGGGGTAGCCTGGTGGGCTGCCGTCTCAGGGGTCGCACAAAGTCGGACATGACTGAAGCGCCTTAGCAGCAGCACACATTGGATTTAGAAAATTTAGCACAGAAAAAGAGAACTATCCCATTAGTAATTTTTCATTGATTACATATTGGTATAAACAAGTCATATATTGTTCAGTCGCTCAGTTGTGTCTGACTCTTTGCGGCCCCATCGACTGCAGCAGGCGCAGGTCAGGTTTCCCTGTCCTTCATCATCTCCAGGAGCTTGCTCAAATTCACGTCCATGTAATACACTGGGTTAACTAAAATACATAGTTGCATTACTTTTACCTATTTTTAATGAAATATGCGAAAAAAAAATTAGAAACAAAATTTTTAGTTACAAGTGTGGCTTACATTTGCAGCTCTCATTTCTGTTGGATGGTGCAGAATCCTGTGACCTTGAGTTCAAGTTAATTCTTAACCTGTGCTCATGCCAGGTAAATCTTTCATCTCTGGGTCTCCCAGAGCCAGTACTGTGCCTGGCAAGCAGTAACCACGGCATTGGTTGAGCTGAAATTACATACCTCCCTAACATAATCTTAAACTCCACAAAAAACAAGAGAATGTATTTCTTAAACTGGGTTCATTTTGAGAATGATGTAACTGAAAGAATTTCTATCTTGGTTCCCAAGATGTTAGCTCTAGAAAAACACACTCATCTTTTATTGGTTATTTAGACTTCCCTGGTGGCTTAGACGGTAAAGAATCTGCCTGCAATGCAGGAGACCGAGGTTCAATACCTGGATCTGTAAGATCCCCTGGAGACAAGAATGGCAACCCACTCCAGTGTTCTTGCCTGGGAAATCCCATGGACAGAGGAGTCTGGTGGTCTATAGTCCATGGGATCAAAAAGAGTCAGACATAGCTGAGTGACACTTACTTACCCCTTTTTGAAAGTTCACGGGCATTGCCAGTCATCTTCCAGAAGACAAAGCCAATTGGCCAGAGAGGAATACCCTGCCTCTGCCCTAGGTTCCCAAGCATTTCAGGGCATCTATTCAGCTCCCGTGTCTAGACCCACTATCCTTCTGTTGAAAAGTTGTGTTCAGGCCTTGAATTTGATGGATGTGGTCCTGTGCTTAGACACGTGAACTCTGAACATCTTTCCCTCAGAACTCAAAACACTTTCAGACCATAACTACTTTTTTTTTGTTTTAAGTATAGTTGATTTAAAATATTGCTTTATTTTCAGGTGCACAGAAACCTGTTTTTTGTTTGTTTCTTTGGGTTTTTTTTTGTTTTATATAGTTTGTATCTGTTAATCTCATACTAATTTATCCCTCCCCCTTTCATTTCTTAGTTCTAATGATTTTTGTGTGGAGTCTTTAAGGTTCAGTGTATAGAAGATCACGTCGTCTGCAAATAATGACAGTTTTACCTCATCCCTTCCAATGTGGGTACCTTTCATTTCTTTTTCTAGCTTGACTGCTGTGGCTACAACTTCCGATACTGTCTTGAATAGAAATGATTAGAGTGGGGCATTCTTGTTTTGTTCCTGAATTTAGCAGGAAGGTTTCAGGTTTTTACATTATTATGTTGGTTGTGGGTTTGTCATAAATGGGTTTTGTTGAGATATGTTCTCTCTATAACTCTTTGGTGAGAGATTTTTATCATGAATGGATGTTGAATTTCATCAACTGCTTTTTCTGCACCTCTTGAGATAATCAGGACTTTCCAGGTTGCTCAGTGGTAAAGAATCTGCCTGCTAATACAGAGGACAGAGATTCAATCCCTGGGTCAGGAAAATCCCCTGGAGTAGGAAATGGCAACCCAGTCCAGCATTCTTGCCTGGGAAATCCCATGGACAGAGGAGCCTGGGGGGTTACAGTCCATGGGGTCACAAGAGTCAGACTCAACTGAGTGACTGAGCATGCATTGAGATAATCATACAGTTTTTGTCTTTTCTTTTATTAATGTGGTGTATCACATTGATCTCTGGTTCCTCTGCCTTTTCTAAAACCAGCTTGAACATCAGGAAGTTCACGGTTCACATATTGCTGAAGCCTGGCTTGGAGAATTTTGAGCATTACTTTACTAGCGTGTGAGATGAGTGCAATTGTGCGGTAGTTTGAGCATTCTTTGGCATTGCCTTTCTTTGGGAATGGAATGAAAACTGACCTTTTCCAATCCTGTGGCCACTGCTGAGTTTTCCAAATTTGCTGGCATATTGAGTGCAGCACATTCACAGCATCATCTTTCAGGATTTGGAATAGCTCAACTGGAATTCCATCACCTCCACTGGATCATGGAAAAAGCAAGAGAGTTCCAGAAGAACATCTATTTCTGCTTTATCTACTATGCCAAAGCCTTTGACTGTGTGCATCACAATAAACTATGGAAAATTCTGAAAGAGGTGGGAATACCAGACCACCTGATCTGTCTCTTGAGAAATTTGTATGCAGGTCAGGAAGCAACAGTTAGAACTTGACATGGAACAACAGACTGGTTCCAAATAGGGAAAGGAGTACATCAAGGCTGTATATTGTCACCCTGTTTACTTAACTTATATGCAGAGTACATCATGAGAAACACTGAACTGGAAGAAACACAAATTGGAATCAAGATTGCTGGGAGAAATATCAATAACCTCAGATATGCAGATGACACCACTCTTATGGCAGAAAGTGAAGAGGAACTAAAAAGCCTCTTGATGAGAGTGAAAGT
The DNA here is from genome assembly GCA_935064755.1 of Tragelaphus eurycerus. Classification (NCBI taxonomy): domain Eukaryota; kingdom Metazoa; phylum Chordata; class Mammalia; order Artiodactyla; family Bovidae; genus Tragelaphus; species Tragelaphus eurycerus. The sequence goes on from CAKXYN010000003.1 coordinate 20,112,826, forward strand.
GGAGAGTGAAAAAGTTGGCTTAAAGCTCAACATTCAGAAAATGAAGATCATGGCATCCGGTCCCATCACTTCATGGCAGATAGATGGGGAAACAGTGGAAACAGTGGCAGACTTTCTTTTTCTGGGCTCCAAAATCACTGCAGATGGTGACTGCAGCCATGAAATTAAAAGACACTTACTCCTTGGAAGGAAAGTTATGACCAACATAGATAGCATATTCAGAAGCAGAGACATTACTTTGCCAACAAAGGTCCATCTAGTCAAGGCTATGGTTTTTCCAGTGGTCATGTATGGGTGTGAGAGCTGGACTGTGAAGAAGGCTGAGCGCTGAAGAATTGATGCTTTTGAACTGTGATGTTGGAGAGGAGTCTTGAGAGTCCCTTGGACTGCAAGGAGATCCAACCAGTCCATTCTGAAGGAGATCAGCCCTGGGATTTCTTTGGAAGGAATGCTGCTAAAGCTGAAACTCCAGTACTTTGGCCACCTCATACGAAGAGTTGACTCATTGGAAAAGACTCTGATGCTGGGAGGGATTGAGGGCAAGAGGAGAAGGGGACGACAGAGGATGAGATGGCTTGATGGCATCACTGACTCGATGGACATGAGTCTGAGTGAACTCTGGGAGTTGGTGATGGACAGGGAGGCCGGGCGTGCTGCAATTCATGGGGTTGCAAAGAGTTAGACACGACTGAGGACTGATCTGATCTGATCACATTGATTGGTCTGCATATGTTAAACCATCCTTACAACTTTGTAGTGAATCCAACTTGATCCTATTGTATGATCTTTCTTATGTATTGTTGGATTCAGTTTGCTAAAATTCTGTTGAACATTTTTGCATTCATATGCATTAAATAGGGCCAGACCCAGACATCTTTAAAGAAAGATTGTACAGGGAAAAAAGTGAGACAGAGTGAGCGCATATATTTGTTCCAAAGGTTAGATCCAGCCTCCCTGAACTGAAGCAAGATTTTCAGCCATCTTTGAACAAAATGATGCAGAGTGTAAGCCCTCCCATCGTTTCATTGGTGTCTTCATCTGAGAAGCTAAAAGTGTAAAATGTCAGGGTTGGTCAGACCTGAAATTCATTTTTATGCTAGAAAGTGTGTACAAATATCCTAGAGAGTATATACAAAAAATGTCACCTGCCATTTCAGTAAACAAGCGATGCTGTGGCCATCCAGCCATCAGCCACTGCAGCCACCCCTGACGGTGCACCTTCCGGGGAATTCAGGTTGGAGAAAAACAAGATACTGGCCCTAGATAGTTGAGAGGCATATCTAAGGAGTAATTTCAATAAACCCAGACTCTTTTGCATCGTCCCATACATAGAAAAGCATTGAGATCTTTAACATGAGATGTCCATTTTTGTGTGTGATTAGCATTAATCTTTTGATGTTCAACCACATGTTGTTCATCTGTTTTCAACAAAAACTCCTATAAACCCTGGCTCCTCCCTTACCTCTTGGGAACAGTCACTCAGAGCTATCTGAGAGGCTGCTATCCTGAGCTATAATCCTCAGTAAGCCTGCCAAATAAAATATAACTCTCAACTTTCATCCGTGCAATTCTTTTCAGTCAGCAGGAGTGTTCATAAGAGCTACAAAGGTGAGCGAAAGTAAAGCAGAGCAAAACCATGAGATGGGGTGAAGGAAGGTAGACACGTGCACGCGTGCATGCTTAGTCACTCAGTTGTGTCCAACTCTTTTTGACCCCATGGACTGCAGCTCACCAGACTCCTCTGTCCATGGGATTTCCCAGGCGAATACCAGAGTGAATTGCCATTTCTTCCTTCAGAGGATCTTCCCGGTCCAGGAATTGAACTCATGTCTTCTGCGTCCCCTGGACTGGCAGACAGACTCTTTACCACTGAGCCAACTGGGAAGCCAAGATAGCTAAGAGATGATCTAAAAATGGTCTTCAGAAAATGATGACCAGTATTTTACATCTTTAATAAAGAATTAAAAAGAGAAAGAGAGAGGTTTGGTGTATTTATATTAGGTTAGGTTACCCCACGAATGGAGATTGCTAAAGAAAAAAATGGAATCTATTTCTTTGGAAGTCAAAAATAATCTGTCCGGAATATATTCAACCTCATCTAAAGCAGGAATCACATGACCTCTAAAAGTCCTTAACAACCCTGGCATTTTGGGGTCTGTTCTGCTTAAGTCAAATTGCCTATACTGTTCTGGATGCTTTGCAGAACTTGGAGAACTTCTTGAAGACAGGGATCATTTCTTCTCTCAGTGCTTTCATTCCTCAAATACCTGGTTAAAAGCCACCTATCCTCATTGGGGGCCCTAGAGGGAGGCACACTCACTGGAGGCAGGCCGGAGCACTGGTTCAAGTCCAGCTGAACAGCTGACTGTCCCCTCACTGCTATGGTCTAGGGTACACCGCTTAACATCACAAGCCTCACTTTCCTCATCTTCAACATAAGTTATATGGCCACACACATGATGCAAAGTTTTGAGATTTCAGCAAATATGTATAAACTCAGCACACAACAGGTAGGCACAAAGGAATCACCTTTATTATGCTATTTGCCAGAGCAAAACAGTAGTCACCAGAGGTACAGAATAGGACCTGCCCTTATTCAGACCCTGAGCTTCAATGAGGGCAAAGGAGATGACCGCTTTAGAAGGGGTTTCCCTTGGAAACTTGCCAGTACAGGCCTCCTCTTAGAGCTGGGAGGAAGCATGGGAGAGACAAGGTTCTTAAGGCAAACCGGTGAGGCACGTCAGATTTCTTAACGCCAGACAAACATCAAGGAGCTCAAAGGATATATGTCCATTTGAGCCAGTGTTGATGTATCACTGTTGCCCACAGGCACTTACAAAGCAAAATGGAAACATGCAGTGGGATTTGAAGCAGGCTTACAGACTAGTGCACATGATTATCAAGGTGCCCGGGCCAGGTGGGGATTGGTCTCCCCGCAGAAGCAGACAAGGAGCATCCATTCAGCTGGCAAGACTCGGGGAGAGGACGACCCAGCCACCCTAACTCAGGCTCTCTCTGCTGGCTCCCACCTCCACCCCCAGCTTCCCGCACGTCTAAAGTCACGTTCAGCAGCAGCAGCTTCCACGTAGTGAGGTGGTTCTGGTCCCCTGAGTGGCCACCTTGACCGAAGAGGCAGAGGGAGACTTCTGCCAGCTCGTCTCTGCTGTGCGGCCTGCCTGGCTATGCCACCGGGGCGTTTGGGGATCCCTTTCCTCTTCCCTTTGGGGCGTGGGGACCACACCCTGGCTCTCTTCTTTGCACCAGGCCCTGGAGATGTCTTCCGGCTGCTTGTGGAAGAAGCTGGCTTCTTGAAGGAGTCTTTCTGAGATGAGGCCCAGTTTGGACTGGAAGCTAAAGTTGCATTGGACCGTTTTCTAGCAGCTTTCTCAGACTGCTCCTTTAGCAAGTCCAAGACCATCTCTGGAAATGAGCATTAATTTAGGAGAAATATTAGTCCTGGAAAGCAGCTGTAAGGAAAGTGCCACCCAGGAATCCTATGCTCACTTGAGGGTTCTTGAATATAAATTCTTTTGAAATTAATATGTTTAATTCCCTGGCCTTGATCTAAAGAGATGACTTTTGTAATGGGGTAACTCCAGTAATGCATACCTGTAGAATAGTACCCTTAAGACAGCACCTCTCTTCCAAAATTCTTTCCTGACTCCCCCACCCTACCCCAAGGAAGAGGTCCTCACTCTCGGGGTCCTCTCAGACCCCTGGACATCCTTCTAGCCAGAATCTTAGTGTTCTTTTATTTCTTCACTCGCCTGCTCTACCTCCCCTCTCTCCTTTGGTTCTAAACTCCTACAGGTCAAGTTACTGGTCTATCTACCCACCGGGATTAGCACAAGGACTGCTGTAAAGTACTAAATGAAAGAATGAATACATGAACGATTGAATGAATGAAGGGCAGCACGTGCTGCCCCCTGGTGCACAACCAAGACATGCAGACTGAGCCACAGGTTCTAGTCCTCACCCAGAGGATAAGCCTTAGGTGAGAAAACAGGACCTGCCACCCCGGGATGGCAGCTGTTTGCACAGGGCAGGGTAGCCAGTGCCTCGATGCCAAGGCCTGAGCCTAAAAACAAACATGAACTCACTGGCGAGTGGCCTGAACTGGACCCGCTTACTCTTGGTTTTCACCGGCACTGGTTTGTACTTGCATTTGCCTGGAGGTGCTCTCCTGAAAACAGATGGAAAAAGTGAGGACACAAGACTCTGAAGATGGAACCAGGAAATAGGTACAGAGGTGTAAGAACGGAGGTCAGCCTTCCCCTCCCCACAGGGATGGGACAGATGAAGCAGGGAATCTTCAGTGAGCTCAGGTGGAGAGGAGGAAGGACACGGACGTCACAGGGACAGTGCAGGCCCTTGGGGGACAGTGTGGGGAGGGGGTTGGGGCAGGGGCGTGGCAACAGAGAACAGGGTTCAAGTTCTAGGGACCACAGACAAGCCTTGCTGAGTTTTAACTTTCGCAACTATAACATAGAAAAAATAATAGCACCATCCTCACAGGGAGATGGGGAGGATTAACTAAGAACTGTGTACTTGGCACACCAGAAGTGATGAATGGATAATTTGTTGCTATTGTTATTTCGGGAGGTTGGCTTGGTTTTTGGGGGGTTTGGGGGCCATACTGCATGGCATGTGGAACTTCACTGGCCATGGAGTCAGGGTACCAGGGATTGAACTCATGCCCCTTGCAATAGAAACACAGAGTCTTAACGACTGGACTGCCAGGGAAGTCCTAAATTGTTTTTTAAATGAGATTTTGAAAAACACCTGGAGCAGTGGTCGGCACATACAAACGTTCTGTGCATAATGATGGCAGTGATGGTGAGGAGGAGGAGAATGACGCTCTGCCTCTGCTCTGATGGCAGTGGCGATTCCCTTTAAGGAAAATCTCTTCAGATACTCATGGCGCAGCCCCTTAAGTAATGCCAGCCCCTCAGCCTCCTAGTATTTTGATTCTTAAACTGCTGTCCCCGAGTGCATCTTCTGAAATAAAAGGGGCTTTGCAGACTAGGAGCATTTCCAGGTAGTTGGTGGCAAAGCCAAGATTCATACCCAGCATTCAGCATTCATACCCAGCTGGGATGGGTGCATTTAGTGCAAAGATGGGCTGAAGAATTAAACAGAGCAGAATCCGGATCCATTGCTACAGAATTTTTTTTTTTTTTTAAGTCTCAGCAATTCAAGTCATCATTATAACTGAACTGAATGGGCAGCACTGAAAAGACTTTGATCCAGAAAGAGGGATGTGTTCCCATCCTCTGGCCCCTCTAACTAGCTCTACCTCGGGCAAGCAATTGAAAGTAGTAAGGCTCAGTCACCCTAATCTGCAGATTGAGGGTGTTACCCTGCCTCGCTAGGATTCTGTCAGCATTGAATATCAGCCTGCACGCACAGCACAGTGCCTGGGACACAGAAAGGCCTGGATAAATGTCAATGTCCTCTAGGTGGAACAGCCTTTACAGTTGCCTTATGACTGACCTCTCTTGCTGCCAGAAGTGAGCTAAATTATCCCCTAACCTAATCAGGAAACTTTCAGAGGAAAGAAGAAGGGATTCACACACCTGTTGTGGGAAATAGGTTGATATAAAGAGCAGAAAACTCCCCACACAGTCTCTGTCAGTCACTGGAAGCACTTTAAAGACCCTGGGTTTGCTCCAACCCCAGATCACAGATCTGCATGGAGGAGACCCAACAGTGGAGACAGCTCAGTCCCTAACTCACCCTGGCAACTCTGCCCCACATCAGGAGAGCCCCCAGGCATGATCTCTAGGACAAAGTTCTTCCAGGAACTTCTGAGAACACCTAAAGGGAGCCCTATTGCCAACAGGAACTGAGCTAGGCTGGGCTTCTGAGCCCTCACCAGTAGCTGGACTGAGCTGCCAAATGTCCTCTGAATAACTACCCCAGATATGGTAACGTAAGCCTTAAGGGAAGTCCTCCTTGGCAGGTCTACCTTCAGGCTGATTTGTGGGGAGACTTTCTTGCTTTGGGTAAGAATCCTGAGATATTAATAAATCCAGTGTGCTGCCCAGAGCTCTCAGGATGGATACCCCCACATCACTCTCCCAGGGACAGATATGGACACACACTCAAAAGCCTCACAAATGGGAAGCGGTAGTTTGGCTTTTGCCAGATGAGTTGAAGGCTGGTTAGTCCCTGAGAGAGGTGGGCAGAGAAGCAGAGTTACACATCATAGAGTTCACCAAGTGAATAAACGCTGTCCCTGAATTCTGGAAACAATCAGGGGGAGACACAGAGACTCCTGACAGTTGAAGATACAGCTGCTTCTGGGACTCTCCTGGAACTGGTCCAAGACTGTGCAGATGCCAAAACCCAGTGATGCTCGAGTCCTCTATATAAAATGATGGAGTATTTGCATAGAACCTACACATCCTCCTGTATACTTTCAATCATCTCCAGATTACTCATGATACGTAAGAATGCAAATGCTATGCAAATAGTTGTAAATATAATTGCAAATATTACAGAAATTGTTGCCAAGGCATGGCAAATTCAACTTTTGCTTTTTTGTAACTTTCCAGAAGTTTTCAAAATATTTTTGGTCCACAGTTGGTTGAATCCACAGACATGGGACCCACGGATATGGAGGCCCAACGGTATTTGCCAAAGACCAAGCCACGGAAGGGCAGCAATATTTACTCAGGTGGTCGGAGTTGTACACCACTGTCAGATGATCCCAGACAGAAGTTTCCAGAAGCATATTTTAAAAAAAAAACAAACAAGGGACTTTCTTGGCAATCCAGTGGTTAAGATTCCACACTTCCACTGTGCAAGTTTAATCCCTGGTCAGGAAACTAAGACCCAATGTGCAGCACAGTGTGACCAAAAAAACAAACAAGACAGGAGCCACAGGTCTACAACTAGTCATCCTATAAAGGCTCAAGATCTTCATTTTCAACCACAAAAAGATCATTTCCCAAATATTCCATAACTGTCCTATACTTTCATCAGTCCAATCTGCTTTGAATCTAAAGCAAAGACTTGCTTGCTTCGTTGATCACTTCTATTGATAGTAATTCTTGGGGAGTGAGGACTGTCTTTCTGATCTGCCATGGACATAAGGACTAATCCAAATCACCTGAGAAGAAAAGGAACCCGAATCTCACCTTGATGGGTCAACAAATTTGTAAATGGATCCGTGTGGTGCGTAGGCACTGGGGTAAGAGGTGGCCAAAAAGTAGAGCTCCCCTGAGAAAACAGGAACAGACCATCAGAACAGGACACAAGGCTGGGCCCAGAAAGCTAGACACACAGAAAATCATCACCAGCGGGTTGTGGCCCTGAAATACACGAGGCTCAGGAAGGGGTCCCCAGAACCCCACCTGGGGTGAGGCCTCAAGGGCTGTGAGCTCCCCAAGGAGAAAGTCCATCTCAGCCCCCAGACCACCTCGGAGTATCACCCAGCAGAGGCATGTTTCTGCTGGGCATGCTAAGTTGCTTCAGTTATTTCCGACTCTTTGTGACCCTATCGACTGCAGCCCACCAGGCTCTTCTGTCCATGGGATTCTCCAGGCAATAATACTCAAGTGGGCTACCATGCCCTCCTCCAGTGGATCTTCCCGACCCAGGGATCAAACCTGCATCTCTTAACATCTCCTGCATTGGCAGGCAAGTTCTTTACTAATAGCGCCACCTGGGAAGCCCATACATTGCATAAACCAAAGGCTTCTCATCTCATTTATCACCACTTTGCTTTCAGAAACTTCACCCCAGTGAGTCTCCATCTCCTTCCCCAGCTCTTCTGTACTGATAAAGATTCTCTGTGAAACCCAGAGACAGGCGAGCCACAGGCTGAAGACCACTTATTATTGAGCTGGTCAAAGTTCATTCAGGCTTTCCATAACATCTTACAGAAAAATCCGAACAATCATTTTGGCCAGTGTTGTTCAATCACTAAGTCGTGTCAGACTCTGCTACTCCATAGACTGCAGCACGGCAGGCTTCCCTGTCCTTCACCATCTCCCAGAGTTTGCTCAAACTTGTGTCCATTGAGTCGATGATGCTATCCAACCATCTCATCCTCTGCTGCCCCTGTCTTCTTTTGCCTTCAATCTTTCCCAGCATCAGGGTCTTTTCCAATGAGTCAGCTCTTTGCATCACGTGGCCAAAGTATTGGAGCTTCAGCATCAGTCCTTTCAGTGAATATTCAGGGTTGATTTCCTTTAGGATTGATTGGTTTGATCTCCTTGCAGTCCAATGGACTATTTGTTACCCCTTCTTTAGGGTTTCCCTGATAACTCAGTTGGTAATGAATTTGTCTGCAATGCAGGAGACCCCGGTTTGATTCCTGGGTCAGGAAGATCCACTGGAGAAGGGATAACTACCCACTGAAGTATTCTTGGACTTCCCTTGTGGCTCAGCTGGTAAAGAATCTGCCCACGATGCAGGAGGGCTGGGTTCAATCCCTGGGTTGTGAAGATCCCCTGGAGAAGGGAAAGGCTACCCACTTCAGCATTCTGGCCTGCAGAATTCCATGGACTGTATAGTCCATGTGGTCGCAAAGAATGGGACATGATTGAGCGACTTCCACTCACCCCTTCTTCAGTGCATTAGTCCCTGCTCTCTGCCCCTCACTTCACCCTGTCCTCCAGCTCTACCTTCTTCAGTCCTGGCTTCCTTATTTCCCATGATCTTCCCCTCACTCCTCAGTCCCTCAACTTAATCTTCTCCACACCCCGAAGAGATCACCTCCACCCCCTGTTCCCTTAATCTCACAAGGGCCCCTGTTTCCTCCCATTTTCTCCTGTTTGAACTCCAAAAACACCATTTCCTTCTCATAGTAGGTACCTCATTCCACCTTGTATCACAGTTCCTATGAGAGACAGTGAAGAGTTTATGAGCCCAACTTCAGCTAGATAAATCTGAGTCTGAATTCTGATAACACTCGGTACCATCTATATTGTCCTGGGCAACTTCTCCACCTGGGTAACCCTCGTGTTATTTATTCATTGGTAAAAGAGATATAATATCTCCCCTGATTATTAGGTATTGAGTGAGAAAGTGTTCAAGCATCGGCAGTTCCTCTTACTTCCTTACGTCTCTATTCACTATGATAGCGTTTTGAGCTTGGCACAATCTCTGTCCTACCACCCTGGGTTTAATACTCTTGCTATTGTGTGCTTCATGCAAGCCCTCTCGATTTATGGAAGGAAACATCTGACCGAGGTACAAACTGGAAAAGCCTAGAGCTTTAAATGGCTCTGGAGAAGGCAATGGCACCCCACTCCAGTACACTTGCTTGGAAAATCCCATGGATGGAGGATGGAGGCTGCAATCCATGAGGTAGCTAAGAGTCGGACACGACTGAGTGACTTCACTTTGACTTTTCACTTTCACGCATTGGAAGAAGAAAATGGCAACCCACTCCAGTGTTCTTGCCTGGAGAATCCCAGGGACGGGGGAGCCTGATGGGCTGCCATCTATGGGGTCGCACAGAGTCAGACACGACTGAAGTGACTTAGCATAGCAGAGCATAGCATAGGGCTATTTAAACAATCTTCTTCCTTGAATTTGTGGTGAACAGTGAGTAATATTTGTTTGAGGCCAAGTGTGAGGCTAATGTTCTTTGCAGAGCCCTGCACACAATATAAGAGAAGGCAACGGCACCCCACTCCACTACTTTTGCTTGGAAAATCCCATGGACGGAGGAGCCTGGTGGGCAGCAGTCCATGGGGTCACTAAGAGTCAGACACGACTGAGCAACTTCACTTTCATTTTTCACTTTCATGCATTGGAGAAGGAAATGGCAACCCACTTCAGTGTTCTTGCCTGGAGAATCCCACAGACAGGGGAGCCTGGTGGGCTTCGGTCTATGGGGTCGCACAGTCGGACACGACTGAAGCGACTTAGCAGCAGCAGCAGCACACAATGTAACAGCTGCCTAATAGACTGGTTTTGTGGACTGACCCTATAATCTTCCCCTTGTAAGGGATGGTGGGGGTGGGGGTCTGAAGAGTTGGGACAAACCTTTCCCGAGAGTCAGTTGGCCCCTCTGATTAGAAACCATCACCTCATCCGAGGTGATGCTGACATGAGATAAATGAGTTGTCTACCAACATGTACACAGGTCACCCTTGGGCACAGGTCCCTGCAAACCATGCAATTTCTGGTCTAAAAGAATTGGAAACCCTGTGTTGCTGCATATTACCTACACATGACTATAGTTTATGTAAATTATATGTCCTAAACATGCCATAGACTTCCCACCGTATTTTTAGAAGACAATGCTAGACGTGAATTTCATCTATAGGGTCCAACTGGCATTTTTAAAGCATTGTTTTTGTTTAGTCGTTAAGTCGTGTCTGACTCGTCTGTGACCCCATGAACTGCAGTCTGCCAGGCCCTTCCATCGATGGGATTTTCCAAGAAAGAATAGTGGAATGAGTTGCCATTTCCTCCTCCAAGGGGGATCTTTCCCACCCAGGAACTGAACCCATGTTTTCTGCATTGGCAGGCCGATTCTTTACCACTGAGCCGCCTGGGAAGCCCCTTTAGAACTATATATTAGGGTAAGAACAACACATCAAAAAACTGTAACAGGCTATATAAAGCAAAACATATGCAATATGAGTTTACTGCAATCATTATGACCTCACCCAGCCCTCTAGGGAATGTGCTTCAGTGACTGACATTCAGAAACCCAACCCATCAGAACTCAGCCATACAGCCCCACGCCCACCATTCTCTCCATCCACTCACTCGTTTATTTGTGCCAGCTGTCAGCTGGAAGAGTCAGGAAATAACTGTAGCAACAGTGAGGGCAGAGCTCTGGTGCAACTAAAAGGGGGCTTATCACACTCGGTTCTAAATATGTCAATAATGGGAAAGACTATGACACATGCAGAAAATCTGAATCACTGTGCAAAAACATAAAAGTATGCAACTCTGAAGGAAATAACTTGCCCTGGGAACAGCCACCCTGGTTTTAGGGCTGCCCTTGGGCAAAGTCTGGCTTGGGAACACCTTGGCAAGTCCACTCCATCAAATTCAGCCAAGGACACTTTTGTTTGCCAGATGTACTGAGTGGTGTTCAAAACTGCCTTGTTTTCTTCTGCAACAAGTCTACGGGCTAAACAAACCAAGCCACCAAAACCTGGCTTTTCTGTGGCCTCCTGAAAAGGAACAAGCCACAGAGCGTGGCAGCCCAGGGACCCCAGGCAGGCTGCCTCCAGGGGTCTCCAGGCTCTGGGGGCTCCAGCCTCCTTGGGGCCAGCAGGGGAGAGGCCCCACTGCTGACATGGCCAGTGGCTGACATTCATTTACATCATCCACTTTCCACTGAACATGCCAGCCTGTGGTTTCTCCCTTTTTTTGTATGTTTGGATTTCCAATTTGGAACTCACAAAGACTTTTCTCTATTAAGAACGCTTAAATTTTCCAAAATGTCATCTGCTTCTATAAAATATTCATCTCAAACTATCTATTCCCCAGCTATTTGAGGACTTCCCTGGCAGTCCAGTGGTTAAGACTCCTCACTTCCAATGCAGGGGGTGCAGGTTTGATCCCTGGCCAGAGAACTAAAATCCCATATGCCATATGGCGTGGACAAAAATAAATTTTTAATTAATAATAATAAAAAAACCATAAGCTAGCTGAAGGAAGGGTGCAGCTGCTGACTGGCTTTCTTTATGTCCCACTCAAGTGAAGCTTTTGTACAGCCACCCTTGGGTCAGAGTGGAAAGAAACCAAACGTTGAAGAAACCTTCAAGGCTCTGGTTAGCACTTGTAGAGAGTTCTGCGTCTGGAAGGGACCCCTAAGAGATCATTGTATTCTCTTCTGTGCCTCAGAGCATGGCTAGATGCAAGGCCAAATACCAGAAGGATCACAGGCCTAGTCACCACTTATGTAAACAAAATAAATCTTTAACTTTCAAAATAACACGTAACTTATATAAAGCTCAAATTAAAACTTCATTTTCTGAGTTCACAATTTGAGGATATTTATTTTCTCGTTGTTTGTTTTGTATGGGGATTTTTTGTTTCCTTTTGTTTTGTTTTTAACTTTTTATTTTATATTGGTGTCAAGCCAATTCATAGTATTGATAGTTTCAAGTGAACAGCAAGGGGTTCAGCCATGTATATACATGCATGCATTCTCCCCTAAGCTCCCTCCCATCCATGCTGCCACACTGAACAGGATTCCCTGTGCTAAACAGTAGGTCCTTATTGGTTATTCATTTTATTTTTTTGAAACTGGAATATAATTGCTTTACAATGTTGTGTTGGTTTCTGCTGTACAGCGATGTGAATCAGCTATGAAAGTGAAAGTGTTGGTCGCCTAGTCACGTCCGACTGTTTGCAACCCCATGGACTGTAGCCCACCAGGCTCCTCTGTCCATGGAATTCTCCAGGCAAGAGTATGTTGCCATTTCCTTCTCCAGGAGAGCTTCTCGATCCAGGAATTGAACTCGGATCTCCCACGTTGCAGGTAGATTCTTTAATGTCTGAGCCACCAGGGAACCTGTGGATCAGTATATATATATATATATATATATATATATATATATATATCCCTGACCTCTTGAATCTTCCTCCCACCCCCACCATCCCACTCATATAGGTCAGCACAGAGTGGATATTTATTAAAGCTAAATCCCTGTCTCTTTCCCTTCACCGCTCTCTCTCATATGTGCACAAATGCCTTGCTCTGCTGATGCCCTTAACATACGCCTAATGGCTCTAGTGTGTAGCCTCCTACCTAGCTGTCTACTCTTTTCCCAGATCTCTCAAGAAAGAAATTCTCCCTTGTTCATTCACAGAAGTTGCCTAACAAACTCTGGGCAGGATCAGGAAGAGCCCAGCCCAGCCAGTGGCTGATCACCAGAGGTACTTTCTCCCAGGCAACAGCAGCAGGATAAATACCCACCGTTGGCTCTGTCCACGTTTGTATAATCACAGATTAGAACAGTCCTTCACAGTCAAAGGACTGAACAGACTACAGTGCGGACCTTGGTCTACCTGCACAGTGAGCTGTACAGCCAACCAAGAAGGAATAAGTTGGCACAGTCACTCTGTTTTCCTCACTGGTGAAATAAACAAAATAATTACATTACAGGGGTGTCATGATTACTAAACAAGATTTTAAATATGAAGTGCCTAGAACAGTATCCAGTTCATTATAAAAGGTGGCCAATAGTGAAATAGAAGAAGTGGTAGTTTCTATTTAAATAAGAGTAATAATAACAACAGCAATGATGATTATTATATAAATGTTTGGGGCTTCCCAGGTGGCTCAGTGGTAAAGAATCCACCTGCCAAGGAGGAGACACAAGTTTGACCTCTGGGTCAGGAAGATGCCCTGCAGGACGAAATGGTGACCCACTCCTGTATTCTTGCCTGGGAGGTCTCATGGACAGAGGAGCTTGGTGAGCTACAGTCCATGGGGTTGCAGAACAGTCGAACATGACTTAGCGACCAAACAACAACATAAATGTTCAGTCCACAATGCCTGTGATTATCTAAGATCCAGTAACCAGAAATACAACAAACTGTTAACATTTGTTACCTGCTTCATCTTCAGCAAAAGAGATGATAAACTTGCTGTGTGTGCTGATCAGCCCTGGGAAGGCACAGGACTCAGTGCTGCCCAGGCAAATGTCCTGTTTCTTCCATTTCTTGGTTTTTCTATCTTCCTGCAAAGCCATAAGTCGACTAGATGAAAAGCAAAACCTTATATTTTAGGAATCCATATCTCTACCCGGCAGGATATTTTTTTTTCTCCTAGAATCTGGGAATCCTGGAATACTAGGACTGAGTCTTCCATAGGAGATCAATAACTAACCTCCCTTAAGAATCAAAAAAGCTGCTTCAGAGATATTTCTGACACCATCTTGCCCTATATGGGGAAGTTCATTTGCTATTATAAGAGGAGTTTGGTGTCCTGTGAAGGTTACACCACCACAAAAGACTAATTTTTATTAGCTGGCTAGCTGCTTATCGTCTCTAAGCCTCAGTTTTCTCATCTATAAAATGGTGGATAGTAAGTTAATTTACCATAGGCAAGAATTGTTAAGGTTAAATAAGATAATATATGTAAATATTCATATATTACCAATGTGCTTAGCATATAGTAAGGACTCAGAACAAGTAGCTATTATTATTATTATGTCTGTAGAGTAGCAGTTGTTACTTTGTATTCCACTGTCCATCTATCTGAACTAAAAGAAGGTTTTGTAGAAGAAAAGGGAGAGAAAATTGGGTAACCAGGGGTATCAGCTGAAAAGTTTCATAGAAACAGAGATGGTCAACCCACAGTAATTCTACTGCATAGAATTCAATTAAAAATCACTGCATATCTGTTATGTGTGGGGGTGAAATGGTGGGTAGAGGTTATGGGGAAAACATAAAGAACAATTAAATCCCAAAGATCTGACAAATTCCTTGATAGCAGACTACAAAGACTCACTCAGAAAGAAATAAGCTGAGCAGCCTGTGTCTGGAGATGGAAATGGCAGCCCACTGCAATATCCTTGCCTGGGAAATCCCATGGACAGAGGAGCCTGGCAGGCTACAGTTCATTGGTCAAAGAGTCAGACACGACTTAGTATCTAAACAACAAGCCTATATCTATTAAAGAAACTGAATTTGTATTTAAAAGTCTCCACAAGGAACACTTCAGAGGACTTCTGGTTTCCAGTCCAGCATGTAAGAAGCTTGGAAGTCAGCACACCATCCTAAAATAAGCAAAAGACTGAAAAATCAACAACTATGCTTAGATTCATAAGAGGTCACAGGGAAAACCACTGCCCCCAAAACTGGAGAGACAAGCAGGCAGATACACAGAATCACAACTTACAGAAAATCAGAAGCACAAACCTTCACAGGTATCAGTTCTGGGGTTGGAAAACCTAACCTGTAATTGACAAATTGCTAGAAGTTCCATATGGGCAAAGCGTGAATTAGACAGGGGTGCCCAGCCATCCAGGGTCTCCACACTTCTGTGAGTTTTATCTCCAGGAGCTTGACCAGTTTCCCAAAATAAATATCAGGGAAAATTTGCTTGTGCTTCCAGCAGGAGGAGGGGGAAAGGAATCATTTTGAAATACACCAGTGCTTTCTGTTTCTCTTAACAAATGTCTGTCCTCAGGAGAAACTAACCAGAGACTAACCTGCCAGGATTTTACCAGAACCTCACAGACCTGGGGTATGGAAGTACCTAAATGTAGCCAACTCTAGCCGTCCTGTCCCACCTAAATGTGTATGGAGGCAGAAGGGCTACTGAAAAACACTGATGAAGTTCACAGTCCAGAGGCTGCTGCAGCTAAGTCGCTTCAGTCGTGTCCAACTCTGTGCGACCCCATAGACGGCAGCCCACCAGGCTCCCACGTCCCTGGGATTCTCCAGGCAAGAACACTGGAGTGGGTTGCCATTTCCTTCTCCAATGCATGAAAGTGAAAAGTGAAAGTGAAGTCACTCAGTCGTCTCCGACTCCTAGTGACCCCTTGGACTGCAGCCTACAGGGCTCCTCCATCCATGGGTTTTCCAGGCAAGAGTACTGGAGTGGGTTGTCATTGCCTTCTCCAGTCCAGAGGCACAGGCTCACTAAAAAACTCAGACCTAATCATAAGACTAGAACACTTCCTCCCCCCAACACATTACCACCACTTTGCTAAAAACCAATTTACAGCAGTTTCTTTAACCCAGTGCATCATATCTGGCAATCAGGAAAAAAATTACAAGGCAAAAAAACATAGTTTGAAGAGACTGAACAAGCGTCACAACCAGATTTGGATGTGGCATGGGATGTTGGAATTATTAGATTCAGAATTTAAAACAACTATGATTCATACGTTAAGGGCTCTAAGGATAAAGCAGATAGTATGCAAGAACAATGTAAGCAGAGATAAAGAAACTCTAAGGAAGAATCAAAAAGAAATGCTAGAGATCAAAAATACCATAATTTAAATAAAAAACACTTTGACAGGCTTATTAGTAGACTGGACACGGCTGAAGAAAGAATCTGAGTTTGAGAATATCTCAAGAGAAACCTCCAAACTGGAAAGCAAAGAGATAAAAGACTGACCCCCCCCCCCAAAAAAAGAATAAAATATCCAAGAAAAGTGAAACAACTACTAAAGTTGTAACATAAGCATAACAGGAATATCAAAAAGAAAAGAAAGAGAGAGAAGAGCAGAAGAAATATTGGAAACAATAATTATTCAGAATTTCCCAGAATTACTGTTAGATATCAAACCACAAATGTGGGAAGCTCAGGGAATACAAAGCAGGATAAATTCTTTAAAAATTACTTATAGGCATATCTTATTCAAACTATGGAAAATCAGGCATAAAGAAAAAGAAAATCTGAAAAGAATCTGGGAATGGATTTCGCATTTCTTAGAAGACATAAGATCATAGCAAAGAATATTTTGAAAAAGAAATACAATGTGATACATGTCGGTATTTAGACATGTTATGAAGGCATAATCTACTGGAACTGTGTCATTCACATAAAGACCAACAGATCTTTGAAACAGAACAGAAAACAAAGACATAGATTTAAGTACAAATAACTAGGCATTATACAGGTTTATTGGCATTTTAAATAAGTAAAAAGATGATAAACTTTCAGTAAAAAAAAAAAAAAGTTACATCAAACATCTCTTCAGAAACCACGCAAGCAAGAAGAATGCAGAGTGAAATATTTAAAGTGTTTAGAGAAAAAAGTCACCAACCTGTACCTGGTGAAATTATATTTCAAAAATGAAGGACAAATAAAGACCTTCTCAGACAAACAAAAATCGAGGGAATTTGTTACCAGTGCATTTACCTTGCAAGAAATGTTAAATGAAGTTCTTTTGGGAGAAGAAAAATAATATCGATCAGAAACTCGAATCTATACAAAGAAAGGAAGAGTATCAAAGAAGGAATAGGTGAAGGTAAAAATCAAAACTTTTTTTTTTATTCTTCACTGGTCTAACAGAAGTTAGTTCAGTATACTAATAGCAACAATGTATTTAATTACGTATACTTATGTATACAGTAAAATAATAGTATTATTAAATTATAAAATGTTATGTCAATAATTATCATATATCACTGTTATAATTATTATATATGCTTATATATAGGTGAAATGAATGATAACAATTAGGGACAAAAGGGAGGAAGTAGGATTATTTTATTATTATAAAACACAGACTACCCAGGAAGTTTTGTAATGTTATTTAAAAGTGAACTTAGCTTAGTTGTAAATGTATATGGCAAACTCTAAGCAACTCCTTAAAAAAGATTTCAAAAAATAGTATGATCAATATGCTAACAAATGAGAGAAAATGGAATCAAAATGTTCAATTGAATCTGCAAAAGGCAGAAAAAGAGTAGAAGAAAAAACAGGAACAAAAAACAATATCAAAAAATAGAATAATAGTGAGTATGGTAGATATCATTTCAACCACAGCAATAATATCTTTGAATGTCAATGGTCTAAATGTACCAATTAAAAGACAGAGATTGTCAGAATGGATCAAAGAACAGGGCCCAACTACCATTAAAATGGTCATCTACCCTTAGATATCAGATCTAGATGGCTTCACTCAGAAGGAAGAAACACGTTTTACACAAATTAGTCCAGATAATTAAAGAAAAGGAAATACACTGTAACTCATTTTATAAAGCTCACAATAACCTGAGGCCAAAATCTGACAAAGGTATTATAAGAAAGGAAAACTATAGCTCATCTGTTTCTTCATGAACACAGATGCAAACACTCCAAACACATTAGCAAGTTGCATTCAACAATATATTTTTTCAACAATATATTAAAACAAAAACAATATATTAATCAAATACAACATGACCAAGTGATATTATCCCAGGAATGCAAGATTGCTTCAGTGATTAAAAAAAAAAATCCATCAGTGCAATTCACCATATTAACAAACTAAAAATGAAAAAGCCTCAAGATTCTCTCACTAGATGCAAAGATGCATATGACAAAATGCAACTTCATACCTAATACAAACCCTCAGCAGACTAGGAATTGAAGGAAATGTCCTCAACCTGATAAAGGGCATACACAAAACACAGCTGACAGCATCAATCTTATTGGTAAAAAAATCAAATGCTTTCCCCCACTTCTATCCAACATTGTACTAAAGGTTAAAAAGAAGCAACAAATCAATAAAAGAATAATAAAAGGCTTCCAATTCAGCAAAAAAAATAAAAGTATCCATATTCATAGTGAAATTATCTTCTACACAGAAAATCCAATAGAATAAACAAAAAAAATCACTAGAACTAATAAGAAATTATTGCATGTTATGAATTAATATATATGTTATATATATGCTGAATATATATTATACTTGTTTTATTTATATATATATATACACACATATATGGAGAAGGCAGTGGCACCCCACTCCAGTACTCTTGCCTGGAAAATCCCATGGACAGAGGAACCTGGAAGGCTGCAGTCCATGGGGTCGCTGAGGGTCAGACACGACTGAGCAACTTCCCTTTCACTTTTCACTTTCATGCATTGGAGGAGGAAATGGCAACCCACTCGAGTGTTCTTGCCTGGAGAATCCCAGAGACGGGGGAGCCTGGTGGGCTGCTGTCTATGGGGTCGCACAGAGTTGGACACGACTGAAGCGACTTAGCAGCAGCAGCAGCAGCACACACATATATAGCAACATTCAACATAGCATCAAACACTACGAAATACTTAGATGTCCAAGACCTTTTACACTGAAAACTATAAAGCTTTGCAGCAGTTTTATTCACAATCCCCCCAAACTGGGGACAGCCAAAACATCCATCAACAGAAAAATAAATGAATAAACTCTGGCATATTCATGCAATTGAACGTTGCAAAGCAATAGAAGAGACAAACTACTGATACATGCAAAAGCATTGACAAAATTTCACAGACATTACTCAATGAAAAAAGCATCTGTGATGAGAGTGGTTATCTCTGGCTAATGTGGGGGCAGTGGGGAGAAAGGGATGGTGTACTGACAGGCAATAGGCAAGAAGGAACCTTCTACAGCGATAGAAATGTTCTTCATCTTGATACGATTAGCCTTAATACAAATGTATACATTTGTAAAACTATACAGCCACACTGTTAAGACATTGAATGTTGTGATATGCAATTTATACTGCAATTAAAATGTTGAAAAAGAGAGAGGGGACATCAATCCTTCCTTACCCACTCATGAAGTCCCCAAAGATGTAGAGACCATTGAGATTTGGGGATTCACATCCACGGTAGACGTAGCCTCCAGTGACTGACTTGCCCACTGCATGGCCATAAGCATAGATCGGCAGAATATCGTCTGTCCAGGAACAAGGAAAAAGAGTGTCATAGCTGAACCTGAGAGCTTCAAGGAGGAAGAAGGCAGTTTTTAAAACCAGTTGCCTTACTGAGTGGAGAATGTTTCATCTCTTGGTCTTTGGGAGGACAGAAAGCCAAGTAAATCATGTTTATCTTTTCAACAGACCAGCCATGATATTCGTGAGCTTCCCATTTGATTGGGCTCAGAAAGCATAGAGGAAGCCTAAAGTTCCCCCAACTGTGGGGCAGTGACCTGGAAATCAACACCCTTAAATTTTTCCCCCAGGTCAATATGGCAGATACTAAGGTTTAGGATTTGGAATATTGTAAGGACCGGATGACTGCTTTGAGACCTTCTCAGGACAGACCATCCCCTGTCCTCCACCTGCCTCTTGTCTATAGAAAAACTTTAGCCAAAGAATAAATTTAACCAGAGGAAGGAAAAAATACAGAAACAAGGAAAATAGTTAAACAAAACAAAATAATAGTAATTTAGTCATTAAACTAAATCAAGGACCTTTAGTTCCTCCTCAAAGTCTATAGATATATACTGAGCCATATCCTTTGAGCAGTATTATAATGAAGCTCCCACCAGATGGAAGAAGTTAACTACATGATGGCCAGACTGTAGCCATAACATAAACTGCTCCATCTCCCACAGTTCCAAGAACTGGCCTCAAGGAAATGGAAACAAAGCAACCCTGGAACGAAAGATTAACTATACTTAAAACAATCAAGATAACTCTGAGCAGACCACCCTGCATGACCAATTTCAAGAAAAGTGTCAGAGATGGCTGTCCTGTCCTACATAGCTCTCTCCCTCCACCTATGTGCCCCTGAAACTCCCATTTAAAATTCTTTCTCTGATTAGCAAGGGGAAATTGGTTCTTTGGGACACTAGTCCACCTTCTCCCCAGGATTGCCAGCTTGCTCAGTAAAGCTATCTTTCCTTGCACTCAACACATGTCTCTCAGTATTGGATTCCTAAGTAACAAGCAACCAAACCTGAGTTCAGCAACAGATAGACGAAAAGACCAAGCAATGGTGATAAAGTCAGAAAAATTAGAATTTTAAGCCAGATGGAGTTTCTAAAGCACACATTGATGACTGATGTTTAGGGACTGTATATGGGATATCATTTCAGGGGCAGCTCCAAATAAATAAAAACATACAGCCACTTATTTTCCTTTGAGGATGGTTCAAAATTGTATGCCTGAAAATCATGCAACTTATTTGGAATATAGATTCCTAGGTCAATCCTACCACGCCCCCAATCCACCCAGGATTCAATTCATTAGTTGGCGAGAAATGCCCCGAGTTTCAGGTGCCAGTGGCTAGAGAACCACTCTGAGAAGCATGATTCCACAGGACACAAACAAAGGCATTGTAAGGACCTGCAGCGCAAGACACTCCCAGGTTTTATTCTCCCACCTCCATCCGCAATTCATTCAATTCACTCAAGAAATAAAAAGGGCTTCTCACTTACCCAAAGAGGCATTTTGACAGAGCTTTTTGTCGTAACATTCAAACCCCTCCTTTGCCCTCCAGCCATAGTTTCCACCTTTAACAATGATGTCAACTTCTTCAAACCGGTTCTGTCCCACGTCCCCACAGAACATCCGACCTCGGCCCTGACGCGTGACGGGGTCCCCTCGGTCCACGGCACAGCGCCACATGTTTCTGATTCCGTAGGCGTAGATGGCGGGATGAGCCCCCCGCTCAGAAACAAACGGATTGTCCACGGGCACTCGGTACCGCTTGCCACCTGAGCCGGCCCCATTCACATCGATCCTTAACACTTTCCCCAGCAGGGAACTTCTGAAAGGAAGAAGGCCAAAAAACAGGAACAGGAGAAATATGAAGATGTGAGATTGCTGGGTCATATGCTGCTGCTGCTGCTGCTGCTAAGTCACTTCAGTCGTGTCCGACTCTGTGCAACCCCATAGACGGCAGCCCACCAGGCTCCCCCGTCCCTGGGATTCTCCAGGCAAGAACACTGGAGTGGGTTGCCATTTCCTTCTCCAATGCATGAAAGTGAAAAGTGAAAGTGAAGTCGCTCAGTCGTATCCGACTCTTAGCGACACCACAGACTGCAGCCCACCAGGCTCCTCTGCCCATGGGATTTTCCAGGCAAGAGTACTGGAGTGGGGCGCCATTGCCTTCTCCAGTAAGTACCACAGATCCACTCTATATTTTCCCCACAATTAACAATACTGTACTATACTGTACTGCACACTTAAACTTTTTAAGAGAGTGGATCTCAGGTTACGTATTCTAAATAAAATAAAACATCTTAGAACTGGATGAAATGGCCCAAGATAGTCTACTGAGAGTGGATCTCAACTGACACCTAAGAATCACATGGGGAGATAATATACACACACATACACATATATATGTGTGTGTATATATATATAGTTAAGACTTTCTAATTTTTGACTCAAAAAGAACTAGTAGGCAAAAGTTTGATGCAGCCCTGGTCCCTGTGACACTGAGCAAGTTGTGGCTTCAATTTTTCTATTTTTATAATGGGGTGGTTTCTCTCAGGTTTGGTTTAATACTTTAAATTTTTTAAAGGAACTGGTTCTGTTCTTCCTCATGTAACAATGTGGGCAGTAGAAAGAACAGAGACTTTTGATGACCGGGGTCTCTGAGCCTCTGTTTCCTGCTTCGTAAAGCAGGGGAGAGTAACACCACCCTGCAGTGTGGCTGTGATGTAAGGGTTAAATGAGTACATATAGCATGCCATGCAGTTTCTGACATACAGTCAGCACTCAACAAATGCAAGCTCTTTATTATTACCAACCCTGATATTTTTATTACTAGGGATAACGAGAGCCACAGGCTTGCTGGGTACAAAGGGCTGAAGGATCACGTGACCTTCCTCTAGATGGCACGGTCTCACTGGCTTATCTGAGTTTGAATTCTGGTTCTGCCACTTACTCTCTGTGTGACCTTGGATAGACTACTTCACTCCTCTCTGCCTCTATTATCTTGTCTGTAAAATGGCTATCATAACACTTATACTTCATAGGATCCATTCATTCCAAATGTATTAATGGCATGACACCATTGCTAGGCACTATTCTAGGGGCTGGGAATACATCAACCAAGAAAAGAGATTAAAATTTTTGCCCTTGTGGCTATCAGAATTATGTGCTCAAATAAACATAAGGTATTTAGAATAGCATTGGACACACAGTAAGCAACAAATACACATTGCTGTTGCTTCTGTTAGCCTCATTAACTAACTACTCATGTATCTTCACATGAGACACAGTGCCTGGAACACAGTAATCAATAATATTGTTGAGCTGAATTGAACTAGATGGTCAGATCATGGAAGAGTAAATAATGTCCTGCTCATATATATTAAAAATCTTGAATTCATCTTTATATGGCCCTCTGATACTCATGTTGAACATCCATAATATTAATTATAAAAATACATTATGCCTGAAAAGTATAGGACAGAATTTCTCTGGTGGTCCAATGGTTAAGAATCCACCTTCCAAAGCAGGGGGCATAGGTTTGATCCCTGGTCAGGGAACTAAGATCCCACATTTCACGGGGCAACTAAGCCCACAGGCCACAACTAGAGAGACTGAGCGTTGCAGTGAACAACCCCACATAAGGCCCGAGGTTGCCAAATAAATAAATATTCAAGTAAACATTAAGGAAAAAAAAAAAAAAACAAGAAAAGAAAACCAAATGTTCTTCCCATTGTGTCAACAGAGACTACACCTTGCAGTAAATGAGTTGGGTATGACCCTCTGAAGATTCCATCTCAGCAAAAACATTACACCAGGGTAAAGCCTGCATCCAGCTTACTTGTTTTGAGCATTTCCAAATTTCCCGAAGGGATCCCCAGCCTGTCCTCCATCCCCAGTGAATATGTACATATAGCCATCTAGGCCAAAAAGAAGTTGTCCACCATTATGATTTGAGGCTGGTTCTTCTATCTCCAAAATGACCCTGGAAGGAAAAAGAAACCACACTTTGATGAAAGCTGATACAACATCCTCTTGAGACATCCAGAAATGACTGGTCCAAGCCAGCCAAGGACCACAAAACGGGTAGCTCGGCAGCTCTGGGACACCCCTTGCTTCCTAGTATGACTCCGTCATGGATCTTTTGTTTTTTTCACATCCTGACTTCACGAGCTGTAGACACAGCAGGGTAACCATCACCCTTTTCTGGTGCTCAGCCTTACTCTCTTCTCTACAAGAACCCCTAGTCCCATCCTTTGGACAATCTAGCAGGGGTTAGTTATCACGTCTTCATGCTCTTTTCACTCTCTAAACCTGTCTCTATGGGAAAAGCGAGATAAGGCAGAATGGACTAGGAAAAAAGGGTGGAATGGTGGACAAAAGAGCATGATCTTGGGGTTAGTTGGAGCTGGGCCCTTCATCTAACCAGGCTTAATTACCTTGTGTGAAGCTTTCCGGAGAGTATGGAAATTCCCACGTTCAAGATAAAGGGCCTGAGATCTAATGGTCACACAATAATCAGAGGCTACTGTTATATTTAATGTGGATATTACCTAAAATCATTTCTCAAACCCTTATGGCCTCTGGCCTTTGCTTACCCTCTATAAAATCAAGCAAGCATGGTTCTGCTGCTGCTGCTGCTAAGTCGCTTCAATCGTGTCTGACTTTGTGCGACGCCATAGGCAGCAGCCCACCAGGATATGCCATCCCTGGGATTCTCCAGGCAAGAACACTGGAGTGGATTGCCATTTCCTTCTCCAATGCATGAAAGTGAAAAGTGAAAGTGAAGTCACTGAGTCGTGTCCAACTCTCAGTAACCCATGGACTGCAGCCCACCAGGCTCCTCTTTCCATGGGATTTTCCAGGCAAGAGTACTAGAGTGGGGTGCCATTGCCTTCTCCCAAGCATGGTTCTAGGTAACTGTAAAGATGGGTGGTTACAGTCATGAAGATCATCCACTCAAGATTCTAACTTGAGTTAACCCACTCATCAGCAATGACTTTTGTCCTTATTATAACCTGCTGCTGCTGCTAAGTCGCTTCAGTTATGTCTGACTCTGTGCGACCCCATAGACAGTAGCCCACCAGGCTCCCCCGTCCCTGGGATTCTCCAGGCAAGAACACTGGAGTGGGTTGCCATTTCCTTCTCCGATGCATGAGAGTGAAAAGTGAAAGTGAAGTCACTCAGTTGTGTCCGACTCTTTGCGACCCCATGGACTGTAGCCCACCAGGCTCCGTCCATGGCATTTTCCAGGCTTTGCCTTCTTCCCATTATAAGCTAGTAGATCTAAACCCAGGAAAGTTCCTCTATTTCATCTCAGATGACCAACAGGCAATATTTTGGAACACAGCACACAGTTGCAGACTCTCATGCGTATGCCTCACCTCTCTGATTTGGGATCGGCTTTGTTGGGATCAGCCCGAGAAACTTTCATCTCACTAATCCGGATCTTCTCTACCCTCTTCTTGCCCAGGCATGAATAATAAATGTAGAACTTGCGGTTACGGCGGAATCGGGGATGAAAAGCCAACCCCAAAAAGCCTCTCTCGTCCCCAATCCAGGGAGTGGTCAGCACGAGGCTCTTGAGGTCCAAGAAGGGTTGTTCCAGGTGACTCCCATCAGGCAGATAGACCCACACCACCCCCACCTGCTCCGCCACGAAGAAGCGGTGGGTGCCATCCCCAGCGTGGACCATGGAGACCGGGTTCCTCAGTCGGTTGGCCACCTCGGCCAAGCAGAGCTGCAGGCAGCCCCGACGGTCCTCCGCCACCACCCCCAGGTTGCGGTTGAGATGGTCGCTCCTCAGGATGTTGGGGAAGCAGTAGTCCTTGTCGGGAAGGTTGAGGAGGTGGCAGAAGCGCGCACCATCCTTTCCAGGGGATTCCTGGAGGCGGCGGTCATTGGTCAGCAGGGCGATGGCGGAGTGGCAGTTCGAGTGGAATGCAGAACAGTAGTCAGAGCAGAGTCCAGGAAGGTTCCGGAGGGGCGTGCGCGGGTTCTCAGCGTCGTAGAGGTGGGCTGCATAGGGGGAGCACTCCTGGAAAAGAAGAGTGACCTTAGCCCCCAGGCAGACTGGCCATGGTAGGGCTGGAACCAATTTTTCTCTTTTCAAGGATTTGACTTTTTTTTTTTTTTAAGAGTTTTTAAACCTTGACTTCACTTTGGTTTTATTACAGAAATATTTCCCTCTTGATGCAATATACTTATTTTAATTTTCTAAAGTCATACCTGTGTGGATGTTCTAATCAACTTTATGTTTTGAGCAAAAAGAGGGAAAACAGCCCTGGGGAAGAACTAGGATTCTGGAGCTTCTGTTATCAACTATTGAAAAGAAAGCTCTTCTTTGGGACCCACATTTTCTACCCAGTTAATGCTCCTGGAAAGTAGAAAGGGAAAAAAAATTCTCTCGGATTTACTGTAATTATAACTTTGCTCTTGACACATAAAGTTTTGGTAAATGATCAATTTTTTTTAAATAAAAAGAGGTAGTACCAAATGTCTCATCTTTCCCTTTTTTAAAAAATTATAAGTGCTGTAAGATTTAATTTCTTTATGCACATCTGAAGCAGTGTGCCAGAAGTTTTACATTTGCTGAATCTCAGTATTGGATCTGTGTGAGTTGCTCAGTTGTGTCTGACTCTGTGACCGCATGAACTGTAGCCAGCTAGGCACCTCTGTTCATGGAATTCTCAGGCAAGAACACTGGAGTGGGTTGCCATTTCCTTCTCTAGGGGATCTTCCTGATGCTGGGATTGAACCCCAGTCTCTTGCATTTCACATACTGCAGGCAGATTCTTTACCATCTGAGCCACCAGAATGTCATGTTAATTATTTAATTTTTTTGTGCTTTTCCATATGTTAATTTTTTTTTCTTTTGCCACATTGTACAGATGTGCAGTGTGTGGGACCCTAGTCCCCCAACCAGGGATGGAACCTGTACCCCCTGCAGTGGAAGCACAAAGTCCTAACTACTCCCAGGGGAATTCTATTCAAAATATTTTACAATTTAAAAATAAAATCATCAAAATGAACACGCAATGTATCATTCCCACAGATTAGGCATGTAGTGATTTCTTCTCTTCGATAAAAGGCAGAGGCAACTGAGATCAAGAAAGTAAGAAAGGTCCGTTTTTGTTTGTTTTGTTAATTTTTGGCTGCGCTGGGTCTTCGTTGCTGCGTGGGCTCTTCTCTAGTTGCGGTGAGTAGGGGCTACTCTCTAGCTGTGGTTCAGAGACTTCTCACTGCAATGGTTCCTCTCATCACGGGCTCTAAGGTGCGTGGGCTCAGTAGCTGTGGCACATGGGCTTAGTTGCCCTGCTGCACATGGAATCTTCCTGGACGGGGACTGAACTCATGTCCCCTGCATTGGCAGGCAGATTCTTAACCACTGGACCACCAGGGAAGCCCAGAAAGGCCAATTTAAAGGGGGTGGTTGGGGCCGTGGAGTAGGGCAGGGTCCACTCTGGAAGCTGCTTCTGATCACGGACGCCTCCCTGGCACCTGCCGGCCCAGGGCTGTCTCATTCACGTCTGTTCTCTCATCACCTAAGAGAGGGATCAGCAGCATTTCTCAAATGTGTTGAGTTCCCCATTTTTTCTTATTTCAACCCTGATTGCAGATTTGCAGAGCAGCAGACTCTTATCGGGAAGAGCAGAAGAAAGAGCCCAGGGATTCACAGCATCTCTCCCAGAGCTGTTTCCATTCAGGTGACTTATCAGAGCTGCTGACAAGAAGCCAGATAGATGATCTGCTCTGAGTCCCACCTGACTGACCTGTCCACTCCTGAGGAATGGAAAGAAGAGAGATGGAAGACAAAAATAAGGATAAAATACCCAGGAACAGAGGAGGCTGTGGACAAGTAACCACCTGCATGGCACACTCCTAGGCATCATTTAGAATCTACACAGTTGCCTCTACTCAATCAGCTCAGGAACTATCATTTCCGTCTTAGAAAACAAAGGGAGAAGAAATTTAAGTTGTAAAATTTAATAAATATTAATAGATGCGTGTAGCTCATTGTTTTCGTTTTCAATTTTTTTAATTCTTATTTATTTTTGGCAGTGCTGAGTGTTCCTTGCTGCACAGGCTTTTCTCTAGTTGCCAAGAGCAGGGCCACTCTAGGTGTGGTGTGCAGGCTTCTCGTGGCTGTGGCTTCTCTTCTTTCAGAGCACAGGCTCTAGGGTGCGTGGGCTCAGTAGTTTCCACTCTCCGGCTCTAGAGCACAGGCTCAGTAGTTGTGGTGCAGGGACTGCTCTGCAGCATGTGGGATCTTCCCAGATGAGGGACTGGACCCATGTCTCCTGCATTAGCAGGCAGATTCTTTACCACTGAGCCACCAGGGTATTCCGTTTTTAATTTTGTTGAAGCACAGTTGATTTACAATGTTGCGTTAATTTCTGCTCTATAGCAAAGTGATTCAGTTATGCATACATATATTCTTTTTCATATTCTTTTCCTTTATGGACATGTGTAGGTTATTCTTATTCCTCAAATCCCTGAAACAGGAGAGCTGCTGAATTCGGCTTTCTGAAACCTCATGCAATAGGGAAGGGGGAGGGAGGAGACATTTTTATCTGGGGACTTCATCAGAAATGGAGTCTCAGTGTTGCTCATAAGAGCCAGGCTTCTGCCCAGATGGTTATCCCAGAGTTAATTCTCCAGGAAACAGCTGAAGGGTGGAGCCTGAGGTGAGAGAGGACAGCCCAGGGCGATGCCTCCCAGGTGGCTGGCTTCTGTTGCATTCACTTCAAGGGGAGGTGAGGTGGCCAGCTGGCTCTGGGATCACAATGGGAGAGCCAAGTAATTACACTGACATGCCGGGGGCTGGGGGAGGGGTTCCAATATGCCTGGATTTGCTGCTGTCTCACCCCCAACCCATCAGTAGAGTGCTCCTCCTCATGACAGCTTCTTTCATCTGCCCTCCAACTAGACTCTCCCCAGCACCCCTGAACCCCTCTTCCCACAAAGTCAGTGTCCGCAGCCAGCATATGACATGGGTTCAGGCTGAGCCCTACAGAGGTGATGTCTGCCAGGGATGTGGGTTTTGGCCACTAGAGAGCCGGGAGAAGCAGAACCTCTGAGTAATTGCCACTGAGCAACTTGAAGCTCTCTCGGGCCAGGTTTGGAAAGCTGGGGAAAGCCCCCCTCATCACACCAGAGAGAGCCCCTGGTGCAAATGACCCAGCGGAAGACTGTATCCCAACGGATGCCACCACTCTGTCCACACGCTCCGTGAGCACCCACAGGCGCTCACAGCTCTCAGTGCCCTGCAGGGAGGTCCCAGACCGCAGCTGTCCCGAGCTCCGCGAATAATACACCAGGGCCTGCAGGACGCCAGAGGGAGAGCTTTGGGAAACCAAACTCCAGAGGGAGAGCTTTGGGAAACCAAACTCCTTGTCAGTGTGCCCGTCCAGAGCCCTAAGCCCCAGGTGAAGGCAGCCACAGGTGAGTCTCTCTCAAGGGCTGGGCGCCCAAAGAACCCTCCCCCCAAGACCCTCACCAGCCATCCCAACATTTTATCAGCTGGGGCTGGAAGGCAGCCTCCAAAGCTGGCTCCCTCACCTTCCCACAGGGCTCCTGCTCAGGCCTACCTGGCAAAGGATGTCTTTAATGTACCCGCCGCACAGCTCGTGGCCCTTTAGGTCGAAGTATTCCATGATGTCCCAGTATCGGGCAGCGATGCGGTGGTCCTTACGCTGGTCACAGCAGCCGAAGGACTCATAGTCAGAGCAGAACTCAAGATGCTGGAGGGGCTGGAAGGGGGGCCGGTAATCCAGGCATTGGGGGTGTCCCTGAAGCAGCCCCACCTGGCCCAACAAGACTATGAGGCTGAGACAGAAAATTCGAGAGGTGAGGAGCCAGGGGGTCCACCAACTCCAACCACCCCTGGGAATGGACCTTCTGAGCATCTTGCCCTAGGGACACTGGCTACTGCGCGCTCAGGCTGGCTTCCTGCTCCGGGCTGGTTCCCTCACTCCCGCCCCCGCTGTTTTTCTTCCTTCCTTCTCTTCTCTCCTCTGAAGGTTCACTGAGGTGGTTTCTGAAACATGTCCCTTCTGGGAGCTGGACCGCTGTCTCCTGTGAAAGCAGTGAGCAGCGTCCAGTCCCTTCCAGTCCCCTGAACAGGAAAAGGTACAGCCTGCTGGGAGTGTAGTTATCCGGGTGCCAGCAGAAAGGTACAGTGATGTCCACGGCCAAATGAACTAGTTTATTAAAACTGCAAAGAATTCCCATGGGAAATTCCCACTTTGTTTACAGCCCCGTTCCCAAGCTGAGCAGTCAGGATCTCCAAGGAGAACAGCACACAGTACACGGTCCTGGATGGCACATTGGAAGGCGGTGTTCCAGTGTGCCTTTCGTGCCAACAGCAACATGGAGAGCTCGGGTGTGGATCTGGAAAGACGCAGGCGGGCTAGGGCAGGCAGCAGGGCCTTGCAGTTCCTGAGACCCAGAAAGGTGTGTATTCTGAGGGGTAGGAAGACAGGACATTTCACGAATCAAGAGGAGGTGGTGAGTCATAACTACCATGGTGATCATTTTGGAATGTATAGAAGTATTGAATCATTATGTTATGTAACAGGAACTATGTATGCAGATCAATATACTTCAAAAACAAACTCACAGAAAAAGAGATCAGATTTATGGTTATGGGGGGGATGAAGAATTGGATAAAGACAGTCAAAGGTACAAACTTCCTCCTTATAAGACAAATACTAGGGATGTAATGTACAATATGATAAATATCATTAACACCTATATGTTTTATATGAAAGTTGTCCAAAGAGTGAGTCCTAGAGTTCTCATCACAAGAAAAAAATTTTTTTCTATTTAACTTTATCTCCATGAGATGATGGATCATCACTGAATTTACCATGGGCATCATTTCATGATGTATGGAAGTCTAATTATTATGCTGTACACCTTAAACATACAGTTCTATAGCTCAATAAAATTGAAAAAAAAGAGAAGATGAAGGAAAAGGAGAGGTTCATACCTAATGTAAACAAGGCATCAGCAAGGACTATCTGGGATGGTTTCATCAGGAAGCACAGAATGTCTGGGTTATTTTTGCAAAATCTGTGTTTTTGGGGGGTCAGCCCTCCTCACTTAGCATGTGTTTCAACATTAGCAGTGATGAATACTAATACACATTTTGCTTTATCAGAGTAGGAAATG
Source organism: Tragelaphus eurycerus (assembly GCA_935064755.1). Lineage (NCBI taxonomy): Eukaryota > Metazoa > Chordata > Mammalia > Artiodactyla > Bovidae > Tragelaphus > Tragelaphus eurycerus. The sequence continues at coordinate 20,143,306 of CAKXYN010000003.1, forward strand.
GCAATCCAGCCCAGCGTTGTTGCCTGGAGATTTCCATGGATGGAGGAGTCTGGCGAGCTACAGTCCATGGGGTCAGAAAGAGCCGGATGCGACCAACCATGTTTTGCTTTATATATGTCCCTTACACATAATGGTCCTTTGATAAATATTTCTTGAATGTGTGATGAAGTACACAGAATCCCAAACTCAACCCCAAATGGAGGCATGAACAGGAGGAGCTCGGGCTCACAGGAGATATTTGGTACCTGAGCTCACTTTCCTTTGGGTTTTTTCCACAAGTTCACTCCACCCTGAAATGTCCTTACTGGCAAACACTGCCCTCTGAAATGCAGATGAAATCAAAGATTCTTCTGGATGGAGGAAGGCTCCCCATCTGGCACCCCCTTCACCACCAAGAGCCTTTGCCAGAGCATCACCAAGAAGGGACACTGAGCCTCAGTCTAGCCAAGTCTGTGCTCATGATGCTTTGGATTGTGAAAGCCCAGAGTAGCTTTTAAACTGTGTTTTTATAACTATGAGAAGAGTCAAGAAGAGGGACTCATTAGAATGACTCCCCAGCACAGCCCTGCTCTCCCTTGGGTATGGCTCAATATCATACTTTGTTGAATGTCGCTTTGTAAAACATACATAACACAGCATCTGTTATTCATTGCGACTGTGCTGATTCTACAGGCTTGTTTGCTCAAAGGTCAGATAATGTCATCGCTTGGGAAGCCTTGGGCGGGAGGAACTGCTCTTGGACCAACCTCAGCCAGTGAATTCACAGCCCTGAGACCTTCTCAGAAATGGGAGGTGACCAGCTGCCCTGTAATGTATGAGAATGAATGCATTCTCTCGCTCCATGTAGGATCTAAGAGTACTTTTTGATTCTTTACTGACGTTTGTGTCAGTTTTCCCTGCGCCAGGAAAAAAAAATTGAGTCCAAAGGAATGCCTCCTTTTTGGAAAATAATTTTAATGATTCTATTTACATAATTATGGCTAAGCATTAAATAATTTATACATAATTAAACACAAATCTATGTAAGTTCAAGTCAGATCTTACTGTTTGGGGCAGTGATTATAAAATTAGCAGGGAGATATTGGTTTGCAGGTCCCACCAGAAGTAATGACAGCATGAACTTCTGATTATTAAAATATGCAGTGTTTCAGGTGGGACTGCATAATATTTTAAATATAATTACATGATATGTTGGGTTATATAATAATGATGCAGATGTCTCAGTGTTAATTCGGTAGGTTTTTATGATTATGTGCGAAGGATTATACTGGAAGAGGAATGTTAAACAGAAAACTGATGCGTGAACTAAACTTTTTGAAGAAGTTTATGCTCCGAGAAGAAACGTTAAAATAAGTGTCTAAATAATACAAGGTACATTATATTGAGATAATAGCAGTTTATTAGTGGATTCCAAGGAGGAAGAGATGACATCAGGTTCAAGGGAATGAAGAAAAAAATCATAAAGAAGGTTGAGCAGGGTACTGAAGGTACAGGTGGGGAAGAGTGGACAACAGTTTCTGACCGTGAAGTAAGCCTAGGAGATAAACCTGGAACCACAGCTGGGCCCAGACCGAGTATCTGAAATCACTTTAGCTCTCACTTTTGAAGCAAACATGGTATTTTTCTAAAAATTACTGTATTCGTTTGCTAGGGCTGCTATGACAAAGTACCACAAACTGGGAGTCTTCAACAAGTATTTATTGCTTCACAGCTCAGGAGGCTGGAAGTCTGAGATCAAGGTGTTGGCAAGGTGGGTTCCCACTAAAGGGCAGGAGGAAGAATCTGGCCCTCGCCCCTCCCCTAGCGTTTCAGGGTTTACCAGCAATGTTCTGCATTCTTTATAGATACATCACCCTGATTTCTGTCATTGTGTTCAGATGACTTTCTTTCTCTATGCATGTCTGTGTCCAAATTTGCCTTTTTCATAAAGACATCGGTCAGATTAGAGCTCACTTTGCTATGCTATGCTAAGTCACTTCAGTCGTGTCTGACTCTGTGTGACCGCATAGACGGCAGTTCACCAGGCTCCCCCGTCCCTGGGATTCTCCAGGCAAGAACACTGGAGTGGGTTGCCATTTCCTTCTCCAATGCATGAAAGTGAAAAGAGAAAGTGAAGTCGCTCAGTCATGTCTGACTCTTAGCGACCCCATGGACTGCAGCCTACCAGGCTCCTCCGTCTGTGGGATTTTCCAGGCAAGAGCACTGGAGTGGGGTGCCATTGCCTTCTCCAGAGTTCACTTTAATGATCCTATTTTTAACTTGACTACCTCTGTAAAGACCTGATCTCCAAATAAAGTCACATTCTGAGGAACTGAGGGTTAGGATTTCAATATATCATTTTATATATATAACATACATATATATGCACCCATACACTGGCATGCACACGATGTTTCATAAGACAAGTGCCTTTTAAAAATGATGTTAAGAATCTGGTGTTTATCTTAGAATCAGGTCATGGAATAGAAACAACATAAAAAGCAATGCTCCAGCTCAGTAACCTCTCATACAACGTTTACTGCTTCCTCTGGCATCTGCCTTCTCTAACAATCTGAAAATGAGCAGGTGTGTTTGAGCTTAGGAAAGTATTAATAACTCTTATTTGTATTATGTATTATAGTGTATGAAGCATTTTCTCACTTCATCTCAGGTGATCTTCACAATAACTCTATTAGTTAAACAGGGCAGATATTCCACTACCAATGTACAGACAAGTGACTTCAGTCTCAGATTCCATGAAAACACGTAGGGTCATGCTTTAGGTGAAGGAAAAAGATGGCATGAAAATTTAGGTATTCCAAGTTATAGCCCAGATATCGCTCACTCCATCATGATGTATAAAAGCTTTTTTTTTTAATACGGCAATAATTTTACTTGTCTCTATTCTATAGGTAAAGAAACTGTGAAAGCTTATGATAACCCCAGGATTTAAACCTAACAGCCTCTTGAGGTATGCACTTGGCAGAAATTCACCAAAATATTACTGCCTATGGGATAGGCACAGTCAGTCAATAACTTTCGTAAGTTTTCATCCAGTTCTGTTCAATATTTAATAAGAAAGAAATTCTGTTAGGTGTTGGTGATATGGAGATTACTAGTGTTAATTGCTCAGTCATGTCCAACCCTTTGCAACCCCTGGACTGTAGTCTGCCAGGCTTCTCTGTCCATGGGATTTCCCAGGCAAGAATAGTGGAGTGGGTTACCATTCCCTTCTCCAGGGGATCTTCCAGACCCAAGGATGAAACCCAGGTCTCCTGCACTGCAGGTGGATTCTTTAATGTCTGAACCACCAGGGAAGCCCGGATAATATACTACTAAGGAAGACAGATGTACAAAGATCATTAAACAATGCAGTGATTTGACAAGAGGCTGCAGGGGAGGGATTGATGAGGACACAGAGAGGGAACCTTCCATGCCCAGGAGAGGGGAAAGGCGATGGCTTCCCTGTATTCTTTGCCCTGATCCCTAGCTCAGGGCTCTGCAGGTTATAAACACTGACTAACCTGGGAGGCAGTACACATACCACAGGTAGTCTGTGATCTTTGGAACTACACTGACTGAGTTAGAGTCCTGATGCCAACACCTACCAGCTGTGACCTTGGGTGAGTTATTTAATCTCTGACTACCCTACTTTCTTTCTTGGTAATATAGGGGATAGTTCGTAGGATTGCAGTGATGAGATGATGAAATGTGAAGCCGAAAGTGCTTGATAAACTTTAGCTGTTATTATTTATGAAACTGGCTTTTAGTGCGCTTAAGAAATTTTCAGTTGATTCACACTGCTCTCATTGCGTAATTAGATACAAACTTTTGATAACCATATGTACTCATTTCTCTTTCATCCTCACCTCCATCCTGCTAGAGATCAGGAGAATTCATAAATCCTATTTTAGAGCTTTTGACTAAAGGTATCAGGGAGTAGATGGGATGTGGACATCCCTATAGGGTTAATCTTATATGGAACTCCTGTACCTCCCAAGCATGGACTCCCAGTGGTAAAGCCAATCCTGGTCATTGATAGCTTTCACTTGCTTTACTTTGGTTCTGTTGGGCACCTGCTTGTCTCACATAAATAGTATAAGGTTGGGTAGTTATTCATTGATGGTCATTTATTTATGAAATATAAGATATCAAGTTAAATTATTGACAAAACGTAATTTGTCTGCTAATTTTCTCACAGATGGTTTGAAATTAGTAGGAATATAAGCCAATGGTGGCTTCCATGGTGGCTTAGATGGTAAAGAAATCTGTCTGCAATGCAGGAGAGCTGGGGTTCAATCCTTGGGTCAGGAAGAGCCCCTGGAGAAGGAAATGGCAACCCATTCCAGTATTCTTGCCTGGGAAATCCCATGGACAGAAGAGCCTGGTGGGCCACAGTCTATAGGGTCACAAAGAGTCAGACACAATTGAGAGACTAATACTTTCGCTTTCAAGCTTAGTGAGGAAATAGCAGCAGAAAACAGGACTTTTGAGTTTATGATCACACACGTAAGCCAATGCGGGAAATGTGTGATTTGCTATCTGAATACTGGACTTGCTCTGAAGTTACAGCGCCTTCAAGGAACTCAAATACTAGTTATCTGAACAGTAAATGTACATGAGCCAAGACAGTTTTGAAGAAGCACTTACTCCAACGGTTACTACAATGTGTTATAAAATTCACTCATATTCCGGGAAAGTTGTTCTTGGCATCTGAGCGAAGCTTCCCCATTGGGCTTCCTATATAACACTCAGACACTATTTCTCCACTGTCCAGCCATCCACTGCTGCAGCCTGGTCTCTGGGAGAAAGGAGAGGGACACAGGAGTTCTAGAGCATGTATTTGACTGCCGTGCCAGGTCAACAAGTGGACCAACAGAGCTAGAGTCCTTTAAGGTTAGGCCAGTGCCAGCTGAAAACAAGCAGGCCTTCTACCCTCTCTGACCCAAATGTCCTCAAGTCAAACGTCCCTCTCTACCAGAGGTCACTTAACCCCACAATGCCATGTCTCATTACCAAAAGATAAAGGGGAGGAGTCCTTTTCTAAATTCTTCTGTTTCCTCAACAGAACTGATCACCAAAATATTCTTCACGGTGTTAAACCTAACGTGGATCATTGCATTGCAGGCAGACGCTTTAACCTCTGAGCCACCAGGGAAGCCCTGCTAAGTCACCTCAGTCGTGTCCGACTCTGTGCGATCCCATAGACGGCAACCCACCAGGCTCCCCCGTTCCTGGGATTCTCCAGGCAAGAACACTGGAGTGGGTTGCATTTCCTTCTCCAATGCATGAAAGTGAAAAGTTAAAGTGAAGTCGCTCAGTTGTGTCCAACCCTCAGCGACCCCATGGACTGCAGCCTACCAGGCTCCTCTGTCCATGGGATTTTCCAGGCAAGAGTACTGGAGTGGGGTGCCACTGCCTTCTAGGAGGGAAGCCCTAATTAACATCTAAAAGACCACAAGTTCATTTAATAGTCCCACAAGTTCTATTTCATTACACAATTGTCAGAGGCAAATTAGCTGCAAATTGCAGTAACTGCTGTAGTGCTATATTCTCAGATTAAACAAATATATTTTTATTTGAAGATTATTCCTTAATGTTACCTTTAACAGTACAAAAGGGAAAAATGTATTTACAAAGAACAAATGACTCTTCCTCTAGCTATAAATGAGAGTAAAAAAATATATAAAAAATATACAAATAAACTTTGTGTAGTCAAATAATTTCCTTAAAATACCAAATAAAATACACTTAGTAAAACTATCACTGAATTACTACTCTGTAGCTACTAATCTGAAGTAACTAAAATTCACTATCAGAGTCCTGAATTTACAATGCTGTATTTTTTCACTGATTTCTTCATCTGCTTCATTTTCTTCTTTAACACTTGATGATTTTGCTTTGAAATATACCGAAAATATTTACAACCTAAAACAAAACAAAAAAAAAAAAAATCAAGGCAAAATAAAAAGTTTTAATACTTATCAAATTCTTCAAGTGCTTTTCTACATTGTAAAAATTCTGCTTCAACTCTGGCACACTGATGATTATATAAACAGATGGATTTGTATTATCTACGCAGATATGTCCAAGCTCATTCTCAGCACTGTCACCAGTGAAATGGACTGCTTCCTACCTACAAAAATACTTCTGATCCATCATGATTAAAACTCATACTTTAGCTTGTTTTCTGCCTTCCCTCCCAAAACCCTAGTTAAGGTGATACGCATATTATACTGTGCTCTGCTTAGTCGCTCAGTCGTGTCCGACTCTTTGCGAACCCATGGACTGCAGCCTGCCAGGCTCCTCTGTCCATGAGGATTCTCCAGGCAAGAATACTGGAAGGGGTTGCCATGCCCTCCTCCAGCGGACCTTCCCAACCCAGGTCTCCCGACATTGCAGGCAGATTCTTTACCATCTGAGCCACCAGGAAAGCCCAAGAATACCGGAGTGGGTAGCCTATCCCTTCTCCAAGGGAACTTCCCAAACCAGGAATTGAACCGGGGTCTCCTACACTGCAGGAGCTACCAGGGAAGCCCATGCATATCACATTCATATATTAAATTCACCTTCTCCAGAAGCAAACTACAATAGCTTCCTTCTCAATGACAACTTGGTCAAACAGTCACAGAGCTATCTGTAACAATTAGAAAGTCCTCTGTAGAAAACCTTGATGTGAAGAATTACGACAGACAAATTCTAGGTTAGAAGAGATCAAAAATTATCTCTCATTCCCACCATCTAGCAGGCAGCCAGAGGTGATCACGGAGTTCTGCCAAAGGAGCTCATCACACCTTCCATCTGCTTTTCATACTTTTACAGGGCTAAGAGGATCGCTATTTAAGTATCTGAGAGACATGAGTCAAATTCCTGTAAGAAAAAATGTAAGCTGGGTATTATAAGGGATTATCTATTTAATAAATGAGACCATAAATCACATATAAAACATTAATATTATTACAGTCTCAGCTTGCATCTATTCATCTTTCCTAGAAATTTCTAGGATATATATTGTACTTAGAGTAATGAGTTTATTATCCCTGAAAATAGTATGTGAGACTTGCTAATATTTTGTTAGCTGGGAAGCAGTGGTATATGCAGTGTTAATAATTTGTGCTTCTAAATGTATCTGCCACTTTAGCAAAAACAAAATACAGAATTCTGCTTCTGTCTAGAATACAGAAAGCTCGAAAGAACTTTGCTCCCATTGTAACACAGAGAAAAAGCCAAATAAACTACAATTTCCTAACTTCAAGCCCACCCAAGGTGAAGTCTCATGACAGCCGAGCACCCTGGACGGCCGGAAGGGAAAGGCCCCTCCAAGGAGAAGTGGGCCTGGTCGCCTTGAGTGGAGCATGGGAGGAAGGGCAGCCCCTACACCCTGCTCCAAGCACACAGCAAAAGCAGATGACGGCGAGAATTCAAATCCAGAGTGTAATGAGGGTAACCAGACCAAGAACAAAACCCAGCTCAGCTCCCGATAGACTGACTTAACCCCCACACTAACATCCTGAAAAAAGAAGCAGTGAGCCCACTCTCAGGCACTTTATGCCTGATATGCCTGATACTTCAGAACTTATGCAGCACTTTAACGTGAGCTTTGCGTGATGCTTACAACAATCCTATAAGCAAATAGGCAGCTGTTACATTGCCCATCTCACACAGAAGGCTCCCAAAGGCTACCTGCTTGGCCTAAGTGCTTCAGCGAGTAAGGGACAGAATTGGAACCCCGCTCAAACATAGGTACATTCTGATATCTGTACTAGAAATTTTTTTACTCATAAAGTTGGAAATCACAGTCCAAATCACATTTTTGTGTCTTGTTGTCAGTATATTAGGGAGAAATTTTTAAAACTACTCTCGTGTTTATTAACCCCTTTCTTCCCACAAAATCAGCATCTGGTTAATCTTAGTAACCATCTGAAACATTAACTGAGAATACCAATTCCAAATTAGCACAAACTATATCTAAACTGACCTGAAGAATCTCTTTAGAGCACTTTAAATTCCCTGGCCACACAGTGCTTACTTGTGGCCACGGTGAGGTTCCTTTCTTCATCTCTGGACAAGATGGACAAGTCTCATTTCAGTACTGGCTACCTTTCCATATTTCAGTGGGAGAAAGCAGGTAAGAGTTTTACCAGCCAAGATACTCACCAAAGAAAAGATCAATTTCGCTTTAAGAAAATTTTTAGGTAAGTTAATAGGTGGTATGTTTTTCTTTTCGTAAGGGAAGAAATGACTCATTGTTACAGGAACAGGGAAGTTAATAGAACATAAAAGTGTCATTTAAAAATGAAATCAATAAAGAATATTTTTCTATTTCCTGTAGACAATCTCAGTCAACTTTATAGCAGAGCCAAATGGTTCCTGTGAAAACAGTCTGCATCCTTTATCTTAATGGCCCTTAAAATATACTCAAATCAAGAGTATAAAAACCAACAACAACAGTTTGAAATCACTGTTTCTAATCCATGGAAATTCCAAACCAAGAGATCACTGGCCCCCCCAACTCAAGATTCATTTTTATATTCATCAGTTATTTCTCCAGCATGAATGTCCACATTGTAATTTCAAAATCGCCTAAAAGCTATGGCTAGATAAAAAGAAAACAAAACATGTACCTTTTCCTAACAATAACCCAGCTACCAAAGCTTTCTCACAAGCCAAAGTTTTATCATCCTTCCAATTGCTTTTTGCCCAAAAGTAGCTGAAGTGAAAGCTTGGCCACCAGCTTTTCCTGGAGTTCCACTCTTCTTGAACCCAGGCAAGATGACTCCTGGAAAAGAAAAATGTCAAAAGCAAAGGTCAGTGATGGAAACAGACCTATACAGTCAGGATGTGAACTTCAGTTGGGTCCATGGAAAGATGACAAACCAGATGTTCTGAAACTAGCTTCTGGGTACAGCCATGGCACAGAACATACATGAAAGCAAATCCTTTGGAGACTTCTTTGATCTCCACGTCCCATTTTCCATCTAAAGAAATAGCCAGTTCAGCACAGCACAGTGGTTACCAGCATAGACTCTGAGGTCAAAGTCTCAGATTCAAATCCTGCATCTTTCATTTATCATCTATGTGATCCTGTGCAAGTTGCTTATGAGGCTCTGAGCCTCAGGGTCCTTGGGGACACTAATGGCACCCATCTCACAGCCTTGTTATTAGGATTAAAGTGGTCCATAGTGTGGCAGGTGTCATAGAAAACTCTTTGCCTGATGTCCAGTACAAAGTAAAGTTTCAATAAATGTTAGCTATTATTATTCATTACTTTAAAAGTTCCTTTAAAAGCTTAAATTTTATAGGCTACAAAGAATTAGTATCCAAATTGAGATGCCATTATTATATATTTACATGAACACATGGGTTTGACATCTAAATCCAGGCAATGCTAAGTGTTCATCAATAATTTAATTGAGCAAAGACTTATTTAGCACCTATTTGTCCTTGTGGCAAAACTTCTCTGCCTTCAAGAACCTTATGGTTAGTAGGGGTTTAGATTGAGATTTGGAAAGTGGATTATAGTGAGCACACCAACATATCACACCAAAAACACTTCATGATCAGGACTATTCTAAGGTTAAGTCAGGTCTGAAGCCTGAAGCAAGTTCCCACTGATAATTAATTTCCTAATAAACTAAAATGGATATAATAACTCAATGAAACTTTCATTTCATGATATCCTTTATTTTCACGCACAAGGTAAAAATGACAAGGGCCACTTCTTTTCTTATATTCGAAATGTGGCATTGATGATTACTATGATCAGAGATATAGTTTCAGATACTTGGCTCACAAGGGACTCCATAAATATCTGTTGAATGAATAACCAAGATGATTTTAAAAGGTCCTAAAAAAATCCCCTGAAAATAGCTGGGAGAAAAGCTGCTTTCTATGTGATCTTACAAGCAGATGGCACAAATTACAAAAAGCTTTACAAAGAATCTCATCAAGAGTGGAACTGACCCCTTTTAATCTTTATTTTCGATAAGAAAGTACACAGTTATCCCTTAGCAGAGTAGTGGTAACTGACAGTATTTATTTTAATAGCACAAAAAATCTTGATAGAATTTATGTTTTACTTGTGATTTTCTATTTCCTGTCTTTTGATGTATTCAGAAGAAAACAGCTAAAAACACAGTTTAAGAAATCCAAAAACATAAACAAAGAACTTTAAAAATTGACAGATATTAGCTAAAATTTTATAAAGTGTTATTTATGCTGATCTATGTGTTTCTATGTGTTTCTTACTTACCCCATTAGAGTCTGTTTGAGATATTTTGCCAAGTATTTCCAAGCAGTTATATTTTTAGTGCATCCAGCAAAATCTAAAATTCCGAATAACACCTCCAATCCCAGTTTATGGTGTTCTTCCTTGTCTGTGATGATCAAAACAATTAAGAGTTTACAGAAAGCACTGAAGAGCACAAAGCTAAAACATTACATTCCATCGACAAAACATCACTGAAGCATAAGCCTTTAAAGTTTAACAGTTTAAAACAATTCACATGATCACGTTATGATCAACATATGCTCCTGCGATGAATGTGAAAAATTCAATAACATAGTCCATGCTAATGAAAACAGGGTGGTGAGTCCGAACTCTGTATGAGTTTATACTACTCAGAAGGTTATTTAAAGTACCCACCCTACTGAGGCATTTCATACATATTCTTTTCTATTAGGAGAGGGACAGAGGCAGTCCCAGTACCTATTGGACTTAAGCAGATTTCCTCCTATAAAGAAATGTTCTTTTCTATACTGAGCTGAATAACAGTAAAGATTAAAATGAACTGAATTATACAAATAGAAGCCGTTTTCCTTTTGCAACCATTGCCTAATACTCTATAGCACGGGTCAGCAAACTTTTTCTGTAAAGGGCCAGACACTGAACATTTAAGTTTTGCAAGCCTTACAGGTTGTCATAACTATGCAACTCTATTGCTGCAGGGCAAAAGCAGCCACAGGTGATATGTAAATAAATGGGCATGGCTGTGCTCAAACAGAACTTATTGATAAAAACAGGCAAGAGCTGGATCGGGCCCACAGCCACAGTTGGCTGAGCCCTAGTCTACAGTTTGTCTGCACAAAGAGATAGAAAATAAGAACTACTTACCTGATTTTCGCAGTAACCTATGGAATTCTAACATCAGTTTATGAGATGGTACAATCTGATACAAAATCTGGAAGAAAGAATAATATTGTAATTGTTACCCATTCTAAAGGCGTTAGTATACTTTCAGATAAAATTCTTACTATCTAATATGCTCTCAGAAAATGGATCAGTGATTTAAAAGATACTTTGCTTTTATCCAGTTTTAATTTTGGTAAAAAATGTATTCTATGCGAAGATATTTAAAACAAAAATTCCTGCTAAAAACAAGATAGCTGGTTGGGTGGGTGGGTAGTGTGGATAAACAAAGACTTTTTCTTTTCTCCATACTTATACTGTTGACCACACTTGAAAAGTTTACTTTCTTTTCAGCACCCAGGACTGAGGAGAAAATAAAGAAAAAGAATATCACACAGATAAGATACTTAATATTTACTGATCACAAAAGGTCACAAAATATATAACACAAAAAAGCAATGCTAGTTATTTTGGAAGATTGTGTCAGGAATATACTATATAAAGAGTATTCAAAAGTCAAGGAACTTCCCGGGTGGTCCAGCGGTTAAGAAATCTGTCAGTGCAGAGGACACAGGTTGGATCCCTGCTCTGGGAAGAGTCCGCATGCTGTGGAGCAGCTAAGCCCACGCACCACAACTACTGAGCCTGCACTCAAAGAGCCCAGGTGCCAACACTGCTGAAGCCAATGTCCCTAGAGCCCACACTCCACAGTAAGAGAGTAGTCCCTACTCGCTGCAGCTAGGGAAAGCCCACTGCTGCTGCTGCTGCTGCTGCTAAGTCGCTTCAGTCGTATCCGACTCTGTGCGACCCCATAGATGGCAGCCCACCAGGCTCCCCCATCCCTGGGATTCTCCAGGCAAGAACACTGGAGTGGGTTGCCATTTCCTTCTCCAATGCATGAAAGTGAAAAATGAAAGTGAAGTTGCTGAGTCTTGTCCGACTCTTAGTGACCCCATGGACTGCGGCCCACCAGGCTCCTCCGTCCATGGGATTTTCCAGGCAAGAGTACTGGAGTGGGGTGCCATTGCCTTCTCCAGATAAAGCCCACACACAGCAACAAAGACCCAGCACAGCCAAAAAATAAATAAGTTAATTTAAAAAAAATAGCAATGCAAAACTTTCCAACCAGGGTGACAAAGGGTTTCTGTAATACTGATCCTCTCCCCTTGGTCTCACTTGGGCAGAGGATGGGGGAACAGTAGTTGATGAGAGGAGGATCTGTCTGAAGCCCACAGCCTCCTGTCTTTATCTCAGTGTATCATCCATACACTGTCACTTTCTCTGGGTGCTAGAACATGAAAGTTGGAAAGTAGTGACCTAAGAATGTCTTAAAAGTATTTGAGTCCCAACCCTGTTCAAACACTGACCTAAGAATGCCCTACCTTAAGCACACTTATCAGTTTCTCTCTTGGTGCCTTCTCTCTCTTTAGAAAGTTGTATAAGTAGACATGAGCGTTTGGATTTGATGGGAACTTTTCATCATAGGCATAATTGTTAAGCACCTCTCGGGCACCATCTTTATCCCCGTAGAATTCCAGCATCTATATAAAATAAGTGATGATATCTTAGGTAAATCCTGTAAGATATCTATATGAAACATCATGTACAACTTTACTGATGAGCACAAAACATTACACAACTGAAAAATAGCATTTATTGTATAGGGAACAATAGTGATGCTAGTTTTTGCTTCCATCAGTGTATGTTATAACCTCCGTGGAATAGAGAAGATCCCATCAAGGCCTACACAATTTCCCAATTTTTCCTTGTCATATTTTGTTACTGAAAAATATAGCAACTTCAACATAAGAACTGTTCCTGTGAGAAATAAAGGCTTCAAAGTAGGGCAAACTAAGGACCAAAAAAAGACCATATGATGCCACTAACCTCAGTGCCCTACATACTCCAGCCACAAAAGGAGAGCATAGGAATTATAACTCCTTTCCTTTCATTCTTTCCCATCCTGACACAGGAGTTTCCAGATTCACTGGCATACAGTTTCAGAGATTATCTTCTGACAACGCAATTCTCACTTTAGCACTAATGAAACTTTCAAAAAGCAAAGTATTTTGATGATGTATTCCTAGTCCTCTGTCTTTTCGCAATAACTCTAAGATAATAGGATGTCCTTAAGAACTTCTAAGAGCCATTCTTCTTCATTTCACATACTGTGACCTAGTTTCAGATTTTTGCCCCCTTCCTTTCTTGATTCCACCATATCATAAAAGATCTTTCTGCTTTTCTTTTAAGCTCAATCAGAATACAGAATTGACATTTACAACTATTATGCTATTTATTTATAAATAAATAAACCATCACCCTTGCACCATCCATGAGCAAAACCATCCTTAGGTTTTGCATCTTAGGGTTCAACCAACCAGATTGAAAATATTTGGAAAAAGAAAATTTCCATAAAGTTCCAGAATGCAAAACTTGAATGTGCTGCACAAAGGCAACTACTTACACAGCATTCACATTGTGTTAAGTATTAAGAGTAACCTAGAGATGATTTAAAGTATACAAGAGGATGTGCATAGGTTACATACAAATACTACACCATTTTTTATAAGGGATTTCAGTGTCCAAGGATACTAAGGGGTGACTGCATTTGGCCATGACAGGTTATCCAGTGGTGAAAATAAACACAGTAACAGTTACTGTATAGTAACAAAATAAGCAAAAATTATTCAGACCAAAAAAGGGCATCCTACTGTTTAAAAAATAATTTTTTCCATTATTTGCCTTCTGATGGATAAAGATTAAGCTTAAAATGAAACTAAAAAAAACTTATGAAAAGTCTACTTACCTCTATATAACTCTTCACAAAAGGGTCCCAAACTCCAGGAATCTGAATCAACGTGCAAAGGTTTATAGACGTCTTCCAGCTGTGGTTAAGCATATTCTGGGATGCTGTGTTGTAAGCATAATCATCTTTATCTGCCCAAAGACAAAAGATTTTTTGAAGTAGTCAGTACTGGAGACTCAGGCAGAATCAGTAACTGTTAAACTACACATAAGAAAAGCTCAGACTGTAATGGCTTCACTGGTGAATTCTAACAAAGAAGAGCACTAATTCAAAGGAAAGTAGTAATTCAAAGGAGAGTAGTAATTCTTTACAAACTATCCCCCCAAAAATGACAGAAAGAACACTTCCCAACTTACCTATGAGATCAGTATCACCCTAAGACCAAAATCAGACAATAACAACACAAGAAAATTACAGACCAACCTCTCTTATATAGATGCACAAATTCTTAACAAAATACTAGGAAACTGAACCTAGCAACATATAAAGTGGGATTTATTCCAGGAATGCAAAGTTGTTTAACATTTGAAATCAATTAATACAATATTCCAAATTAACAGAATAATGACAAAAATCTCATCATCATCCCTACTGTTGCGGAAAAAGCATTTGATAAAATTCAATAACTTTTCATGATAAAAACACTCAATATCTAGGAATAGAAGGAATTTCTTTAATCTGATAAAGAGCATCTTGTGAAAAACTCACAAGTAATATCAGAATTCATGGTTAAAGACTGCATGCAAGGGAGAATTCCTCTCCTGCCACTTCTGTTCTACACTGTCATGGAGGCTCTGGCCAGGCAATTCAGCAAGAAAATGATATAAACAATGTTCAGATTAGAAAGAAAGAATTAAAACTACCTCTACTTGAAGATGGCATGATCTTCTACATAGAAAATCCTAAGAATCCACTAAAAATTTATTAGAATTAATGAGTTGATACTTGTATAATATAAAATCAACAAATCATCCAAAAATGAAATCAGGAAAATAATGCCATTTACAATAGCACAATAGCATCAAAAACAAGAAACAACTTAGCTATAAGTTTTACAAAAGAGATACAAAATCACATCTGAAAAGTATTGTTCAAGGAAATTAAAAACGACTTAAGTAAATGGAAACATATCCCATGATCAAAGATTAGAAGACTTATTAAATTAACTTATAGTTTTAATGCAACTTCTATCAAAATCGCAGCTGGTTTTTTTTTTTTTTTTTTGCTTAAATTGGCATGCTATTCCTATAATCCATATGGAAATGCAAAAGACCAAGAAGAGCCAAAATAATATTTTTTAAAAATTTGGAGGATTCACAGTGTAACCTCAAAAGTCACTACAAAACTCCAGTAACTAAGACTGTGTGATATAGGTATGCTGCTGCTGCTGCTGCTGCTAAGTCGCTTCAGTCGTGTCGGACTCTGTGCGTCCCCATAGACAGCGGCCCACCAGGCTGCCCCATCCCTGGGATTCTCCAGGCAAGAACACTGGAGTGGGTTGCCATTTCCTTCTCCAATGCAAGAAAGTGAAAAGTGAAAGTGAAGTTGCTTAGTCATGTCCGACTCTTAGCGGCCCCATGGACTGCAGCCTACCAGGCTCCTCTGTCCATGGGATTTTCCAGGCAAGAGTACTGGAGTGGGGTGCCATTGCCTTCTCCGAGATATAGGTATATGTATATACATATATGAGCCACCCTGGTGGCTCAGAGGTTAAAGCGTCTGCCTGGAATGCAGGAGACCCGGGTTCGATCCCTGGATCGGAAATATCCTCTGGAGGAAATGGCAACCCACTCCAGTACTCTTGCTTGAAGAATCCCATGGAGGGAGGAGCCTGGTGAGCTACAGTCCATGGGGTCGCAAAGAGTCGGACATGACTGAGCGACTTCACCGTCACATACATATATGAACTTCCAGGGTGGCTCAGCAGTAAAGAATCCATCCGCCAATGCAAGAGACATGGATTTGATTTTGCTAGGAAGACTGCCCTAGAGAAGGAAATGGCAACCCATTCCAGTATTCTGGCCTGGGAAATACCATGGACAGAGAAGCCTGGTGGGCTATAGACCATGAGGTCGCAAAGAGTTGGATATGACTTAGCAACTAAACAACAACCATGGACGTATACAGATCAGTGGAAGAGAATTTACAGTCATAAATAAAACTTCGTATATGAGTAAGTGATTTTTGATAAGAGTACCAAGACAATTCAGTGGGAAAATAATAGTCTTTTCAAATAAATGTGCTAGAACAACTGGATATCCACATGTAAAATGACAAAGTTGAACCTCTACCTACCCCACACGACATACAAAAATTAACTCAAGATGAATCAAAAAACCAAAATGTAGGAGTAAAACTACATGCCTCTTAGAAGGAAACATTAGTCTAAATCTTTGTGACCCAGGAGTAGGCAATGGTTTCTTGGATGTGATACCAAAAGCATAAGCAACAAAAGAAAAAGCAGGTAAACTAAACTTCATCAAAATTATAACATTTCGTGACTCAAAAACACCATTAAGAAAGTGAAAAAGGTAACCCACAGAATCAAACATTTCCAAATCCTGCACCTATCTGATAAAGGACTTGTACCTAGAATATATAAAGATTTAAAACTCAATAATAAGAAAAAAAGTACTTCAATTAAAAACCTCCTAGGAGAAAAGACTCTGAATGCAAATTTCTCCAAACAAGACATATGAATGGCCCAAAAGCACATGAAAAGATGCTCAACATTATTAGCCTCTAAGGAAACGCAAATCAAAACCACAATACACTACGTCACACCCACTGGGATAGTCCTATCAAAGACAGATAACGGCAAGTATTGGGAAGGACGCAAAGAAATCAGTATCCTTCACATACACTGCTGGTGGGAATGGAAAATGGCACAGCTACTTTGGAAAACAGTATGGAGGTCCCTCAAAAGCTCACAGCAATCTTACTCAAAATAGCCAAAAAGTGGAAACAACCCAAATGTCCACCAACTGATAATGGATACTTAAGTGTGGTATATCCATACAATGGAACATAAATAAATAAAAAGGAATTAAGCGTCATTACATGCTACAACATGGTTGAACCTTTAAAAACATTAGGCTAAGTGAAAGAAGTTAGTAACAAAAGACCACATATTTCAGGACTACATTTGTATGAGCTGTGCAGAACAGATATCCAGAGACAGAAAGTAGATTGCTAGGTTGCCTAGCAATGCAGGAACTGGGGAAGAGTCAAGAGGGACTGCTAATGGGGACAGGCTTTCTTTCAGGGGTGACAAAACTGCTCTAAAATTGATGATGGTAATGGATGAACAACTGTGAATATATTACAAAACACTGAATTTATTATACTCTAAGTGAGATCAAATTGCCAATGTATGCTGGAACATAGAAAAAGCAAGGGAATTCCAAAAAACATCTACTTTTGCTTCACTGACTATGCTAAAGCCTTTGACTGTGTGGATCACAACAAACTGTGAAATATTCTTAATGAGATGGGAATACCAGACTACCTGACCTGCCCCCTGAGAAATCTGTATGCAGGACACGAAGCAACAGTTAGAACTGCATGGAACAATGGACTGGTTCAAAACTGGGAAAGGAGTGTATCAAGGCTGTATATTGTCACCCTGCTTATTTCTTATAAGCAGAGCACATCATGCAAAATGCCGGGCTGAATTAATCACAAGCTGGAATCAAGATTGTCAGGAGAAATATCAACAACCTCAGATATGCAGATGACACCACTTTAATGGCAGAAAGTGAAGGAACTAAAGAACCTCTTGATGAAAGTGAAAGAGGAGAGCGAAAAAGCTGGCTTAAAGCTCAACATTCAAAACACAAAGATTATGGCATCCAGCCCCATCACTTCATGGCAAATAGATGGAGAAATTGTAGAAACAGTGTCAAATTTCATTTTCTTGGGCTCCAAAATCAATCCGGATGGTAACTGCATGCCATGAAATTAGAAGACACTTGCTCCTTGAAAGAATAGCTATGACAAACTAAACCGTGTATTAAAAGGTAGAGACATCACTTTGCCAACAAAGGCCCATATGGTCATGGTCAAAGCCATGGTTTTTCCAGTAGTCATGTATGGATGTGAGAGTTGCACCATAAAGAAGGCTGGGCGCCAAAGAACTGATGCTTTCCAACTGTGGTGGTAGAGAAGACTCTTGTGAGTTCCTTGGACAGCAAGGAGATTGAACCAGGCAGTCTTTTTTTTTTTTTTTTTTTCCCTGTAAAATCACTTTATTTTCTGCAAGGTAAATATTTTCCTTAGGCACTGTTACTAGAACAACCTCTTTATAGGGTTTTATAGTTTGGAATAACTATATTTTTTTAAAAAAATTTGTACTTTATATATAGAGTTGTAATACAAAAAATGATTTATAGGCTATATTTTTCAGGAAGAAGTTACTAGACTATATTCCTATTGAAGAAACTTTCCTATTTACATCTATGATATGGAATGAAAAGATGATTAAAGAGTCTTCTGATCGAAAAGCTTGAGATCATCAAAGGAATGTTTAGTCTCCTCCACAGAGAGCCACCAGGATTTTTTCGTAATCTCCTTTGGTTTCATCCAGGATGGCTTGAAGAGAGAGATGCCATACAACTTCTGATAGCATGCTTTGATGTCATTCATGTCAATTTCAGAGCGGGAAACCATAATCCTGATCAGTGTCTTATGACGAGTTCCAACACCCTTCATGGCCTGATGGAGCTTCTCAGCAAAGAACATTGGTTTGTTTGTAGCACACTTCACAATAACTGTGAGGCATTTCTCGATGTCACCTTTCAACTCCAGGTCCAGAACTTTTTCATGTCATGCTTACTATACTTGGAATATTTCTGAAACACTCTGCGAAGATGGGGATAGTTCCTGGTGGTAAGAATGGTAGTGAACACATTCACATCTGTCCCTTTTCTTCTTTCTCCTGCTTCATATAAGGCCCTGGCATCTGAATCAGCCAAGTTGTCATTTACAGCAAGCTCCTCAGATCGGTCACCCTTAGCAAGAGAAAGCAAAGCCTTCTCCTAATCTCCAGATGTGTCTGAGGCGATGTCTTTAGCCAGATCTCTCTTCAGTTCTTCTCTATAGACTCTGTTAATTTCTCTGATTTCTCTGTTAGTTCTTGATGCCAGAATTTCATTCAGAGTGTCTTCATCAGTCCCAAGGCCCTTCATGGCAGCACGGAGCTCTTCGGCATCAAACTGGGCTGGAGTTTTCAACAGAGCCAAAACAACTTCCTCAAGGTGAACGGTGAGGGCTTTCTTCAGAACTTCATCCAGGGGCTTTCCTTTCTCCTGCAGACAGGCCGCTTTGATTTGCTGATGTTGTGCATTGTTTCTCTTAGTCAGAATTTCAATGATGGTTGCTTCATCCACACCTTTAACTGTGATTGCTTTGTGTAAGGCCTCAACATCCAAGGATGGATTGAACGTAAGATAGGGGCTCACTGCTGACCCAGGACCACCTTTGGAGCCTTTCACTGTTTTCATGTATTCCTGCTCTTCATTTTCAATAAACCAGGCCTGCTTGAGGAATTCAGATACCATTGCCATTTTTGAAGGATCTTTTTGTTTTTTTTTCACCTCCATACAAAGAAGTAAAGAGAGATTCTTCTCTGAACGGTTTGTGCTCTGAACCAGGCAGTCTTAAAGGAGATCAACCTTGAATGTTCATTGGAAAGACTGTGCTTTAGCTGAAGCTCTAATCCTTCGGCCACCTGATGTAAAGAGCTGACTCAATGGAAAAGACCCTGATGCTGGGAAAAACCAAGGGCAAGAGGAGAAGGGGATGACAGAGGATGAGATGACTGTATGGCATCACTGACTCAATGAACATGAGTTTGAGCAAACTCAAGGAGATAGTGAAGGACAGGGAAGTCTGGCTTTCTGTAGTCCATGGGGTTGCAAAGACTCGGACAGGACTTAGTGACTGAATAATGCCAACAAGTGGGTGAACCATATTAAGAATCATATCTCAATTCTCAATAAAGCTGTTATTTAAAAAAAGAGAGATTACCATACCACACAATAAATTGGGTGACATGAAAACTCCTGATAATAAATGATGAGGAGACAACAGACAAAAGAAAACTCAAAACAGACTACAGCTGCTGCTGCTGCCAAGTTGCTTCAGTCCTGTCCAACTTTGTGCGACCCCATAGATAGAAGCCAACCAGGTTCCCCCATCCCTGGGACTCTCCAGGCAAGAGTACTGGAGTGGGTTGCCATTTCTTTCTCCAATGCATGAAAGTGAAAGTGAAACAGACTACTAATGGGATATAAATTAGTAACCACTTTGGAAAGACTTTAGCCTATTACGTAGTACAATTGAAGATACACATGCTTAGTGACAACAATTCTACTCTGAGAAATACATGCATATGTGTACCATTATCTGTGCCCAAGAATTTCAAAGCAGCATTAATTATAATATCCCCAAACTATTAACATCCTAAATAGCAATCAATATATAGAAGGACGGAGAAGGCAATGGCAAGCCACTCCAGTACTCTTGCCTGGAGAGTCCCAAGGATGGAGGAGTCTGGTAGGCTGCAGTCCCTGGGGTCGCTACGAGTAGGACGCGACTGAGCGACTTCACTTTCACTTTTCACTTTCCTGCACTGGAGAAGGAAATGGCAACCCACTCCAGTGTTCTTGCCTGGAGAATCGCAGGGACAGCAGAGCCAGTTGGGCTGCCGTCTATGGGGTCGCACAGAGTCGGACACGACTGAAGTGACTTAGCATAGCATAGCATAGCATATAGAAGGAATAAATTGCAAGAATATCATACAATATATTGTTTCACAACAACAAAAATGAAAAAACTAGAGCTAATCCAACCATACAATCACATGTTAAATGTTGAACAAAATATGCAATGTCCCCCAAAATACGTACAGTGTGGATCCAAATATGACACTAAAATATAGGCAAAACTAAACTACATTTACAGATGCACGTGCTGTGCTGTGCTCAGCCGCTTCAGTCCTGTCCGACTCTTTGTGACCCTGTGGACTGCAGCCACCTGGGAAGCCCTTATAAATGCATACTTGAGTGGTAAAGGTATCTTTTAAAAAAAGGAGCTATTATCATTAAGGGGCTTCCTAGGTGGCACAGAGGTAAAGAATCCACCTGCAATTCAGGAGATGCAAGAGATGTGGGTTTGATCCCTGGGTCAGGAAGAAGGAAATGGCAACTCACTCCAGTATTCTTGCCTGGAGAATTCCATGGACAGAGGAGCCTGGTGGGCTGCAGTCCATGGGGTCACAAAGAGTTGGACATGACTGAGCTCTGAACACTAATTATTGAAGTCAGGACAGCGGTTTCCTTGAGACAGAATGGGAGATGTGATCATGAAAGAACACATGGAGAACTTTCAGGGGGACAGTGATGTTGTGCTCCTTACTCTGGGTGTAGTTACAGGGACGTTCATCTTATAATATTCATTCTATCATACATTTGTTTGACACACTTCTTCAGGATTTATTTCACAATCTTAAAGGTTTAAAAATAAAATCTGCCCTTTGAAACAAACAGAAGCACAAAACACTTTTGGGTTCCAATGCTTCTTTTTGGCCAAAATAGTAGCCTCCTTTTACCCAATATATAGATTAGTATACTCTTCCCAGTGGATCTATTGCATAAATATTGATATGAACTTGGAAATGAAATGGTAACTGGAAAGCAGGTGTAAAAGGATATCAGAAAAAAAAAATGTAAGAAAGAAAGGCAGATCCCTGAGTAAATATAAGTTGGGTGTGAATTTACCATGGAAGGGGGTTCCCAGCTACCAAGTCATCAAAGCCAACCAGCACAGGCCACAGCAGAAAGGAAAAGTCCCAAGGCAACTGTGAGCACACGTTCATGTGTTACATTCCATAAGTCTGGTTATATAAAACTAGTCCTAGCTTTTTTTCCCATTAAATAGCTATGTGAGGTTAAAGACCATCTAAAGATCTCCACATTTCATCCCATCTTTATCTCTTGTTGCTCCAGAAGAGTGTCAGCTGCAGAAGGTACTGAATTATCAAACCATGAAAGTGATGGTATAAATCCATGTTCCAACTGCTTTAATCATCATGTATTTGCTTGAGTTCTACCTAAGTGTGTGAGAAGAAAAGGAAATGATGATTTTAAAACTCACCTAAATCAGTATCAGCGAGCTTTCTTAAAAAGAACATTACAATGGGCATTTCAGCAAGGTGTGTTGTTATGTTGTGTTACTCACTCAGTACTGCCCAACTCTTTGTGACCCAGTGGACTGTAGCCCACCAGGCTTCTCTGTCCATGGGAGTCTCCAGGCAAGAACACTGGAGAGGGTTGCCATTTCCTTCTCCAGGGGATCTTACCAACCTAGGGACTGAATCCGGGTCTCCCGCACTGCAGGCAGATTCTTCACTGTCTGAGCCACCAGGGAAGTCCTTCAGCAAGGTTAATGAAAGAAATACAGATACGTGACCTCAAAAGATTGGTGAGTCTAGACAAGGAGACACAACACAAAGCACATGTGAAAAAAACTTAGAATGATTAAAAAGGCAAAAGGTGAAGAGTCAATTGATACAGGCTGAACATGCAGCTGGTATGTTGGGTTTAAAGTAAAAGGAGGAGAGGTCTAAGGAGTCCTGAAGACAGATGGCATATTGGAGCAGGAGGATGCACAAGGTTATCATGATGAAGACAGTATTTCAGAAGTGTCTTGGGGGTGGTTAAAGACAGGAAATAGGAAGGGAATTTGCAATTGGTGAACCCACCCATCCAGAGACCAAGGAAATACTACTATCAATTAAGGATATTGAGGAAACATAGCTTAACATAAATGAAGTGATAAATGTCAGAATTGGGATTTGGATGAAGGAGGTGAAAAGAGAAAAAGGTTAATCCTAGAGAAGTTATGGAGAAAAACTATATGAGGGTAAAAAGGTGTAGAGAATCATACAGCTTGGAAGAACACAAATTTAGGGACAGGAGAGGACATCACCACTGCAAGTAAGAGAAAGAGAAGGCAGTTGAGGAGAACATATAGTCAGTTTTGGGGGTGATCAGTGAGTCACAAAAATTGTCTGTGATGACCTTTGTACAGAAATGAAACAACTTTATCTTGCCCTATTCTTTGAACATATTTTCCTAAGAAACAACATTACAAAACAAACTCAACTCCACTGTAAACACACAGGAAGAAATGCTTCTTCTATGCGATAATGCCCAGGGATGAAAATGTGTAACCTTTCTTGGAAATCAGGTTTCTAAGAAATGAATGAATCTAGGACTATTCCTGGTGACACAGTGGATAAGAATTCACTTTCCAATGAAGGGGACACGGGTTCTTAGTCCCCTCAGACCCTGGTCCAAGAAGATTCCACATGCTGTAGCGCTTAGCCCATGTGCCACAACTACTGAGCCTGTGCTCTAGAGTCCATGAGCCACAACTACCAACCACAGCACCACAAGTACTGAAGCCCACGCACCCTAGATTCCGGGCTCTACGACGAGAAGCCACTGCAATGAGAAGTCCACGCACCGCAATGAAGAGCAGCCCCCGCTCGCTGCAACTAGAGAAAGCCTGCTCACAGCAATGAAGACCCAGTGCAACCAAAAATAAATTTTAAAAAAGCAACTAATCTAAAATAGTCATGAACTTAACCTATGAATTACCTAATTTATGTCTGAAAAGTCTTTTGCTTAAATATCAGAGATTTTATAAAGGATGAAGCAGAATTTTACAAGCACAGCAATCTCTGTTTGTACTATCTGGATAAAGCCAGGCTTCGAAGAAGGGGAATTAGATTACTCCTCAAGATTCCTTCTGTCCCTCTGACAGTCTTACCACTCATCACTCATAGTTACTCACCGAGTTGAGACAATTCCATCTTCTTTTTATACCAAGAATAATACTGCAAAAGCCCTTTATAGGCCTGAATAAGGTTGACTAACACTTCCTGGGAAGAAGACTTTTCACCATATCGCCATGTCTCTGCCTGGGTGAGAATTCTGTTCGCATCTTCAAGCAATCCATGATGCAGAAGGTATAATGCATGTTGTAAGGAAATCTACAACATTAAGAAAAGCCCACTGTCATGCAGGTCATTAGATAACCATTAGTTTAAAAACTCAGTAAATATATGACACACGCTGGACGGAGACCTTGGGAGAACACAAACGATGGAACACTGTCCCCGTGATCAAAAATTTCAATCTAGCAGAAAGATGCGTGAAAAAATTGTTGTTGTTTGGTCACTAAGTCGTGTCCAACTCTTTGCGACCCAATGGACTGTGGCCTGCCAGTCTCCTCTGCCCATGGGATTCTCCAAGCAAGAATACTGGAATGCATTGCCACTTCCTTCTCCAGGGGATCTTTCCAACCCAGGGATCAAACCTGCATCTCCTGCTTAGCAGGATTCTTTACCACTGAGCCACCAGAGAAGGCCATACATCAACTATATGTCAACTTTTCAATTAAAAATTAAAAAAAAAGAATAATCACATAAAGAAAGAGCAATACAAATAGGGAGTGCATTAAGGAGGAGAATAATGGGAAATACAGTTAATTATATGAACAGAGTCAGAGTTCAAACCTTCCTCTTCAACTATTGTAATAATTTCGCAACTCGTGTCTCCTGTTTTGTCCCCCTACCATCCATCTTCCATGCAGCCACCAAAGAAATCGCATTGGTCATTTGTGTAAAATTCTTCAACAGTTCCCACTGCCTACAGAATAAAAATCTCAGCTCTAGAGAGATGGCATACAGAGCTCAGCTTACTTGCCCTGCTTTCTACCTATGTGACTTTTAGAATAACTAAAGACACATTAGACACAGAGGTGTCAGACTCTTTACTATCCCCTACCATGCTAGACTACAACTTCCTCCAGTAGGCACAGTGAATACCCACTAGCTTCTTCAGACTCATCTCCAGCATCACATCCCTTCTTTGCCCGACTCCGCTAACTCATTCAGTCCTAGCCCTTTCCAATTCCAGAGAGCCAACCATTTTCGACTTTGTCTTCTCATTGTAATTGCATTTCTACCATGGCAACCATAACCATTTATTTCATTTACATACCTGTCTCCCTTCACTGCAAGAACCATGTCCAGCAGATTGTCTGGGAAACAGCAGCAGGTGTTTTTTTTAAAAAGGGTTACTAAAAAATGTCTTTTGTCTATCCTAATTACCACCCTCAGACTCTGGAGTATGAAATAAAGTTCCTCTCAGATTTCTTTACTTCACTTGAGTAGATTCTATGAGCTTAGAAGGATCTAACCAATAATTTAGTTAAAACTCTACCTTCCCTCCCTAAATGGCTATCTAGTTTCTCCCTGAAAGAAGAGAAGCACACAACACCAGGGCAGGCTATCCCCTTTCTCTGACTGTTCACTGAGAAAGTTCTTCCTGAAGTGGAACCATACGCTGCCTCTGTTTAGTTTCTACTTATAATGCACATGGTCTACCAGGAAGTAAGATCCTAAGGGAGAACCTGGCACATGAGAAAAACAAAAATTTTTTTTCCTTAATTAATAAAACCTGTAAAGAATCCTAAACTAGGGGAAATCTGTTTTCAAAATTAGAAAGCAGTGGGAATATAAAATGCTACAGCCACTATGGACAACAGTTTAGTGATTCCTAAAAGGGTTGAACATAGAATTATATGTCTATACATACATGTTTTTATAATACACATATATAACCACCAACTCATTGGAAAATACCCTGATGCTGGGAATGATGGAAGGCAAAAGGAGAAGGGGACAACGGAAGTTGAGATGGTTAGAAGGCATCACTGATTCAATAATGGACGTGAAATTGAGCAAACTCTGGGAGATAGTGCAGGACAGAGGAGCCTGGCATGCTACAATCTATGGGGTCACAAAGAGTTGGACAGAACTTAGTGCCTGAACAACAACAACAATATGTATATATGTGTGTACATGACAAAACATGACCTAGCAATTCTACTCAAAGGTAATACATCCAAAGAAACTGAAAGCAGAGACTCAGATATCTGTATTTTATGACAGCATTCACTGAAGTGTTATTCACAATAGCCAAAAGATGGAAACAACCAAACAAGAGAGGAAAGGATAAGAAAATGTGATAGATAGATACAACAGAATATTGTAGTATACTGAGCCATAACAAGGGATGAGGTCTGATACACGCCACAACACAGATAAATCTTGAAAACATGATGCTAGGTGAAATAACCAAAACATGAAAGGACAACTATTATATGCTTCCACTTTTACGAAATACCTAGAATAGCCAAATTTATAGGGACAGAAAGTAGATTAGAGGTTATGAGGGGATGGGAGGAGGAGGGAATGAGGCGTTACTGCTTAATGGGTATAGAGTTTCTGTTTGGGGTGATAGAAATTTTGGCAATACTGGTGATGGCTGCACAACAACGGAAACGTAATTAATGCTACTGAATTATACACTTAAAGATGGTTAGAATATCATACTTTACATTATGTGCATTTTGCAACAATTTAAAAATACCTGAAAACTAGGGCAAGTAAAAACAAAACAAGAAAAGGTGGGTAAATATTTTACACTTCACAGGCCTAGTGGTCTCAGTCACAACTGCTAGACTCTGCCATTGTCTGGCTAAAAGTAGCTACTGGCAATATGAAAATGAGTGGGTGTGGCAATGTTCCAACAAAACTTTATTTAGAGGTACTGGAAAACATTAAAAAGCCTGTAAAAACTTGATTGAGAAAGTACTTTGAGTCAAATATATACCACAGAGAGGGAGACTATCATAACATTTTGGAGGATGTCAATTCTTTTGGATAAAACTTTTATTAAAGGACACTTTAATTTGGATTAAAAAAAACTCCGCCTAAACATGAGAAACAATGAAACATTTCACACATAGATCAGAAGAGTTAATACTGTGAAATGTCTGTACTACTGTGAAATGTCCACACTACCCGTACCACCCAAAGCCATCTATAGATTCAATGCAATATCTATCAAAATACCAGTGCTATTTTTCATATAAATAGAAAACACAATCTTCAAATCTGGATGCAAAAATTGTATTATTCACAAAAAAACCGTGAATAGCCAAAACAATCTTGAGAAAGAACAACGCTGCTGGTATCACACTTTCTTATTTCAATCTATATTACCAAACTATAGCATTCAAAACAGACACACCAGACAAGTGGAACCGAACTGGGAGTCCAGAAATAAGCCCACTCATACGTTGTCAACTAATATTTGACAAAGGAACCAAGAATACTCAAAGGGCAAAGGTTAGTCTCTTCAATGAATGATGCTGGGGAAACTACAGACGTTTATATGCAGAAGAATGAAACTGGACCCTTAATTTATACCACTCACAAAAATTAACTCAAAATGGATTAAGGACTTAAAGGTAAGATCTGAAACTAAAGCCCTCAGAAGAAAACAGAGGAAAAAAACTCCTTGATATTGGTCTTGGCAGTGAATTCTTGGGGTATGACACCAAAAGCACAAGCAATACAAGTGAAAATAAACAAGTGGGACTGCATCAAACTAAAAAGCTTCTGCACAACAAAGGAAACCATTAACAAAATGAAAAGGCAGTCTACTGAATGGGAGAAAATATTTTCAAATCATGTATCTGATAAGAAATACCTAAATCTATAAAGAACTCATACAGCTCAATAGCAAGAACAACAAAAAACATATTACAATTAAAAATGGGCAGAAGAGGGACTCCTCTGGTGGTCCAGTAGCTAAGACTCCATGCTCCCAATGCAGAGGGCCGGGGTTTGACCCCTGGTCAGGGAACTAGATCTCGCATGTTGCAACTAAGACCTGGTGCAGCCAAATAAATATTTAAAAAAAAAAAAAAAAAAGGGTGGGAGGAGGAGGTTCAAGAAAGAGGGGACATATGTACACCTATGGCTGATTCGTGTTGATGTATGGCAGAAACCAACACGATATTGTAAAGCAATTATCCTCCAATTGAAAATAAATAAATAATTTAAATTTGAGCCACAATAGTGACAGTTTTGCATCCTAACCACTGGATAGCCAAGAAATTCTCCTACTTCACACGAGCTAGAATGGCTAGCATCAAAAAGACAAGAGTGGTGGTACAGTGGTGGTTCCCTGGTGGTACAGTGGATGGGAATCCACCTACCAATGCAGGGCACAGGGGTTTGATTCCTGTGTGGAATCCCATGATTCACATGTGGAATCCTGGAAAGATTCTACATGCCACAGAGCAACTAAAGACTGCGTGCTGCAACTACTGAAGCCCGTGCACCCAGAGCCTGTGCTCCGCAACAAGAGAAGCCACTGTGATGAGAAGCCTGTACAGTGCACGGAGGAACAGCTGCCGTTCACGGCAATGAGAAAGGGCCCACAGAACAACAAAGAGCCAGCACCACCAAAAGGAAAACAAAACAAAAGACCAGAAATAACAAGTGTTGGTAAGGATGTGGAGAAAAGGGAACTGTTGTACACTGCTGGTATACATTCCCTTTGGAATGTAAAGTGGTCTAGCCATTATGGAGAATGATGATATGGTGGTTCCTCTAATAAATTAAAAACAGATCTAATATACGATCCAGCAATCCACATTGGCATATATATCCAAAGTTGAAATCTCTATCTGGACGAGATATCTGCACTTCCATGTTCACTGAAACACTATTCACAAGAGCCAAGACATGGAAGCAATCTAAGTAAGCAATGATGGATGGATGGATAAGGAAAATATTGTGTACACACATATACACAATGGCGTATTATTCAGTCATGCAAAAGAATGAAACCTTGCATGTGTGGCAACATGGATGAGCTTTGAGGGCATTATGCTTAGGGAAATAAGTCATACAAAAAAAAAAAGTAACATTCTCTCATCTCACTTGCAGGTGGAATCTAAAAACATCCAACCCATAAAAACAGAGCAGGCTGAGGGCTGGAGTAGTCAAGGGACACAAATTTTCAATCATACAACGAGTAAGTTTGAGGGTCTAACGTACAGCATGGTGACTATAGCACTGTTAACTTGAAAGCTGCCACAAGGGTAGAACTTCAACATTCTCAACATAGCAACAACAAAATGATATTATGTGAGGGGATGGCGATGTTAACTAACCTCATTGTGGTAAACATTTGGCAATGTATACATGCTATCAAATTATCACACTGTATACCCTAAACAAAGTTAAATCATATATCGATTATATCTCAACAAAGCTGGAAAACTTTTCTCAAGTATTCAAATTCCCAATTTGTTTAGCTCTTTCCCTTTTTTCCAAAAGCACCAATTCTTAGAGAGTTCAATTGACTTAAGCAAACATATTAGAATTTGGCCCATTATCACAGTGAAGCACACATGCCGTTTCTGAAGGACTGGTTGTGGCAGCCAGAGATACACAAGGAGAAGACATTTTCACTCACACAACATGGTAGGCGACAGGAAATGGAGAAGTAAATGGCTCTCATAATGCAATTTTTCTTTCAGCTTCTCTTATTGACCCAGGTGTGTTACTCCCTTTCTCAACTTTTTTACACTCTTACCTACCTTATCACTGAGACAAGCAATTTTAAAAAATGAATGCTGCAGATGTAAATTCACAAAGCCTACATTCTCACCTTCAAGTAATTTGTGACACCAATATTTTTCATCCGGTCGGCAAAGGTATTGAAAGTCTCCACGTTGCTTCTGGGATGATAATATAGAATTTCACTTCCAAGCCTCCAAACAATCTGTCAAAACAGAAGTTACTAACAAAACTGTAAAACCCCTGCCTTAACCAATGTCTAAGGAAGCTATTTTCTTCTGATTACAACATTAAAAAACAACCTATAATTCCTTTTTCTAGATACCACTACTGTCAACATTTTACTGGACTTCACTCAATGAAAGTATTATTACATTTTATGGGATTAAAAGCTTTTCCTGTTGATTAAAATATCAGGTGTCATTGATTCAGTGTCATTTTGAGCCAGAAGTCTAAAGAAGGTGAGCAGTTAAGATACACATTGAAGATAACATTTTTAATTAGTATAGGAGAAAAACATTCAAGTTAGAAAACTCGGGTTCCAATAATATTGGCTTCTTCACTGCTCTCATTATGCATCAAGTGAGAGCTATGGACTCAATGTTTCCTCACATTTCATCAGGTTCTACAACTATTGACTATAGTTTTTGGAGAAGGCAATGGCACCCCACTCCAGTACTCTTGCCTAGAAAATCCCATGGACGGAGGAGCCTGGTGGGCTGTAGTCCATGGGGTCACGAAGAGTCGGATACGAATAAGCGACTTCACTTTCACTTTTTCACTTTCATGCATTGGAGAAGGAAATGGCAACCCACTCCAGTGTTCTTGCCTGGAGAATCCCAGGGATGGGGGAGCCTGGTGGGCTGACATCTATGGGGTCACACAGTGTTGGACACGACTGAAGTGACTTAGCAGTTAGCAGTCTATCTTTAGAGTTTCAACTTAAGACTCTGCATCAGCTTTATTTATTATAAATTTTAATAAAAATATTTTCTCCCCAGAGCACCAAAACTTTGATGACAGTACTTGTAGCTCTTCTTTTTCATGAGGGCAAATCTCTACTTCTCTTATTCCATTTAAAGTACTTCAATGATACTTATCTTCAAAGTAAACTGGTTGTTTGGTATAATATTGGCTTAGTATAATCATAATACTCAGAAAGAGATAGATAATTCTTTTATAGATAATCAAATTGCAGTATTTTGAAGCTTAAAGAAAATGTGGAGATTATCCTACCATAGTTGTTCTTAAATCCACATGTATGTAAGAATTACCTGGGACACCAGTTAAAAATAAATATTCCAGGGATTCAGACTTGAACTCAGTAAAACTGGGGTGGAGGGCAGGAATCTGTACTTTCAACAAAGGCTCTTATGTGACTCAAACAGAGCCCAAACAAGCATCTGGTAACCACTGATTTAATTCTTTCAGTTTATAAAACAAACTCTGGACAAAAAAGGACTGTAATTTGTCCACTGTTTTATAGATCTAGATTAACTTTAGTCCATAAACTAAATTTTCAATCAATGGTTAAATTTTTTTTTTCATATTTTTTGGTTCTATTAGACATCTAACTGATGCAATGGTTACTCTAATAGTAAAAGCTACTTGAGATATCCATGTGAAGTTATCTGTGGATATACTGTCTTTTATAAAACAAATTTAACAACCACATGCCAAGCACTGTTCTAGATCCCTGCCCTGGTGGAAGTTACATTATGTTGTAGAGACTAACAATAACAAAGAAATACAATAATTAAACTGGCAAGTATTATGGGGAAAACAATGAAGCAGAGTCAGAAGACCAGGGGTGCCCGTTGGAAAGTGAAGGGGGTTGGTGTGCAGTTGCAACTTTAAATAGTGAAGGGAGGCCCCACTGTAAGTATGAAGTGAAGGAGGGTGACCACCGTGATGCCAAAGGAACAGCAAAGACAATCAGGAAGAAGTATGGTTGTTCAAGGGATGAGCAAGGAGGCCAGTGAGGCTGGAGAAGAAAAGCAAGTTAGATGGTAACAGGAGATGAGGCCAAAGGGGAAAGGGAATGACCAAAGCACGGAGAACTTGTAGGTGATCAACAGGACGCTGGCTCTTACTCTGAGTGAAACAGGAAAGCCACTGCAGGGTTTTCAGCTGAGCAGTGACATGATTTGACTCATGGTTTAAAAGGACTATGCTGCTACTGCTACTGCTGCTAAGTCGCTTCAGTCGTGTCCGACTCTGTGCGACCCCATAGACAGAAGTTCACCAGGCTCCCCTGTCCCTGGGATTCTCCAGGCAAGAATACTGGAGTGGGTTGCCATTTCCTTCTCCAATGAATGAAAGTGAAAAGTGAAAGTGAAGTCGCTCAGTCGTGTCAGACTCTTAGCGACCCCATGAACTGGAGCCTACCAGGATCCTCCGTCCATGGGATTTTCCAGGCAAAAGTACTGGGGTGGGGTGCCATACTGTATCATTAATCATTAGAAAAATGCCCATCAAAGCTACAACGAGACACCATGTCACAATCACTAGGGTGGCTGTAATCAAGAAGACAGACAATAATACTGTCGGGTCGGTGAGGATGTACAAATGTTGGAAACCTTGTATGTTGCTGGCGGGAATGTAAAACAGTGCAGTCAATGTGGAAAACAGTCTACCAGTTCGTAAAGAGGTTACATATATTTATCATATGCCCCAGCATACTCCTCCTCCTCGATATATTTACTCAAGAGAAATTACAACAAACACCCATATAAAAGCTTGTACATGGTGGGGGAGGAAAGAACTTGTACATGAATGTTCATAGTAGCATTATTCATAGTAACAGAAAGAAAAACTACTCAAATGTCTAAAAACTGATGTATCAGTTTTATCTCATCAAATGAGATAAAGCCTTACACTGGAATATTATTTTGCAATAAAAATCAGTGAAGAACTAATATGCCACAATATGGTATAATAAGCCTTGAACATGTTATGTTCAGTAAAAGAATTCATTCATAAAAAGCCATATATTATATGATTCTACTTATTTGAAATGTCCAAAATAAAAAGATTAATGGTTGCCAAGGGCAGGGTCTGGAGAAGAGGGACTACAAATGGGTACAGTGTTTCTCTTGAGGGGGGTGACAAAAAATGTTCTAAATTTAGATTGTGGGGACAGTTGCACATCTCTTGTGAATATATGAAAACTCACTGAATGTTGTTCAATTTAAATGGGCAAACTGTATGGTTTTAATGTCCTTCAATAAGGCTATTTTTTTTTTTTTTTTTTTAAGGCTCAGTCTGGTTATTATGCTGAAAATACACTGGGAGGCAGAGGAAGGTAAGCAGTCATCTAAGTGAGGTGATGGGGGTCTGAGTCAAGGAAACAGCAAAAAGGATGCGGTAAGAAGTACTCAAGACTGCAGGGAGCAGGTTTTCAAAGGAGAGCTGACAGAATTTTCTGATGGTTTGGATATGAAGTGCAAAAAAAAAAAAAAAAAACTCTAGATTGGGCCTCAAAATTAGATAAGGGAACCGTGATCTGAGATAAGGAAAATTAGGCTGGACAAGGAATATCAAAAGAACCACTTTTTATTTGCTAGTATGATATGACATATCGTACTAGCTGGTATTAGATACTAAGAGGTGAGGTTGAACAGAATGTTGGGTACAGTGATCTGGACTTGACAGATGTCAGAGCCCCAGATACACAATGGGGGATCACCAGCATACAGACTGAATGAAAGGCTATGAAACTGAATGAGATCAAGAGAGTTCAGATAACAATAACACCTAAAGATTGGAGTTCTCGAGGACTCCCACGTCAGAAGGCCAAGGAGACGAAGAGCAATCAGAAAAGGAAACCGAGGAACGGCCAGCGCGGTAGGAGAAAAACCTGAGAGTGCAGAGTCCTGGAAACCAGATGAAGAACTCTGTTTGCTTCTTCATCACACAGAAGGGAATGACCTGGTATGCTTAATATTGGTAACGGTCAAGTTAGACGAGTACTGAAAATCAGCCACTGGATTCAGCAAGGTGGATATCACTGTTGACCCTGACAAGGCAATTTGGTAGAAATGATGATTTGTGGGGAAGTCTAGCTGAAGAGGGTTTGGAACGAATAGATATATAAACTCTTCCCAGGAGTTTTGCTGAAAGGCAGAGTGGAGAAATGAGCACAGCTTGAGGAAGAAGTAGAAGTCAAGAGATGATATTAAGTGGGAGAGAGAACGACATGTTTGCATGAAAATGGGTACCATCCTATAGAAAGGGGACCATAAGGACATGGAGAAAGATGGAAGAATTATTTAAATGAATGAATAAATATTTGGGAATCTGAGAATTCAGAGTTAAAGTATTTTTCGTCTCCTTAAAATGATAATAGAAAAATGAAGTATGAAAAAAAATGTCTTGATACAAACTCAATTTGAGATCTTGCAAAAGCTGTTCTGGGTGTAGTTCAAGAGGCAGAAACTCCCAGGATTCTGTGCTATCTTCCAGGGGACTCACAATTTACTTACCTCGGGTGCACCCTGTCTTTTGTTGCTATCCGTATCTTCCAAAACCTGAAGGTAACTGTGCATGTATTCTGCAGCTCGCTGCCACTCGTGCTTCAGCAGAGCTTCTTGGATAAAATTTAAACAAGCGCTTGTTGTCTGAGCAAAATCCTTCTCCTGTTTTCCTCCAGAGGCTATAAAGGTTAAAGAGGAAAGTCTTGAGCCAGTGACCTCAAATCAACAATTCAAGAATCTTACTTCTGATAAGCATAATTTTAACAAGTAGGTATTACTTAACCCAATCCATCCCCAATGCCAAAGCTAGCTTCACTTGAAACCAACTCTTCCACATCATTTTAACTAGTTGCGGCAAATGAAAAAAAAAATTCTATTTAAGAGATGTCTAATTTGATGTTCTTTAGCTACCAAGGTCACCAGTTCCTTCAAATCTGATTCAACTATCCTTTCACCCTTCCACTAAACAGTCTGGGAAGAATCTCTCAAAGAGGGCCCCCACTGTAAAATACCAAGTATTCACAATGGGTAAAAATCATCGGGGTCATCCTAGGAAAGCGCTGCCTTTTTTCCTACCTATGTTCTGAAAACACCAAGAGGTGCACTTTTATTTTTCACGGACCACTTTCATTTTGTATCTCTAAAATACTGACAATCCTCATGTTAAGAAAATTAGGCTTAGGACTTTTCTGGCAGTCCACTGGTTAAGACCTCACACTTCCAATGCAGGGGGCATGGGTTCAATCCCTGATCGGGCAACTAAGATCCCATGTGCCTCAGACATAAAAACTGTTTAAAAATGAAAAAAAAAAAAAAAAAAAAGAAGAAGAAGATTTGGGCATAGTTACAACCTCATCTATGACAACAAGCTGCATATTGCCACCTCTTCCTCCCTTCCCACACCACTAAAGACTCCTATGGGCCAGCAGTTTTCCAGCTGGGGTGCTCTCACCCCTGGGAATATGGTTAGTCACTCAGATGTGTCTGACTCTTTGTGACCCCATGGGCTGTAGTCCGCTAGGCTCCTCTGTCCATGGGGATTCTCTAGGAAAGGATACTGGAATGGGTTGCCATGCCGTTCTCCAGGGGATCTTCCCAATCCAGGGATTGAACCCAGGTCTCCCACACTGCAGAGGATTCTTTACTGTCTGAGCCACCAGGGAAGACCCCACCCCTGGGAATACACAGAGATTAATAAGTATCATGCAAAAATAGCTTTATAGCAATCAACTTGCACATCTTCAACTTTCTCACATACTCTTTCCTAAAACTGATCTTCTAAAAAGCTGTGCATATAGACAAGGCTTCATCATCAAAATAATTCTAATATTACCTTAAGGTGAAAATACAAGTGTTTAGTGTTGAGAAAATGAACGACTCTAACATCCATTTGCAAGTCAGGTGATTTCTAGTTCTTTGCTTATCAAAAGTGTAGAAGAATCTAATAATTTTTTAGAACACTGTAATTTTTTCACAAGTAAGTGAGGAGGAGTCAAAGCCCTGATACATTGCTAAGATTAAACACAATCCATTGCCAGCTACTTATTAAGTGAGTAAAGTTTCTCAGAATTCCCACCAATTAAAACATAATACAGGGGCTTCCCTGGTGGCTCAGTGGTAAAGAATCTGCCAGCCAAAGCGGGAAACACAGGTTTGATCCCTGGTCCAGGAAGACCCCACAGTCTGTGGAGCAACTAAGCCTGTGAACCACAACTTTTGAGCTTGTGGTCTAGAGCCCAGGAGCCACAAGAGAAGCCACTCGCAACAAGCAGTCTGCTGACCCCAACAAGAGAAAAGCCTACGAAGCAATGAAAACCCAGCACTGCCAAAAATAAATAAACTAAATAAAATTATTTAAAAATATACAATAGAAACAAGACCCCTACATACCTTGTCTACAAGAGACAA
Source organism: Tragelaphus eurycerus (assembly GCA_935064755.1). NCBI lineage: Eukaryota > Metazoa > Chordata > Mammalia > Artiodactyla > Bovidae > Tragelaphus > Tragelaphus eurycerus. The sequence continues at coordinate 20,179,113 of CAKXYN010000003.1, forward strand.
CCAAAAGACTAAAATGGGTCAAATGGATACAAAAACTAGACCCCTATATATGTTGTCTACAAGAGAACCACCTTAAAATACGGGATATATACTGACTGAAAATGAAGGCCTGGAAAAAGATTTTCTATGCAAATATGGACCATAAGAAAACAGGAGTAGCAATAGTTATATCAGATAAAATTGACTTTAAAGATCTTGAAAAGGAGACAATGAAGGTTACACATAACGACTTAAAGGAACAATCTAAAAAGAAGTTATAACAATTATAAATATATATGCACCCAACATTGGAGCATTGATATACCTAAGACAAACATTAATTAATATGACAGAAGAAATATGCAGCAATACAATAATAGTGGGAGACTTTAATACCCCACTCATATAATCTGGCTGTAATAGACAAAGTAAAGAGCAAAACATGTTTACTTATAAGCCTCAAAAAATTCAGTTCACTCAGGAGAGTTTAAAAAAAAAAAAAAAAAATTATTGACTATTTTATGGGTTTGGTACCACTTTGGGTAATAGGGAGGAAGAGGTGACAAATGTGATCCTGTCCTAAATAATATATTGTGGTAAAGATAGACCTACCAATACAAAATACCAAGATGTGCCTAAAGACGAGGACACCCAAACTGGACTTTTTGTTTCCTGAACTTTTCATTTCGAGAACAAACCTCTTAATATAGGATGAATTCAACATGATTTTTTTTAAGTGTTCTTTGTGATTAAAAACAGAAAGCCATTGGTTAAGAAATTACATATACTCCTCCCCACCATCACTCCCCTTCTTTCTTCCCATTTCCCTCCCACCCTCATTGATCCTTTCCTTTGTCCATTTTCCCCTGCAAAAAATAAAAAAATAAAAAATAAAAAAAATAAAATAAAAATATACAATAGAATTAAAGCTCAATCTTTTCTTATTCTAGAAATAAATAATATTCATCAACAGATATAAGAATTGGAAAAAATGATATCCTTATTCATTTTATTGAGATAAATAAGCAACAAAAATTTACACTTAACACTTAAAATTTAACAAAAAAAAGTAATATATTATTTTAAACAGCTATGCAAAATATTAATTATAATAATGTCTCAATCCAGAAGAAATTTTAATAGTTAAAAACTTTACAAGATATTAGCAAAAATTAAATGTGGATACATACTTTATGGAAGAATAAAGGAACAATATAAAATTTCCATCTATTAAAAGCTTTTTCATAAACACAAAATGGATGATAAAGATATCACTAAGCTATTTAGACTCTACCAATTATTTTTTTAATTTATGGCCACTCTACACAGCATGTGGGATCCTAGTTCTCCACCAAGGATTGAACCTGCATCCCTAAAGTAGAAGCATTAGTCTTAACCACTGGACCAAGGAAGTCTCACCAAATATGTTTGTTTAAGTCATATAATTATTTCATTTAGAAGTGCCAATATATGCTGAAAATTATGCCTTTGGCAACTACCAAACTTATGATGCAATTTTAGATGGCGCATTAAAATAGTGCAAGATAGTACCTAATTTTTTAGGGGGAAAAAAAAAGGTAGACTACTTCTTTTGACTAGTGCTTCTCCAACTTTTTAAATGTATATACAAATCACCCAGGGATCCAGATGTAGCCCTAATACCACCAGAGAGCTTATTAGAAATCCAGAATACTATGCCCTGCCCACCTCTCTGAATTAGAAGCTGCATTTAACAGGATCTACAGCCAAGTTCCTAGGATATCAGCAGCAACACCAGGCAGCTAGGCCAAGAAACTGACAAAATGCTTCTTCCCTAAAACCTCGTTTATTCACCTAAAGGAAAACTGATCTCAGGCCAAACTCCCTTCTGTTATACCTCTAAAGTTTTCACAGCTCAGACTGGAAATCGACTTTAGACGAGAATACAAAAATCCTTGGGCAATGCCCCTCCTATCTTACACCTGAGCCTAATTATCTCAGGAATAGCTCAAAGAATAGCATTCTTTGTAAGCAAAACATAATGTTATTTGTCGCTGGTAAACTTGAAGAATAACTATCAAGGAAAATATATTTGATGGAATGAGATACAGTAAAGAACTAGTGTCATCAATCTAATTTCTAATTCCCTTGAGAGAACCTAGAAACTCATCAGCCTGTCAACAAGTATTTTTTGAGCACTGCCATGGTCAAGCACTAGTCTAGGTACTCACCATAGAGCTTTATTCCAAATTGGTGCCCACCTTCAAAGTTTTTATTCTGGGGGACACACCCTTCAAAACACCCAAAGAAATTTAAAAGAATAAAAAGTAAATAATTGTTAGGTAACTAGGTTTTCCTATTGTGGTTAATTACCAATAAAACATCAATATTATCTGCAACTATATTCTCATTACAGAAAGTATTAATATTTGGGGTTTAACAGATTATCCATAAAATATGAAACATTTTTAATGTATGTAAACTCTGGTCTTAAACCTACTTGTTTATGGACTGACTCAAGCTCTCCATAGAATACTGTTGAAAGACACATGCCCAGGTATGCAGTAACTAGCAGAAACTAGATTACTATTAATAGCTCCCCACAAGGGGCAAGGAAACACCCTCTCTGAAGTTCCATTCATTGAAACCTGACTCAAACCATGTATATTAATCCAGTAAAAATAAAATGAGGAAAGAGACAATAAATTATTACATTTTCAACACTCACTATGCACAAGGCTCTATGCTAGGCACTTTTCCCTTTTTTTAAATATATGTATCTCAAAGCAGATTTTGAGATCAGATAGGCCTGGGTTTGACTCCTGATACCAGCATTTAGGATTTTAACTTCTTTGAAATTAAGTTTCCTCATCTGTAAAATGCCTGGTACATATATTTATTGAGAATTAATTTACTGAGATAATTAAATAGATAATATTCAGGTTAAAAAATAAAGAAATAAGACCTAAATTCTAGGAGCCAGGGACTCACAATCAAGGGGAAAGAAAGCTAGGCTAAGAAAGACATATTTGTGAGCAATTAGAAAAGTGCTAGTTCATGACAACATACAGATAACTGATTTTTTAAAAATATATTCTGATAAGGAATTATCCCATAGAACAATTTGTTTATTTCTACATTAGAGGAACAAAGAAGAAAACAGTCTTTTCTTGAAATCTACTATAGATCAATTCTATTAGGGCTTATTTCAATGCAATTCAACAGAAATTTCTGGTATGTATTCCTCAATAGCAGAGATCCTATCTTCTTCAACAAATCTGTCCCCATTATTAAGCCAATGCCAAGGATATAGTAAAATGCTCAGAAGAGTTACTGGGAGGAAAAAAAAAAAAAAAGTGTATCTACCACAATACAAACTGTTATTAATTCAAAAAAAGAATCTATTTTTTTCATGTTTTTTTTTATTAACTGCCTTAAAAAAAATCCTCATATATTCTTATCTTGAAAATTGAACCAGCTTGGGCATCTAATTTTGCATCCATATTGAATCTTATCATCTACTTGCATTAAAGCTGAAATGGTTATATGCTATTTTACTTACCTATGGATTCTATATGCTTCTGGAGCCAAGGGAAACACATTCCTGAACCAGAGCGCACACACGGTTCCCCCTGTTCATCCTCTGTCGTGGGTCTTATCAGTTCTTCACTGAAACCACTCATATCTGTTCCAGACTGAAAACATCAGTTACTTTCTGTACATCTTAATCCACAGGTTTCTGAGTTATATAGAAAGACAGACACTTTTATCTAAAAAATACCAATGATAAACAAAATTAACTGCACCTGGTAGTTCCTTTAAAGAAATGAATTTAATTATGTCAGCAGCAGCCAAAATGAATGACCTATTTAAAAACTATTGACTACTTCAAATACTACCATATTTCAAGAAGATACAAGGATAGATAAAATACTAACTCTTTAATTTAAAAAAGAAAAACTAATCTAGAGGAAGAAACATATAAATGATGTATGAGGTAAAGGTGATTGCTCAGTTGTGTCCAACTCTTTGGGACCCCAAGGGGTATAGCCTGCCAGGCTCCTCTGTCCATGGGATTTTCCAGGCAAGAATACTAGAGAGGGTTGCCATTTCCTACTCCAGGACATCTTCTTGACTCAGGGATCAAACCTGCATCTCTTTCATCTTCTGAAATGGCAAGGCAAAGAAAGTCTTTACCGCTGAGCCACCAGGGAAGCACAAATGATGTATAACACGACAATATGAGAAATAGAATAAAAACAGTAGTAATTGTCATTCTTATTGAGTCCTCTCTATACACCAAGCCTGTTGCTGCTGCTAAGTCGCTTCAGTCGTGTCCAACTCTGCAAGACCCCATAGACGGCAGCCCACCAGGCTCCCCCGTCCCTGGGATTCTCCAGGCAAGAGCACTGGAGTGGGTTGCCATTTCCTTTTCCAATGCGTGAAAGTGAAAAGTGAAAGTGAAGTCGCTCAGTCGTGTCCGACTCGTAGCGACCCCATGGACTGCAGCCTACCAGGCTCCTCTGTCCATGAGATTTTCTACGCAAGAGTACTGGAGTGGCTTGCCATTGCCTTCTCCATACACCAAGCCTACAAAGTATCTAATTTAATCATTACAGAAATCTGGAGGTGAGTACTGTTACGTTCTTCCATTTGCATGTTGAAAAAACTGAAGGGCTCAGTGAAACTATGTAACCTGGACCAGTGTCACAAAAAAGTGAGGACAATATTCTGGGAACTAGAATGTGTTCCCAAACACAACTGACATGAACAGAGTTTGGGGTGTTCGTGGAAGAGGGAGGCGGAAAGCAGATGGCGGGGAAAGAATCTACAAAAACAGCTTTGTGCCAAGCTGAGTTTAGACTCAATCCTCAAGATGCTCAAGACTCCTCTCCCTCCTTCCACATATCCAATTTAGGTCCTGCTGGTACTAGCTGCTAGTACTTCTCCCATCTTCGCCAAGCTCCGCAACTCTACACAACTCCCCCAGCTCGGGACTCCTTCAAACTGTGTCTGGATTAGTGCATGAGCTTTCCAACTAGTAATCTTGCCTCAAATTTGGCTTCTCCACATCACCAACCGAACAAACCTTTCAAAATCAGATTAAAAGCACGTGTTTGAAATAACATGAGTTTTGAACCCGACTCACACGTTGAGTCCTTCCAGAAGAAGCTCTCCCAACCCAAATTCTAAAGCCATTTAGGCGTCGTGTAGTTGTCACGGTAACCAAAGCAGCTCCACCCCTTCAGCCTTGCCCGCGGAACCCGTTTCAAAGTAAAAGAGAAAATATAAGAACACTGGTGAAGCCTAGGCTAGGCCTTCCTCTTTCACGTGAATGCAGGCAATGAGATGGACGACAACCGCGGGACTCACCTGCCTGAAGCCAGAATTTTTCTGTGATACCAAACTCAGTCTCCTGACTCCGGACCAGCGGGAGGAAACCCTCACACAACGTGAAACAAGCAAGTTTCGAGAACAAGCTTGCAAAACTGGCCTCCTGTGTTCTGGAGATGAGCAGACGCAGCCCCGCCCCTAACTCTCGATTGGGCGGTGGAGGAGCCTCGACCCCGGAAATGACCCGGAAGTGACGGTGTATTGCCGCCTTCCCATTGGATGCGTCTCAGGTTTACAGCTTAGTTTGTCTCAGCGGGAAAGATGAGAGACTTTAATTGCAAAAGAAGATTAATGCAAAGGGAGGCCGGCTGGATAAGGGTAACAGTCAAAAAAAGCAGAACGTCACTTTATCCGAGTAGTTCCCCATACTCGGAGGGGACGACCTTTCGGTTACTGCTTGGCTTGCGGGCGCGCGCAGCGAGCCTCAGAGACGTGGCTCGTGGCCCTGACAAGATCAATCTGCATAGCCTTTTAATTGCGTCCTTGAAATTTTTTTTTTTTCTTTTAAAGGTTTAGCTCTGAATTGTAATGACTGACTGCGTCCCCCAATTTAAGGGAGAATATCTTTTCCTCTCAGCGAGGGTGGTTCTGTGCACCCGTAGGGAGTCACTTTTCATGACGAGTGTTAACGAACTTACTAAGTGTTGAAAGTAAGTTTCTAATATAAAGATTTGGTTTGGCTACACTTCTTCCCTTGCTGTGAGGTGTGAATGTGAAGTCGCTTAGTCGTGTCCGACTCTTTGCGACCCCATGGACTGTAGCCTACCAGACTCCTCTGTCCATGGGATTTTCCAGGCAACAGTACTGGAGTGGATTGCCATTTCCTTCTCCAAGGGATCTTCCCAACCCAGGGATCGAACCTGGGTCTCCCGCATTGTAGACAGATGCTTTACCATCTGAGCCACCAGAGGTGTAATTTCACCCAAACCAACCTAAAATGGGTTTTACCTGGCTGGAAATTCATGCTCCCACAAAAATGGGGAAGAAATTTTTGACAACTTAAAGTTATCAGTCAACTCAAGGCAACAGTATATAAAAGAGAGAAAGTTTAAAACTTTATCTTTTTTCTCTGACAGCCTACCAGATTATTTCCATTATTAGCTACACAAGTTGGAGAAACATATTTGCTGAAAATAAGTCAATAATGAGAGACAGAACCAATCAGGAGCTATTCTTTCTGTGTCCATTTTCTGTGGGAAAGTAGGATAGAGATGGAAGTTTCCACAAAACCAGCTGGCTGGTGAGCACTTCTCTAAGCCCTGGAAACATCAGGGCACTCAAAAGGGATCAAATCAGCTGGAAAACATGCAACAAAACTGCATAGTTTAGAGGACTTGATATGGAATCTTAGTTCTCTGACCGAGAATTGAACCTGGGCCATGGCAGTAAATGCACGGAGTCCTAACCACTGGACCACCAGTGAATTCCCACAAATATTATCCAAATAATTTTACCTACTGCCTGTCAGCCTACATTTACCTAAGTTTTAGTTGAGAAATATGTTCTTTTGTTAAGAATAAAAGGAAAAATTCCTCTATAATATTCCTGATTATTTAAATATATCCATGATTTGACCCCCAATACAAAGGGAAAAAAAAAAAAAAACAGTTTTAAATTCAGGATAAGATAGTACAGAAGAGGAAACAACTGTAGGAGTGTGGAAGCAGAACAGTATAAGACCCCTCTCAGAGAAGGGTAATACAAATTCAGACATGTAATATATCTACTAAGGTAGTATTAGCTTCAATGATTTATATAGGGCTTCCTAGGTGGCTCAGTGATAAAGAACCCGCTTGCAATGCAGGAGACTTGGAAGAAACATGAGTTTGATCCCAAGGTCAAGAAGATCCCCTGAAGAAGAAAGTGGCAACACGCTCCAGTATTCTTGCCTGGGAAATCCCATGGACAGAGGAGCCTGGTGGGCTATAGCCCATGGGGTCTCAATAGAGTTGGATACAACTTTGCAACTAAACAACAACATATGTATTTTTTTCTTAGATTGATATTATAAATTTTTTATTTTACAGCTAAAAGAAACATGTATTTTTTTCTTAGATTGATATTATAATTTTTTTTTTATTTTACAGCCAAGAGAAACTACAAAATACAGAATTTTCACAACCACAGGTGCTTTATTAACTGGTCAGATTTTAGAAAAATTTACAAGCAGTGTTTCTCAACTGGGAGGTTAGTACCATTTCCACCAAGAGGAGTTTGGAAATTACTGTTTATGATCTGTAACAAGTCTGCTGTGGTTATATGTTTCATCAAGACCATAGTTTCTCCCTCTCAGTTCTCAATGTCTCCTTCCAGGAGGCACTTTTGACCTCACAAGCATATTTTGGAGGGAGTTATAACCCTCCATGCTATCTTTTAGTAACAAAGGAGCAGTTTCCAGGGTAGGTACTATCAAAAAGTGTCCCCTCTGTGACAAAGTCATTGATTTGCTGAAACTCTTCCCTGGTGGCTCAGACAGTAAAGTGTCTGCCTACAATGCGGGAAACCCAGGTTCAATCCCTGGGTCGGGAAGATTTTCTGGAGAAGGAAATGGCAACCCACTCTAGTACTCTTGCCTGGAAAATCCCATGGACGGAGAGTGTGGTAGGCTACAGTCTGTGGGGTCACAAACAGTTGAACACAACTGAGCGACTTCACTTTCTTGTATCATCAACCATCCCTATTGGCTGTAAGAGCCTGAGACTCTGCTGTTTATTTAAACAACATAAATGGACAATTTTATAATATATTATCCCGTTTATTCATATAGAAATATTATGAGGTTTTACCATGAGCCACAATGTTATAGACAAGAACTCTAAGACTCAAAAAAGTTAGCAGCTTGCCTAGGGTCATACAGTTAAACTTCTGATATATTTTAATGCTTTTGACTCCATTCTTTGTGTCTGCTAATTGTCCCAGTAAGGAAGTAATCCCTATCTGAAAACTGTAAATAGATAGAGCCAAACAGTCTACACTGTGGAAATTGTGTTGTACAGGCCTCACCCTGGTATTTGTTCAAAGCACCAAATATTTGGCTTCTATGAAAATAGTGCCAAAGTAAATCAGGCAGACCCGGAAACAGGAACTTCTGTATAAGCCTATATTCTCCAGGCAATTTCATGTGTTTGAGTTTCTTTCTTTGTTCAGTAGAAATGGTAATAATATTTGTCAGGACTAGACAAATAGTACATGCTGATAGAAGACCTTGCCTTGTATGTGACTCACTCCCAGGAGAATATACCCTTTGACAGGACTTTGACGTGGCTTTTTAATTGTAGGAAAATAGTTTAACTCTACTGGCCGTCCCCAATGCAAATCTTCAATTCTATTTAGCTTTCAGACAGGATACTGCTTAAGTTCCATTTCAGTTATATGATCCATTTACTGAAAGTCTGATAGCTTTCTGTCTTTCACTCTAAATCTAAATTATTGTGCTTGATTATAATCTTTAATAATCTGATTTACCCTCACCACCCAGATTATCTCTCACTACTCTTGTTTTAAGATTTTTTATTGAAGTATAGCTGATTTACAATGCTGTGTTAGTTTCAGATGTATAGCAAAATGATTCAGTAATACGTATACATATATCCACTCTTTTTTAGATTCTTTTCTCACATAGACCATTACAGAGTATTGAGTGGAGTTTCCTGTGCTCTACAGTATGTCCTTATTAGTTATCTATTTTATGTATAGAGGTGTGTATATGTCAATCCCACTACTTTATAATAGGATCATTTCAATCCAGTAGTTTAGGTCTCATCACTGTCCTCTTTCCTCCTATGCTTCTTTATGCCCATCCCTACCCTCCCTGCTCTATCACCAAGCAACCACTGTCATAGGTTAGTCTGAATTGTCTAGAATTTTATATAAATGCAGTTTTAAAATGTGTATTATTTTTTGGATCGGGGTTATTTCACTCAGAATCTCTTTGTTGTTGCTAGTATCTATAGTTCGTTAGTATTGCTGAGCAATATTCCAAACTTTAACATCTATTTACCTGTGAAAGGACAGCTGGGTTTTTGTTTGTTTTTGTTTTCACTGTTACCAGTGAAGCCACCATGAACATTTGTGAACAAGTCTTGGTATGGATGTATATGTTTATTTCTGTTGAGTGAATACCCAGGAGTGGAAAGACTGCATTTGATAGGCATAATTTTTAAAGAAACTGCCAAACTATTTTCCAAAGGGGTTGAATCATTTTAAATTAGAACCAGCAATGTAATGAGAGATCCAATTATCCTCATCCTTGGCAGCATTTATTATGATCAATCTTTTTAATTTTAGCCATCTAGTGGATGTGCAGTAATATCTCATTATGGTTTTAATTTGCACTTCACTAATGACTAATGTGACTCTTCCCTGGTGGCTCAGACGGTAAAGTGTCTGCCTACAATGCGGGAAACCCAGGTTCAGTCCCTGGGTCGGGAAGATCCTCTGGAGAAGGAAATGGCAACCTACTCCAGTACTCTTGCCTGGAAAATCCCATGGGCGGAGAGCGTGGTAGGCTATGTCCATGGGGTCACAAAGAGTCAGACACAACTGAATGACTTCACTTCACTTTAATGACTAATGGGGCTTCCCAGGTGGTGTAATTGGTAAGGAATCTGCGAACCAATGCAGGAGCTGCAGGTTCGATCCTTGGGTCGGGAAGACAGCCTGGAGAAGGAAATGACAACCTCTCCCAGTATTCTTGCTTGGAAAATTCCATGGACACAGGAACCTGCAGGCTTGCTGCTGTTAAGTCACTTCAGTCATGTCCGACTCTGTGCGACCCCATAGACGGCAGCCCACCAGGCTCCCCCGTCCCTGGGATTCTCCAGGCAAGAGCACTGGAGTGGGTTGCCATTTCCTTCTCCAATGCAGGAAAGTGAAAGTGAAGTCGTTCAGTTGTGTCCGACTCTTCGCGACCCCATGGACTGTGGCCCACCAGGCTCCTCCATCCGTGGGATTTTCCAGGCAAGAATATTGGAGTGGGGTGCCATCGCCTTCTCTGAACCTGCAGGCTTAGACATAACTGAAACTGGCTACTGAGCACAATGACCAATGATACTGAGTATCTTTTCTTATACATATTTGCCACATTTGTATCTTGTTTAGTAAAGTATCTGTTCAAATCTTTGACCTACTTTTTTCAAATTGGGTTGTTTTTATTGTTATTAATGTTATAATATTTATATATTCTAGATACAAGTTCTCTGTTGAATACATGATACATGCTTTGCAAATATTTTCTCCCAGTCTGTGGTTTACTTTTCCATTTTTAATAACTGAGAATGTATTAATAGAAATGAGAGCAAATGTTTTTATTTTTCTAAACCCCATATTAATTTCTTTATTTTAGAGTTTATGGGTTTTGTGTGTATTTTTCAGTCTTAGTAAACCCAAGGTCACAAACATTTTCTCCTATAGTCTCTTTAAGAAGTTGTTCTTACATTTAGGTCAGTGATCTATTTCCAATCAGTTTTTGTATATGGTATGTAGTAAGGGTTGAGGTTGATTGGTTGTTTTACTCAATGGCTATTCAGTTATTCCAGCGCCATTTAATGTAAAGATTAACATTGTAAAGATTAACATTTTTCCACTGAACTGCCTTGCCATGTTTGTTGAAAATCAATTGCCTCTATATGTGTGTGGGTTTATTTCTAGAATATTCTGTCCCGTGGACCTATGTGGTCTGCTTATAGGATCATCAAAAAAGCAAGAGAGTTCCAGAAAAACATCTATTTCTGCTTTATTGACTATGCCAAAGCCTTTAACTGTGTGGATCACAATAAACTGTGGAAAATTCTGAAAGAGATGGGAATACCAGACCACCTGACCTGCCTCTTGAGAAACCTGTATGCAGGTCAGGAAGCAACAGTTAGAACTGGACATGGAACAACAGTCTGGTTCCAAATAGGAAAAAGAGTACGTCAAGGCTGTATATTATTTAACTTATATGCAGAATACATCATGAGAAACACCGGGCTGGGGGAAGCACAAGCTAGAATCAAGATTGCTGGGAGAAATATCAATAACCTCAGATATGCAAATGACACCACCCTTATGACAGAAAGTGAAGAAGCACTAAAGACCCTCTTGATGAAAGTGAAAGAGGAGAGTGAAAAAGTTGGCTTAAAGCTCAACATTCAGAAAACGAAGATAGCCAGGCCGCAGTCATGGCGGCTCCGTGCGGCTCAGCAAGCCTGCGACGCTGCATGGTTTCGCCGGCTGGGAGGCACAGCGCCTCGCTGATCTTTCTGCATGGCTCAGGTGATTCTGGACAAGGATTGAGAACGTGGATCAAGCAAGTTTTAAACCAAGATTTAACATTCCAGCACGTAAAAGTTATCTATCCAACAGCTCCTCCCAGGCCATATACTCCTTTGAAAGGAGGAATCTCTAATGTATGGTTTGACAGAGTTAAAATATCAAATGACTGCCCAGAGCACCTTGAATCAATTGATGTAATGTGTCAGGTGCTTACAGATTTGATCGATGATGAAGTAAAAACTGGCATCAAGAAGAACAGAATATTAGTAGGAGGATTTTCTATGGGAGGGTGCATGGCAATGCATTTAGCGTATAGAAATCATCAAGATGTGGCAGGAGTATTTGCTCTGTCTAGTTTTCTGAATAAAGCATCTGCTGTTTACCAGGCTCTTCAGAAATGTGACGGTGTTCTTCCTGAATTATTTCAGTGTCATGGTACTGCAGATGAGTTAGTTCTTCATTCTTGGGGTGAAGAGACAAATTCAATGTTAAAATCTCTAGGAGTGAGCACAAAGTTTCATAGTTTCCCAGGTGTTTACCATGAGTTAAGCAAAGCAGAACTAGAGAAACTAAAGTCATGGATTCTTACAAAGCTACTGGACTAAATCAAGATTGATGTGTTAATATACAAGTAATGTCTTTATTAAAAGTGTTTTTTACTGTCTATTCTGATTTGATGAATAATTATTAAAATATTAAGAAATATCAACAGTTTACTGACTTACTTGTTTCTGACATACTGAGCACCATAGATAGTAGTGTGATCTTATTAATGGTCAACATTAATTTAGGCAAACATCTATGTATTATTTGTCAAATTCTTTGTAAATATTTGGAGGCCTTGTAAGTAATTGAATATTGAAATTTTACAATAATTAAACTAGCTTAACAGCAATGAGAAATCATGAAAAGATTTTAACTTGATACTATTTTCATTATCATTTTCTTTAAATTGCCTTTTTAAAAATATGTTTATGTATGTATTCACATTTATTTTATTTGTGAAAGAATAACATTAGTGCGTGTGTGCTCAGTCGATCAGTTGTGTCCAGCTCTTTATCATGTTTATGGGATTCTCCAGGCAAGAATACTGGAGTGAGTTGCCATTTCTTCCTCCGGGGATCTTCCCAACCCAGGGGTTGAACCCGTAGCTCCTGCACTGGCAGGAAGATTTTTTACCACTGAGCCAGAGGGAAGCTCAAATAACATTGTACCCCATGTTTACAAAGTGGTTTCCTGTTACCTCACCTGATCATCACTAAGATCAGATCAGATCAGTCGCTCAGTCGTGTCCGACTCTTTGCGACCCCATGAACTGCAGCACGCCAGGCCTCCCTATCCATCACCAGCTCTCGGAGGTCACTCAGACTCACATTCATTGAGTCAGTGATGCCATCCAGCCATCTCATCCTCTGTCGTCCCCCTTCTCCTCCTGCCCCCAATCCCTCCCAGCATCAGAGTCTTCTCCAATGAGTCAACTCTTCGCATGAGGTGGCCAAAATACTGGAGTTTCAGCTTTAGCATCATTCCTTCCAAAGAAATCCCAGGGCTGATCTCCTTCAGAATGGACCGGTTGGATCTCCTTGCAGTCCAAGGTACTCTCAAGAGCCTTCTCCAACACCACAGTTCAAAAGCATCAATTCTTCGGCGCTCAGCCTTCTTCACAGTCCAGCTCTCACATCCATACATGACCACAGGAAAGACCATAGCCTTGACTAGGCGAACCTTTGTTGGCAAAGTGATGTCTCTGCTTTTGAATATGCTATCTAGGTTGGTCATAACTTTCCTTCAAGGAGTAAGCGTCTTTTAATTTCATGGCTGCAGTCACCATCTGCAGTGATTTTGGAGCCCAGAAAAACAAAGTCTGACACTGTTTCCACTGTTTGCCCATCTATTTCCCATGTAGTGATGGGACCAGATGCCATGATCTTCGTTTTCTGAATGTTGAGCTTTAAGCCAACCTTTTCACTCTCCACTTTCACTTTCATCAAGAGGCTTTTTAGTTCCTCTTCACTTTCTGCCATAAGGGTGGTACCATCTGCATATCTGAGGTTATTGATATTTCTCCCGGCAATCTTGATTCCAGCTTGTGTTTCTTCCAGTCCAGCATTTCTCATGATGTACTCTGCATATAAGTTAAATAAACATGGTGACAATATGCAGCCTTGACTTACTCCTTTTCCTATTTGGAACCAGTCTGTTGTTCCATGACCAGTTCTAACTGTTGCTTCCTGACCTGCATACAGATTTCTCAGAGGCAGATCAGGTGGTCTGGTATTCCCATCTCTCTCAGAATTTTCCACAGTTTATTGTGATCTACACAGTCAAAGGCTTTGGCATAGTCAATAAAGCAGAAATAGATGTTTTTCTGGAACTCTCTTGCTTTTTTGATGATCCAGCGGATGTTGGCAATTTGATCTCTGATTCCTCTGCCTTTTCTAAATCCAGCTTGAACATCAGGGAGTTCACAGTTCACATATTGCTGAAGCCTGGCTTGGAGAATTTTGAGCATTACTTTACTAGCCTGTGAGATGAGTGCAATTGTGCGGTAGTTTGATCATCACTAGAGCTTGATAAAGTAAACAGAACCAGTTGTTACTGGTATTTGATAATAGTGATAGAGGGAATACAGACTTTCCCAAAGCCTCAAGAGTGAAGACTAAAATCCAGGCTGTCTGGTCCCAGCAGAGCTCTCGTTCTATGAACCCAGACTGCTGCTCTGCTCCAATCCTAGGGTTCCAGTTGCTCTCCAGATCCTAGTCAGTACTCAGTAAGGCCAGTCTTTTTTAAAAATTTTGTCCATTCTAGTGGATGTATAGTATAACACTTTGTGTTTCTAATTCGCTTTTTCTTAAAGCAATTTTTATATGCTCATTTGCAATCTATATAAATTCTTGGTGATATCTTTGTTCAAATATTTCATGTGTGTTTTATTAGGCTGTTTTTCTTATTGCATTGTAAGAGCTGTTTATATATGCTGAGTAAAAATCCTTTGTTAAATAGATGTTTTACCAATATTTTCTTAATCCATGGCTTGCTTCATTTTCTTTAGAGTGTAATTCAAAGAGCAGAAGTTTTTAATTTGATGAAGTCCAGTTTATTCATTTTTTTAAATTTATACTCTGCTTTTGAAGTCATATTTAAGCAATCTTAAGAAAGCGAAAGTCATTAAAATTTTCTCATATTTTCTTCAACTAAAACACTCCTTTAGTGCTATAAATCTTGCAAGTTTTATATTAGAAGCATCTCACAATTTTTATATTTTGTTTTTTCACTTTCATTCAGGTCAAATCTTTCTAAATTCCTTTTGATTTCTTCTTTAACCTTTGGGTTGTTTAAAATTGTGTTATTTTGTTTCAATATACTGGGGATTTTCTAAAGATCTTTGCTGTTCATTTCTAATGTATGGTTAAGAAAGTATTCTTTATACGAGTTGAAAACTTTTAAATTTATTGTGACTTTAAAAATGTTTTGTGTACCGCTGAAAACAGCACGTGCTGCTCGTGTTAGGGGGCATGTGCTGTACATATCAGTCAGGTCAAGTTGGTTGATATTTTTGTTCAAATATACTGTATCCTTACTTATTTTCTGCCTCTTTATTTTATAAATTATTGAGAGAGGAGGATTGAAAGTTCCTACTGTAACTGTGAATTTGTTTCACTTGGCAATTGCTTCAGGTTTTGCTTTATGTATTTTGAGACTGTGTTATTAAATGCATAAACATGTAAAAAAAAAAAAAGAAAACGAAGATAATGGCATCTGGTCCCATCACTTCATGGCAAATAGATGGGGAAACAGTGGCTGACTTTATTTTTCTGGGCTCCAAAATCACTGCAGATGGTGACTGCAGCCATGAAATTAAAAGATGCTTACTCCTTGGAAGGAAAGTTATGACCAACCTAGATAGCATATTCAAAAGCAGAGACATTACTTTGCCAACAAAGGTCTGTCTAGTCAAGGCTGTGGTTTTTCCAGTGATCATGTATGGATGAGAGAGTTGGACTATAAAGAAAGCTGAGCGCCGAAGAATTGATGCTTTTGTACTGTGGTGTTGAAGGAGACTCTTGAGAGTCCCTTGGACTGCAAGGAGATCCAACCAGTCCATTCTGAAGGAGATTAGCCCTGGGTGTTCTTTGGAAGGAATGATGCTAAAGCTGAAACTCCAATACTTTGGCCACCTGATGCAAAAAGCTGACTCATTTGAAAAGACCCTGATGTTGGGAAAGATTGAAGGCAGGAGGAGAAGGGCACAACAGAGGATGAGATGGTTAGGTGGCCTCACCAACTCAATAGACATCAGATCAGATCAGTCGCTTAGTCGTGTCCGACTCTTTGCGACCCCGTGAACCGCAGCACGCCAGGCCTCCCTGTCCATCACCAGCTCCCGGAGGTCACTCAGACTCACACCCATCAAGTCAGTGTTGCCATCCAGCCATCTCATCCTCTGTCGTCCCCTTCTCCTCCTGCCCCCAATCCCTCCCAGCATCAGAGTCTTCTCCAATGAGTCAACTCTTCGCATGAGGTGGCCAAAATACTGGAGTTTCAGCTTTAGCATCATTCCTTCCAAAGAAATTCCAGGATTGATCTCCTTCAGAATGGACCGGTTGGATCTCCTTGCAGTCCAAGGGACTCTCAAGAGTCTTCTCCAACACCACAGTTCAAAAGCATCAATTCTTCGGCGCTCAGCCTTCTTCACAGTCCAGCTCTCACATCCATACATGACCACAGGAAAGACCATAGCCTTGACTAGGCGAACCTTTGTTGGCAAAGTGATGTCTCTGCTTTTGAATATGCTATCTAGGTTGGTCATAACTTTCCTTCCAAGGAGTAAGCGTCTTTTAATTTCCTGGCTGCAGTCACCATCTGCAGTGATTTTGGAGCCCAGAAAACAAAGTCTGACACTGTTTTCACTGTTTCTCCATCTATTTCCCATGTAGTGATGGGACCAGATGCCAAGATCTTCGTTTTCTGAATGTTGAGCTTTAAGCCAACCTTTTCACTCTCCACTTTCACTTTCATCAAGAGGCTTTTTAGCCCCTCTTCGCTTTCTGCCATAAGGGTGGTGTCATCTGCATATCTGAGGTTATTGATATTTCTCCCAGCAATCTTGATTCCAACTTGTGTTTCTTCCAGTCCAGCATTTCTCATGATGTACTCTGCATATAAGTTAAATAAACATGGTGACAATATGCAGCCTTGACTTACTCCTTTTCCTATTTGGAACCAGTCTGTTGTTCCATGACCAGTTCTAACTGTTGCTTCCTGACCTGCATACAGATTTCTCAAGAGGCAGATCAGGTGGTCTGGTAGACATGGGTTTGGGTAAATTCCGGGAGTTGGTGATGGACAGGGAAGCCTGGCGTGCTGCTGTTTGTGAAGTCGCAAAGAGTCAGACACAACTGAGCAACTGAACTAAACTGAGCTATACCAGTATCATATTATTATAATTAATGTAACTACAGTAAGTCTTTAAAAAGGTAGTGTAACTTCTCAGCTTTCTCTTTTTCAAGGCTAGTCTATGTCCTTTGTGTGCTTGCATGCTAAGTCACTTCAGTTGTGTCTGACTCTTTGCAACCCTATGAACTGTAACCCACCACACTCCTCTGTCCATGGGATTCTTCAGGCAATATTACTGGAGTGGGTTGCCATGCCATCCTCCAAGGGATTTTCCTGACCTTGGAATCTAACTCTCATCTCCTGCGTCTCCTGCATTTGCAGGCAGGTTCTTTACCACTAGCGCCACCCAGGAAGCCCATATCCTTTGCATTTCCACATAAATCTTAAAATTAGCTCATTGATTTCTACAAAGAAACCTGCTGGGATTTTGATTAGAATTTCATTAAATTCATAGATCAACTTAAGTAAAGTGGATATTATTATAATATTAAGTCTCACAGCCCATGAATATGGTTTAACTCTCGTTTTTTAAATTTAATTTTCATCAATAGTAGTTTATACTCTTTAATATTCAGTTCTTTCACATCTTTAGTCAGATTTACCCCAAAATATTTTATTTTGGGGAGCTATTGTAAAAAGTATTGTACTTTTAATTTCACATTCTGATTGTTCACTGCTGGCATATAGCAGTACAATTAACTTTTGCATACTGTTCTTGTTTTCGGAAACTTTGCAAACTTCTTAATTCTAGTAGCTTTTTGTAGATTTCTTAGGATAGTCTAGAAATTTGTCAGCAAATTTAACTTCATCCTTTCTGAATTTTAGGCCTTTTATGTTCTGCTTGCCTTTTCCACTGCTTCAGTACAATGTGGACTAGATATGGTAAGAGCAGACCTCCTTGACTTCTTCTTGATCTTTAAAGAAAAGTGTTCGGTCTTTGATCAATAAAACTGACGCTAGCATAGGTTTCTTTTGTACAAGCCCTCTATCAAATTGAGAGAGTTTCCTCTTACAGGCATTCCTGGTTTTATTGCATTTTTATTATTGCTTTGCCATATACACTATTTGTTTTACAAATTTAAGTTTTGTGGCAGCCCTTTGTGGAGCAAATCTATCAGCTCCATTTTTCTGACAGCCTTTGCTCACTTCATGTCTCTGTCACATTTTGGTAATTCTTACAGTACTTCAAACTTTTTCATTATTGTTATGGTGATTTGTGATCAATAATTTTTGCTATTATTATGATAACTCATTGAAGGCTCATAAGATGGTTATTATTTTTAATCAATAAAGGCTTTTTAAAGAAATACACATTTTTTAGATATGATGCTATTGCACACTTAATAGACTACAGTATAGTATAAACATAACTTGTAGACACACTGGAAAACCAATAAAACTTGTTTATGTGTGACTTGCTTCTTTGTGATATTTACTTATTGCCATTGTTTGGAACCAAACCACCAATATCTCTAAGGAACACCAGTATTTCCAAGGTGCTAAGAATTTTTTATCAAGAATGGATATAAGATTTCATCAAATATTTTTGGTATCTATTGAGATGACCATATTGCTTTTTTTGATATTAATATGATAAATTACTTAGAATGGGTTTGAACATATTTCACTCTCTTCAGTTTCCTGGAGAAGTTTGTAGTATACAATTGATATTACTTTTTTCTTTAATTTTTGGTGGAAGTCACTAGTGAAGCTATATGGATATGGAGATTTCTTTGTTGGAAAGTATTTTCCCCATGTGTGTGCTCAGTCACTTAAGTTGTATCTGACTGTGGCCCCATGGACTGCAGCCTTCCAGGCTCCTCTGCCCATGGGATTCTCCAGGCAAGAATACCAATTAATTTCTCTAATAAATAAAACAGGGTTGTTCAGATTATATTAAAGTGAGCTTTGGCACTCTGTGTTTTTCAAAGACTTCATGCATTTTATCATAGTTTTATCATTTATTGGCATAAAGTTGTTGATAATCAGATCAGATCAGATCAGTCGCTCAGTCGTGTCCAACTCTTTGCGACCCCATGAATCGCAGCACGCCAGGCAACCCTGTCCATCACCAACTCCCGGAGGTCACTCAGACTCACATCCATCGAGTCAGTGATACCATCTAGCCATCTCATCCTCTGTCGTCCCCTTCTCCTCCTGCCCCTAATCCCTCCCAGCATCAGAGTCTTCTCCAATGAGTCAACTCTTCGCATGAGGTGGCCAAAGTACTAGAGTTTCAGCTTTAGCATCATTCCTTCCAAAGAGTACCCAGGACTGATTTCCTTTAGGATGGACTGGTTGGATCTCCTTGCAGTCCAAGGGACTCTCAAGAGTCTTCTCCAACACCACAGTTCAAAAGCATCAGTTCTTCAGTGCTCAGCCTTCTTCACAGTCCAACTCTCACATCCATACATGACCACAGGAAAAACCGTAGCCTTGACTAGACGGACCTTTGTTGGCAAAGTAATGTCCCTGCTTTTGAATATGCTATCTAGGTTGGTCATCACTTTCCTTCCAAGGAGTAAGTGTCTTTTAATTCCCTTGATATTTCCCTTGATATTCTTTTAATGTCTGTAGGATCTGTAGTTATATGTTCTGTGTCATTTCTGATAGTGGCAATTGGTGTCATTTCTTTATTTTTTCAGATCAATCTGACTAGAGGTTTGTAAGTTTTATTGGAATTCTCAGAGTCAGCTTTTGTTTCATTGATTTTCTCTATTTTCTTTTTGCTATTTTATTCATTTCTGATTTTATCTTTATTAGTTCCTTTCTTATGCATACTTAGGCTTTAATTTGTTCTTCTTTTTCAAGTTTCTTAAGGTAGAAGGTGAAGTTATGGATATGAGACCTTTCTGGTTTTCTAACATAAATATTTAAGGATATAAGTTTCCCTCTAAGCAATATTTTAGTAACATTTCACCAATTTTGATATGTTGTGGTTTCAATTTCGTTCACTATGAAATACTTTCTAATTTTCTATTAGATTTTTTCTTTGACTCATGGGTTATTTAAAAGCTTGTTATTTTCTTTTTAAAGTTTGCTATTTAGATTCCAGAATTTGGAGACCTTTTGTTATTGATTTCTATACTTTAATTCTATATTTTGATACTTCAGTTTCATGTGATCAACAAACATATTTTGTATGTTTCAAATTTTTTAAAATGTATTGCTCCTTGGCCCACAATATCATGGTAAAAATTCCACAAACACTTGAAGAAGAAATGTATATTCTGCTGTTTTGGGGTAGTGTTTTAGCCCCCATAGATAGATATCAGTCAGGTCAACTAAACTGATTGTATTGTTTAAGTCTTCTATATCTTTATTGACTTTCTGTCTAATTATTCTGTCTATCATTGAGGAGAGAGGACCTCTGAAATCCCCCAAAATAATTATAGATTTGTGCAGTTCTCCTATAAATTCTGATTTTGCTTTATATATTTTGAAGTTTTGTTATTAAGGTAAGCTATTAAAATTATTATATCCTCTTGATGAGTTAGCTCCTTTAAAATTATTAAACAACTTCCTTTATACCTGGTAATATTATCTGCTGTGAAATCTGCTTTGTCTGAAAATAATGTGGCTACTCCAGCTTCCTTTAGATTAGTGTTAGCCTGATTCAACTTTTTTTTTTTTTAATTAAACCTATTTGTGCCCTCTGCTTAAAGTGTGTTTTCTTATAAGAAGCATATAGTTGAGTCTTGCTTTTTTAAAATTAAATCTGAAAATCTGTATTTTTTGATAGGCATGTTTAGACTATTTATATTTAATATGATTATTGATGAATGGAGAAGGCAATGGCAACCCACTCCAGTGCTCTTGCCTGGAAAATCCTGTGGATGGAGGAACCTGGAAGGCTGCAGTCCATGGGGTCACTAGGAGTTGGACACAACTGAGCGACTTCACTTTCACTTTTCACTTTCATGCATTGGAGAAGGAAATGGCAACCCACTCCAATGTTCTTGTCTGGAGAATCCCAGGGACAGGGGAGCCTGGTGGGCTGCCGTCTATGGGGTCGCACGGAGTCAGACACGACTGAAGTGATTAGATTTAAATCTGTGGTCTTTCTATTTGCATTCTGTCTCATCTGTTGTTTGTTCTCCTTTTCTCTTTTTTATATCTCTCATTAGAGTAATTGAGAATCTGTCATCTCTTTTGTTGGTTTACTTATACCTCTTGGTGGTTTTGTTGCTATTATTATTATTGTTATAAAGTTTATAATGTGTTTAGTCGCTCAGTCATGTCCAACTCTTTGTGACCCCATGGATTGTAGCTCACCAGTCTCCTCTGTCCATGGGAATTCTCCAGGCAAGAATACTGGAGTGAGTTGCCATGCCCTCCTCCAGGGGATCTTCCCGACCCAGGGATCGAACCCAGATCTCCCTCATTGGAGGTGGATTCTTTACCATCTGAGTCACCAGGGAAGCCCAAGAATACTGGTGTAGGTAGCCTTTCTTTCTCCAGGGGATCTTCGCAACCCAGGAATCGAACTGGGATCTCCTGCATTGCATGTGGATTCTTGCTGAGCTACCAGGGAAGCTGCTGTTGTTATGAAGTTCATAATATTCATCTTTAACTTATGGTATACCCCCATGTGATATTTTATCGCTTCTCTTACTGTTTTAGGTCTTTACAACAGTATACTTCCATTTTACCTCCCTTGCTTTTATATGCTCGTGGTCATCCATTTTATCTGTATATACATATAAACATCACACTATAGCATTACTGTTTTTACTTCAAATGGTTAATTACCTTTTAAAGAGCTTTTTTTGAACTGAGAAAAAATATTTTATATTTTATTTATTTTAAACAAATAATTTTACATTTCCCCACATATATACATTTCTTATAGGGGGCTTCCCTGGTGGCTCAGGAGTAAAGAATCTGCCTGTAGTGCAAGAGATACAGGAGATGCGAGTTTGATCCCTGGGTCAGCATTATCCCCTGGAGGAGGAAATGGCAAAACATTCCAGTATCCTTGCCAGGATAAATTCTATGGATAGAGGAGCTTGGCAGGCTATATATAGTCCATGGGATCGCAAAGAGTCGAACCTGACTGAGCATGCACACATACATTTCTTGTATCCTTAATTTTTTGTGCAGATTCAGGTTTTCATGTAGGGGCTTCCCTCATAGCTCAGTCAGTAAAGAATCTGCCTGTAATGCAGGAGACCCGGGTTCGACTCCTGCATTGGGAAGATCCCCCGGAGAAGGAAATGGCAGCCCATTCCGGTATTCTTGCCTGCAGGATCCCATGGACCAAAGAGCCTCGAGGGTTATAGTCCATGGGGTCGCAAGAGTTGGACATGACTTAGCAACTGAACCACCACAGATTTTCATCTAGAATTTTCTTTCTACTGAAAGATTTCAACATTTCTTGCAGTGTAGATATGGTACTAAGGAATTCTTTTAGCTTTTGTGTGTCTGAAAATATATTTCACCAACTTTTTGCTTTGTTTTGTTTTACATATTTAGAAATTTGCTTTTTGGCATAGGAATCATATTGTTTTGTAATAATGTCATTGACATATAAATCATGTTAAGTGTTGAAGTGAGCAATTCAATCATTTTTAGTAAAATCACAGAGTTGTCCATGGCCACAATCAATTTTAGAACATTATCATCATCCCCAAAATGAAATCCCCCTTCCTCAACTCCCCCATCTCTACCAGCCCTAGGCAACCAGTAATCTACTTTCTGTCCCTATAGATTTGTGTGTTCTGGACTTATCATGTAAATGTAACCATACAATATGTGGTCTTTTGTGGCTAGATTTTTATCACTTAACAATGTTTTCAAGGGTCATTTCTGTTGTGGTATGTATCAGTACTTTATTTTCTCCATTTTTTGGTCAATGTATTGATATACAGCATTTTATTTACTGATTCATTAGTTTTGTGAATGTTTGAGTTGTTTCCATTTTTGGCAGTTATGAATAATGATGCTATGAATATTTGTGTACAAGATTTTGTATAAGTACATGTTTTCATTACTCTTGGTTATACACCTAAAATTAGAATTTCTGGGTTAATTGGCAACTCTATGTTTAAACTCTGGAGGAACTGAAATACTGTTTTCCAAGAGGGCTGTACCATTTTACATTTCTACTAGCCATGCATGAGAGTTCTAGTTTCTCTACATCCTTGTCAACACTTGTTATTATCTGTCTCTTTTACTAGTCTTCTTAGTGGATATGAAGTGATAGCTCATTGTAGTTTTGGTTACCATTTTCCTTATGACTAGCCATGTTAAGCATCTTTCCATCTAGTTACTGACCATTGTATATTTACTTTGGAGAAATGTCTATTCAAATTATTTACCTATTTTTAACTAGGTATTTGTCTTTTTATTATTAAACTTAAAGTGTTCCCTATGTATTCTAGATCTAAGTCCCATATCAGATACATGAATGGCAAATATTTTCTACCCCTCTGTATGGCTGTATTTTCATTATTTTGATTAGATCCTTTGAAGGACAGATGTTTTAAATTTGATGAAGTCCAATTTATCTATTTTTCATTTGTTGCTTATGCTTTTAGTGTTGTAACTAAGACATCATTGCCTACTCTAAGATTTCTCCTTATATATATTTTTAAAGATTTTTATACTTCTAGATCTTACATTTAGGACTATGATTTATTTTGAATTAATTTTTGTATATGGCTTGCCGACAAAGGTCTGTATAGTCAAAGCTGTGGTTTTTCTGGTAGTCACATACAGATATGAAAGTTGGACCATAAAGAGGGCTGAGCACCGAAGAACTGATGCTTTCAAATTGTGGTGCTGAAGAAAACTCTGTAGAGTCCCCTGGACAGCATGGAGATCAAACCAGCCAATCCTAAAGGAAATCAACTTTCTGAGTATTCATTGTAAGGACTGATGCTGAAGCTGAAGCTGCAATACCTAGACCGCCTGATGCAAACAGCTGACTCACTGAAAAAGACTCTGATGCTGGGAAAGATTGAGTGCAGGAGAAGGGGGCAACAGAGGATGAGTGGTTAGATAGCATCACTGACTCAGTGGACATGAGTTTGAGCAAACTCCAAGAGATAGTAAAGGACAGGGCATCCTGGCACGCTACAGTTCATGGGGTCACAAAAATTCGGAAACAACTTAGCAACTGAACAATAGCAACAAGGTTCAATTTCATTCATTTGCTTATATATATCAGTTATACCAGCTCCATATGTTGAAAAGACTCAGCTTATCTTTGAAAAATATTTTTACTTGATGTAAAAACTCCAGACTGTCATATTTCCCACCAGCACTTTAGATATATTGATCTTCCATTTTCTGGATTGCATATTCCCAAGGAGAAATTTGTCTTTGGGAGAAGGAAATGGCAACCTATTCCAGTGTTCTTCCCTGGAAAATCCCATGGACAGAGAAGCCTGGCAGGCTACAGTCTATGGGGTCACCAAGAGTCAGACATGACTTAGCAACGAAATCACCACCACCATGTCCATAGTGTATCTGTTTTTTCTCTTAATGAGTATTTTTCATTGCCACTGGTTTTAAGCAGTTTGATGTGCATTCATGTCATTTTACTCACATTTCTTAAGTTTGGGTTTGTTGAGCGTCTTAGATCTGCGAGTTTTCGTTGTATTTGGAATGCTTTCTTTCATTATTTCTTGAAACGTGTTTTCTGTTTCCTGCCTCCTTCAAGGACTCCAGTTACACATATATTCAGCTGACCCAAGTGCCTACACTGATACTCTG
Source organism: Tragelaphus eurycerus (assembly GCA_935064755.1). Lineage (NCBI taxonomy): Eukaryota > Metazoa > Chordata > Mammalia > Artiodactyla > Bovidae > Tragelaphus > Tragelaphus eurycerus. The sequence continues at coordinate 20,203,836 of CAKXYN010000003.1, forward strand.
TTCATTTCTTCCAGTCTCTTTTGTTTCATTTTGGAGAGTTTATATAGCTATATCTTCAAGTTTGCTAATATTTTCTTCTGCAGTGTTTAGTATGCTGTCAATCCTGTCCAGTGAATTTTCTTGTCAGCCATTGATTTATTCACCTCAGTTTGATTTGAATCATTTTTATATAATCTATGTTATGCTTTTCTACATAATCTTGAAATATATGAAATATAATTGTGTCAATATCCTTGTGTAATAATTGTATCATCTGTGTTATTTTGGAACATTCCTATCAACTGACTTTTCTTTCCCTTATGGGTTGTATTTTCCTACTTCTTTGCATGCTTTGTAATTTTTATTGTATTCCAGATATTGTGAATTTACCTTAAGTGCTACAGCTCTGTTCTGAAATGCACTTGATTTGCACTGAAATGCACTTAATTTACTTGGAAACATTTTGATCTTTTCAAGACTTGTTTTCAAGCCTTGTTAGGTAGAATAAGAGTAGCTTGAGATCTTAGGCCGATTCCTCTTTATTGAGTAATCTACCTGATGCACTGAATCATAGGTTTTCCACTCTGGCTAGTGAAAATACAAACTCTTCTCTACTCCAGTAATTGTTCTTCTATCCTCTCTGGTGATTCTTCCCTGGCCTAAGGTAGTTGCTCACATGCAATTCCTCATCATTAGTCAGTTGAAGACTTGAGAGGAACATTCTACAGATCTCTCCAGCCCTCTCTGCAAAATTCTCTTTTCTCCATGCCATTCTCTTCTCTCCTGTACTTTTCTCTTATGCATTCCAGCTGTGTTTGCCTCCCCTAACTTTCGAATCTGTCTCTTCAGCTCAAGGAGATCACTTGTTTGAGTTTCCTCTTTTCTGGTTGTGGCCTGGAAACTTTATCTGGGGAGTAAGCTGGGATAATCATAGCACTCTCTTCATTTCTTCCACTTACTTTAGGGATCACTATCCTGTACTGTTTGTTGTCCAATGTCTAAAAATGATCGTTTCATATATTTTTGCTGGTTTTCTAGATATTTAACTGAAGCACAGAGGGAGGGAAATCTAGTCCCTGTTACTCCATCTAGACTGGTAGCCATAGTCTTTAAGAAGTGTTTTACCTCATTCTCTCCACTCTGAGTGTTTTTATCATTGGGAATAGGCTGGGTTATTTCTTATAACTTCAATGTCAGGTCTTCTGGATGCTCCTCCACTGTAAACCGCACAGTGTTAGGCACCGTGGGAGGTTTACAGTGATATATGGTATTATGCTGTCTTCTGTTGGTTTCAGGTGTACTTGTCTAGTTTTCTCAATCAGAATGCAAATTCTCTTAAGGTCAGGGACCCTCCATACCTTGTATTTTATGCCCAATCCCCACCAAACTATACACATTTATTTATTTATTAAATATTAATTTGGCTCCATCAGGTCTTAGTTGCATCACTTGGGATCTTTCCTTGCAGAACATGGGGACTATGTAGTTGTGGCATATAGGCTCTGAGGCACGTGGACTCAGCAGTTGAGGCACATGGGCTCAGCAGTTGCAGCACGTGGGCTCAATTGTTCCAGGGTATGTGGGATCTTAGTTCCCCAACCAGATTCAAACTTGCATTCCCAGACTGGCATGTGGATTCTTAACCAGTGGACTGCCAGGGAAGTCACCACATTTATTTTTTGACTGTTACTCAGCCTTTACTTAGTGAAAATTCCATCTGAAGTGTTAAAAAATAATACACTTGGGATTAGAGTTTATGTCAAGCATCAGTGTTTAAATGCTATGAGTTAAAAATGAACACTGATTCATCCACTATAGTTATATATATGCAGGCAGGAAGAACTACCACTACCGCTCTCACTGTGGTCAGCAGAGAATTTTTTTTTTTTTTCTGATTACCCACCAAGATTTTTAGTATCTCTTTAAGGTAATAATAATAGTAGTAAAAAAAAAAATGATGCAGATATAAAATCTGTAGAAAATCTACAAAGTAAGCAGTCAGTTCTTCAATAACTGAGTATTCTCACTCTTCATATAAAAGCACATATGAAAATCAGTCAAAATAATTATTAATGAAGTAATATTTAATTAGGTCATTTTGAAATGTTGCTTTTCCCACCAATGAATTGTTAGTAATATCACTCTAAATAGAAATAATAGAAGTTAAAATGACATCTTTATCTGCTTTAATATCCTGGTAGGATACAGGAAGAGAGTACAGTACAATTTCATTCACTCCCTCCACAACAAATATGTCCTCAATCAACAGTAAATATATTTCAAGTTTGTTTCTAGTGTTGAGGGTGCTGCTGAAGGGAAGACAGAAGATGGTGTGCTCTTATGGCATATTCCCTCCATGTAGCTCCATGTAGGTAAATAGTGTAGTATATTTATAATATGTGAAGAATTATGAGTTCATCAAATCATTGGTTGAGTACCTCATATATTCCAGATATTTTCCTTGGGGCTTATGTTACACAGTGGACAAAACAGACAAATTCCTTTCTTCCATGAAGCTTATATTTGGGGTAGGGGGGCAGTCAAATAAGTAAACAAATATAAAGCAGGTGGTAGCTGCTCTGAAGAAAAATAAATCAGTAAGATGGATTAGATAATCATGCTAATAATAAGGAGGGAGCTCTTATTTACTTAGGGTGGTCAGGGACGGCATCTCTAATGAGATATGCTACTGATACAGACCCTTGATGAAGTGAGGGAACTAGTTAACTAGCAGACTATTCAGGGGAACTGTTCCAGGTTGAGGGAAAATTGCAAGTGCAGATGCTCCCATGTATGAGTGGGCTTGGTGTGTTTGAGTGAAACTAACAGAGCCAGGAGAAAGTGCTAGGAAGTGGGAGTAAAAGGGATGAGCAGGGTCAGATCAAAGAAGGCAGTGCAGACCATAATAAAGTCACTGTGTTGTACTTGGAAGTGGAAAGCCAGAGGAAGATTTTGAGCAGAGGAGAGACATGACCACATCTATATCATCAAATGATCGCTCTGACTGCTACTGACACAATAGACTTTGGAGGGCAGGGCAGAAGCAGGGAGAAGAGTAAGGAGGCCAGTGCAGTCTTTTAGGTGAGAGATGACAGTGGCTTGGCCTGCAGTGTTAACACAGGAGGTGGTCAGATTCTGGGCATATTTCAAATGCTTATGCTAAGTGAAAGAAGTCAGACAAAATAAAACATAATGTATCATCCCATTGATGTCAAATTCTAGAAACTACAAATCAATCTAGAGTAACACAAGGTTTTTTGGAGACAGGCAGGAGAGGGGAGGGAGGGATGGCAAAGGCACATGAGGATTCTTTTCAGGGGGATGGATATGTTCATTACCTTGATTGTGGTGATGGTCTCATGAGTGTATACATGTCAAAACTTATCCAGTTGTAGATTCTGTGTGCATGTGCATGCTAAGTTGCTTCAATCATGTCGAACTCTTTGTAACCCCATGGACTATAGCTCACCAGGCTCCTCTGTCCATGGGATTCTCCAGGCAATAATACTGGAGTGGGTTGCCATGCCCTCTTCCAGCGGTTCTTCCTGACCCAGGGATTGAACCCGAGTCTCGTATGTCTCTTGCTTTGGCAGGCAGGTTCTTTATCACTATTGCTACATGGCAAGCCCCAATTGTACACTTTACATATGTGCAATTTACTGTATGTCAATTATACCTCAAACAGGTTTCCCTGGTGGCTCAGATGGCAAAGAATCTGCCTGCAATGCAGGAGACCCAGGTTCTATCCATGGGTCAGGAAGATCTCCTGGAGAAGGGCATGGCAACCCACTCCAGTATTCTTGCCTAGAGAATTCCATGGACAGAGGAGCCTGGCAGGTTACAGTCTGTGGGGTTGCAAAGAGTTGGACACAACTGAGTGAATCTCTGCCTGTCTGTCTATACCTCAATAAAGTAATTCAAATGAAGGGTGCCCAGGATTATCTGATGGATTGGACTTGGGGTATGAGACAAAGAGGAGTCAGAATAGTTTGTAGGTTTTTGACTAGAACATCTGGAAAATAGAATTAAATGACCAGTTGTTGATAGGGAATATTGAAAGGAGCATGGCTTGAGAGAGAAAATAAGTTTGGTTTTCAACATATTAAGTTAGGGATGCCTAATAAACAAATCTAAGATTTTAAAGCAAAGAAACACATAGTAGAAAAGAAATGAAGAACTCCTAATGGCAATACTATTTCCACAGTCACCTAATCTGTTGTATAGTCTCTCCAGACAGCATGGGAACGACACTGGACCAGTGGGACATCTCATGGTCCCTGTAGATAAACAACTGTGAACTCTTTCTAGTCTTTTTCTTTATTCAACATTATGGTTTGCATAGATGGACCACATTCTTTCCTCTTGCTTGTAAGGAATCCAGTCAGTTTGGGAAACTAATTAATGGGTTTGATTGGCATTTGGGGTTAGTTGATGATTAGCCTTGGCAGAAACTATAGAGAGAAGCCCCTGGTCACAGACAAATGCAATATCTTCATCTTGAAAATAAAAGCAGTCATAGGACCTACTATTATTGTGAAGATTAAACAAACTGATACCTATAAGGATTTTAGAATACCACCTGGACATAAAGAAAACACTCAACAAATGGTAGCCGCTATTAACTAGCTTTTGCTTGTCGTCATTTTGATGTGAGTTGGTTTCTCCTAAATTGTGGGCTTGTCTGTTGATCTACATGTTTGCCTTCACCACCCTAGTGTTTTGTCCAATGTCTGGCCTAAAATGGTAGCATGAAATGGAATTTCAACATATTGGCATTGAATTAAATTATTCTCCCCTTATGGATAAGAGCTTCTTTGCTGGCTCAGAGAGTAAAGAATCTGCCTGCAATGTAGATGACCCTGGTTCAATCCCTCGGCGGGGAAGATCCCCTGGAGAAGGGAATGGCTACCTACTCCAGCATTCTTGCCTTGACAGTATCCTTCTTGGACAGAGGAGGCTGGCGGGCTACATTCTGCTGCTGCTGCTGCTAAGTCACTTCAGTCGTGTCTGACTCTGTGCGACCCCATAGACGGCAGCCCACCAGGCTCCCCCGTCCCTGGGATTCTCCAGGCGAGAACACTGGAGTGGGCTGCTATTTCCTTCTCCAATGCGTCAAAGTGAAAAGTGAAAGTGAAGTCGTTCAGTCGTGTCCGACCCTTAGCGACCCCATGGACTGCAGCCTTCCAGGCTCCTCCATCCATGGGATTCTCCAGGCAAGAACACTGGAGTGGGTTGCCATTTCCTTCTCCAATGCATGAAAGTGAAAAGTGAAAGTGAAGTCGTTCAGTCGTGTCCGACCCTTAGCGACCCCATGGACTGCAGCCTTCCAGGCTCCTCCATCCATGGGATTTTCCAGGCAAGAGTACTGGAGTGGGGTGCCATTGCCTTCTCCGAGGCTACATACTATGGGGTCGTAAAGAATCGGACACAACTGAGGGACTAACACTTTAAATTTCTTATGGATAAACCCCCCAGAATCTGAAGATCTCAGCATGGGGACCCATTGACCATCTCCATCCCCCAAGGCTAGGGGACGAGGGGTTCGGAAAAAAGGTCAAGCAGGCCACCGGCTCTAATGTACATCAGCGACCCATCATTCTGCTGACCCCTCCTTTTCCTATAAGGAGATCAAGGGATGGGGATGCTCCCCAAAACTCCTAAGAGTCAGAAGAGGGAATCTCGAACTGGAGACCAGCAGTGGAAAATCGTGCGTGGGATTTGGTAGTTAGGAAAAAGAAGTATCAAACCACGATGGGGAGGTGAGGATGAGCCAGACTGAGAAGGACCAGAAATCGGAAGCTGCAAGAAAGGGGTCCAAGAAGACCTGCTGTGGGATGGCGCGGGGTTGGGGATGCAAGGTGGAAGAGCAGAGTGAGCGAGGAATGGAGTCTCGCGGAGGGTGGACGACGCAGGGACCGAGGCAAAGGCACGCGGTTGGACGAGGAAGAAGAGAGTCCTGGTTGCCAAGGCAGCCACCCGACGAAGAGGCCTCGGCAAGGAGGTGGGAGCGCGCGTCCTCCTCCTCCTCCGGGACCCCCGCGGTCCCCTCCCGCAGGCCGCGCTGACGTGTCGGCAGCGGACTCACAGGCCGGCGGGCACCGCCCCCTCCCGCCGCCGCGCGTCCCCCGCCCGCGCGCCCCGCCCCGCGCCCCGCGCCCCGCCCGCCGGCGCCCGCCCCGGCCGCGTCCTCCGCGTCACCGGCTCCGCGAGGTGACCACAACATGGCTGCGGCGCAGGGGCTGCTCTTCTGGCTGCTCCTGCTCGGGCCGCCTTGGCGGGTGCCCGGCCAGCCGGAGCAGGACCCCGGCCGGCGCTTCTCGCAGCTCAAACTCTGCGCGGACGAAGAATGCAGCAGTGAGTGCCGGGAGGGCGGCGGCGGCGGCGCCCGGGCATCGCCGGGGCGGGAGCGGGAGCTCGGCCGCCCCGCAAGCCGACCCGGGGGGCGCAGGCCGGTTGGGCGGAGCGCCGGGTGGTGGGGGAGGGCGACCTCCGGATCCCTGCGTCTGTCCCCTCCGGCTTTCCGGGCGCCCGGGCCAACCGGCCTCGGCAGTGGGGGTCTCTGCCTCCCACTTGTTGCCAGCTTTTCATTTTTCCTTCGCGGACGGAGGCGGGAGATGGTGTGGGGGGTTCGGAGGTGGCCCCCCGGTTTCCCCGGGGGCAGCTCGCAACGTCCCCCTCCCCGGCACGCCCCAGCTCCGAGGGGAGATGGGGTTGCGCGCCGCGCGCCCCGGGCTCCCCACGCTGCCTGCGAGCGCTTTCCTGCCCCCGTCGCCGGGTCCTCGCTGGGTGCAGTCCGGGGGCGGATGCGCTGGGACTCGGTGGGCGGCTTCCCTGCTGCAGGTTGCTAGGGCTCGGAAAAACCTCCCTGGCGCAGCCCCGTCGCCCCTCTGCTTAAGTCAGATTCGGGGCTCGGACCGCCTTTTCAACAGGGATTGGAGTTGAGGTTTGGAACGAGCCCGGAGTCCAGGCGTGCGGTGTGTTCCAAGGTCTCCTGCCCGGCTCTGCCTCAATCCTATCATTTCTGTGCTTGGAAGGCTCCCGCATATAGCCCGGCAGGGAGGGCATCGGGAAGGCCAAAAATCTGTCTCTCGAAAGAGGCCGAGACTCTGCATCAGCCACCTGGTACCAGTCTTCTCCAAAGCGCAGGAAGCGGAATTGTTCCCTAACCGCGAATTCGAGGTGGGCTGGGGGTAGTGAGAAGGGCAGAGATCCCCAGACTCAGATGAAGAAGATTGTTAAAGTGAAAATAGTGAATACCCCAGGGGTTTTATAAATCCAGCCAGCTTGAGCCTTGATCAGTTACATTGTTGGGCTCTCCTGTGCTTTTGCCTTGGGCCCCTATCATCGTTGTGGTCTCAAATAACCTTGTAACTTACTGACAATCATTTCACACAAGGTTGTTCATGTGTTGTAATCAGTGCATGTAGAAAAACATTCCTTCTGAGGCCAGAGCCTACAGTTTAGCTATTTAGATTGAAATCAGTGTTATTCAAAAACAGATTTCACAATCGGAAGAACCGTGGCACTGCCACATCATTAGTGGAAAGAAAGGAGGCTGTCTTGGATTTGTTTAAGGCATTCCTAGAGGTAACCCTAAGACTGATGTAAATAAACGCTACAGAAGTGGAGCAACTTCCATCTATTTTTCCTGCAGTTTTCTCAGAGTAAGTCCAGGTTATTAGCAAGCAGTGTTGGATATGGCCAGTGTTGGCTATGCTTTGCTTTCAAACACTATCCTGCCTGGGTACGTCAAAATCAGTCATCTGGAAAATTATAACATCCCTAATGCTTCCTCAGTATGGAGACATGGTGTTAGAAGGGCCCATGGGTGTCACATAACTGGAGAAATGGCGTGTGTCCAACAAGTGTAGCCAAGGCCGATAGCCAGCAGCTAGAGCAGGGTCTGGGTGCCCTGTTGTATTGCATAAAGTGTTTGTCTAGTAAGGTGTGTCCATGTTAGCTGTCCTTGTGTGCTTTTCAGATAGCTGCCCCACAGAGTGCATTATGTTGTCATCCTATTTACTATTATACTTCTGCAGTGATAGGATCCCCAGTCTATCAATTTAAGAATTGCCCATTCTTAATGGACAATTCAACTTTGCCTCTCACCTAATTATATCTGAATTAGAATGCTGACATGTATTAAAATAATCAGCTTCAAAATCCAAATAACCCCCTTTAAATCTGTGTTTGTCCCTCAAATATGTATGTAAAGATACATCTTAAGGTACTTATTGCCAGTTGGCTTTTAGAACAAGTGTTATTTCCGTTTCATCCTTCCCTTTCTCTGCTATTTAATTGCATTTGTTATTTCATTTGACTAGAAGCTGTGTATTTGGCCAACAAAAAGAAAAATACCGCTTCTATCAATTTCCAGATCGAATATAGTTTAAGTCCTGCATGTTAAGACTGAGGGTAACTACTGGACAGTTCTCATGGTTTTGCTTGTCCCAGCCACATACCATTTTGCTTATAGAAACAAAACCTGTTTGCCCACTTTTGATTTTGTTTTTAGAAATAAATAAACCTCCTTAATGTTGGATGTATTCAACATTATATGCTTTCAGAAGATATTATCTTATGTGATTGGATCCATAATTGGGTATGATATCCCTTCCCATTAATTTATCCAGACACTGACAGAGCAACTTGACTGCAAGTGAAGTGGAAGGTGTTTACTGTTGCACAGTAGCAGTTATAACCACTTAAAGATGGTGCCTTTTAGTGGTTAGTTCAAGTTAATTGACCTCTTGGGGGTTCTTGGGTGCTCTCCCCAGTTACCTATTACCACTGCATGTAGTCATGCTTACACTAGTTGCATCTGTGCTTGAATTTACCCAACTGCAAAATGAAGCTTTTTATAATTATGAAACACCAAAGACTGAAAGCTGGATGGTTAGGGAGGGAACCAAGAGTTTCACTCGAGACCAGCCATGTGTGGCAGTGGACGCATTGCTTTTTGTTTGCATTATCCGTAGAGAAAAACAGGGCAAGTTTACCTCTCTCCTGGCTACTTGCAGGGGGATGTCCTGATTTATAACGATACAGCTCTATAGATGCCCTGAGCATATGAGTTGAGGCTGATTGGTTTCAGAAAGTACTGGAGAAGCTTGATTGTTGTTTACAGTGGATTGTTATGTTTCCTGATAAATCAATATTTGAAAGTTGAATCCTGATAGCTGCTTTCCTTCCCCCTCCCTCTTTCTATACAGTGCTAATGTACCGGGGTGAGGCTCTAGAAGATTTTACAGGCCCAGATTGTCGTTTTGTGAATTTTAAAAAAGGAGACTCTGTATATGTCTACTATAAACTGGCAGGGGGATCGCCTGAAGTTTGGGCTGGAAGTGTAAGTAAAAATTTGACATACTTTTCTGCCTTTTTATTGACTTGTTTAGCGCTGTAGATTTAAGTAGCTAGTTTCTTGGGGTCTTTGATGGACTTAACTTGTCCCCTCTGCTTGACTGAGGAAAAAGGGACTCGTTCTTGTGTCCCCTGCTGGCATCAGGCCTGGTGCAGAAGAGGGTCTCCAACAGGAGTGAACTGCTTCCAGGTGCTGTTCCTCAGAGTCGGGCTTTACAAACCACAAGTGCTCCATACGTGGCAAATAAGGATGTGGTGTGTGTGTGTGTGTATATATATGTCACAGTAGAGTATTCAGTTCAGTTCAGTCTCTCGGTCGTGTCTGACTCTTTGCAACCCCATGGACTGCAGCTCTCCAGGCCTCCCTGTCCATCGCCAACTCCTGGAGTTTACTCAAACTCATGTCCGTTGAGTCGCAATAGAGTACTGTTCATTCATTAAGACTGCAGTCTTGCTATTTGCAACATGGGTGGATTGGAGGGTGTCGAGTTAGTGAAATACGGCAAAGACAAATACTGTACATACAAATACTTCCACTTATAAGTGGAAGCTAAAGAGTAAGACAAATGAATATAACAAACAGAAGCAGTCTCACAGATGCAGAAAACAAACTGGTAGTTACCCATAGTGAAACCTGAAACTTCACTTTGAAACTTCTTAACTTCATTGTTTCAAAAAGGAAGGATTCGTGATCATTAGACTTAATCCTGTAAAATATGGGCAAGCTAGTGTTTCAGGCATTCCTGTTAAGAGTTGATTTTTCAAAAGAATTTTTTTTTCTAAACTGTTAACATACCTAATCCTGTGTGCTGTTTCTGTTAAAAAAGCAAAATGTCATTTTTGCTGTGTGCTTTCCTGTTTGTTTGCTTGTTTGGCTTGCACCTGCTGGGGCATCCTTTTCCTGCTCTTTGGACACTTGCTCCCACAAGTTCTTCCCAGCAGGTCTATTCCCAGCCAGCTCTGTGGGTGTGGGGATGGCGGACATGGAAATCAATGACTTGTCATGCTTTGATGTTTTTAATGAGGTGATTCACTGGAAGTGATCTGATTGGGAGGCTTATGAGCTATTGTCCTTTCCTTTCTATGTGATGTGTTGCCTGATTATTTATTGAAAGTAGTAAGAGTCCTGAATACCCTAAGGATTGTCCAAACTTAGAGAAACACTCAGTCCCAAAGGTGAACATTTTCACTCTCTGTAAATCAAACAACAGAAAAGAAAGCTTAAGAATCCCCTATTGGGAAAAACAGATTTATTTTGCTGGTGGTCCAGATTCCTCCAGTAAGACCAACTGGTCAGCTACAACCTTTCTATTTAGGCAGAATCCCAGTTGAATGGCTCAGATGCTGAAGAATCTGCCTGCAGTGCAGGAGACCTGGGTTTGATACCTGAGTTGGGAAAATCCCCTGGAGCAGGAGACGGCTACCTACTCCAGTGTTCTTGCCTGGAGAATTCCATGGACAGAGGAGCCTGGTGGGCTACAATCCATAGAGTCACAAAGAGTTGTACACAACTGAGCGACTAACACACACACACACACACACACGCAATCCATAGAGTCACAAAGAGTCGTACACAACTGAGCGACTAACACACACACACACACACACACAACCAGTTGAATCACCATATTCAGAAGAGAATCTGTTTTCTTCCTTTCAAGTCTATTGCATGAGATTTCTTGATAGTCTTTACTCTTGGAACATTTTTTTTCAAGTCCATACCGTTTTTGATAAAGTGGTGAAGTTGGAGCGTTTGGGTAAGTGAATTTGACTTTTCACCTCTAGAGAGCCTGCCAATCTTTCTGGTTCCTGACTCTGACCCTGCCTTTGCAGGGAAACCCTGCCCTCAGCTCTCAGCCAGAAGGGATCTTTGCTGTCTAATAACCGTTCAGGCAGCGCTTTGTTTGCACTACTCGTGTGGCATTCCTTTTACTGCCTTGTATCTCAGTTAATGTGTACTGTCTTAGCTCTAGTAAAGTCAGAAACTCTGTAACGGGGCATGTGTCTTACCCATTTTCCTTGTGAATATTTCTTTTCAGGGAGCAGCACTTGTTTCCATTTGTCTCAAGTGTAGCTAATGTTCTTGTTCTCTTGAAACAATATTCTTTTCCCAAATCAAATCAACAGAGATGAGGTACGGAAGCAAGATTAGATATAAAAGTTACCTTCAATCATGAGGGCCTATGATTCTGCATCTTTTTGTCAGATCCTAAGAAATAGGACCTACTCGATATAAAAATATATGGAGTTTTTTACAACCTGTGGTCTCAGTTGACAAAGATCACACCAAGATAAATGTATTTCCTTTCTCCACATAGCTCTGATTTCTTTCCCTTTTCTAGATTCTCTTAATAAACTTTTCCTGAGAAGGAAAAACATGTATTTTCCCTCAGCCTCCCCTCTCATTTCATGATTAAAAACTCTGTCTCCTGAACTTTCAAGATGGTTCTTGTTTCTATTTCTTAGTTTTCATTCTGCAGCTTTTTTTTTTTCTTTTGGTTTTTTGGAATTTTATACTTTAACTGCCAGTGTAGCAATTTAAAATTGCACTGTCTTATCTAATCTTCAAGGCAGTGTTCTAGTAAAACTGGCTTTCACAGAGTTGCCAGATATAACAAAAGCTCTCATAATGTGGGTATTTTAGGAGTTAGTGATAAGATACCCTTTTTTTTTTTTTTCTTTCTGTGCATTTGATCTGCATGTCAGTCTCCTCCTTTATTGATTGGGAAGAGATCTGCTACTCCCTTTCAGACTATAGTTAGTAAAAGACAGTATGTGTTTCTCAAGAGAACCCACAATGTATTGATAATAATACCTTTTAGGTCTTCTTGGTGGCTCAGTCAAGAGACCACCTGCAATGCAAGAGACCCAGGTGGTTCAATCCCTGGGTTGGGAAGATCCCCTGGAGAAGGAAATGGCAACCCATTCCAGTATTCTTGTTGGGAAAGCTGTTCATGCTATAGATAAATGAGATTATCTTCTGTCTTTACTTGCATGAAACTAAGCTTGCTGTGTAGATTAGTATGAATTTTATTTTCTCCCACAAAACTTGAAAATCTAGTTTGGAAAAAGCGAGTGCAGCCCATGGTATCAGTCAGTATTTGCCTTTTGTTGTACTGGTCATGCATTTCAGAAATGTATTTTTATTTTAGTTTATTTTTTTACTTATTAATACATCTAAGACCTGGTTTATGAGTGATGCTGTGAAATGTGCAGATAAATTCTTGTTAGAGGGTATTTGGAATTGTTTCTAACCAACTTTTATTTACATAGTTTTAATTGCATAATACACACGAACTTTCTCTTGTACAGATCTTCTAGCTATTTCAGAATCTCACTGTACGTGCCCTGTGTTTAGAATTAAGCTGAATATTGAAAGAAAATTTCAGTGGTTTTAGAAAAGTTGTCCTTACAACATTCTGTACTTAATTTATATTGGAATAATAATCTCTGTAATCATAATAGCAACTATCTATCTCTTGTGGTTATATCTGCCTATCTGTATGTTTCCTCTCACTACTGAGAGGTCTTTCGTTTATGTTTCTTATACAGAATTTTGATTGATACTCATTTCTTCTGCTGTTTTTTAATGTAGGTTGGGCGTACTTTTGGATATTTTCCAAAGGATTTAATCCAAGTAGTCCATGAATATACTCAAGAAGAGCTGCAAGTTCCAACAGATGTAAGTTGTGGATTCTGTTGTTGTTGTTCTCAGTTATAAAATGACTTATAAATTCACCAATTACACCTAATTAACTAATTTTGAATGTGTTTTGATTAAAACACAATCATAAAAAATTAGGGTTGGGGTTAGGGTTACACTTAACTAATTTTGAATGTGTTTTGATCAAAAGAGGGAGAAACAAGTTAACATCTGTGTATCAGATTTTAAGTTATCAGACTGCCTTTAAAGAAAAGAGAAGTTTGAAAAGAGTTTATGGGAGACTTTGTATCAGAATCTGACAGTTCTACGTTGAAGCAGGTGTTCTTGTACAAGGCTGTGTATGCTTATTCAGGATTTTTATTTGCTACTTGATATGAGAAAAAAATGAAGAATTCAGTATCTTTGTATTTAGTTATTAAATTTAGGAAGTAAATAAATTTTTTTGCTTTTTATTTTTTACTTCAAATTACCTTAAGTAATTTTTTTTTTTTTTACTTCAAGCAAAATGAGAAGTTGTCTCAATACTCATTGAATAGCCTTTAGACATTTTGAGTATATAGAAATCAGGTTAAATTAATCAAACCCTAAATTATGTATTAGGCCATAAGGTTTTCTTTTGGACTCTTTAATGATTTAAGGGATTAGAGTTATGGGATAGATTCTAGAAAAGGGAACCTGAGTGTTTCACACAAGGTCCAGCCTCGAATCTGCAAGGTCCTGACTGCACAGTCTGGAAAGCATCCATCCAGGTGCACTAATTTAAGTAGCTTTGTGATGACAAGGATTTTGTGTTCTGGGATCCTTACTCCAGCTGATTATTTCCTGGACTTTTAAAATTAATAAGAATTGAAACCCACCTTCAAACAGAAGTCTTCGAGCAACTCTTCAGAGTCTCTGCTAGAGACTCTGCACTCTGCTAGAGTGCAGGCTGCTGGCCTGGGGCTTGTATCAGCTGAGCTCTGCTGAATAGATCAAGTCACAGAGCCATTGCTATTCTTGAAACTTTTTGTCTTCCCAAGGGTCATGAAATCAGCCTGATTGCCTGTTAGTCCTTGCTCCTAATGAGGATACTGCTGAGAGGGAAATTACACGCTAGACAGCAGCTCGTGGGTCACAGAGACCTCATTTGTTGGGGATTCCGCCTTCTTGTTGCACCTCTCACTCCGTGCTTCCCTCAACGTAAAGAAATGGCTTAGAAAGGCACATGGTGAGCAAAGGAATCATTCGTTCCTGCCACATTTGTCTGGTCTTTCCAAGGACTGTGAGAGTTTAGTTAGGGGAAGGAAATTATCTTTGTTTGTTTTTAAACTTTTCCCTCTGTTTAATGACCCCTTTTATGTCAATTTGTTTACTAGCAGAGGTTAAAAAAAAAGTATTAGGTTTATGGGTAGTCTGAAAGCAGATCTCTTTGACACCTAATCAGAACCCTGATTTAGAGTAGTGTATCCCTCACTGAATCTTGTCTTCAAGCTGTACTTGTGATGGTTAAGTGGGAGCCCCTTGTCACCATTCTTTGTCCCTCGATATTTTTACTCCCCCTGCACTTGTATTTCAGTAAGATGCTTCTTAAGCTGATTTAACTTTCCCAGTCCAAGTAAAGTGTAAGTAAGGAATCTGTTGTAGATCGAGAGCCTGTCAGCAACATGGTACTGCCTGTTTCTAGCTAGGTAAGCAGGAAAGTACAGCCTAGAGGGGAGGATGGTGGAGATGCTGGGTGGTCTTCCAGTTTCTTCTGGACAAACTATTATGGGGTAAATTCCCAGAGCATCAGGTATAAATGCCGGAAGAGGGGAGGACCAGTAAATGATGCCCTACTTTTCCCTACTTGAACTCAGAACAAACTGAGGAACCCAGCGGGCAGGTAGATGGAGACCAGGATGTCACCATCTCTTACTGATAAAACTTTTTGGAGAACACAGCTCAAGTGTGCAGAAATTAATGGGCTTTTGAACATGGCAGTCTAGAATGAGACAGACTTACCCAGCCACAGGCAGACCTAGCCAACTAGGGGCTCTCCTAGTGGACCATCCCTTATAAATCTGCCAGCACGGAGAGAGAGGGTGTGTTTTCCCTCCAGCCAGGCCCAAGCAGAGAGCAGGGGTGGTGCAGGACAAACCCACCAGCCACATGAGGCATTCCTCCTCGGGGAAAAAGAGAATGAAGGGAAGCCAGGAGCATTACTCGGGTAGGAGCCCTTCCTCATGGAAATACGAAGCCAAGGGAACGATGGGGTCTATCCTTCTATCTCCTGTCTCCCCAGGGTTGGCACAAAAGCCCCTCCAGGGCCAAACATGAATTTGCAATCATCTCTGTCACTAGCATGGGCAAGCACTTGTTCTTGTGACACTCGGTTAGTGACAAGCTAATGTTTTTCTTTGCCTTGCAGGAGACAGATTTCGTTTGTTTTGATGGGGGAAGAGATGATTTTGATAATTATAATGTCGAAGAACTTTTAGGGTTTTTGGAATTGTACGATTCTGCCACTGAAGATTCTGAAGACGTTAAAGAAAAAACTGCTCAGCGTGTGGAAGAACCTCCTGAAGCAGCTAATGAAAGTGACGCTGAAGCTGAGCCAGGAGAGCCCAACTCAGAGGAAAGTGAAAGCGTACTCTCAGAAAACGCTGCGGAACTCAGGGAAAGATCTGAGGCTCAGAAGAGCCAACCCCAGGTAAACAGTCAAACAGGTCATGCTCAGGGGGAGCGAACTTCATTTGAATCTTTTGGAGAAATGCTGCAAGATAAGTTAAAAGTGCCAGACAGTGAAAACAACAAAACCAGCAGTAGTTCTCAGGTCTCGCATGAACAGGAGAAGATTGATGCTTATAAACTTTTGAAAACAGAAATGACTCTAGACTTGAAAACCAAATTTGGCTCAACTGCAGATGCACTTGTATCTGATGACGAGACAACCAGACTTGTTACTTCATTAGAGGATGATTTTGTTGAGGATTTGGATCCTGAGTATTACACAGTGGGAAAGGAAGAAGAGGAGAATAAAGAAGACTTCGATGAGCTGCCGTTACTAACCTTTACAGATGGAGAAGATACGAAAACTCTGGGGCACTCCAGAATTGAGAAACACCCAACAAAGAAAGAGCAGAATTCAAACGAAGAGCGTAAAGTTGAGGAGACTCAGCCCCCAGGCATCAAAAAGGGTGATAAAGAGATACCAAAACACCGGGAAGATACAGTCTTCTCTAATGTTATGGAAGGGGAAGAAAACACAGACACAGATTTAGAGAGTTCTGATTCAGAGGAAGAAGATGACCCATTAGTCATGGATAGCAGGTTGGGGAAACCACGACCAGACGATCATACTGACCCTGAAAAGGCAGCAGATAGCCTTGTGAATGTAGAAGTCCCCAAAGCAGACAGTGACAATGACCCAGAAATGGGCGCAGGACTTCACATGAAAGGCAAGGGGCGGAAAGTTGAGGAACCCAAGAGGGACTGGGTGCAGCATGAGGTAGGGCTAGAGGACGAGACGCAAGAAGACCAGACTGTGCAGGGTTCTTCTCAGAGTGGCCACCTCAGCCCTTCACCAGCTGCTGATAAAAGTACAGAAACATTAAAATCAGCCTTTGCTAACCAAGAGAATGACCTGAAAGGAGCAGCTGTTCACATCTCGAAAGAAATGCTTCACGAAGAAAAGCCCTCAGTGCGGGGTTTGGAAGGTGCCTCAGAGAGTGACTCAGTCCCACCAGCAAAAGCCGCGGGGAATCAAGGGGATGACGGAAAGACTGAGCAGGAATCTGTGGGTGTGGCAGC
The DNA here is from genome assembly GCA_935064755.1 of Tragelaphus eurycerus. Classification (NCBI taxonomy): domain Eukaryota; kingdom Metazoa; phylum Chordata; class Mammalia; order Artiodactyla; family Bovidae; genus Tragelaphus; species Tragelaphus eurycerus. The sequence continues at coordinate 20,220,607 of CAKXYN010000003.1, forward strand.
CGCCTCGGGTGATCATCAGCATAATGCTTCCAAAGACAGGGCGGACGAAGTGGATGGTTCAATAAGTGGGCCTAAAGCACACGTGCTTTCAGGGGAGCATCCGAGCGCAGAACTTAGAAAGGATCGGCTTCTTAAACTTCAAAATCAGACTAGGTTCTCCTCTCCAAATGACATGGGCTTGCCAGGAGACCTGGAAGAAGAGGGTCCTGTTCTGGAAAGAAATCTTTCCTGGCAACAAGGAGGTGTGGCTGCCTCAGTTAATAAGCAAGTGAGCGAAAAGAGAGAGCTCTCTGAGGAAGAGGTCACCAGGGTCACCAAGGATGCCTCGGATGAAGGGCAGGAAGTAAGAAAACCAGGCCAAACTGATAGCACAGAAGGACGAGGCTTCCGCCCAAAAGAACCAAACCCAGAAGATGAAGATTACAGCCCCGAAGAACTCCTAGAGGATGAAAATGCTATAAGTGCAAAGCAGTCTAAAGAAAAAAGCCCTGAGATTCAGGGTAAGAGGTTAGATGTTGACCTGCAAAACCCTGAAAAACCTGTTTCAGGTGCCATTAAGACTGATCCAGAAACTGAAAAAAACAAAGAAGAAACTAGTCATATATTGGAAAATGAAAGAAAAAATGAGACTGCAGGTAAAGCGGTAGACAGTCTGGGCAGGGACGCAGGTGGCCCGGTGGTGGAAAAAGAAGGAAGCTCTCCTGTGCATCAGAAGGTACAGAGACCCTCTGAAGGAAGTGACTTGCCTGGCGAGAAAGAAAATCAGACTCCAGAGTTAGGGGAAGCGTCTCAGAAGAAAGATCCTGATTATCTTAAAGAAGACAACCATGAGAGCCACCCAAAGACCTCAGGGCTCATGGAGAAGCCTAGGGTAGAACCCTCGAAAGAGGACGATGAGGATGCAGAGAAATTTGTGGACCCAGCAAGCCAGGGGTCTGCTTCCGAGGACCCTGACGATGACCCATTCCCCTGGGCTCCACATGCCCCTGTGCAGCCTGAGGAGAGTGTCCATTTGGAGGACTTGCCCATAATCAGCAGCTTCTTTAAAGATCAGCAGTCTCTGCAGCGATTCCAGAAGTACTTTGACATCCACAAGCTGGAAGCCATGTTCCAGGACATGTCATCCAAGCTGAAGTCAGCTCAGGGCGAGAGCCTGCCCTATAACGTGGAGAAAGTCCTCGATAAGGTCTTTCGTGCTTGGGAGTCACACATTCTGACAGAGGCAGAGAACATGCTTGATGCTCGCGTGACGGAAAACAGAGACCTGGAAACGAAGGATAGTAGCATCTTTGAGGAGGCTGCGGTGCTCGATGACGTTCAAGACCTGATCTACTTCGTCAGGTACAAACACTCCACAGTGGAGGAGACTGCTCCCCCAGCAGCGGCACAGCCTGTAGAGGGAGGCTGGAACGGACCAGTGGAAGGTGAGGTACCCACCTATGGCCTTGTAGGGTTGGGCTTGAGAAACAGGCCTGGGGGTCGGGGGCTGCTGAAGTGCCTCGTGCCTGATCTTTGAAGCTCTCTCCATGGGTCCCAATGTGCCCAGAGGTGAGGGGCAATACAGGGACGTCCACATGGCCCTTCCCACCTTCTCTCTTGGAGGCTGGAGTATAGATAAATATTTCTTGATCCACTTTTCACTTAGACAGTTGAGACCAGTAGCATCCTCTGCAGGAAACTTTATAAAAAGAAAAAGACTCAAGCAAGAAAATGGTGTACAAAGTAGACCTGGTGACAGATTACCAATTTCATGAAAGCGCTTTTTGAACACATTTTCTTCACCATAAAATAACTCCTATCTGTCCAGGGATGGACTGACATTAACTTTTAACTCGATGCCTTGCCTGAGTTCATGCCCTCTAACATTCTTCTTTTTTTTTTTTTTTAAAGAAAGTTTTTGTTTGGTTGGTGGGCTTTGTTTTTTGGCCGCACTGAGCGACGTGCAAGATCTTAGTTCCCAGACCAGGGATCAAACCCAAGCCCCCTGCAGCGGAAATGCAGAGTCTTAACTACTGGACTTCCAGTGTCATTACCCCTCTGGCCAGCTTTCATCTTCAATGGATGCCATGTTCTTCCCTGCCCTGTTAAGGCAGGCACTTTGATCAGTTAAATTCTACCAAGCCCTTGAATTCTTGCATTCAGATTCCATTCCAACCAAGGAACGGAACCAGGATGCAGAGCCTCCTAACACAGCACTTGATATAGAAGCCATTCCATAGAGATCGACTGGACCGACCCTGAGGCAGCACCCTAGAAAAGTTGATTCCTAGCCCTATGCTCTTTCCTCTGTCCCTGTGTTTCTGAGATGGAAGGTATACAGACTCTTAGGTGTACTTTGAAGAGATTTGAAAGGCACCTCGGCGAGCTGCCTTTGCATGTCATGCCCTTCCCTGTGCCAGCTCTGTGAAGCAAGCCTGCTTCTGTGTGGGGGAGATCTGTTACTTCTTTGTGGAGTAGATGTTTGCTATTTCTGCTCTTGACTAGAATTCCCTTTTCCACACTTTTCTGTTTGGGCATATGTTGGTTACCAAGGGAAGTTAGGTTCATTGAAGTCCCTACAGTAAAGATATTTATGAAATGCTTTGGGATCAGGGTTTCTCCATAAATTTTATCATGTAGATTAGATATCCATGGTGTGAAAGAAAAGCAGTTGAAACTCTTCTTTCCTTGCCCAGTTTTGCCCTGTGGGGCACCAGCGCATGGAGGGCAGGGTGGGGGGCCACGGAGTTGTGTGCTGAGGGTGTACTGGAGGGGGACTTGTCACTGAGCTTTGCCAGCCCAATATGTTCTCTCCTGTAGACACACAGCCACCACTGGAGGAGAACTTCCCACAGGAACACACGGAAGTTCCTCTGATGCAGATTCCCAAAGAGTCCAGCCATTTGGCTCAACCCATGACCAGGGACATGGGTACCTCAGGAGTGGCCCAGAAGCCACAAACCGAGGAAGATGGAGACCCAGGTAATATGTGTTAATTTTTCTTTTCAAAGTAGAACCCTGTCCTAGAGAAGACTTACTAGGAAATTTGTTGATAAAAGTAGGAAATGGAGGGGACCATAACACAGGCATAAATGCATTTAAAAAGTAAGAAATTCTGGAACTGAAAGTCCCCAGAGGAAAAGAATTCAATCTGGGGCCAGAGACGAGGCTTGATCGCTCAGAGCTTTTGTGTAATAAAGTTTTATTAAAGTATAAAGGAGATAGAGAAAGCTTCTGACATAGGCATCAGAAGGGGGCAGAAGAGTACCCCCCTGCTGGTCTTCAGCTGGTTGTTATATAGTCACTGCTGCTGCTGCTGCTAAGTCGCTTCAGTCGTGTCCGACTCTGTGCGACCCCATAGACGGAAGCTCACCAGGCTCCCCTGTCCCTGGGATTCTCCAGGCAAGAATACTGGAGTGGGTTGCCATGTCCTTTTCCAATGCGTGAAAGTGAAAAGTGAAAGTGAAGTCGCTCAGTCATGTCTGACTCTTAGCGACCCCATGGACTGCAGCCTACCAGGCTCCTCAGTCCATGGGATTTTCTAGGCAAAAGTACTGGGGTGGGGTGCCATTGCCTTCCCCGTATATAGTCATTGATCAGATCAGATCAGATCAGTCGCTCAGTCGTGTCCGACTCTTCATGACCCCATGAACTGCAGCACGCCAGGCCTCCCTGTCCATCACAGCTCCCGGAGGTCACCTAGACTCACACCCATCAAGTCAGTGATGCCATCCAGCCATCTCATCCTCTGTCGTCCCCTTCTCCTCCTGCCCTCAATCCCTCCCAGCATCAGAGTCTTCTCCAATGAGTCAACTCTTCGCATGAGGTGGCCAAAATACTGGAGTTTCAGCTTTAGCATCATTCCTTCTAAAGAAATTCCAGGATTGATCTCCTTCAGAATGGACTGGTTGGATCTTCTTGCAGTCCAGGGGACTCTCAAGAGTCTTCTCCAACACCACAGTTCAAAAGCATCAATTCTTAGGTGCTCAGCCTTCTTCACAGTCCAGCTCTCACATCCATACATGACCACAGGAAAGACCATAGCCTTGACTAGGTGAACCTTTGTTGGTAAAGTAATGTCTCTGCTTTTGAATATGCTATCTAGGTTGGTCATAACTTTCCTTCCAAGGAGTAAGCATCTTTTAATTTCATGGCTGCAGTCACCATCTGCAGTGATTTTGGAGCCCAGAAAAAGAAAGTCTGACACTGTTTCCACTGTTTCCCCATCTATTTCCCATGTAGTGATGGGACCAGATGCCATGATCTTCGTTTTCTGAATGTTGAGCTTTAAGCCAACTTTTTCACTCTCCACTTTCACTTTCATCAAGAGGCTTTTTAGCCCCTCTTCACTTTCTGCCATAAGAGTCGTGTCATCTGCATATCTGAGGTTATTGATATTTCTCCCAGCAATCTTGATTCCAACTTGTGTTTCTTCCAGTCCAGCATTTCTCATGATGTACTCTGCATATAAATTAAATAAACATGGTGACAATATGCAGCCTTGACGTACTCCTTTTCCTATTTGGAACCAGTCTGTTGTTCCATGACCAGTTCTAACTGTTGCTTCCTGACCTGCATACAGATTTCTTAAGAGGCAGATCAGGTGGTCTGGTATTCCCATCTCTTTCAGAATTTTCCATAGTTTATTGTGATCTACACAGTCAAAGGCTTTGGCATAGTCAATAAAGCAGAAATAGATGTTTTTCTGGAACTCTCTTGCTTTTTCCATGATCCAGCGGATGTTGGCAATTTGATCTCTGGTTCCTCTGCCTTTTCTAAAACCAGCTTGAACATCAGGAAGTTCACGGTTCACATATTGCTGAAGCCTGGCTTGGAGAATTTTGAGCATTACTTTACTAGCGTGTGAGATGAGTGCAATTGTTCGGTAGTTTGAGCATTCTTTGGCATTGCCTTTCTTTGGGATTGGGATGAAAACTGACCTTTTCCAATCCTGTGGCCACTGCTGAGTTTTCCAAATTTGCTGGTATATTGAGTGCAGCATCATCTTTCAGGACTTGGAATAGCTCCACTGGAATTCCATCACCTCCACTAGCTTTGTTCGTAGTGATGCTTTCTAAGGCCCATTTGACTTCACATTCCAAGATGTCTGGCTCTAGGTCAGTGATCCACATCATCATGATTATCTGGGTCTTGAAGCTCTTTTTTGTACAGTTCTTCTGTGTATTCTTGCCACCTCTTCTTAATATCTTCTGCTTCTGTTAGGTCCACACCATCTCTGTCCTTTATTGTGCCCATCTTTGCATGAAATGTTCCTTTGGTATCTCTGATTTTCTTGAAGAGATCCCTAGTCTTTCCCATATAGTCACTAGCAGTCTGTTAATGAAACAAAGGAATGTCTCAAAATTTAGAATGGCACCAGGCCCCTCACCCATAAGATGCATTTTGGGATAATCTTGGCACCAAATGGATTATCCTGGGCCATAAAATGATTAACTTGAATCTTGAAGAAGGAAAGACCACATTACAAATAGTTTCATTTACATAGATTGCTGCTGCTGCTGCTAAGTCGCTTCAGTCGTGTCGGACTCTGTGCGACCCCATAGACGGAAGCTCACCAGGCTCCCTCGTCCCTGGGATTCTCCAGGCAAGAACACTGGAGTGGGTTGCCATTTCCTTCTCCAATGCATGAAAGTGAAAAGTGAAAGTGAAGTCGCTCAGTCGTGTCCGACTCTTAGCGACCCCATGGACTGGAAGCCTACCAGGCTCCTCCATCCATGGGATTTTCCAGGCAAAAGTACTGGGGTGGGGTGCCATTGCCTTCCCCGTTACATAGATTAGGGGAACAATATCTGAGTATAACACACTGGTTTGTCAAGTAGGTTCTGAGCCAAGAGGCCAAACCGACTTGAAGACAGAGTTTGGGGTAAATGCCTACTACATTAGCATAGCTTAAGACAAACATTTCCATAAGAAAAAGGCATTGGTTATCTCTAGGTTTGAGAAGTTAACTTCAGGGGAAACCAGGTGTCATTATGGCAACACAGTATTTTAAGAGAAACCTCCTTTTAAATTTGTATAGCGAAGGAAAAAATATCCCGAGTTTGTTTCCTCCTGCCGGTTAAGAGAGATAAAAATGTCTGACAGATCAGATCAGTCGCTCAGTCGTGTCTGACTCTTCGCGACCCCATGAACTGCAGCACGCCAGGCCTCCCTGTCCATCACCAACTCCCGGAGGTCACTCAGACTCACATCCATCGAGTCAGTGATGCCATCCAGCCATCTCATCCTCTGTCGTCCCCTTCTCCTCCTGCCCCCAATCCCTCCCAGCATCAGAGTCCTCCAATGAGTCAACTCTTCGCATGAGGTGGCCAAAATATTGGAGTTTCAGCTTTAGCATCATTCCTTCCAAAGAAATCCCAGGGCTGATCTCCTTCAGAATGGACTGGTTGGATCTCCTTGCAGTCCAAGGGACTCTCAAGAGTCTTCTCCAACACCACAGTTCAAAAGCATCAATTCTTCGGCGCTCAGCCTTCTTCACAGTCCAGCTCTCACATCCATACATGACCACAGGAAAGACCATAGCCTTAACTAGGCGAACCTTTGTTGGCAAAGTAATGTCTCTGCTTTTGAATATGTTATCTAGGTTGGTCATAACTTTCCTTCCAAGGAGTAAGCGTCTTTTAATTTCATGGCTGCAGTCACCATCTGTAGTGATTTTGGAGCCCAGAAAAATAAAGTCTGACACTGTTTCCACTGTTTCCCCATCTATCTGTCATGAAGTGATGGGACCAGATGCCATGATCTTCGTTTTCTGAATGTTGAGCTTTAAGCCAACTTTTTCACTCTCCACTTTCACTTTCATCAAGAGGCCTTTCAGTTCCTCTTCACTTTCTGCCATAAGGGTGGTGTCATCTGCATATCTGAGGTTATTGATATTTCTCCCAGCAATCTTGATTCCAACTTGTGTTTCTTCCAGTCCAGCATTTCTCATGATGTACTCTGCATATAAGTTAAATAAACATGGTGACAATATACAGCCTAGACGTACTCCTTTTCCTATTTGGAACCAGTCTGTTGTTCCATGACCAGTTCTAACTGTTGCTTCCTGACCTGCATACAGATTTCTCAAGAGGCAGATCAGGTGGTCTGGTATTCCCATCTCTTTCAGAATTTTCCACAGTTTATTGTGATCCACACAGTCAAAGGCTTTGGCATAGTCAATGAAGCAGAAATAGATGTTTTTCTGGAACTCTCTTGCTTTTTCCATGATCCAGCAGATGTTGGCAATTTGATCTCTTGTTCCTCTGCCTTTTCTAAAACCAGCTTGAACATCAGGAAGTTCACGGTTCACATATTGCTGAAGCCTGGCTTGGAGAATTTTGAGCATTACTTTATTAGCGTGTTAGATGAGTGCAATTGTTCGGTAGTTTGAGCATTCTTTGGCATTGCCTTTCTTTGGGATTGGGATGAAGACTGACCTTTTCCAGTCCTGTGGCCACTGCTGAGTTTTCCAAATTTGCTGGCATATTGAGTGCAGCACTTTCACAGCATCATCTTTCAGGATTTGGAATAGCTCCTCTGGAATTCCATCACCTTCACTAGCTTTGTTTGTAGTGATGCTTTCTAAGGCCCACTTGACTTCACATTCCAGGATGTCTGGCTCTAGGTCAGTGATCACACCATCATGATTATCTGGGTCGTGAAGATCTTTTTTGTCCAGTCCTTCTGTGTATTCTTGCCATCTCTTCTTAATACCTTCTGCTTCTGTTAGGTCCATACCATTTCTGTCCTTTATTGAGCCCATCTTTGCATGAAATGTTCCTTTGGTATCTCTGATTTTCTTGAAGAGATCCCTAGTCTTTCCCAGTCTGTTGTTTTCCTCTATTTCTTTGCATTGATCGCTGAAGAAGGCTTTCTTATCTCTTCTTGCTTTTCTTTGGAACTCTGCATTCAGATGTTTATATCTTTCCTTTTCTCCTTTGCTTTTCGCTTCTCTTCTTTTCACAGTTATTTGTAAGGCCTCCCCAGACAGCCATTTTGGTTTTTTGCATTTCTTTTTCATGGGGATGGTCTTGATCCCTGTCCTGTACAATGTCACGAACCCTCATTCCATAATTCCTCAGGCACTCTATCTATCAGATCTAAGCCCTTAAATCTATTTCTCACTTCCACTGTATAATCATAAGGGATTTGATTTAGGTCATACCTGAATGGTCTAGTGGTTTTCCCTACTTTCTTCAATTTCAGTCTGAATTTGGCAATAAGGAGTTCATGATCTGAGCCACAGTCAGCTCCTGGTCTTGTTTTTGCTGATTGTATAGAGCTTCTCCATCTTTGGCTGCAAAGAATATAATCGATCTGATTTTGGTGTTGACGATCTGGTGATGTCCATGTATAGAGTCTTCTCTTGTGTTGTTGGAAGAGGGTATTTGCTATGACCAGTGCATTTTCTTGGCACAACTCTATTAGTCTTTGCCCTGCTTCATTCCGTATTCCAAGGCCAAATTTGCCTGTTACTCCAGGTATTTCTTGACTTCCTACTTTTGCATTCCAGTCCCCTATAATGAAAAGGACATCTTTTTTGGGTGTTAGTTCTAAAAGGTCTTGTAGGTCTTCATAGAACCGTTCAACTTCAGCTTCTTCAGCGTTACTGGTTGGGGCATAGACTTGGATTACTGTGACATTGAATGGTTTGCCTTGGAAACGAACAGAGATCATTCTGTCATTTTTGAGATTGCATCCAAGTACTGCATTTCGGACTCTTTTGTTGACCATAATGGCCACTCCATTTCTTCTGAGGGATTCCTGCCCGCACTAGTAGATATAATGGTCCTCTGAGTTAAATTCACGCATTCCAGTCCATTTTAGTTCGCTGATTCCTAGAATGTCGACATTCACTCTTGCCATCTCTTGTTTGACCACTTCCAATTTGCCTTGATTCGTGGACCTGACATTCCAGGTTCCTATGCAGTATTGCTCTTTACAGCATCGGACTTTGCTTTTAACACCAGACACATCCACAGCTGGGTATTCTTTTTGCTTTGGCTCCATCCCTTCATTTCTGGAGTTATTTCTTCACTGATCTCCAGTAGCATATTGGGCCCCTACTGACCTGGGGAGTTTCTCTTTCAGTATCCTATCATTTTGCCTTTTCATACTGTTCATGGGGTTCTCAAGGCAAGAATACTGAAGTGGTTTGCCATTCCCTTCTCCAGCAGACCACATCCTGTCAGATCTCTCCACCATGACCCGCCCCTCCTGGGTTGCCCCAGGGGCATGGCTTAGTTTCATTGAGTTCAACAAGGCTGTGGTCCTGTTGTGATTAGATTGACTAGTTTTCTGTGAGTATGGTTTCAGTGTGTTTGCCCTCTGATGCCCTCTTGCAACACCTACCGTCTTACTTGGGTTCCTCTTGCCTTGGGCATGGGGTATCTCTTCCCGGCTGCTCCAGCAAAGCACAGCCATCGCACCTTACCTTGGACGAGGGGTCTCTCCTCACCGCCGCTCTTCCTGACCTTGGAGGAGGGGTATCTCCTCACCACCGCCCTTCCTGATCTTGGTCATGGCCCCACGACCAAATGTCTGACAGTTGTAGGCTATTTCCTCCCTTTGGAGACCCTTGGCCTTTCTGCCTGTTACCGTCTCAGAACTAGCAGAGAAAAGCAGGAGCCAGGACAGATGGAGATCAGTAATAGCAAGCAGGTCAGAGACTATAACTCATCTACCAACCAGTGCTTGGCAGCCATTAGCTTATGCGAGTAATGGAAATCTAAAATCAGATCAGATCAGTTCAGTCACTCAGTCGCTCTTCGCGACCCCATGAATTGCAGCATGCCAGGCCTCCCTGTCCATCACCAACTGCTGGAGGTCACTGAGACTCACATCCATCGAGTCAGTGATGCCATCCAGCCATCTCATCCTCTGTCGTCCCCTTCTCCTCTTGCCCTCAATCCCTCCCAGCATCAGAGTCTTTTCCAATGAGTCAACTCTTCGCATGAGGTGGCCAAAGTACTGGAGTTTCAGCTTCAGCATCATTCCTTCGAAAGAAATCCCAGGGCTGATCTCCTTCAGAAGGGACTGGTTGGATCTCCTTGCAGTCCAAGGGACTCTCAAGAGTCTTCTCCAACACCACAGTTCAAAAGCATCAATTCTTCAGCTCTCAGCCTTCTTCACAGTCCAGCTCTCATATCCATACATGACCACAGGAAAAACCATAGCCTTGACTAAATGAACCTTTGTTGGCAAAGTACTGTCTCTGCTATCTAGGTTGGTCATAACTTTCCTTCCAAGGAGTAAGTGTCTTTTCATTTCATGGCTGCAGTCACCATCTGTAGTGATTTTGGAGCCCAGAAAAATAAAGTCTGACACTGTTTCCACTGTTTCCCCATCTATTTCCCATGTAGTGATGGGACCAGATGCCATGATCTTCGTTTTCTGAATGTTGAGCTTTAAGCCAACTTTTTCACTCTCCACTTTCACTTTCATCAAGAGGCTTTTTAGTTCCTCTTCACTTTCTGCCATAAGGGTGGTGTCATCTGCATATCTGAGGTTATTGATATTTCTCCCGGCAGTCTTGATTCCAACTTGTCTTTCTTCCAGTCCACACTATTCTTAAAAAGTCTTATGCTCAAAAACAGCAGTTTTCAACCTGACCAACAGCGGGGAAACTTGTCATGGAGACCAGCGATCTTGTTTAACAATCCCTCCAGGGAATTCTGACCTGTTAGAAGTTAAAGTTTGAAAACTACTGCTCTGTGTCTCGGAGAAGGCAATGGCACCCCACTCCAGTACTCTTGCCTGGAAAATCCCATGGACGGAGGAGCCTGGTAGGCTGCAGTCCATGGAGTCGCAAAGCGACTTCACTTTCACTTTTCCCTTTCATGCATTGGAGAAGGAAATGGCAACCCACTCCAGTGTTCTTGCCTGGAAAATCCCAGGGACGGGGGAGCCTCGTGGGCTGCCAGCTATTGCGTCGCACAGAGTCAGACATGACTGAAGTGACTTAGCAGCAGCATTAGCTCTGTGTCTCAAATTCTGTTTCCCTCTGTTCTCTCCTCCATCCTACTCCCAATAGAGTACATTGTAGCTCAGGTTTTTTGTTAACATGCTACCTAGTCATGGTAAAACTTCTTTTAAATCTGTGAAAGGGATATTTACATCTAGATATCTTTGAGTTGACTCATTGGAAAAGACTCTGATGCTGGGAGGGATTGGAGGCAGGAGGAGAAGGGGACAACAGAGGATGAGATGGCTGGATGGCATCACTGGCTTGATGGACGTGAGTCTGAGTGAATTCTGGGTGTTCGTGATGGACAGGGAGGCCTGGCGTGCTGCAGTTCATGGGGTCGCAAAGAGTCGGACACGACTGACCAACTGAACTGAACTGATCCTTATACTATAAGATTAGAGGAAACAGTGCAGAACTTTGCAGGAGGTAACTGTCCAATGGAGGCAGAACCTTGGGAATAGTATCACTGCTTAATCACAGAGCACAGTAAACACCCAGGGGGACAGTGAGTAACAAATTTCAATTGGATTGAGAAAATTGTTTTCAAAATAAAGGTTTTTTTAAAATTCATTTATTTTTAATTGGAGGATAATTACACTGTTGTGTTGGTTTCTGCCATACATCAGTATGAATCAGCCATAGGTATATATATATGTCCCCTGCCTCCCCCCCCCACCCAAAATAAGGTTTTTAAAAATGCAACCCCAGTATTAGTATCAACAGCGTTCTAATTTTTATGTAGCTCACTCATTTTACTGATAAATCAGAAGAACAGCCGATTTGTGTTATTTTCTCTATCCAGTATTGTGATACAACGTCATTATCATTTTGTGTTTTTAGAGGTTGTGGTCTCTAACCATCGGTAAAGTCTTACCCTATGATACCGCAGGCCCAGGGCACTGGGCTGCCTTCCTGACCACCTCAGCCCTTCAAAATATAGTAGAGGTCACAGCAGGAGAGGAATTCAGCTAATTTGAGAAGAAATGGCATATCAGAGGTCTCTTGTGTTCCACAGGATATTGCATTCATATGCAATACTCTATACTTCTAAACTCTTGTGACTCAAAAATGTTTTCCTCGTTGATAATAAGTCATGTCCTGAATAACTTGATACCTGCTTGGTCAAAAACTTTCTGCAAGATTTTGCTTGCAGAGTTCAAACCAGATGTCTTGCCTCATCCTTTAAGTCGCACCACAAAGTGACACAGCTTCCTCTAGAGACTGAATCGTGAAAGTGAAAGTATCAGTTGCTCATTCGTGTCCGATTCTTTGAGGCCCCATGGCTCCTCTGTCTCTGGGATTCTCCAGGCAAGAATACTGGAGTGGGTTGCCGTGCCCTTCTTTAGAAGATGATCTTCCCAAATCTCCCTTCATGCATCTCAGATGAGGTGCTGACCTGCTTGGGAAAACTTCACCAGTGGTCAGATTCATAGGTCAGTAGCAGTGGGGTCTCAGGGTTGGAAGACATCTGCGTGGCAACTAATCCTGCTTCTCATTAGTTACTTCTTGGACTCCTAGCTGTTTATAAGAAACACCCCAGACCCCCAAAACTCCTGAAATTCCTTCCCTACCTCCATCTCATGTAGAGATCCTTCCAGGTAGAGGTAGAGTTGGACCTCTTTCGCAGAGCTACACTGGGCCCCGACCTGTAAGCGGTTCCCTTTCGTCTCTTGGTGTTTGCCATCCTCCCTTGCATAGCCGTCATTCATGCATTCAGCGCCTGCCAGGTGCCAGGTTCTGTGCTGAGCATGGGTACAAGTTTGCAAACTGACACTCTTCTCTTTCTCATTGTTTGCCTGAAGTTTCTAATACAATAAGTCACCAGCACTAAATAAACGTTAAATGTGATAAATGTGTCTATAGGAAAAGCATAAGATTCTGTGTTCCTCAGTCCCCGTGAGCCTGTATTATTCAGACAGCAGTTGCATTGCCGGGGATGTGATGGAGGGATTGCTGGCAGGTAGACTGGGTCGGCGGAGAAGGCAATGGCACCCCACTCCAGTATTCTTGCCTGGCAAATCCCATGGCTGGAGGAGCCTGGTGGGCTGTAGTCCATGGGGTCGCTGAGGGTCGGACACGACTGAGCGACTTCACTTTCACTTTTCACATTCATGCATTGGAGAAGGAAATGGCAACCCACTCCAGTGTTCTTGCCTGGAGAACCCCAGGGACAGGGGAGCCAGGTGGGCTGCCATCTATGGGGTCGCACAGAGTCAGACATGACTGAAGCGACTTAGCAGTAACAGCAGACTGGGTCGGAGATAGTGTTCATTTTATAATTGAGGATGTGATGGCTCTGATGGGGGTTCTGACATTTTTTTAAATATATAATTATCTTCAGGAGAAGCACATATCCAGGCAGAGAGACTAATATTCAGTGGGCACTTGATAAATATTTAATAGGAAGAGAAACAAAACTTATTCTGAAGCGTAAATAAAATATTTGCTTTCTCCTTCAACTTTAGGGATAATTACACCACAAGGCACTCCTGTCGGTGCTGTTGATGCCCAAAAGCAGCTGGCAGCAAATACTGAAGAAGCAGCAAGTGTCACGCCTCTGGAAAATGCAATTGTTTTCATATACTCACTCGTGTTTCATTTAACTAAGACGGTAAGTTTGACATGTAATTTCTTTAAATAGAGTGTTAATTATTACCGTTTTCAAGTTGATTTTAAGCATGAGATGAAGAATTTAAAATGTCTTTATGAAAATTACTCCTACGCCTTTGAAGGCAGCCTCTGAAATAAGCCACAGGTGTGTGATGATGGTGGGTTCTTAGGTCAGTTCAGCACTTGTCGATAACGTTGGCTGCCAGTGCTGGGCATCTGCACACCTGTTCTCTCTGGGATCTTTTGGTCTGACAGGGAGAGAATGAAATTCACTTGAAACACAATGTGATATGGGAAAGAAGAGACATATTTACCTGATGGTGTGAGAGTATGTTAAATAAATTGATTCACTGAGGTGGGAGGACGGACAGAGGAGGTCAGAAGTTAGCTGAGACATCTTCTGAGCCGAGCTGCAGGATCCGTGTAGTTTGATGTGTAATTGTTGTTGAATAGGGCTGGGGAGGTGGATGGGTGGAGTGCACAGGCACACAGAAGTAGTATGTTTGGGGAAATGGGACATGAAGAAAAGGTTACTTGGCATTGTCCAAGTATAGAGTTCGAGGGGCATGCGTGGTCTTATGGAGGGAAATGGGCCCAGGTACAGGAGGTTGTATGTCATGGTAAGTTGTTTTAGAGATCCTTTGAAGGTTTTAAACAGGAAATAAGTATAGTCATATTTGTTCTTAGAAAGAGTCGCTTATGGCAGAATTATTTATTCAAATTTATCTAATACCGATCCATATGAGACATTTAGTCCGTCCATTGAATGTGATCTAAGCTGTTTAGGGCTTAGTGCCCCCTTGTGGTATTTTCTGGAATTGGACATTCTTGGTAAATGATGGGAATGAGCAAGCTTTCAGAATTCAGAGGCCAAGTTGCCCTTGGAGCTATAAAGTATACTCTGCATCAAAAATATCTATCCTCCAGGTTCTGTTATTTCAAGACTTTTTAAGGAAAAGGGGTTTATTGTTTTGTTCTGTTATACACATGGGCTTTGAGTGAGGATAATCTGGTTTCAAATCCCAGGTCCATCATTTAGAAACTAGGGTAGATTACTTAAGTTTGAACTTCAGCTTTTTCATCTTTAAAATACAGATAATACCTACCCCAGTTGTAAGAATTAAATGAATCGATAATATTAAGCATATAGTGTAGTGCCTGGCATTTTATAAGATCTCATCCCTCTGCCCACTTCTCATTTGGATGATCAGAGAGGGCAGTATAAAAATAGTGGATACTGCAAGGAATTCAGGAGAAAGGCCACCAGGATGGGAAAGTTGGAAGAAACTTTTCAGTTTTCTCCATGTTTGTGGTAGTGGCAGCTACCCCAGTGAATGTGTATGCCCCGTGCAGTTAGAGTTCTGAAGGAAATTTTCAGTGATGAAGGCCATCTCAGAATTAGAATTTGGTTATCAGCATGAATCATCATCACTTCTAAAACTTAACATCCTCCAGATGTGAGGGGAGTTCTTTGTTCATTTTATTGGTGGGTATGCACAGAGCCCTGTTGTGGGCCTGGGTTGGAGGACACAGATGTGGTAGAGGATATTATTTCTGCTTGAGGGATAATGGGAGAAGACACAGACATGAATGGCAAGAGAAAAGGGTGCATATTACAAAGTAACAGTGACTTGAAAGGTTATCGTCAAGAAAGTATTGGGATGGCCCAATATGTATACAGTATTATGCTAGGAATAGAAGAGTCTAATAGGTATAAAGCATGATTCTGATTTATGAAAGGCTTAAAAAAGGATATATCAAATATATATGGAAATTGGAAAAATGGGAAACATAAAATAGCTGTTGTAAAGTATCAGATAAGTAGTATAGATAACTACTTGTAGAGCTGGGAAATAATGGGGTGCTGACTTGTTTGGGAAAACTGCACCAGAAGTCAGATGCATAGATCAGCAGCTGATGGAATCTCCAGGCTAGAGGAGATCTGAGAGAGCAACTAATTCAACTTTTTACAAACTGCGCTAATTTCCTCTCCTCCAGCCCTGACTAGTAATTATGAGGTCTGGGCATCAACAATCCCTAGTGTGAGCCATCTGTCTTATAAGACTACACATTGCTCTGTTGGCTAGTTTATTCTTATACTGACTCCAAATTTTTCTCCATATGATTTTTTTCTCTTAGAATCTAATTCCTTTTTTACATAGTAATCATTTAAATATTTGAAGTTATGCTTGATTTTTTTTTCCTTTAGTGTTTTAGCATGGAAAATTTCAAAATGGTAATAGTAAAGAGAGAATAGTAAAATGAAATTATGGCCCATCACTCAGCTTAACAGTAATTCCTTAATATCACCCATTTTTTGACACATTTCAGAATCCCCTCCCTTCCTTTTAAAATTATTCTTACTCAGTTCAGGATCTTGAGGTCCAAAAGTTATAAGGGGTTCATACATGTCTTAAATCAACCTTTTAATCAGATATAAATTACATATAACAAGGTGTACCCATTCTAGGAATTAATTTTAACAAATGTAAACACTTATGTAAAAACAACCATAACCAAATATGGAACATTTCTTTTGTTTGAAAAAGTTCCTTTGCGTACCTTCTCAGTGTATCTTACCCAAACCACCTGTTCTAGGCAACCATTGACAAAACTTTTTATCACTATACATTAGCTTTTCCTGTTGTAGAATTATAGTTATAAATGGATTTATGCTGCTGCTGCTAAGTCACTTTAGTCGTGTCCAACTCTGTGCGACCCCATAGACGGCAGCCCACCAGGCTCCCCCATCCCTGGGATTCTCCAGGCAAGAACACTGGAGTGGGTTGTCATTTCCTTCTCCAATGCGTGAGAGTGAAAATTGAAAGTGAAGTCACTCAGTTCTGTCTGACTCATAGGGACCCCATGGACTGCAGCCTACCAGGCTCCTCCATCCATGGGATTTTCCAGGCAAGAGTACCAGAGTGGGGGTGCCTTTGCCTTCTCCGATTTATAGTTAGGTGTGAAACTGCCCAGCCTCATGGTAAGTTTATTTTATCTTGGAAACTGCCCAACTGCTCTCAAAAGTGACTGTACCATTTTACATTTCCACTAACAATTTATAAAACTTCCATTTGGTCACATATTTCCTAACATCTGGTATTATCAGCCTTAAAGTGTAGCTGTTCTAGTGGGCATGCCTTTGAGGTTTTAATTATGTTTCCTGATGCTTAATGATGTTGAGCACTTTTTCACGTGGCCATACTTTTTCATGGGCTTATTTGTGAAATAGCTTTTTAAATCTTTTGTCCTTCTTTAAACTGGCATTTGTTTTTTTTTTTCTAAATATTAAAGTCTAAGAGTTCTTTATATTCATATAATTTAGATACAACTCCTTTGTCAGATACATATTGCAAATAATTGCTTCCAAATTTTGGCTTGGTCTTTCAATTTCTTAGCATTGTCTTTTGAAGAGCAAATTTTTAACTTTGATGAGCACCATTTTATTAATGATCACTTTTATGATAAGTGCCTTTTGTCTCCTGCCTAAGGAATCATAGGTAGTTCCAATGATGTGAATATTTTCATATTTTCTTCTAGGAGTTTTATTGTTATACCCTTTCACGATTAAGACTTTGTTCCATTTTGAGTAAGTTTTTGTGAATGTTGTGAGGTAGAGATCATGTTTCATTTTTTCCCCCCAAATGGATATCCTTTTGCTCCCATACCATTTCTTTCCCCTTTAAATTACATTGGCACCTTGAGTTGAGATCAGTTGACCACATATATATCTGTCTCTTTCTGGACTCTACTCTGTTCTATTGATCCTATCCTAAGAAAACACCACACTGTTTTGATTACTATAGTTTTATAGTAGGTTTTGCAATCAGGTAGTTCCTTTGTGAAATTGTTTTGGTCACTGCATTTCCTTTGCATTTCCATATAAAGTTTAGAATCAACTTACCACTTTCTACAAAAAAGCATGCTGAGCATTTGATTGGTCTTATACTGAATCCATAGATGAATTTGGGAAGAACTGGTATCAACAAATATTAAGGCTTCTAATGAAGATGAACTAAGTTCATCTCTGCATTCATTTAGATCATTATAATTTCTCTCAACAGGGCTTTGTACTTTTCCGTGTACAAGTTTCATGCATATTTTGTTTAGGTATACCAGGTATTTCATGGTTCTTGATGTTCTAAATGGTATTTTTTTACATTCTGTTCACAATTTTTTGCTGATATCTAGAAATACAGTTGACTTTTTTGTACTGACCTTACTTATTATCTTACTAAATTACCTATTATTTCTAAGAGGGGGTGTGTATTTCACAGGATTCTCTGTGTAGATGACCATGTCATCTATGAATAAACACCTTTTTAAAAAGTCAGATTAATTAAAGCATACTTTACATCTAGTAAAATTCACCCTTTCTGTATGCAGTTCTGTGTTTTCACATTTTTTTCAAAAATTTTTGTGTTCACCCTTCTCTTGCCTCTCTTTCTAGGACTCTGACTGTATTTATGTTAGCTCATTTTATGTAGTTCCACAGGTCACTGAGGCTCTGTTCTTTGTTGTTGTTGTTATTTAGTCTTTTTTATGTCTTAGCTTCAATTTAAGTACTTCCTGTTGCTACCTTTAAGTTTATTGATCTTTTGTGGTATCTTACCTGCTCTTAAGCCATCAGGTAAAATTTTCATTTTGGTTATTTTATTTTTTAGCTCTAAAAGTTCTACTTAGTTTTATTTTGTATCTTCCATTTCTCTCCTCAGTATGGTCATTAAAAAAAAATTCTTAAATATATTTTTTAATGATTTTTTTAAAGCCCCTTAAAGGCAATGGCACCCCACTCCAGTACTCTTGCCTGGAAAATCCCATGGACGGAGGAGCCTGGTAGGCTGCAGTCCATGGGGTCGCTATGAGTCGGCCACGACTGAGCGACTTCACTTTCACTTTTCACTTTCATGCATTGGAGAAGGAAATGGCAACCCACTCCAGTGTTCTTGCCTGGAGAATCCCAGGGACGGGGGAGCCTGGTGGGCTGCCGTCTATGGGGTCGCACAGAGTCGGACACAACTGAAGCGACTTAGCAGCAGCAGCAGCAAAGCTAACATTCTGTCATCTCTTGAAATTTCTTGGTCTATTTTTGTAGGTTGACTTATCTCTTATATGGGATACATTTTTCTGCTTTTTTTCATGTCTAGAGGTTTTGTGTTTTTTTTTTTTTTTTGGTTTGATTGTTTTTCTTTTTGGATACTAGGCACTGGGGATGTGAATGATGGGTGCCTGGATGTTGGTGGGTTCCTTTAAAAAAGTGTTGAAGTTTGTTTTTCTAGACTGTTAAGTTACTTGAAGATCTGCTTGATCCTTTCTAGTCTTAAGATTTGTTGCGAGGTATAGTGGTATAGTAGTATTTACTCCAGGGCTAGTGTTTCCCTACTGTAATGATGTTATTCTTCTGGAATCTACTAACTGCCCTGAGCATTCATTAAGGTCAATTCCTGCTGACTAGCTGGAACACAGATGTCTCCCAGCCCTGCGTTAACTGGAAATTGTTCAGCTTCCAGCCTCTTTGTAAGTTGTTCTTTTTGCCTGTAGTTGTTCTTTGCTGACCCTCAAGGAATCTTGGTTATACAGGTGCTGCTTTGAATTTAGCCCACGACTGAAGGAGACATCCTTGCAGATTCCTAGAACTCTTCTTTGTAGTTCTCATCTTTCCCTGTAACTGTCGTGTGTGTGTCAGGCACCTCAGCCTCCCTGAACTCTGATCTCTGCCTCCTTGGCAAGATTGGTATATTCTGCTTGCCTTCCCTATATTGCTGTCTAGAAAGTGCCTCCAGGTGAAAAGCTGGGTGATCACAGGGCTCAGCTAATGTGTTAGCCTTTCCTCAGGAGTCACCACTGGGTGCTGCCTCTTGTTCTGTACCTGAAAAACTTTTTTTTTTTTTTCCCCATAAATTTTGTCCAGTTTTCTAGTTATTTTCAGTGGCAGGGCAAGTATCAGATCGGTTAACTCAGTCTATACATGTCTTCTTTTTGTTTCTTTGTTGTATTTTATTTGTTCAGTGATTCATTAAAGAGACAGGTTTGTCTGGCTACTGGGAAGTACCACAGTGTGGGTTTTGCTAACTGCATTCCTCTAGTACCACTGAACATTTTCCCTTGTCGTTTATATTTCTTGGTAATTGCTTAGTCATATTGAGAGTCCAGATTCAGTTTCATTTTTGTTTGGCAGGAATACTTAGTAAAAGATGTTTGTATACTTCCATCAGGAGGCATCTGTTGTCTAGATGTCCCTCTTTTTCTTGATGTTACTAGCAATTGGTGACATTGATTAGCATGTCTGTATTATAGGCTGTGGAATGATAACTGTCTACTTATAGCATTCCCACATCATTTAAAGGTTGGGACACTTCTACAAAGAGAAACTTAATAATCAACTGTTCTTTATACTGAGATTGGTTTGTATAGTTGCTGCTGCTGCTAAGTCACTTTAGTTGTGTCCGACTCTGTGCGATCCCATAGACAGCAGCCCACCAGGCTCCCCAGTCCCTGAGATTCTCCAGGCAAGAACACTGGAGTGGCTTGCCATTTCCTTCTCCAATGATGAAAGTGAAAAGTGAAAGCGAAGCTGCTCAGTCCTGTCCAACTCGCAGTGACCCCAGGGACTGCAGCACCAGGCTCCTCCGTCCATGGGATTTTCCAGGCAAGAGTACTGGAGTGGGGTGCCATTGCCTTCTTGGCAGTATAAATATTTGATTCTTTCTGTTTAAATAGTTTTCAAAATAATGAGTTGTCTTACCAGCATTATCCAAAGATGCCCCAAAGGTTTATGTGTTTCTTCTAACTCTTTTCTAAGAATCATTATGATGCATGAATTTTAAAGTATTTGGTTTGTTATAATCCACAGTAGTTATTATTCTTATCAGTGCTCAGTCTCTCCCATTTTTGGTTACTGGGAGCCTCTTTAGCTTTGCTCCTGGGCTCTTTTGACGTCATCTCATGGTCGTTGATACCTTCCTTGCTTTCTAGTGTAACAAGATGTTCCAAGCTCATTTTGTACATTTCCTGCCCAGATCTTGAAGGAGCTATTTCTCTAAAGAGTCTTTTTTTCCTTTCACTGGGAAATGGTATTCAGAGGCAACATTCTGGATACTAAGATTACTTACTGCTTTAGAGTTGGCCATCATTTCTAGGCCTTTTCAGAGGACAAAGCTAGGATATAAGGGAGGATATTTTTATGTGACTATTCATTATGATGCCATTTGGATATTCCCAATCAGAGTTCCAGATACTGATGGAATTTTACTTAAGCACATCTATCTGATATTGTATTTTCTTTCTCTGATGTTGGAAATCCCAGTTTTTAATGACATCAACATAATTATTTATTTATTTTACAATATTCACATAACAGTATTAAAAATACCATATCAACACTACCACCCACAATGTGTTGCTGAAAATATTGCAAGGGTATTTTGCAGCTCTTTTTGTCTTTAACCTGTATCCCACTGGGGTATCCTTGAAAATAATCCTTTTATGTTGTCCTGCCACTTAGCAGCAGCAGCAGCAGCCATTAAGTTGACATAGTTAGGTTAGTTGTTTCATTTTTGTTTTTCAATTTTTAGGGATTTTTTAAAAAAGATTTTTAAATTTTCTAATTATCTAACAAATTTACAAGAGCCAAAGTCAATTTGTAGAACAAAGTCTGTTCAGAGAAGTCTAACTTTTGTCCTATTTCCTTCCAACCTGTTGATATGTTCCTCTATAGGTAATTTTAGCAAATGACTTCTGCATCTGGGCTTTCTATGTGGCGCTAGTGGTAAAGAGCTTGCCTGCCAATGCAAGAGACATAAGAGATGCAGGTTCAATCCCTGGATCAGGAAGATTCCCCTAAAGAAGGAAATGGCAACCCACTCCAGTATTCTTGCCTGGAGAATCCCACGGACAGAGGAGCCCTGTGAGCTACAGTCCATGGGGTTCGCAAAGAGCTGGACACGACTGAGCGACTTTCAATTTTCTGAATCTAACCAAGGTAGATTTATAGATACCAGCTTTACTCTCCCAACTAAAACAGCTAAAAAGAAAAAAACTGAGACAAAATACATGACACAGTGGTTTTCAAGTCATGAGGCAACAAAGAACAGTAGTTTCTGAAAGCTGGAGAACAGATGCCATGAGGTTTGCAGTTGTCACATCTCACTGTGTTGAGAGAGTTCCCAGGCTGTGGCACAGAGGGGAGAACCCCTGAACTGAGGAAATGGAGCTGAAAGTCCAGGAGAAGCAAAGCAGCCTGGATTCACAAGGTGGAAGCCCAAGAGGAGAGCTACACAGAGAGCCAGCCCTGGGGATTTTCGAAAGGCCCCTGAGTATTCACCAGAGTACTGATCACACATGAGGGTGACAGACGACTTAAAGGCAGAGAGTGACTTTGATCTAGTGAGTAGAAGAGACAGTTGCTGACACAGGGCCAGGAATAGTGCCTCGTAATTCTAAGGGTATTGGGTAGAGTCTCAGAAGGCTCTTGCCTCAGCCTAAATGCTGTTCATGTCCTCCTTAACAAATCTTAAAAGACACAATAGAACCAAAGTGTTCTCCAGCAATTTACCTGTATCCCAGAACAAAGCTTAAGAATATCTGGTATATTAGTCAGGGTTCTCTAGAGAAGCAGAACCAGTAGGATATACATACAAGGAGAGATTTATTTTAAGGAATTGAGTTACAAATGGAGGCCAAGAAGTCCCACAGTCTGCAGTCTGCAAGCAGGAGACCCTGTAAAGTTGGGTTATAATCAGTCCAAGCCCAAAGACCTGAGAGCCAGGGGAACTGATTCTTCCCTTGGTCTGAGGGCCTGAGAACCAGGAGCACCAGGAGCAGAAGACTGATGTTCCAGCTTGAGCAATCAGGAAGGAAGGGACAAATTTTTCCTTCTGCATTTTGTTGTCTTCAGGGCCTTGATGGGTTGAATGATCCCCACTCACAGTGAGGAGGCCAATCTACTTTACTTATTGTATCAATTCAAATGCTAATCTCATCTGGAAACCCACAAAGACATACCCCCAAATAACATTTAATCTGGGTACCCTGCTGCTGCTAAGTCACTTCAGTCGTGTCCGACTCTGTGCGACCCCATAGACAGAAGCCCACCAGGCTCCCTCGTCCCTGGGACTCTCCAGGCAAGAACACTGGAGTGGGTTGCCATTTCCTTCCCCAATGCATGAAAATGAAAAGTGAAAGTGAAGTCGCTCAGTCGTGTCCGACTCTTAGCGACCCCATGGACTGGAGCCTACCAGGATCCTCCGTCCCTGGGATTTTCCAGGCAAAAGTACTGGGGTGGGGTGCCATTGCCTTCCCCGGGGTACCCTAGGATCAGTCAAACTGATGTAAAAAATTGACCATCACATTTATTCACAAAGTATAGCATCCTGTCAAAGATTATCAGGCGTGCAGAGGCAAGAAAAGATGATCTGTGATGAGAAAAATCAGCCAAAGCCAACAAAGAACTGTCAGAGATGTTAGAACTATATGATGGTATTAAACAGTTATTCCTGCCATATTTCAGATATTTAAAAAGTTAATGTAGAGACATGAAAAATATTTTTTAGAAAAGATCAAGTCACACTTCTAGAGATGAAATGCCTCTGGTGAAAATATACTATGTGGGATTAATGCTAGACTAGACATTGTTGATGAAAAGATTAGTGAACTTGAAGATACAGCAATAGAAGACATCTAAAAGGAAACATATAGGGGGAAAAAAGAAAACTGAACTGATTATCAGTGAGCTGTGGGGACACTTTTCAAGCAATCTAATACATTTAACTGGAATCCCTGGAGGAAAGGATAGAGAGGTATTCAGAAAATTATTTGAGGAAATAAAGGATGAAAAATTCCTAAACTTTATGAAAGCTGTACCTACAGAGCCAAAAAGTTCAGTGAAACCCAAGTATGAAAAGCATGAAAAAAACTACACAAAGGTATGTGCTTGTGCTCAGTTGCTCATCATGGCCAACTTTTTGTGACCCCACGGAGTATAGCCTACTAGGCTCCTCTGTACATAGAATTTCCCAGGAAAGAATACTGGAGTGGGTTGCCATCTTCTCCTCCAGGGGATCTTCCCGACCCAGGGATCAAATGGACATATATAATAATCAAACTGCACAAAGTAAGTGATAAAGAGCAGTATTAGCCAGAGAAAAGAGACATTTAGGAACTAAGATAACATTGACATCACATTTCTTATTGGGAACAAGGCATGGGAGAATATAGTAGAATAATATCTTTTAATATACTTGAGAAACACTGTTGATCTCCAACATTATACACAACAAAATATTTTTCAAAAATGAAGACTCTTTCCCCGCCCCACCCCCTCCACCTCAGCATACAAGAGCTGAAAAAATTTCACCAGGATACCTGTACCATAAGAAATGTTAAGGGAAAACCTTTGCTGCTAAGTCACTTCAGTCGTGTCCAACTCTGTGCGACCCCAGAGATGGCAGCCCACCAGGCTCCCCTGTCCCTGGGATTCTCCAGGCAAGAACACTGGAATGGGCTGCCATTTCCTTCTCCAATGCATGAAAGTGAAAAGAAAGTGAAGTCACTCAGTTGTGTCCAACTCTTAGCTACCCCATGGACTGCAGCCTTCCAGGCTCCTCTGTCCATGGCATTTTCCAGGCAAGAGTGCTGGAGTGGGGTGCCATTGCCTTCTTCAAAGGGAAAACCTTTAGGCATAAGAAAAATGACGAGAGACGGATATAATGGACCTACATAGAGTAATGATGAAAAGTATATGGCTAAATATATAAAAACCATTATCTTATTACTTAAATATCTTTAAAAGTTAATTTTCTGTTTAAAGAAAAATATCAGTGTATAATGGGGTTTACAAAATATGTAAAGAATAATATATATGACAACAATAGTATTTATACTATTGATCAGGAGAGAGAGAAAAGGTGATAACTCTTGTAAAAGTCTTATTGCATACATGAAGTAGTACAGTATCACTTGAACGTAGACTGTGATCGTTGATCATTTAAAGATGTATAGTATAATAGTATAGGTGTATACTATAGTATGGGCTTCCCTGGTGGATCTGACTGTGAAGAATCCACTTGCAATGCAGGAGATCTGGGTTTGATCCCTGGGTGGGGAAGATCCCGTGGAGAAAGGGATGGCAACCCACTCCAGTAATCTTGCCTGCAGAAACCCATGAACAGAGGAGCCTGGTTGACTACAACCCATGGGATCGCAAAGAGTTCAGATCAGATCAGTCGCTCTGTCGTATCCGACTCTTTGCGACCCCATGAACTGCAGCACGCCAGGCCTCCCTATCCATCACCAGCTCTCGGAGGTCACTCAGACTCATATTCATCGAGTCAGTGATGCCATCCAGCCATCTCATCCTCTGTTGTCCCCTTCTCCTCCTGCATCAGAGTCTTCTCCAATGAGTCAACTCTTCGCATGAGGTGGCCAAAATACTGGAGTTTCAGCTTTAGTATCATTCCTTCCAAAGAAATCCCAGGGCTGATCTCCTTCAGAATGGACCGGTTGGATCTCCTTGCAGTCCAAGGGACTCTCAAGAGTCTTCTCCAATACCACACTTCAAAAGCATCAATTCTTCGGCGCTCAGCCTTCTTCACAGTCCAGCTCTCACATCCATACATGACCACAGGAAACACCATAGCCTTGACTAGGCGAACCTTTGTTGGCAAAGTAATGTCTCTGCTTTTCAATATGCTATCTAGGTTGGTCATAACTTTCCTTCCAAGGAGTAAGCATCTTTTAATTTCATGCCTGCAGTCACCATCTGCAGTGATTTTGGAGCCCAGAAAAATAAAGTCTGACACTGTTTCCACTGTTTCTCCATCTATCTCCCATGTAGTGATGGGACCAGATGCCATGATCTTTGTTTTCTGAATGTTGAGCTTTAAGCCAACCTTTTCACTCTCCACTTTCACTTTCATCAAGAGGCTTTTTAGTTCCTCTCCACTTTCTGCCATAAGGGTGGTATCATCTGCATATCTGAGGTTATTGATATTTCTCCCTGCAATCTTGATTCTAGCTTGTGTTTCTTCCAGTCCAGCATTTCTCATGATGTACTCTGCATATAAGTTAAATAAACATGGTGACAATATACAGCCTTGACGTACTCCTTTTCCTATTTGGAACCAGTCTGTTGTTCCATGACCAGTTCTAACTGTTGCTTCCTGACCTGCATACAGCTTTCTCAAGAGGCAGATCAGGTGGTCTGGTATTCCCATCTCTTTCAGAATTTTCCACAATTTATTGTGATTTACACAGTCAAAGGCTTTGGCATAGTCAATAAAGCAGAAATAGATGTTTTTCTGGAACTCTCTTGCTTTTTCCATGATCCAGCAGATGTTGGCAATTTGATCTCTGGTTCCTCTGCCTTTTCTAAAACCAGCTTGAACATCAGGAAGTTCACGGTTCACATATTGCTGAAGCTTGGCTTGGAGAATTTTGAGCATTACTTTACTAGCGTGTGAGATGAGTGCAATTGTGCGGTAGTTTGAGCAATCTTTGGCATTGCCTTTCTTTGGGATTGGGATGAAAACTGACCTTTTCCAATCCTGTGGCCACTGCTGAGTTTTCCAAATTTGCTGGCATATTGAGTGCAGCACTTTCACAGCATCATCTTTCAGGATTTGAAATAGCTCCACTGGAATTCCATCACCTCCACTAGCTTTGTTCCTAGTGATGCTTTGTAAGGCGCACTTGACTTCACATTCCAGGATGTCTGGCTCTAGGTCAGTGATCACACCATCATGATTATCTGGGTCGTGAAGCTCTTTTTTGAACAGTTCTTCTGTGTATTCTTGCCACCTCTTCTTAATATCTTCTGCTTCCATTATGTCCATACCATTTCTGTCCTTTATCGAGCCCATTTTTTCGCAAAGAGTTAGATATGACCAATCGACTAAGCACACACACATGTAGTATAGTATAAACTCTAAATCAGCCGCTAAAACAACAAAACAAGGAATTACACTATCAGATGATAATTAGTATCATTAAAAAGACTTGATCTAAAAGAAGGTAGAATAAGAGGAAAAAAGGGAACAAAGAACAGATGGGATAAGTAGAAAAAAAAAAGATGCTGGGCTTAAAATTAACCACATTAAGCCACAGACTAGGAGGGAGTCATTATAAAGCATATATCTTATAAAGGACTTATATCCCAATTATATGAAGAACTCTCAAAATTCACTAAGAAAAAACAGGCCAGTAAAATAACAGTTCACCAAAAAAGATGTGGATAGCAAATAAGCACATTAAAAAAATAAAAAGCTTGACATCATTAATTATGCTGCTGCTGCTGCTGCTAAGTCGCTTCAGTCGTGTCCGACTCTGTGCGACCCCATAGATGGCAGCCCACCAGGCTCCCCCGTCCCTGGTGCTCTCCAGGCAAAAACACTGGAGTGGGTTGCCATTTCCTTCTCCAATTCATGAAAGTGAAAAGTGAAAGTGAAGTCGCTCAGTAGTGTCCAACTCTGTACGACCCCATAGATGGCAGCCCACCAGGCTCCTCCGTCCATGGGATTTTCCAGGCAAAAGTACTGGAGTAGGGTGCCATTGCCTTCTCCCATTAATTATGAGAGAAATGCAGATTTAAACCATCATGACTAAATAATGACTGAAATTAAAAACACTTCCCCAAGTGTTGGGGAAGGTGTGGAGGGACTGGAAATACCATACACTGCACATGGGGATATAAAATGGTACCACCACCTTGGAAAATAGTTGGTCAGTTTCTTAGAAAGGTAGGCATACACCTGTCAAATGATCTAGCCATTCTTCTACCAAGCACAGATTATACATCCATAGAAGGCCTTGTATATCAAGGTTTGTAGCAGCCCAGTTTGCAAAAGTCAAAAAGTGGAGGGAAAAAAATGTCCATCAGCTGGTTAGTAAATGAATTGTGGTTTATCCATACAATAAAATGCTACTCGGCAGTAAAATAGTAATGACTTATTGATCTATGCAGCAACACAGATGAATCTCAAGTTATACTGAGTGAGAGAAGCCAGAGAAAATAGAATACATAGTGAATTACTCCATATATATAAAACAGTAGGAAATGCAAACTAATCAATTAGGACTGAAATTCTGCTTAAGGGCAGGGAGGAGTGACAAGTGGCAGGAGGTGGGGTTACCAAGGGGATGATGAGACTTTTGGAGGTGAAAGGTATGTTCATTATCTTGAACGTGATGTTTTCATAGATGTATTCATCTGTCAGAACTTATCAGATTGTGCGCTTTAAATAAGTGTAGTTTATTGCATGTCAGTTTTACCTAAAAGCTTTAAAATTCTTCTCTCATATATATATATATATATATATATACATATACATATACACACACACACATATATATGAAATCAAACCCTAGTGGTATATAGAATTATTTCATTTCTTTTTTCCAGTTTCATACTACAGTTGACCCTTGAACAATCCAAGTTTGAATTGCTTGGATCCCTACTTATACATGTTTGGGTTTTTTTTCCAGTAAATGCATACTACAATGCTACACAGTCCACAGTTGGTTGAATCCTCGGAGGCAGGAGGACTCTTGCCTAAGGAGAGCCCACTAACTGTGAACTATGTGGGGATTTTTGACTGCACCAAGGGTTAGTACCTCTAACCTCTCTGCTGTTCAGTGGTCAGCTGTATATTTTAATGTATTCAACAGTTCTGTCATTGGACAGTTTGGTTACTTCCAATCTTTTGTTATTATAACAAGGCTTTGTACATATATCTTTCTAGCATTTGTTATTCTAGTTCTAATATCTTTGAGATAGATCTTAAGAAGTGGGATTGTTGTCTCAGAGGTTATTACACAGGTGGTTTTGGGGAGATATTGCTAGATTCTTATTCATAGGGGTTTGTATCATTTTGTATAATTCTTGTTCATAGGGGTTTATATCATTTTGTATAATGATCAGTAATGTATGAGAGTACCCATTTCCTCTGCATTCTCTCACTAAAAGAGTATGTTGTTAAATGTTTGGATCTTGCCAATAGAAGTGAGAAATGGTATCTCAATATAGGTTTAATTTGTACTTTTTTTATTATGAGTGAGACAGAGCATGTTTCCCTATGTCTGTGAGCTCTTCTCTTCCTGCTTCTTTCCTGAGAACTATCTTCATTTTTTCTGCTCATTTTTCTGTAGGCTTGCTGGCCAGCTTCTCTATTTGTAAAGTTCTTTATTCTTTAGGAATATTAACCCTTTGTAATAAATTTCAAATAATTTTTTCCTTGGGTTTTCACTGTCAAACTTTGTTTAGTTTAGTCCAAGGGCTGGATGCTTTTTTTTTTTTTTTAATTTCTAAGTAATCAAGTTCACAAATCTTTTCCTTTAGATCTTGAGACATAATTAGGAATGTTTTCCTCACTCCTAGTAATCAAGAAAATTAACCAATCTGATCACATGGACCACAGCCTTGTCTAACTCAATGAAACTATGAGCCATGCTGTGTAGGGCCACCCAAGACGGATGGGTCATGGTGGAGAGTTCTGACAAAATGTGGTCCACTGGAGAAGGGAATGGCAAACCACTTCAGTATTCTTGCCTTGGGAACCCCAAGTATGAATAGTATGAAAAGGCAAAAAGATAGGACACTGAAAGATGAACTCCCCAGGTCAGTAGGTGCCCAATATGCTACTGGAGATCAGTGGAGAAATAACTCCAGAAAGAATGAAGAGACAGAGCTGAGCAAAAACAACACCCAGTTGTGGATGTGACTGGTGATGGGAGCAAGTCCAATGCTGTAAAGCGCAATACTGTATAGAAACCTGGAGTGTTAGGTCAATGAATCAAGGGAAGGAAGTGGTCAAACAGGAGATGGCAAGAGTGAACATCGACATTTTAGGGATCAACAAACTAAAATGGACTGATAGGTAAATTTCACTCAGATTACCATTATACCTAATACTGTGGGCAAGAATCCCTTAGCAGAAATGGAGTAGCCGTCATAGTCAACAAAAGAGTCTGAATGCAGTACTTGGATGCAATCTCAAAAATGACAGAATGATCTCTGTTTGTTTCCAAGGCAAGCCATTCAGTATCACAGTAATCCAAGTCTATGCCCCGACCAGTAAAGCTGAAGAAGCTGAATTTGAACAGTTCTATGAAGACCTACAAGACCTTCTAGAACTAACACCCAAAAAAGATGTCCTTTTCATTATACGGGACTGGAATGTAAAAGTAGGAAGTCAAGAAATACGTGGAGTAACTAGCAAATTTGGCCTTGGAGTACAGAATGAAGCAGGGCAAAGGCTAATAGAGTTTTGCCATGAGAATGCACTGGTCATGGCAAACACCCTCTTCCAACAACACAAGAGAAGACTCTACACACGGACATCACCAGATGGTCAATACCGAAATCAGATTGATTATATTCTTTGCAGCCAAAGATGGAGAAGCTCTATACAGTCAGCAAAACAAGACTGGGAGCTGACTGTGGCTCAGATCATGAACTCCTTGTTGCCAAATTCAGACTGAAATTGAAGAAAGTAGGGAAAACCACTAGACCATTCAGGTATAACCTAAATCAAATCCCTTACGATTATACAGTGGAAGTGAGAAATAGATTCAAGAGATTAGATCTGATACACAGAGTGCCTGAAGAACTATGGATGGAGGTTCGTGACATTGTACAGGAGACACGGATCAAGACCATCCCCAAGAAAAAGAAATGCAAAAATGCAAAATTGTTGTATGAGAAGGCTTTACAAATAGCTGTGAAAAGAAGAGAAGTGAAAGGCAAAGGAGAAAAGGAAAGATACACCCATTTGAATGCAGAGTTCCAAAGAATAGCAAAGAGAGATAAGAAAGCCTTTCTCAGTGATCAATGCAAAGAAATAGAAGAAAACAATAGAATGGGAAAGACTAGAGATCTCTACAAGAAAATGAGAGATACCAAGGCAACATTTCATGCAAAGATGGGCTCAATAAAGGACAGAAATGGTATGGACCTAGCAGCAGCAGAAGATATTAAGAAGAGGTGGCAAGAATACACAGAAGAACTGTACAAAAAAGATCTTCATGACCCAGATAATCACAATGGTGTGATCACTCACCTAGAGCCAGACATCCTGGAATGCGAAGCCTTAGGAAGCATCACTATGAACAAAGCTAATGGAGGTGATGGAATTCCAGTTGAGCTATTTCAAATCCTAAAAGATGATGCTGTGAAAGTGCTACACTCAGTATGCCAGCAAACTTGGAAAACTCAGCAGTGGCCACAGGAAAAGGTGGCTGGGAAAGGTCAGTTTTCATTCCAGTCCCAAAGAAAGGCACCAGCCAGGTTTCAACAGTATGTGAACCATGAACTTCCAGATGTTCAAGCTGGATTTAGAAAAGGCAGAGGAACCAGAGATCAAATTGCCAACATCTGCTGGTATGACCTAAGTAAAATCCCTTATGATTAGACAGTGGAAGTGAGAAATAGATTTAAGGGACTAGATCTGATAGACAGAGTGCCTGATGAACTATGGACGGAGGTTTGTGACACTGTACAGGAGACAGGGATCAAGACCATCCCCAAGAAAAAAGAAATCTAAAAAAGCAAAATGGCTGTCTGAGGAGGCCTTACAAATAGCTGTGAAAAGAAGAGAAGTAAAAAGCAAAGGAGAAAAGGAAAGATACACCCAGTTGAATACAGAATTCCAAAGAATAGCAAGGAGAGATAAGCCTTCCTCAGCAATCAATACAAAGAAATAGAGGAAAACAATAGAATAGGAAAGACTAGAGATCTCTTCAAGAAAATTACAGATACCAAAGGAACATTTCATCCAAAGATGGGCTCAATAAAGGACAGAAATGGTATGGACCTAACAGAAGCAGAGATATTAAGAAGAGATGGCAAGAATACACAGAACTATACAAAAAGATCTTCACGACCCAGATAATCACAATGGTGTGAACACTTACCTAGAGCCAGACATCCTGGAATGTGAAGTCAAGTGCGCCTTACAAAGCATCACTAGGAACAAAGCTAGTGGAGGTGATGGAATTCCAGTGGAGCTATTGGAATTCCAGTGGAGCTATTTCAAATCCTAAAAGATGATGCTGTGAAAGTGCTGCACTCAATATGTCAACAAATTTGGAAAACTCAGCAGTGGCCACAGGACTGGAAAAGGTCAGTTTTCATCCCAATCCCAAAGAAAGGCAATGCCAAAGAATGCTCAAACTACCGCACAATTGCACTCATCTCACATGCTAGTAAAGTAATGCTCAAAATTCTCCAAGCCAGGCTTAATCAATACATGAACCATGAACTTCCAGATGTTCAAGCTGGTTTTAGAAAATACAGAGGAACCAGAGATCAAATTGCCAACATCCAATGGATCATGGAAAAAGCAAGAGAGTTCCAGAAAAACATCTATTTCTGCTTTATTGACTATGCCAAAGCCTTTGACTGTGTGGATCACAATAAATTGTGGAAAATTCTGAAAGAGATGGGAATACCAGACCACCTGATCTGCCTCTTGAGAAATCTGTATGCAGGTCAGGAAGCAACAGTTAGAACTGGACATGGAACAACAGACTGGTTCCAAATAGGAAAAGGAGTATGTCAAGGCTGTATATTGTGACCCTGCTCATTTAACGTATATGCAGAGTACATCATGAGAAACGCTGGGCTGGATGAAGCACAAGCTGGAATCAAGATTGCTGAGAGAAATATCAATAACCTCAGATATGCAGATGACACCACCCTTAGGGCAGAAAGTGAAGAAGAACTAAAAAGCCTCTTGATGAAAGTGAAAGTGGAGAGTGAAAAAGTTGGCTTAAAGCTCAACATTCAGAAAACGAAGATCATGGCATCTGGTCCCATCACTTCATGGGAAATAGATGGAGAAACAGTGGAAATAGTGGCTGACTTTATATATTTTTGGGCTCCAAAATCACTGCAGATGGTGATTGCAGCCATGAAATTAAAAGACACTTACTCCTTGGAAGGAAAGTTATGACCAACCTAGACAGCATATTAAAAAGCAGAAACATTACTTTGTCACCAAAGGTCTGACTAGTCAAGGCTGTGGTTTTTCCAGTAGTCATGTATGGATGTGAGAGTTGGACTATAAAGAAAGCTGAGCGCTGAAGAATAGATTTCCTTTAGGATGGACAGGTTTGATCTCAGTCCAAGGGGCTCTCGAGTCTTCTTCAACACCACAGTTCTGGACTGTGGTGGAGATCCACAGATGGACTGCATGGAGATCCAACCAGTCCATCCTAAAGGAGATCAATCCTGGGTGTTCATTGGAAGGACTGATGTTGAAGCTGAAACTCCCAATATTTTGGCGACCTGATGCAAAGAGCTGACTCATTTGAAAAGACTCTGATTGAAGGCAGGAGGAGAAGGGGACGAGAGAGGATGAGATGGTTAGATGGCATCACCGACTAAATGCACATGAGTTTGGGTAAACTCCAGGAGTTGGTAATGGACAGGGAGGCCTGGCATGCTGTGGTTCGTGGGGTCGCAAAGAGTTGGACACAACTGAGTAACTGAACTGCACTAAACTGCTTCTTGGAAGAAAAGTTAAGACCAGCCTGCTGCTGCTAAGTCGCTTCAGTCGTATCCAACTCTGTGGGATCCCATAGACGGCAGCCTACCAGGCTCCTCCGTCCCCGGGATTCTCTAGGCAAGAATACTGGAGTGGGTTGCCATTTCCTTCTCCAATGCATGAAAGTGCAAAGTGAAAGTGAAGTCGCTCAGTCGTGTCTGACTCTTAGCGATCCCATGGACTGGAGCCTACCAGGCTCCTCCATCCATGGGATTTTCCAGGCAAGAGTACTGGGGTGGGGTGCCATTGCCTTCCCCGAAGACCAGCCTAGATAGCACATTAAAAAGCAGAAACATTACTTTGCCAACAAAGATCCGTCTAGTCAAAGCTATGGTTTTTCCAGTAGTCATGGATGGATGTGAGAGTTGGACTATAAAGAAAGCTGAGTGCCAAAGAATTGATGCTTTTGAACTGTGTTGAAGATTTTTGAGAGTCCCTTGGACTGTGAGATCAAACCTGCCCATCCTAAAGGAAATCAGTCCTGAATTGGAAAGACTGATGTTTAAGCTGAAGCTCCAATACTTTGACCATCTATGCGAAGAACTGACTCATTTGAAAAGACCCTGATACGGGGAAAGACTGAAGGCGGCAGGAGAAGGGGAGGACAGAGGTTGGATGGTATCACCGACTCAATAGGTATGAGTTTGAGTAAGTTCAGGGAGTTGGTGATGTTAGGGAGGGCTGGAGAGCTGCAGTCCATGGGGTTGCAGTGAGTCGAGTCGAACAGGACTGAGTGACTGAACTGAATAATCAAGAAATTCATCCATATTTTTTCTTGTACTTACTTGTTCTCATTTTTACATTCAGGTTTCTGACCTAGTTGGAATTTATCCTTGTGGACAGTGAGGGAAAAAAAAAATCCCATTTTTATTATTTTCCACTTGGTTATCTAGGTATGTCAACGCCACGTGTTAAAAAGTCTGTTTTTCTCACAGCTGACTCTTACTGTACTATAAATTGTCAATGTAGTTGGGTCTATTTCTAGAAAATCTATCCTGTTCCATGTTCTGTCTGTATGTATTCTTGGGCCGGTACCATACTTTTTAAATTATGGAGTATGCCTTTAGCCCACTACCCCCGCTTCTATTTCTAGCTTTCCCTGCTTAATTGTTTTTCTGAATTGACTTTATATTCAACTCATAAATATACATACCTTTAAACATCTAAAAACGTCAGCCCCTCCACCCCCCAGGGTTAAATATTTTTATTATCTTCCACTCTTAGAACGCGATTTCCAGACTGTTGCTTGTCCTTTTCCACAAATCCTAAAACGGTAAAATGTGGGACTCAGAACTCACCCCGCTGGCATAAGTGTAATGACAAGATTCCCTAGAATTATACTTCTTAGAGGGGCATCAGCGAGAACGTGGGCGCATTACGAACATTAGGAAGCCTGAAAGGGAAAAAGTGAGCCAGAGACCGCAGAAGGCCGGGAAGGAACCTGGCCCTGCGTCGCGGCCGAGGCGGAGGGTGGTCCATCAGAGGGACCGGGAGCGGCTGGCGTCTCAGCACCTGAAGATAAAAGGGTCTAGCTCTGGGCAGGCGTGAATGGGCCACCTTTCTCCTTTCCCCCAGCCTCAGCTGATTGTCCTCGAAACTCCCGGGCCGAGGGAATCGCGCTTTCTCTCCCAGTTGCTGAGCCGTTCCGTCTCCCCTTCCTGTTACTCGGTGTCTTTGCTTTTCTCCCCCCGCCCGCCGCCCCGCTCGACCGTTGGTTTCTTCCGCCGTGGCCCCGCCCCCTGCCGGCCCGGCCCCCGTAGGTATCGGTACTTCCGCCCGGGGCCTTGTATTATGACGTGTTTTCTAGGAGGCGCGGGGCAAAAGTACCAGCGGCCGAGGAAGGCGAAGTTCAGTCCGAGTTTCCGCCCCCTGAGCCGGGTCTTTTCCGAAGGAGGAAGCGGTGTTTTGGTGCTGTCCCACCGGGAAGCGTCGGCCGCGCTCCGCTGTCCCGTCACGATGGACTCAGTACCTGCCACTGTGCCTTCTGTCACCTCTTCCCCGGGGGACGCGGAGCTTTTGGGACCCCTGTCGGTGCTCTACGCAGCACTCATAGCCAGGCTCCTGGAGGTGACGGCCCTCTCCCCCAGCTCTGGCAGGCGGGTGGACGAGTTCCGAGGCGGAGTGGGTGCCCTGACCTGGCGGAGGAGAAATAGTGTGTCAGGCCGGAGACGGGCAGGGCGCTCCGGTTCTGTTTAAGGAGATAGTGGGAGTGTATTTGAGAAGGTTTTGTGGGTTTTTATTTTTTTTTTTATTGGGGGGGGGGAAGTACTTATGATGTGGCAGGGAGTGTGTTGCTCGTTCCGACTCTTAGCGCGGCTCCGTCCATGAGATCCAGGTTTGGGGGGGGGTGCCATTCCTCCCCGCAGTCGTGGTCAAAATAAGCGAGCATCACGTCCCTGCCGGTCGTTTTCACTTGACCCATGACACCGTTGGGGGATGGGGTCAGTACAACAGAAAATAGAAGCGGGGAGGAGTGTAATGCCTTGTTTGTAATGAAACAGAGTTTCTAGGAACCACTTAAAATTCAGAGCGGTCTATCTAGACCAGTTATCAGGAACTGTTTGAGGTTTCTCAGTGTTTGTCTTTATGTAAGTAGAAAACAGTTAAGACTTCAGATCTCAGAGGAAAAGCTAATTGTTTGTGGTGTTCATTATCACGCTTATTAGCACCCGTATAAAACTTCTATAGTAATGTTTCCGTTTTTTTTTTTTTTTAATGTGGCTTCTCAAATCATACAAATCAACTAAGAGAAAAAGGGTGATCCAGAGGGATTCTAGCCGTGTGTTGGGCAAAATGGTGTTTTGGAGACTGTTGCGAAATGGAAATATATGCGCCACATAGAGAGATTGAGATTTATAATATTTAAAAAGACTTCAAGCAAACAGAAAAGAGGAGGCTGCCAATATCTTCTTTTTATTTAAGCAATGGAAATACTGAAGAACGTTCAGGGGATTTCTGTCTAATGGAGATTGAATTAGATTTCTCTGTGATGCTTCATTGTAAACTCCTTTCAGGTTTCCCACTATTTCTAATGTTTCTCTTCCAGCTCCTTGCTACATTGCCTGATGATGTCCAGCCTGGGCCTGATTTTTATGGACTGCCATGGAAGCCTGTACTTATCACTGCCTCCTTAGGAATTGTTTCATTTGCCATTTTCTTCTGGAGAACTGTCCTTGCTGTGAGTAAACTAATTTATACTTTTAGACTCACTAAAACGGGAATATCACCGGCCCTTTTGCTTTTCTTTTAATTACTAACTTGAACTCAAATGAATGCTTATAGTCCAAGCTAACATTATAAAATAATTCAGTGTAATCTTTGTTGGTAAAGACTTAGGTGAACAAGATGTCATGTGTATAATCTCAGTGGGGAAACTTTAGTTTATAAATCAGAAGCCTTAAAAATGTTCATATCCTTTTGTATACTATAATACCATGTCAAGTAATCTATCCTAAAGAAACAACCAGTCATAAATTAAAATATACATGGGATGTTAAAAATGGCACCATATTAATTAGAGTGAAAACTTGACAGAACCTAAATGATCTGTTGTGGGGGCAGGTTATTAAATTATCGTACATCCATATAATGAGATATTAGGCAGCTCTTAAAATTTATGTATTTCAAAGACACTGGGGCACAGAAAATGCTCACAATTTAATGTTAAGTGGAAGAAAGCCACAACCAAGACTTTATAGTGTAGATAAACTGTTTATTATGTAAAAACATATATATGCACAGAAGAAATGCTGCAAATGGTAAAAATATATATCAAAAATTCAGTCTTTTTCCTTACATGTATGTTTCACATATTTTATAATTTGATCATATGCTGTTGTGTTCAGAAAACATCTTTTTATTTGGAAATACAGATTATATAGTGTCCAAAGACACTATTAAAATTTTTATTCCTTAGAGTCCTTTTCTGTGTGTAATTTGTCTTTCATGCTTATAGGTGTATGTATTCTCGTACAGATACATACTTAATGATCCTGTTTCATGGTCATCTAATGTAATTGGGGGAAAAGTTATTCTGTATAAATGAGCTTTGCAGATGAAAAGATTTCAGTCGAAGCTTAGCAGTTAAAGTGGCCAGAAGCATTTGATGTATGCATATCTTTCTAAAATTGAGTCTTCTGATTTCCTGATTCTCTCAGACATATCACTGTTAATAAGCTTTCTCTCCTTGCACAAGTGATTGTAAAATGATTTAAAAACAAAGGTCTTTTGCCTGGATTGTTGTGAAGACCCCTTAAATCTCATGGGGCTTTTCTTCAGCTACAAGAAAAAAAGAACAGACAGCAAAAACATTTTCTATTTTTTAGTCGTGATTCTCCCATCTCAAAACCTCTGACACAAGGTTATGTAGGCTTTATGTGCTAACTGCTGCCCCGTAGTCTCAACATTTGGGATCTTGTTCTGTATTCTCAGTGCCTGCTTCTTGCTTCTTCCTGCTTTCTCTTACCTGTTGATTTGGGTGAGAGGAGGATAAAGGAAGCTTACTTTCTCATTAGCAAGGCTGTGACATTAGGGAAATTGTCATTAATTTCCGTGTTGAAACAATGTAGTTTCTTATAGAGAGCATCATTAAAATGATGTTAGATACTATAATAATACTGAGATATCGGGGATGATTTGTGAACTGATCTGAGCATCTCATCACCATTTATGACATTTGACAAAGGGAGTAGGTTAGAGAGACATTCAGTAACACTTTTTAAAAAATTGAGTACTGTTTGGATTTTATTCTGTAATTCAGTGCTGACCCTAGGGGATGATTTAGAAGATACTGGCTGTTATTTCTCTTGTTGCTTGTGTATTTTCCTTTTGTTGTTGTTTAGTTGCTAAGTCTTGTCCAAATTTTCCCTCTGCAGTCTTTTCCCTTTTAGATTTATGACCTCCATTTTTAGGGAGTTGGGAAAATCAGATGGTCTAATTTATTCAATTTCTAAATTCACCCAGTAACCAACTCTGATTAGGATTTCTAAGATGTTTTCTGGTGGAAGAAACATATCTTAGTTCCCTGATTATGCCTGTAATTTGTTTCCTCAGAGTATTTTTCAGTTATCTTTGTTTCTAGATCTCATTCTGGCTATTTGGGGCTGTCAAATAAATGGTTTTGGGTAAATGAAACGTTAGTGTATTTAACAGGAAAAATGTTAGTCCTTTTTCACTTTTTTAAAATTAAGGTATAACAGACAAGTAATATACTAGTTTCAAGTGTGTAAAATAATGATTTGATGTTTGTATATATTGCAAAATGATTGCCAAAAGTCTAGTTGACAGTCCATCACCAATAACAGTTACAAGATTTTTTCCTTGCTTGGGATGGGAACTTTTAAGATCTGCTCTCTTAGCAGTTTTCAGATATCTAATAATCCCTTTCCATTATGGAACTTAAGTGCTCATTTACTAAGATTGATGCTCATTTAAAGGATACGTGAATGTATCTTTCATTGCAAAAATAAGATATTTACCTTAGTGCATTTATCCATCAGGAACTATTATGAAGTATCACTACCAATTACATTTGAAATGTTTTTTTTAGCCTTTTCCTCTTTAATCCTGTGGATCCTTATGCTTAATCAAACCATTGTTAAATTTTCATTTGGTTATGATTTGACTTGTCTTAAGAACTGTAATAATTCTGTTAGTAAGATGTCTTGACATCAGGCTTATTTTTTTCTCTTTTAGGTAAAGAGTAGAGTGTATCAAGGTAAATATTCAGGCTTATTTTGTTTTTGTGCTATACCCTGAGTATTGATATTTGATCTGAGTTTTATGTAAGCTAAAAGTAGAAATGGTGACATCTGATCTCTGATTAATTCCTGAATATTTTACTAATCCCGGGTTGTATGCTTAGATGACAGAGTAGATGGTGATGCTAGTAGGTGAGAGGAGATGAGGTGGAACAAATTGTGAGTGTAGGGAGAAGATTCAGTTTGACAGACTGACTTTGGATGTTGATATGTAATGCAATTTATTACCTGCGAACATGTTCCTGTGCTAATGATTAATTCAATACAGTAAATATTTAAGTAGATAATTTGAGGAATAGAGCTATATCAGTATGCTTGCATTTTCTGTTTCTATTTTCAAATGAAATATATTTGAAGTGATCACATTTTCTGAGAGGAAA
The DNA here is from genome assembly GCA_935064755.1 of Tragelaphus eurycerus. Classification (NCBI taxonomy): domain Eukaryota; kingdom Metazoa; phylum Chordata; class Mammalia; order Artiodactyla; family Bovidae; genus Tragelaphus; species Tragelaphus eurycerus. The sequence continues at coordinate 20,259,842 of CAKXYN010000003.1, forward strand.
GATGTCCACGAAGGGGAAAGATACTGAGCTAAAACATTTTACTATATTTCTTATCTTTGAAATAAATTTGAAGTGGAATCTCATTGAAATAAGGGTTATTATTATATTTTTCTTAAATTTTAATAATATGTTTATACCCTTATTACTATTAAACACAGATTTCTTTTTAAAAGCATAATAGTTCTGCTAAGTTCATTTACCTCAAAGTGCCAGATAACATGTCTTTGCTGCTAATACATTGGGTAATTCAATTTTTAGTGATCATGATAATTTTATGAATTTCCCACCCTTTTTAGTCACTGAACAGCAAATTTCTGAGAAGTTGAAGAATATCATGAAAGAAAACGCAGAACTTGTACAAAAATTGTCAAGTTATGAGCAGAAGGTATTATTCTTTCATTTCCTCTCCCCCGCATGGTTCTCTCTTGAGTTATTCCCTCCTGTCTTATAGTTCAGTTATTACAGTGTTTTTAAATCATATTTTTAAGTTTCATTATCTCCTACAAACTCTTCAAATATGAAGCAGTCATAATACATGTCTTACTGCTTTCTTCTCAGCGATCTCCTATTTGGAGATAAGTTTTGATAGCTCTATAATTTATGTTTCTAAAGTTTGAATGGTTTATTTTATATAGATCAAGGAATCAAAGAAACATGTTCAAGAAACCAAGAAACAAAACATGATTCTTTCCGATGAAGCAATTAAATTTAAGGTAAAAATTTCTTCTTTTTGAGATTACATTCTAAAAACTAAAGAAAAATAACGAATAGTTGTTTTTAATCCATTTTTTGGTAGGATAAAATCAAGAGTCTTGAAGAAACTAATGAAATTCTGGGAGACACAGCTAAAAGTTTACGCGCTATGTTAGAGTCTGAGAGAGAACAGAATGCCAAGAATCAGGACTTGGTAAGAGTTTTGCGGTTAAGTGTTGCTATAATTTGGCTTTTGAACTATTTTGTAGGTTGGGTAGAGTCATATTGAAAGTCAGGGAAGTGGAACCTAATTCTGTGTGTTTTTGTGGGATTTTCCCAAGTTACTATTTTTATGGGCCTAGAAAACATTTTTTGTCCTCTGCCCTGGGTAATTTTCACATTGCTTGGCCCTGCCGTTTGAAACATGTTGAGCAACGAAGAAATAGTTGCCCCTTTGTGTGGTCTTAGTACTTTGTTTTGATTTATTTTTGCATGTTTTCTTTCTAAAAATAAACTTTAAATGCTTGAACAGTTTTCGAATTATGTAGATGCAAAAATAATAGGGAATGTTCCCGTATATTGCACACCCAGTTAAGCTTGATCACCTGACTGAGGTAGTATTTGACAGGTTTCTCTGCTATGAAATTAACCCTTTTGCCATCCTTTGCATAGTATATTCTTTGCAAGAAGGTTACTGTGCACAACCCACAGTCAAAGCATGAAGAGTTAGGCTCCATCTCCGTGACAAGGCAGAGTATCTTTGTAAATTTTAGAATTCTGTTTCTGAGATTTGGCTCTTCTCCCTCAAGTGCAGCCATTTTTAGTTTAGCAAGAGAAGTTTTAAGTGACGTTGGGATTTTTTTTTTCTTGACCACTAGGAAAATTCAGTGATTTGAACTGCTTTAATTGATTTTTTTTTTTTTCATTTTCTTTGCTTTGACTTTTTTAATCTCATCATGTACCACATTATGTCATAACTAGGAAAGTTGTGAATGGTATGAAATGTTTATATCTTCAGTATTTTATTTCCTCATGTTTTTACATTCTTGACTTTTCTCATAGGCCAAAACTGGATCGTCTGCTTTTACTCAGTACCTAGGGGATAGCACTGGGATGTGTTTTGTTAATGTTTCTTCCTTTTATCATATATTCCAGGGTTTCTACTGCAATCCTAAAACATGTTTGTGCCCTTTTCCCCCCATTGCAGATATCAGAAAATAAGAAATCTATAGAGAAGTTAAAGGATGTTATCTCAGTGAATGCCTCAGAATTTTCAGAGGTAAAGCTCTACAATTCCTGCAAGATAGTAGTATGATATCTTAGTATTTTGAGGAGCAAACATTGATGTGTGCTAGGAAATGCAAAAAACCAATTAATATTAACCAATTAATATGAATTAATTGGAAAAGTGTAACTTTTTTTTGTGTTTTTCATTGGAATTACTGCACTAATAGCGGTGTTTTGCATTAGGTTCAAATTGCCCTTAATGAAGCTAAACTTAGTGAAGAGAAAGTGAAGTCTGAATGCCATCGGGTTCAAGAAGAAAATGTTAGACTTAAGAAGAAGAAAGAGCAGGTAAAGGAATGTTAGCATTATAGATTAAACTAGAAAACCAAGTATTGTTACTTCTTGGATATGATTTTAAGAAAATGAAGTATGTATGCAGAATTCTATTTTTAGGTATGCAAAGTATAAACTGTGCTCCCCAGATTGAGTGCATGTATACATTCTCCATCTGTTCTGGGTTTTCTGCTTTATACAATTCCCTGTAGCTATCAGACTGTTTAGTCTTTGTCTCATCCAGCACCAACCAGTTACTAACTTGAGTAGCCTCAAGGGGGCGATGGATTTGCTTAGACCAAAGAATTAGGTATTTGTTACCCTACTTTGAGGAGTTACTGCCTCTCTGACCAAGAGAAGGTTACAGGATGTGGAGTCTGGACATGGTAGGCAGTGAGCTATTACCCTTCTGTTCCTACTGGAAGTGAGTTATTTGAACTGGCAGCAGTTTTCTGCAGGATGCAGTGCACTAGACCCATGTCCTGACAGCTCTTAGGTTCTCACTGCAGTTCTGAGTGTTGGAGCCACTCTCTCCTCTCCTTTCACCAAAGCTGTAGCTCATAGTGACAAGCCAGAGAGAAGCACAGCTCCCCACTTCTCCGTCTTATTCATGTGGTCCTGCTGCCTCCTCTGCAAACATAATGTTTGGTAATTCATGTATTTTAACTTTTCAGTTGCAGCAAGAAATCAAAGACTGGAGTAAATCACATGCTGAGCTCAGTGAGCAAATCAGATCATTTGAGAAGTCTCAGAAAGATTTAGAAGTAGCTCTCACTCACAAAGATGATAATATTAATGTGAGTTCATTTTCTTGAATACATGCTTAATTCTCATAAATTCTCATGAAATCTGTGCAGTTGAAATTGAGAGGCTGTTTCTAATAAATATCCTTTTGCTTCTTTTCTAGGCTTTGACTAATTGCATTACACAGTTGAATCGGTTAGATTGTGAATCTGAATCTGAGGATCAAAATAAAGGAGGCAGTGAAGCAGATGAATTAGCAAATGGAGAAGTGGGAGGTACGATTGGTTTCTGGGAGGTTGGACCTCTTTGTACCTTCTTGTCTTTAAGTACACCGATGCTTTTTTCTGGGAACTGAATTTCCCATTAAGGGTTCCAGCTGTAGATGCCTGTCACTGAATTTGTACAGTCAGCCCTCCATATCTGTGGGTTTGCATCTGCAGATTTAGCGAACTGCATTTTGAAAATATTGGGAGGAGAAAAATTCCATAAAGTTCCAAAAAGCAAAGTTTCAATTTGCTTCATGCCAGCACCTGTTTACTTAGCATTTACATTGTATAAGGTATTATAAGTAACCTAGAGGTGAAATATGTGGGAGGGTCTGTGTAGGTTATGTTCAAATGTTGTACTATTTTATATAAAGTACTTGAGCATCCATAGGTTTTGGTTTCCTGTGGGGGGGTGGTGTGGGGAAGGAAGTCCGGAGCCAATCTCTAGTGGACACCGAGGGACTACAGGGCTTTGTGCACTGGCCTGAGGTGGTTACTGGGTTGTAGTACAGCTAGGCATGCAGTAAACACTGACATGGCTTTTCCATTCCATTGAGAGCTGGGTGTGTGCACTGGCGCCAAAGCAGCATCAGACCTGTCTCACTCCTCTGCATCCTGAACATTCTTCAGTAGGAGAAACTTGTTTCTCAGCTTCATGTCTACTGTATCGTAGCTCTGTGGTTTTAGGGCCGCAACCAATTTTCAAAGTACTGAGCTGCAGGGAGCTGTAAACTAACTAAGCAATGAGAGTGGAAGCTAAGGGGCAACAGTGTTTACTGATGAAGGAGTTATTTCTAGACACTGAATCCCGGGTTGAATGTTGCCCATATTGGGAGTGTTTTAAACTACCCCTGGTAGCAGGTTCAAGAGGAGAGAAGAGGAGTGAGTCTTTCTAAGTAAGATATTTGACTGGGGGCAGGTAGGTCCAAGAGAGAAGAAAAGCTATATTTCACATATCCCTTCTTGCTCAAGAACTGCATGGATGTTTTTACTATACAGACTGGGAATTCATTAATTTTTTCAATCTAACTTTGCAAATCTCTTGGAAGTCAAATAGCCTAAACAGTTCTTTTGGTTAGTTTGTTTTTTCTTTGAATGTTTGAACATGGTAATTGTTTGGGGGAAATCAAGAACATATAGTTAAACAGTAAGGAAGGAAAGAGCAATGAAATCCTTTTCTTTTTCTTCTTTTAGGTGACCGGAGTGAGAAGGTGAAAAATCAGATTAAGCAGATGATGGATGTTTCTCGGGTATAATCCTTTTTATAGAGTACTGTAATCCCCTGGAGAAGGAAATGGCAGCCCACTCCAGTATTCTTGCCTCAGAAATCCCACAGACAGGGGAACCTGGTGGGTTACAGTCCATGGGGTTGCAAGAGTCAGACATGACTAAGCGACTAAACCATCACCACTATAAGTGCCTGTGATAGTAATATTCTTACTATTAAGAATATTTAGAATTAGAGTATTTATTATTAAGAATAGTAAATATAAGACTATTTACTATCAAGAATTCTTACTTTTAAGAATATTTTTCTCTTCTGCAATTTTTAGACACAGACTGCAATATCAGTAGTTGAAGAGGATCTGAAACTTTTACAGTGTAAACTCAGAGCCTCCATGTCCACTAAATGTAACCTGGAAGGTAGGTTGCTTCTTAAAAAAACTTAAAAAATTGCTGTTGGAAAAATAAAGAATGACTTCCTCTTTCCATGTTTTTCACCCCCTTTAATACTGCCCCGCTCAACGAGTTCTCTGTTTCTTGTGCACACACACAAAAGTAAGATGTTTTATCCCCTGTAGACCAAATAAAGAAATTAGAAGAGGATCGCAGCTCACTTCAGTCTGCCAAAACTGTGCTGGAAGATGAATGCAAAACACTAAGGCAGAAAGTAGAGATTCTAAATGAACTCTACCAGCAGAAGGAGATGGCTCTACAAAAGTAAGATTATGGTGCTTCATTGCTAACAATATTGTCATCTAAATGCATGTACTACTGTAGATAATCTTGTCTTTTTTAAAGATTGTTTATTGTATTTTCTATCTATACTTAGTATAAATTTGGCTTTCTTCCTTTTCTACCCTGTTTCCCATAACTTGCATTTTTTTTCCATTTTGACTAATAGTCAGAAAGTATTGCCTGTAATTTACCTGAAGGGTGGTAGTTATTGGTACTAACAGTTGCTGTTCTGAAAGTGCTTCTTTTGTGATCTGTACCCTTTCTGCAGCTCCATCACTTATTCCAGTTTTCTTTGTTGTTGTCACTTACATCCTTCTTATTTGTCTTACATTTGTTCTAGTTCTTAATATAGCCTTTAAAAATCCTGAGTGATTTATAAGACATGATTTTTGGTAGAATCATTATACTTTAAAAGGAGTATTTAGTTACTGACAGTATTGTAAGTTTTTGGACTTAATACGGTCAAATATTCAGAGTATACATATATAATACATAAATATGGCAAGGTTATTAGGAGTTTTGAATTTAGAAATACCTGTTTGGTGTATTTAGGTATTAATCTTTTGAAATAGACATCTCAAATTAGGAGTTAGGTATCTTTTGAAAGATGTACTTTTGTAGTTCATTTAAAATTTTCTTCACAAAAATACCTGAATTCTATAAAAGTAGTTTATCGGTGGCGGTTGCGATTTGTGTTTGTTCCTGTAGTTCACTCTTTGGTGTTTATAGCAGTCTGTGAGAAAGCTGCTTTTGCTAAAGAAATTTAATCTTTTCCAAATGCTTTGGTTGCTATTGCCAGATGATGTTAAACATTGAAACCATACCACTGACTTTTTCTCTTAATTCTTTGCTCACCAAGAAATCAATTTAGATTTTCTGAGTTTTATTCAGGCCAGCTCTAAGTACCTGGTTTGCTTTTTCAGTTCAGTTCAGTTGCTCAGTCGTGTCCCGACGCTTTGCGACCCCATGAACCACAGCATGCCAGGCCTCCCTGTCCATCACCAACTCTCGGAGTCCACCCAAACCCATGTCCATCAAGTTGGTGATGCCTTCCAACTATCTCATCCTCTGTTGTTCCCTTCTCCTCCTGCCCTCAACCTTTCCCAGCATCAGAGTCTTTTCAAATGAGTCAGCACTTCGCATCAGGTGGCCAAAGTATTGGAGTTTGAACTTCAACATCAGTCCTCCCAATGAATACCCAGGACTGATCTCCTTTAGGAAGGACTGGTTGGATCTCCTTGCAGTCCAAGGGACTCTCAAGAGTCTTCTCCAACACCACAGTTCAAAAGCATCAGTTCTTCTGCGCTCAGCTTTCTTTATAGTCCAGCTCTCACATCCATACATGACAACTGGAAAAACCATAGCTTTGACTAGACAGACCTTTGCTGGCAGAGTAATGTCTCTGCTTTTGAATATGCTGTCTAGGTTGGTCATAACTTTCCTTCCAAGGAGTAAGCATTTTTTAATTTCATGGCTGCAATCACCATCTGCAGTGATTTTGGAGCCCCCCAAAATAAAGTCAGCCACTATTTCCACTATTTCCCCATCTATTTGCCATGAAGTGATGGGACAGGAGGCCATGATCTTCGTTTTCTGAATGTTGAGCTTTAAGCCATCTTTTTCACTCTCCACTTTCACTTTCATCAAGAGGCTTTTTAGTTCCTCTTCACTTTCTGCCATTAGGGTGGTGTCATCTGCGTATCTGAGGTTGTTGATACTTCTCCCAGCAATCTTGATTCCAGCTTGTGCTTCATCCAGCCCAGCGTTTCTCATGATGTACTCTGCATATAAGTTAAATAAGCAGGGTGACAATATACAGCTTGACGTTCTTTTCCTATTTGGAACCGTCTGTTGTTCCATGTCCAGTTCTAACTGTTTGCTTTAGACAAATATTTATCATTTCATTATTTATTATTACTTTTTAAAAAGCACTTCTCTGCCACTGGTAGTCATTTGAATTACCTGAATGGCAGTTGCCTTTGTGATACATAAAGTCAGTACGATACAACACTCTCCAGCATCCACCCAGTCACGTGTCAGGGCACACACTGCACTCCATCCCCAAAGCCATTGTGTGTGCTCAGACTCGAATCATCTCTTCTGCCACCCCTTACCTTAACTACTTACCTGTCTCCAGTTTCTCTTTCTTATACCTCTTGCAAAGTCTACAGCTGCTGGGACAAACTTCCCAAAATATGAGTCCTTTTATGTTGTCACGTGCTTAAAATCTGTCAAGGAGGCTCTTTTCCTTCAGGATCAATCTTGAACTCTCCAGCAGGCGCACAGGGCACTGCCCCTCTGTGATCCTGGGCGGCCTCTCCAGGTGCGTTTTCTGTGACTCCTGATGCTGCCTTAGCAGCCTGACCACGGTTCCTTCATGCCACTCTGAGCTTCTTTGTCATTATACATACTGCCTTTTCTGCAGTAAAAATGTCCTTTTACTTTATTTCCACCTGGCAGTCTCCTGCCTATTCAAATGGTTATGTGCCTTAAAATCTTTTCTGCAGTAAGTTGTGACGGAAGTAGGTGACTACTCAGAATACTCATTTTTTCCTTATAATGTAATTCCTTCTTTTTCCTTGTAATGTCATTTCTAATTATAATGTATTTAAATCTGTTAAGGTTTAAATCTGCTTATTGATATTTTCTTTGTATTTGGTGGCCTGTTTTGTGTTCTTTTTTCTGTTTCTTCTTTGTGTCTTTTAGGTTGTTTGAATATTTTTCAGAATTCTGCTTTTCCCCTGTGTAAGCTAGGTAGTTATTGGTTGCTTTAATTGTGTTCATGTAATTACTCTAAAGACGACAGCATGCATCCTGAACTTATTAAATTAATAGACATCCTGACTTAGATGCTCCTGCATTTTAATTCTTCGTATATTTGAACTCCACAAGTTGTTTTTATTGTCCACTATAGTGCTTTCCGGCCAGTAGTCACTTAATTTATAGGCATACCTCATTTTATTGCATTTTGCTTTATCGTGCCTTGCAGATACTACATTTCTTAGAAATGGAAGGTTTGTAGCAACCCTGAGTCAAGCAAGTCTGTCAGTACCATTTTTTTCAACAGCATTTGCTTACTTCATGTCTCTGTGTCATATTTTGGTAATTCTCACAGTATTTCAGACTTTTTCATTATTACTATATTTGCTGCGGTGATCTGTGATCACTGATCTTTCATGTTACTATTACAGAATGATCATAAAGGCTCAGATGATGGTAACGTATTTTAGCAGTAAAGTGTTCGGGAGTTAAGGCTTGTGTGTGGTTTTCAGACATGATGCTGTTGCACACTTTATCATAGACTGCTTATAGTACAGTGTAAACAGAACTTTTATATGCACTGGGAGACTAAAACAGTTCTGAAAGTTCCTTTCTTTCTTTGCTTTATTGTGGTGGTCTGGAACTGAACCTGTAATATCTCTGAGGTCTGCTGGTAGTTCTTTCTTCTCCCCTGCACCTTCGGTGTCTCTCATTTGGAATCACTTTCATTCTACTAGAAGAACATCCTTTAGTGACAGATGTGGCCAATTTATCTTTGTGTGAATACATCTTTATTTTGACTCCTTTTTTCAGGCTCTTCTGCTGGCTCTGGGATTTTTGAAGTTACTTAATTCCAACACTTTAAAGATAACCAATTTCTTCCTAGTTTTAAAGTTTCTTCAAGGAGTCTAGTATCACTCTTATTTTCCCTGTTCAAATGTCTCACCCTTGCCTTTGTGGTCTTTGTTATTTTGGTTTTTCAGCAGTTTTATTAGGAGCTGCCTAGGTATGGGTGTTTTTGGTTTTTATTTCTCTTTTCCTTCCATCCTCCCACCCCCAATCTGTTTTGCATTTATGCTGTTTGAGGTCATTGACACCTGCTGAAATTTTGGGTTTTTAATCCACATATTAATTCTGTCTCATTCTTCTCTGAGATTCCATTTAAATCTTTTAAAATTACTTCCCCCTGTGTCTCCTACATTGTCATCTGTTATTTGCTTCATTCTGGGTGTTTTTTTCTGACCTGTCTTCCAGTGTGCTGGCATCTCACTTCAGTTATCAAATCTGCTACTAAAATCATTCATTGAGTTCTTAACTTCAGTTACTGTATTTTAGTTTTATATTTCTAATCCTTTGCTGAAATTCATAATCTTTACTTCTGTGAATATATAAGGCACGGTTATTTTAAAGCCTGTGTGATAATTCCATTATGTGGATCCTCAATGAGTCATTTCTGTTGTCTTTCAAATTTTAATCACAGTGTCTTGTGGGGTGCCTGGGCATTTTTGATTGAGTGGCGCACACTGTAGAAGGAATTGGAGGCCTAAGATGGTGTTATTTTCCTAAAGAAAAAAACAGTTTGTGTCTAGCAGGTGGCCATTACTTTAATCCAGTCAGCAATAAAGATCATTGAGAGATGACTTAGTTCCTTCAAAGGACACTGCATTGTTTGTTTGGTACTCCAAGTACACAGTTCTTTCTAGTCTCAACATAGCCCAAGGCTTTTACTCGGATGCCCCTTGTTGGAACCCCTTGGCTCTGCTGTGTTTTCTGTGCCCCCAGGAATCTGTTGAACTCTGTTCAGCCTCCTTATATCTCTTCATTGCCTTCAGTGCATGGGTCAACGTAGGGGAAAAGTAACTTCAGATGGCAGGCTTACTTGTAATTCTGAGATTCCTTTTTTTATTGGATTGTGACCTCATGTATTAGCTTGATGCCTTCAAGCACATTCTTTATATTTTTGTCTAATGTTCTATATATTTTGTCTAATGTTCTATTTGTCTCATGTTTTTAATGTTCTCACACTAAGTCATTCAATTCCTAGAAGGAAAATTGTCTGTGATCTTTCTTCAAGACCCAGTTTTCTCACATCTCTTCTGTGCCAGAGTCAGGGGATTGTTCTGTGGCTAAGTCCATTGCTAAACTGCATTCAACAGTGCACTCTATTAATACAGGGAGAGTGCTTTACGCATATTGTTATCTTTAGCGTCTTACTAGATAACCAGTATATTTTAGCCATTCATAAGACACTTGCTGAAGTATTGAATGGACAGTTACAAAAGAATATATAACTGTTTTTCTCTGTGATTACTGTTTTTACTGTGTTTTTTCTGATTATGCTTCTGATTCATAGAAACTAAGTTTCAAGTTTCTTTTGAATCAGAACTATAGTCAAAGTACTAGAAAGGTAAAAAAAAAAAAAAAAGCATTTTAAAACCATTATCACATGTTGCTACCATTAAAATTTCTGTTATAGTATATTAATATCTTGAACTTGAAAGTTAAAACCAGTTTCTAGTAGATGATATTCTGATTATGGGACAGTTTAGATTCTTTTTCTATCCAATAGACACTGCCAATTCTAAGATTTTCCTCTTTCCTCTAATCATAGTTCCATTGACATATGCAGTAGAGATTCCACATCTGAAGTGTGGAAGTGTTCTATGGTTAATTGCACAATTGGAAGACTTTGTAAAAGGCTTTTGAGGACTAATTATCATGGTGCCAGTCTGGATTGAAAAATAGTCCTTCCAAGATTGAAATGAGAGAAGTAATTACAGGTCTTTCCATAGTAGAAATAAGAGCCGTAATTATCCCCTGCTCTATCCTAGTAAGCTTGATTGTGTTAGGTTGATCAGCCCTGGCTCTCCATATTGAAGTAAAATGAGCTCTCATTGTCTCAAACACAAGAAACTTGCCCATGGGGTGCAGCATTTTTTTCCATTTGTTTGTTTCATTTATTAGTGAGTAGAGAATTGTGAAAAGTTAAAAAATGCAAGTGTTGCCAATAGGCAGAGTTTGATTTTTATCCCTAAATGGCAGGTTTGAATTCCTTCCTGTGACTTTGTATGAATATGTATTGGAAAGGATGGGAAGTAACCTAGAGGCATTTAGACAGAATGCTGGGAAAAAGAGAAGCACCTTCATTTGACAACTGATTTTATCTTAGGAAATTGAGTCAAGAAGAGTATGAGCGGCAAGAAAGAGAGCAGCGGCTGTCAGCTGCAGATGAAAAGGTGGTGTTGGCGGCAGAGGAAGTGAAAACTTACAAGTGAGTTCAGATTCTGAGAAGGCTGTCAGTGGCTGATGAAACTACTGTAGGCGTTTTTTTCAAAACAAAACTGTTTTACACCGTGTAGAACAAAAATAGCACCAAAGCAGAAATAAATGGTCAAAACATTTAATTAACATGAGAAAACATAAATTTTAAGTTAACAAAGGAAAAAATGTTAAATTAACAGAAATTTCCTTACACCCAATACTAGCAAGACTGAGGAAGCTTGGTTCATGCCAACAGTTCTGAGTGGTTTTATATATTGGCGAAATCTTTTTTGGAAGGCAGTTTGCTGTATGATGTATCTAAAAATCATTAAAGTGATAGTAGTCATTGCTCTGGAAAATTTTCTGTGGATATAATTAAAAGGAGAAACAGCTTTCTGGAGAAAGATTTATAGCAGGATTTTTTGAGAACATATGAAGAGCAGTTAAGGAAATTATAATGTATCAATTCAGAATCTCCAGCTCTTAAATAATAAAGAAGGAAATTATGTAGTATTAGTTTTAATCACAATATGCTTTTAAAACCAGGCAAAATGTGTTTTTGTACGTATGGGTAATGTCTAAAAGGGTACAGTTGTTAAAGGGAACATGGTAAGATTGTGTAAAATTTTATGCAGTTGTGCTTTAAATAATAAAAGGAAGTTTAACCCTTAGGCGGAGAATTGAAGAAATGGAGGATGAACTACAGAAAACAGAGCGCTCGTTTAAAAACCAGGTAAATTATACTGCCCTACAGGGCAGAATTCTTTGCTATCTGATACAGATTATTATAATAGCTATTATACAGAATCCTTGAACATATTTTTTGATGGGTTGTCTTTTTCAGATTGCTACTCATGAGAAGAAAGCTCACGATAATTGGGTAAGATTTTTTTTTTCCTTTTCTTTATTTTATGTGGTTTATCACAGCTTATTTTGGATTTTTTTCCTCCCAATAGCTCAAAGCTCGTGCTGCAGAAAGAGCCATAGCTGAAGAGAAGAGAGAAGCTGCCAACTTGAGACATAAGTATGTGTTTTTAAAACTTATATTTTCAATGTGTTGTAAGAGTTTTTAAAGGCTGTGCCATGATATCCAGTAAGAAATTTTCTATTTCATATTTAAGTCTATTCTTTCTTTATATTCAAGATTATTGGAACTAACCCAAAAGATGGCAATGATGCAAGAAGAACCTGTGATTGTAAAACCAATGCCAGGAAGACCCAACACACAAAACCCTCCACGGAGAGGTAGGGAGTACTTTTAAATGGCAGCAGTCTATATTTTGGTGAAAAATGTGTTTTACTTTTTATTTCTGTAAAATGTGTGTAAATTTATGATGCCCTAGAAATAATCCCAAGAACTTACTAAAGAAAAAAGGTTAAAGTGCCAGCTCCTCCTCACTGTCTGCAGGTCCCCTGAGCCAGAACGGCTCTTTTGGCCCATCTCCTGTGAGTGGTGGAGAATGCTCCCCACCGCTGACGGCAGACCCGCCTGCAAGACCTCTGTCTGCTACGCTTCATCGAAGAGAGATGCCTCGAAGTGAATTTGGTGAGCATTGCCATGTTACCTTGTGGTAAACTGTTTAAAGAGTTCTTTCCTTCTTTGAGAATTCTGTTGCTAATGTAAGCAACAGTTGAGAATTTGGGTCTGTCCAATATAGAGAAGGATTAATTTGTCTTGGTGAGTAAATAGTCTACTTTAGATCTGCTTTAGAACAAAAAGCATTTATTTACTATTATGATACTATTGTATTTATTATATGTGAACATATATGTAAACAAATATAAACATTTATATGTAGTGTATATAAAAATATCATTGATTATTGTTTCTTTTCAGATTTTTGTTGTGAAGTATAAACCTTTATCTTTAAATTTCTGTTGAGTTCCTCTCGAGTATTACAAAAGTAGCCTTAAACTTTATAGTTAATGCAGTGTACATATACTACTCATTACTTTAATATGAAATGCTATTTAAGTCTAGTTCTAATCATAAATGTGTTTATACTTGTTAAGATACAGAAGTCAGATTACATATAGACAGAAAAGTCTAAACAATAGCTGGTAGCTTGAAGTACCTGACTGGTGCTGGTGCTATTAACGTCTTTCAATCCAACATAGTTCTTGTTTTAATTCTATAGGTTTGTGCATAAACTGTAAGTGATTTCTCCTCATATGTATTGGGAGACCCGTTTTAAATTTTGCTTTAGGTAGAATTGAACCCTGACCTGTCCACAATTGGTTTATTCTGAAAAATTCATGCAAGGGCTCTGTTACCTCTCTCTCAAGGATCAGTGGATGGGCCTCTCCCTCGATCTCGATGGGCCTCTGAGGCATCTGGGAAACCCTCTGCCTCTGGTAAGGGACCTGAGTGTGTTCACAGAGTCTCAGATTGTGGAGGAAGTGGGCGGAGGCCTTTGTAGTCCTCAGAGTCCTTATCCAAGTCAGAACAAGCCTAAGTCTGCTCTCTGGCTTCCACAGATCCAGAATCCGGCGCTGCTCCCACAGTGAACAGCAGCTCCAGAAGCTCTTCGCCCTCTAAGGTGATGGATGAGGGCAAGGTAAAATCTGCGGTCATTTTGAATTGTTATTAGGTATTTCCGGACACATGTAACTTTTTCTCCAACATCCTCTCTTTGCCTTATCCATCTCCCTTTTATGTGTTCTATCTGTACCATCTCATTTATTTTTTGAAAAAGCAAACTGTTCCCCAAGAGCCTGAAGGCCCTTCAGTTCCCAGCATTCCTTCTTTGGCTGAGCATCCAGAATCAGTAAGTACTTAGAGGCTGAGAGCAACACTGCATTTTCTACTTGGTGTATTTCTAGAAAAGTCCCAAGGAGCATGACACTAATCTGCTTTGCTTAAAATTGCATGGCGATACTGACCTTATGACCTCGAAGTGTTTCTGGGTCACTGAAGTCTGGTTGGTTGGTTTTTACTCCTTTTTCCTGTTTTGGTTAAGTGATTAATCTCTTTAGAGCATCTATTATAAATAACCTTAAAAAAATGTGAAAAGGTCATCACTCCAATGCTATATGGTGTGTGCTTCAATGATGAGAGCTCTAAGGCAAATCAGTTCATCATATATTACATAAGTTCATCATATTTGGAAGTATGCTATTTAAGAATATCTCCAGTAGGTACACTAGACAAGCCCTGTGCCGTACTGTGAATAATCTGAAATTACAGATTGGTAACAGAGGTTGATTGCTGCAAGTGAAATAATGAATAGTGGAAATCTTTAATTACCCATTATGCCATTTCCCAGCAGCAGCCTTAAATTATGTTCACATAAGGGTCTTCTCTTGCAACTTGCATAGCTGTGACAGCTAGTGAGTCCTATGATTATACCTCGGAGTGCTTTACTGTGTTGAAATCAAGATACATATTTTCATTATTGAGAATTTCCAACCCAGTTTCCCATAGGGAAGTACAGGTTAGTACTTTGTAGTATGAAGGATGGTGTTGCTGGAGAATGAGGGTGGCTGTTAGAGCTGTGCCTGCTGAACTCGTGTATATATAGCACTGTCTCTGTGTGGAACTCCTTCGATTTCCAGGGCAGGACTCTAGGACACATTGCTTGAGAGCTCTTTTTATCCCAGGGCAACCTGGAGAAGACCCAAGACCCCTTTGGAGTGGCAGACTTCAAAGACAGTGGAGCCTCCTTTGACAGAAGGGAGGCAGAGGAGGATGAGTGCAGGCTTGGAGTCAGACCCCCTGTAGTGAATTCTAACTCAGCCTCTTTATGTGCTGTGTGACCTTCAGCAAATTATCTAATACGCTCTGTGCTTTTTTCCCCTCATGTTTAAAACATGATGACATCTTATAACATATGAAAGGGAACGGAAGGTACTCTGAATAGTAGCTTTTATTACATGTGTGTGAAAATGGGTTTTTTTCCTTATTATTCTTTCCATTCTTAATATGGAAAAAGGAGCTCTTGTGGTGATGGGAGGGAGGGGCTGCCCTAGACACAGGTTATATAGTGTGTGTGGTATGGTGGTTTTTTCAGTTGGGAATTGCCTCTGTTAATATCCTTTGACAGTCCTCTTGCTTCCTCTCTGCACATACAAGCAATAATATGATTATGGTGAAAGGATTCCTTCCTCGTCATTCTCTTAACCCGTCTGAGCTCTCAGGGGGATGGATAGGAGGGGTGGAGTTCTGTTGCACTACTTGGCTCTTTGGACAAGTGCCTGACATCTGCTCAGTGGGTTTTAGCTCTTCTGGTGTTGGTGCTTTTATCTGTTATATCCAGGTAATTCACAACTTTCATTACTTCTGCTTTGCAGGTTAGTATGGCTGCAAAGGGCCCCCTCCCTTTCCAGGGACACCCCTCATGAGCTCCCCCGTGGGAGGCCCTCTACTGCCACCCATCCGATATGGACCACCTCCTCAACTCTGTGGGCCTTTCGGACCTCGGCCACTTCCTCCACCCTTTGGTATGATGACAATGGTAGTAATGGGCTTGTAAAGTGTATTCATCTTTTCATTCTAATCCTTAGCAAAATGTTAACAGTTGTTGTTGCAGGGCTGTGCAATGAAAGGGTAAAGCTGGCTGATAGATTTGAACTTTTCCACCAGTTTCTTAGGACTCCAAGGGTGCTGCATCATTTCCCTATACTGAGATGCACAGGAGGAATCTCTTATAGATAGAGAAAAGGGGGACTGTTCATAGGAAGTCAGAAATACTACTACTGCTATGTTGCTTGAACATCTCTGGCTTCATACTAGTCTCTGTGGTAGATAGAATTAACTGTCCTAACTCCACGAGCTTAAGGGATCCTGTAGGACACACATACATACATTATACAACATAAAACTTGTAATCACCATAATAGAAGCATAAGCAATGGGTCACAGAGTATAAAAGGAAAGATGAAGCCATCACTACCCACCTTGGGAATAAATAGGAAGGAAGTGTTGAAGGTAGAATGTAACAGCTAATAGGTTGAAAGCTGCTGAATTCAATTAGGTGGAGCTGCCAGGCCTTTCCCAGCAGGGCAGACACCTTGATTTTGATGGCATGTGTAGGTCCATGCTGAGCTCCTGTGTGCATTTTTAATTGACACAGTAACTATGGGATTTCCTTTATCAAAATTTACTTACAGTGAAACCCTTATTTCATAATCTGTCATCTTGGTATGATGCATAGTATTTCTGAGTACAAATCAAGCTCTTATGAGATACAGACAGCAGAATTGTATAGTTGACAAAAACCACCAGCTATAGAGTGATACTGAAATCCAGCCTCTGTTGCTTTGTGACTAGCTGGCCACAGGCATGTAACTTAAACTTGCTGAGCCTGTTTGCCTCATCAGTAAAGTCGGGAGCCACCACCTGACTTCCAGGGGTATGAGAAATTGATTAACATACCGGGAACTGTCTAAATTTAAGTGTGTTCGTATGAATTTACATGACTTAATTTTAATTTTTTCAGGTCCTGGTATGCGTCCACCGCTAGGCTTAAGAGAATATGCACCAGGTGTTGCACCGGGAAAACGGGACCTGCCTCTCGACCCTCGAGAATTTTTACCACCAGGACATGCACCTTTTAGACCTTTAGGCTCTCTTGGCCCAAGAGAGTACTTTTTTCCAGGTACCCGATTACCACCCCCCAATCATGGGCCCCAGGATTATCCACCTTCCTCTGCTGCAAGAGACTTACCGCCCTCTGGCTCCAGAGATGAGCCCCCGCCTGCCTCTCAGGGCACTAGCCAGGACTGCTCACCGGCTTTAAAACAGAGCCCATAACTGACCTTGGACATTCAGTCTGAGAGAAAGTGGACTGTGCACTATTCGTTACAGTTAAAGTTTTCATTGGCTTCAAAATCCAAAAGCTGATTTTAAAAGGTTTGTTTTTAAATCTAAGCTGCCCTGGCAGTGTGCGTTTTTGAGCCAAACAATTAAAAAAATATCATTTCCTCCCCTAAAATAAAAAACCATCTTGTAAGCTGGAGCCTCCTTACAACTTTGAAATGTGCAATAAAAAAATACCTGTGTTTTAGTTCATGTAGCATATGTTACTGCTAAATGATTTAGAATGTTGTGAAAAGTATGAACATTTCCTGTGGAAATGCTATAAGAACATGTATTTCCATTTATTATCCTATTTTTAGTGTACACCAGTTGAATATAGAGCAATGGTATTTATAAGCTTGATTTTTAAAAAATATCTGGTCGCAAAGGCTGTTACGCTAAAAATGTTTACTTAAAGGTCACTAAAATTTTATCTCCCCTCTTGCGTAAGTTCTTTGTAGTAATAGTTCATAAAAATTTGGTTATTAACATTTCCCAAGTGTCTGTTGATTCATTGGATTGTTTTCTCCTGAGATTTATACCATTTTGGAAACATGTAAACTCAAGCTCCCAAAACTGAAGATGGTGACCTGGCAGCACGCTCTCCTGGCCCGCTGCTCAGGCGTTCAGCCTCAGAGTCAGCGGGAAGCATCACAAGTGATGCCTGCCTTCTACTTCAGAGACGCCACCAGGCTGATTTAGACAGCAGGCACGTGTTTTCTCATGACTCTGGTTTTGACTTGAGTGGTTTTCTGAGTATGAGTTTACATGTAA
Source organism: Tragelaphus eurycerus (assembly GCA_935064755.1). Lineage (NCBI taxonomy): Eukaryota > Metazoa > Chordata > Mammalia > Artiodactyla > Bovidae > Tragelaphus > Tragelaphus eurycerus. The sequence goes on from CAKXYN010000003.1 coordinate 20,277,656, forward strand.
CAAGAGTTGTTTAACCTGATGTTCTGTTGCTTTTACTGTTATTGTGTTAAGGGTGCGTAACAGAAAAATGAAAATGATGTGTTGCGACCATAAAGTAAGAAAATTTCTTTTAAAAGATGTAGTCTATTATTTCTCCTATCCCTTGCCACTGGCTTTCAAGGAATATGACAAAAAAGACCAAAGCATGTATAATACTATGAGATGATTTAGGGTCATAAGCCTTGTTAACAGGCCCTAGGTCAGCAACCATGGGCTGAACCCAGTTCTTTTCATTGACTGATACTGCTACAAAGCTAATATTTGAATCCTGGCACTTACATTTAAAAGCAAATAAATGTGAGAATCAAGGAATACACAGTAATTACTACACTCATTACTATTCAATGTCTTTTAAACACTATTTCTAAGTCCTAACTTATCATGACACTTCAAACTCTAGTAACTAAGCACATTTTAAGAATCAGATTTCATTAAATCAGAATTACAAAAGGTTTACATTCTTGTTCACAGCTAGATCATACTCTCCCATTCTCTCGAGTTCTATAATGTGATGAACCTAATGATATCTAGACCATGACTTGCCACTATTAAGAGTAATCCACTAAGAATACCTTAAAAGTAAATTCACTGTGAAACAAAAACCTTTTCTTAATACTAAAGTGAAAGGCCTTTGAAGGAAGACAAGTCTTCCAAAATTCATAATGAGTATATAAGTTTTTCAGGAAAAGGAAATTCCATCTTTACGTCCTATTTAATATCCAAAATAGACATTTTAGGAAGAAATCTCCAGTTATTTTTAACCAGTAAAATAAATTAAGTCACAAATACAGCTTTTGAGTATATCAATCTCTTCAGGACATGAAATAATGGTGAATAATAATTTCAGAACTTAGTATTTTAATATAGATTATACCAGTTAGGAAGATAAAGTAGCAAAGGTACATTAAATCTATTTTAAAAATCAAATCTGGAGTCTTTTTTCTTTACTTCTAAAGCCTTTTTTGGTGTTCATTTTGTATTTCATATTGAAAATTCAGTAAATTGTAAAGAAATTCTAAGTGTGGCCTGAGTGGCCCCAAACCTGCCAACACTGCTGCCTCCCAGAACCCTCTCTGTTTGTACCACTTCTTGAGCACGGCCCAGGCAAGCTGCCAATGTAGAGAGAGTATGGGAGTCATCATTCCTCAGCGACACCAGGCTTGGCGAATCTTGAAAATCACATCTAATTCAGAACTCACCCGCAGCTAACTGTTTTCTTGGCTTAGTTGCTAAAATCATCTTTTATGGAGCAGCAATATTTCAGCCAGAAAGTCTGCTATAGTAGTGGTTATTGTTCACTAGCTGATATTTTTCACTGAAAAGAATTTGTGGGATGTGGAGTATTCTGTGTCTACTGTGTCAATTCATTTTGTTGTTCAGATCTGAATTACAAAGCTAAGCTAATCACTCTGTTCCATGTAAGCTTTTTGTTCATACTGATGAGAGGCATTAGTTCATCTAAACCATACTTTTGTGAACGACAGCAGATGTGACATAAATGATCACTTTGATATTCATGTCTTCCGGTCTATGAGAGAAGAACAATGCATCAGTTTTGCTACACTTTAATTAATGGTAGATTTCTTAAGGGATTATTTTTAGGTCTTGTCAGCAACATCAAACAAAAAGGTACTGAGTACTCCACAGGGTACAGAGTGCTGCCAAGCACCTCAGAAAATGTGCACAACACGGAGAAAATGTGGTTCTTGCCCCTTGAGGAGCTCACACGCTGGGTAGGGGTGGGGTGGGCTGACAACTCACAGTCTATAAGAGCTGCATGAACAACAAAGTAATTTATTAAGGCAAATTCTTCATCCCCTCAAGATAATTGTGGGTGGAATGATTTTGGAATTAATCTAATGAAGATGAGAGGCAAGACAATTTTGTTGAGAATTCTTACATCTGTCAGTAAAGAGAACTGACTGGACAGACAGCTGAAAGTGGAGATGAGGAGGTCTCGAAGTGTAACAGCTGGAACTGAATTATGGTTATTTATTTTAAAAAGCAAACATACTGAATGGTATGACTAGGCTTGTTACATTAGTTTAAAAATAGGCCAAGTACTGGCACTGCATTTTGCTCGTTCTAGTGTTGGTCATTTAAAATAGTGAATATTAAATATGTGGGCTCCACATCTAACCCACAGAACGCCCACCCCAAATCTTCATGTTCTGTGTATCAAATATCCACCATGTATGTACTATGAAAGTTTTACTTAGGCCCCATTAAGTCAAAAGAATGTAAATAGTCAAATTATAATAAGCTAATGACCTGCATATTTCCATATGGATGAATGTCAATATATCTAAATAGGAAATAAATGGCAATCCTATCTACCTATATAAAAAAAAAATAGAATATCTCCAGATTTGCATACTCATCACCATAGAAGAGGTATGCAGGTTTTAAGATTTCACAATCAGTTGTCAGAAAAACAGCAGTTATTCCTGCAGTATCTCATTAGCATCTGACTCAAATTATTTTTAGATTACATGATTTAGAAGACATTATAAACCCACCAAGAATTTGTAATTATTCTGAGATGGTTTCATTAACCCTAGAATCACTATCAGAATAACAATGTGACATAGGAAAAAGCTAATCAACGTGACTAAAAATATGCTCACTTTCAGAAGAATCTGGTCATCTGGAAAAATTCCAGCTACAACCTGTGAACACTCCCATGTGGGAGACTGGCCAAGGCACACGATTTCTAGGCAGGAAAACCATGAGATCGGGGTGAATTGAGGCTGTCTCTTAAGGAACAGCCCATAAACTTCCAGACTGACCTTGGGCAGCACAATTGGTCCCATTTCCTCTAGCAGTCTCATGCTCTTCCCCCCACATCAACCCAAAGTCTGACATTAACTCGGAAAGCTAAAGAGCATACTGGAGCAGAAGTGGACAGGTGTGTAAACTCTAGCACATTCTTATTGCTGTATTACGTTTGAAGATGAGCACATCCCACCCACAACAGTGTTGTTCCAGGAAGTTGGGTGGGAGTAGTGGTAAATTAGAAAAGAGACTATTAATTGCACAATTAATAGGAAAGTGGAAACGTTTCAAGATCTACAATAAGCCTATATCCAAAGAGTCTGTTATGTCAGTGATGCTGGACTTTGAATTTTGTGCTACAGCTTGTAATGGACTCACTCTGGCCTGCCGGCCTGGGTCCAGGTTGCTTCCTGCCTGTTGATGGGTGTATATGCTACACAGAGCAATGATGGATTCTATGGAGTGGTGAGATTCACAGAAGTTCCAGGATACTCATGTCAGGGTCATTCCTTGTGCAAAGTTTGATGCAGATGAAGATAAAGTGGTTTCTTGGTCAATAACTGCAATTTCTTTCTTTTAAAGTCAGTGGGTTTCTTGTATCTGTAACCACAACAGAAAAACCGTTGATGAGCGATCGATTCCAAGGTCACATACTAAGACGAGATACTAGCCACCACTCATTAGTACTCATTCTGCATGTGCATCACTTACAGTTCTATTACAATTGGCCCAGGTTTAATTTCGTCCATCTCCATGAAAGCAAAACACTTGGTGCTGGTAAACCTTTTTTTAGGCTTGTAGTGTTTGAATTCAAAAAAAATAGCTGCACCTAAGGAATTAAAGCAAAACACATTAGGCACAGACAGCCCATTCCAGTGTCTCTATAAATTTTCTCTGATCACCAGAGGCCAGTGAACAAGCAACTGTCATATATAGTCACAGCAAAGTAACCTTTGTCAGACTGATGTCTCTGATGACACGGCTGACTGTGTCACCCCCAAACTCTTCTGTACCTAAAGGAGGGGCATTTGTCTGTACTGCCCAACTCTACAAAGTAGAGCAAAACTTGAGCCAGCCTGACTCAAGAATGCAAATAAATTTATCCACAGATAGAATTATAAAATATTAAGAATAGAAAACACTAAATACTACAAAAAAGAACACAGAAGATACCTGTTAAGTATGAACATTACTCAGAAACTCATTAAGCAGAAAAGTCACATTACAAGAGCTCATCAAAAAATCCGAACTTAGTTTTTCCCCACCCAAATTAAAAAATTCAGTATCTGGGGTGTTTTTAAGTTTGAGCAACATAAATCATGTGCTAGTTCAGTTTTTAAATATTAACTACTTCCTAATATATTTTTCAGTGTCCAAAGCCCTGTTTTGTTTTTCCTGGAATAACAAGTCCTTCTGTAAAGACAGCACTTCAAGATGCTTAGAAAGCAGACCTACTCCCACCCCTCTCCAAAAAAACACACACACACAATGAGCAAGTGGTGACAAAACAGTTTTCTCTCCCCAAAGTCCTACAGCTAAGCTCTCTCCACCTCCCTACAGAAAAACACTAAAAACACAATAATAAGTTGCCTCATCCACACAGCCAAAAACAATTTCTAATGAAGGCAAGGAAAGAGACAGAAGGATGCTGGGCTCTCATTCTTAGCTGACTCCTTACTAACACAGTCTTAACCAGAGTGGTGCTGGGTCTTGCTTTGCTTTTATAGACAATCAACATACATCTAACACTTTCATGGATGACAAAACTACCAACTGACTAGAAGTTTCACAATGTTCAGAAATGTGTGTGCAGTTCTGGTGCCTGGGGCCAAATGAAGCACTCTGCATGTCAAGGAAAGAAAAACCTGTATCGCTTAGGAAGCAAAGGGATGTGATCAAGGGGAAGATGGGCTTGCTTATTTATTTGCTGTACCACGTGGTTCCCTGACAAGGGACTGAAATCCAGGCCCCGGCAGTGGAAAGTGCCAAGTCCTAACCCCTGGATCACCAGGGAACTCCCCAAGGCGGGCATATTTAGCATCTACTACTCTACTACCAACACACAGGATTACAGTTGTTAGGTTACCAGTGGCCTTCTGTCCCTAGGTGCATGACCCTGCCATGTCCACAAAATAGTAGCTTCTCTTCTCCCTTCCACAGCAATAATAGAGGCATTTTATTATTAAAAATCCTCACAGATTTCTAAGATAGCAGATCACATTTCTTCAGCTATGGATATATCTCCTTGTCCCTGTGATTGTGTCTGAGGTCTGAATAAATGCAAAAGTAAAGTCATATTTGGAAATATTAAAGTCCAAATTGATACCATCATTAAAAAAATTCATTATTCATCTGCATCATTTCTAGATAATATATTTCCTGCATTTCTGGTATGCACAGCTCTATACTTCATGGTATTTATAAGTAAGAGCAAGATGTAAAATGAGAATAGCCTATAGGAAGAATAACTGAAATGCTTATCAACATGAAGTATGCTCACTAGCATTAGTTTCAGTTAAAACGACAGCACTGTACACAATAGATTCAAAGTTGGAGAAAAGGAAGAGTCAAATTCTGAATATAGTTCTACTTTTAGCATCACAAACCTTTGGTTAACTTTTCAACATGCTTCTGGAGCTCAATGTCCACATTAAAATGAACATACGTATCTTCTTTTCTTGAAGCCACAGGAGTATCTTGCACAGGAGTTAAATCTATGCCATTCAGATCTAGAGAGGAAATAAAGTTTCTGCTCAGAGTCCTCAAACACACAGACTTCAAAACTGCAAAGGAACCGCAATGGGCTGTGTTTCCTGAAGAGGCGAGAGCTGAGAGGAGATTCTTAGGCTGACGGAAACCTGTGTCTGGGGTGAGCAGGTACCTGAAAGTGACTGGTTTCCAAGGTCATGTGGAGGGCGCAAAGCAGAGAGGGTGGGAGACCCCATGGGTGGAGAAGGAAGCCTCCTTACAGATCATGGAATTGGATCCTTCTGGCTAAGAGGTGTCTTTTGGGGGAGTAGGCCAGTGTGTTTTTGTGATTTACATTTGGGGATGTAATACACCACAATGGTGCCCCTACCCCTTCTTCCCAACCTTGCCCAGGTGCATGGCATGGAAAGGCCTGTAAATCGAACATTAGCAGCATTAACCTGCTGTATTCATGTCAGAGGACCAAACATTGGACACGACAGCTGCCAACGAAACCTTGCCAGGAATGAACACTTCTTCTATTACTTAAATTCTGGTGCTATGTGCTACAACATAAGCTGATTTACAATAACCAGATGGCACACGATGTAGGCTGTAATTTCTGGAGCCAGGAATCATCCAGTTTAATGAAATCCAACAGAGACTCATTTAATGATCACTCAACTGTTTATTATTCAACAGACCCATCTTAGGGACCTTCAAACAAGAGAGTATGTTTGATTACTTCAGTTCCTGAAGATATTTACATAAAACATGTTTGAGTTCAACCATATGCAAAGGTAATATAGTATCTATATTTCCTCACTTTTTTTTTTTTTTTTGTATTTTACAAGTGTTCATTCCTGAGAGAGAGATGCAGTTTTATGAATGGCCTATCAAATAACCTAGTGTATAAATACTTTGCAGTAGACGGGTAGATGAGAGCCCACAGAACCAGAGGCTAAAGCATCGCAGCATCAGTGTTGAGGATCATGGTGTTTTCATGTCAAAATTCTTCCTTGTTGCCAAAATCCTTTTTTCTTTTACTTGGTACTAATGAACCCATGGGTCTGAATGTTTCTATGATTGGTAAGCATTCCCTCCAGTTAATTTTAGTCCACATCTGTTTGATTTGTCTTAAACTGTAGGTTTATTAACTGTAGATTGAATTAACTGCGCAGTTATTTCCGAATAATAGCATGACAGTTTCATTCCCAGTCACCCAATAATTATTTTTAAAAGACTGTTGAATGCCTTACAAGTGCTGTATAAAAAGCTTAGCAATGACAAAAGAACTCAACCACTGCAGTTTCCCTCTTAAACGAACGATCAAAAAAGTTGTTTGCAAGTAATAAACAGTTTGCCAACTTGAACAGTAAAAAAAAAACAAATCCTAGGTGTAATCATGCTTAATATTGACAGTGACATAGTTAAGAATTAAAAAATATATCACTTGTCTAATGTCCTGCAGGATATATTCAGGGTATAAAGTTTATGTATGCGTCCTATTTCCCTATCTCCACTCATGATTCACTGCAGGCCGATTCTCATCCACCTCTGCACCACCGTCCCATGTACAAACCTCTGTTGGACAGGAATGAGAGGGCCTGAAGTGGAGGCACAGGAAAAGAGAGCACTGGGCTTTGCAAAGAAAACCACACACTCTTGGGAAGTGGGGGACCTTTCTTTGTTTCCTGAAGGATGTATCTACTATAAAAGACAGTGTGTCTGTGCAGTCAGCACCCTTGATGGAATCTGGAAGAATAAAAAGACACACAAAGAGAAAAAACCAAAAGCAACTCTGAGTATAAGTTATGGATAGGAAAATATTTTCTGTAAATCTCTGAGAAAGGTTTGGAGAAGGAATGATGACCACATCTTCCCAGGATTTTGCCTCACTATAAAATGAACTAAAATGAATTGTCACAGATAAAACCCCCTCACGACCCCGCCCCCCGCCAGAAGTCCCAAATGAGAAGCAACACTTTAAAATTCACCAGCAAGAAGATAGGTACATGCAGTTACTGACCTTTTACACTAACTGTGATATAGGGATCAATGCATTGACCGGCATCTTTCAGGCCAATTTTCTCAATCCTGATAGTGAGTAACGTCATTCCTGGTTCTGATGGCAACCTTGGTAATAATGTACCTGTCAAGAGAGAAACAGCAATAAAAATGAGCTCCACCAATAATTCTAGGGTAAATATTTTAACAACATAGAGAAGATATTGCTTTGCTCTTAAATGGCTTAGTAACTAGGCAGGCATTATTCTGGTTACCAGAACTCCCAAACACTTGATGTTATTATTTTCAAATTCTTTATTATACATAAAATATATCTATACTTCCATTCTCCATATTTAACATGAAAGCATAAATTACTAACTCAAGTTTGTTAAAAATTCCACTCCAGGAAGCTGAATTACAAGTTACCATGTAATTAATAATGTATATAATATAGTCATACAATATTTACATTTCACGTTTATTGCTATATATATATCCCATATTTCAATGTGAAGTGGTAGAACAAAGACAGAAAAAGTTTTTTAAACATTTGTTACATTTTTCTAAAGCTTGAAAAATTTAATACCAGAATCAATCAACAAATCATTTACTATTAATGGAGGAAATAACTTATAGCTTAATGTTTATACATTTAATTGAATAACTTGACAGTCTCATTTCCCACTGCTTTCTTCATCCTATTCTTTATGATCTATTCTGTAAGAAATCAGTCCTGCTGAGAATGTTACATAAAACCATAAGAGCAACTGTATGTTTGAAATCTTTTCTATAAACTAATTAAAGTTTTTAACACTGAAAAACCACCCAAAATCACATAAGAGCATTCCCCACAGAGAAAACAATATGAAGAAAGAAATCACCTGTACAGTTTGTTCATTTATTTCAAATAACTGACGAGCAACAAATGCAAACAAAAATTGATTTTAATATGTCAGATCAGATCAGATCAGATCAGTCGCTCAGTCGTGTCCAACTCTTTGTGACCCCATGAACTGCAGCACACCAGGCCTCCCTGTCCATCACCAGCTCTCGGAGGTCACTCAGACTCACATCCATCGAGTCAGTGATGCCATCCAGCCATCTCATCCTCCGCCGTCCCCTTCTCCTCCTGCCCCCAATCCCTCCCAGCATCAGAGTCTTCTCCAATGAGTCAACTCTTCGCATGAGGTGGCCAAAATACTGGAGTTTCAGGTATATAGTACCAAAAATTATACAACCTAACATTTATAAAGGACATTAGCTGACATTCTTCACATTTCTATCCAACAATGTGTTATCCTGCTTTTATTTTTTTAAAGATTAATAAAACAATTTATTTATTTATTTTGGGCTGTGCTGGGTCTCACTGCTGCACGTTGGCTTCCTCTAGTTGTGGCGAGCAGGGGCTGCTCTCTAGCTGGTGTGCGGGCTTCTCACTGCAGTGTTCTGCTTCTCTCGTTGCAGAGCACAGGCTCTGGGCTGTGTGGGCTTCAGAAGCTGTGGTGCATGGGCTTAGGAGCTCCATGGCATGTGAGATCCTCCCAGACCAGGGATCAGACACGTGTCCTCTGCACTGCCAGGCAGATTCTTAACCACTGGACCACCTGGGAAGTCCTATCCTACTTTTAATGATTAAGTATTTGAAGTACATGAATCAATCAACTTACCATATTCAAAATACATTTAGTGACTGCAAACATGCTTGAGGGAATTTTAGAGGGCACTGAAAATGTTCTCAAATTGGATCAAACTGATAGATGCACAATATTATAGATTTATCAAGTCACTGAACTGTACACTTACAATGAGGGAATTTTAGGACATGAAAATTACTATAGAAATCTAAGAGTCTTAACTGGTAATACTTGGTTAAAGAAAATTTTGGCTAATGAAAAGGTAGAAAGATAAGAAGCAAAAAACTAAAACGGGACATTCACACCAGTATTTAATACCATTTCAAAAGTAACATTAACTTTCTCACGTGGAATATTTTGCCATATATCAACATACTTTCAATATTCACAGGTTTTCTTACACTAAAGATAAAAGGTCTTTATTGCACCCACTTAACCATTTAAAAATTTTTTTTAAATTGTGAATCTAACACATATTCAGAAAAGCAAATAAAATAAGTGCACAGCTTAATGAAAAGTTGGAAAGCAAGCATCCATGTAACCACCACCAGAGGTCAAAAAATAAAGCATGACCTCAGGAGCTCCCTTCTCTCCCCATCGAATGCTCTTTTGAATTCCTCCTCACCACCCTTTAAAATCACTACTAAAAAGCATCCCTGTATAATTATGTTTTGCCTGCTTTTGAACTTTAGATTTATCAAACTTCTGTCAGTAGCTGTAATTTGTTCGGTTTTATAACTGTATAGCATATAGGTTGTATAAACATACCAGTTTTTGTATCCATTCTTCTGTTGATATGCATTTGAGATGCTTCAAGTTTTTGGAAACTGTTAAAAATGCTGCTGCTATAAACATTCTTGGACACATCAGCACCCATTTCCAAAGGGAGGCATTACTGAGTCACATGGTGTAGTACCTCCATGTCTGCTATGTAATTACAAACTATCTTCCAAAATGAGTATGCCAATTTCTACTCCTAGTACAATTCCCATTGTTCCACATCCTCACTAATGCTTGGAGTTGTCAGATTCTTTTTAGCCAATTCAGGTATGGAGAAACACCAATTTAGCTTTTTTTTTTTTAAAACATTTTTTAACTGGAGTACAATTGCTTTACAATGTTGTATTGGTTTCTGCCAAACAAGAACATGAATCAGCCATAATTATATATTTATCCCCTCCTTTCTGAGCCTCCCATGGCCTCACCCCTGGGTCATCACAGAGCAGCAGACTTGGCTCCCTGTGTAATACAGCAGATTCCTACCAGCTATCTATTTTACACATGACAGTATATACATATATGTCAATGTTACTTTCTCAATTTGTCCCCAAACTAGTTTTAAGTATATTTTTCCAATGATTAATGAGGTTGAGCACCTTTTCACTTAAAAATAAGCATTTGGATTTCCCTTTTTCTGAAGTGTCTGTTCAATTATTTTCCCCACTTTACTATCAAAATATTTACCTTTCTCTTACTGATTTGTAGGCGTTCTCTAATATTGTGATATAAGCATTTTGTTGGATATTTTAATTTACATAATTTTTCAGTGGCTTCCCTTACGAAACAAAACCTTTATATTGAACGGTAATATGTTCAGGAAAGATAGATATTACCAGCATCCTAGGAGCCTGATCTGTGCCCCCAACACACACCCACATCACTTTCTCCCAAAGAGACAACAGCTAGTCTCAACTTTTAACACCAATATTAGTCCTGCATGTTTAGAAAGCCTTTTCTGTTTATTCTAAATCCTAATGTACTCAAATCTCTCAGCCTCTAAATTCATTTATAGTCAGTGCTTTCTGTGTCCTATTCAAGAAATGTTTCCCCACTCCAAGGTCATGAAAGTATTCTTATAAGAATGTTTTGCCATTCACATTATATAATCCAAGTAGAATTAATTTTTTACTATGGCATGTAGTAGGAGTCCAATCTCACTCGATTTCACATCGACACTCAACTGTCCCAGCACTACTTATTTAATAGACTGTCATCTTACTCATGGATCTGCACTGACAATAAGTGGGTCTGTTTCCAGGCTCCCGTTCTTTCACTGGACTGTTTATCTTTGCATCACTACCACGAGTGTCTTGATAACTCTAATTTTACAAAAGTCTCAACATTTAGTAAATCAAATTCTCCCACCTTGACATTATTCTTCAAGTCTTAACTACTTTTAGCCCTTTGCATGTCCATGTAAATTATAACAAGAGCTGTCAAATTATTTAAAAAAAAAAGGCAAACAACAAAAACACTGTTAGGACTGTGGTGAAGTTCAGCTCAATTTTACAAACAGTCACATCTTTACAAATTGCTTCTTCCAACCCATGAACTGGAATATATCTCTCCACTGATTTAAGACTTCTTAATTTCTCTCAATAAATTTTTACTGTTTTCTTCATATGGGTTTTATACTTCTCTTGTTGGATTTATTAAACTATGTTGTTATTTTCTGATACTATTATAAATGTCAAAATATTTCATTTTCTAATTTACAAACAATAAATGCTAGAGAGGGTGTGGAGGAAAGGGAAGCCTCTAGTACTGTTGGTGGGAATGTAAAATGATACAGCCACTATACAGAACAGTATGGAGATTCCTTAAAAAATCAGAAATAGAGCTATTATATGACCCAACTATCCCACTACTGGGCATATATCCTAAGAAAATCACAATTGAAAGAGACACATGTACCCCAGTGTTCACTGCAGCACTATTTACAACAGCTAGGACATGGAAGCAACCTAGATGGCCACTGACAGATAAAAGGATAAAGAAGTTGTGGTGCATATATACAAAAGAATATTACTCAGCCATAAAAAGAACGCATTTGAGTCAGCTGTAATGAGGTGGATGAACCTAGAGCCTATTATACAGAGTAAAGTAAGTCAGAAAGAAAAATAAATATTGTATATTAATGCAAAAATATGGAATCTAGAAAGATGGTACTGATGAAGCTATTTGCAGGGCAGCAATGGAGACACAGACATAGAGAAGAGACTTACGGACACATTGGGGATGGAGAGGGTGGGTGAATGGAGAGAGTAGCAGGGAAACATGTACATTGCCATATATAAAAGAGCCAGTGGAAATTTGCTGTATGATGCAGAGCTCAATTCCTGGGCTCTGTGACAACCTAGAAGGTTGGGATGGGGTGAGAGATGGGAGGAGGTTCAAGAGGGAGGAGACGATTGAATTCCTATGACAGATTCATGTTGATATATGGCAGAAACCAACACAATACTGTAAAGCAATTATCCTCCAATTAAAAATAAATTTAAAATGTATCTCATTTTCTAAGCAACTGTTGCTTGCTTATAGAGATAAAATCCTTTTTTTGGTACATAATTTTCAAAAATCAAGCTATGATTGACATACAATACATTAGTTTCAGGTACACAGTGTAATGATTTGCTATTTGTATATTGTAAAATGATCACAGTAAGTGTACAGAATCTGTTCTTATGTACAGATTTTACATCCAGGAACTCTGTTATTATTTCTCTGATAAACTCTGTTACTATTTCTATTGATCTATCTATGCAAAAGGTGGTTTTGTATGTTCTACATACATATTCATAAAATCTACAAATAATTTTTATCTATATTTCTGTTTTTGGTCCTAGTGCACTGGCTAAGACTTCTAGAATGTTGATGGAAAGAGGAATATAGTAAACACGTTTTGTTCTTGATCTAAAAAGGAATGCTAAAGGACGATTGGCTCAAAGCATCCCTTAGAAAACATCCAGCGAAGTGTTCTGTTTTTAGCCTGCTAGAATTTTTAAAAATCAAGAAGAGACTTAAAGGAATTTTTAAAATCATTTTTATTTATTAATATTTTTAGTTTTGGCTGTGCTCGGTCTTCACTGCTGTGCAGGCTACTCTCCAGTTGTGGTGCGAGGGCTTCTCACTGTGGTGGCTTCTCTTGTTTTGGAGCACAGGCTCTAGAGTACGCAGGCTTCAGCAGTTGTGGTTCCCAGGCTCTAGACAACAGGCTCAATAGTTGTAACGCATGGGCATGTGGGATCCTCCTGGGCCATGGATTGAACCCATCTCTCCTGTACTGGCAGGCAGATTCTTTACCACTGAGCCACCAGGGAAGTCCAAGAAGAGATTTATTCAGAAAATTATGATATTTCTCCTTATTCTGTCAATGTTAATTGCCTTGATATACTTTACTTATATAACAATATATTCTGAAAAATCATCAGTTCATGGAGATTTTCCTATTATCTATAGTATACTATAGTGTTACTCAGCCAATCTACATATGGCAGTTAGTTGGTTCTAGTACTTTATTATTACAGATTATACAGAAATAAACAACCTGGTACATATGCAAATGTTTTCTTCATATTACTGGAGGTATATCTTGAGAATAAATTCCTGAAGTGAGATTGCTGGACCTGAGAATAAATGTGTATTTCTGTTGTTACTGTTAAATAATCCTGAACTCCCCTTCAAAGGGACTGTATTATTTTGTACTTCCACCAGCAGTGGATGAGAATCTGTCATCCTCAGAGTTAAAGTAGTTCTAGAGTATCTCTTCACATGTTTAAAAGCTATTTGTACATCTTTGTATGTCTGTATGTGTGTGTGTACTGTCTGGTCATGTTTTTTGCTCAAACTTTTAATATGCCTGTGGTCTTTGTTGATGCAACTCAAACTTTTTACTTCTATCATTAAGGATGTTATGCCCTTGTCTTTTTTACTTTGATCATGGCTTTTTTTTTTTTTTTTTTGACAGTCAAAAGTGGTTTCTTATCCAATATCCAAAGTCAATGATAGATTTTCTTTCTTTGAGACTATGTTTCTCCCAGTTCAGTTGTTGATGTGTGTCTGACACTTTGAGACCCTACAGACTGCAGCATGCCATCACCAACTCCCAGAGCTTGTTCAAACTCATGTCCATCAAGTTGGTGATGCCATCCAACCATCTCATCCTCTGTCGTCCCCTTCTCCTCCTGCCTTCAATCTTTCCCAGCATCACGGTCTTTTCCAGTAAGTCAGTTCTTCGCATCAGGTGGCCAAAGTATTGGAGCTGCAGCTTCAGTCCTTCCAAATGAATATTCAGGAGTGAGTTCCTCCAGGATGGACTGGTTGGATCTCCTTGCAGTCCAAGGGACTCTCAAGAGTCTTCTCCAACACCACAGTTCAAAAGCATCAATTCTTCCACACTCAGCTTTCTTTATGGTCCAACTCTCACATCCATACATGACTAAGGGAAAAACCATAGCTTTGACTATACGGACCTTTGTTGGCAAAGCAGTATCTCTGCTTTTTAATATGCTGTCTAGGTTTGTCATAGATTTTCTTCCAAGGAGCAAGTGTCTTTTAATTTTATGGCTGCAGTCACCATGTTTTTCCTAACTGAACATTCAAACTAGTTTTACCTTTGGATGAATTAGTTTCAAAATCTATAATCATCTAGCTCTTTTAGTTGAAGTGAGTCAACGGGATGACATTTCTTTCCTTGTTACCAGCAAACTTTTCTGCCTCAGACCACATTAAAATCTAACTAGTAAATATATTTCTAACAATACAATACAAAGGCAGTGATTTCAAGCTGAAAGATAATTAATTTATTCAGCTTAATTATTCTATAATTCAAGATAGGGTGAAAACACTCCATCACGTGAAGATTGAGTTTTACCCTCTTTGTTGTTGTTTAGTCGCTATGTCCAACTCTTTTGCAAGCCCATTACCCTCTTTATACCTTATTAAAGACTATCTGCAAGTTGACTATACTTGAAGACTACAAATGATACAGAAAGGTAACTATGCAAGCTATTTCATTATAGTTTCCAAGATGCTCTCTCCCTGTATCACTAACTACTACACACTTTGAGTCTCAGTTCCAGCTAGATTACCTGTGCTGAAATCCCTTAGCCGTTTTTTGTTCAGCCATAATTTTTAAGAAAAAATTCTTAAAGAGATGGGATACCCAGATCACCTTACCTGTCTCCTGAGAAACCTGTATGTGGGTCAAGAAGCAACATTTAAAACCAGATGTTGCTGTCCATCTGTTGCTGACAGATGGAACAGCTGTCTGGTTCAGAATTGGAAAAGGAGTGTGACAAGGCTGCTGTATATTGTCACCCTGCTTATTTAACTTATATGCAAAGTACATCATGCAAAATTCTAGGCTAGATGAAACACAAGGTGGAATGAAGATTGCCTGGAGAAATATCAATAACCTCAGATATGCAGCTAACACCACCATTATGGCAGAAAGTGAAAAGGAACTGAGGAGTCTTTTGATGAAAGTGAAAGAGGAGAGTGAAAAAGCTGGCTTAAAAATCAACATTCAAAAAACGAAGATCATGGCAAGCAGTCCCATCACTTCATGGCAAATAGATGGGGCAACAATGGAAACAGTGACAGACTTTATTTTCTTGGGATCCAAAATCACTGTGGATGGTGACTGTAGCCATGAAATTAAAAGGCGCTTGCTCCTTGGAAGAAAAGCTATGACAAACCTAGAGAGTGTATTAAAAAGCAGAGATGTCACTTGGCTGACAAAGGTCTATATAGTCAAAGCTATGGTTTTCCCAGTAGTCATGTAGATATGGGAGTTGGACCATAAAGAAGGCTGTGCTGAAGAATTGATGCTTTTTAATAACAGTGCTGGAGAAGACTCTTGAGAGTCCCTTGGACTACAAGAAGATCAAACCAGTCAATTCTAAAGGAAATCAACCCTGAGTATTCATTGGAAGGACTGATGATGAAGCTGAAACTCTAATACTTTGTCCACCTGATGTGAAGAGCCAACTCACTGGAAAAGACCCTGATGCTGGGAAAGACTGAAGGCAAGAGAATAAGAGGGCAGCAGAGGATGAGATGGTTAGATAGCATCATCAACTCAATGGACATTAATCTGAGCAAATCCCAGGAGAAACTGGAGGACAGAAGAGCCTGGCATGCTGCAGTTCATGGGGTCACAGTCAGACATGACTGAGTGACTCAACACAACATCTCTAACCATAATTATGTACCGTCAGCTTTGTCTTATTGACTGCATATTAAGCAAGTTGAAAGACAAATCTGGATAATGGTATTGAATTCTGTGGTATTAGTAATATACAGATCTTTTTAAAATGAATTTTGAATTTCACAGCTCTAAAGGTTATATTATGTTCTAGTAGACAAATGGCTAGACAATATATATATTACATATATATATAGATGCACTGTCTTACATGACATGTGCATGAAAGAAGATAAAATAATAATATAGTACCACACTAGCTATAGCTCCTGGGTTACATGAGAAAGGTAGCATGTTTGTGTACCAAAAGTAAAACCATATGATAATTAGACATCAAAGCACTATGTTAAAAGATTTCTAAATGTAAAACTGAAATATTCAACTATATAAAGTAATATGAGAAAAAGTAATTACACTCATAAAATGAAGACTATAATTAGGATAAGAAATGACCATACATGATCTGGTATAAACTAAGATTTCCAACTAGAACTAAATAATTTGCTCTTAGTTCTAGGGCAAGGATCAAAAATAACAAATGTTCTTCTATGTGTAAGTGCTACATAAATAACAAATATTCAACACTTACAGAATACTTACTATGTGCCAGGCACTGTTTAATTCTTTGTATGTATCAACTAATTTAATTCACATACAAACTCTATGACATAGGTGTTAATGTCAGTCCCATTTACTTAGAAGTGAAACTGAGATCCAGAAAAGTTAAGTAACCTGTTCTCTATTACACAGTAGTCTGGTCCTAGAGTACATGCTTTTAACCACCTTGTCTCATTTGTCATTTTTGTAATTTAATTGTCCATAAAGCCAATAAAGGCTAAAAAAGAGGGGCTTTCCTGGTACTCAGCAGGCAAAGAATCCCCCTGCAATCCAGGAGACCTCGGTTCAACTCCTGGGTCAGGAAAATCCCCTGGAGAAGGGATAGACTACCCACTCCAGTATTTTTGGGTTTCCCTGGTAGTTCAGATTGTAAAGAATTCACCTTCAATGCAGAAGACTTGGGTTTGATCCCTGGGTTGGGAAGACCCCCTAGAGGAGGGCATAGCAACCCACTCCAGTATTCTTGCCTGGAGAATCCCCATGAACAGAAGAGCCTGAGGGCTACAGTCCATGGGGTCGCAAAGAGTCAGACATGACCAACTAAGCACAGCACAGCCTAAAAAGGTACTGCGGGATAGTCTCTACCTTACGGTCGTTAGCATAAGCTCTTTGCCACGTACATGTTTACAGGCTCCGAGTATTAGCACATGCACATCTTTGGGGGGCCATTACTTCCACCTCACACTTTTCAATACAGAGAACTCTATGCTATAGCTAACTGTCCAAAGCAGGATTTCTTAACCAGGGTTCTGGAGAATGCTAGGGAAGTGCTGGTGGTGTGGCTTGGCAGCTCCATAACAGATAGTGATCAAGGGCAAGCACCATCTAAACTTTGTGCATTTAGCAACGTAAGTTCACTGTGATGGTTGGAGACTGGGCCATACCTATTGCAACTTTATTCCAGGTCTCTGAGCCTCATATGGTGGTGGGCAGTAAGATCATGTTCCTTCGGCTGGATCCATTTTTAGCTTTTTATGCGAGAAAGGGGCAGCCTTTGGCAGCTGGTAAGCTCCTCTCTGCAAGGAGGAAGGCAGCCTGATGATGTCAGAGTCTTCTGATTGATCCCAACCTCCACCTGGAGCAAACGTGTCCTACTGCTTTCAAAGAAAAGTAGAGGGAATTATTTGATTCACTGTGGCTTCTGAAGAAGAGCTATGAGTTAGAAGAACAAGATCCAAGCTGAAACCTACAGATAATTCTGGTAAGGTAACAAGAGTGAATCATAAGCTCCAGGGTCATTTTATCGCACTAGAGCCCCAAAGTCCATCTTGGTGATGAAAGCTATTTATCAGTAGTCTGTATTTGGACTGGTATTCCAAGTTGTCTTATTCCATTGTGCATCAACTGTGGAAAATAATTTATGAATGCAGCTATGGTGGTGGTTTAGTCACTAAGCCATGTCTGACTCTTTGAAACCCAATGGACTGTACCTGCCAGGCTCCTCTGTCCATGGGATTCTCCAGGCAAGAATTCTGAAGTGGGTTGCCATGCCCTCCTCCAGGGGATCTTTCTGACCCAGGGATCAAACCTACATCTCTTATGTCTCCTGAGTTGGCAAGCGGATTCTTTACCACTAGCACCACCTGGGAAGCCCAAGATTCAGGGTAAGAAATTAAAAACACTCTACTTTTTAAACTTCTTCAATAATAAGCTGATATTGATGACATTTCATGTGATCCTGAAGGTTTTGTGATAAACATAACTTCTCTATTGAGTCTCCAGGTTTACTCAATCAATGTCATGTAGCGTTTGTGAGTTCTATAAAAGGTGGTTAAAGTCAAGAAAACTCCTGCTGCAAAGGCCCCAAACAAGTCAAGGTCAAATGGATTCAATGTCCAGTCTTTATCTCTGTCTCTGAAGAACTTTTCTGAGGTGTCCATTAACAGTTGGCCCCCCTCCTGTAGAAGGAGAACATCCTGACATGTCACAACTCATGGCTTTCTTCACAGAGAGATGCTGCTGTCAAACCTGTTACAGATGAAATCTAAAGTAGTTGTGGCTGCTGCTGCTGCTGCTGCTAAGTCGCTTCAGTCGTGTCTGACTCTGTGCGACCCCTAGATGGCAGACCACTACGCTCCTCTGTCCCTGGGATTCTCCAGGCAATACTGGAGTGGGATGCCATTTCCTTCTCCAATGCATGAAAGTGAAAAGTGAAAGTGAAGTTGCTCAGTTGTGCCCGACTCTTAGCAACCCCATGGACTGCAGCCCACCAGGCTCCTCCGTCCATGGGATTTGCCAGGAAAGAGTACTGGAGTGGGGAGCCATTGTATCACAAAAATAGCCAAGTTTATTAAACAAAGAAAAATTGTACTCCAGAATTAAACAAACAAACAAAAAATGGGTGAAAATGTCTGATCTAACAGCTCTGGGCTGACTGTATTATAGTCTCTATATGGGGGCGGGGGGGGGGGGGGGTGGCAGTGTGCCAGGCATCGAATCCCCAGACTGCTGGTGCAGTGTCCAGCAATGGGTACCATCTCCCGCCTGCAGCTGGCACCAGGAGACGTGGAGCATCAGCTGTGGCCTCTCATTCCACAGCTACAACTGCTCTGTCCCAAGGGAAAATGGTAACACTACAGATCCTGGCATGAGAAGGAGCTCCTCACATGGAGTGGTTCTCTGTGAGGGGCCAAGGCACTCTGGAGAAGAAAGATTATGGAGAACGAGACTAGGAATAGACTGCCTGCCCAGTGACCAGGAGTCTGTGTGGTTAACTCCACAGAAGAAAACAAAGGTTACAAGGAAACTGAAGTCAGTGAAACTCCATAAGACCCTGTCCTCATATGATTTTTCCTTCTGGCCTAAAACAGAAAATGGCATGATGGTCTTTGCTCCAAAAAAGTAGTACATCATCACCCAGACAAGAATCCTAAAGAGGCGATGACTTTTTAGAAAATTATTGAGGATTACATCTTTTGAAAAACATGGTGATTTCACTGTGCTTACTGAGTTCATTTTACTTGCTTGACATTTTATGTCATATTGTACAGATGTTCCCACAGGCATTGGGTCTACAGTAAGAGGTGAATTGGTCCTTATTTTGCCTTGGTGATCTGGAAATTAAATATCACTAGCAAAAAGTAGATTAAATGTTTAGCCACACTTAGAGCAGAGTTCAATCAAGTGTTCAAAATGTAGACTGAGCAATATCATATATTTATGTGATAACACATTCAGTCTTAGTTTTCTTTGCTTTAGAGTTATCATCAGATCAGATCAGTCGCTCAGTCGTGTCCAACTCTTTGCGACCCCATGAACCACAGCACTCCAGGCCTCCCTGTCCATCATCAACTCCCGGAGGTCACTCAGACTCACATCCATCGAGTCAGTGATGCCATCCAGCCATCTCATCCTCTGTCGTCCCCTTCTCCTCCTGCCCCCAATCCCTACCAGCATCAGAGTCTTCTCCAATGAGTCAACTCTTCCCGTGAGGTGGCCAAAATACTGGAGTTTCAGCTTTAGCATCAGTCCTTCCAAAGAAATCCCAGGGCTGATCTCCTTCAGAATGGACTGGTTGGATCTCCTTGCAGTCCAAGAGACTCTCAAGAGTCTTCTCCAACACCACAGCTCAAAAGCATCAATTCTTCGGTGCTCAGCCTTCTTCACAGTCCAGCTCTCACATCCATACATGACCACAGGAAAGACCATAGCCTTGACTAGGTGAACCTTTGTTGGCAAAGTGATGTCTCTGCTTTTGAATATGCTATCTAGGTTGGTCATAACTTTCCTTCCAAGGAGTAAGCATCTTTTAATTTCATGCCTGCAGTCACCATCTGCAGTGATTTTGGAGCCCAGAAAAAGAAAGTCTGACACTGTTTCCACTGTTTCCCCATCTATTTCCCATATAGTGATGGGACCGGATGCCATGATCTTCGTTTTCTGAATGTTGAGCTTTAAGCCAACCTTTTCACTCTCCACTTTCACTTTCATCAAGAGGCTTTTCAGTTCCTCTTCACTTTCTGCCATAAGGGTGGTGTCATCTGCATATATGAGGTTATTGATATTTCTCCCGGCAATCTTGATTCCAGCTTGTGTTTCTTCCAGTCCAGCATTTCTCATGATGTACTCTGCATATAAGTTAAATAAACATGGTGACATTATACAGTCTTGACGTACTCCTTTTCCTATTTGGAACCAGTCTGTTGTTCCATGTCCAGTTGTAACTGTTGCTTCCTCACCTGCATACAGATTTCTCAAGAGGCAGATCAGGTGGTCTGGTATTCCCATCTCTTTCAGAATTTTCCACAGTTTATTGTGATCTACACAGTCAAAGGCTTTGGCATAGTCAATAAAGCAGAAATAGATGTTTTTCTGGAACTCTCTTGCTTTTTCCATGATCCAGCAGATGTTGGCAATTTGATCTCTGGTTCCTCTGCCTTTTCTAAAACCAGCTAGAACATCAGGAAGTTCACGGTTCACATATTGCTGAAGCCTGGCTTGGAGAATTTTGAGCATTACTTTACTAGCGTGTGAGATCAGTGCAATTGTGCCGTAGTTTGAGCACTCTTTGGCATTGCCTTTCTTTGGGATTGGGATGAAAACTGACCTTTTCCAATCTTGTGGCCACTGCTGAGTTTTCCAAATTTGCTGGCATATTGAGTGTAGCACTTTCACAGCATCATCTTTCAGGATTTGGAATAGCTCCACTGGAATTCCATCACCTCCACTAGCTTTGTTCCTAGTGATGCTTTCTAAGGCCCACTTGACTTCACATTCCAGGATGTCTGGCTCTAGGTCAGTGATCACACCATCATGAATATCCGGGTCGTGAAGCTCTTTTTTGTATAGTTCTTCTGTGTATTCTTGCCACCTCTTCTTAATATCTTCTGCTTCTGTTAGGTCCATACCATTTCTGTCCTTTATCGAGCCCATCTTTGCATGAAATGTTCCTTTGGTATCTCTGATTTTCTTGAAGAGATCCCTAGTCTTTCCCATTCTGTTGTTTTCCTCTATTTCTTTGCATTGATTGCTGAAGAAGGCTTTCTTATCTCTTCTTGCTATTCTTTGGAACTCTGCATTCAGATGTTTATATCTTTCCTTTTCTCCTTTGCTTTTCGCTTCTCTTCTTTTCACAGCTATTTGCAAGGCCTCCCCAGACAGCCATTTTGCTTTTTTTGCATTTCTTTTCCATGGGGATGGTCTTGATCCCTGTCTCCTGTACAATGTCAAGAACCTCATTCCATAGTTCATCAGACACTCTATCTATCAGATTTAGGCCCTTAAATCTATTTCTCACTTCCACTGTATAATCGTAAGGGATTTGATTTAGGTCATACCTGAATGGTCTAGTGGTTTTCCCTACTTTCTTCAATTTCAGTCTGAATTTGGCAATAAGGATTTATCATACTTGTAACTAAACTCACGTATCTAGTACTATTGACAGATTCTCTGTCATCCAATTTTTCAAGTGCACATTTCTTCATGCTGCTAAAGTGTAATTTTTAAAAGGCATATATGATAATATTTCACATTTAAGTAGCATTTTTTCTTTCAAGAAAAATGATTTAGTTGAGGATAATCTTAAACACAATTTATGGTAACAATATTGATCAAACTGGCCACAATATTTGGTAGACAGGTAACACATTAAATGTGTCTTCAAATTCTGGCTATAGATAATCTTTACAACTGATACTGGATATAGATAAAAAAGCTATTGGGTCACTTATTTGTTTTGAAATGCTGAATTTAGTATAGAGGTAGAAATTTTGGTAAATATTAAAATACACACACAATTTCTTTTAGCTAATAATTTATTGTTTAGCAGTTGAGGAACATAGGTTCCTTTAATCATTCAAGGAAAAGCATTTGGGGTTTCCCTGTTGGCTCAATGGATAGGAATCCACTTGCCAGTGCAGGGGATACACGTTCAATCCTTGATCCATGAAGATCCCACGTGCTGTGAAGCAACTAAGCCTCGCACCACAGCTACTGAGCCTGTGCTCCAGAGCCCAGGAGCTGCAAATACTGAACCCAGGTGCCCAGAGCCTGTGCTCAACAACAAGAGAAGCCACTGCAGTAAGAAGTCTGCACACTGCATCTAGAGAGTAGCCCTCACTCTCCAGAACTAGAGAACAGCCTACCATGCACAGCCAAAAATAAATAAATAATTTACAGAAAAAAAGAAAGAAAAGAGTTTGAAAAATCGTGTGAAATGAAAAGCTGCTTGTTCATTTTTAAAACTGTTTTAAAATTTTGGGGAAAAAATCCTTAATGGCCATTATCATTCAAATAATAAATTAAAATCATACCTGCTTGAAGTTGTTCACATACGTTAAGAGTATATCAATTGTCACTATACCTAATTTTGGAAAAAAAATTATTTAATAAACACACATCTACAAAGTCTGGAAGGAGCCAGTGGGCATGTGCTTCATGTTAGAAATGCTAGTTTAAAAAGGGCAATCCATCATTCCCTACAGGAAGCAAGGAAGAGTTCCTCACAGGTGTCTGAGCCAAAAGGCTGAACTGCAGAGTACTTTTAAGAAAGAGTAAGCTAGATGTTTCTGGGTGCTTTGAAGATGAGGGCAAAAAGGTAATCTACTTAACAGACATCTCATATGACTTAGTCTCTGCAAAACTCTAAAGAAAACCCTTTAATTTCAAGTGATAGGATTCTTGCATTTAAAAAGAAAAAAAAAGCTGTAAAAGGAAATCTTGAAATGTTTCCCAACCTACTTAAGCTTGAAAGTGAGAAAAAATATTAATATCAGTAAGTCTCAAACCTTATTAAAAACTAGCCTGGAGAACCAGAGAACAAAATCAAAGAGTATTTTCTTTTGCTTTATATACAAGGGCTTCTCAGGTGCTGCTGGTGGTAAAGAACCCACCTGACAACGTAGGAGACAGAAGAGACATGGGTTCAATCCCTCGGTCTGGAATATCCCCTGGAGGAGGGCATGGCAACCTCCTCCAGTATTCCTGCCTAGAGAATCCCACGAACAGAGGAGCCTGGCAGGCTACAGTCCATGGGGCTGCATAGAGTCGGATACGACTGAACAGACTTAGCACACACATAAACAAATAAATGCCTTGGTGAGGAATGCTTTCTCTGATTCTTCTCTGCAGTTTGAGAACTTGAGACTCTGGGAGAAGAAAAAGAACTTAGTGAGTTCTGACCTAAGCATACTCTTAAGATGATATTCATCGCTGTGCTCCAAGGCATGTTCTGGATTTCTATGAAAGAAGGATGCCTGATACTCACAAGAAAGCAATGAACACTTTGCTGCAATTTGCAACTTCTTATATGTGTGAGCAAGAAAAACCTCATTTCAGCTAAAAATGAAATCCATGTTTGCTTCTCTGGAGTTCAACTCAGAACTGAGTACTTGTACAGCAAAAACCATGCACAGGTTTCACACTCAAAAGGTAAATTTCATTATTTTCAGCTTCAAAAATAAACGTTTTATGCATGATTAAGTCTAAGAGCTAAAGAAACTAACACATTTGTGAAAATTTTGAAACTAAGCCTATAGTTGAGTTTAATCATGCTATTCAGTAAGAAAGTTTTTCTTTTTATTTTGTCTTCGTCTATTCATATTTCTTGGGCTTATGATTTTAATAGCTTTATATTCATACTGGTAAATTTTCAGGCCAATAAAACAGGTTGTACATTTACATCCTTGATTTAAAATCTACCAAGCCTATTTTTCAAACCTAAAGGAAATCAGTCCTGAATATTCACTGGAAGGACTGATGCTGAAGCTGAAATTCCAGTACTTTGGCCACCTGATATGAAGAACTAAATCATTGGAAAAGACCCTGATGCTGGGCAAGATTGAAGGTGGGAGGAAAAGGGGATGACAGAGGATTAGACAGTTGGATGGCATCACCGACTTGATGGACATGAGTTTGAGTAAGCTCTGGGAGTTGGTGATGGACAGGGAAGCCTGGCGTGCTGCCGTCCATGGAGTCACAAAGAGTCGGACATAACTGAGTGATTGAACTGAAGCCTACCTTTAGAAAAATTAAACCCTATTTGGCTCAAGCCAATTATTTAACAAAAATTTATATTTTTCATATGAATTTTTAAAATTTTGAAAAGGAAAGAGATGAATATTAAAAAGAAAGATAATACCCAGCCCTTACTCCCCACCTACCCCAATTAAAGGTTACTTAAAAAGTCACTTTCCATTTGAAACAGAAAAAAACTATTCTGGGTCACAAATCTACATACCATTCCTTATTCCTGTTTAGCCTCACAGCAGTGTTGGTTAACACAACTGTATACATTTATCAATAAACATAAACTTACACACTAAAAAGGGTGAATTCTTTATATATAAATAGAATCTCATAGACTCAACTTTTTATTAAACAAATCACAAGAAACTTATAATTCAATAAATTATATAAAAACAAAGATAATGAAAAAAAAAAATCACAACGATTTCTAGAACCATCTTGCCACCAAAATGCAGACACAGCCTGGGCATCACTGAAATCTTGGATTCTCTCAGTGTAACAAGGAAACGAAAACGTTTCCTGCATTTAACGTAACTGCATTTAACAGTTAAGTTAAATGCCATCTTGCTTGCTACTTCAATGAATATTATTTTTAAAGTTATTTTTTAATGACACTATGGCTCAGATGATAAAGAATCTGCCTGCAATGTGGGAGACCCAGGTTCAATCCCTGGGTCAGGAGGATTCCCTGGAGAAGGGAAATGCTACCCATTCCAGTATTCCTGATTGGAGAATTCCATGGACAGAGGCTAAAAGCCATGGAGTCACAAGGAGTCGGACGCTACTAGGCAACTGATACTGACACATAGGCCCTGAACAATAATGATCCCAAACTAAATACAGTTAATTAAACTACATGTACTTTTTTGAAAAACAAATTCAGAGACTAGAAGGATTCAGTAAGCTTTCTCTACCTCTAAAATGAATTATCACAATACTATATCAGAATACAAAAATCTATTAAGTTTAGGTTTAATCTTACATAGCAAATGGATTTAATTTTTGGTAAAAGTTTCTTTCAACTCAGCAATCTGAAACCCATAAAAATCTTGATCTGTCTGTATAGCAAATATGTGGACAACCAAATCAGATAGACATTTATAGTAGTGGAAGCTTTAGCAATTATAATACATGGGCTGAAAACAGAATTACAACTGTTTAGTTAAGTAAAAAGCAAGAAAATTTCTCTCACAATCTCAGCAATTTTGACATTTTCTACATATATAACAAAAGCAAGAAAAATACATCTCTCTTCATAAAGTAAGGTATATTAGGAATAATGCCCTTATACTGAAAGACACATTATTAACAATAATATCTACCATCGACAGTAATTTTCCCAGTAATCCTATACTGTAGTATTCTTACCTCCATTGAAAGGTGATGATGATGAAAATAACCACGTCACTAATATTCAGCATATGACAAGGACTGGGCTAAAAGCTTTATATGCAGTACCTTATTTAATCTTCACAGGAACCTTATGAGGTAGGCATGATTATCAATTCATTTTATAAATAAAAGAGAAATTGAAGTTCAGACTGGTTTAAGAATAGGTGCAACCAGGAGTTCTCTGGTGGTCTAGTGTTTAAGGCTCCTCTGTCCCAATGCGGGGTAGGGATAGAGGGGGCAGGTTTGATCCCTGGTCAGGGAACTAGATTCCATATGCCACAACTAAGAGTTCATATGCCAAAACTAAGAGTTTGCATGCCACAACTAAAGATCCTGCATGCTGCAACTAAGACCCTACACAGCCAAATAAACAAATAATAAAAAAAAAAAAAAAAAGAGAATAGGTGCAACTAGTAATGTACTAAAATTAGACTCAAGCCCCGTGTCTGTTGGTTTGAACCTACATTGCTTCTACCCCATAACTGAAATATTACTATTATTTTTATATTACTTTATTGCACTTCACAGATACTGCATTTTTTACAAACTGAACATCTGTGGTAACCCTGTGTCAAGCAAGTCTACTGGGGCCATTTTTCTAACAGCATTTGTTCACCTTGTGGCTCAGTGTCACATTTTGATAATTCTTGCAATATTTCAAACTTTTTCATTATTTTTATATTTGTTACAGTGACTGATGACCTGTGATCTCTGATGTTACTATTGTTAATTGTAGATGTAGTGGGAATAACAAGAGAAGTAGAATTAAGATGTGGACCCTGAAGATGTGACTGGATTGTTCCAATTTCCTAAAACCTTAACAGATGAGGACTGCTTTGTACAGATGAACAAAGAAAGTGTTTTCTCAAGATGGAATCTACTCCTGGTAAGGATGCCATGAAGATTATTAAAACGACAACAAAAAATTTAGAATGTTATGCAGAGTTAGTGGATAAACGGTGGCAAGACTTGAGAATTGACTCTGAATTTCAAAGAAGTTCTACAATGGGTGAAATGCTATTAAACAGCACTGCATGCTACAGAGAAACTGTGAAAGGAAGAGTCAATCTAGGTGGCAAACTTCACCGCTGTCTTAGTTTAAGAAGTTGTCACAGCTGCTCCAACCTTCAGCAACCAGCACCCTGATGTCAGCAGCCATCAACACAAGACCCTCTAACAGCAAGGTTATGACTAGCTAAAGCCTCAGATGATGGTTAGCATTTTTTAGCAATAAAGTATTTTTTATAGCACAGGGAACTAGTCAATATCTTGTAATAACCTATAATGGAAAATAATCTGAAAAATAATATATGTGCATCACCTTGCTGTGTACCTGAAGCACTGTAAATCAACTATACTTCAATAAAAAATATATACAATGAAATACAAAAAAATTTTTTAGACGTAATGCTTATCACAAACTTAACAGACTACTGTATATGTAACTTTTACATGTACTGGGAAACCAAAAAATTCGAGTGACTTGCTTTCTTGCAATACTCACTTTATTGTCATCTAGAACTGAACCTGTAGTATTACCAAGGTCTGCCTGTACTTTTGTTACCAAGAAAGTTATCAGGATAACACATAAACTGTATCTAGCTGTATTTTAAACCTTTTGGAATCTATTCTAAAATACATCACAATATATCAGCATATTACACTATGAACTAATTGACCAGAAATGAAAACTGTGTGCTGTGTAAGAACAGAACAGAGTAAAACAGTGATGGGAGAAATAAGAAATTTATCCAGCGTGCCTGCTTAGGTTACTGACAGGCAGGGAAGATCAGCTGTAAATAAAAAGCCTCACCATTATTTACTTTCTTTAAAACAGATGGGAAGAAAAAGGCATTTGGTCAGTAGCCATTCTCCCTGGGTCCAGTTTTTAATGACCAAATTTGATAGTGAACCGAAAGAGTTAACACAGCAGGTCTGAGACGGTCACTCTTAGAAAGGCCTGACTACAAGGGCAGCCCCTGACTAGCATCTGGGAATCTGGATTTTGGGAGGGTTGCTACTACCCCTGATAAGAATGGTCACTGTGCCTACATTCTTTTTACAAACAATATGGTTTATGCTGAATTATCTGCTTTCTCTCTGGGAGTCTGGAATTTTGGTTAGTGCTAGTCTAAGTAACAGCTCTGGGCATAGAGTCTCTTATGTGCTTCCCACTTCAAGGGACACTTCACATGTGTCGTTAGAACTTGCCACTAGAGGAATCAAGTACAAGCTGTGTGACTCCACAGGGAGAGGACTCCTGGAAGCTTGCACCCGGTTTCCTCTGGACTTCACTCACATACATTTTCCCTTGGCTGGTTTTGTGCTTGTAATTCTTTTTCTGGGATAAAGCACAGCTGTGAGTTACAGCAATATGCTGAGTGAGTCCCTCTAGTGAACGCGGAACCTGAGGGTGCTCTTTGGGATCCCAACACAGATAGTAAGATAATTCCAGGCTATACCTATAAAACAGTTACTGCCCATAACATGACCATAAAATTTTGCCTAAAATGGACATGCACCCTGGAGAGGTTTTACTCCCACTAGCAAATACTAAAGTAAGTTCCAAAAACTTTGACTGTGAATTAAGCCATGGATATTTTTAACAACTGATATTTACCAGGAACCCTGGCAGGAAAGGAATCAGGAGATCCTGCTCCAGCACCACCCTCTTCTTCATCTTCTTCAAATTCCAAATTCTCTTCTTCACCAGGTGCTAAAATTCTTCTACATGCAAAAGGACAGAAAAAATAGTGAGCTACAAAACCAAATATACAAGAGAAGCCAAAGAGCTACTCATTTCCCAGGTAAAATGCTGATATAAAAAATGCTGACATAAAATGCTAATATGTTGGATTAATGATATCAATGATACTAACATTGATATGATACATCCAGAAATATCTGAAAAATAGGTATAAAATAAGATGATAAAGTAAGAAGACAAATACTGGTGCTAATTTATTTTACCTTAAAGGGACAGGCTGAACAT
Organism: Tragelaphus eurycerus; assembly: GCA_935064755.1. Taxonomy (NCBI): domain Eukaryota; kingdom Metazoa; phylum Chordata; class Mammalia; order Artiodactyla; family Bovidae; genus Tragelaphus; species Tragelaphus eurycerus. The sequence goes on from CAKXYN010000003.1 coordinate 20,306,757, forward strand.
CAAATGGGAATTCTTTATTATATGTAAGAATATTCTTTAGGACTAGAATAAAAAGAGAAAGACACATGAATTATGTCATGAATCAGAATAAAAAAATTTATTCTAAGTGACTGATTTTAGTCAATTTTACCATGCCTATTAATATGTATGTATACGTGTGTGTCTGTGTTCAATCGCTCAGTCGTGTCTGATTCTTTGTGACCCTATGGACCACAGCCCACCAGGCTCCTCTGTCCACAGGTTTTCCCCAGCAACAATACTGGAGTGGGTTGCCATTTCCTCTTCCAGACCCAGGGATTGAACCCATGTCTCCTGCATTGCAGGCAGATTCTTTACCGCTGAGCCACTGGGATGTCTATTAATACTTTAAAAATCCCAATCCTATCATCCAAAGCCATTGGCACTTGTCCATTGAATATCTTAGCAAAATGAAAATATTCACACTCCAAGCACCAGTAACTTCAGAATACTGTCAGAACTCCAAGGAAGGGAACTTCCAGAGTCTCAGAGTACTTATGGAAAATGAACTCCAAAATAGTTCTCTGTACAAAATCCAAGGTGAGACATGGGGCACCTGAGAAAGACAATAACTCCTCCCTGGAGTACTTTAATTAAAAGACTGGTGTCAAAGATGACCAATGAGAGGGATATGAGCCTATCTTATTCTATGTCTTGATTAGTCTTCCCCTCAACTCCACAAAACTGGTAAAGTTTATAGTAGTGAGGTTATAATTCTCATATACCTTTACCATAGTTTATTATATATATGTAATGTATACATACATATATATACATATATGCTTACATACAGGCTCATGCATGCTCAGTCACGTCTGACTCTTTGTGACCCCATGGATACTGTAGTCTGCCAGGCTCCTCTGTTCATGGGATTCTCCAGGCAAGAAAACTGGAGTGGGTTGACATTTCCTTCTCCATATATATTCACACACACAGAGGAATTTATCCTCAAGAGAAGTCTTCAAACAATCTCTTGTATTACAACCTCCTGTATTATGGTTGTGGTCAGTGATTATATCCAGGCAAGGAAACTTAAAAAGAGAGATGTTCTACAATTCTACCTACATTTGGAGAGGTGCTTCATATCTGGCCTTATGGATTGCCAATATCTATCTGCAGTTATATGAAGGTAAAGTAATAGCATTAATTGTACAATCCAAAATGTATCTGTGAGTTTATACTCAACTTATTCATTCTAATTTTGGAGTCTTGCAGTTTAGAGCTGCAATAGGTATGGATGTTGTCATCCTCAAAAAGGAAATCCCTGAGTACAGGTTGCAATTACATGCCTTACTCCCACAGGAGTCAAATGTGTTTATCATACTTCTTCTAATATATGCACTCCTACTAAGCCCTTCAGGGAGAGAAGTCTGAGACTTGTGTCTATGTTTTCACTCATTCTTATTCTCTCTCCTTCCAACTCCCACCCTCCTTCCTCTTTCTTCTCAAAAAAGGTATACTGAGTGCTAAGATATGGCAGTGATAAGAGACAGAGCATTCTCACCTTCAAATGGATCTTGGACCCTAGCCAGGAAAAGCAGACAATAACAAGCCACAAAATGAACACAATGATGTTAAGACTGTGGCTGAAGGACCCAGAGGATGCTTGTGTAAGTGGAGTAGAGGGATTACTTCAGCTGAAGTGAACAGGGTAGGCCGCTCAAACCTGAATTTTTAGAAGACATTTGAGCCATGACCTGGATGAGAAGAAATGTCCACAAGCAGCTCTGGGCAAGGGCTCTCCAAGTATTAAGAGAACAGGCCAGAGCAACAACAAAGGCTCTGCAGCAGGAGTTTGTTCAAGGAATGGAGAGGACCACAAAGCTAAAGTCTGATAAGCAAAGGGCAAGTGGCAAAAGATCTGAATCAGATCTTGGCCCTTCCATGACGTTAATGACTTGAGCATTCATGTAACTACTCTGAATCTCGGCTTCCCCTGTTCCAAAATCATATTCTACCTTTCTTCACAGATTGTTGAGAGAATTAAACAACATAACATGACATTGCATAGGAACACTTACAGTACAAGTAAAGTCTATATTATTATATGGAAATTTATTCTGTCCATAGTTCTCCCTATCTGACTGACTAGAATCCTATTATTTTAGATCTAAGAAGGACTATTTTTCAAATTTTAAGAATGTCACCTCTAAACTTGGCGCATGACTGTTTATTGTGAGTAAACTATTCATTCAACTCGAATATCAAATAATCACACAGTATTATTCTAGATGCTGAGAACAGGAAATGGGTAACAAGATTACGCATATTTATATCAGCAATGACCACATTTTAATAGTGAAAAGGAAAAAGTCAACCCTTAAAATGTAAACAAAACATCAATGAAACAGCTGAAAATCATATTACTTACTAAGAATATCCTGAATTTGTACTATAATAGAAGAATTAATCAGTATTTTCTTTTCTTAGGTATCAAAGTTTTGAAAAGGAAATGTCTGTTTTGGCATAATAGCCTCTTCTTTATTTTGTATTTTCAAGTATACACTATATCAGATATTTAACTTGTATGAATAATTTTGAAAGAAAAATAATAGCACCTTTCTTGCTTTCTGTAATTGCAGGATGGCTTTCCATTTTCACCAACTGGGGAATAACAGGGATTCTAATGTCCTTTTAAAATAAAATTCTACATAAACTTAACATAAGATTTTTCTTCGAATATGAATCTTGATATTTTTGGAGGTTGTAGAGAAGAGGAGAAGCTAGTTTATAATTTCATGGAAGGGGTGATCCTGAGTGTGGAGTCCACCACGACTGGGGACTAACTGGTTCATTCAGTAGGAATAGTGCACACAGGCCCCCTGAATGCTGACTTGATGGCATACCCTCTACTGGTGAGCACTCAGCACTCCCAGCCTACGCTCATGGAGCATGGCCTGTCACCCTCTTGAATCTGACATTAAAAATCACACACACACGCCCCAAACGTATTTCTTTTTTTCCCTTGTAGCTAGTTTTCATTTTTGTGGTAGGAAAAATGAGCAAGTGCTTCCCATCTGAAAGTTTATTTTAAATTATGGGAAACAATTCCCTGCAGACACTTAACTCTATTCGATTTAAAAATTTGCCGAGTTCAAACTATAGGCAAAGCATTGAATGAGGCTCTGTGGGGAAAATACAAAGGTTATTCACAATATTCTTGAGAAAATAAATAAATACTAGTGAGAATAGTACAGGGCAGACTATGACAGTGGCTATAAAAAGTGCTCCTATAAAGAACATGAGACAGTCTAATTACTGCTAAGGAGAGAAGAGAAAGCTTTCAGGGCAAGGTGTGATTTCTTTGGGGCCTTGAAAGTTTAATTAATAGAAGGGAATTTTACAGTTTATGGGGTGGTCATAGGGAGATATGTCTGAGTAAGAAGTAGTGTATTACTAAGCATTAACGTAAGAAAATTAACTATTACGTTCAGGATCTAAGCTTTAGTATGAATTTCAGATAGGATTACAAAGAGATTTTAAAAATCTTGAAGGAAAAATACATTAGCAGAATAAACCAACTAAGACCAACAAGTTGAAAGATACAGTCATTTGTTAATTTTCCCTTCCTTACATTATTAGAAGAGGCAGAGGCCAGGTTGACTAAGAACACTTAATCTGAAATATAGTCAAATACCAATTTATTGAAAATGTTTAATTCTGATAAAATAATTAAAACAAGCGCCTACATTTTATAAATTCAAGCTTAATTACAGGGCATAGCCTACTGAGATACAACATACACATTTAAGTTTAAGAGGCGAGAAGCGAATTAAAATCATCTAAAATAAGTACCAGGAAGGGAGAAGTCCAAATGAGAAACTTTATATAAAATCAAAATGTAATAAAAAAACGAATCCAAATTACTCTCTTTACTCTCTATTCCCACCCCAAATCTTACAAACAAACAAATCAGAAAACAAATGTAGATTTCAGTTCAATCTTCCACAAATACACGGGTCAATAATCTCTCAGGAGTTTGACCTGAAGAATCATGATATCAAGGACTGATGTCAATATTGCATGATTACAGGTATTAATAACAGAGTGTAATGGTAGGAATGTAGGCTTTGAGATCACTTCAAACCCAACCCAGTTCGAGCATTTACAAGCTGTAAAATCATAGGCAAGTGTCAGCAAAACATGGTCGAGTCTATTTATCTGAGTGTTTGGCACACTCCTGCTACTCTAAAAAATGGTGATCATTATTACCAACAAGAGAATCTAAGAGGTAAAAGGAGGAAAAATTGAGTGTGTCCATGGAAAGAGATAATAAACATCTGATTATGTGTTTACAGTCTTTACAGTGAACCTACATATTCTTAAGTTTTATTTGGAAACAAATTGAAAAGAGATGGAAAATAAGTTACTAAGTGAGGATCCCAAATCCTCATTATTTTTATCATGTAAAACTGAACATTTCTAATTTTCTTCAGAAACATAACTCAGATATCCTCAATGCAGCTGAAATCTTTTTTTAAAAGAACCCACCTTCCAATGCCGTAGACACAAGAGATGTGGGTTCGATCCCTGGACTGGGAAGATTCACTGGAGGAGGAAATGGCAACCCACTCCAGTATTCTTGCCTAGAAAATTCCATGGACAGAGGAGCCTGGCAGGCTACAGTCCATGGGGTCACAAGAATCGGACATGACTGAGTGAGCACAAATGTGTTTTTCTTAAAATAATCTTATATACAGGCACTTAGAAGAGACAATTATTGTATGATTACATTTATATGAAACGTTCAGAATAGGCAAATTTATAGAGACAAAAAGTAGATTAGTGGTTGCCTCAGGCTGGGGATCAGGGGAAGCTAGAGGGCAATGAGTGAATGCTAAGGATACAGGGTTTCTTTGTGGGGTGATAAAAAATGTCCTGAAATTGACTGTGGTGATATTCAATACTTGTGCCCTTGCCTATATTTCCAACATTTCCTCTAAGAGAACATTCATTTGAACCAGCAAAAAAGCTTCATCTAGCACATCCTAACCACCAAAATATTTGAAGGAATTGTTTACTTAAAAAAAAAATTTAGGAAGGAAAATGAAGACAATAAGGAAAGATTTTATAAGGCAGTTCAAACAGCTGGACTGCAGTTTTCAGTGATATTCAGTATAAACAGGCATCAATGACTATAACTTTATACTTTCCAGTAGAATCTACTGTAAATGTTTAATAATTTAATTGTAGTCTTATTAAACTGAATAAAACAAAGGCTAAAACAGATAGGTGAGGTACAACATAGAGTCAAATAATTTTTCACATTCTGCAATGAAGGTGAGAGGGCTTCCCAGGTAGTGGTGGTAATGAATCCGCCTCCCAATGCAGGAGATGCAGGTTTGATCCCTCGGTTGGGAAGATACCTTGGAATAGGAAATGGCAACCCACTCCAGTATTCTTATGTGGAAAATACCATGGACAGGGGAGTCTGGTAGGTTACAGTCCATGGAGTTGCAAAGAGTCACACACCACTGAGCACATAAGATGAACCAAACAATAATTACTAAAAATATTATAGGAATTATAAAAGCACAAAAAATTACATAGGATTAGATAGTAACAGAAAAGACTCAAATTAGTATCTCTGCTAAATAATCTTAATATCCATAATAGTGTAAACATTTTTCTAAAGCAGTATCAATAAAAAATATGAAATAAAGCTTACTTGGTTCTAGCTTCTTCAGATCTTCCAGTTTAAATTCTTCCTGGGACTGTGTGGACTGAATTTAAAATATGCAAATTACACATTTTTAATTCAAAGACTTCACTGCACCCTATGTTTTTTATTATGGCTGACAAAATATTCAAAAAGTAGCCAAAATAAAAGAATCCATTTCTTGCTTTCAAGGTTAAAAAAAAGAATTTTTAATTCCAAATTAGTTTTTGTTTTTTTGGAACATTCTGACTAAAAAAATTGAAGCCATATCTTTTATTTTTACAGTTTATATAACTTGAACTAATAGACCTTTTAATAGGAGTTTAATCCATGAATTCTTATTGTTAAAAAATCCTTTTGAGACTGTACTGCTTTTGACATGAATGCCTAACATTTTATCAATAGTTCATACTAATTCCTTTTCCTTATATTAAGAAGTTGAGGGGGGAATCTATTTACCTGTAAAGCTGCACTTCGTAATTCCAAGCATGTTGCAATTTTGCCTATGGTTTTCTGCAGGAAAAATGAAAAGTTATAAATACCAAATACATTATAACTGTTAGTTGACAAAAATAGAGTTAATATTTTATTGATAAGTGATCTATGATTTTAAAAGTTAGGTTAAATTTTATTTCTTTTTAGCATCTTTCAGACACTGGAGATGAGAAATAGGAGGCAAAGGGCTGGGACCATGCAGAGAAGGTGAGCATATATTCACTCCTGGTCTAATGTGCCACAACCAATTTTAAATCATTTGCTTTGATGATAGCTTTCTATATGATTTAAAGGGCAATGAAAAGGACTTCAAACACCTTCTCTCTAAGCTTTGCCTTCTCTTCTCCTCCATAAGGTCTGATATTCACTAAAAGACTTAAAATAAAAAATATCTGAAAGTTAGCACAATGGTATAATTTAATTTTGACTCAAGTCCAATCTTGTTCAATTAAATGTATCAGCAATGCTAAGCAAAATCAATACCTGTGATAAATGGTGGCAAACTTTATAGTCAGATCTGAGTCATCAAATAGATATAAATGACAGGGCATAGTCCTTGCCTTTAAAAAGCTCATGTTTCTATTAAACATGTAAGACACATACAAAATCACTGTAACATAAAACAGAGGAACTTGGTTTACAGGTGTCAGCAAAGTAAATGCTAATACGCCCTGAAGAAATAGGACAGGAATCAAAATTAGGAATCAAGCCCCAGTGACTGGGAGGATTTCTAAAACCAAAAAACTTGGAAAAACGTCATAGTTCAGTTGTCTAAAGTCCCAAACTGAAAATAGGGAGATAGGTTTGAAATGTGAAATGTGCGTTGCGGCTGCTGCTAAGTTGCTTCAGTCGTGTCCGACTCTGTGCGACCCCACAGACAGCAGCCCACCAAGCTCCCCCGTCCCTGGGATTCTCCAGGCAAGAACACTGGACTGGGTTGCCATTTCCTTCTCCAATGCGTGAAAGTGAAAAGTGAAAGTGAGAGGGGAGGGGTTATTATGAAGGGGACCTTCTATAACTAGCTGAGGAATGAATCTGTTATTACTTTAGCAATAAATCACACAGATAGTTTGTGGACAGAAGAATGACTGTCAGATTCAGATATGCTCTTTAAGAAAACTGTTGTGATAACAGTGTCCCTAGGGTAAAGGAGAGAAGGGCAAAGACTATAGGTTGGATCAGGTTATTTCAATTGTCCAGGTAATCAGTAGTCAGAAAAAGAACATGAATGACTAGGGTTAAATTGAAAAAAGAGGAGACCCAAAAAACAAATACGCACAAGAGCAGGCAGCTAAATTATGACAAGAAAGACTTTGAAATCTTTCCAAAAAAAGATATTTCTTAACTTTCTGTTAGAAATAAACCCTGACCATAAAAGTGAAGTATATATATACAATATTTGCAATGCCTTCACAATACAATATTCTGGGGAAAACTAATGACCTGCAGAAGTTCAGTCAGTTAGATTTGGTGGCTTCCTCTTATGCCAATTTTCCTTAGGAGATAAATGAGGAACAAAGAGGAGTAACAAGTATTGTCCTGGTATCTGGCACTCAGGCTAGTGAGTGCTAGGCGATTATCATATAGGCATTATATAGCTGGGATAGCAACTCACAAAATAAAACACTAATTCTACAAATAACAAATGCTAGACAGGGTACGGAGAAAAGGGAACTCTCTTACACTGCAAGTGGGAATGTAAATTGGTGCAGCCACATGGAAAACAGTACAGAAGTTCCTTAAAAAACTAAAAATAGGGTTGCCATATGATCCAGCAATCCCACCCCTGAGCACATATCTAGAGAAAACTATAATTTGAAAAGATACATGCACCTCAATGTTCATGGCAGCACTATTTATAATAGCCAAGACATGAAGTAAGGTAAATAAATGTCCACTGACAGAAGAATAGATAAAAAAGAATACACACACACACACACACACACACACAGAGTATTATGGCTGAATACTGCTCAGCCATAAAAAAGAATTAAATGCCATTTGCAGCAACATGCATAGACCTAGAGATTATCATACCAAGTGAAGTAAGTCAGAAGAGAAAAGCGAATACTATATGATATCACTTGCATGTGGAATCTAAAATATGACAGAAATGAACTTATTTATAAAACAGAAGCAGACTCAGAGACAAAGAAAACAAACTTATGGTTACCAAAGGGGAAAGGAGAAAGGATAAATTAGGAGCATGGATTAGCAGACACAAAGTATTATATATAACACAGATAAACAATAAAGCCCTAATGTGTAGCACAAGGAACTATATTCATTTTCATATAATAAACCATAATGGAAAAGAAAACAAAAAAGAATATGTATATATATATGTATAACTGAATCACTTATCTGTGCACCAGAAGCTAACACAACACTGTAAATCAAGTATACATCAATAAAAATTTTTCAAAAATAAATAAACTACTACTGAGCAAAAGATATGACTCTTAGTCAAGGAACTAGTAACAACATTTAACTATTTCCACAATCTTTAAAATTTCCTTTAATCTTAATGTGAGTTTAGAAAATGTCAAATTTTATTCTGAAATTTTATATTTAAGTATTATATTTAATATAATTGCTGTAAAAGGGTTCAAGATACAGATTTATTTACCCTCTAAACAGCTGTTGTAGGGGAGCCAGCAATAATCTTTTCTATATAAAATCTAATATCCCTAAATCAGTGGTGTTCATATAAACCACTCAAATCTGACAAAACTAGTAAATGACTTTAATATAGTTAGTAATGGCTAAAACCTATTGAGTACTTACTAAGTGACAGATTCTTCTAGGTGATTTGCTCACATTAATTCACTGAATCCTGACTATAACCCTATGCACTAGATACAACCATTTCACATCTATAAGATGTGAAAACCAAAGAGAGGTTAAGCAACTTGTCCTGGACACCAATATCTTCAATACAATAGCAATATAGACAACAAAGCAATAAACTTATTTTAATACCATTTGGTCACACTTATGTTCTTTTAAAAAATGGTTTTGAAAAAGGGCTGTCTGTATTAAGGGACATGTATTCAATCATTGGAGAAGACTCTGATGCTGGGAGGGATTGAGGGCAGGAGGAGAAGGGGACGCCAGAGGATGAGATGGCTGGATGGCATCACTGACTCGATGAATGTGAGTCTGAGTGACCTCCGAGAGCTGGTGATGGATAGGGAGGCCTGGCGTGCTGTGGTTCATGGGGTCGCAAAGAGTCGGACACGACTGAGTGACTGATCTGATCTGATCTGATCTGATCAATGAATAAGTCTTTAAAAATATTAGTTAACTCCTTTTCCTTCTTTACTATACAACCCATTTGATTTGATGTTTTTAACATTTCAGGTAAAAAATATATTCTAGTTTAACAACTATAAGTCCACTAATAACCTATTTTAAATGTAAACATTTCTTCAAGTTAAGAAGAAGCAACAGTTTTTTACAGTCTATTGAAACTATGGCAAAATACCAATAAGCATTATTCATAACTATTTTAAGGGACCACACCCAACATCAGTATTTAAAAAAGAGTGAAACACTATCATTTTTCAGCCACGGCAATGACTTTTAAAATGCAGCATTTACTGACGTCAAAATCAAGTGCTTGCTACTGTCATTATTCCACCTTTCTTAGAAAGAAACGGTTCAGAAAAATTATTAAGAAGCACAGAACATAAATCCTGACTAATATACATTAAGACTAAGCATTCAAGGTAAGTGAACTTAATTTTAGAAACATTTAAATAATTAGCATTTCATTCAAATTAATTGCATATGTCTAACAAGGTATATAGGTGGAAAATGTCATTTTCAGAATACTGGCTGCTTTACTTTGTCATTAGCTAGGGGAATGGTTAGCTCCAAAAGAGCTATTAAAGGAAAAAAGCAGTTAACAATTAAAGAACTACAGTAATTTTGCCAAAATATATTAAGGAAAAAAAATAGTTTACAAAAATACAAAGAGTTAAAGGAGTATAGTCTCAATCCAGACAATTTTTTAGATTTAGATAGTCTACCCTCTAGCTGGGGGGAGGCAGAGAAGAAAGGGAGCGAGGGAGGAGGCAGTGGAAAGGGAGACCTATAAAATATAAAACAAGCATATAGTGCTGGAATTCTCATCACCACTACATCTGATTCAAAACAGGGAAAAACTTTCTAAGCATCATGAGACAGGATGTTCTATTCTGTCCAGAAACATACACGAGAAAATCTACTACACCAAAGTAGGGAATTTAATGGAATGAAAGCTTTTGGCAGCTATTTTTTGGCGACTAAACCCAGTTGTTATAATGACAAAACTATTAAGAAATGAAATGAAAGCTAAGTCAACTGATTATGAGAGATGATCAAATAAGAATTATGAACTTTATTTTTCACCAGAAATCTTTGAGATTATGAATAGAAAATCCATATGAAGATTTTCTACCACCAATAAAGTTAAGAGAGATCAGTAGTGTGGCTTTATAGTTCTTCACATTTAAAATAAATACTGTGAAGTATATAAGTTACTCTCTAAAAAAATGATTCCTCTCATCTTAATAATACAAATAAATATCAATAATCTAAGATCTGCTGCTGCTGCATCGCTTCAGTCGTGTCCGACTCTGCGACCCCATAGACGGCAGCCTAACAAAGCATTTAATCATCAAATAGTTTTGAAATCTTACTGTGAGCAACAGTAAAAAGTTTCATAAAGAAAGTACTTTAGAAATATGGTGGTTTTAAAAAAAATCTTCTTTTAAAGTTCCACAAATTGTTGAATGGTTGGCATAATTCTAAAATCTGTCTCTGCTACAAATACATTTAAAATAGTAAAAGCAAAAAGAATATAATTCAAAATAGAAAACATATAGAATAGTTTTGCATAGATTAATGTAAGGAACATTCTCCGTTTTTCTCTTTTAAGGAAACACAATTGAGTTTCTTCTCCTTTGGCTTACATGCCAGGTCTGGCATTCAAGTAATTTTGCAGACCTAACAGTCGGTTTCAAAATTTCCCATAACATGTTCTTTAGACCCAATGAAATATAAAGAGAAGAGGAGGGAGGCTTTCAAAAGTAAACAAATTTAAGAAATACTCCATTACCCAAACTCTTTAAAAATCCAACATACATATTAGCATGTTAAAAGCCCTGAAAAGTCACAAACTCTGTTGATATAACATCTATTAGTTTTTCTGAGACAATGTTCTCCAGATAATGTCTGGAAAATCTTTTGTTTTCTAATCATTTATTAACTTGGAGTCTCTGACTTTTTCCTTCAGTTCAGTTAGTTCAGTTGCTCAGCCATGTCCAACTCTGAGACCCTACGGACTGCAGCACGCCCGGCTTCCCTGTTCATCACCAACTCCTGGAGCTTGCTCAAACTCATGTCCATCAAGTTGGTGATGCCATCCAACCATCTCATCCTCTGTCGTCCCCTTCTTCAATCTTCAATCTTTCCCAGCAACAGGGTCTATTCCAATGAGTCATTTCTTCACATCAGGTGGCCAAAGTATTGGAAGCTTCAGCTTCGGCATCAGTCCTTCCAATGAATATTCAGGATTGATTTCCTTTAGGATGGACTGGTTGGATCTCCTAGCAATCCAAGGGACTCTCAGCAGTCTTCTCCAACACCATAGTTCATAAGTATCAATTCTTCTGCACTCAGCTTTCTTTATAGTACAACTCTCACATCCATACATGACTATTGGAAAAACCACACCTTTGACCAAATGGACATTTGTCGGTAAAGTAATGTCTCTGCTTTTTAATATGCTGTCTAGGTTGGTCATAGCTTTTCTTCCAAGGAGCAAGTGTCTTCATTTCATGGCTGCAGTCACCATCTGCAGTGATTTGGGAGCCCAAGAAAACAAAGTCTGTCACTGTTTCCATTGTTTCCCCATCTATTTGCCACCAGGTGACGGGACTGGATGCCCTGATCTTCGTTTTTCGAATGTTGAGTTTTAAGTCAGCTTTTTCAAAACTCTCCTCTTTCACTATCATCAAGAGGCTCTTCAGTTCTCTTCGCTTTCTGTCATAAGGGTGGTTGGTGTCATCCGCTTATCTGAGGTTATTGATATTTCTCCTGGCAATCTTGATTCTAGCTTGTGCTTCATCCAGTCTGGCATTTTGCATGATGTACTCTGCATGTAAGTTAAATAAGCAGAGTGACAATATACAGCCTTGATGTACTCTTTTCCCAATTTGGAACCAGTCTGTTGTTCCACGTACAATTCTAATGGTTGCTTCTTGACCTGCATACAGATTTCTCAGGAGGCAGGTCAGTTGCTCTGGTATGCCCATCTCTTTCAGAATGTTCCACAGTTTGTTGTGATCCGCACAGTCACAACACACTGTGGAACTTTTTCCTTAAGTGACATTAAATAAAGCCTATATGTCAAAGTGACTTTTTTTGCCCATTGTGAATGTTTTATCTGTATTTTTAAGGAAAGTTAAATTTTTAAATGTAATGACTTGCCTTATATTCATAATGTAGTACAGAGTAATGGGGAGCGGGGGCAGGTCCTTCTCCCAAGCCCAAGGAATAGGCAGGCAGGCACAAGCTCTCTCTGGAGACACAAATGGCAGCCACATATGCCTCCTAGGCAGGTTTTTAAATATTAAATACCTCAGAAATCAGATCTCTAGGAAAGGAGGAGGAGCAGACTACCTCAAAGGCAGAGGTCATTTGAAGATTTAGAGATGGTTTTCAAGATCATTTAGGGTTATCTTATCCCTCACTTCATACACAAGGAATTTAAGGCCCAGAGACAGAGCCAGGGTTCAAGACCAAGTCTTCTCACTTCAGATCTCAGGCTCATTCCTCTAGGTGATGCTACCTCCTGGGCCTTATTGGAGGGGTGGATCTGTGTAAGCTGAAAAGAGCAGCTGGGCACCTACTATACACAGCAATAAGTTAAACAAACAGCATTATCGAACACCCAGCGTCAGCCTCAGGAAGTTAAAGAAAATTAAGAAAAAGCTGATTTTGTCTCATTAGACTAATCATCATCGTATGTCAAAGCTCATTTCTTGATAACATTTTAAAAAAACGAGTATGTTTTAGGTCAAATCACTTTATATTTGAGTTCATATTAAATCCTATACCTAAGCAGTAGATGTTAGAGATGAAGTATATTAAGTAACTTGAGGGAAACAAGTGATTAAAACATGGCTGTCAAACTTTTTAATTTCCAAAGCTTTCATTTTGATTCCATATTCATAACATGCTTTGTTAGCTGTTAATGTTACATATTCAGATAGCTGAGATTGTTTCAAAATGTAGATGTTTTAACCCTTAAATTCTGTGATGTCAGCTGATCACATCCTAGTCATTCCTAGACAGATATCACAAATCTTGGACGTGATAAAGCATATAGTCCTTTTCCCTTTCCTTTTGCAAATCAAATATTTCCTCTGAGCTAATTATTTTCCCGGGCTAAAATCCTAAGCTTCCTAAATCTATCATCAGTCAGTTCAGTTGCTCGGTCGTGCCCGACTCTTTGCAACCCCATGGACTGCAGCACACCAGGCCTCCCTGTCCATCACCAACTCCCAGAGTTTACTCAAACTCATGTCCACTGAGTTGGTAATGCCATCTATCTATCAGCAATACTAGCAACTATTAAGGAAAAAAGAAAACTACACTTTTAAGTTTTAGAAGTGCTATTTCTTTTTAAAATACAAAATAAACGTACATTAGATAACACTGACTCTAAATAGTTTTAAATGCAAACATACTAACCTGTGTAAGAAATATGACTGACCCTAATCTTTGGGATTTTTTTTCTTTTCAAACGCTTATAAAGAAAAATCAAATAAGTACAAGCCTAAGAAGTGTTCAAAGAGTCATTCCCACTCCTTGTACAAAAAAACAATAAAAGCAAATTAAGTTGCCATAGTTTTCACAATGTCTTTTCTTAATAAGAGAAAAACTGACATTAATTTTTTTCATTATCTATGAGATTAAAATCTGACTTAACATTGGACCCCTTGAGCTAGGAGAAAATATGGATTGTTTCCTCCCATTTCTTCTCATTCTGTTAGAGTAAAGCTTCTTAAAATATCCCATTATTCATAGTCTTTAGCAGTACAGGGAATCAACTTGACCCATTAAAATTTTAATTCACGGAGAAAGGACACTCTTGAAACATTGTGAAACTTTATGGATCTATTTTGTTGATGGACTCATGCCAAATTTTTGACTTGAACTAATTTTTTTTCAGTGGTGGCTTGTTTGGTTTTTGTCTGTTTTGAGAGGAGGTGGAAAAAGAGTTAAGGGAGTTCAGAGTTAAGAGGTGGGATGCAATTACTCACAATCTCACTCCAGTCTCTGGTTCCCCCTCCTCCCAACCAAAGAATGGATGGTCTTCACTAAAGTTAAAGTCTAAATGGCTGAGAAAAGAAATTCATTAAGTGAGAAATTCACTGCATGGTAAATCATGTGGTATCTCTGATTACTTAATGATCAGCAAAGCATGATCACTATCATTCTTTGTACGTAAGTATAATGGCTTTTGTTGTTTGTTTTTGCTTAATGGACTCAAAAGACAGACTCTTTTTCACTTGGAATCTGATGTATCTAGAGATTATTTTATGGTACCTTTTGTTCTTCTGTGAATTCAGAATTATTGTGTTGAGCTTGGGCCTCTTTTTGTAGGTGTCTTGCTAATCTGTAAGAAGAAACAAACATTCTTTAGAAGTGAAGGACAGCAAAGTATTTCAAGTACAAGGTAAAACAATTTAAATCTTAAAAAACAGTGAAGTACAATAACACTGTTCCTCTGTTTGCAAAGTATAAATCTACACTATCATTAGAATCTAACTTTGTGCAACAATTAAAATAAGATACAATACTTTTCAAACCATTTCACTGGGATAAATTTCAGCTCGAAACCATAAAAACAGAATCATAGAGCTGGAAAGAATTTCAAATGACATCTAATTCAACTTTCTTCAGTACACATGATTTTCTTCTACAATAAACCAACAGCAGTTGTCCAGATTCAGCTTAAGCACTTCCAGTGAACACCAATAATAGTACTGACCGGAGATATTTTATCAGTCTATCATTAATTTGCTGATAAGACTAGTTCAAATTACAGCTGTAACAAAGTGATGATACTCTATCAAATTATACTTCTGAATATATCTTTCAAGGCAAATAAAGAAAATTCCCTACTGATCAGACATACTTATAAACAGCAGCTAGTCTTGGATGAATTTTCAAGGATAGATCTGTGTTACAAGTGTAAGCTCAACAATAAAGATCCAGAGCTGTTTCTGAGACACCAAAAACCAAAGGAGTGATGCTTACAGCTAAATAATAAAAAGACAAATAAATTTAAAGATGAATAAAGGATTTGACTGACAGACATTTTCTCCAAAGAAGATATAAAAGTGGCCAATAAGCACATGAATATAATATCATTAGTCATTAGAGAAATACAAATCAAAACAATGAGATACCACTACACACTCACCAGGATGGGTATAACTTTTAAAAGAGGGGAGAAAACTTACAATGCGTGTTGGCAAGGATGTGGAAACTAGAATCCTTACACTGAAGTAAGGAAAGTAAAATGGTACAGTCATTGTGGAAAACAATTTGGCAGCTCCTCAAAAAGTTAAACATAGAGTTACCATATAACCCACCAGTTTAAAAATCCTATGTATATTTCCAAGAGGACAGAAAACATGTTCACACACACACACAGTACATAAATGTTCACAGCAGCAGCATTTTGCATGATAGCCAAAAAGTGCAAATACCCCAGGTAAATAAAATGTGGTGCACACATTCAAAGGAATATTATTTGATCATAAAGAATAAAATACTAATACATGCTACAACATGGATGAACCTTAAAAACATTAAACTAAATGAAAGAAGTCAGATGTAAACAATCATGTATTACCTGATTCCATTTGCATGAAATATCCAGAATGGGTAAATTCATAGAGATATAAGGCAGCTTAGTGGTTGTCATGGGCTTGGGAAAGGAGAGAACTGGCAGTGACCCATTTCTTATGAGGGTGATGGAAATGCTCTGGAATTAGATAGTGGTGATGCTGGCATAACATTATGAATAAACTAAAATCTACCAAATTGTACAACCTCACAGTGATAAATCTCATGTTATATGATATTTATTTTAATTTTTAAAATTTGTGGGGTAGCAGGGGGTGGGGGAACCAAAAGGACTTTTTTGGTGAAACATTTTATAACTGGCGAAAGAATTTGAAACTACAATTCCCAAGCATACTATACTATCCCAAGTGGGGAACGGAAGCAGGGACACAAGAGGTGCATGTGCTGGATTTCCTACCAAGCCACAGCAAAAGAAGTTTACCATGTTTCCAAAAAGTCTTAGATGGAAGTTCTATTCTATGTAATTGTATCTTTAAAGATCAGGCATCAGGTTCACTTGATGACCTCTATTCAGTCTATGAAAGGTCCACATTCTTCTCATCATAACCCAAGAAACTCCTACATGAAATCACAGCATTTACCAGGATAGATGTACTATGTTACTTAAAATGTTTCCATCCATTTGTTTCTTTTCCTCCCAAACTGGAAATCCCAGAATATTTTTCCTAAAATGTCATTCCCAGACCCACTCTTGGCAGATTTTAAGCAGGAGTAAGTATAATTAGAAATAGACAAAGCCATACCTGTCCCTTACATTACTTCATTTACTTTCTAATTCTTGCTAGTCTACCATCTACGTATAGTTCTCTTTAGGAATCACAGTCTACACTTAACAATGTCAACTGTACATCCCTGAATTCAGGGAAGCTATAGTGTGGCAGTTTCTTATTTGACTACCTCCATTTGCTTGGAGAATCCCATGGACAAAGGAGCCTGGTGGGCTGCAGTCCACAGGGTCACCCAGAATCGGACACAACTGAAGCAACTTAGCACACACAGACGCCCACACAAAATATGCCAACAGTGACTGTTAACCTAAGCAGGTCACTGTCAGGAGAAAAGACTATAGGAAATATTTGCAAATCATATATCCTATCTTGGAGAAGGCAATGGCACCCCACTCCAGTACTCTTGCCTGGAAAATCCCATGGATGGAGGAGCCTAGTAGGCTGCAGTCTATGGAGTCGAGAAGAGTCGGACACAACTGAGCGACTTCACTTTCACTTTTCAATTTCCTGCACTGGAGAAGGAAATGGCAACCCACTCCAGTGTTCTTGCCTGGAGAATCCCAGGGACGGAGGAGCCTGGTGGGCTGCCATCTATGGGGTCACACAGAGTCAGACACGACTGCGGTGACTTAGCATAGCATAGTATATCCTATCTGATGAAGGACTTACATCCAGAATATACCAAAAAACCCTTCTAACTCAACAGGGAAAAGACAACTCAATTGAAAGACAGGCAAAAGGTTTGAAGCCATTTTACAAACAAGATTTACAAGGAAAATAAGCATCAAAGAAAAGATGCTCAGGATCATTAGTTGTAACAGAAAGGCAAATTAAAACCAGTTAAATATACTATATACCCAGTAGAATGGCTATAATCAGAGAGACACAAGATAACAAATGCTGCCAAGGTGGATAAACAGGAACTCTCATATATTGGTGGTAGAAATGTAAAATGGTACACCCAGTTTGATCAACCATTTGGCAGTTTCCTTTTAAAAATTAGACATAAATTTATCATATGAGCCAGCAATTCCACTCCGTGGCTATCTACCTAAGAAGAATGAAAATATATGTGCACACAAGGACTTGCATGTAAATGTTCACAGCAGTATTAAAAAACTAGAAAGCATTCAAATGTCCATGGATTAGTGAATGGATACACAAAATATGGTATATCCATACAATGCAATGTTACTCATCAGTAACAAGGAACAAAAGACTGATACATGCAACAACATGGATGAAACTCAAACATAGGATGCTAAATGAAAGAAGCCACATACAGATCATATGATTCAATTTACATAAAATGTCCAGAAAAGATCATTTCATCTTTAGAGACAGAATGTAGATTAACAGTTGCCTGGGACTAGAGCAGGAATATGGAATGACTGCAAATGTGCAAAGAGATCTTTGTGGGCTGATGGAAATGCTGTAAAACTTTATTGTACTGATGGCTGTGCAACTTGGTTAATTTACTAAAAATTCATTGAATTGTAAAATGGTGAATTTCACTGTAGATAAATTAAACCTCAATAAAGTTATTTTTTTTAAACTTTTTAAAAAACCTAGGCAAGAAAGCCAAACCCATAAACAACTGCACCATTTTAAGACAAAATGAGACATAAATCTGTCCACTGAGGAAAAACCCACATGCTCTAGGAATCAAAGAGCAGGTAAAAGAGTTGACATTCTATTAGTAAAGGTGAGAAACCTACCAACTGTTCTTCTCTAGAGAATAACCTCATACAAGGGTGCTTACAGTTAATACAGGACTATTCTCAAGGGGAAGTTTTAAATATACTTAACGAACATAAACAAGTAACCCACACAGTCCCACAGCAGTCTATGACAGTTCTTCTCAAACTATCTAGACTGAAGGACAAGCTCGCCCCCCCAGTCTGTTCTAGCCTAATACTTTTATAAAATAAAATAAAAACTATCACAAAGATGTCAAACTTCAATAAAGTTCCTAAATCTTAAATCCCGATTTCTTTACTTGTCTCACTGCATACCAATAACAGTTTGCAGACCAGCAAAGATCTGGGATCACACCTTGAGAGGTGCTGATATCAGACACAGTAAAGATGATTAATAGGTATCCAATCTTCAAACCCACCCATTCATTTAACAAATATTTATTGAGTATCCATGTGCTGGATCAATACCTTAAGACTGTTTCTATGAAATAGGGAAAAGAGAGTCCATGCCACTCTACCCTAAGTTAGGGGGTAGGTACCCACCCCCAGGCTGCTGAAAGAGGTAACCTGATAGATAAAGAGTTGTTTTTAATTGACCATGCATATTTGGGGGAGCAATTTTAGTTTTGACATAATTTGTTTAGATTTTCCAATAGTATCCTGGCATCAACTCCTTAATGCTTCCACAGCATACTCTTGAATCAAACCATTCACTAGAATACAATAGTTACATAATATCTAGATAAGAGAAGGAAATGGCAACCCACTCCAGTATTCTTGCCTGCAGAATTCCATGCACAGAGAAGCCTGGTGGAGTAGTCCATGGAATCGTGAAGAGTTGGTCACAACTGAGCGACTGATTACACACACACACACACACACACACACACATGCAGCAGCCTACTACTACTCTGGACACTAAGCATACAGTAGAGAACAAAACAGACAACTCCCTGTATTTTCTGTCCTCAAAGAGCTTACATCCAAGTGGAGAGGGAGACAACAAACCAAATGAATACAAAAAATATATTGTATTTTAAATGGCAGTAAATACTATGGAAAAAACCAAGATTAGGGGTTGGATTTGCAAGAATGAGGTAAGAGGGAGTGGGACTGGATAGCAGACTTAACCAAGCAATTTTATTTAATTAATTTCTATTGGAGTATATTTGCTTTACAATGTTAAGTTGGTTTATGCTATACAGCAAAGTGAATCAGCTGTATGTTTACACACAGCCTCTCTTTTTTGGATTTCCTTCCCACTTAGGTCACTGCAGGGCATTGAGTAGAATTCCCTGTGCTCTACAGTAGGTTCTCATTAGTCGTCTATTTTATACACAGTATTAACAGTTTATACATGTCTATCTGTCTCCCAATTCAGCCCACCCACCCTTCTTTTAACCCGGCAGTTTTAAATAGGGTGGCCAGAGAGGGTCTCACAGGGAAGATAATATTTGGACAAAGACCTGAAGGAGGTGATCCAACAACCCAAATAGACAACAGGGAGTGGTGTTCCAGAAAAAGGACAAATGGACTAGACTTCAGGAAACAGGCTTCAGGAAACAGCAAGAAGAGTGGTAGCACTTACTCTTTTCATACTTCTGTGACAGAAATACCCATTTGTTTTAAAATCCTCCATTAGACTCAGTACTATGAGGGTGAAGATCAAATGTTATTCATATCTATATGCTTAGCTCTCACTTGCTGAGTGATGAAACTGTTCAAGCTATGATATTCTTACCTTACAATAAGTACAAACATGCTTATTCCTTCCCTCAACATCAACATCCCATGAACACACTTCTGTATGTTGTAGGATTGTAAAAACACTGCTGGCTTCCCCATCAGACGGGCCAGTTCTCCCAGACGCCTCCTCCTTCTCTCAGTATCTACTTAGTGGCTAAATCCTGTCCATTCTTTCTCACATCATTTAGTGGCTCTTAAATCTTCTCTTTTTCGGCAGCTTTTCTCACAGATAATTAAAATTAAAAAAGACATTTAGTCTTCAAATTTGTAAGTATATTAATTTTAAATTCATTTTATATGTAACCTGTATGTTTACAAAGTTTAAGCCAATCATGACATATTTCTATTCAAATTTGACATTGGTGGCTTTTATAATAATTTGAGAATTACTCTAAATCATGACATTCAAGGTTAGTAACTGAGGTTCAACAATAGATTCGTCTGTGCCTATTACTCCCTTACTGAGATGTTTTTAGAAATTCCAGCTAACAGCTTGCATATTCAATTTTCCTTTGTAACTTCAATTGGACATGGTATTCTTCACTTTCCATTGTAAGGTCTGCTGCTGAGTGCCAACAGCTGCCAGGTCCCACCATCACAAGTAAAAGGCAGCTTTAGATTTCAGGCCCTGCAAGTTCAGTTCACATATAAGGAGGATGCCCAGTGCTCTCTAACTGGCTACAGAATGGAAGGATACATTGTCTGGTATTGAAGGAAGTCTTCTAATGTGTCCAATTCACTTACACAATGTATCAAAACATTTGCCTTTAACAAAATGTCTTAAACAGAGCAGACAGGATTTGAAATTAAAAAAAAAATCCCAGACTTCAGTACTATAGTTGTGTGACTCCAGGTAATCCCATTAACCTGAGTTTCAGTTTCCTCACTTGTAAAATGAGAATAATATTCTTACTGAGCAGTTGCAAGACTAAGTGAAATCAAGGCAAGGTGTGAAACAAAAGCCAGAAGTTATCACACATGGCAAAATGACCCAAAACATGGTGGTTTTCAGGGCTTTTGAAAAATGGCAGGCAATTCAAAGTCAGTAAGGTGAGACAGAAATCATCTATGCAGGATTTCTCTGGCGGTCCAGTGACTAAAACTTCCGCCTTCCAATACAGGTGCTGCGGGTTCAATCCCTTATTGGGGAGCTGGACCCCCATATGCCTGGCAGCCAAGAAACCAAAACAGAAGCAATATTTTAACAAATTCAATAAAGATTTTCAAAACGGTTCACATTAAGAAAAAAACCTTTAAAAACATCTACGCATTTAAATTACCTTAATGGTCAGATAAAAACAAGTAACCACTGTAGAAAAAGAATACAGGGTTTAGATCTTTCAAGGACTAATCCTGTATTCTTTCCAAAAGACGTTTGAGAAGGGAAAAAAAAAATGTTTTACTAACACATGGTTTCAAACAATAACTTACTTTAAACCAAGAGATAATTAATGTCAACAGTTTGCAAACAATAGCATTTTAGCAGGCAGTTCAGTAAAATGTGCAAGAAACCAAGCAAGGTTTTATATATACGCAAACCTGGCCTTATAATTTTAAAAACATCCCTGAAGTTTTGGGAGGAAACCACAAAAGGAAAGAAACTGGACTTGGGGAGATCAAAGAACCTGGTGCTCACTTGTACCCGGCGGCTATACATTATACACAGGAAAAGGAGGAGGGACCCGACGAGGGAGTGGTGGCTCCTGTGCGTGGTCTATTAATTCACATTTTGCTCTCTTCTGTTCACATCCTGCGCGGACTCCACCCAGAGCAACCGAGCGAGGGGCGGGTGGGACTCACCCAGCCTAGCAAATAACAGTCCTAGAAACCGAAACGGATTCGAGGTGAATTGGGAAAACAAGGCTCCTCAGAAAGAGAGGTGGAGAAGGGGCGCGAGAGGGGACCTTTCTTTCGGCTGATGAGACCTCTGGTCTCGATGCTTCTCGGGGGGCACCCCCTCCCCTCAATCGCCACCCGTTCCCTCCTATCCTACACAGGGGAGGAGGAAGGCACTGTACACAGAGCAAGGCCACTCATCCCTGGAACGTGGGCGGAGAACACAGAAGTATTCCTAAGAGATTCTAAAAGAGAAACTGAGGGGCGGCAACGTGAGAGAGGCGGAGGAGAGGGGGAAAAGGAAACTGCGGAGCGGGGGACCCGGGAGACGGTGGCAAGGAACTCAGCAGTAGCCTGAAT
The DNA here is from genome assembly GCA_935064755.1 of Tragelaphus eurycerus. Lineage (NCBI taxonomy): Eukaryota > Metazoa > Chordata > Mammalia > Artiodactyla > Bovidae > Tragelaphus > Tragelaphus eurycerus. The sequence continues at coordinate 20,329,229 of CAKXYN010000003.1, forward strand.
GGGCTGGCACCCCGGGAAAGAAGGGCTACCTGTTGCACTGAACTGGCCCGGTGGAGGGCGAAAAACCCCAGAGAGCGGACCGTTGTCTCCGGGGCCAGTGAGGTCTCAGCACCAGTGCCTGCGGGGCCCCACCCTGAGAAGCCTTGGCTACAGATACAGTGATGAGAGACACCGACAGAAAGAAGGGGGGAGGCAGCCGACTGGAACCGGTCTGGCCCGCTCCCGCAGTTAGTCACTCACATCTGATACTCGTCTATCGCCTCCACCAGCTGGCCCCAAGAGTCGAAGTCGGCGCCTCTCCTAAAACTGGCGCCCCAGCGCTGCAGCAGACTTCGGGTCACCTCCGACATGGCCGGTCCCCACCCGTCCCCTCCCGCCCCTACCCCCAGGAAAGGCTGGGCTCTAGGGCGCCATCCTCCCCGGCCCTGGCCCCGACATTAACAGGGCCAGGAGGAACCGCTACGGCCACCGCCGCCACCCGCCAAGGAGCCGCCCAAGCCCATTTGCCGCCACAGCCAAACTTTGCGGCTCTGAAGCGGCCGCCCCGCCGAAGCTCCGCCCCCGAGGCCCCGCCCCGGGTTAGGTTGAGGCCGCCCCGCTCCCCCAATTGGCTGCCATTGCTACTAAGGAATTCTTCCTCGGCCTAGGAGGCTTGGCCAGCCATACTCTTTGTCTCTAAAGGAGACCGCAGCTCACGAGGAAAGACTGTGAAGGAATATCTTTAAAAGGGCTGAGGAACGAAGTGTTTTAAGGGGGCTGAGACAACGCGGCAGCCTCCACTACCGAGGCGGCGCACACCGCCGAGCCTCGGTAGTTGTCATGGCCGCCATGGGCACGTGACCGCGGCTCGCGCAGGCTTAGTTCCGTCGCTCTAGTTCGGTAGTCCCGGCTTGCCGACTCCCTCCCTTTATCGTTTGAGGAGTCGGACATTGCCTTTCTTCCCTCAGGAGGACTGCTGTACAGACTCCGAGAAATCTGGTAAGTATGTTATGAGGCTGAACCTGTCGTTTCCCCACAGTGCCGGGCAATAGGGTCAAGCCTTTTTACACCGGTTCCATAGACTCCCGGATAAGTGGTCTACAAGTTTCCTTCTAGTGCCTTCAAACAAATGAGAGAAAGAAAATCCACGTTAGCCCCACGAATCAATGGTAGTAACAAGCTAGGTTCGCTGAATCCCCTTGCTCGCGTCTCCACTAGCAGTCGGGGTGTCTCATAAGCTATACGTAGGGGTTTGTTTAGGCACCTCTGTCCGCCTCTCCCAGTTATATAGTATCGGCTTTCCACAAAAATGTCTGTTCAGGAGGGGCTCGCTAGGATATGCGCCTGCGCAAGGTCACTGCGTTGAACTGGACTGGGCAGCGGAGGAAGAGGCTGGGTGGTAAACAGGAAGTGGACCTTCGGAGCTCTGGTGGCGGTAGGTGACTCGGGGACCCAGGGTCTCCAGTGTGGGGACCGTTGTCGGTAATCAGACTTTTCTCGTGGCAGCCGGTTTAGGCGCCAGGCTCGATCCGACTGTTGTGCTGCATGGCTTTAAAGACACCCTTCCTTGCATCTGTAGGTGGGTGTGTCGTCTTTCTACCCCACCCTTCGAATTGTTGAAAACCGGAGTGGTAGTCTCTCCCCGGACAGATCGGCCAGGGGCAAAGGACACAGTATTTACCCTCTTCGTTCCTAAAGTAAAAGTGTACGGATCTTAAAACATTTTCAGCCACTAAGTGGGAGGGCGCGCTAAAATAGTATTTGTGGAAAATTTAAACTCACAATCAGAGTACTGTGTGCCACAATTTCTAGGAGGCTTGGTTTATACGTACAGAGATACTGTATTAGTTTACATATGTTATAAAGGAGGTTTAAATGGATGATGTTTAGAAGGTTATATATTTTTGAAGCCCTTGTTAATTGGGTTGAGTCATAAGTGAACTTACTCAATTTTTCACTGGGTACACAATGCACCATCTCTTCCTTAAATATCTGGTGCTCTCCAAAGGCGGTTTTGACATAAATAACTAAATATAGTAAGGGAGATGCATAAAGTAGGTATTTTTTACACTGAGCAGCCCACGCTTTTTTCCCAATAAGAAAAGTTAATGGACAACGTTGTATAATGCTTTCAAATTAATTAAATCTTATTGAGTTTCTACTTCTGAAATCTAACTGCCATATTTAAGTCTTCAGCTTTGCCTTCCTGTATTATCTTCACTATTCACACAAAAACTTTTAAGCAAGTGGGACACACTTTTTTTTTTTTACCGGAAAGGTGTGAAACTTAATTTTTTTTAAGTTGGAATTTCATTTAGGTAGTTTTTTTAAAATGTCTTGGTTTTTAAGAATCGTTATATTTTTTAAATTTATTGACGTATAGTTGATTTACAATGTTGTGTTAATTTCTTCTGTACAGCAAAGTGACTCAGTTACACAAACACATATTCTTTTTCATTATAGTTTATCACAGGATATTGAACATAGTTTCCTGTGCTATACAGTAGAATCTTGTTGTTTATCCATCCTGTGTACTAGTTTAGGCTTCCCTGGCGTCTCAGTGGTAAAGAATCCTCCTGCCAGTGCAGGAGACACAGAAGACATGGTTTTGATCCTTGGGTCCAGAAGGTCCTCTCAGAGGAAATGGCACCCCACTCCAGTGTTCTTGTCTGCAAAATCCCATGGACAGAGGAGCCTGGTGGGCTACAGTCCATAGGGTTACAGAGTTGGACACAGCTGAGCAACTGAGCACACACACATGCACACATTGATTCTTGTTAACTATTCTGTCAAAAGTATTTTTATTATAGAACACATGCTATAACCAGTCAGTTGGCCTCAGCAGTATCACATGGGAAATATAGTTAATTTAAGACATTTCTTTCAAGTAATGTTGGCAGTCTAAATAGGGGTCACCATTTGAACCTGTTTTGGAATTACATTTTCCTGGTCCTATGCCTGTTACATTTTCAGCTGTCCAGCCAAAGTCCAGTGCTCTGCTACTCAAAAGTGTAGACTGGGAACCAGCAGCATCAACTTCTGAGGTCTACCCCAGACTGTTGAATCACAACCTGCATTTTTAACAAGAACTCTCACCCCTTGGCCCAAGGTGATTTCTATACACAGTAAAGTTTAATCATTACTGCTCCAGCATGTTTAACATTGCAGTTAATGTGAGCATATTTCCAAATACTTTTTCTTTTTAATAGGCCTTACCTAAATAAACATAGGCTGCTATAAATAGACAATTGAAACAAGATTGTGGCAGTGAAGTATTTTACATGTATATGTCTATTTTATATATTTTTATATGAAAGTATATATCCTATGGTAATTTAAAATTTTTACTTAAAAATATTTTAGTACTATTTACATTGATAAATGTTTTAGTTTTTATACATTTCTTTTTTGTCAATAGGAAACATCTGGAGAAAATGACACATTGGTTTCATAGGAACCCATTAAAAGCCACAGCTCCTGTTTCTTTTAACTACTATGGTGTAGTCACTGGCCCTGCTGCTTCAAAAATTTGCAGGTAAGTGTTAGCCAATCTCCACAAATACTGATTGAGCCACTGTTAGATACAGGGTCCTTTTATAGGGCCGTGAACAGTGCAGAAGTATGTAACACACCGTCCCTAACCTCAGACTCCTTGTTGTTTAGCCCTGAAGTCCTGTCTGACAACTTATAAATGACATGTGGAGAGTTAAGTCATAGATTATTTAAGCTGGGTCCTAAGTTTTATATCAGTGAGTAAGTCCTGAAGAGGCTAAAGCAATTACAATTAAAGAGTTAAGACGTATGTTACAACAGTACAAGAGACTCCACAAAGTCATATTTGGATATTGTTAATTGACCAGATACTAAATTAATTGAGTTCTGAGCTGGGAGAGATTTACCTTTGACCTGAAATAGCCTTCAGGTTGTTCAGTAGGAGAGAGGACTTGAACTGGGATTTAAATGAATTGTATGCCTTAGATTGGGGTTGCCAGACTGTGTCCTTTAGATTGGCCCACAGCTTGTTTTTATAAATAAAATTTTAGTAATTAGAACACAGCTGCCACCCGTCCACCCCCCCCCCCCCATTACAAATTGTCTTTGGGTGGCTTCCCTCTCTATAATAAGGTTGAGTATTCCCAAGTGAGACTTTATGGCGCACAAGATCTAGAATATTTGTCTTCAGGCCATTTACAGAAAGAGTTTACTTATCCCTGACTTAGATAGTAAGAAGGGAGAGGAGAAAGTCATTTCTGTTAGGAAAACCTTTGTTCTAGGGAATGTGAATAGAGCAATTTCGCTGAGAGATAGATACAAGAGATACAGAGAAATATGAGATAAATAACAAAAGAGATATAAGAGAGATTTTTGAAGGAGGTGTCAACTAGCCAGATTGATTTGCTCTGAAAAGCTGAAAAGAATTCAGTCTATGAGATTCAGAACCTAGATGATCAAGACATTGGTGGTACCATTAAAGGAAAATTAAAAGAATCATTGCTTTTGGTGGAAAGAAGTAATCAGAGCAGAAGGTAGGAAAACTGACATTGATCTAGATCAGGAGTTAGCAAACTTTTTCTGTAAAGGGTTAAATACTGTATACATTTGTATATATTTTAGGCTTTGTGAACTATACACAGTCACAACTGAATTATTCGTCTTTATTTTACAAAAATAAGCTGTGGGGAATATAAAAACAAGTTATAAGTTATAGTTTGCCAACCCCTAATCTTAGACTCCTAGACTGTTGTTGTTCTTCAGTTGCTAAGTTGTGTCCTACTCTTTGTGACCCCATGGACTCTAGCAGGCCAGGCTCCTTTGTCCTCCACTATCTCGTGGAATTTGCTCAGATTCATGCATTGAGTCGGTAATGCTATCTAACCATCTCATCCTCTACTGCCCTCTTCTCCTTTTGCCCTCAATCTTTCCCAGCATCAGGGTCTTTTCCAGTGAGTCAGCTCTTCCCATCACGTGGCCCAAGTATTGGAGCTTGAGCTTCAGCATCAGTCCTTCCAATGAACATTCAGGGTTGATTTCCTTTAGGATTAACTGGTTGATCTCCTTGAGCTCAAGAGACTCTCACGAGTCTTCTCCAGCACCACAGCACAAAAGCATCAGTTCTTTGGTTCTCAGCCTTCTTTATGGTCCAACTCTCACATCTGTACACGACTACTGAAAAAACCATAGCTTTGTCTATATGGACCTGCTAGACACTGGTCCCAGCTTAACTGTTTCATCTGTGGCATTGGGCAGGTCTCTTAACTCCTTTGGGTCTAATTACTCATCTATAAAGTTAATAACCTAAATTAGATACTTCTAAGGTACACTTTTCTCAAATTCTGTCATTTTAAGATGAATTTAACTTTACGCAAGTTGGTTTTCAGGTAATGACTGAATGCTTACTTGGAAATAACTGGCAAAATATTTGAGCCTTAGAATAGGCCTTAAGGATTCAAATTGTTTTCGTAGTCCAGAATGACTCCCACCCAGCCTTTAATTAAATAAGTCAGTAGTGACAGATTCATAAGGTAGCCCATCCCAGTTTTGGTCAGCTGCATATAGTTATTGGTATATACTTTCTTGAATCAGCCTCCTAAGTTAGTACCAATGCATAAACACTCCATCTAGACCATACAGGATTAAGTTTGTGCTCCTTTCTAAATATTACTGCTATGTTACGGTTCTTCTGAATCTTAAAAGTATTTGAAATGTCGGACGTGACTGAGCGACTTCACTTTCATTTTTCACTTTCACACAATGGAGAAGGCAATGGCAACCCACTCCAGTGTTCTTGTCTGGAGAATCCCAGGGACAGCAGAGCCTGGTGGGCTGCTGTCTATGGGGTCGCACAGAGTCAGACACGACTGACGTGACTTAGCAGCAGCAGCAGTACTATTTCACTCAACAAAGAATTTTGAGTATGTGCTTTATCCCAGGCACTTACTAAGTTCTGGATATATAGTCCCTCGTCTTGCTGCTTACAGTTTAGTCTTTCTTTAGTTATTCACACACAATTGTCTTCAGTCTTTCTCTACGTAGTATGATTTCTGGATCCTTCACTAAGCAAGTTGCCTTCTGAAATTACATGGAGAACTGAAACAGGACCAAGTTAGAGCTGACGATGTAGATCTAGGATTAGATGTAAAGTCGTCCTTGTAGATGAGACCTCAGAAGAATGCAGAGCAGGGAGCCAAAGACTGAACATTGTCAGAGGTGGGAATACAAAGGGGACATGGAAGAAAATAGAGGAGTAACTTGTAGAGATAAGAGGAGAATTTGGACATTTTAGTGTTATTGGAATCAAGGGAGAAAAGAATTTTGGAAAGAAACAGTAAGTCTGCCACATTTATTGCTGCAGAGAATCAAAGGAGCCAGAAGATGAGGGAGCATTTTTAAAATAACTAGTGGCCTCATTTTTTGGCATATTTATGTGTGTTGTATTATAGAATGCAATTTTAAAATATTATTTTGTACTTGAATATATTTTGACACAATGTCAAACTTGCAAATTTTAAGAGGATATTAAAATTATACACAAAAGTTTAATTTTTCAAAAACTTTTATTGTGAACTGGTCAGATTAATGTATTCATTCTTAATTCCTTCCTCCCATCTTAAATGCTTATGTTAGTTTGATTATTTTAAATTAAAACTTGGTGTGCATTTTTTATTACATAATTGTATTCATGATTTACCCCTATAATTGGACTGAGCTTATTTTAATATAATTTCTAAAACAATCATTACTAGAAATTTCACTTATCTCCATTGTTAGTCCTAATTAAATTCATTCCTGTGTACTTAGAAAGGTCTTAGAGGAGGGTTGTTTACCTGTGTTTAAGCTTTTACAATTGAGACTTTTTAGCCATATTTACATAGATGCATTGTAATATATCTTACTTTACTGTCTGTTTCTGTCTCATATAAGTGACCTGAGATCATCTAGAGCACGACTGCTTGAATTGTTCACTGATTTGAGCTGTAATCCAGAAATGATGAAAAATGCAGCAGATTCGTATTTTTCACTTTTACAAGGTTAGTTTATTCAAATGAACTAAAGGTTTTAAAAAATCAGCTATGGAGAAGTCCAAATTTAAGTAGTCTTCTAGGCTGTATCCTTTGATATGCTTGAGTTTCAGAAATGTGAAAATGTAAAGGTGGTGCGTGGTCTTTCTAACCTTTTGAAAATTAAATGTGTGTATAGTTCATATTATGTTCCCTTAAGAGAAGGGGAGAGGGGTTGGGGGTCTCATTCAGGCACCTGAAAAAGTCATCTGAATGATGTTCTAAAGAGAACACTCGATATTTCTTGTAAAATTTGAAATGTTGTCTTCCTTTTTATAGGTTTCATTAATTCATTGGATGAATCTACCCAAGAAAGCAAGTTAAGATACATTCAGAATTTCAAGTGGACTGATACTTTACAGGGACAGGTTCCAAGGTGAGCAGCACCAACAGCACTAAATTGAAACCATTTTTGTAATTATTTAGATAGTGGTTTAACTCATAGCTTCGGTATTAAAGAAACAAAATATAAATCTGGTCAGCATTTTCCTTTCTCAGGAAATTAATGAAAAAATGTTGACGTAAACTTCTAATACAGTCTATTAAGTAAAAGCAAAATTTGTTTCTCCTGGACCACATCTGTTTTTGAGGTTATCAGTGTTAAATGTTAACTAGAATTGAGAAGCCTTGCTTTTTTTTTTTTTTTAACACCAAAAATATTTTGTATTGGGGCATAGCCGATTAACAGTGTTAATGGTAGGAACAACGGTAGTGATAGTTTCAGGTGAACAGCAGAGTGACTCGGCCATATATATACATGTCTCGGTTCTCCCCCAAACCCCCTCTCCAGAGTTCCATGTGCTGTATAGTAGGGCTTTGTTGGTTATCCATTTTAACAGCCTTGACTTTTAATAATACACAAAGAATGGTTTGAGAATTTGAAATCCGAATTCCCAAAATTGGCCTTTGCCTCCATTCAAGCAGAGCTGAGTTTTGGTTTCTCCACTCCTTTTCTTTTCTGATGGAGAGTTCAGAGGTCTTCGGTCACTCTCCTTTTTTCTTTCTCCCTCGTTCCACTCCAGCTCCATACTTTTTTGACTCACAGTTCTGTGTTTATTTTTCTATAATTTCAGTGTTTCTGCTCTTTTTAAAAACTTCCGCTCAAAACTTTATCAGTCACCTGAGACTAGTTAGATTGTAACAGGAAGCTGATTATAATCATGCTGAATTTTTAACTACCTTTTTAAAAAAACACCATTGGGTTCTGGGTTTTTTTTCCAAAAAATTTTTGTTTTGTATTGGGGAATAGCCATTAACAATGTTGTGATAGTTTCAGGTGAACAGCTAAGGGACTCAGCCATACATATGCATGTATCCATTCTTTCCCCAAATTCACCACTAGGTTCTTTAAATGGTCATATATCTGTGTCTGAATTTGGTTTAGAGTTACCATTTTATACAATCAGAAAGGAAGAAAATTGGGATTGCTGAACAGCCAGGGCAGGCATTGCAGTGGAAGGAGTGTGCAATTTGGATTCATACACATGGGAGATGCAACCTCAGCTTCTATTATGTGAACATTTGCTTCCTCAGCTATTTGTTGGGGTTATAGGTATAAGGCTTCTGTGAGCAGCAAAATAGGAAATCTTACGTTAAGGGACTAATGTAATGTCAGACATTGAATAGACATTCAGTAAATGTTAGTTTCCTTTGTTCCTTTGGAATATTGTATGTGGAATTCATAAACTGGGTAGGAAGTTGGGGACCATGAATCCCTTCCAAATTTTAATATTCTGGGATACCAAGGTTTTCTGAGTAAGTTCTCATTTTCTATTTTTCTTTATGTACTCCTTTGTACTTCATCTACACTTGAAGGAATATTTATCTTAAAAACTTTTTTCTTTAAAAGAATCAAAGCTCTATCATTAAATTACAAAACTTTGGCAGATTCTAAAGTGTTTCCCATTTTTTTAACAACATTTCTCAGCATAGTTTTATGAGACAGTGAGGAATTAATTATATGATAAAGGTCTTAAGTTATAATGTTGACTATTCAGTACATCTGAGATTTTAAAGTTATTTTATCCTTGATTGCTGCTTATTCAATGGAAAGTGTGCTGTGAATGTATCTGTTCTGAAAATATCTTTATCAAGTATACATACTCTTTACTACTACCTAGAAGTGGTACAGTAGAGATAGAGTGTTCGGGAGCAAGGCAGATTGAAAGAAACAATGGGTGGGCAAGAGAGAGCTCTTCATGAGGCTTTTCTATAAATTAACAAAACTATCCTGTTGCTAAAGGTAAAGTTAGACATTTGGTATGCCTCCTAGGTCACCATTGCTGGAATTACTAGATGTAGTTACAAGACATAATTCATTGGGAAGCTCTCAGTGCTGAAAAATATAAGCTCTTAAACTATGCATTAAATTTGTTTTGGTATGAGAAACTGTTTTAAGGAGTTTGTTCATAACTGTCATATTTTGATGTTATAACATATTAAACAGGATCACTTTTAAGTCATTTTGAATTATATGTTTTGTAATGAATCTTTTTTTTTAATCTAAAAAGTTTCCATGTCTCTGTTCATGTTCTCCATTTTAAGATGGATACAATTAAATAAAACATACAAAGCAGAGTCACAATTCTAGTTTCTTCCCTTTGGATCATTTTTCTGTATCTTTAGTATTATGTGTGTATATAAGGGTATTCTAGTTTTTTACTTAATCATTTGAGAGAAATGCAGTAGTATATGAAGAATTTTCAGGATCTTAACAGTAGTGAATAAAAATATTATCTTTTTTGTTTCATAAGCTTTTTACCATCTTTGTGTTGTGTTTAGTGATAGAATCTGAAGGAAACAAGATGTAAAATATACTTATCTTTAAGACCTTTTTTTTTTTTAATAATATACTGATTGACTTAGCATTCAGAATCTTCTGCAGGTTCACATCTTGGCTTTTCATTCTCATGTTCCTCAACTTCTCTTTATACATTGGCAACTTCAATCAAGCTAGTTAGGTCACTGCCATCAGGAAAATCTTTATCCTTTCTTGTGCTTTAACAATGTCATTCCTTCATTTGGGATGTCTTTCATCTTTCAAGGCGCAGTTCAAATTCTGTTTATACCAGTGAGCCTTCAGTCATTCTAGCCTATGATCTTTCCTCTGAAATCTGTTTTCTTAAAATACGGTAGTTGCGCCAGTAGCAACAGGATACTTGTTAAAAATGCAGATTCTGCACACCTCCTAGACTTTTTTTTGTGAGATAAGTTCCAGAAATCTGTGTTTTTAAAGCTATTGAGTATATGGTAATCTTTGGGAACTATTGTTCTCATGTTTACTGTTACGAAGTACATACTGGACCTTCATGTTTAGTCATTTCTTGAATTTTTATTTTTAATAGAGGATAATTGCTCTACAGGGTTGTCTTGCTTTCTGCTGTACAACACTGTGAATCCCCCATAAGTATACATATACTCCTTCCCTCTTGAGCTTCTCTCTCACCACCACCCCCCATAGTCATTTATTGCTAATTATATGTATGCTTGTGTCTTATCTCCTCACCAATATTAAATACAAGGACTCTCTTCATTTTTTCAGTGGGTATTTAGCTCTATGATTTTGGGTAAGATTTATAGCAGGCTTCATATAGAGATGTCTCAATCATGGACAGTACTTAATGATCATGTTTATAATTCTAGTGCCCAGCAGGATGCTGTTTTTGAATTAATTTCCATGGGATTTAATGTTGCTTTATGGTATACCAAATATGCTTCAAGACTGGCTGGAAAAGAAAAGTAAGTTAAAAGGAGAGGGTTATATGCATATGTACTATTTTTCAAATATTTCAAGCCTAATGATTAAAGTACCACTTCTGATAAATGTAAGGTTGCCTCATAATGTTGGTATTTTTAAGTACCAGAATCACAGAGCCTGCTATTAAAAGCAAAAAGAGTTTTAATAATCTTGTCATGGGGATGGTCTTTCTAACTAAAACCTCAAACTATGAAAAGAGAAAGGTTGACTATTTGACTACGTAAAAGTACCATTAACAAAGTTTAAAAACAAATGACAGATTGGGCCTAAGAAATTGTAGTGCATCTGACAAATTGTTTTTATAATCTGTGCTGTTACTGATCAACAGGGAAAAGACCAACAAATCAATTGAAAATAAGCAAAGGACATAAACAGGCAATTCACCAAAAAAGACAAAGGCTTATAAGTATGTGAAAGATGTTTTGAAGGATTAAGGGATTGTGAAATAAAATGAGATACAGTTTTGACAATAGTACAGGTGAATGTTAGTAATAGGAAACTGGCAACTACAACTGTGGTACAGCTGAACGTGGGAAAAATACTATGCAGCCATTTAAAAATGGGGTTGAATTGTATGTGCTGATGTAAAATAGTGTCTGAGGTAATTTAAGTGATTAAAACAAGAGTAGAGTGAATACTGTGTATGTATGTGTTTTTCAAGTATATGTATGCTTTACATGTATATTGATTTATGCTTGTTTATGTATGAAAATTATCTGGAAGGAAAAGCAAGAAGCCTTTGTCCAGACCCCTAGACAGGAGCTCTTTTTCATTTGTCATCTCTTCTTTTTGGATATTTTTCATGTGTATTTGTTAGTTTTCTAAGTGTTAAGTCAGATTTTTTAAAAGGAAGAAAACATAGCGAAAAACACAAATGATTGACTTTTGCAGTTTTATGAGAATGTATTAGTTGTTGGTTTTAATACCAGAAGCAGGATTCATCCTATAGCTAACGTCACCTCTCTCCTTCAGCATAACAGAGGATGAAGCAAAAGAAGTCCATCGAAGCTTAAAAATTGCAGCTGGGATTTTTAAACATTTAAAGGTAACAGAATAATATAATATATTCTTAATACTTTAAGTGTTGAAATAATTTTTATTTTCTTCTTGAGATGAAGAAATTATTTAATCATGTAAAAAGAACTAGTGTATGTTCTGTTTTCCTTACTTACGTTAAGTACCTTGTTGATGAGTGTAGCCAATTAACAGAATATTGTCTGCACTTCAGAAAATTATCCGTGACTTTTACAATTAGATGCCACAGGTGGTACTTCACTGCTTGTTTTTCTGTCTCTTCTGAAAAGATAGGAGAAAGCAAAACAAAAACTGATAGTTCTCAGCATTTCTCCTTGCTGTCTGCCGCACTTGCCAGGAGTATTCATGGTTCTGCAAAATGAAATTTTCTGAGTATATTCTCTGTATTAGAGTGAAAATGCTAGCAGGTCAGTCAGTACACACTAATTATATTAAATTTCCTGGAGATGTGATGGGAATAAGGGAAAAGACTAAAATGTTTTCCAACCAGAATTAACCCCACTTCATTCTAATTAAACCAATATTTACTGAAGCCTCCTGGAAACCAGTGTTGCACTTTCTTAAGACGAGATAGTTTTATGGTGATGGAAAGAGCTGTGATCCTGAGTCTGCTACAGAATTGAGCTTCTTTGTATCTCAAGTAGTAATGTGAATGAACAGGATCTCACGCAAAAGGGAACTAGGTTATCATGTCAGTGAAACATTTTCTAAATTGAGAATATGACTTGCATATCTAAGCAATGTATAATGACCCAGATTTTGCTCTTGAGTTTCTTATCTTGACAAAAGTTTATTAAAAAACTTTAAAAAATTTAGTGTACGGGAACTTTTATTCTCTGTAAGCTTCATATTGCTCCTTCATACACAATTTTTATTTGTACCCTAAATTTCTGATAAATTCCCAAATCAGGTATCTCATAACTTCCATTTTCTTTATCTCTAACAACTGAGTTAAAATTTGGCTTCTTTGTTGATTTTTGGTTTTTTTTACTCTCAGGAAAGTCATATCCCAAAGCTCATTACACCTGCAGAAAAGGGGCGGGATTTAGAGTCACGACTCATAGAAGCTTACATCATCCAATGTCAGGCTGAAGCTCAAGAAGGTATTCTAAATATTGTAAGATTTTTGTTGTTGTTGTTGAAGAATTAGCATTTAACTTCCTTTTTAAAAATCAGTTAGCTGGAATTAAGTTTCAGAATTTGGGAAATTTATAGTGAGGAATGACTTTTAGCATTTGCCTACATTTTTTGTTAGCAGGAAAGGACTTAGTTTAATGACTCTTAAAAGGATTCTGATTTCATGCATTTCTGGTAGCATAAAATTAAGTCTGTAACTCATCTTTGCCTCACCAACTTTTTTTTCTCTTCCACTGTTTGGCTTACCTTGAAATCTTCACTTTTGAATGACAGGAAATAAAGAGTTATATGAAAATAATGAGACTTCATGGGCTTTTGTTGTTCTTTATTTCAAACTGTAGTGCCCTGAAAGTATTTGTTTCCTCTTATATCATGCGATTTTGTAGTAGTGGTTTTCTGTGAATAGTAAGTAGCTAGTGATTATGTAAGGAAATGATACCAGCACCAACAAACTCAGTGTTTGGTTTGTTTACATTTGTATTTTCTGTAGCTTTTCATGTTAAAACTTTTAACAAAGAACTTAAATGGATTAAAATCCTGATAGATGGGAGACTGTCTTTTCCTTTTATAATTGAACTTAAAGTGAATGCAAGAGAACTGAATCATACAATACACTTCATTGTATTTTGGTTATAGTAACAATTGCTCGAGCAATTGAGCTGAAACACGCTCCTGGACTAATTGCTGCTCTGGCATATGAAACAGCCAATTTCTATCAGAAAGCTGGTAAGTTTACAGTTCTGTGTTTTAGTCTTTAGGTTTTCACAGTAAGCTGTTGGCTTAGTAGGCAACAAGCAAAACCAAAGCATTTTCAGATTGTTTCATCATTTGCAAAGCTGGAATAATATCTACATTATTTTATTACTCTCATTTAAAAGAAAATGAAAGAATTACAAATGTTCACAGTTGATAGGCTCCATAATTTCTAGTGAAAAGGACAGTGCTGTCCTTTTTAACTAGTTATATCTAATAGTTAATTGTTTTTCTTTTGAAGTGTTTTTGATCTTTATAACAACTTTATATTACTGTCCTTATTTAGATAAGAAACTGAAATCCAGAGAATTAGCATAACTAATTTGTAATTTAACAGCTTGTAGGTGTGAGGCTGGGGCTAGTGCTCAGGTCTCCTCAATCTGGTTTTCTTTTCAGTCACTTATTTAGGAAACATGCATATGTTTCTGTTTATGGGATGGTTACCCTTTTAGTTGCTGAGTGTACTGATTCGCAGCCTAGGGAAGAAGAAAAACATGTAACATTATTATAACATGAAAAAGGTGTTGTCACAAGGGTGAAATAAAAACCTAAAGGATCCGGGTATGCTAGAGAAAGCTTTCTAAAGGAAGTTCGTGGTTTAGTCTCATTTTGAAATATAAATAGAAGTTCTAGATTTGCTTGGATGCTTTAGCTTATGGAAAGAGTAGAAAATTCTGTAGTACGTACAGAGATAAGAAAGAACTTAGTGCATTCTGGAACCTTTAGACAGATGCTCTTAGCTGAAACAGAATGAGTGGTAGGAGCAAAGGGTAAGAAAGTATGCATGTGTGAGAGTACAAATTGATTCGTAAGCCTATGTAAGAAGTTTGGCCTTTGTTCAATAGCTGTTCGGGACTCCTTAAAAGATAAAACTGATAAACTCCTTAAAAGAAGTAAAAGTGACTTGATTGGGTTTGAATTTAAGAGCCCTATCATTGCAAGCTGAAAAATGGGCCTGCTAGTGAAGTAGTAGTAAGGCTGACCATAATCACTTCTTCCTAAGTACTGTGGAAGAAATAATGAAAGCTTTGACAAAGACAGCAAAGTAGGCCATGGAGAGGAAGAAATAAATAGATTTGAGAGGTGTTGGGAAGGAGATTTGATCATGCATATTTTATACAAGATGCAGCAATGGGGTGGTGAATAAGGGTTAGGAGAGTATCCTTGTTTCTGACTTGGATGTCTAGAGTACTCTTTGCATTGTTATTTACATAAAATATTTAAAAGAGATACTCTAATAGTATTCTTATTTCTCTTGAAGTTCTCAGTCATCTCTATTTTTATCATTATCTCCAACTTAAATTACATGAACCATCAAATCAAAGAGGTGCCCTGGTATTTAACCTGTCTTATTGTGTAGTTAAAATATAGTTATGGGAAAATGAATCACTCTAAATAAAGTTTTTAAAATGTAAATGCTTGAGTTTTAGGTGTGAATGGCATTCTGCTTTTAGCATCTGAACACATGAACTAAAAGTCTTCTAGTGAATCAGGGTGAAATTATATTTTGCTTTTTAAAATGTAACTTTAGATCATGCTTTATCCAGTTTGGAGCCTGCATACTCTGCTAAATGGAGAAAATATCTTCACTTGAAAATGTGTTTCTACACAGCTTATGTAAGTATTTTTCACCCAAAACAATGTGAGTTGCTGTCTCTTCAGCCCCTTGAGTGCCAATTCTGTCATTTCTCCAGGCTCTTCGTTAGCATTTTACAAATAATGGACAGCTCTCAGTAAATGTTCCCTGACAGTCAGTGCAGCCATTGTGGAGTAAAGTGGGTGGAAGGAGATGATGTAGAGCTGGGTTATAGCAATGGAATTGCTGTTTGATTCAAACCCACTTAAGCTGCAGCCTTCTGCAAACTTCATAAGAATTCTCTATAATTTTGTCCTGTTCATTGGGAAAGATATTTACTAATTCTAATCTTAAGAGTTAACCATGCAATATATCAACCTGGGTTGGTGAAGAATTATTAATAAAATTTCTTATAGCTTCTAATCTGCTTTTAGACACAGTGTGTAACACCATGTGCAATCCCAGATTTGATGTAGATATTTGAAGAGTAAATAGCCTACTGTAGGCTGGCAACTTCTTCATAAAACCTGGTTAGTCCTTAATCTCAAAGTCCTCCTTCCCTCTCCCCTCTGCATTAGCTTAGTAATTTCCCTCCTTTAT
Source organism: Tragelaphus eurycerus (assembly GCA_935064755.1). Classification (NCBI taxonomy): domain Eukaryota; kingdom Metazoa; phylum Chordata; class Mammalia; order Artiodactyla; family Bovidae; genus Tragelaphus; species Tragelaphus eurycerus. The sequence goes on from CAKXYN010000003.1 coordinate 20,345,124, forward strand.
TCACTCTGCCCTGTTTGTTTGTTTTTTTTTTAATACCAACAGAGATGGGGGTTAGCTTATTCAATGAAAGAAGTGTAAGGGGTTGCATTGATTCTTCCAGCAATGCACAAAAGCATTTCTTTATCTGACGCATATAGAAAAAAGTGACAGTGGAAAGCATCATTTGAGAAGAGAATGAATAAAAATTTGTGTGTGTTTTTTTTTTTTAATCAGGCTTATTGTTATCATGGTCAGACTTTGTTGGCTAGTGATAAATGCGGTGAAGCAATCAGGTCACTCCAAGAAGCAGAAAAATGTAAGTATCCCACCAGAATATTAACTCTCCTTTTAAAAACTAATGTTTTATCAGAAAGAAGAATAGGCAGTTAAAAGAGATTTTGGCTGAATCATGAAAGGGAATGAGATTAAGTGAAGTATTGAAGAAAAGAAAGAAGTGCTTCAAAACCCTCAAACTTCTAGAACAACCTACCTACCCCTTAACACTATTGTTGGTACTGCTCTTAGACTAGGTAAAGAGCATCTCTGATGAATAGCATTTTTAGTATAAACAATGATTATAAGCAAATAACTTTATATCCTTTCACATTCAGTTTATGCAAAGGCAGAAGCATTATGCAAAGAATATGGAGAAACCAAAGGACCTGGACCAACAGTCAAACCTTCAGGACACTTGTTCTTTAGGAAACTTGGAAATCTTGTGAAGAACACTCTAGAAAAATGTCAGCGAGAAAATGGATTTATGTGAGTACAACTCAATATATGATTTTAGTAATATTGATAATGGTATAGTGTATATAGTCAGCCCTCTGTAGTCTGTGGGTTCCACATCTGTGAGTCCACCAACCACTGATAGGAAATATTCAGGGAAAAACAATTCTAGAGAGTCCTCAAAAGCAAAATTGCAATTTGCTGCAGGCCAGCCACTATTTACGTAGTATTTACCTGAGTTCGATCCCTGGGTTGGGAAGATCCCCTGGAGAAAAGAAAGGGTACCCACTCCAGTATTCTGGCCTAGAGAATTCCATATAGTCCATGGAATCGCAAAGAGTCGGACATGACTGAGTGACTTTCACTTTACGTTGTGGGCTGCCATCTATGGGGTTGCAGAGGGTCGGACACGACTGAAGTGACTTAGCAGCAGCAGCAGCAGTATTTGCATATAACCTACACATCCTCCTGTAAACTTCAAATCATCTAACCTAACTAACCTAGAGATGATTTGAAGTTTACAGGAGGATGTGTAGGTTATATGCAAATACTGCTGCTGCTGCTAAGTTGCTTCAGTCGTGTCCGACTCTGTACGACCCCATAGATGGCAGCCCACTAGGCTCCCCCATCCCTGGGATTCTCCAGGCAAGAACACTGAAGTTGGGTTGCCATTTCCTTCTCCAGTGCGTGAAAGTAAAAAGTGAAAGTGAAGTCACTCAGTCACGTCCAACCCTCAGCGACCCCATGGACTGCAGCCTACCAGGCTCCTCCGTCCATGGGATTTTCCAGGCAGGAGTACTGGAGTGGGGTGCCATTGCCTTCTCCGTATGCAAATACTACTTCATTGCATATAAGGAACCTGAGCATATGTGGATTTCAGTGATGAGGATCCTGGAACCAATCCACCAAAGATACCAAGGGACAACTATATTTATAATGCTTAAATAGTAATATTGTTTTAATGATACCACAGTTTGTTACCTCTATTCCTATATGTTTCATATCAAGTTGCATTTAAGTTGAGCATTAATTTTCCATTTAAATTGTTGATAGAATTCACTTATGTTGGAACTAACTTTATTCTGCTTCTGATAATGACCCATAAAAGCAGATTTTAAAATACACATGAATTAGTAACTTCAGCCCACTTCTTCTGTCCTAACTTTCTCTTACCTTTGTTTCTCTGCCATCCCTTCTCCATCTGTTACGCACATATTAATACATATCTTCTGTTGACATATTCATCTCCTTCTAGTTTTGGTCATGTATAAAGAAGGGAAATCAGTTTTCTATCAGTCCTATCTAGTTCTGTCAAGCAGTTTTCCATTATTAAATTAGTGCTGTTCAAGCTGCAGATGAGCACCTGTGTAAGCTGGTAGAATTAATTTTGTCCCTGCTTTTGTCTCTTGCATTCTTCCCATTTATATTCTAGTTCTGATCATGCTGTGCTCTTTCACTTCTTTGAACATGCCCAGTTTAAGTTTTCATCACCCCAGTAGGCATCCCTGACCCCCTGAAAAAAGACCCCCCTCTTTTGTGTTTTGACAGTGCTCTACATCCCTCATAGCTTCAGTTACATTGCTCTGTAGTTGGCAGGGTTTCTTGACTTTGTCACCTACTCATCTGTAAGCTATGTGAGACAAGAAATTCTTTTCTATGTTAAATTGTCATTTTCTTACATAGGCTCTTGGACACAGGTAGACACTCAAATAGTTAAAAAATGAATGAATGAATTGCTTTTTATATTTTTTTTGCAGTTACTTTCAAAAAGTTCCAACAGAAGCCCCACAACTGGAACTCAAAGCAAATTATGGTCTCGTAGAACCTGTACCTTTCGAATTTCCTCCTCCAAGTGCACACTGGACACCAGAAACATTGGCTGCTTTTGATCTCACCAAAAGACCCAAGGATGACAGTGTATGAGATGGATTGTTTCCATTCATTCACAACATTTTAAGAGAATTCAGACTTCACAGTCTGATGTTGTTCTCTAAATAGATAGGTTTGTCTAAATGTTACGTTAGCTAATTACAGTGCTTCATGTAAAATCTCTTGTAGAACTCTCTCAGAGATAAACCTCTAGGCCTCAGTTGTCTTCTGATTTCTTACATAGTTGACTGATATGTTTTCAACACATTATCTTGCCATTTTACAGTTTGTCAGAGCCTCTTTTAGGAGGAGTGTGGGAAGACAGGTCTTAAAAGGATGCCTCATCCAATGTTTAGTGCTATTGCAGTGTTGGTTTTGATTTAGCATAGTGCATGCTATTTGAAGATTTGACCTAATTTCAACATTCTGTGAAATCATCCAGGGGCAAAATAAGACTGCTTTTATTCATTTATATCTTAAGTATATCTTAGTGTGTTAAATAAAAAGGTAGATTGGAAATTTTGAGGTTTGGCTACCAAAAGAAAGATGTCTGTGAAGAAAAGGGATAGGAATTACTTCGCAGACATAGCCCGTTCCTTGAAATTGTTTTTTTGTTTTTTTAAAAATTGTATTACTGTTTTTGACCTCACTGGGTCTTTGTTGGGGTCCACAGACTTCTCTGGTTGTGGTACACGGGGTCAGTAGTTGTAGCGTGTAGGCTTAGTTGCCCTGAGGCCTGTGGAATCTTAGTTCCTTGACCAGGGATTGAACCTATGTCCCCCTGCATTGGAAGGCAGATTCTTAACCACTGAACCACCAGGGAAGTTCCTGGTTTTGTTTTTTATATATAATTTTCTACCCATACTAAAATCATTATTGCTGAAAATAGCAATTTTTGCATCCTTTTCAGCCTCTTAAAATAGTTCTAAGAGGTAGCCTGTTAGTGTCACAAGTAATCTTTGAACTTAAGGGTTCCACATTCATAGATTGACCACTCAGTTTCCCCCTCCTCAGGAAAACTAAGAATACCATTAGCTTGATTTTTGCCTACCTATCTAGGCACAGGGGAGCCTGGTGGGCTGCCGTCTATGGGGTCACACAGAGTCGGACACGACTAAAGCGACTTAACACCAGCAGCAGCAGGTTTTCAACTTCAATGAAAATGTTGCTTTCCTCTTTTGTCTTTAGTTGAATTGGTTGGTATGTAGCTTCTGGCACAGCTTTGGTAGTCTCGGTGATACATTTTAATATATCCCCTTTATATTAGTGTGAAATAAAATAGACCTAGTGTTTGTTTTCCACAACTTAGTTTATATACTTACACTGTATTTTTCTTTCTTCCTAGGCTAAACCCAAACCAGAAGAAGTGGTGAAACCTGTGAAAGAACCAGATATCAAACCTCAAAAGGACACTGGGTGCTACATCTCCTAAAATACATTGATCCAGTGTGCACTTTGAATTTCTCTACCAGTAGATAGGATAAACCATGGAATTTCATGTATCTTGCAATGATTTCTCTAAAGCCTATAGATTAATTTAGTACATTCAGAGGGAATCTTCCTTCAGTTTATTCTTGATTTCTAACACAGTAGAGATGGTTTCTGCTTTGTTTCCAAGCTCCTTTTGAATCAGGACAACTTGTGGACAATTTTTATTGCACCTCTAAAGGGCATATTTGGGGATTGGGTTTTTTCTCCGAACATCTGGGTAGTAGTCGGTTTCAGGTTAAACACTATAGGCCAGAATCATATGGTTTCAGGTGTGTTTTTCTATCTTCACAAAGAAAAATTTATTTTCCTTCCTCTTATTTGATACCAGAAGAATGACAAGAATCAGTTTTTAACAGATAGTTTTTTCCCCTCTCCATTATGTCAGCTGGTAGCACAGACTTGTTACATTCCGTGTCAGTTATCTTTTCTGGTGGGGAAAAAAATTACTTTCAGTTAAGGATCAAAATCTTCACACTGAATCACTTACACATGTTGAAGTCTATAACTTACTCATTAGGTTTATAGGTATATTAAGACCATCCAAAAACTTAACTCCTCTGCTGGTAGCCCTGCAGGTCATTTCAGCCTCAATAAACAAACCTACAGTATTTTTTAAAGTAGTTTTTGTAATGGATTTTTTTTTACTTAAGGGACAGAACTTTGTAACAGCTCTTAGTGTTTCTATGTGAGAAGACTGAAATGTTTTTGTAGAAGTCATATATTGCATGATGAAAAGAAGGAACTTGAAACCTAAACAAGATAGGTTGTCCTGAATTGTACTTGGTAAATCTCTACTTCTTTGTTTCAGAAGTTAGAGTAATGCCTTTGTTACCTGATTTCAGTGTAAGTGGTTTTTCTATAGTTTTCTAATAACACTTACCCGTATCAGAATTGTAATGCTTTAGGTCAAAGGCCATAGGAAAAACTTTGCCAACACATATGGTATATCTTAAAAACAGCTTGTAATATTTGAAACAGTTTAGTATATATATACACAATCCTGGGAAATAGTGGATATTTAATACTTTAACAAGAATCACCCCTGTAGATTTATCTTACTTTGAGTTTCCTAGGGTGTTAGCTAATTTTTCTATTATAAATGACAGGATGATTCAAATAATAGAAACAGTAGTGTATGTTAAGAGCCTACTCCATGCTAGGCACTGTGCTGAGCACTTAAACAGATAAACCTTTGAATCTACACAGCAATTCTGTGAGAAGTAAAATCTGCACAAAGTATTGAGATAGGAATAAACATTACATTAGGAAGAATAAATACATTATGCCTGTCTGCATCAGGATTGTGTTCAAATAAATGATTATTTAAATCATACTTTATATTCTTGGGGAAAAAAGCTATATAGAATCAGTGAGAGTGTTTTTTTAACATATGGAAATGCTAATTACTCCTTGCTGTATAACACTTAATATTTGAAGCTGCAGTTTCCAGAATAAGTGAAGTAATAACTGGGCAGACATTTAGTTTTATTTTGTTGAAATAAAATTTTCTTTTCTTTATAGAAAAAGACACTTTAATTTCACTGTATTTTCTGTGCTTTTCTGCCATTTACTGACAAAACTTTAAACAGTACTTGATGCCAGCTTATTACTCTTGGCCTAAGATCTATTTATTTTAGGAACTAGTGCTTATTTAGCCTAGTTACTAAATTTTCACGTTGACATTTTTATGGATTCTACTACTATATATGGAATGAAAACATGTAATAAATGCACAGCGCTTCTGTAAAATGCAGTAAATACTGGTATTAACATCTAATCAATTGGCAACTTCAACATAAGCGGATAGTAAATATTCCATTGACTCAGCAAACGTGACACTTTGTGACTAAACTATCCCTTTTTATATATATATGTATATATATATACTGTCCTTTGAAAATGGTGTTGGAAATTTGGGGAAGTTAACAAATGTAACGAAGTTGCATGAACGTCTTAGAGAGATGTAACTATTTGTGTTAACTGTTGCACACTTAGTTTAAACCAGATAATGACAGCTAACATCCTGCTAAAGGTGTTAATACACTGAATTATCTTTTTATTTATAAAAATAAAAGTGATTTTACTTACAATTTCGTTGGAATTTTTTGTTTTTCAATAAATATTTTTCATGTTTATTAAGCTGGTAACAAGGTTCATACAATGTAAAATCATAATTCTTTACAGTTATATTTTAAAATGACAGATGCATTTGTATCTGTTGCTTTATGCTACATGAATTCATTAAAATACTCAATGCTCCTTGACCTCTTCAGTTTCTTCTTTGGCTTACTGGTACTTATCTTTTCATTTCCAAGCAAGGTTTCAAATCAGCCTGCATATAGTCTTTTTCTTTTTTAATGTTTATTTATTTGGTTGCAAAAGACTCTGATGCTGGGAGGGATTGGGGGCAGGAGGAGAAGGGGACGACAGAGGATGAGATGGCTGGATGGCATCACTGACTCGATGGACATGAGTTTGGGTGAACTTCGGGAGTTGGTAATGGACAGGGAGGCCTGGCATGCTGCAATTCATAGGGTCTCAAAGGGTTGGACACGACTGAGCGACTGAACTGAACTGAACTGGGTCTTAGTTGAGGCATGCAGGATCCTTGATCTTCACTGTGGCATGAAATATCTTTAGTTGCAGCATGTAAACTCTTAGTTGGGGCCTGTGGAGTCTAGTTCCCTGACCAAGGATCGAACCCAGGCCCCCTGCATTTGGAACGTGGAGTCTTAGCTGCCAGACCACCAGGGAAGCCTCCAGCCTGCATGTATCTTATTCACAGTATTAGCCAGCATGCTGCAGTCTTGTGTACTATGGTGAGCTGAGCTAGGGAACTTAATCTCTATACAATATTACGCAGAGAACTTTGGGAGCTAGGAGGTGGCATTTTCAGTACTATATAAACGTACTCAAAATCATATTCAGAAGTATTGCCTTCTAGAGTAATCGTGGTATAGAAAATACGGCATTTTTTATCTCAGTATGTGCATAAAAATAAACATTTGGTTTACTTGAATTTTGTATCTAAAGACTGAGTTACTTGCTTAGAATTTATATTTTTGTTTTAAGAAAAACTTTTTGTAGTAAACTTTAGAGATTAAAATAGTTAATCTGGAGGGAGAGCCTACTGTGAACCATAGAAGAGAAAACCACATCGAGCTGTGCTTATCCAAAAGGCCAGAGCTATCACGCAATTCGACGTATCTGATGCCTGTGATGCGCTCGAGGTGAGTCTCAGAGAAAATGTCGGATCACCCTTTGGCTTGATACTGTCTACAGCATCTCTGGTCATTTGCCTCAAGCTATTCCGCAGCTTTCTGGGGCTGGCTGGGCAGGGCCTCAGGTGGCTGCAGCTCCCAGGCTGGTCGCCTCCAGAATTTTGGACGAATTTCCTAGATCATCTGCTATGATGTAAGAAAAGTTGACAAATATGCCAATAGCACAGGTGCATTAGTAATGTTACTTACCCATGGTGTTTGGGTGCATGTACAGGGTCTAGTACTGAAAGATTAATGGAGAAGTCCTGCCAGGTGATGTTCTATCTGCTTTTCTCAAAGAGGAGCAGTGGTTTGTTTATACTGTTCGTTTATTCATATTTCCTCAGAATCCCTCAGTCTGCCTGCCTGGGGTGAGTCACTGATTGGAGAGGGCCCATGTCCTCGGGTGAAATGTCACAGAGAAGCTGGGAGTGAATACTGCCCTCTGCCCTCTGAAGTGGGCTTCAACTGTCCTATCCTTTCAAGGCTTGCTTTCCCAACCCCCTCGGAAAAAAGGGAAGGGAGCTGGGGTCACCGCAGGTCCCTATGACAGGGCTGATAAACTCTCGGTAGTTCCCCAATGCCAGTTCTCTTCTGGATTAACCAGATTCATTTGAAAAAAAAATTTTTTTTTGATTCATGAAAACTGAAAGAACGCTAGGAAATGTAAGGTGTCATACCTTCCCAAAATTAAATGCCAAGCTGTAGAAGTATCATGCTATTTTGTTGCTACCGCTGAGCATGCTGTGTTTCAGTGAAGGAGTTAATTGGAACATAATGAGTGTGTAAGTGTAATGAAAAATAAGATAGCCATTTCAACATCAGGAAGTATAAAGCTGTTCTTATTTTTCCAATCTCATGTAGAACCTTCCCCCACCCATTAAAGTGAACCGACTGTATGATTCACGTATTAAACAAACACTGAGCTCCACCTGTGTCAGGTACTGTAGGGGGCGGGAGATAAAGCGGGGAGCACACAGGCTGGAAGGTCGGGCAGAGAAGGAAGTGGAGAGGGAAGACAGAAACGAGGTAAGTGAAATACAGATGGTGTTAAATGTTGATAAGTAATGCGACAAAACAGAAATGAGGTAAGCTGTGGGGTGGGGGTGGTGAAGGAAGTGGAGGGGGTGCTATGGAATTCAGATAGGAACTCTGTCAGCCGACCTTTCAGTCAAAGATCTGAAGGAAGTGAGGGAACAAAGTCTCAGAGAAGAGGGGCTCGTCCAGAGAACAGCTCACACAAGGTCCCCGGGGGACAGAGGCTGGGTGGTCAGGGAATGGCAGTAAGAGGGCAACAGGCGGAATGAAGCAGGTCAACGGAGGGAAAGTGGAGCAAAACGGGACCAGAAAAGTACTGGGGCCAAATCCACATCTCTGTAGGTCGTCATAAGGACTTTGGCTTTTACTCTTAGTGAGCCAGGAACCCATTGGAGAGTTACAAGTAGAGAAGTGACACAGTATGATTTTGTATTTAACACTGTTTTTCAGTATGGAGAGTAGGAAGCCAATTAGGAGGGGCACTGCAGTAATCCAGGTGAGAGACATGGCTTAGACTGGGGTTGATGGTGTTAGGACCCTGGCAATAGTCCAGAGAATTTCCTGATGGACTTAAGGTGAGGTGTGATTATAGGAGAAGAATCAGAATGCCTCCAATGTTTTAGGTCTGAGGATCTGGAAGAATAGAGTTGCCATTTATTGAAATGGGAAGAATGCCAGAGGAATAGATGGGAGTGTGTGAGTGGGGGCTGGGAGGAGGGGCGTGGTTTCAGGAAGGAGAAGGGTGTACTGAAAGTGTGAGCAGATTTAGACATGAGGATCGAGGTGTCTGTTATGCATCAGAGATTCAGGGAGATATAAACGTTGGATATAAATGTGTGTATTTATATTAAAATAGTATTTAAAGCCATAGGGCCAAATGAGGAGTAGATAAAAATCAGAATGAGTCTAGGGGCTGAGCTCTGGGGTACTCCAATATTGAATTATCAGGAATCCCAAAGGGTGTGTTAATTACACGATACTCTAGGGAGCAATCCTTGATAAACTAGATTTTTTTTTTTTTTAAGAAAAAACTAGAGGTTATCATAAGAATTAAAGTATGTTGTAGGAAATACTTGACCCTCCAAAATATCACTTCTCAGGTGGTGCAGTGGTAAAAGAATCTGCCTGCCAATGAAAATACACAGATTTTACCCCTGGGTCGGGAAGATCCCCTGGAAAAGGAAATGGTAACCCACTCCAGTGTTCTTGCCTGGGAAATCTCATGGACAGAGGAGCCTAGTGGGCTAAGTACAGTCCATGAGGTTGCAAAGTGTTGGACACAACTTAGCGACTAAACAGCAATATCACTTACAAAACATCCGAGTCTAGGTGCTTGGTGTGAAGTCGATAGTGCTCCCAAGATTTTGGTAAATAAAAACAAGTAGATTCCACACTTCAATATTGAGTCCCCTTTATATGACAGACACAGTGCTTACAAAGATGAATTTTGCATAGCATATTCTGAAATGTCCATTAGGTGGCAGAAAACTTCACTAAATAGACTAAACTAGACCTCTCTCTCCCCCCCCCTCGTTCTCTCTCACCAACACCATGGCCTTTGAACACTCTGATTTTAAAGATGAATATGTCTATTTCATGCATAACAGTATTTTGAAGAACAGAAACTACAATTTTCTTCAGAAAGCCAACAGATACCATTTGTCACGTCCAACTCTTTGCAACCCCACGGACTGCAGCATGCCAGGCTCCCGTGTCTTTCACTATCTCCCAGTTTGCTCAGATTCATGTTCATCGAGTTGATGATGCTATCCAACTATATCATCCTTTGTTGTCCCCTTCTCCTCCTGCCCTCACTCTTTCCCAGCATGAGTCAGCTCTTCACATCAGGGGGCCAAAGTATTGCAGCTTCAGCTTCACCACCTGTTCTTTCAGGGTTGATTTCCTTTAGCATTGACTGATTTGATCTTCTCGCTGTCCAAGGGACTCTCAAGAATCTTCTTCAGCACCACAGTTCTAAAGCATCAATATGGTCCAACTCTCACGTCCGTACATGATTACTGGAAAAACCATAGCTGTGACTATACACACCTTTGTCAGCAAAATGATATCTCTGCTCTTTAATATGCTGTCTAGGTTTGTCATAGCTTTCCTTCCAAGGAACAATCATCTTTTAATTTCATGGCTGCAATCACCATCTGCGTGATTTTGGAGCCCAAGAAAATAAAATCTGTCACTACTTCTACTTTTTTGCCTTCTATTTGCAATGAAGTGATGGGACCAGATGCCATCATATCATTTGTTTGTAATATAACAAGGGTGAACCAGGTAAATTAAGGATGGACAACTTCGTTTGGTTTGGAAATATCTGAGTTGGGAGATGATTTGGAAAGGAGGTAAATTGACTATAATGAGACGGCTGGACCTTAATCTTAAACTTTTGAGTTTAAGCTTTTCTGCTTGAGGAAAGGCAGGAAGGCCTGAGAAAGTGGAAAGTGGGAAAAAAAAAAAAAAAAACCTCTTGAAAAAAAACAAACAAGACGTCTTTGCTTGCTGTTGGTTCTTTCTGCAGTACACCACAAGTCTACTCAATTTAGAAGTCACATTTCTTCCTGCTTTCCTTAGGGAGCTGGTCCCCAATAACTGAGGCCATATCCCCCTCCTAGAGACCGTGGGTCTCGAGTGTGTCCCGGCCTTGAAATTTTAAAATGGGCTCCCAGATAATCCTAACATGAAGACAAGTTTGGGAGCCACAGGGTTTATTTAAGTCGAATGTGTAAATACATCTGACCTTCCCACAACTCAAATACGTTCCGCCCTGTAAGACACACACAAGAGAACCTTTCCACGTCAGCAGTCAAGGCTTTCAAAACCAAACATGACCAGTTAGAGCAATGAAAGAAAAAGCAGAGGAATAACATTGGTGAATTGTTTTTTGAAAATGTTTTAAATTTCTTCTGCTCGTATGGAATGCTTTATTTCTCACAGCACTGACAATATTTAGTTTTGCAGTAGTACTAGGCTCAGCATATTTAAACACCAAGTTACAATGTTTTGTTTGTTTGTTTTGCTTTTTACTGGTCTTTGGCATCAGAAACTCAGTGGTACCAACTCTTCCTACTCCTTAGCAAGACTTTTGTGATACACTGCCACTCAGTCGGTCAGCAAACACCATGTGCATCCCTGAGACTCCTCAGGGGACTCTGGGCTGAGAGGGTCTCACGTCACCTTGGTTTAGATAACAAATTTAACCCTTGACAGTTTTTGGTAACTCTGACAGCGGCATAAATTCAGCATCGTACCAATCTGATGACCGATTCATACATACGTAAGCGTATGTATGTATGTGTGTATTCAATGCTATTTTCTCTCCCATAAAATCTTTAAAGAATTCCATCTGCTGTTTTTCATTTTGATAGGTGGCTGATAATTGACTTACTCATATGCATTATGACTACTGGCTTATTTGGAATTGTTTCTAATATTTTATTGGAGATTATTTCTGGTGTTTTCATTTTTCATGCTTTTCCTTTGTTCTCTTTCTTCCTTCTTTATTGCCTTCTGTGGGATGTTCATTTCCTTCAATTTTTTTCAACCGGCTTTGAGCTATATGTTCTAATTCCATTATTTTTCTAGTTGCCTTTAAATTGTCAACATGCACACTAATCCTCTCCTATTTCAAAACAATACTTACAGAGGTCAGCCCATCATATTTTTGTTATTATTGTCTAATACTTAATACTTCTTTGTTCTTATGCTATGCCATACCAAAACAGAGTTTTTAAGAGTCACTATTAAGATTTGTCACTTGGTTTACTCACTTATTTACATTTGTTTCTCGCATGTCTTGCTTCTGTGCTCACTTGCCTTCTAACTGACATATAATCTTATATTATTCATTCAATGAAGGTGCAGGAATGGTTAACTATGTTTTTATAGGTTCATAAAATGTCATTGTTTCATTCTCAATAATTGTTTAGCTGGCATGGATGGACCTAGTTTATCATATTAAGTAAAGTAAGTCAAACAGAGAAAGACAAATATCATATGATATCGCTTATATGAAGAATCTAAAAATAATGATACAAATGAATTTATTTAAAAACAGAAATAAGCTCACAGATATAGAAAGCAAATATGTGATTACCAAAGGGGAAAGTAGGGAGTGGGGAGGAGTAAATTAGGAGTTTGAAATTAACAAATACACTTTATTATATATAAAATAAACACAAAGACCTATTGTATAGCACAGGGAACTATATTCAATATCTTGTAATAACCTGCTGTACACTTGAGACTAATCAATTATTAAGTTGGTGCAAATGTAATTGTGGTTTCAGACTGTGAATTTTAAATCATTATCAGATCAGGTCAGATCAGTCGCTCAGTCGTGTCCGACTCTTTGCGACCCCATGTATCGCAGCACACCAGGCCTCCCTGTCCATCACCATCTCCCGGAGTTCACTCAGACTCACATACTAGGCTCAAACATATCTTTATTAATCAAAATAGGAACCATTACAATCAACACATTTTTGCCCACAAGAAATAAGTTTGTTTATTCCTGTAGTGTAAAAATCCATGCTTCAGGATTCTACAAACTCATTTTCTGCACCCTGCTGGTTGTGGAAGCATTTTCCCTTCAAAAAGTTGTTGAGATGCTTAAAGAAGTGGTAGTTGGCAAAAGGTCAGGTGAATATGGCGAATGAAGCAAAACTTTGTAGCCCAATTCGTTCAACTTTTGAAGTGTTGGTTGTGCGACATCCAGTCAGGCCTTGCCTTGGAAAAGAATTGGGCCCTTCCTATTGACCAATGCAGACTGAAGATGTTGCAGTTTTCAGTGCATTTCATTGATTTGCTGAGCATACTTCTCAGAGGTAATGGTTTCGCTGAAATTCAGAAAGCTGTAGTGGATCAGTCCAGCAGCAGACTGCCAGTGACCATGACACTTTTTGGGTGCAAATTTGGCTATGGAAGTGCTTTAGAGGCTCTTCTTGGTTCAACCACTGAGCTGGTTGTCACCAGTTGTCACATAAAATCCACTTTTCATCGTACGTCAAAATCTGATCAAGAAATGGTCCATTGTTGTTGCCTAAAATAAGAGAAGATGACATTTCAAAACGGCTTTTTTGATTTGTGGTCAGCTCATGAGGAACACACTTATTGAGCTTTTTCACCTTTTCAATTGGCTTCAAATGCTGAACAACCATAAAGTGGCTGACATTGAGTTCTTCAGCAACTTAAGAGGATCAACTTCAATGATGGCTCTCAATTGGTTATTATCAACTTGTAATGGCCGGTCACTGAAATCCTCATCTTCAAGGCTCTCATCTCCTTTGCAAAACTTCTTGAACCACCCCTGCACTGTAATTCATTAGCAGTTCCTAGGCCAAATGCATTGCTGATGATGTGAGTTGTCTCTGCTGCTTTATGACCCATTTTGAACTCAAAAAGGAAATCACTCAAATTTGCTTTTTGTCTAACCATTTCCATAGTCTAAGATACATATAAAATAAGCAGCAAATAATAAGTCATTGACAAAAAAAAAAAAAAAAGCGAGAAATGCACATTCAGTTCAGTTCAGTTCAGTCACTCAGTCATGTCCTACTCTTTGCAACCCCATGGACTGCACCATGCCAGGCTTCTCTATCCATCACCAACTCCCGGAGCTTACTCAAACTCACGTTCATCGAGTCGGTGATGCCATCCAACCATCTCATCCTCTGTCGTCCTCTTTTCCTCCCATCTTCAATCTTTCCCAGCATCAGGGTCTTTTCAAATGAGTCAGTTCTCATCAGGTGGCCAAAGTATTGGAGTTTCAGCTTGAGCATCAGTCCTTCAATGAACATTCAGGACTGATTTCCTTTAGGATGGACTGGTTGGATCTTCTTGCAGTCCAAGGGACTCTCAAGAGTCTTCTCCGACACCACAGTTCAAAAACATCAATTCTTCAGTGCTCAACTTTCTTTATAGTCCGATTCTCACATCCATCCATGACTACTGGAAAAACCGTAGCTTTGACTACACAGACCTTTGTCGGCAAAGTAATGTCTCTGTTCTTTAATATGCTGTCTAGGTTTGTCATGGATTTTCTTCCAAGGAGCAAGCATCTTTTAATTTCATGACTGCGGTCACCATTTGCCATGATTTTGGAGACCCCCCAAAATAAAATCTGTCACTGTTTTCATTACTTCCCCATCTATTTGCCATGAAGTGATGGGACTGGATACATGATGTTAGTTTTCTGAATGTTGAGTTTTAAGCCCACTTTTTCAGTCTCCTCTATAACATAGTCACATTTATTTAAGAATGTATTCCAGTATCAAAGGCAAGTGTCAACAATGCAAAACCAAAATTACTTTGCCCCAACCTAATAAAAATAATAAGTGTTTAACTAGATATTGAATTCTTTTCTAAAAATGTCTTCAATTTTTTATTCAAGTATAGTTGGTTATAATATTTTGTTGGTTTCTGGTGTACAGCAAAATGTACACCAGAAAATATTTGTGTGTATATTATGTACATAATTTTTCAGCTTCTTTTCCCTTCCAGAGTATTACAAAATATTGAATATAGTTCCTTGTGCTATACAGTCAGACCTTGTTGTTTATGGATATTAAGTTCTTTATGGCAATAATCAATTATCTTCTGATCTCAGTTGATGCTAATCTGCCCATCTATTATAAAATTTAAGATTTTCCTTAATTTCTATTATTTATTTATTTTAAAATTTTTATTTGTTAATTTTGACTGCACAGCATCTTCATTGCTGCGTGAGAGATTTCTCTAGTTGCAGTGCTCGGGCTTCTCATTTCAGTGACTTCTTTTCTGTTGCAGAGCACAGGCTCTGGAGCGTGGGCTCAGTAGTTGTGGCTCATAGGCTTGGCTGCCCCCATGGCTTGTGGAGGCTTCCCAGAGCAGGGATCAAATCCATGTCTCCTGCATTGGCAGGCCAGTTCTTAACCACTGGACCACCAGGGAAGTCCAAGATTTTCCATAATTTCTATGATCAGGTTTGATTTTCTTTTATCCATCTTAGTATTCTCATGTTACTAATATTTGAAGATTTGTGTCTTTCTTCAAATATGGAAAACTCATAGCCATTACCTTCAGACATTACCTCCCCCATTATTTCTATTCACTTCTTTCAGAACTTTTATTAAATGTATACTGAACTTTCTCATCTATTCCTTAGCTCATGACTTTGCTTTCATCTTAACAGGAGAAGGCGATGGCACCCCACTCCAGTACCCTTGCCTGGAAAATCCCATGGACAGAGAAGCCTGGTGGGCTGCAGTCCATAGGGTCGCTAAGAGTTGGACACGACTGAACAACTTCACTTTCACTTTTCACTTTCATGCATTAGAGAAGGAAATGGCAACCCACTCCACTGTTCTTGCCTGGAGAATCCCAGGGACGGCGGAGCCTGGTGGGCTGCCATCTATGGGGTCGCACAGAGTCAGACACGACTGAAGCGACGCAGCAGCAGCAGCAGCAACAGACATATATATATATATATATATATATATATATATATATTAATATATGCTTCATGGTAGTGAAGTTGCTCAGTCATGTCCAACTCTTTGCTTCCCCGTGGACTGTAGTCTACCAGGCTCCTCTGTCCATGGGATTTTCCAGGCAAGAGTACTGGAGTGGGTTGCCATTTCTTTCTCCAGGGGATTTTTGCAACCCGGGGATTGAACCCAAGTCTCCCACATTGTAGGCAGACACTTTTACTGTCTGAGCTACCAGGGAAGTACATATTTCACGGTAACAGAATATATATGTATATGTATGTGTGTGTATGTGTGTATATATATATATATATATATATATATATATATATATATATATATCTTTATGCTGTTTTATGAGAGATTTCCTCCAATTTCTTTACTATCCAACCTATCCTATGGTCCTGTATATTTCATTTCTGGAATTTCTGTTTGGTTATTTTTCAAATCAACCTGCTCCTTTTCGATTTTATAATGTTTTGCTTCCTTTACCTTTTGGAATATATTAAGCACATCCATTTCTAAAGATTTTTTAATGTGGACCATTTTTTTAAAGTCCTTATTGAATTTGTTCAATATTGCTTCTGTTTTATGTTTTGGTTTTTTGGCCCCAAGGCATGGGCAATCTTAGCTCCCCAACCAGAGATCAAACTCGGTATACCCCTCACATTGGAAGGTGAAGTCTTGATCACTGAACCTCCAACACTTTTAAAGCTTTTTAAAAGATTTTAAAGCTCATCCTTCACTTTTAAAGTTTCAGGTTTATCATTCCTCATTCTTGGATGAGGGCGCTCCCAAATTTTTCTGTTTCATTTGCTGAACCCTCCTCCTGATGGTTGGTTTGGTCATATGATTTGTAAGTATTTGCAGTGAGTGCCTGCTTAGGATGTTTTTTGCAGTGGAGGTCCAGTGTTCCCAGTCTGGTTGAACTTTCTCTCCAGCATTATTTGCATTTGCATCGGAGAGTTCTGTGGACTGCGATGACTTCAGGTCATTCAGCTTCATTTCAGGTCCAGATGAGGACTATGAACTCGGACCACCAGCCAGTATGTGGTCCTGGCCTGGGGCTCACGTGGCCCATAGTGTTTTTCATGTGACTATTTCTACCCATGTTGCCTTGAGAGATGATAAATTATTTTGCCACTTTTATAGACCAGCAGATAGATTTTCCCCTCCATATTTTATAATAAGATGGTACTTTATTATCTTAGTTTTATTCAGGTTGCTTCATTTCATCCCCTTACACCCATGGGATTTGTGATTTAAGACTCTGTCCTCTCCACACCAGTATTAAAGCCCTAGTCTCAAGGCCTATATCTAATTCTGAAATCCCAGGAACCATCTCAGCTTCAGCTCATCATATGACTTTGAGTTTCCTCTCTTTTCCTGACACCTAACCTGGCTTTCTTTTTTTCTTCCTTTTCTCCTCTTTTCCTCCTCCTTCCTTCCCACCTCCCTTAGTCCTTCCCTTCCTTTCTCCCTGACTCTCTCTCTTTATTACTTCCTTAAGGGCAGCCTGATTTAATGTTTTGTTTGTTTAATTTTATCCAGCATTTCTGTATATTTTGAACAGGAAGGAAAATTCTTCCACATCAGCTCAGCTTCCCATGTTTGCTGATATAATCTTAAAATATATGAAATATTAAGAAAATAGTGTTAGGTGTTTTGCTCTCAAAAAAAAAATAAAGAAAATAGTGTACTTACTATATTAGAGCAGTGTCTGATATATACACACCATTAAGTGATAAGTACTTCACAACACCTAGACTTTATTAAATGCTTTCCATTTGCTAAGAACTGTACCAACTCCTGTATGTGTCTTTCCTCATTTACTCCTTAGTTTTCCAAGGTCAGTAATATATTTACGCATATTTTCAAGTTATATTACTTATAGATGAAGCAACCGAGACATGAGAATATTAAGTAATAACATTTTGAACCTAGGAACTCTGGCTCCAAGCTTGTTAGTTGTATTAAGATTTAACTTAAATACAATAAAATTCATATTAAGTCTAGATTTTGATTCATTTTAACTAACATATGCAGTCAAGTAACCATCACTACAATCATGCTGTCTATGAGAACAGTCCCCTCACCCGCGTAAGTTCCCTTGGCCCCTTTGTAGGCAGTCTTCTCCTCCATCCTCTCAGTCCTAGGAAACACTGATCTGTGTTCCACTACTAAAATTTCAAATAAACAGAATCATACAGTATCTGGCATCTTTTACTTTGCATGCTGCTCTTGAGATTGCTTCAAAGTATTGCAAATATTTGTTATCCAATAACATTTAATCACTGAGCAGTATTGCATTGCATAGATATACCACACTTTGTTCATCTTTTTACCAGCTGATGGACATATGGATTGTTTTCAGTTTGGGGCTCTGATAAATAAAGTTGCTAAGAATGTTCACATATACATCTTTAGACTGACATACGTTTTTGTTTCTCTTGGGTAAATATCTAGACATGGAATTACAAGATTATATGGTTAAGTATATGTTTTTAAGAAACTGCCAACTTGTTTTCTGGGCTTCCTTGATGGTTCAGCAGGTAAAGAATCCATTTGCAGTGCAGGAGACACAGGAGATCGGGCTCAGTCCCTGGGTTGGAAAGATCCCCTGGAGGAGGAAAATGGCACACCCACTCCACTATTCTTGCCTGGAGAATCGCATGGACAGAGGAGCCTGGCGGGCTACAGTCCATGGGGTCACAGAGTTGGACACACCTGACCCACACATATACAAACTGTTTCCCAAAGTGGCCATACCGTTTGCAGTCCCACTAGCAAGCAACGTATGACGGTTCTAGTTGCTTCATTTATTCCTCATCTCTTGGCATTGTTAGTCTTTACTTTTTGCCTTCCAGTGACTATATTATGATATGACATATGGTTTCCACTTGTATTTCTCTAATGACTAATGACATTGAGCCCTTCTCCTAAATTTATTTGCCATCTATAAATCTTCGGTAAAGTGTCTATTCAAATTCTTTCCCCTATTTAAATCGAGTTGTTTATATTTTATAAATTACAGTGGTTTTTTAAAAATATGTTCTCAAAATAAGTCCCTTATCAGATATATGCTTGACAAATATTTTCAGCTGTTTTGTGTAAAGATTGTACTCTTCACCACTACTTGTATTGCTTCTCAGTATATATTGAAATGACTGAGGAATTTCCGCAGGGTGATGGGCGCTTCCCACTAACAGCTGTGGATTTTGCAATTAGTAAGGCATAAAGGAACCCTGCTGACATATTTGAAGACCTAAAGTTCACATTTTCACTGCTAATTAAACCTTTTCTATTTTGGTACAGAGCTAGACAGTCCTGTATTAGATTTGAAGAACTGATGAGATCATGGTTGTGATTACCTGTGAACTCTTTGTCTTCACAATCCATCAAGAATAACTAAATAATCAGCAAGGACTTCTCTGGTGGTTAAGACTCTGCCTTTGCACTGCAGAGGGTGAGGGTTTGATCCCTGGTTGGGGAACTAAGATACCACACACTGCACAAAATGGCCAAAAAGGGAAAAGAAAATGACTAGACGTGTCTCTGCTATATAACACTTTTCTGGACAACTTGTTCTAAAGTGCCCTGATTTTCACTTACTAGTTGTTTCCTTATGGAAAAAGACAATTTCCAGCAGTTAGAACTAGAGAAGAGTGAAACTTCCAAAAGGACAACTCCCAGAAGAATTATCCATTTTGCTGATGGAGACATCATGGAAGAATATAGCACAGAGGAGGAGGAAGAGGAAGAAAATGAACAGAGAACAAATTCAACACGTGATCCTGTAAGTTTAAATTATCATTTTTAGTGAACATGGGGGTTGAGTGAATGAGAGATAAAACCGACAAGTTTTGTCAAAAATAGTTTTAAGCTAACTCCTTGTTCTCTTTGGTTTCTTTCTGGAGCCGTGTACAATCAGCTTATAATTTTGATCATCTTAATTTTCTCATCTATGAGAGAGAAAATGGAACCTATTACAAAGCCTTTTGAAGCCTCTACACTGCAGATTCTGTAGCCATCACTTCTGTTATTAATTACTCTAATCTGATTTTCCTTTCTTGTTCTTTTTTAGTCTAAACTTGCCTGGGGGCCCTACCTATGGTTTTGTGCAGAGCAAATAGCAAGAACCTCATTTTCTAGTAAGTATTGCTAAGGTGGGGTTGTTCTTTTTTTTTTTTTTCTGTCATAAATACAGGCTTATAGACCCTCAGAGTTAGATGAGACTTAAGTGGTTGAATCCACTCCACAGCATTCTGAAGATCTGTTCATTTCCAGATCTACACTGGAACATTCCTGAAGGCATAGAGCCTCACATCTTCAGGGAGACCTTGCCATCTTTTCCCAACTCTTGTTAGTAAACTCTATCTTCCTTTAAATCTTCTTCTAGAGTTTTCCCTCTTGATCCTAGTTGTCTCTTTTAAAGGCCAGACAAAACCGATCTAGATTCCTTTTTCATAGGACAGAGTTTCAAACATTTGAAAACAGTAGTCAGTCCTCACTGAGTGGACTCTTCACATGAATAAACTTCCAAGTTCTTTCTTGATTTTAACAATTGTTATCTGACACAGTTCCCAGTTCCCTTGTCATAATCATTCTAAATAAGACTTTTATTGACCTCTCTCAAGGAGATAATGAATGGCCTAAGTGGCTATTTATAAGAGAAAACGAAAGTGAAGTTGCTCAGTTGTGTCCGACTCTTTGCGACCCCATGGACTGTATCCTGCCAAGCTCCTCAATCTATGGGATTCTCCAGGCAAGAATAATGGAGTGGGTTGCCATTTCCTTCTCCAGAGGATCTTCCCGACCCAGGGATTGAACCCAGGTCTCCCTCACTGAAGGCAGACTCTTTACCCTCTGAGCCACCAGGGCTCCTGTATTTATTTATTTATAAGAGATGACTAGTAAATCTTGTTGGTTTGACTTTTACCAGTTTAAAAAAAACACAATTGGCAACATCTAATTACTCACTTCCTTCTAACTCATATATACTTATGTATATGATGGGCTTCCCTGGTGGCTCAGTGGGTAAAGAATCTGCCTGCAATGTGAGGCAGGTTAGATCCCTGGGTCAGGAAGATCCCCTGGAGGAAGAAATGGTAACCCACTCCGGTATTCTCGCCTGAAATATCCCATGGACAGAGGAGCTTGTCAGGGTACAGTCCACAGGGTTCCAAAGAGTTGGACACAACTGAGCAACTAACCAAACATGAAGGTCATGATGGAGGGAAAACAACTTTAAAAATCTGAGAAAATAGAAAGCATAGCTCTGAGGAATTGATTTCCATTCCTTCATTAAATAAACATTTACTGAATACTCATATGCCAGCACTGTACAGGACCCTGGGACTCAAAGACAAATGACAGTCTTTGCTTTCAAGGACCTTAATATTCAGTGAATAATACTGGCCAGTAAACATGCTTATAATGATACTTGTTGTTACAATTTCCAGGGTAGGAGGTATATAGGGACTATAGACTAGAGTACTCAGGAATGGTGACCTCTGGAGGAGACACCTTAAGAGACTTCTGAAAGTATGTCTGGCCAATGCCAGCTTGGGGACCATGAAAGTGAGCAGGGTGACCTTAAATTACATTAAGGGTGATTTAGTCAGATGGTATGAGCCCTAAGTACTTTTAGATCAAGGTAGAGGGTTAGTGAAGAAGGCAATAGCACCTCACTCCAGTACTCTTGCCTGGAAAATCCCATGGATGGAGGAGCCTGGTGGGCTGCAGTCCATGGGGTCGCTAAGAGTCAGACATGGCTGAGCAACTTCATTTTCACTTTTCGCTTTCATGCATTGGAGAAGGAAATGGCCACCCACTCCAGTGTTCTTGCCTGGAGAATCCCAGGGATGGGGAAGCCTGGTGGGCTGCTGTCTATGGGGTTGCACAGAGTCGGACATGACTGAAGCGACTTAGCAGCAGCAGCAGCAGAGAGTTAGTAATTTGGAAATTACTTTAGAGATCCAGGTGAATACTGACCTTGTGTGTGCCTGCTAAGTTGCTTTAGTCAGAGTCTGACTCTTTGCGACGCTATGGACCATAGCCCACTAGGCTCCTTCGTTCATGGGATTCTCCAGGCAAGAATACTGGAGTGGGTTGTTGAACTCAGGGACTGAACCTGCTTCTCCTACATCTCTTACATTGGCAGGAGGGTTCTTTACCACTAGTGCCACCTGGGAAACCCCCACTACTGACCTTACCTTGACCAAAACACATTGGCAGAAGAAATGCTAGTTCCAGAGACTCCTATGCTTTAGTTTGGGCAAGACTGTTTGAAAAGGTAAGATGTTTTTGAGGGATGGAAACTTAAAAGATCAGATCAGGTTAAAAAAAGGAAAACTCAGCACAGCAATATGAAAATGTGAAGGAGAATGGGGACTACAGTGATTTCCATGTTGGGCTTTGATTTCAGATGATGGGGGTAGGACACATGGGGAATCTTTCCACCTCTGGGCTCCAAATAGAACTGTAATCTTAAAGAGCTTCTGCCTGGGGGTTCTAGACTATAGTGGAGGCATAAATACATTAATAGTCAGTTTCCTGATCTCTACACAGAGACTTGGTGAGAACTGGAACCCAGATGACACTGATAACTAATTTCTTCAATTTAAAATTCTAGTAGGCCATAAACAGGAAAACCTCCTGAGATGCTAATATTTTAGAAACTTCTCTTATGCACATGTACTGGGCACTGTGGCAAACAAAAAGATTAAAAAGCTAGAGTATTTCTGAAAGGATAAAGCACATTAAAAAAAAATAGAGAGCATCATTTTGATGTCTGTATGAGCAGTATCTTTAAAAGTGGAACAAATCATGGGAATCACAAAGTCCTCTAATGGGAGGAGGTGTATCAGAAGTCCTACATGTTTTGATGTAGCTCATTTCTAAAGTCTTTATTGAATTTGTTACATTATTGTTTCTGTTCTATGTTTTGGGGTTTTGGCCACAAGACCTGTGGGATCTTAGCTCCCCCACTGGGAATCAAACCTGCAGCCCCTGAATCGGAAAGAGAAGTCTTAACCACTGGACTGCCAAGGAAGTCCTCTAGTCCTGTACTTTTAAGGGAGAACAACTCTAGGAAAGACCTTCTGGAAACCACTCACTATTCATACTAACCCTTTATTCCTGACTCTAACAATCCCTGAGGCTGCAAGCCACCTTTCTACTGAAGTAAAGGCAGATACAGAAAGCTTTACTTTTAAATTGCTGCTTAGGGAGGAGTTTTTTTTTGATGCATGGAAGAATTTCTGACATGGGTCTTGGTAATACTGGATTTAATTTTTGGTATAATTTGCAATGTACTCACAGCTGATGATCAGATGATACACATGTAAATGGACAACATCTATTCTGATTGCTCAGGACCTGTACTTGTTATTAAGTATCTTGAAGATCTCTTGATATATTCACCTGAAAAAGATAGTTTAGATGCCATCCTATGTGAAGATACAAGATTTAACAAATTCCCTTTGAGTCCTAAAATTTGTGAGAGTCTACAGCAATTAAAATATCTTGTCAGCCTTGAAGGTAAGTGTAATAATAGACAATCTGTGGGCAAGTTGAAACTCTTGGCGTGTCCACAGACTCTAAGCTTTCATTCTTAATTCAGCTTACCAAAGTGCTTCTTCTTTCTTCTAGCCTGTGAATTCCTTGGTGAAAGATTTGCTGTCTTCTTTGGTCTTCATCAGCCCAAGTACCAGTATATGTTAAATGAGTACTGTAGAACACAAAGTAAGGTATGTGACATCCTGATGGGGACAGCAAGAGCCCTGAGATGGGAATATTGGATGTTTCTGGTCTGGGCCTATGCTGCTGCTGCTAAGTCGCTTCAGTCGTGTCCGACTCTGTGCGACCCCATAGATGGCAGCCCACCAGGCTCCCCGGTCCCTGGGATTCTCCAGGCAAGAACACTGGAGTGGGTTGCCATTTCCTTCTCCAATGCATGAAAGTAAAAAGTGAAAGTGAAGTCGCTCAGTCGTGTCCGACTCTTAGCGACCCCATGGACTGCAGCCTACCAGGCTCCTCCATCCATGGGATTTTCAGGCAAGAGTACTGGAGTGGGGTGCCATTGCCTTCTATGGATCTGGGCCTATAGAGAGGACCATTTTCCACATGGTATTTCATGTACTGCAGTTTCACTGAGCTCTCATGATCACTGACTTATTTTTCTAAGGTGCCTCACCCCATGAAGTTTATTCATATTTGCCTCTGGTGTGAAATTAGAACATCACGAGATAGGTTGTAGAAGGTGGTGTGAAACCTGAGATTGCTTATAGGAGAAGCTTCTCAGAAGGGTGTCTCTATAAGATGTAGAGGTCAGAGGTATTGGGTTTACAGGTAAACATTTCCTTATTTCTCTTTATATTAGCAAAGTGACAAGGGAAGTGAAGAGAATGGATCAAAGGCCCAACCAGCCAATGTTCCTAATGAGAAATGTCACCTGGAGGCAAGGGGCCGTGAGTACGGAACAAGACTACAAGATGTTACGGAGGGCATTTCTCAGTGGAGCCCTTCATCCAGGGAGGGCCTGATGGCAGATTCCAGCTCCTGATGGGCAGCCAGGCTATGGTTCCCCTGGATTTCTGTTCCCTGGTCATTGATTACTATGGCAACAGCACCGGTGCTTCTGAGCCAGATCTGATCTTAATCTCTTTGTGATTTATTCTCCACTAGCCAGGAATTGCAAGCCATCATGAGAACAATCGTGGTCCTGAAACCCAACTCCACCCCAGTGGTGCAAGTCCTGTCCATCAATTGTGGGCTGTTAGTATTGATATTTGCATAGTAGTGTAAGTGCCTTATGGAAAAGGGCATGGCAACCCACTCCAGTATCCTTGCCTGGAGAATCCCATGGACAGAGTAGACTGGTGGGCTACAGTCCATAGGGTTACAAAGAGTTGGACATGATTGAAGTGACCAAGGACAGCATAGCACAGCACATAAATGCCTTAGGGAACTTGGGCATAGGAGTTTTAGGCTAAAACTCTTTGTCAGGTGGCTAGGGTGTAGAAAAGAACCCTCTGTTCCTAAAAAGAAACTTTGGGCATCATAAAGTCTAAATAAAACTTTTGTTTGGGGTTTCATATAAGGGATGTCCTTCCCTACAGCTGTACTGGTTTACTGGAGGCTTGCTTTCCCCAATAAGCAAACTTTGCTAATTACTCTGTTATGACATAGCAATCTTTGAGAGTTGGGTGCATTTTTCCCCAAACACATCAAAAATAAATGGCAATCTAAGTCCTACAGAAAGTATTTGGAAAAAGTAAATGACTCTCTCGTTAACTTGTCAACAAATTTTTGAAAACTGTAAAGATCAGACATGGAAATCATAACTGCATAACACAGATTGTACTGGCCAAAGGTAGCTATGATATACAAAACTATAGGTTTTGCAATAATAAGACCTGAGTTCAAGTTTCAATTCTGCTTCTTATAATTTTAGATGTCTTAATTTCTGAGCCTCTACTTCTTTCTTTGTAAAATGGGGGTTTTATTTGTTTCTCAAGGGTTATTGTTAAACAAACTGAAATAATAAATATGAAAACTCTTTCTAAAACTGTGAATATTAGTTGCTAATGCTTAATTAATGACTCTTATAGGCTTTCCAGGTGGTTCAGTGGTAAGGAATCTGCCTACCAATGCAAGAAATGCAAGAAATGTGGGTTTAATCTCTGGGCTGGAAAGATCCCCTGGAGGAGGAAATGGTAACCTACTCCAGTATTCTTGCCTGAAAAGTCCCATGGAGAGAGGAGCCTGGCAGACTACAGTCCATGAGGTTGCAAAGAGTCGGACATGACTAATGGGACAGAGCCCATAGACTGTTATATTGAAGGTCCCCAAAGAACAATGCCTTCTGGAGTTCATGTCCTCATACAGGCTCACCTATATTGACTATGGCCTTGGCTATGTTACTTGCTTGGGTAAAGAGAGAGTAGCAAATAGGATGCAACTGAATGCTTGATGGGCACTTGCACCTGGACGCTTGTCCTCTTAGAAAGCTTCATGTTGTAAAGAAGGTTGGGCTAGATTTCTGAATGAAATGAGGCCACATGGAGAGGCCACAGCAACCCCCTACTCCCATCACTCTGAGTGGGTGACAGTCCACATTTGAACTTGCTGCCTGATTAGCCCTGGGCTTCTCCGGCAACGAGGGCTCCCTGGTGACTCAGTTGGAGGATATCCTAGCCAGCCTGCCTGCTCCTCACCCCTAAGGCTGTCAGGTAAGCCTGGGCTCTGTTCTGCACTGGGTAGATTAGGCTTTGCTATTAGGCATACGACTTGTCTCCAAGAGCCCATGTCCCAGCCTCTCCATACCATTTTCCTGTTCCAGTTTCCTGGAATGTCTATGGATAGTATACATTGTTTCAGGAGGCTTTGGGAAACTGGGGCCCTTCAGGCTTCTGACGCCACCGCCTGGCCTAATCACCTGGATATACATCTCTTTGAAGGGGGCCCACTTGAAATGCATCTGAGATAGGCTGCAAAGGTAACATCAATAATTTCCTAATTTGGTCTTGCTGCCATTGGGGCTCCAGGTCTCTCTAGGAACTTGGGCTCTCCATTGTCTTTCATTCTTGGAAGCCCTGCTCCCATCAGTCAAGGTTTCAGAGTTCCTGGAATGGATGGCTTCAGGTTAATGGGAACCTCTATTCAGCAGCCAGTTGACTTCAAGTCACAATGCTCCCAAAGTGCCAGAATTCTCTTACTCCTCAAGGCTAGACTGATCATGCTGAGTTGCATCCGTTATTCCTCCTGCCTTATTGTGTTGTGTTGGAGCCTATCCAGGCAATCATCTCCTGCAAGTTTAGTCTGGCTGTCTCATTTGCCACCATTGTTGTTGTTCAGTCACCCAGTTGTGTCCAACTCCTTGCAACCCCATGGACTACAGCACACTAGGCCTCCCTGTCCCTCACTATTTCCTGAAGTTTGCCCAAGTTCACATCCATTGCACTAGTGATGCCATCCAGCCATCTCATCCTCTGATGCCCTCTTCTCCTTCTGCCCCCAATCTTTCTCAGCATCAGGGTCTTTTCCATTGAGTTGGCTGTTTGCATCAGATGTCTGACCATAATTATTACCACCATTATCCATTCCTATATTTTCCACTGGTTTATTTACCCAAATGGGTCATCAATGGACCAGAAAAACAGTCTCTGATATGTTAATCATGAGCATCCTAGCCAAAAAAAAAAAAAAGAACGAGCCTCCTAGAAAGTACAACTCTGGTGATATCACAGACTCATGGCCACTTTCCCCAAAACACAATCATAATGTCAGATTGACTTAGTAGGACGAGATTCTACCATTCAAGTTCAAGTTCAGTTGCTCAGTCGTTGCAGCACGCCAGGCCTCCCTATCCATCACAAACTCCTGGAGTTCACTCAGACTCATGGCCATCGAGTCAGTGATGCCATCCAGCCATCTCATCCTCTGTTGTCCCCTTCTCCTCCTGCCCCAAATCCCTCCCAGCATCAGAGTCTTTTCCAATGAGTCAACTCTTCGCATGAGGTGGCCAAAGTACTGGAGTTTCAGCTTTAGTATCATTCCTTCGAAAGAAATCCCAGGGCTGATCTCCTTCAGAATGAACTGGTTGGATCTCCTTGCAGTCCAAGGGACCCTCAAGAGTCTTCTCCAACACCACTGTTTAAAAGCATCAATTCTTTGGCACTCAGCTTTCTTCACAGTCCAAATCTCACATCTATATATGACCACTGGAAAAACCATAGCCTTGACTAGACGGACCTTTGTTGGCAAAGTAATGTCTCTGCTTTTGAATATGTGATCTAGGTTGGTCATAACTTTTCTTCCAAGGAGTAAGAATCTTTTAATTTCATGGCTGTAGTCACCATCTGCAGTGATTTTGGAGCCCAGAAAAATAAAGTCTGACACTGTTTCCACTGTTTTCCCATTTATTTGCCATGAAGTGATGGGACCGGATGCCAAGATCTTTGTTTTCTGAATGTTGAGTTTTAAGCCAACTTTTTCACTCTCCTCTTCCACTTTCATCAAGAGGCCTTTTAGTTCCTCTTCACTTTCTGCCATAAGGGTGGTGTCATCTGCATATCTGAGGTTATTGATATTTCTCCCGGCAATCTTGATTCCAGCTTGTGTTTCTTCCAGTCCAGCGTTTCTCATGATGTACTCTGCATATAAGTTAAATAAGCAGGGTGACAATATACAGCCTTGACATACTCCTTTTCCTATTTGGAAGCAGTCTGTTGTTCCACGTCCAGTTCTAACTGTTGCTTCCTGACCTGCATACAGATTTCTTAAGAGGCAGATCAGGTGGTCTGGTATTCCCATCTCTTTGAGAATTTCGCACAGTTTATTGTGATCCACACAGTCAAAGGCTTTGGCATAGTCAATAAAGCAGAAAGAGATGTTTTTCTGGAACTCTCTTGCTACCATTAGTCATACCCTATAACTAGAACACTCCCTACCAATAATCTAGACAAAGAATAGTACTTGTCACCACTCCAGACCCCACCTCTTTTCACAGAGGGTTTCCTCTGTGTCTTTATCTCATTCCATGACACCTAACCTTGGTCAGTATCATTTCAGTTCATTCTACCTCATTTTTATATCACTGAACCTTGGAAAAGAAGTTCCAATCTGAGTCACTTTCCTCCCAGGAGTCATCTCTGCCTTTTGTAGATTGATGGATGCTAAAGAGTCCCAAATCCTGAAAGATGATGCTGTGAAAGTGCTGCACTCAGTATGCCAGCAAATTTGGAAAACTCAGCAGTGGCCACAGGACTGGAAAAGGTCAGTTTTCATTCCAATCCCAAAGAAAGGCAATGCCAAAGAATGCTCAAACTACCCACAATTGCACTCATCTCACATGCTAGTAAAGTAATGCTCAAAATTCTCCAAGCCAGGCTTCAGCAATATGTGAACCGTGAACTTCCTGATGTTCAAGCTGGTTTTAGAAAAGGCAGAGGAACCAGAGATCAAATTGCCAACATCTGCTGGATCATGGAAAAAGCAAGAGAGTTCCAGAAAAACATCTATTTCTGCTTTATTGACTATACCAAAGCCTTTGACTGTGTGGATCACAATAAACTGTGGAAAATTCTGAAAGAGATGGGAATACCAGACCACCTGACCTGACTCTTGAGAAATCTGTATGCAGGTCAGGAAGCAACAGTTAGAACTGGACATGGAACAACAGACTGCTTTCAAATAGGAAAAGGAGTATGTCAAGGCTGTATATTGTCACCCTGTTTATTTAACTTATATGCAGAGTACATCATGAGAAATGCTGGACTGGAAGAAACACAAGTTGGAATCAAGATTGCCGGGAGAAATATCAATAACCTCAGATATGCAGATGACACCACCCTTATGGCAGAAAGTGAAGAGGAGCTAAAAGCCCCTTAATGAAAGTGAAAGTGGAGAGTGAAAAGGTTGTCTTAAAGCTCAACATTCAGAAAACGAAGATCATGGCATCCGGTCCCATCACTTCATGGGAAATAGATGGGGAAACAGTGGGAACAGTGTCAGACTTTATTTTTCTAGGCTCCAAAATCACTGCAGATGGTGACTGCAGCCATGAAATTAAAAGACGCTTACTCCTTGGAAGGAAAGTTATGACCAACCTAGATAGCATATTCAAAAGCAGAGACATTACTTTGCCAACAAAGGTCCATCTAGTCACGGCTATGGTTTTTCCTGTGGTCATGTATGGATGTGAGAGTTGGACTGTGAAGAAGGCTGAGCGCCGAAGAATTGATGCTTTTGAACTGTGGTATTGGAGAAGACTCTTGAGAGTCCCTTGGACTGCAAGGAGATCCAGCCAGTCCCTTCTGAAGGAGATCAGCCCTGGGATTTCTTTGGAAGGACTGATGCTAAAGCTGAAACTCCAGTATTTTGGCCACCTCATGTGAAGAGTTGACTCATTGGAGAAGACTCTGACGCTGGGAGGGATTGAGGGCAAGAGGAGAAGGGGATGACAGAGGATGAGATGGCTGGTTGGCATCACTGACTGGATGGATGTGAGTCTGAGTGACCTCCGGGAGATG